>JAFFSR010000381.1:4860000-7260000 GCA_017163975.1 Anastatus disparis
TAAACATTCACGATTACAGTAAATATTGGAAACTTAAATCACAAGTTTTTAATGTGTCCTTCACTCAAGTTTATATCAGTAAAGAAAAAGGCGTTAAACCTGCTGAGAAGTTTTAAATATTATCGGATTCCACGTCGATGTAAATAAACTTTTTTTCTCCATCAAAGAGTAAAAAAATGTGTTTATATTAATTAATGATATTAATAAATATGCTACTGTTAGTCCAATAATTTAGTTAGTTCAATTAACTTAATCAAAATCATTAAAAAAAAACATCGTATGATAAAAAAACGAAAAAGTATTAAAACTTAAATATTTAACCATTTTGGAAGCTTAAAAATTCATTACATTTAAAAAAACATTATAAAAACATCCAAAAAATTATTCATCATTTATTTTTTATCAATTCTCATTAGCCACTTAATTTTTCATCTTAACACAAACAAAATCAGAAAAAATTTCTTTGATCAAGACTAAATATTAAATATTACTAGTTCTTAATTTTTCAACTACTTCTGTATATACTGAATGCAATAAATATTGAAACCATACAAATTTTAGCAAATATGTATACTTATACACCCATACCAGAAGATTTTGTCGTGGTGAGGCACAATAAGAAAATTAATCTTAATAAAACGGTGCGCATAACTTTAGATAAATTCTTCAAACGCTTTAGCTGCTTTTTATATATATAAGTTGTATATATCAAGTAAGAAAATCCAATGAGTAACCGCATTGCTGCGTTTTCTTCTCTCTTTCTTTCACTTGCTCTCTCTTTGTACTTATGAGCAAGACATTCTTTAAAGGTAGAGAATAAAGTGATAAGCTATAAAGCGGTATTATATCAAGGTGAGGATCAAGGAGCGCGGGAGCGCTCCGGAGACAAGTATGAGTTTGAATGTATAAAAGCCTGACAAGCGACCGCGTTCCATTATACATTGATATGAGTATTCGAAATATTAGATTTGTTCTTATAAGAAATGTATATCCTTCATACAGGACTTTTAAGCAAAATTCCAAAGTATTTTTTAATTAGTATATAATTTTAAAAGTTTCGTTTTAAAAGATTATTTCATTTTGAAGATATTGAATAATATAAATATTTTGGATAATTTTTTGATTTTTTTTTTGTCTTCAGATCTCACTTCCGGTTTCCACAATTTCGATATCTCGACTCGATCGCTTCGATTATATATATGTGATGATGACATATATTTTTGGTTATATTATTTTTTATTTATTTTTGTTGGTTATATATTTTATTTTATTGGTTAGTTTAAATAATGTAAAGGAAGCATCAGATTTTATTTATGCACTTCTTGATGAACTTGTACGCAGTGTTTTACTAGCAGGCATGGATCAGATATTAAAACGAAGGGATTTTAAATTTAAGAAAGGGCGTTTTACAACATCTGATTATTCATTGGTTACAGAGTAAGTATAGATATACTTAATAAAACTTTATAACGTTAACTTTGTTACATCAATTTTGTAATTGAATTCTTGCAACCAGAAGTCATTGTTATGGGTTTTCACCCTTACACAATTAATTAATAAATAAATAAAAATAAAATATTTAATTTATAGACTATGGATGGAAAGGAATGTATAGGTGCTATAGTCTGCAAATTTGATATTCACAGAAAAGTGATAAAGCGCGGTTATATAACAATGCTTGCCGTCGACGTGAAATACAGAAAGCGCAAAATTGGCTCGAATCTTGTGAGACGTCGATTCAGGCAATGATTGAAGATGATGCCGATGAAGTTGTACTTGAGACTGAGATCACCAGTCATCCAGCTCTTCGATTATACGAGAATCATGACTTTGTACGCGATAAGAGATTATTTCGTTACTACCTAAACGGAGTTGATGCTTTAAGACTCAAGCTCTGGCTCAGATGAAATTCGTCCATACGCTCGTGCCAGTAGGGACTTAAAGACAATTGTGTTGATATTAAAAAGAAAAACCGTATGGGATCTTACATCTTTGTTAAACATTAATCGACTGCGATATTTTTTTATTCTTTTCTTATGAAAGTTATCTCTACGGTTGCGATATAACTACGTAGACGAGAAAGTATCCTTTCGTCTTTGTTTTATTATTAATTTTCTTTTTGTTCTGTACAATATATTGAAATCGTATTATTGACAGTTCAAATTCTGCCATGATCTCCGATATTGATAACCACTTTTAATCAAACTTCTATTAAAATGAAATGAATTTACTTATATAAAGTTTAATACACGATAATCACTTATTTTTTTTTTTGTAATTTTTTATTAACAATCTATAAATTAATTGAATATAAATCGCTAGACGATAAAACATCTTTTCTTTCTAATAACGTGAAAATGTTCAATTTGATATTGAAAATCAAGACTGACCTCGATATGGCAGTCGCGCTCTAGTGCAGTGTTTTAATGTGATGAAATTTAGAAAAAAAAATACTGTGAGATACTAAAAATGAAGCAGCTTATAAGATGATGAAACGATCGTTAAATTATTATGCAAACTTCAAATAAACATGTAAAGTGATAAAAAATTGTCTAATATTTATATATTATATTTAAAAGTGTCATGGAAAAAAGTAAAGAAATGTAATGATTTATGGAATTTAAAAATTCCTAATTAACTAGCTGCGCAAAGAAAAAATCAAAAATCGAATGCACCATCACTGTCTATCTGACGTACACTTTGTATGATAAATTATGCAAAACACAGATCATAATGTAATTATTAAAAAAATATGTAAGAAATGTTAATACATTAAAAAAAATTAATTACATAAACGTTTAATACTTAATCAGTTATTTCAAAGTAATAATTTTTATAATTATTGAAAAATATAATTTTTTTAAAATAAAGAATAATTTACAATATTATAACCAATATTAGGAAGATGATAGCTTTTTAATTGTTAAAATCAATTATTGTATATTTATTATTATTAAATATTTTCACTAGTTTTAAAAATATGTGCATAACTGCAGTGCTATTGCGAAGTTGTTGAAAAATAAAATTCGAACGGAATATTTTAAAATGATAATTAATTTTTGATATTTTTTTAGAAACAAAATGAAGATTCAGATGTAGCCAAAGTATTATTACACATTGAAGGGAAAAACAATGTTTATTTATAAATTTTTAAAATGATTTCCTTAGTTAAAAGTTTCAAAGATTTACTCACTTATTAAAATTTAAAAATATCTATTAAAATCGAAATTAAAGCCGGTGAGTGGCTCAGTCGGTAGAGCGTTGGATTTTGTAGTCTCGGGGTTCTGAGTTCAAAATCCGCTCTCGGCAGCCGATTGATAGAAGCACCACTGTACGTTACATGTGCTTTGTTTACAAACACACTTACACACTCTGTCACTGATTAGCATTACAAATAATATAAATATAGCGACGTTAAAGAAGGAAAAAAAATTGAAATCCATAAAAATTGTTTTCTTTTTAACCACTATAAGAATCAAGTTGAATCACTTCAATATTTATTTGATATTACTTTTCCATGATCTTCAAAATTAACTTAAAAATAAATATTAATTTAATGTATAATAAAAAAAAATAAATTGAATCAATTAAACAAGACAAAGTTCTGAAATCATTCAGAAGATAGACAAGTATATATTAATTTGTGGATCGATAAGTACATTTCATTTCAAAACTTACTTTCTGCAAAAGTATAAAATAAGACAAGTATGAGTTTGTTTTCCATCTCCTAAAAATGAATTTAAACTTTCATCAAGGGAATAATAATCAAAGAATCAAACAAGAGAAAGTTATGAAATCACTCAGAACATAGACAAGTATATAAAAGCAAAACTGAAATATATTTTGATAAATTATCAATCTCTTATTTGATAAATAAAATATTTAATTCAAATAAAGCCAGCTTTATTTGTAAAAAAATAACCATAAACATACTTGGCAGCCCCTCTTCTTTATGGTTTAAAATGCTGCCATCGCATAATTATTTCCAATAATTATGCAATGATCCAATAGATTGATAATTTATTTTTATAATTTATTAATTTTAATTATATAATTTAATTAAATAATAATAATAATTTTTGTTTTACGCTGTTCTATATGCATCAATATCCTTTGACTGTAAATAATGTAGTTATTCATTTAATTAATTACAAACATATATTTATAGTAAATCATATTAGCCATTACATTAAAAATGATAAAAAGATAATATAATGACATATAGAAGGCATTATTTTATTAAAAGTAATATAAAATTTCATAAGTGTAGTACCATACTGTGAAAGATTTATAAAATGAAGGGTTTGTCTATTAATACATGCTAAACATTTGTTTTGAAATTATATGATATCATAATAATTAAAAGAGTATCAGCAAAAGTACTAATTTTATACTCAATTTTTTTTTATGTATTATTTTAACTGATATTAAAAGATTAACTTATCATTGGAAATAATTATGCGATGGCAGCATTTTAAACCATAAAGAAGAGGGGCTGCCAAGTATGTTTATGGTTATTTTTTTACAAATAAAGCTGGCTTTATTTGAATTAAATATTTTATTTATCAAATAAGAGATTGATAATTTATCAAAATATATTTCAGTTTTGCTTTTATATACTTGTCTATGTTCTGAGTGATTTCATAACTTTCTCTTGTTTGATTCTTTGATTATTATTCCCTTGATGAAAGTTTAAATTCATTTTTAGGAGATGGAAAACAAACTCATACTTGTCTTATTTTATACTTTTGCAGAAAGTAAGTTTTGAAATGAAATGTACTTATCGATCCACAAATTAATATATACTTGTCTATCTTCTGAATGATTTCAGAACTTTGTCTTGTTTAATTGATTATAATATACAATGAATTAATGAATCTTAAGCCGCTAAAAGAAAAGGGATAAACGAAGTATATGTAATTATTTAACCGCAAACTTTTTAATGTCGGTGTGGTCTTTGAAAAGAAAATTAATTCTGCTTGATTAGGAACTGAAGTTATTAAATTATCATTTCGCAATAAAAAGGAGATATAAGAAAAATGTCGGTAAAAAATTAATCATAAAAATTGAAAATTCAATTTTTAGATTATTTTATTGTAATTTAAAAGAATTTTCATTAAATCAAGTACTGCAAATTATATTTAAGTTAAAACTCTGTAAGTTTATTTAGTTATTGCTTTCTCATAGAGAAAGCATTGTATCGATAAAAAAATTTTATTTTTATTTTTTCATTAATTCGTACATATTTAGACTCAGGGAGTCGAAAAAAGTGATTTCCAGAAAATGTCTGTATGTATGTGTGTGTGTATGATTTCAGTACGCCAAAAATATCTCGAGAACTACTTGATAGATTTGCTTCAAATTTTGCATGCAATTTATTTTTTTGTCTAACTGGGGGGGGGGGGGCGGAAGCTATTGAAAATTGATCTTCTTAGCTCAGTTTTTTTTAAAGCCATTTTAATAATTTTAAACAAATTTTGATTTTTCATTTTTTTGGTATTTTACGTAAACTACTCGAAGAATTTTCTTGAAAATTTGTATGGACATTATTTGCGACTGCCAAAAGAAGAAAAACTTTTACCAACTGATTTTTTTAGCGCACTTTTAATTTTAGAGCAATTTGAAAATTTTTAAAAATAATTTTTTTTTTATTTTTCTTTTATTTTATGAAAATTATTCGATGGATTTGCTCCAAAATTTGTATGCAAGTTATTCGCTACTGTCTGAGAAAAATTAACTTTGAAAAAGTCATTTCTTTAGCGCAGTTTTAATTTTAGAACATTTAGAAAATTTTTGAAAAAATATTTATTTTTCATTTTTTTATATTACACAAAAACCATTCGTTAGATTTGCTCTAAAATCATTATGCAAATTATTCGTTATTGCCTTAATAAAACAAGCTTTGGAAAACTTATTTTCTTAGCACAGTTTTAATTTAAGAGAATTTTGAAAATTTTTAAAAAAAATTTTTCATTTTTTTTGGGTTTTACGTAAACTACTCTAAGGATTTGTTTAAAAATTTGTATAGTAATTATTTGCTACTGTTAAAATAAAAAAAAAATTTGAAAACTGATTTTCTTGGCATACTATTAATTTTAGAGCATTTTGAAAATTTAAAAAAAAATTTATTTAAAATTTTTTTAAAAATTTTAAGCTTTGGAAAACTTATTTTCTTAGCGCAGTTATAATTTTAGAGCATTTTGAAAATTTTGAAAAAAATTTATTTTAAATTTTTCATTTTTTTTTGGATCTTACGTAAACTACTCTAAGAATTTGCTTAAAAATGTGTATATTAGAAATTATTTGATACTGTTAAAATAATAAAAACATTTGAAAATTGATTTTTTTTGGCATGCTTATACATACAATTGGGGTTACTATTGGAAATTTCGTTGTCATCGTTCTTTTAAAGTACAAATTTATAAATAAATATTAATGTTAGACAATTTTTTTATATTAAAATCACATTTAAATAAATATAAAAAAATTAATGAAACTCAAAGAGCTCTATGAGAAAGTATTCCGCCAAAGCACTTGGCAGCGTTTTTTTAATAACTAAATTATAACAGTCATTTTCATATGTTCAGTGGCGCTTGTATCAATCAGCCGAGAGCGGGATTCGAACTCGGAACCTCTAAATTAGGAATCCATCGCTCTGACAAATGAGTCCCTGAGACCTGATTTTTTAAGTCAAATTAAACAGGGAAATACTTTAAATATATATTTAATCAATTAGATTGATTTTTAAATTAGAATTATTATAAGTAATTTTTAACATTGATGCAATCAAAGTTCGTAGTATTAATTACTTTTTTTTAGTATTATATTTTTTAATTTAACTATAAAAATTAAATTATTACCCTGGTAGAAAATTTCACTATTATTTGGTCATATTTTGACCAATTACAGAATAAATGACCAAGAAATGACCAATATTAATCAGAAAATGACCAATTTATCCGCTTATTGACGACGGTTAATAGTCAAAAACGGTTATAAATATGATCAATCATTTTATTATATTATTATAATAGATAATACATTCATTTATTTTTATTATTAAATATTATACTAGACAATGAAACAATATTAATATTAAATAAAATTTGTAACCACAATATAACTTTTATCAATTATTTTTAATGAGAAACGAGTTTGATAAAAAAATTAAATTTATGCATCCCATTCACGATATTACATCAGTTAGTGTGGTTAACAAATTTTTTCTAAATCACAGTCTTGAGAACTATATCACAGCTTTCTTCAACACTTAATTCATTTTCACTGCAGCCATTGTTTACACTGTTTTTAATAACCTCAAATTTTACACTTTCCTACTCTTCTCCAATAGACTTGTTAAACTTATTGACTTGATCATACATTAGTCTATTTTCTTCCTTTTTTTTAAATTTTCTTTTCTTATTTGAAAACTCCGTACTTTTCAAAAATGAACTACTTTATTAATTTGTGTCTGTTTTGCAGTTCTCTCAAGTTTTGGAAACTCTAACGCTTTTTCTCTCTTCCTCGTTTTCTCTTTCTCTCTCATTCTCTTTTAGCGTACTTGCAAGGTAAGGTTAAAACAGAGTCATGGCAGCTTGAGGACTAACCTTAAATCTCTAAAATATTTATTTGAAGTCTCTGTCATTTTTATTATGCTGTAACATAATTTTTAGGCTTTTTGTGATCCGTTTTAACTTTACCGTATTAGCAAGTTAATTTTTGTAAAGAAAATCTCTTCGTTGAAGAAAAGAAATATATTTATAAATTTATTTGCATAAAGTATATATCTATATATATTAGCAATTTCGCCATATTTTGGTCATTTTGTGATTAAAAAATTAGTCATAAAAAAATGACTAATAAATGACTAATGGCCATTTTTGAATGGTCTATTTTCTACCAGGGTAATGATGACTTTAACATTAAATTGGACTAAATTCACTAGTGAAAACGTTTTGAGTTCTCCAAGCAGAATCTAATACTCGGCTACAAAATAAAACTTGCTGTTCATTTCTTTCCATGTAAATTTTTATAATAAATATAAATAGTATGGATATGCTTTACTACAAGTACTTATAAAATATGTATTAAAAATATACTAATGGCAATCATTTAACTTCAATTTTATACATAATATTAAATAAACGATATTAATTTAAAAAAAACTGTTTTCATAGAAATAATAATAATCGAATGTTACAAATACCAACCTGTACAAATAGTAAATAATTACCTATATAAAAAAGATGAACGTAACAAATAATCCTCACGTTTTTTTTCAACTACAAAGAATGAAATACGACAATGATTAAAGTTTAATACTATTAAGCATAATAAATATAATAATTATAAGCATGTTACAACTAATTACAGCATATATTATATCAGCCCACAATTTCCGAGTAATGAAGCCGTAATGTAAACTGATATTACATTGTTTCTAAAGAGACTTTTCAGTTGACAGATTATACCTTTTTTCATTCTCAGCTAGTAAACAATAGAGGATTAAATTAATTTCATTTTAAATAGCTGCAGATTAATAATTTTAATATGTAATTGTAGATTATAAGCGTAATTTTTATTTGAAAAAAGCAAGAAAAATTTTATTTAAACTTCTCAGAAATCATCTCGTATAAAATATTTAATTAATTGTTTGGATAATTATTGCATTAATATCTATTAGATATTAAATCCTAATTGTAAAGAAAAAATAAACAAAAAACTTTGTTAATTTAAAACTGATCTTTTTAAAAATCATATAGAATTTCAATAGTTTATATTATTTATAAATGTTTTATTCACTCATAAGACTCATTTCTTATTGAAATCGATATTTTTCCCAACCAAAAAAATTATATTTAAAAAAAATTCCAAATAACTTAAAGCGTATGAAAAGTAATGTCATTGCCAAATACCAAAGTAACACCAAAGAAAAAAAGGAAAGAAATTCGACCATACTTATTGTCCAAGTAAATGAAATGTTATGCGCGCTATATACGCGAGAATTTGCGATCGTCGAAAGCAGAAATTGTTTTTCTCAAGAATGCAAGACGATTTAAAAGGTTCAAACGCACTGGTGACACGTACACACGTACATACGTATACGCAAACATATAAACCTTTTAACGCCCTATGGTGTTTTGCGTAGGTCGAAGAAAAAAAGCTTTTGCGAACTTGTTTAGGAAATAAATGTCTTAGAGTACGCTATGACACATAAAAGATGCGTATATAGTTCTGATTCCCAAGGATTTATGCTGTCGAACAATTTTACGAGACACTAGACCTTCTTACTTTTTATTGTTAAAGGACGTCCATTGTTAAAAGAATATTCAATGAATATATTTCTGCCTTTTTAATGTAATTTTAAATTTTTAAATATATCGCTTACTTATTAAAATAAATAATAAATATAATAAGCTTGATTGTTAACTCGTTCGTTGCGAAATTTTATTAAATATTTAAAATTGTCATTATTATCTAAAATTATGACAAAATTCATTAAAAATTTAATCGAAGAATTCCCCATCAATTTTATAAATTATAATTTAACACTTTTACTCGTCGTGACAACAAACCGAAAAATTAATGTCTATTTAAATTTTATAAAATAACACATTAAACATTCCAATGTATGCCAATTTTTCATTTTAACCATACCAGTTCATTAAATAAATAAAAAAAAAATTACATAATCCAAAATATTTGAGCATTCCGAATGCATTCATAAAAAAAAGAAAAAAAGAAATAAAGGGTAGATAATTTAAAGAGTGGGCGCGGAATATTTCGGATGACATGTTACGTCAGGAGGTAAAGTATATATAAGAAAAAAATAAAAGGAATGTGGGCATTGCGGATAAGAAAAGTTTACTTGTGTATGACCCGATGTCATAAAACGGCGCCACTCACATAACATATTGAGAGTCGTGTAATACGAAAAAAATGTGGTTTAAATTTACGAAGTGCAAGGCAACCAATGCTCCAACATAAGAATAATAATGTAGTAAGAAATACTTTTTAACTCTTCATTATATATACCATATGAAAACTAAAATACGATTTCAAAACAACATTATTTTTTCATTCTTACACTTAATTAGTATGCAGAAATTAATATATAGAAGTATATTCTTAATTTTATTAAATCAAATTTATTATTTTAAGGCGACTACAAAGGTTGGGTTGAATTTAATTTCGTAGTTTACAAATTACCCTTTAAATTTCTAAAATTTTTCAAATTTTCAAATTTTCCAACATACTGTGAGTTTCAAAAAATATTAGAAAATTAAAAGATCCAAAAAATTTCATAAATCAAAAGCGTGATTTGTAAACTAAAAATTTAAACCTAACCTTACCTCCGAAGTCGCCTTAAAACTCATTTGTTAAAATATAATGAATTCTAAAACAAACTTTAGCTAGAAAATATACGAATCATCTTGTTAAGTGAATTATCGTACAATACTTGACCGTTATTTATTTAACCTTAACAATAACTAACTCAGCCCCCATAAGTAAAATAAAAGTTATTTAACTTGACTTGTTAAAAACCTCACCAATTATCATAAAGAACTGTAACTAAAAAGCTTCTAAGCTTAATAATTTTGAATTTGTTTTCAGGAAAAAAAATCTTTTTTAAAGTCCAGTTAAACTAGAACACTTGTCTTATATTACCTATTCATTTCACAAACAAGAATACATGTAGGATAATAGATAAATCTGAATGAACGTTAAACAGTAAAGAATGGAAATAGTGTAAGCGAGTGTAGGAGGTCACGTTGCAAAGTGAAAAAAGGGAAAAAAATACAAAAAAAAAAAAAATATATATATATATATATATATACAAGAAACGAGAATGCGAGCGTGTTACTGCACTATAATTCAAAAAGGTTAGTGCATAGCTTATCCCCTTTCGATGGTATTACATGGTTTTTTAAAAAAGAGAAGAGAAAGAAAATAGAAGAAAAGAACAAAAACAAAAAAAAAAAATAAAGAAAAATAAGTAACATATGTACTAACATACAGTAGTCGTCAATATATAGTTTACAAGAAAAGGCGAGGTCGTCAACTTTTATGGAATGGGTTATAATTCATATCGATATGTTGGATGAGGTTTTAATAAGATAGAACGTATGTATGTAAGCTTCGATGAACTTCTATTTTCATTTTTTTCTTCATTATTTGCCTTCTCTTATGGTCAATTTAGAAAGTATATAGGCCGTTTAGAATATTATCACGTTGAAATATAAACGAGTTAATTGCGTTTCGCCTTCGTTTACTTTTTCTCTTTTTTATTCTTTTTTGTTTAACTAGACGCTAACAAGAAAAAAAATGTTAAAGTTTTTTTTTATATTTAAAATGGTAATGAAGTTTTCTTTATTTTGAATTTTTTTGAGTCAAGAAAAAATAAAGATATACAAAAATCATTTTTTGTATGTTACAATAAATAAAGCAATATTGTAAATATTATTTTAAAATAAACAATTTTGAAAAAGAAATTCAATTTTACCATTAAATTCCGGTGTACAATTCAGCAACTATACCGAATAATTTATGACTCACGAAGTGCAATTGTTTATTCTCGTTACTTTAGTCGTGCCCTTTAAATCTCTTAAAGTCTACATAAGTAAAAGCAGCTTCCCTTTTTCAGATTTTTTTTTTACTTTTTAGTACTCAAAAATTTTTCGATTCTTTCTACAAGCAATTACCAAGAAGTAACATGCCCATTTTTTCTTTTTTTTTTGTTATGTGTACTGGACTACTTTAGGTTCATAATTTACTACCGCGTTAAAGTTGTTATTTCGTTTGTTATCGCTTTTAAAACGTTTATGTAATATCTTTCAAGCATTAAGTTATGCTTTTTTAATTTAATCATTATCTATATAACTCTTATTTAAACTATATTGTTGTAACAAAAGATATATTATACAAATTTTATATATATATATATATATATATATATATATATATATATATATATATTTATTTATTATAAATATTAAAACTTTAATTACATAATATGCGTGCATTAAATTTTTGAAATTTGAATAAAGGTCATAAATTCGTTTTTTTATATATATTTATGTAAAAAAAGTATCTTAATGATCCAATTATTTTAAAAAGCAATAAGCTAAAAATCATTTTAATTTTCACTTTCTTGTAAATATTTTTAATAGCCACTTTACACGCTTGATTGCTTTTTATAATTTACAATATTTTCCTAGACATACTTATCAAACATTCTTTTAACGTTATTTTAATACAGTCTTAAAAAAAATAGTTCTACACGCATAAACACTTCTGTGTTAACATCTACAATGTTAATAAGCACGGCTTTAAAAAAAAAATATTTGTACAAGTTACAGATCGTTTCCTAAATATTTTATCAGATAATGAGATCGAGGCATGCAAATTATTTCATATAAATTAATTTGCTTATGAAATAGACCTAATCAGTAGATTATTAGTTAACGTTAAACGTGATCACAATAATAACGTAGTCAATAATTACTTTGTTATTTACGATATAAAAATTTAATGAAAAAAATTATTACAAAGTACTTTGAAGTCACAATTGAAACGAAGAAGATCTGCAATGCCTTTTATTCTTCATCTTCTTCTTTTATTTATATAAATACAAGCAAGTATATATCTATAAGAATCGTGCACGATTAAGTTAAATCAATACAAAAAAATATTATTTTTTTTTTATGAAGTATATGCAACAACTAAGATCTTAAACTGATGGCTCTAGGTATTAAATCACAATCATCTTGAGTGCTTTCTTAACGTTTTAAATATATATATACAAGCTCTAACCTCGTATCTTCCTTTCGACCAAGTTAAAATGTTATGGCTATATAAAAGTACACATCACTCGACGAGGGGGAGAAACAGTAAAAGTATTATCGACAAGTTATTTTGCTAGTTTATAACTTTACTTGGACTTTTTTTTTATATTTACTTCACCAACGTTAGTAAACCTTTCATTCATGAAATGAGGTTTAGTTGAAAGACTTGGTTTATGGATTGTAGTTTCATATATATTAACTTTATAAAATTTTAATAACGAAAGGATATAATCTAATTAAATCAGTATATATTAATTTTTAATAAAGTGCACTAGAATAGTATACTATAATAGAAAAAAAATAGTTCTGTCAATTTGCATTATTCAATATTCTTATTAAACATTTTCTTGAAAAATTAATTTAATTTTATAAAGTGTTCTGTGTGATTTTATCAAAAAATGTATCACAACCTTGTGTTCTCCAGTATACTTATGTTTCAGTTAATTAGCGGTACTTCTTTTTAAAAATAATGAACCTACTTATCTTACCAAAACATTCAAGAATATGTTCTCCCTTCATATGAATATTAAGTGTTTTCTTTACGACTCATCGAGAAAATCAATTTATACTAATGATAATTTATGTGATTTTAAATTCTTGATTTTATAATTAATTAAAATAAGTGTATGATTTATTTTGTATGTTTGAAGTGGCCAAAGCGATTCAAGATTGTACTAAAAAAAAAAATAAATATTTTTTTTAATAATCGAAATAATTAAAAGAAATAATTTATGAATTAAATACTATATTTGTAACTTGAAACACATCAGTTTTTAAAATATTGTTTTTATATTATTAATAACAATCACTAAAAGGTTGATATTGATTGACAAAAATTGCTTTAGAAAATAATTCCACGTTGTAGTACTGAATTTCAAATTTTGAGTGATATTATGCTGACAGTCAAAACAATTTTCTATTAACTTTTAGCTTTCAATAACAATCTGCCAATAATTCTTCAGTGGTAAAGCCAGTTGGAGTTCCTTTAGAGCCAAACCCTCGATCGATTACTCGTGTTTTTAAAATGTCTATGAAAATTTTGTAGTTCAAATACTACCACGTGATACTTAATTTAAAAAGTTGCTCCGACCACTTTAAACATTAGCACTTAATAGTTTTTAAAAATTTATTATCTTATCCCTAGGACATAAACAAAATTATCAGCTTGAAATTAATTATGATTAAAATTCATATAAACTTTACAAACTAGTACATATTATTACTCAATTAGTAATGTTAAACTAAAATAAGAAATAATTTTAAAAAAACCATCATTAACAAAACTTTTCAACAACAATCAACTTTAGAAGATGACAGGCTCAAGATCAATCCTTATAATATTAATCCTTACTCTTACTTCATATACTTTCACGTTAAAAAGCAATCAAAGCGCGAAGCGCGAGCACGGGGGGAAGACGACATGGAGATGAAAAAAAAAAATCATCAATGCAATAACAATCGATTGACGACATCGATGTTATAATACGTACATACATGTGCACACAGACGTTGAAGTTTTGCCTGAGCTTCATTTTATAAAACATCGTGACGTTATTTCAAAGCCTGGCCTCAAAGGGGGGCCTTCTCTTATTGGATACTTTACAATATATGTATACACGAGACAAGGAGGGCGAGAGAGAAAGAGAGAAAAGTGAGCTAAGTCAAGTGTGCCCGGGCATGTATACAATATATTGTGCAAGTGTGCGTATAATAGTACGTAGGAGTACCTTGGTCCGATATTGCCTTTCACATAACTGAAAGAGTAAATGTTATTATATATGTTCATATACGTGTACGTATACATATTCGTATTGTCTACGTTTGAACTCCACCTTGCATTTAAAATCGTCTTAATGATCGTTTGTCCAAATGAAATTATCTTTTTTTTTCAAATTCATATCATTAATAAATATTGAATTAGTATGCAAAAAAATTAGTGAATTTTTTTCATAACAATTTTTATTTTTGAGTTTCCAAATATTTAATAAATTAAAAAATATTTCACGATTTTTTTGCATTAAATTTCATGTATTTCTGCAGTAAAATTACAGTAAAATTTATTATTATTAATGCAAATCAGTGTTAAATTTATGTTAATCAACATTAATTTTCATGTGTATAATACTTTAATATCACTTTAATGGTCGATGTCTTTTTAACAATGTAATTATGGCTTATTATCAATAAATAATTATACCAAGAACCAGTAAACTAAAGTATGAAAAAAATTGTTAAGCAAATCGATGTTCGGGGACGCACATCTTTTACAATAAAATAAAAAAAGAACGTCAAACAAAAGAATTTATTTTATATTCCAATCATTTTTCTTTATAATAAGTATATAATTGCAATTTACAATTGTACACTTTCTTTCATTATAAATTATTTTCCCACAAACCTATAAAATTCAAGGGAATAATAAAATTTTATCATGAACTATCGTTAATCAATGTTACACCATCCTTTTTAACAAAAGATTATTTTTCAACGTATTTACTTGCTGTATCCTAAGAAATAAGATGCGGCTCATTTTTTCTAAATTCCAGACATATACATACACACATCATATTTATTTTCTTATGTACACCTTGCGAAAGGGGGCGTTCTACTTTTCAGGTTGTTTTTTTTCATATCGCGTATTGCATCTTTGCATGATAATACCCAATATATGTGAATGAATCATTCAGGAATTTAAAGGTGATTGATTGATCAAATCCTTAAATTATGATTATTTCCGTAATTATTTAATAATGTTAGTTACAGCAGACTGTAAATGTCCATGATTTATTATTTTAAAGGTGGGATTAAATTTTATGGATTTATTATTCAATTAATTAGTTATAAAAATTTGCGTTAAATAAGTTGTAATAGCACAACGTAATTTTAAGTATGAAAAAAAAGTAAATTTTATACATCATGTAATTATATAGAGGAAGTGGTAATTTTTTTTTTTAATTTTTGTTTCTTTTTGTTAACTTTTTCTTTTCAATCTCAAACATGTAAAGCGCATTGCTGAAATTTTTGATAATCATCGACATTTCCATTGAGTATCACGTAATAAGTGAAACTAATTTCAACTTAGTTTCAGTAATTAGATAATAAGATCATAGATTTAATCAATATTATATTATTCATTTGGAAAAAAATTCCCCAAAGAATTTTTAATTCGTGTTACAATTTTTGTTTCTATAATTTAGGGTTCACAAAGTAATACAGTAAATTATGTTTCATTTTTATCATGCTAATACTATTAAATAATAGAAAAATTTATAAAAAAAAATCTTAAAAAGATCGATAAATTATTATAATATATTTCACAATAACAAATAGTATTTTATTGCCTAAATAAATTATGCTAAGTCATATTATCCATAAATAAATTAGGATTAAAATACATAGTTGTCAGATAAGTAAAATGAATTGATTTTTTTTTTAATTTTTAATTGAATATAATTGAAAAATGTATCAATTAATTTGAAAACAAGTTATGTAAATTCGTTAAAGTTTAATAATAATTCGCATATTGATATACAATTTAATGAATTCCTCGCATACTCAATCTATAAGATTAAACTAACGTAAATAATTTCGAGAGATTGAAAAAAACGACTACTGGTTAAAAAAATTTATCAAGCAAAAAACTCGCTGAAAGTGCGTACTTATGAAGAAAAAACAGATTTTTTACGAGCAAACAATATTATTGCCAAAAAATAATACCTGTCCTATTAAAAAAGAATAAAAAAAGAAGTAAGGAAATGTAATATCGTACGTACAAAAAATAAAACAATTATACATGCCCGTCTTAAACTTGTAATAACTTTCTCCGATACGCCCTTCCCTTTATAACGCAGCAGTACAACACCTTTAAAGAAAAATATTGATACACACACATACATATATACACACCTGACGTCTACCGTCACTCGTATGAACCCAATCGCGATAAAGATCAAGTAATAGGTAACTATGCGTATATTTTTTGAGCAATACTTCTTATAAATTTTTAACGCTTTTTGTATATAAGCTCGACAATAACAGACATCGTATGATGTATAATATGTCCATGTAAAATAATTAAGGTACACTATAGTAATGTAACATTTATTAGAGATTTGGCGATAATAAATGCGCTAGGAGAGATTTAAATTAATTGTACGTTTATTTGGTAAGCAAATCAATGCGATCCTTGAAAAAATATTTTTTTTTTGTTTCTTCATCTCAATAATGTATGATGGTCTCTAAAATCTATATTTGTGAAACATTTGATTTTAAATAAATTTTGTAATTATTTGTCGTTATTAAATGTGACTAATATTTTAAATAATTTATGACGAAACTTAAAAATATTTTTTCTATTCATTTTTAATATGATCGTTATGAATAATTTGTGATTATAATTAAAGTCTATCAATCACATTTTATGTAACAATTGTTGTGTGTTGCTCGGTGTTGTTTTCTTCCTGTTATTCATTTTCTAATTCATCCGCACGTGTAAAGTTTCCTTCCAGTTACTCGTCTATGACAACAAATTAGGTTAAGCAAAAAACTTTTTTTTTGTTACTTGAGAATGTTAACTGTTGACTAAGTGTCTACTTACAGACTAAAATATAGGGTTCTCTTCTTAAGAAAATGACCACAACAGTTTTGCCCGTTTAACGACAATTAAATGGACACGTGTAATGAGTTACTCGAATAATAAGATTGTAGACGTTACTGTAACTTTAAAATAATATTGATTTTTCGATAATTCAATTTAATATCTAAAATTCAATCTCTCATGAATTTTTTCTATCATTGTTTGCATAACAGTACACAGTTGCGTACTAGGACCATCGCGTCTAATTTTTTTTTAAGTTATACATACATTCATAAATAAATAGATTTTGATTAATGAATCACATATTTTGAAAGTATTATCTCATTTATTTCATTATAATTGTACTACATATTAAATTAAATGTTATCTAACGCCATTAAAGCAACATTGACACGTGGCATTATAAATAGTACAAATTACCGTCACTAATTCGCTTAGACTGCAGACAATTTCTAATAATATTTATCGACAAGGTTTAATTATTTTTAAATCCGCAGAATTAGTAAAATAGATTATAAGTGAATCAAAAAATACAAAATTAATCCAGATTTCTTTATGCACACGGGTTTGACATTTGACGTTGATTCGAATATTATTGGATGTAATATATTTGCAATTTATAAACACACCTAGATTCCAGAAATTTTTAAACATTCAGAAAAATAAACGATTCCGTGCACCTATTTAGAATATTTTATACAATTAAAAGTTATAATTATGACAACCATATTAACGTTTTGAAAAATTTATTATATTTTGGTTTAAATAAGTGCTGTTAATTTTAGCACTTGTGTCTTATCTAACGACAGTAATTTATTTATTATTGAATTAATTTTGTTTAAGATTTTCATAAATTTTTAATACGCATTTTTTATTTTATGTTTCAGGTAAGTGTGGAAACTCAAAACATTAGCCTTTCTTCGTCAAGTAAGCTTAAAATACGTAAACAAAAAAAAAACTTCTAATCATAATTAATTATTAGAAATCATATGCGTAAGAAATCAATCACCACTAGTTAACGCCAAATTAATTAAAATAATCCGTAATTCTTAATCAATATAACTAAACAACTAACGCTTTATATGTACATAGTACATCAAAACTTTTACACTATTGCGTGCATTACTTGAATCTATGCACATACAATAACTTGAGCGTAAACTTTCTAGCTCTAATACATGATTCTTGAAAAGTTTGATTGACAAGCATGTGAACCGACGACGGTGACTTTAACGCTTGATTTTTCCCTTACTAAACTTTTGAAGCTAAGTCTTTTTTCTTTTATAGTGCGTACTTTTAATTATCCTAGACTTATTTTAAATGTGCAAGGATTTCTTCTTTTTTCCTTATTATCGAGCCAATATAAATAAGCAATAGTTTCTTGGTAGTATACAGTAAGCAAGAAAAAAAAGAGAAAAATACGAATTTGTAACGGAAATGACTGGTATTATTATTTTAATTAATGGAGCTTAACAAAAGTAACTTGTAAGATGAATGAGATATAGCGAAAAGTTAATTTATTGCAGTCGTTGGAAAAAATAAAAATTAGTAATGTTATAAAGTATAGTAAATTAAATAAAGCACAAATGTTACTTTGTTCAGTTAAAATAAGTTCAAATTGGATAGATCAAATTTTTATAATTAATTTGTGAGTTAGAATTATTAAACTTTTTTTTAATCAAATTAAATTTTTTTGTTATTTCAATATGAAAAAATAAAATTAAAAAAAAAAGTATTTTATTCGAAAACCGAGACAAAAATAAAGATATAATATGTATCACTTCATTGCAATTAAGAGATAAATGTAAAATGCAACCTGAAAAATACGCTGCCATAAAACATTTGTCAGCAGTGAGATAAGCTTAAGATTCGATTCCAATTACAGACAGTTGTCCATCTTTTTTATATCAGTAGATTAAACTTTCCAACTAAATAAAATCCGTATAAGATGATCCAATTATAAAATTTAACTATTAAAAATTTTTGCCCAATTATTAATAAATCAAAAAAAATAAATTTTAATCTACTAAAAAAAATTGCTATACTAAAAACATTTTTTATTGTTACAATGACAAAAAAAAGATACGAGTTGTTTGTGATGATATTAAATTATTTCATTTATATTATGGATTATAGCTTACATTAATTTAAAAAAAATTAAATTATTAATTGTTTAAGAATGTTATTTAAAGAATCATCAATGATAAATGTATTTGACTTTTTTTTATATTTTTTTTACTTTTTCTTTAATAAAATTTTGACGAATCAATTTAACAGATATAGCCTAAAAACATATATAGTACCATATCTTTCTAAAGATGAATTTATTCAAGCCTGACTACATTTTCTTCGCCCATTAACGAGGATAGCGCAATTATTCGCAGTTTGTAACAATAATTTCTCAACAGTCTATCCTATTCTTTTCGTACAGATTTTTTTTTTAAATTCACTCTCACTAAAACGACCTTTTTCACTTTTAAAACTTGTATATCTTATAAAGTGCCTTACTGTGCGTTTCATAATTTTTTTTTTTTTTTTTTTTTTTTTTTGCAAAAGCATCGAAGTCGGGTTGGTTTAATTAACTAAGGTACGTTATCGCGATTCCGTTGCGCTTTAATGAAAATATACCTGTGCGCCGAAAAGTTTTGTTTCAGAGAAAAGGTACCTGTTATGCTTGTTATTACGTGGAATTTAAAAGTTAAAGAAATTTTTGGTACAGTAATTTTATTACGTGATTATAGTGATTTGTTTATCTAAGGTGGTCGGAGTGATTTTTTAAAATAAAGATAAAATTTAATCAAAAATACAAAGAAAAGCCTAAATTTAAAGAAGGTCATCAATCAAATCAAAATTTAACATGGACTTTTAATAGAATTTATACCTGTATTATACATAATTCAATTATTCTTTTTCAAATCTTTTTATTGTATAATATCAAAAGTCATTATCTGTTTTTTTATGGAATTTTATGGAATTTTATAAATTCCTGCCAAAAGTTAAACTGAAAAATAAAATTTGAAGCTTATCCTTAAACAAATAACATGCTTACAATGTATCAAACAAATCTAAATGATCATAATGCCACTGCTAAACCACAAAGTATTTGAAAAATAAAATATTTGAATTATGCATAGTTACTTAGGTATAAATAAATCTTATTTATAGTCAATTTAACCTTCGAGTTTCCCTTTTGTAAAAACATTCATTACGAGCATTGAAAAGACTTTCTAGAAAATATTATTTATTGTTATTATTGTTGATATAATTTAGTGTTAAAATTCAATTATTGTTGAAATTAAATAAAATTTTCGCATAAATACCTTATAAATAATACTAATAATTTATGAATCTTTAAAAAAAAAAAATTTTCGAAAATTCATATGGTATCCGCTTTTGCACCTGAGCGAATTTTAAAAAATTTTCATTAAATATACACCTTGTACCATAAATAGTAATGTTTAAAAACATCATTTATTACAATAATAATACATATTGATATAAATTACACGTGTCGTATAGATGGTAGCTTTACAGTATAATGACCATGATTAATTTATCAATTTTTCGTATTGAAGTACGTAGACACGCCATATACACTATTAATTTTGATTTTCTTCTCTGTCTCTCTCTGTCCCGTCGACTTTTTGCTGACTATAAAAACTACGAGATTTAATCTCGTAAAATTTTAATACGACGTTATGTTTTCAATGAGAAAAATTTCTTTCTTCACTACAAAGACATCATCAACTGACATGTATAACAAGTTAACCCATTCGCAGATGATTTATTTTCTTGTCTTCAATGAATGTCGGTTAAAAATTCAGACTTTTTTTTTGCTGTTTCCTGTTTTTTTTTTTTCTTTCAGCAGGAATTTATAATCTTATCAAAACAAAGGCACTCACTCTCATTTTTTAAAAGTCTTTTAACGACAGGTCGATGCACAAGAAAATATTTAAATTGATTTCGTCAAGCTGGCCTCAAAATTCTTCTATGCATATCTCAAAAAGCACAAGGTCAAATTACAAGAAGTATACAAGATATAGGTTTTAATATACAGTTTCATTATTCCGCGCTTGAGAATAAAACCGATTTTATATTTACAATGTACATAACGATATAACAGTATAAAACTGTTATTTGTATTGTGTATTTCGAAATTGACGTCCGGAACAAAGCTTTTTTTCCAAAAAATCACGCTTACTTAGTATTCGATCCCTTTTTTTTCAACATATGTCCATACGTACACATAAACATACACACATAATCACGTACGCGTGCAGGTACTCACACACGCTTAAACGTTCTATATATAAATATCTGTACTATTGAGTTAATAGGCCAGTAAGAGTATGAAAGAGAGACAGATAAATATTATAGACGTTCATTAATGAAGGCCGAGTTGGACACGATTCCTAATTCACCTTTGTCTGCCTGTTGGTATAACAATAAAAAGGATAAAAAAATGAAATGGTAGTCCTGTTAAGTATTATCTATACGCGCTGGGCATTGAAAATGCATTAAGTGATCGCTGGCCGATTTTCTTATGTAGCATAGGAGCTAATTTTATCGATATATTATACAATTTATAGCTTGAGGGCATTTAAAAAAAAAGACGATAAAAAGCTTTTTTTAAGCATATTTTCTTAGGTTTTTTTCCCTCTTTTCTTAATTCTGAAATTTTTTCTAATAGTGTTATAATACTGTATAATAGACTTACTTTCATAATTAACGTGCTGACAGTCACATTAACACTAACTACATTTAATTATGTCTTTGGTTATTGGACAGTTTAAAATAAATTAATTATTTGATAAAGACTGGTACGTGAGAATAAGAAAAGGAATAAAAAGTAACATTGACTTTAACTAATTACCTTACGTACAGCTAGTATATTTACACTTTCTGTATACGAAAACAGTGATTAAGTTATTGTTATAAAACAATACAAATTTTCTTTCAAACAGATACCAAAGTAACGCTATAAAGAAATATGTACGTTATCAATAAACAATAAAATAGTTTAATTGTAATTTGTACAATGATTGACTTTTACAAATAAGCTATTTGATAACAATATTCAGTCGTTTATAAACTTAACAAAAACATATGATAATTAAAATATTACTTGTAAAATTTAATAATCATTATTTTAATATACCATCATTATTATCATATGGAATTTCTATTAATAATTTTTATAAAAATAGAAAGCCGTATATCCACATAACTTTGAAAAATCGCGTTATATAATGAAATATCGATCCAATTGTTCTTATATAAATGCAATTTTCAATTCTAAGTATCGAGCGAATAAATCAAATTACACATGGAATCTAATCGATGCGTAAAGAATATATTGATATATTAGAAATAATAAGAGATTAATTAAATGTAGTTAACATCTGTCTTACAACAAATGAAAAAAAATAACACGTCAATCGAATTCTTTTCATTGATCACCCAATATATATGTATTTACACATTTGTTTACTACACGTCGATGGTTATACGATCAGCAATAAATTCTAAAACCAATCAAACGTTGAGCTTAAACGCTTGTGCAAAAATTTTCCTAACGCACTCTCGATCGACTTTTCACGCTTTATACCATTTTACGCTATATATAAATCGACATTTTACATAATTTTCAAAGCGCCAACAGGTTTGGGATTTAAATTTTGTGTTTACTGAACCGAAACAGTCTTAAAGTCTCTTTCAAATATATGTGAGTTTTACTTGTGAATATATAGAAAATGTGAATATATGAAAGACGCTAGTATATAAACTTTCATATGTTATCATTTGATTATATGTTTAATGAAATGTTGAAGTTTTAGAGAACCGACAGCGAGGATTAGTTCTAGGATAAGCAGCATGTATTTTTTTCAATTTCGTAAATTCATTGACTTTGCATCAAAATCATTGTTATGATTATTAGGATGATAGACAATATGTTAATTTATTAACAATTTTGTACATTTGTTTTTTAGTTTATTTAGTTTAAGGCTGATACGAGTGTTTATAAATACAATATACACTAATATATTATCGTGTTTATTTTCATCTTATTCTAGCTGTACACAAAATAACAAATGAGACTCAAAGTTTTCACAATAAGCATATATAAAATATAAATAAAATAGGAAGACATAAAAGTCAATTAATATTGCTTTTTAGATAAAGATTTGCGTCATAATATCACATTAAACACTTTTTTTTGCAAGTTATACTTTTATTTAATGTAGCATTTATCAAGTATTTAACATAAAATATCTTAAATTATTCACTAAAATTTTTGTACAGAAAAAGCGAGATAGCGTTATTAAATTTCGCGGCAGTATCTTATTTAAATAATCTTAATAAATATTATACGAAAAAAATGTTAGAATTTTATTTTGTCCGTGCAACGGTCATAGACAAAGCTTTCGATTTACTTGGAAAATATGTTTATTTCAACAACTTAATTTGATGTTGCAACTTATTTGCAATTCAATTTATATAGAAAGAGAAACTACTAATCAAGAGGAATAAGTAGAAACGGTTTGAGTACGGTTAGACTTTTAACACTAGTAAATTTAGATTATAATGCATTGTAAATTAAACAGGGCATAAGTTTAATTTTTAAATTTTTTTAATATTACTGTGCAACTAATAAAATGAATCAATAAAAAATATTCTTTTTTCTATAAATGTAACATATAAGATACTAGTATTTAGATTAAATATTTTAAAAACTAAATTTACCATTCGAACTATTAATTATATTTGTTTACATAATGCTCGGTTATCTACGTTAATTCAACCTGAAATTATCATAAACTTAACAATGAAATTCAATCAACGCCTACAAATGAAACCCTTCGATTTCTCAATTATGCAAAAAGAAAGAAAAAACATATATACGCAAATGCGCTTTGCACGTCATGAAAATTCAAAGAATCGCTTCAACTTCATCAATATAAAGAAATCGAGAGAGAAAAAACGAAAGATCAACAACAAAAAAAGACACAGAAGTTACGATAAAAGAGAATACCCCGGGCTGAAGAATTCAAGCGCGACGTCACGCTTCGATATTGCACCGCATATGTATACAAGTTATTATATACATACGCAACAAGGACGAACGATTAAGCGCACTCGTCCACTAAGATGTTGTGTACCGATTCTCACTCTATATGTTATATTAGTATGTGTATATGTATGGATAAAATTTTTTTTTATGTTTATATCTCTTTTTATTTTTCTTGTAAAGCGAATGTGTATAACGACAATGTAAAATAGATATATGTGAGGGCGTATATAGCGCGTGAAAGTTGGCGCCCCGAGAGCACGTGTATAATGTATGCGAATGCACGTGTACACTATATATACATGGATTTTTCCAATGTTTTACCCTTTATTTGTAATGCTTTTAGTTTTTTGTCTTTTTAATTTTGTTATTTTTTATGCAACGCTTTAGATTAAATTAATATTATATTAATAAATTTTGAATTTTTATATTTTGAGATTATATTTTGCATGTTAATCACGTAGAAGACTACACTGAGAAAAAGATTTTTTAGTTTCAAAGAAACGTGTGTTTCAATAGTGCCAAACACATGATTTCTTTAAATCAAAAAATTTTTTTATTTTCAAAAAAATATTTATTTATTTGAAATATTTTAAATTAGATATATTTAAAATAAATAAATATTTTTTTGAATATAAAAAAAATTTTTTGATTTAAAGAAATCATGTGTTTGGCACTATTGAAACACACGTTTCTTTGAAACTAAAAAATCTTTTTCTCAGTGTATTTATAATTGTTTCACGTAAAAAATTTTTACATAATTCTTACACTTTGGAATGAGTCAAGGAATTGTCATGGCTATTTTGAATTTTGAACATTCAACAATGCAAAATTTTTATTTTAAACGCATTTTGCCAAATCTTAAAAAAAGTTTCTCATTTATCAATAATATAGCAAAAATTAAATTAATTACTTATTTAATTCAACTTGAAATAATCCTGCACCCATATAAATATATATGCAAACTTCACATTGGCAATTGAATGTTATTAATAACAGTTACTGTTGAGCTCATATGTACATATATCAGAGTGTACCAGAGTGGTGAAAGTCCAAGGAATCCAAAACGATATGCACGTACAGCTCTGGAATTTTGGTGATAAAATACGTGAAAAGAGTGATGATCATGCATTGTACAAAGCCAAAAAAATACATATATACATTGTGCAAGACAAAAGTTAAAATATGAAGGACAAGGTGACGAATAAATTAGCAAAGTGTTGCATGCGTAATTGAAGGATTTTAAAAAATTTATGAATGCAGTATTTTCTTTTATATTAAAGGGACCTTTTTTTTTATTTTCTCGATTATTAAAATTATTCAAAATGATTAATAGGATAAAAATATTCCTTTTTGGTGAGAGTTTGATATACACAATCGGTGAAGGTATACCTGTACACGCGATGATATTTTTTTTTTGCTTTTTCTGCAAATTATTTTTATTGGTTATTTCATTGTTATTTAAATTTGTTAAATGTAGTTTGAAAAATTTATTATATAAGTGTTGATGTCATTTTGAAAAAATTATATGTTTAAATTTTTATCATATTAATCACAAAAAACAACGGTACAAAACATATCCGACTATTCAAGCATGTCATCTTGAACGATAACATAAATTACACCACCCACTCTCATGCCACATTACAACAACATCTTTTCAACAGTTATTCATCAAGGGAAAGACTAAAATGATAATAATAATAATAAACTTATATTAAATAAAAAAATTATTAATAATGAAACTTGAAAGCGTAATTTGTCCTTATACGAATTCCATTACCATCGCGTATATACTCAAAAAGACCAAAAAGTATTTTTATTTTAAAAAAATTCTTATGTACCGTACGCATATTAGCCTCGTTTATATACTTTTGCTCGCTTGCTTTGCTTGCTGGGTATTGTTAAAAAAAAATTACGCAAACCATTTGCTACAGCATTGTAGAGATCTAAGTGCGTGATCTAGTTCTCTCGTAGGTTTACGACCTAAATACCATTAAGTCACAGAGAAAGAGAGAGAGAGAGAGAGAACAGAAAATAAATACAGTACTTAGTAGTACATAAGTTATAAAAGTACAAGTATATACGCCTTATTCCAAAACGGCCCGCTGCACGCTACATTAAGATGTACGGAGATATATGTATGTAAGAACGGGAGTTTTATGCTTGTGACCTTCAGATTTGTTACATATAAATGTATATGTATATGTAACTGACAGATCTAGATGATGGGTTATTATTCGTGACACATTGTCACGAATAATAACGAAACAATAAAGAAAGACCTGTACACGTGTTTTATTTAATCCTTTTATTGAATCGGATATTTCGATATGTTTGATATGACATGTTGGTGATATTAATTTTTTTTGGATGATGTTAGGTAAGCTTTAGTTGTTTTTGTAATTGAATTTTTATATAAATTTGGATTGATTAGAAAAAAATACAGTGATCCTGATTAAGGTTTAGATATGTGAAATCTTATGTCATTTTAGTATTTAAATTACTACGAAAGTTGGGTAAAGGATGATTAATTGTCAGAAGTTAGTCAGTGAATAATACAATAATCATTTGTTCAAAGTCATTAGACGTTGCATAATAATAGTAATTAATCTTTTTAAGATATAATTACTACCAATAAACTTAAAAATCTTAGAAACTCATATTTTAATAGACTTTGAATATTATAAAATAAACTAAAATTTTCTAATAAAAATTGTAGCATTAAAAATGATTACAAGATTAAAATATAACCAAAAGAAATGGCTAATTTCTAGATTCAGATGAAATATTCCATATTTAAATGTTTGTTACTAAATAGCTTATACATAATTAACATGCTTACTTTGTAAGTTCAAACACTTTTGCAAACTGTAAAATGTCCATTAAATATCATAAATTATTCTTTAGAATACACCCATAAAATCTTTAGAAGAAACGTTCCATCAAAGCCATAAACCATTCTAAAAACGGAAATATAAATATTAAATTTAAAAACTTTGATTGCAAGGGTTATATTTGATATATAAAAAGCACTTATCACATCTAATTTTCATTTATTTAAGAATACCAGTTTCTCAATTACCACATATGCGTACTATGCTCAGCAGGAAAAAATAAATTAATGTACAAAATCAAAACTAATATGCTACACTAAACCGACGTTAAGTGAAATTTTGTGTATATGAACCGATATTAACTAACGGTTTTATTAAAGGATTTTTAACAGAGGGGAACAGCTTAATTGGTAAATAAAAAGTGAAGGCCAATGTTGAAAAAAATTATTAACGGGTCGTTTCGCTTAAACCACAGGATATGTGAGACTTCCTCTATTGGATTAAATGGTTTCATAGCTATCCATTTAATACAATAAAAATAACATTCTTTTTTTTAAGTGCTAATTAATATACTCGTATCTTTATTAAAATCTATGTTTTATGCTGTCAGTAATATATTTTTTAAATCTTATAAATGTCTTTAAGTGATTACAAGAATAATAAATATTTTTTAATTCTATTTTGAACTACTGTTCTTTTGATACTGTAAATTCAATAAATAGTAGACTTACAGATACATCTCGCAGTGATTCGAAATTAATTGAAAAAAAAACGTTTGTGATTAATTGATTTTGAAGCAAATATAAAAATAATACTGGTTTAACATTTTTAACTCTGTACTAAACAATATATGTTCTAAATGTAATATATAAACAACAGCACATGTATATAATTACTTTTACTTGTGTTACAATTCATTCTATTTATTTTTTTCAAGCACTTAATTGTGGTAATATATTTCTTATCTCATGCGCATCGTCATTACTTTGAATTAGCAAGACTATTTTCTTCATACTGACTTATAAGTCTATATACGACACAACAACAACTTATACGACTATAATACGATATCAAAACCTCCTGCCGGGGTGAGAATGTAAAATAGTATTTATTTTATTTTTACTTCTTTTTTTTATCACGCTCTTGCATGTGCGTACATGCAGAAAACAAGGCGCAATGTGCAACAAACGCGATCGTCCATCACTTCTCTTATCCCTTATTTATATATGTGTACATGTATAGAAGAAACATACGCTGACCCTGCAAAGTGCGTCGGCTTAGACTAAAAAATGAATTAAAACTGCGCAATCGTAATGTATGTATGGGTGTATGTGCTATTCAAGCAACGCGTGAGAATGAAATCAAGGTTTTAAAACTTCAAGTAGAAATTTCTCGGAAGATTTAGACAATAAAATTGATTGTTGATTGTATTGTGATCGAAAAAATTTAATTTTTATGTTTAACGAAGGATTTAAATTAATTGTTCGAATTAAAGGAATTTGCTATTATAATTTCTTTAATTTTACGATTTCAACAAGAGAAATTTTTTTTATGCATATTGAAAAATTAAAATGATTATTAAAATATAAATCTCGTGTTATCTTCGCAATTAAATGCTAAAAATATTCTTTAATTACGTTTGAATTTAATGAAAAAATTTCTTATTCGTTTTTTAATTTTATTTCATCTTTGAGTCATTTTATAGGATTTTTTTCAAAAATACATTTTTTTTAGGTAACAAAAAAATTTTTTTTATATTTTTTATATTTAGAATCGCAACAAAAAATGCGTAATTATTATTTTAAAAGTTCAACCTGTTCAAGACGTTAATCCTATTTCAAGAAAATAAAAAGAATATTCATGAATTAAACTGATTATTTTTACAAAAACGTACAAATAGAATTTTTTTTTTAATTCTAACCAAAAGAAGCAAATTAAAAAATAATGATATACATATATGTATATATCAATTATTTTCACATTAAAAGCACTCCAGGGGTGCATAAATTCAACCTATACTTTACATACGTTATTAAGCGCGGAAGCAGGAAGATTTATCGTGCTACGAAATAATCAAGTACACAGAAGAATCTTCTTCTCCTTTGCAGAATCTTTTTTTTTATTAAAAAAACGTCAGAATTTTTATAAAATAAGTGTAATATACATATATTTCCAACATAACAAAACCTCACTTCATCATCGTCTAAAAAGGTCTTAACAATATATCCCCATACGTAGACGGTGTACACTTATGCATATTTATAAAACTTATAGAGTTCACGTTAGTATAACGTACCATAAATTCTTAGCCAAAGAGAGAAGATAAAATCAGCCCGAGCTTTTATGCAATTCATATCGTTAATTATGAAGATAAGAAAAGACTGTCCATTATTATTGTTGCTGCAGTGGCGTCTCCCACTTTAAATGAAAAAAGAAAGAGAGAGAGAGCAAAGAAAAGCCCTCGACGGCCTCGTGTAGTCATGAAATTAATTGTCGTGATTATCGGAGCGACACTGACCTTACTCGTGTTTGTATACCTTTACTTTAGAATATTCAGTATATTGACCGGTTTTTCTTTCCTTTTTTTTGTCATTTCATTTCTTTGATTGACAATATTTTTCGTTTATATCTTTATTTATGATGTGACGATTAGTTTAGAAAAAATGAGTCTTATTAATATTTATGCAATAAACAAGATTATTTCTTTTGGCCAACATTTAGTAAAAGACGAAAAAAAAGGAATGTCAGAAGCCGGAAATTTCAATGCGTGTGAAGTGAACGTTATTTAAATGAATGTTGATGCCTTTTTTATACCCATCTTTTCGTAGAAATATTATAATTTTTGGATATGAATAATACGTAAAATAAATTTATGATTCTCTTAATTTATGCCATTGCTAAGTGATTAATCAACATAACATATGAGTAAATTTATCGGTGTGGAAAAATCATCTGTTAGATCCAATTTTATTTTCCTTTCATTTCGAATAAAATTAAGGAAGTTTTGAAGTATAAATTTGTGATTGTAATTTACAGTTAAATGTATTTAATACGTAATATTCAATTTTAATTAATTCATAACTATAAAGCTAGTTAACAAGTTACTTATAGTCCTGGAGCTGAAGCTAATAATTTTTCATAGTAATTCTATTGCATTGTATGAACAAAAAACTAAAGTTTTCATATGTTTCATATAAAAAATCAATACTTTTATAATTATTAAGAATTACAAGTAAAAATTTCGTAATTTTCAAGATTATTAATTTTATTAATTTTGGATAGTTAATATTTTTTCAAAAACAAAAAGTTATTCAAAAGTTGCAACTTTAATCTATAATTTACAATCAATAGAAATATCCAAAAATTGTACTAAAATTGTTACTTTAAGGCATGAACAAACAGCCTTCCATGCATTAATGTTTACACGTACCAGTATATCTTTACCTATCACCTCTCCACGTCCTACGCTATATATAGTAATACCAATACGTACGAAGCGGTGCTGAAATCGCTATTTATTTATTGTTTGAAATGACAATCTTAATTCAACCTTTTAATATTTTTATTAATTGTAAATTATAGCTCTAGAGTTGAACTTTACAATGAACTTTTGTTCAAAAAAAAAAATATTAATTTTTGGATTCAGCGATGAAAAATACATAAGATTACATAATTTTTATCTTTTGAGGTCTAGAACCAAACGGAAATGGCCTCAGCTCTAGGACTATTATTAAAAAAAACCAAATTAAATAGTACATTACGTGCCGGGGACGGATAGGCTTTTTTTACGAAACGAAAAGATTACAAGTCGGCCGAAGACGAGGATTATAACTCGCTTTGTTAAAAAACCTTTTCGTCCAAGTTACGTACTGTATTTTACGTTCTTAGAGCCGAAAAAGAAAAAAGAAGTTGCAATTTTGAGATTAGAAAAACGTAAAATTTGTTTCCAGTATGAAACTCTTAAAGTGTTATTTTTTTTTACACTACTATACTTTTTACACTAATATAAAAAATACTTTTTTATATAAAATAATAACACATAAATTAATTAAAAAAACAATTCATAAACGATCACGATTCAGAAAATTTGTAAATAGAAAATCAATTTCTTTTTTTTTAATTTTATTTAAACGTCGCTTTATTTGTGCTATTATGGTGATGAAATTAACGACGGAGATCATCAGTGTGTTTGTGAACTTCAGCACATGTAAAATACAGTGGTGTTTATATAAATCGGCCGCTGAGAGCGGGATTCGAACTCGACTCCTCGAGATTATGAATCCATCACTCTACCGATTGAGCCACTGACGACCTCTACTTTCCCGACTAGAAACGAATTTCGGGTGAAAATGAGGTCCCTATAAGGTACCCTAAGATTATTATAAGGTCCCTGTAGGGTGCCCTAAAGGGTTCCTAGATGGCGTGTAATGGGGCGATTTTAAGGTCCCGATAGGGCAGACTGATTTCAGATGTGCCCTATTGTTACCCGTTTATCACCTGACTGTTGCCTGACAATCGATGTTGAAAAAATTCGAAGTGATAACATAACCTCATCTGATGCACGTGTTTATTTGGTGTGAAAAAAACTATTTTTCTTTTAAATTTAACTCTAAAATAGTTTCAATATAAATAATATTTAACACGAAAAGAAGAATTATTTTGACAATCGATGTTGAAAAAATTCGAAGTGATAACATAACCTCATCTGATGCACGTGTTTATTTGGTGTGAAAAAAACTATTTTTCTTGTAAATTTAACTCTAAAATAGTTTCAATATAAATAATATTCAACACGAAAAGAATTATTTTAATTTTAGATACAGCCATGTTCTTATTTACTAGTATGGTGTATGTGTGTGTGTTTTAATAGCAATCAACATTGAATTTTCGTAGAACAAAATAAATGCATAATATATAAAATTGAGTTGAAGAATGATTCATTCATATTATTTTATAAAAATATCAATACATTTATCTTTTGCAAACTAATTCGTATCTTATAAGAAAAATAAAATTTAATTTACTGGCGAGAATGTCAGAAGAGGTTATGTTTTACTTTAAAAGGTTTTAAATATCAATAGTCAGGCAATTATCGGGCAGTGGACGGGTAATAATAGAATATTTAGGAAAATGAGGCTGCCCTATCGGGACCTCAGAAGCGCCCCATTACAAGCCAAGTAGCGCCCCTGTCAGGATGCCCTGTGGGGTCCTTACAATTTTGTAGGGCATTCTTAATATTTTTCTTGTCGGGTTAATCTCCAATTATTACTTATACAAACTGAATTGTTAATCAATTTCTATAACAACCGACACATATTACTTAAAAATAAAGTAGAAATTAAAATCCTAATCAATTAATCACATGTAAACACTTGACATATTATCAACATTCCAAATATTGCACAAACACAAATTTAATTTAAATATTAACAATGAACGTAACTATTGATCGTGCGTCTCCTCGCAATTCATTTTTATTTTTCTTATTTTTTTTTATTTTCAAATGCAACAACACGACAAAGCAATCAATTCCGATTATCTAATTTAACGCCACAATAAAGAATCATTCGATCACGGTGTCGATGAAAGTTGCTATCTCATTCGAAGAAAAAAGGGCCATACGTGTATGTAGGAAAAAGAAAAAAAAAGTAAATGTAAGAAAGTTAAATGAAATGAATGAAGTTAAGACACGTGAGAATGCAATGCATGATACTCTGGTATATGATCAAACGTTTAAAAAAATATCTTTATGATGGCAATGAAAAAGTTATGAAATTATTTGTTGATTCTGCGAAGAGCTTGGGATGAATTGTACATAAAAGTATTTTATGTTTATTTATTATTATTGTTAAGTTTAACATAATTTATATTATTAATAAGGAAAATATTCATTCGTTTAAAATTGTTGATAGAATAATTAACATAAATTAATTTTCACATAAATTGAATCAAGTATTGAAATAAAAGGTTGAATCTGTTTCAATATACTACTCATAATATCATTATTCTACTGTGCACACATATTTCAAACTCCATATTCTAATAATTTTTAAGTCACGAAACCTATCCTGCGAAATTTCCCAAAAAAATAGAGATTAATTTTAAATGTTAGCAAAAAACTAAAAAAATGATAAAATAATGCAAAAACTTGTACATGTAATGAAATGCCGAGGGCATTAAAAATTATACCTAAAATTTTCCATTAGGTGTATATAAGGAACGCAAAAGGCGACGCTTACACATTGCAAAGTTATGCCTTTCGCTTTTCTTCGAATACCGCGCCGCACTTGTATACATATATATATGCATATAACAACAAAAAAAAACAACAACGACACACGCAAATGGAGTGTCTGTATATATATATAAAGTAGTAAACCGCATGCGGTTCTACAGATTTACAAAGTGCAGTGAACGACACCCTGTATAACTGCTTTTTGTGACCTTGTGAAGAATTAAAAAAAAAGGGAAAAAAATATCCCTTCGCCAATTCTCAACATTAAACGATTGATTTGTTATGGACGTTTCGTGTATTACTATTATTATGATATTTTTTTTTAAACCGTAACAAATCTTTGCATTAAAAATTGAATATCGAACGTTAATATCGACTTTGCATTAAAAAATTGTATGAAATTTTTTCGTAATTATAGCGTTAAAATATGTTTGTCTTGAAATGTTAAATCTACTATAATTCATTAAATCGTTAAGAAGATAACTTTTTTTATTTATCAACGCTTTGATCTTCGTTTTATGAGTTTAAAATTAAACTATACGTACTACCACTCTGTACGTACTTAAATTATTATTTATAATCGTAAAATTTTATTATCATTCACATATTAATATCCCTTCATATTTAATAAATTTACTTATTATTATTTTTTATTTTCTACTAACAATATTACAGGTTGTTCCCTTTCGAGCACTTCATAAAATATAAATCCCTTTTATCAAAAGAAACACCTTGATGCACCGTATATAAGATCCTATCTTCAAATTCTCATATACCAAAACGTGAATTGAGCTTTCAAGCTCGTTCGTTCCTTTTTTTTTGTCTTGATAATACGATGGTAGATTCGTAACTCGACATTGCTATGGGGAAACATTAAAAGATTCAAAACGTTCTTTTCTTTTTAGGTTAACTTTAAAAAGATCGTGTAAAAGAATTTCGTGTAAAGTATGTATGGGGATTGCGCCTTAGATTATTTTACGTGACAAATCAAGGTCATAAATGTGACAAGTTGTCCAGAGAAGTTATGGTTATATATATAAATAGAAGTTCAACTTGTTATTATTACAATCTAGATGATTGTCGGGATTTTTGTTGATATTTTGATTATTTATTTATAGTGCATAATTTGAAAATTTTAATATATATTTTATTCAGGCAAATTTCATTGTATTTTTTATTTTAGGAATTACTCTATTTTTATAAATATAACTTAAACAAATTTTTTTCATTTTTTAATATCAACTAATTCATTTAAAAGCTTCAGTACTATCTTTTCATTTTTTTATTCTATTGTATTTCTATTAACTCTACAATGAAATGTTAAATAATAAATATTGATGTATTTAAAATGTACAATGACCAGTTACTTTTTTTTTAAATCCATAATATTGATACCGATCAAAAAGTGAATGTAACCTTTAGGCTAACATTGATTTAAATCAATCAAAATTATTATCATAATCATAAAAAAAGCTTCATAAAAGTCTTATTAATTGAATCTTTGAATTCATCACGATAATGTAAAAACCACAAGTGCAGAAAAAATGTTTCTTCCTTAAAATTATTCAAATTAATTATATGATCAATATACGATTAAAAATAAATCAGACAGAATTCAACGCATTATTTGACCTTGAATCACGTAAATTCGTACCTGCCTTAAAATGTCTATCACATTACGCGAAATATATAATTTAAATTGTTAAATAATCGCTGTTATTTTTGTACGAATGAATCTTGATTTTCACTTCCTTTAGCTAATGCATTAGAAAGGATAATCTTTGGTTTATTTTTAAAATAAAATAAGTTAACAAATTATAATTTTAATTATTTTAAAATATTTTTTTAATTTTCGCTTAAAGTTTTTATTAAATAAAATTTATTAAAGTATAATGTGTCATGACTGATACAACTTGACTGCGGTCAATTTCTCGTTTCGAATTTATTTATTTATTTAAAATATTTAATCGAGTACAAGCTCTTTAAACGAAATGCAATATTCAATTACATTCATAAGATAGGTGATACATGAAATTTATAAATTTATAAATCGTGATAATGATGCAGTGACCTGACGGCCCAAATGTACAAAAATGCTACCTTTTCAGTAAAAATGATCATCAAATCTACTTATTGAATATTTCATCTTGAACGCTTATCTAAATAAATATTTGATTTTGTTATCATAAAACTTAGAGAATCTGAATAATTTTATCACTTTTTTTGCATCTATATTTTCTATATAAACGCATAGTTCTCGCGTCTACAGTCATCATAACACTTAAAATGTTAATAACTTTGACCTATTTTAAAATTGTAAAAATCAGTTGATACACAATATAAAGATAAAATTGTCATGTATCTTCGTTTCTACTAAAAAATAACAAACAAAAAAATGTTTTCTAATATAAGCGTGGGCAATAGATTTAATCATAATGCAAGTCAACAAGACAAGAAACAATTCATCAGGTGCGGCTAAATTGATTGCTTCTGCAAGAATGATGTTGATAGAAGAATTAGATGCGGATATACGAAGTTTTACTTGTTTCTTCACGTATCAATATAAACAATAAGTAATGTAAACGGAATGTAAATTAAATTTTTTGAAATAATAATTTGTGTTTTGTGAAATGATTAGCATTACAAAATAACATAAATATAGCGACATTAAAGAAGAATTAAAAAAAATATATTAAATTACATTAAAAAAATTCAAAGTAAAAGTTGTATCGTGTTACTTGAGTATAGAATACCGTCCATAAATTTAGGATCATCTTTCAAAATTTTCACTTAAAAAAATACTGTAATGACTTGGTAAATTTTGGTTTTAACAAAATTCATCAAAAGTCTTTTAAAATAACGATAACAGTTTTAAGGGTTTTACATATTAAACTCAACCATATATTTATATATATATATATATATATATATATATATATATATATATATGACTCTAATATCATTTTTCCGAAATCATATTAAATCACATTGATTTTTAATAAGATTCCTTTCAAAATATTATCTAATTTAATTTTTTACTAATTTTTATTATTCCGAAGCATAACTTGCATATAAACAATTTACACATAAGTTTAATAATAAAAATAGTAATAAACAAAATAATTATAGAGCACGTCAATATAAAAGCATAAACATCAAGGAGTTTAGATTGCCACCATTTTAGACCGATAGTAGAGGATCTTAGAACATTTTTACCATGGCGGATCACATATTCTATCCAATAAATTGCTGTATCTTTTGGTGATTGAGGACGATCTCGATACAAAATAGAAAGTTTGCGCATTGACTCCCTGTAATAAAAATTAATGACAGTATATTTTATTGCAGTTAATAATTTTTAATTTATCGTGCTAATATAAGAGAAATGACACATCTAAGAAACATACTTATATAAAGGATTGTTAAGGATTTCTTGAAAAGCGTTGTCATAATCTTTTTGTTGAGCTGTTTTAACATCTATTGTTTTTGAACAATTTTTCAAAGATAAAATATCGCAATGGGCATAATGTTCGTCAAAAAGTGGAACGCATATCATAGGTACTTCATTATAAATAGCTTCTTGAGTTCCTAAACCTCCTCCATGAGAGACAAAAGCCTTAATATTAGGATGTTCTAAAAAAAGATGTTTCTTATTGAAAAAGAAATTTTGTTATTGTTATTAATAATTATTATTCAATTTAAAAATTTAAAGTTTTTAACGTAATTTTTAAAATAAATTTTGCAAAAAGATGAAACGATTAAGAATGAATCTCATATATGAAAAATATTCAAAATTTTTTATTTGAAGTAAAATATTTTAAACTTATAATATTTTTAAAATTTAAATACTTACGTAAAATTTGTTGTTGCGGCAACCAGGTATTCATAAGGACATTATTAGGTAAATTTTTTGGCATAGCATCAGGACGTTGCACTCTCATGAGAACTCTCATAGGTGATATTTTTTGTAAAACATTATAAAATCTTTGCAGAACTTCAATCGGTAAAGTTTCCGTTGCAAAAAGAGAACCAAAAGAAAAGTAAATAAATCCATGTTTACTTTCGTCAAGATATTTTTTCAAATTCTACAGTAAAATTTTGAGGAAAAAGACTTTATTAAAATCATTAACAATGAAAAATTTATAAAACATTGAATCATATAATTAAATATGAAAATTTAATCAAATCAATAATAGCAAAGATAATTGTCATTTATCATACCGGACTTAATGTGGTAGAATTGTCGTTCCTTATATTTATTCCACCTACTTCAATAAGTGCTGGTACTGTAGGCTTGATACCATAAAAAGAATAATGCGAATTGCTTAGTAATATAGAAACTTTAGTCTCTAGTGCACTATAACTTGGCATATCAGCACTTATATATTTTTTAATATAATAATCTTGTATATTTGCATTTTTGTGATAAATAAATAAACTATAGTGATTGCTAATAACATTGTAAAGTCTCTCCCAAAAGTTCATATTTTCTATATAATATCTAAGAGTACTTGGAAAAATTGCTAGATTTTGGGGTTCACCAATAAAAGGTTTAAATTGGGGATAAGGTGTAGTTCCTACTATACCAACAACTGGTATATCCCAATAATAACCTATAGCAGAAAAACATTGATAGCCAACTAAAAACTAAAATTAAGTAATTAGTTTTATTGGTTAATCTGAAAGTGTTCTTATATTTCTGATTAAAATAATTATTGGCTGAACTAAAATTTCTATATAGTTTAATAGTTTAATTTGGTGGCTTCCACGTACGCCGGTAATTGGCTTCTACGTATTCCCCACACCTTTATTTATTCCAATTCCAAATTTTCCCCCCTTCCCACCCCATTCCGCATTTGCCCGGGGTAATGCCCGTGAAGAAGGAAAAACCCTGTAGCCAAACCCAGTGGGATAAATGCTTAGGGAAAACCTTCTCCGGAATGGGTCGGTGTATATAGCGAACTCGGTATTAGGTGACCCTTGTACAAGGGCACCTACACCGTATTTGCCACACCTTCCGCTCGCATTGTCATGTGGCCAGCACACCCAAGCGACCGTCACACAAAGAAAGTCAGAAAAGGCCGCTCGGGGTTCTTTGGAGCGGTCACCCATCCAAGTACTAACCGTGGCCAATGCTGCTTAACTTTGCAGATCGCCTGGCGCGCGCCGAACCACTCGGCCAATGCGTCGGTCAAAATTTCTATATATATATTTTTAATAATTTGAATAAATTTTTCCAATTAGAAAAATTGAAGAACAAAACTAAATTTTTTATAATAAAGAATAAATGTAGTAAATATGCATTGCTTACGTGAACTAAAAGAAGATCATATGGAGGGTTAGTTGGTGGATTCTTAATTAAATTTACTATTTTTGGATGTCCAAGAAAATTGCAGACACTATTTTTCTGCATATTAAACCATTTTCTTTCATTATTGACAGTACTGGCGTGTACATAATCTATTTGAGGATAATCATTAGATTGAAGTTTAATAATATCTGTGTAATTTGGAATAGGTTCTTTTAATGGAAAATGACTAATGACATCGACCTGATGTCCTTTATTGGCAAGTGCCATTGCTATTGGTTGGTTAACATTATTGTGACTTCTTCCCTTAAATGGAAAAATTGCAAGAATCCGATAGGAATCACACAAAGATATTCCAAATACGAAAAATGTTAAAAAAATATTCGATGAAATCATATCACTTAATTTTTTAACAACAAAATTAACTCTTTTTAATAATAACCGCTAAATTTTTTCATCACAATTTCTCAATAAATATAACAAGTGAACGAATTCATTATTCGAAAGCTACTTTTCAGAAACTGTATTGATTGCACTTATTGCGAGTTTTTATATCTTACGTTTTATCGTGTGATTTGATTTATCATTATTGGGTATTCCCCATTTATTTTATCATTATTTAAAACAAATTTTGTTTTGTTTAATAAGTATATAAATTATTATCTATAATTAATATTTGTGAGTGTGTGTAATTTTATAATTATCTAATTTCCTCGGTTGTTTTTATAAAATGAATTAAAATATTAAATCAATTATTTTTTAATTTTCATGTAACGTTTTTTAATGTGAGAACATAAAGTATTAATTTCAAATTTTTTTTTTATTAAGAATTTCAAACTTATTTTTGCATTTAAAGAAATATTGCTTAAACTACCCTACTTTTTATAAAATATAAAATCTAAATGAAATGCTTAGAATGATTGTAGTTCTTTTTTAAATTATTTACAAATGAAGGAAAATAAATTTATAGTATAGCGATTGAAATCAATCGCTTCTAAAATGATAAATTTGTAGAATATTATGAGGTCTTATAATTTCGGACCAATACTTAAATTAATATGAGGAAAATTAATGATATAATTAAAAATAAAAAGATTAATAATACTTATGTATCATCATATAATAATCTAATATGATTACGTATTTTATATCCGATATGATAAAATTTTATGTAAAACACACCTATTTATATATATATTAATTGATTTGATATAACATTATTTAATTTAATGCAATATGATTTTCATTATGATGTAGGAAATACCACATGCAATAATTGCATCGTTGAACCTCGCCTTATGTATATACGCTTATGTATATATAATATAGCCTGTTTCCAGCTGTGTGTTTTCCTTTCAACAGGAAACCGTTCTAGTTTTATGAACTTGTAGGCAATTTTGCGGTATTACAAGTCAGTTTATATCAGTTCCTACGCAAATAAGCTAAAATAATCGTTGATCACTTGCAAATTTTACTGCGCTTATACAGTGATAAACAATTATATAAATAGATAGTTTTAAAGTTGTGAGCAATGCGTAAGCAAGGCGTAGGTGCAAAGGTACAGGCACAGTGAAATATTTTTAATGCTTGACACCTAAAGCTTATTCTTACTCTTAAGATGTTGCAATATATGGCTTACTTTTTTATTTTATTGTTGTGCAATATATACTTTTGCAAAAGGTTATATTTTCTGTGAATCACTCTCGTTAGTTTTTATATGCATATTTAAAATGATTTAAAAAAGACTATTAGTTTTAATAGTCCAATAAACAATGAAGTTACCTTGTTAGTTATGAAATCGATGATGCATAGAAATATTCGCTATAATAATTTCGTATCAATAAAATAATTTCGTGATAAATCAAATTATGCGTAAATTGAATTACGATCACGTTTCCTGTGATTCATAATGATAATAAATATCATTAAATCATCGAACCAACTCTAATTCTTTGTTAAAAAATCATTTAAATTACTGAGCAAATATATTTACTTGAAAAAGAAACATCTTAGATATATGTTGTTAATAGTCTAAGAAATTTTTCATTAATTCTCACTTTCATTTTATAACATTCTATACGAGATTTGCATTACTACATACTGACTTCAACAAATATCAACCTGCATAAGTGACTTGATGACCTTCCCTTGTTAAGAATGCAAGCAAACTGAATAATTTTATTGTATTGAATAACTAATCTGATTAAAACCGAGATACATGTATTTCTGAAAATTTATTAACAAGTTTTAACGAATAAAATATTTTCATTAAATATTTTTCTATTAATGATTTTGATATAAATGACTTCAAAATAAATTATGATAATGCCACATTACTTTAACTTTTATGGAATGAAAACAATATATCAATAACTTTATATATTACTTAATTTGCAATTATATTGATATAATACTTGATTGATATTATACTAATAATCAAAATATTTATATTTACAGGTATTGCTGCAATCGATACTGGTATGGGATCCTAGTACCGCATTACCTATGCCCGAACCTGCCAAAAAAAACGATATTCTGGCCGGTACGGAGTTCCTTTCAGTTTTCATTAATGGTGCCATGGCTCCTAGACCAACTCGTCGACGTATTAGTCTTAGACGAGGAAATACCGTAGCTACAGATAGTGTTCCAGCTGAATCGAAAAATGACGAAGCTAACATATTCCGGATATCACGGGCACCAATAACGATAAGGCCAACAGCACCAAGACCGCGAACGACACAAATTAGGGATGATGGTGTACGTTATTATCCAATCAGCCATAAACTTCTTGACAATCGACATCATAGTCTTGAAACCATTGTTGATGATCTTGGAAGACCAGGTGATATATCATCTAAATATATTTCAAAATCAGGAGATCCCGGGAGAAAGCCAAACGTTGTTAAGGTCACAAATAAATCAGCCAAACCTATGAACCAAAAAGTTATAGGTGTAAGCGTAACATCAACTGTAGAAGCAACACCTTACAAAGTCCGAGTTGAACACCATGATCCTAATGATGTTTCGATGATAACACGGCCACCTTCTGTAATAGCAACGACAGTTCTTACTACACCAACTCCCACGATAGGATTACCTTCCTTTACTCAACACAAAATAATTACTACAGATGTTACTGCTTCTCCTGCTAGATTAGTAACAGAAGAACTCAGCAACATAGTTTCCGAATCTAACAGAAGTGAATTTTCCGTTGAAGAAGGAGCTCCAAAAACTAGTTTACAGGATCGTAGTTTTGTTACTCCGGGTCCAACAGTTAGACAAAATGTTCCAGCAGACAATCATCAAGATTCAGTCGTTAGTAGTAGTAATGCCGAGCCCGTAGAACAAAGATATGAATTTGCTGTTCCCAATTCAGAAATGAAAGAGGTTAATCATGAGTTGCCAGAAGTTCATGGTCCTTTGTTACGCAATCAAGGACGTAAAGTAGGAAGACATTTCGAAGACTCGACTTATAATCAACCAGCTAAAATTTATAATACCAGGCAAAACGGTAAGCCATATGATAATCAACATGCAAAAACTTTTGGAGATCCATCGAAGGCTTACAACGAACCGTCCAAAGTTTATGGGGAACCTGAAAAAGTTTATAGTGAACCAGCCAAAGTTTATTCGGAACCTGCCAAAGTGTATAGTGAACCAGCAAAAGTTTATAGTGAACCATCTAAGGTTTACGGTGAACCTGCTAAAGTCTATTCAGAACCAGAAAAAGTCTATTCTGAACCATCAAGAGTTTATTCCGAACCAGCTAAGGTGTATTCCGAACCAGCTAAAGTTTATGGCGAACCGGCAAAAGTTTATGATAGAAATGGTCAACCTGTCGGCGAACCCGTAGAAAAAAATTACGAAGTTGACGAAGCAGTAAGCGTTGGAAGTAATGGCAATGTCCATGGACCCCAATCTTTTACAGAAGCCACAAATATTGATGACGATGGTCACAAAGTTGGTTATGTCGTCGAGGGACGCAATTACAGGAAGTATCGAGTAGAAGAGAGGACACCGGATGGATTCATCGTCGGAGAATATGGTGTCGTTAGTCATGATGATGGATCATTAAGGGGAGTCAGATATACAGCCGACGGGACTATTAATCCACGGCTCATATATGATGCTCTAATGAAATTCCTCGCGCTCTAATCGTATCGTACTTTTTGCGATAGAATTAGTATATTTAGCGAAGAGGACTGATTTTATAGGAAAAATTATAATGTGTGCTGTATTAGTGTGCTCCTCTACAGAAAGAAATTACATTGAAATTCGAAACAATGTGAATATTGTTAATTGTGAAAATATCAAATGTTGAATGTATGAAAAAATTATTAGTGATAGTGGACATATTTGATATTAAAATGTGAGTTTATGAAATGTTGACAGATGTGATTGTAATTTGCCAAATTTGTCTGATTGTAATAATTTATTTGTTTATCGATTGTAATTTCTTAAAACAGAAAAGAATATTTTAATGTGATTGACTTTTTAATCAAAATAATTTCATTTTGGAATTTAGGAAATAATAACTTTATTATTTTTCAAATAAATTCATATAGTTATGAATATAGTTTATCTAATAAATGACAATAAATATTAACAAATACTCAGACTATCAATGTAGTAAATAATAAGATATTCATCGAAATTAATTCAAACTTTAATGTTTATCTTTGACGAATTAAAATTCATAATTAAATTTTTAAATCGAAATAATTAATTAGCATTTTGATTTTCTTTCTGTAAAGGCAAGTGTTGGCATATTTTTACAGCTTTATAGCATTTTTAATATCAATTAATTTTGCTATTTTAATGCCATCGAGTCATGAGGACCGAACGACTGATATCTATTTTCTTTTTTTTAATTTTTGCTCTTGCCAACTCAACTGCCTCATTTTCAATTTTAAGTGCGATTTTAGATTGTAAGATGATAGATCGCTAGATAATTTCGGAACTACTAAGTTACATTGTAAATTATGATATTAAAAATTAATAAATTTTGCTATAAGAAGGATTATATAAAACATAATGTAAAAAATTTTTCAGAAACTATTGGGATTTTTTAAAAAATAATTTGCTAAATTTATCTCATTCTAAAAATTAATTTCGATTTTTTTAAGTACGATATAGATAAAATCGAGACAATTTCCATATATAATTACAAAACTTATTATAGCTCAATTTAAACTTTATTCATTATGTATTATTAACTATTTATATTATTTGTTCTACTGTATGCGTTTTATGAAAGCTTCGTATTTAGATTCGTAAATTTGAAGTATTTTGCAGTTAAGACGGTTGTTAATCTTTTCAATTGGTACTGTATAATGTTTAGTCATTGTAAATCGCTGTAGTCTGAATGAAAATTCTGATGAGTGCTTTTAAATTAAAGTTCGGTAATTATTTTGTTAACGTTTATATTTTTAGAAAAAGAATTTGAATTATTAGCTTTGCATCCAATTGTAGAATGAAGCGCTCTGAATATTTTTCTTGACGGCAGCGAAAGCAATTTGCTTCTGTGATGAAAATACGAAGTTCATTAATAACGCAGCTGCCCAAGTCTTGTCATGGATTTCTATAACTTATTGATGAAAAATAAGGAAATTTGATATTTAATTTTTCTTAATTAAAATATATTATGGATCAATAATATATTTTTTTATTAATAGATTGAACTTGAAATTAATTTTATTTTTACAAAATTTTCTGAAATATTATATAAATAAATAAATTCTTATTGTTGATTAAAAAAGAGCCATACAAATTACAAGCAAATTGTATTTAGTTGAATTTTAATTAAATAACAAATTGCGTAAACTCATAAATTTTGGTCTAAATTAGACTCCGCCACTGCAAAAAGTCGCGGATTTGCTACGGCAGCGATATACATATATGTCTTTTTTTAATTTTTAGTTTTAAGCATGTTTTATATATAACGAATAATAATAATTTAAATGACGTGCGCAAAAGGTTCGTAAATCCTCTCGACGTCAATGAGTCTGCATGATAATTCTCGTTTGATGAGAAATTTCTATATTGCTTATAATTAATGTTATAGCGATATTATAAAAAAAATATCCATTTAGATATTTAAGTAGGACCGTTATTATTTTAATTACCTCAAGTGTTGAGATAGTTCCTTCTCGTGCGACAATATAATGTTTGCCAATAATTTTGTGCCTGTGTCTTCTATGAGCAAAAAATATTTTTTTTTTAATTTTTTTTTTTTTTGTATGCAACCTCGACACTCGATATATAGGTAATTTAAAAATGTGCGAATGATTATTAAAAAAAATAATAATAATAAATAAACGTAAACTAACTGTTTTCGTTTCGCAGTCAACTTTATTTAGAATGTTTTTTTTATCGATATAATACTATAAGTTTTCATCGTATCTATATCTTTGTGTACAAACATCATCAAGTTATTAATTATATACGCTTATTACCTCATTGTTTACTTTTTTTTCTTTATCATCTATTTTTTCACGTAAGCAAAGGTGCAATGTTATTTCATTGAGGATTATAATTGATTTTTTTTTCATTTATTTGTAAATTTTTGTAAATTTATTTTTAAATTAATTTAGAATAAAATCCATAATGGCAATATTAATGCCTCAGTCATTATTTTATTTCCTCATATGAAATATCTTGGCAAACGCTTTGCAGATGCTCATTTATATCGATTTGTAATAATTATGCATAAAATGAAAATATTTAAAAAAAAAGTATACCTTTGACTATACGGCTACATCGATGCCATAATCGCTAAGATTCTCGTACGCGTATTATCGTACGTTGGTAGGTAATATTTACTGTTTTTATGTATTAGCATGTATAGCGCAGTACGCTGTCATTTTTCTTTTTTTTCAAATGCACTTTTGTAATAAATTCATTATCATGACATATAGTTGCATCTTTTATTTATTTATAATCCTACCTATATATATATATATATATATATATATATATATATATATATATATATAAAATATGAATAGATTTACATTTATTTTTAATATAATCGTTAAGATTTTTAGATACCAATTTCGAGAAATATAAAAAATTTTTTAATGGATACATATAGAACGTTTTTTTAGAAAATGAAAGTAATAGAATTTTATACAATTAAGTAGTGAAGTCGTATAATTCTTTTAGAAAAGAGATTCACTCACCAGAAATCAGTTCTAGTTTCAAATTACATATAGTTTTTTTTTTATTTCATTTAACGTCGTTGTATTTATGCTATAAATTCAGAGCTGCAGCTTTGGTTATGTCTAAACGGACATTTTTTGTACATCTCTAAAAATGTGATTTTTTTAAACTGCATTTTTTAAAAAATATAAAAATAAGTAGCTGTGAGCGCCTACAGAATAGAGAATAATTTTTAAATTTTATTTAACGTCGCTATATTTATGCTATCATTGAGATGCTAATTAGCGACGAAGGTCGTCAGTGCGTTTGCGAGTAAAGCACGTGTAACGTACAGTGGTGCTTATCAAACAGTCGAGACTGAGATTCGAACTCGAGACCTCGAGATTACGAATCCATCGCTCTACCGCGTGAGCCACTCACAACCTCGAGATTTTGCTTTATAAGTTAAATTATTGCATTTTATGAACTTAATAAAGCACTTACTACAAAAATATGGAATTTTTTCAAATTTATTATAATAACGCATAAGATATCATATTTAAATTATTAAAAAATATAATAATAAAATTGTTTCATTTTTAATTGCGTTCTATATTTACCCAAAAATCGTATAAAAAATAATAAAAATTTTTAAATTATTGACAATTTTGTTGATTATTGAACAAATGAAAAAAAAAACAACTTAAAAGATGCTTATTTCATCGCAGACCTCATCATTAATCAAAAGAAGCCCCCAGGTGATAATTTGATTTATACAAAAATATAAGCAATATTCCTTGTCAATAAAACCTTTGATATAAGTATTATTGTTGATTTATTTCAATAAATTTTCACTTAAACATTATTAAATTTAGTATCTACAAATAGATAATAATAACAATAAAATTAAAATTTACAAATAACATATTATATTGTCGTTTTTATTATAAACTCTTTTTAATATGAGATTCAGGATTTATTACATATATTACACATATGAATTTATTACATATATTTTAATGATTTACGATCAATTAGTATCAGGACAACTTAATTGATTACTGTAGAGCAAAAGCATTTATTATTATATTTTCTCTTGAAATCTCGAACCCTTTATTTTTCTGTTTACAAATCAATTAATTAATTAAACTCATTCTTACAAATATTGTTTTTAACGAATAACATTATTTAAGTTTACTTTTTAATTTCCTTGAAAAACAAACGATTATGAAATAAATATTAAAACAAGCGTATTAATTAATTGTAATTAAAAAACACAATTATCAATTTAATAATCAGTATTAATTTTTATTAACATTAATGGTGATTTATATATGTATATACACATTTTGTACATCAATCGAGAATAAAGAAAAAAGAAAAGAAAAAGCCTTGTGGTGAATAAAGGTAAGGTAGTGGAACCAATTATTGATCATTTAAGGAAAAGCTTGAAAAAAAATACAAATAATTAAATTTTTAATAAATAAAATTATATAAAACCTATTTTGTTAGAAAATATAGTACTTATTTATCGCGAAAATAATTAATTTTATTCATTTTATGCAATAAATATTTTTTAATTTCTATTTTATTTTAAGCATCGTAAGAACCAATTATTGATCAGCATTTTAGGTTAGGAACCAATTATTAATCAAGGGAAGAACCATTTATTGATAACATTAAATTCTGGAAACTAGGATGCATAAATTCATTTATTTTTTAAAATAACTTTATCTTATAAAGTTAAATCTTGTACAGATATTAAATTTTATATTAAATAATAATAATTGAAACTAAAATTGCAGCCTTAAACAACATATTTAAATATAATTTAAGTATGTATACATTCATGAATACAAGGAAAACGATTCATTATTAAAATACTCAAAAATAGTGCATAGTTACTGCTTAAAACCATAAAATTTGTAATAAATTACATTTTTTTTTAATCAGTCTACTTTTTCTTTTTTAATTATTTTTTTAGGCTTGATATTCTTTAATTTATTTCTAATTATTTTTTCTTCTGAAATCAAAGTTTTATTTTGTTTTACCAGTTGACTTTTACATGACAAATTTTCAACGATCTCTAAATGTAATTGTTTAGTCTGAGCTTCTAATAATGATCGTTTTTCTTCTGATGAGTTTTCAAACGTAAATATCCTTTACTTTTTGTGTATAATGTTTTGCTAGCTTGTCTTACTTTAACTCCTGTCCTAACCTCATTTACAGCTTTTTCCATATTGGAATCATTGTTTTTCTTTGTACTGTTTTTTCTAGAAAAAACCAATGAAATAATAAATATAACTAATTTAACTTTATAAATATTTTATTTCTTTTAAAATAACTTGAAAAAATCATTAGAGATTCGATTATCAATAATAGGTTCCCTGTATAATTTAAGTAACCAATTGATAATCATTAAAATAAATAAGGCTTAGTTGTATAAATAAATTCGTACCTCTTTTAATTTTGCCATTTTAATGCTTTAATTTATGTTTAAAGAATCCCTTTAATGAAAATATCACTCAAAAGCAAAGAAAAAATGCATTAAGTCCACTCACTGTTCTTCCGCCATTGCTTAAGCTGTTGCCCGTGCAAACACATGAAACGTAACAGACGATTTTCATGAATTTTTTTTTCAAATTTGACAAACTGATTGAGCATAAAAACTTTTGAAATAAGTTTATCAATGCTTTATTTATTAAATATAATTTCTTTTTAATAAAAAAAATCTTAAAACTATTTTAAAATAAATTTTTTTACAAAATTATCATTATTTGGTCCCCGATCAGTGATTGGTTCCACTACCTTACCTGTCAATTGAAAAAATTAATCAGAGCGTAACGTACACTAGACAACAGAATGTCTTTACTTGTAATTGGGTGTATGTATATCGCGAAGAATTTAAACAAGTGACAACAAGTAACATTTCTATAAATTTATGCAATCTGACAGTAATTCAAAAAAACATTTTTTTCCTTCCAACTTATAAATAATTTGCAAATTTTTACGTGCATTAACGTTTATATGCAATGTTTAACTATTCTACAGTAATAAACTGAACATGAGTTGGTAAGGGACTTTGCATTGCCATGCAATGAAAAATAAAATAAAAAGAAAGAAGAAAAAAAAATATAACGAAAGAGAGAAAAAAAAAAGAAAGAAACTTCGCTTTGAGTGGTAATGTATTATAGAAAAACATAGATAAGGGTCAAGATAATACATTTTAATTCTCTCGATTCCGTTTGCGTACTTTAAGCATTATATATATATACTTTTGCAATAGTGAAAGAAAAGTCTCTCTCAATGAGCCTTTGAGTGTAAAAAAAAATATAAAGAAATAAATGGAAGAAAAAAATAAATAATAAAATCAAAGTCATCGAGAAAACTTTAAAAGTTGAATAGTTTTGTTGTGATAAATTGTTATCTTGTCTTTTATGCTAAGATAAATGTTGTCTGCATTTTTAATTACCACTGATTTAAAATGACAGTAGTTTTCTTATTTGTAATTAAATTGGTATTGTAAGTATTTATGTTAATTACTATTTAATGAAATGTAAAAATAACTTCGTTTAAAAATTTTGAATTACTCTAGATAAATTAATGATATTATTAAATCTATTAATATTGAAATTTTTCTTATGTTGATAACATAACTAACTAAATTGTCTAATAATTTATTATTTTTATGTAAAAATTATGCTAAAAACATTAATAATTACTTTTTATTTACAATTTTTTTCATTATCCAACTGAGTAATTAAGAATAATTAAAAATTCAATTACCATTCAGATATTAAATATTAATTCATACATTTTGCAAAAAAAAAATAAAATTTGCATCAATTAAATTAACGCGTACGCATTTTCAATCACCCCTAAGCAAGCTACTATCCTATCTCGACAATGTATAAATATTTGCCCGTTTACAGGCGCACAAAAGCATTTCTCGAAAGCAAGAAATGAAAATTTAAAAGAACAATAAATAAAAAAGAATATCCTCTCGACATTGTAAACTAATTTCCTCAAGGCTTGAGTCAACTAGTCTGTGGTCCTCTTATAAGTTTATTTGCATTTTACTATGGCGCCAAACATCTTCCTTTCTTTTTATTCTGGCTCCAAGTTTGTACAAAAATATTTTTTTGTTAACATAAGGTGATCGCTCGGGTAAATTTATAGTTTTCACAAGTGAACGTATATATTTGGATATTAAGATGATTACTGTTCTGAATAAACGGCGTGAAAAGAAAAATTTTTAAAAGGCATTATACAAGTAATAATTTACAAATTATAAGGTAACAAAAATAATCTTTTGTTAAAAATTTTAAAAAAATAACCGAAAACAGCAAATAAATGGTTCTGATAAAAATTATAAAGCAAAAATAATTAAATATAAACAATGAATTACAAAAAAAATTGTATGTAGTTATGAATTCATCCCTGCAGCATCGTACCAATTTTAGTTCCAGTACATCATTAAAAACGAATAAACACTTAAGCAAAAATATCTTGATAAGTATAAAGCCGAAAGTGTCGATTTTAGTAAAGTAGCAAAGTAAGCAAGCAATATAAGCGCGTCATTATATTATACAAAGGAATACCTCAAACATAGGCTTACTCATAAGCAAAAGATACCAATTTAACCGAAAAATAAAAGAAAAAATAAACAAACAACGAAAAAAAAATTGATAAAACTGGCTTTTCATTCTGTTAACCCTGGCGCCAGACATTTAAGATCGGCTCCGTTTTTCGCATTTTGATCTGGACAAACAACAGTTTGGCCTATGCGATACGCCGATTCCTTTTTTCCTTTATTTTTTTTATTTTAATTCTTCTTTTTTCTTAAACTTGAATCACGCCAATGAACTAAGATGAGAAATAAAAATAATGAAGAAAAAAAAAGAAGGAAGGTGGCGCAGGAGCACTGAACGTCCTTGGTCCTTGGAAAGTATTTTAACCGCAGGCGATCATCATTCCTTTAAATACTTCCAATCATTGCGAACCACACGTGCCTACTCATTATCTTTCTATATATGAGCCATATTCATAGTAAACACACAAACACACACACACACACACACATGCACACACACACACACACACACACACACACACACACACACACACACACACACACACATACACACGAAAATATTTATAAACGTGTATTTAAGTAATGTAAACTACATTAAGACATGAATAGCAAGTTGAACACTGGCGTCAATCAATGAAGAATTGCTCACGTATATATATTTTTCTTAGCTAAAGATAATTAAACTGTTATATGAGAATATAGAGATACAAAGATGTTTGACACCCTCGAGGGATCTATAATCAAATGTATATAGAACGAGATCGAAAAATTGATAGCTATCTGGTTAATGAAAACTGGTTACGGTTCTTTGCATACAATTTTAATCTTTTATTTGTTTTTTCTTAAGAACTTCTTTTATTTCTTATGTATATATATTCCTCGGGTAGAAAATAATCATAGTTTTATCGGGAATTTCCCCAACTTATCTGATGAGAAGATCGAGTTGCCCGAGTTGGGAGATTCCTTAAAGGTAGATTTTTTTACGAAGGATTATTTGTTTGAAAAAATAGTTTTAAAAATAAGTATAATGTAATAATTATCATATTATCTGGATTTTATATTTATAATTGGGTCAGTTGGATATTCCTTAAGTTCAGTTACAAATAAGGATTAAGAGTCTCAGTTTATTCATAAGATTATCCTTAAAATATTTTTTTTAATCTTTAAGCACTTTTTATAAATTTTTGAAATCTTCGTACTTAAACTATAAATATTTTTTATAAACATAATGAAAAAATTGTATTTTCAATTACATTAGTTGTTATTCACTTGCTAATCTTGTACAACTAATATTTTACGATAAAAACTATAAAAACAAAAATTTTTAAGCTTATTTTTTTAATTAATGTATGTAAAATATCTGAAATTCCATTACAAGATTGTATAAGTGTTAATAAATACTGAATCATAATTTTAATAATGGTATGCAAAATAAAATCTTTAGAAACTGGAAATTTAAACTTGAATGAAAATTATTTCGAAATGTACAACGACCAGATGTTTGAATGCTCTCGTAAGTTCAACTGTTAACAAGGCCAAAACCAGAATCCGAGAATCTCATTTATTGTGATTCGAAATGCTCGAAATACATATAAATAAAACTTGAAGAATAATTTTTTTTTTAATTTTTACAACCTGTTTCAGAAGTTATTTTTAGCGGTTATTTTTAATATTTCCAAAAATATTTTCAATTTTCACATTGTATAAATTTTGTAACGCCTTAAATTAAACAAAGAATTTTTTCAATATCCATATATAGATTAAATATTCAATTTATTATTACAGAAGTTATTTTTGCTCTTTTGAAATAAAATTTTATTTAATTTTACTTACAACGAATTGAGGTCGTCAGTGCGGCTCGGTCGGTAGAGCGATGGACTCGTAATCTCGAGGTCTCGAGTTCGAATCCCGCTCTCGGATGATTGATACAAGCACCACTGTATTTTAAATGTGCTTTGTTCATAAACACACTAAAACCTCCGTCGCTAATTAGTATCACATCGATGGTATAAATATAGCGACGTTAATAATAAAATTAAAAAAAAAAACAAGTTTGAAATAGTACAATTTAAAAATATACTCACTTGTTATCAGCTGCTGCATATAACATATGCTGCACAAAATGCTTTGATCCATAATTATTTATCTGTGTTCGAAGTAAAAAATTTTTTGTAATTTTAACACACAAATAAATATTACAAATGAAACAAACTTTTTTTAATTAAAATTTACAAATTATTATTGTAAACATTTCAAAATAAAATTTAAAACAATAAATTTATACGTGCATACAAGTCTTATTTGATATTATACAAGAAATTTGCATGTAAATACGTTATTTTTTTCTTATTATAGTCGTAAAATTGGTGTCTTTCAAAGTTAATAAGTTTTAATGTTTTACCGTTATTTAACGTTTTCAGATACAAATAATCATACGCTTTTCATTATTAATTTAATTTTGATCAATTATTTGGAACATTTTAAATTTCTTAACATACTTATCTTTGATATTTTGTTATACAAACAATGTAATATTAAAAAGTAACCTTTTAAGAAGTAATGTAGAAATTTTCAAATGGAATATTTATTATTTAATTTTTATAATGATATTTGTGGAAGTCTTTGAGGTACAAACAACCGCTGTGTGTAAAATACATCTCTCCAGAAAAGTGTGTCAAAGAAAGGTTAAATTTTCCTTATGATAAATGATAGGATAGAATCATCGATACCAATCAAAAAGAATTATAAAAATCGAATTCAGAGGTAACAAAAAATAATCTTTTTTTTTATAGGAAACTTTTTATTTTTTTTTTTATTTTAACCTTATATAAAAAAAAGTGTTGAAAAAAAAAATTTTTTTTGTAGTTTTTAATCAAGTATTATCAAAATGTAATAAGAAACTAAATTTTTTGAAAATTATAAATAACATTAATTATCAACATATACTTATAACAACGATTAACAAAAGTTTATTGTTGTTCATTTTATATCTGTGAAGTTAATAAAAATATTAATTTTAAAACTTTGTAATGAATAATGATAGTATATGTACACTGAAAATAACGATAGTATGTACACTATTTTAGTATGAAAACTTAACATAACACATGAAATAATTTTTAAAACTCACAATTTGTACATTCATAGATTAATAAATAAAACTCATTAATCCAAGATTCAAAAATTCCCTTTTAAAAAACTATAATAACTGTATCATAGATAATAGAATTGAATAATACACAGAAAATTATAGAAGAATTCCGTTACCCAAATTCACAGTTTTTTCATTTATTTTGTGGCATAATTTTCCATCACTCTTGACTTTAAAAAAATATTCTAATAATTATGAATTCAAAAACAAATCCATTAAAAGCACAACGTTTATGAAAAATGATTTTCTAACTTTATATGCGTCGATAAAGTAGTTATGGAGTTTACCTTTAAAAGCTGCAGTTCTCTACAATAGAAACTTTCTAAAAAGATATATTAGAGGATAATGTATTCTCAATGATAATTATGAGTATCGCCTCTAGATGTCTCTATAATAATAAATAGCAATTTATTTGCATATGAAGAATATAAGAAAGGTAACTTTCATATTTTTAATTATCTCTTGAAAAATCGATAAATAACTCTAAAATTATATATCTCTAAAATTTAAAATGATTACGTATAAATTATTTCAATAATATAAATTATATTTATAAGGAAAAATATAAATATATTTAAAGAAATACATCAATATGATAGTTTAAAATTAGTTTAAAAGAAATTTTAATTAAGTTTTTAAAAAAACGATTTTTTAATAAAAAACTTCAGTTTTTCATGTAAACTAAATAATTCTTAATTTTTAAAGATTGAAAAAATCCATAAATTCTTTGTACAAAATTTATATAAACTTATATTTTTATATCTAAATTTGATATGTTAAACATGCTATGCTAAATTTTCAAACTTTTTGTTAATCCTTAAAGAACAATTATATATATAAATACACTATAATAAATAAATCAAACATTATTTTATTAACATCAATAATTTTAATCTTTGTATAATAGATTTCACATTTTAAATATTTTATAAGCAACATCATATCAACCTGAAATAAAACCTTTAAAATATAATTTCATCAAATTCACTTCGATGTTATTTCAAACTCTTCCGTCACTCTTTCGTATTAATATTTTAATAACATGACTATAAACTGTGTAACAATCCATTAAAGGCAATCGTCCAGAAATCCGCAAGTATCCCCCTACTTGCGCATGCAGTAGCATCCCTCCAGAAAAAAAAAGATAGAGAAAAAAAAAGGCCTATAGGCATCAGTGGCATAAAATAAAAAAGAGAGAAATAGAAAAAAAGAGGGTTACTTATACTTTCACCCCCAAAAATGGCGTATAAAAGACAAAGGGTTTAAAATCAATTTACTTGTTCTCACGGCTCCTGGTAAACCTCTGATCGTTTCGTGCTTCAGCCAGTAAGACCGGGGATAAAAGTCTTTTTTTTCTCTCTCTCTCACTTTCACTCTTTCTCTCCATAACATTGTACATTCGACTGAATTATCGTGCATATATATAGATATATAGATATATGTTAGTCGAGCCACACTTTCGACTAACTCATGTAAACACTGGCACGCGTCAGCACTTGAAATACTTCGTTCATTGTACAAATAATTGAAATACTAATCCTTGTACTTAACGACAATCTCAACGACGAATAATGGACCATTTAAAAAATAAAAATATATATACAAAAAAAAACTAAAATCAACAAAATGTGCGGGAGAGAGAGAGAAACGCGTTATACTGGAATCGATGAGATCTTCATCTTGTATATATAAAGTAAAGAGCGCGTGTTTATGAATCTTTCCCTTGAGGGCAACACGTGACTTTGCATTACTGAGATTTTTTTTTTATTATTCTTCTTCTTCTTTTGGTTCGACGCCTGCGAGCGTGGTTTTTATGTTGATGTTATACGCTGCTTTTAAATTTAACTATATATATATCGATATGGTTTTAGGATTTTCTTTATAGAATAATATGATGGTTTACGATTCTAATGTTTTCTTTTCATGTTAAGTGTATACATTAGGGAATGTCACAGTCGTATAAGTATAGGATGCATCTGATTGACAGTATTATGCGGAGATTTTGTTAAGCGTTTGATTTTCTTTGCTATAGCAAGGGAATAATGGACTTGACTATCGAACTGGTAGTTGACACGAAGTTCAAATGATCACAGATTTATTTATTTTAATTTATAATTAAAAATTAAAAATTTATTATTAAAATGTTTTTATATATTTTGGCAATTTTTAAAATTAATCTATTTTATTTTCACTGTACAAAAAAAGAATTAACGCAAATTTACTTAAACAACAAAGTAAACCAAGAAAATGGTCTTGAATAAATTAAACTGTTATCTTGTAAATATATTCATTTTTATTTATATGATTTCATAAATGATCGAATATAGTATAGTTAAATCAATTTATTCAATTAATTTTCAAATAAACTTACTAAATTTATCATCCTTTCATTAGATATTGGTTCGTATTTCCATGTTGCAGACACAATTATTAAATTCAACTTAAAAGTTATTTTTATTTTTATTCTGATACTAATCTAATTATAATAAACATGAAAGAAATTAACATTTCTGAAGCTTTCAATATACGTATAGGTTCAACAAACATCAAATAAATACATTAAAAAATTGTAAAAACCTCGTCCCGCAACTATAGAACTTTCTCAACTTTACCTTATTATTTTCTTATTCACATTAAATTTATTGCGAAAATTGTCACTTTACGCATAAACAACCATTAATCAATAACATAGACGTGAAAAAAAAAACAAAAGCGTGTAAAGTAAATTTACATGATTTCTAAAAGAAATAAAACGATCTTCATATATTTAAAGGAACATACGCTTATAACAGATTTATATATCATCAATCTGGCTTAACCAGCTTATAATGTACGAAAACGTATATAAACAGAACAAAAATACGTACACAAGATGCACACTACATAAATGGTAAAAAGGTCAAAAAAAAGAAAAAAAAAATAAGGAAACGAATAATAGAAAGGTAAAAAAGTAATGCGGCTGCAAGAGAGGAGGGAAATTATATTTCGTTGAACTCGTGCGGATAATGAGAAAGAAATTAGTAGTGCGTGAAGTTACAAAGTGTAGGACCACATGTTATGTATGAATATGAATGTTGATATACCTGTAGTCTTTTTAATTTTTTTATTTTCAAACGATGTTCTCTCCTGTACAAACTTGTTTCTTTTAATTTCTTTATTATCATTCTACTTTCATGTGTACAAGTGAATCTTTTTCTTTTTGATTTTTTTTTCGTTTCATTGATGCTTATCGTGTTAATTGTGTCTATATGCTTTTATATATACGCTTTTATTTTTGTCATTACAACCGTATGATCTTTCGGTCTTTTACAAGACTTATGTCAGGTATGCGTCGTAGTGTTTGATTTTAGCGGTTTCTTTTATTCGGTAGATTTAATTTAAAAAGTTATTGAAATTATTCAAATAAAAAATTAAATATTATCAAATAGTAGTTATTCTATATTATCTTCAAACAATTATAAGTCAATGTAAAGCAATCATTCAACTCGACTTAAGTAAATTATTAATTAAATCATGAAAAGTACCATTAGCTAAAAAAGTTAATTATTTAAATAAATTATAAATTTATAAAAAAAACAGTAGTTCCCAGATAAATAAAATATTTCAATCTTTGCCATCGCGTTTCACTCTTTAACCGTTCATTCCTCTGAAAAAAAAATTTCATTTTATCCCACACCCTCGCATACAGTAAAGCGATGCGATGATTCGCCTTGTAACACGCCTCCTTTACCTTATAAGGACAAAGGCCAAAAAAATAAAAGTATTCAACTAAACGATGTAGATTCTTGATAAAACATTGAATGCACGCATATTATATACACTTGGCCCTTCATCTGTCCCTTTCTTCATTCAAAATAATACGATTGCCCATTCATACAAGTTTTTATATATATTAAATAGTTAGTTGTGTATATAGTAGAAAAAACAAACTCAAAATGTCATCATTTGTTGGTATAGTCAGTTATATTTCTGATGGCACGTTGGGATAGCATACATTAATATAAATAGTGTCCAGTAAAAATTTGTTCTTCTTTTTATTTATTTATTTTCAACAAGACTTTTTCTTTTATAGTTATCCCGTTTTTCTTTAATATTATTTTCTTTTGAAAGAAATTATCAGATAACCGTACGTAACATAATACTCTCTTTAAAATGCAATTTTTTTTATCCAACATATTACCACTCATCAAAATATTTTAAAAATGTTTGTCGTAGTACTAATTTATTTTTTCAATCATTTCAAAAATTGAATAAAAAATATGTTTGTACATATATAAAATGTTAAAAAACATATCATTAGCATCCTACATCAATTTGTCAATTCACACTAATAGAATGACATTTACCGTGAACATCTTCTTTTTTCAATTTAAAAAAAATAAGTGCGACTCAATTTTTTTTCATCCTTTTCATAAAAAGAAAACACTCTCACTTCGTGGTATATTTTTTATTTTTTATTTTGAAAAATTTTCAAAAGAAGACAGAAGAGAAAGAGGTGTTTGCACTAATGGAAGATGATTTGTCAGTTCAGCAAGTTGAGTGCCATAGTGTACACGCACACAAGTAAAAAAGCGTATTGTCGCACGATCCACAATGATTCTTTTCAACGCTAAGTGATTTATCCCTGTCACCAAGACGTGACAGATTCAAACCATTATCGTTCTAAATTTACAAAAGAACGCCAGCTTATATCATATCTTAATAATTCAGCTACTTTCTAGCGTTCGCTTTACGTCTTATTTCTTTTTTTAATTTCATATTCATTTTTTTTCGATAAGAATAAAGCTAGCATGTCAAATCTATAAATAATATTTATTGATCGCATGAATTTTTTTGTGATCAAATTATTTTTTTGAGAAAAGAGTGGAAAATTTTTTCAAATAATTATTTTATGATTCTTATAAATATTTTTATTAAAAAAATCAACTTTCAAGATGTTTCTTCAATCTATTGAATTAAGAATTAATCGATCAAAAGAAATATGTTGCTTTTTAAAAATTAAAATCCAAACCAGCCGTCTTGGTTGTCTTTATACTTGAAAAATGAAAGCATGTCATTTCAAGGGTCGTAATTTAATAAAAAACGAGAAGCTTTATCCAATACCTTCTTGCATATAAAGCCCCATCAAAATTGAGAAGCGAGAGAAAAAAAATGTCGAGCGAAAGAGAAAAAGAAGAAGAAGAAGACAAAAAGGTATATTATAAGTGAAAAGATTGTGCCTCTTAAAAACAAGGGTAATGGCAAATCGAAAGCAAGGGAATTTTTCCCACAAGTTACAAAAGCTGAAGACATGCGGGTTAACGACGTTGTATACATTCATTTTTTTTTTTGTTTCTGAAGTACTTATGCCCGCTTTACGTATATACGAATATGTTCTTATTAACCTCTTCTTCTTCTTCTTTTTTTTGCTTTCCTTCTTGGCGCTTCGAGTATCTAAAAGAGAGAGAAAAAGTGGACCCCCCTAAGGCATTTATTTTCATTTACCCTTGGGCGGGCCGCGCGAAGTGTAACAAATATTTGTATCGTCATACAAGTACAAAAAGAGCAAAGTGAGAGATCGCCTGCTGGGTTATTGTTTGGTATGATTTTTCGGTTTTTCACGTATATATACGTGTTCAACTTGTGTAACATTCGATCTTACAGGCACCTCTTAGTCGCTCTTTTGTCAAATTGATATAGTGTTGACACCTTCGCAGAGAGAAAAATTTTTTTATTCTTCTGTTACACGGCCAAATGATTTATGTAACAGCAAAGGTTTTGAAGATGGAGAATTTTTTCTTATATTTTATAATTATATTTTTAATTTTAATGATTAAATATAAAAATATTAATTATCTTGTATATACCATGGTATTACTGCAGTAATATTAACAGTCATGTCTTAAACACGTTGTGGAATTATCGCTAAAACTCTCTATAAACTTGGATCAACTTTCACTACTATAATAAAATACGCATTCACAAAGTATGTACGAAAAAAAAAATATTAACAAAATATAAATAGAAATACTTGAGAATTTTTATAAACAAGTATTAATTCTATCTTTATTTTTTTAAGAATAGCGATATCATGTATCTACTTCAATATCTAGGTCATTTTATATATTTTGACTTTTTTTAAATAAAAATAAATACTAACTACTTTTTTTGGTTATATGTGTATGACATTTTTTTTAACTTTTTCATTTATACGTAATTCAAGCATTCAACATTTTCATTCGCAGTAAATATTAACCATAAATTATTAAAAATAAATTAACAAGAACCTTAGATATTCTTCACGGAAAAAAGCGAAAAAAAATATTATTTATTTAACGTACAACAAAACATATAATCATCAAGAATAATTTTCGTCAATAAATCGATCGTTAACGTTTATACTAAAAGCCAGCAACTGCATCTAAACATCAAGTAAAGTATCTTCTCCTCGGAAAAACTAAAGCAAAGAAAAATAGAAAAATTGCGTATATAGATATATCCTTATGCTCACGAGCTTGATATTACATCCCCTTAATAATACACGCCAGAACAAAAATGATGCACTCGATAGGTATGACGGTATACGTAGACGAGGGTGGTTTAGTTTCATTTCTCCCTTTTTTTTCGTAAACGTGTGCAGAAAAACAGGTAATACATATATAAGAAGCGCGCTCAGTCATTGCTCGTTGACTAATGATAGCCATCTGACGATCGTGTCTGATATATAAAGTTCAAAAAAAAAAAGAGAAGAAGATAGAAGGCATCGCATGAGTTCCCATGGATTATGCGTATATAATATGTACGTATTATAGTTTATATACTTAATGACTGAAATCTACGATTAGCTCTTTAGCTGGATTACGTTTATTCTTGTACGTGAAATGTAATGTGAAAGCAATGACTCAGAGTTTTGTTTTGGTTAATCGAATTTTTGAAAAACAACGTATAATCTTAAACTTTTCTATATGAATAGAAACTTAATTGTTATAATTATTATTTTAAAGTATTTAATATAAATCATTTCGTTGAGATCGTTTGTGGCTCAATCGGTAGACTGATGTATTCGTAATCTCGAGATCCCGAGTTCAAATCCCGCTCATGGCAGCCAATTGATACAAGCACCACTGTATACAATACATGTGCTTTGTACACAAACACATTGATGATCTCCGTCGCTAATTAGCATTAAAATGATAGCATAAATACGGCGACGTTAAATAAAATAAAAAAAGTCATTTCATTATTGAAAAATGTTTATCGAGATATTTTAATTTGTTAAAAGAATAGAAACTAAAATTTGAATTATATACAAATTTTAGTTTTACGTATTGCAGATTTAAACTGTTCATGCAATTTTTTTATTTAATTATTTGTATATTACTTTTAGATACAAAAAGATTCTATCTAGAAGTGATCAGAATTTTTAATAGAAAAACAAATACTTAATTAGAAAAATATACAAATATAAATAATTAAGAAAAATGATTTTTTTTAAATATTAGATTAATATTTTAAATACATTTTATCCTTGCTGAAATGTGGTCCAATCTTTATTATGCTGTAACTTAGAAAAAAATATAATGTTTCGATATACTATACGTGCTATTTCGAAAGAATTTAAGCTCAATTTTTATTTAAAAATTGTTTTGAATTTTTAGTTATCAATGCTGAAAAACTTTAAGCGTTTGAAAATCTAGTAACTTTTCCAGTGACTTTTTTGGCTATCTGTAGCAAGGGAAATATAGAGCGTTGGAATAAAAAATTTTGGTTTTCTTCGTGTTTATGCATCCAGAATTATTTTCCAAAATTTGAGAAAAATTGGCAACCCGAAGGAGAAAGACTCTCTTTGTTAGTATAAAAGGATACTTGCCGATAATTCCTATTAAATGTATGAATACAATGGCTAGATAAGTTGATAATTAAAAACATTTTTTAAGATTTAAAGATAATGAAAAAGGTTTGCGAGAGTTTTGCAACCTTTTTTCAGACGGATCATTAGAATTATTTAACGTCGCTGTATTTATGCTATCATTGAGATGCTGACTAGCGACGGAGGTCATCGTGTGTTTTTGAACAAAGCACATGTAATATACAGCGGTGCTTTTATCAATCAACTGAGAGTGCGATTTGAACTCGAAACCTCGAGATTGCAAATCCAACGCTCTACCGAGTGGGCCACTCAGACCTCGCATTCTATGGTTAATTAAGATTCAAAACAATAATCTTAATAGTTTATAAATTTAAAAATTATTTATAATAATTAAATTTATAATTTTTTAAAATTTATTTATTTAAGTTTTTTAGATAGATATTTTGTTTGTTTTGAAACAGGAATACAAAAAGGCGATTTAAATTTAAAAAGACTAAAAAATTATTAAATTATTTTTTATTAATAACCATTTTTTAATTAACTTTTTCCAGCTATTATTTTCAGTTAGTTGTTTTGAATTTTAATAATTTACTGTAATGAAAATGATATAATTAGTAAAAATTATTATAAAAAAATATCGTATTTAAAACAATATGTAACATACCCAAGTGGGTAATAACTACTTTAAAAAAAAGAATTATGTAAACTCCAAGTTACAACTGGCGATCCTGCTAAGATTAATTATAGATAATTTAAACGCAAAAAGAACGTATTTTCATAATAAAAAAATAAAATCATACAAGATCTTGCGATAGATAGTTTCGTGCAGTCGCCAATTGCCGAACTATTTGCACGTATCAGACGCGTTGAAGGCCTTGGCGCCGATCGCTGGGACACGGTATCCGAACTAACTGATAACGTAGAATTTTTACACGAAAAAAACATTTAATTAATCAATACCATTGACAAACAAGCGCGAGAAATTAAAAATTTAAAAAATACTAATAAAGCTCTATAAAAATGAAGGGCTCGATAATAAATTAAATGACCCTGGTAGAAAATTAACCAGCTCGGCTGGTTAGCTTATTAACAGTTAGCTAGATTCATTAACTAAGAAAATAAGTATTTCATTGTTAACTTATAGCTGACAACTCGTTAACTAAAAGTAAAATGCTATGGTAATATAGTTTGAAGCTTTGCGCATGCGCGTGAACGATTATAGTAACTATTATGCTGTCTCTCTCCTTTTTCTATATAACCGTTAAGAGAGAAAGAGATGGTAAAAGCGAGTAATTCTTTAATATAGTAAAACTTGTTTCTCTCCCTCTCTCTCTTTTTCTTATGTAGTCTTTGAGAAGTAGAAAGAGAGAGATAGTCAAAAGGACTTTAATTCGTTGTAAACGCGTTCCGGTTGAGATTTGGTTTTATTCTTGTGTTTAACACTTATTTAATTTATATGAATTATAATCACGGGAATATATTGTGTTGTGTATGTAAGAGAACAGTGCGTAGATTTTTTTTTATTTATGAATTATCATCACAAGATACTAGTGTCATATACGTAGCAGAAAAAAAGTGTCACTCGCGCACGTACACAATCTAAAAAAAAGATGCACGCGGTCCTACGCGAGAGCGAACTAGTACCACTTTTTAAATTATTATTAATTAAACGATTTATTATTTGTTTTTCATAGTGAATTTGTTGCACGGTATGAAAAAAGTCGTATATTCTCCTCGGGAGAAAATCGGATTATCGCTGCCCGCATATTTCCCGCTCTCGCTATATTTCACTTCCTACAATTTTTATTTAATATATATAAATATATGTTATTAGTTAATTTCTTGATAGAAGATAGCTAAGAGGGTGAGAATATTGGCGAGATTTCTGGCTAAGAGGTTAGCTAATATTAAGTTATTTTGTTTAATATTAGCTAACATCTAGCTGCAAACTATTTTAAAATTCTACCAGGGGAGTTAATTGCTCAAATTGAAAAATTAACTTTAAATTAATTTATAAGATAAAACTAAAATTAAATAATTTTTTTATGTTAAATTAAAATAAAAAAGCTTGGGTCTACAGCGAATAAAAATCGATACTGTAAAAAATATAGAAAATTCAATAATCCATTAAAAATTCTTACAATAATGAATATATATTTCAATTTTGTACAAATAAATATAATTATCTCGACAATCAACAGTTTACGTCTTTGCAAGTTATGAAAATAATAATATTAACTTTTATAAATTATTATATTTTATTAAAATACCAACTTGACATAAGATTTAAAAGTTATAATAAAAGTAAAAAGTTTTCTTCGACATTATTAAATATTTGTCAAGAAACAAAAATAATTCAGACAAATGATAAGCTAACTCGTTGCGCATCATAAATAACCGCCAAGTACAGCTAATGCATCGAATAAAAGAGAAAAAAAACGATTCTTCTATCTCTTATAACATCCCCAACGTAAAGTGTATACCTATATAGAAAGCAATGGGTAAAGAGCATCGGTTATAATAGCCATCTAGTCAGAAGAGCATGCTATGTCATAGCCACCGCATCAGCCAAATAGGCAACCACGCATGCGGGGGAGTCGAAGCTTAAAAGCCAGGGGTTGGCCAACAGTTTTAGTAGGCGTGGTATACAAGAGTCGTGACATCCTCCCCACCCTTAATACTGATCTTTCTATCTTTTTCTTTCTTTGTATCTTTTCTTTTTTTTTTCTTTTTTTTGCTCATAGTTGTTCAATTCTCATTGCTCTTATTCACTTTTAGACTCAACTTAATAGTTTTATTACCATGAATATATATATATATATATATATATATATATATATATATATATATATATATATATATATATATATATATATATATATATATATATGTAGGTTAGAGGTGATCATGCGTACGCTATCATTTTATCGTGTATATATGTAAGCATGATGCTATCATATGGATTTTGATCGCGTGTATAAGTTATATGGTAGAATGAGCCGGTTAAGTGTTTATGGTGTGTTGGAGTCAAGAGCTTTTTATTTCGATGACTTTTTAATCTATGACTAGTAATGCGTTGACAATATTCAAATTTAACATACAGTTTTTCATTAAACGAATATTTTTCAAATTATTTTATTCAATATTTTTTGTTGCATTTAAAATTAAAATAACAGAATTTAAGTACCAAATTTATGTAACTTTATTTAATATATAATTTAATAATCTATTAAATTTATATAAAAAATTTTGTATCGATTTAATTCGTTAATAATTAATAACAATAAACAAATGAAATATGGAAGTGAAACTTTTATATTTTATTTGTTTAATATTATTAATTGTCAACTAATTGTCAACTATAGCGAAATAAATTAGTTTTAAAAAAATATTAAAAGATAACAAAAAAATCATGCCTTTTTAAAAATAAAAAGAAATATTATGCTTAGATACATTATTTCTATAACAAAATAATTAACTTTATGCATCGAAGATAGATACCATATACAAAATTTATTATGGTATTTTGCCTCCACTATCCATTAAAAAAAAAGAAAGATGTAAATAAAATATTTTTATTCTTGCCTTTCTAAAATAGTACTATAACAAATTATTTATTGTTGCTTATTATTTATAAAATTTTTTAATCAATACAAAAAAGCAAAAGACTCAAAAATAAAGAGCAAATTTTATATCTACAGCAATTAACAAATTCACCTGTTTTCAAAATTTTAATGAAAATAAAACCTGAATAATTTAATGTATTGGCCAGATAATAAGCCTATCATAATAAGTACTAAAATCGAAATTCTGTAGCCATATTGCTTTTAAAAAAGAAGGTATAATCAAGTGACGTCTTCTCCACACCTGCCTTCTTATACCTGACTGACTTCTTGATTCTTGACAAAACTTTACTCCGCCTTTAATTCCCTTACCCAATCACAAGCTTAAGAATTTTTTCTTTCTTACTCAATTTTTGTATACGAATGGACGTTAAATAGATAATTGACTTTTAACATTCGACAAGTACAGATGGATATCCTCGAAGAATTGCGAAACATAATGCGGGAGTGAGTTTGTATACATTAAGTTTTCATATACATTCAAGAAGGAATTTTTCGACTTCGTTTAATATTTACACATATTTGAGTTGAATTTTCAATTTTAACTTTAATTTGGAAATTTTTCTTAAGCCTGGTAAAAAGTTAACTAGAAACTTGCTAAAATCACGTTGAAAATTACTAAATTGGTTATTTTTCTAGCTAATTTCTTGTTAATTTTCTATGGGAGAATAATAAATTTTATTTAAATATCATACTATGTGATTCGCACGTGTTGCATCGTTTGTATTCATATACTAATATATTGGTAATTTAAAAAAAATGAAATTTAATACGTGTTATCTAATTTTCAAAAAAATTTATACATGCATTTGAATGTGTTTCAATCATTAAAGTGATATTAAAGTATAATAGGCATAAAAATTAATGTTTATTAACGTGAATTTTATATCAATCAGTATTAAATTTATGTTATTATAATTTATGCCTTATACTTTATAATATCACTTTGATGATCCAAACACATTAAATTTTATGTATTTTTACGTCTTTTTGAACAATGTAGGTATATAAATTATTAATATTTTTTATAAGAATAAAAATAATAATTCAGTAACAAAAACTATTTGGATTGAGTTGTTTAAATTTAAAAACAAAATTTTTTCATTTTATCGATTTTTTAGAAAGAGAATTAGTTACCTTCACTAAATTTCAAGCACATTATAATTTCTATCACCTACGACAACCTTACCTACAGAACATTAATAATAAAAAAGAAAAAGAAATGAGAATAAAAAAAGCGAAAATCACATTTCGTCACGTTTGTCAAAAAGAACAATTGAATGAAAATGGTTACCTCTTTTTCTCTCTCTCTTTCTTACTCTCTTTGCTCTCCGTGATAAAAGGCAGAGAGGTGTGTATACTCGGAAGCATAAATCGTGGGACGATAATGGAATTCTCGACAGGGGGTCCCTATTGATGCTGTACCATTGCCAGTACTTTTTCGCGGCAGCGAAATGTCGCTTAACCGAGGGGTGAACGTCGGAGAGAAAGAGATATAGCTCTCCTTCTTTCTTTTTTTTCTCTTTCTTTCTTTTCTGTAACAAGATCGCAGTGTACCGCCTCTTTGCCTCCCCATTTATATACGTATGCCTTTTACAATGATTTTGTTGAAAAAAGGAGGGAGTACATATCCATGTGTACGTGTGTACGTATACTTTTACGTATCTGAAACTTCTGAATGGGTAGTCGAGGAATAATTTGATTAGCAAAGGAGAGATGGTACCTCGTGTGAATTTATCTCATACCAATGAAGTAGCACGTGTTAATGTTAAAAACTGCCCTAAAAGTATCAAGCTGATGTGTGTTGAGTGAATTTTACGATATAGTCTACTGACGTTTTCCACCCACGTTAAATTCAATACTAAAAGAGGGTGAAATAACGTATAGAAGTTCATCAGTTTGATATCATGTTATTAACCTTTATTTTCTACTAATAAACAGTATACTATTTATTACTTTCTTCATATTTTCGTTTTATATTGTAATCCGTACAAATTTCTAAAACATACTTCACATACAATTAGTTTAATATATTCTTTATTCATTATTTATTATCGATGCACAATTTTTTTTTATGTTTAAACAATGACATATTATTAAAAGTAGTAACAGTCTATTTTGAATTATTTTAAATTGAAAATTGTTAAATAAAAAATGATAGAAGAAACGTTAAAAAGATTTGTTAATCCTAATTATTTTCTTAACTACATTTTTAAAACGATTAAAAACAATACTCAGAAAAGGTTCAGAAAAGCGATATAATGCTATTATTTTTTATAGTTAATTTTTATAGTTTTGAAAATTGATACATTTTTATTGTTTAATATTTAAACATAAATTAAATTTTACGTCTTAATTATATTGGACTAATCTTTGGATTGGTCTTTTACACTAATTTCTTGACATATAATTACTTTCTCGAAACGTGTTAATCTGAATAAATTTAGCCTGGGAAATTCCGATCCATTTGTAACTAACCAGCACAGTGATTTCTTGATAGACATAAGAAATGCTATATGAGAATTTTTTTTTGTATTTCTAAGTAACCAAACGGCGCCAATTTTTATTATACACAGATAAGCAAACATAAAATTTCACCATTAATACACCCCTGCTTAGACAATTTTTATTGCCCACATTTAATACTAAAATTCAATCTCTAGAAAACGTTATCTCCATGCTTTTTTTTACACTAAAGTCTGGCTTTATTTGCGAAAACTGATTGAAACAAAGTCCTCGATTCTTATGTAACCCACAGTACAAAAAAAAAGGGACATCCGATTGTCGATTCTTATGTAACCCATAGTAAAAAAAAAGGGACATCCGATTGTCGATTCTTATGTAACCCATAGTACAAAAAAAGGGACATCCGATTGTCCGTACGCAATGGCAACAAACTGAAAATACGCAATTTTCTAAAAGGTCTTTACCTAATATGTTGTTGGACTTTCAAACAAAAACAAATAGAGAAAAAATCGTTTTCACTAAAGTTTAAAGTGTAGACACCCAAACAGCAATTAAGTGATTATCGCTTAATGACGGTAGGATGGTCAGTGAAAAAGGTATGTTATAAACTTACCGATTGTTCTATGGTCAAAAGAGGTCGGAAAATCATTAGTGAGGCGTTAAAATATTCAATACCTTTAAAATAAACTTTCATAATATGCACTATAAATAACTTGTATTAAAAAATTTTCTTCTACAGAGATTTGACTTTACTAGCATTTCAGTTTGTAATTTTCATATATTATTTTGCAAATTTTTTATATTAAAATTTTTAATAAAACTAATGAAATTTTTTTAACACTCTTGAAATTTTAAGATTGGTTATTATACAAATACCGATAAATTAATTTAATAAACAGTTTAAATCATTGCAATAATTTTAAATAAAAGATGATTTTTATAAATGACGTGTTATTTAAAAATTTATAAACAACAAATAAAACAAATACTTGTATTTAAAAAAATTTACTTATGGTGGTACTCGTATATTTTGTACTTTGAAGGAAACAATATATTAAAAATAATAAACAAAAACTTCACAATATAATTAATATACAGTCGGCTCGGTGAATTACGCCGCTTCTCCTCCGTTGGCTCACGTCGATGCTTCCCCTACCAATAGCCCAACTTTCTTAGTGCGCTCGAGTTCTAAGAAATTAACTTCGATGTCGGCGAATAATGCCGCTCAACTTACATGCACATTTATATAAAATATAAATAGAATTGACAAAAATTATTATAAATTTAATTTAATCATTTAAAATTTTATATGATAGTCATATAATTTATATAAACATTTTGATGAATAAAGCTATTCGAATTTCTACTTGAATCATTATCTATCAAATCACTCGTTATTAATTTCATTTCGTCCATAATTTTCTCATCTGTTTGAAATTTTTTCGTAGTTATTGTTTATTAAAAAAAAAAATTATAATAAAATTAGGAATTTATTTAATATTTAAAAACGCATCAAAGTTGAGCGGCATTATTCACCGACATCGAAGTTAATTTCTGAAAACTCGAACATGCTCAGAGACTTGGGCTATTGGTAGGGGAAGCATCGACGTGAGCCAACGGAGGAGAAGCGGCGGTATTCACCGAGCCGACTGTAAAACAAACAATAAAATTATTATATTGTACAACTATACTAAATATTTAAAGAAATACTTACATTTTTTATAAATCATACTTCTGTTTGTTTTTCTTTATTGTAAAATGAATCATCAATAATTAATAACACGAGGTCTTGAGTGGCTCAGTCGGTAGAGCGTTGGATTTTGAATCTCAAGGTTCTGAGTTCGAATCCCGCTCTCGACAGCCGATTGATACAAGCACCACTGTACGTTACATGTGCTTTGTTCACAAACACACTGATACAACCTCCGTTGCTAATTAGCATCACAATAATAGCTGAAATACAGCGATGTCAATAAAAATTAAAAACAAATTAAAGTAAACATCTACGACCTATCTTTTAAAAGGCATGAGTGCTTTCCTACTACTATTTTTGTCACACAATAACCATATATTGACTGGCCTATGCTGTAAGTTAAGCAGCGTGAAGGCAACGGGTAAATGAGTTATTTTTTAACTTTTATTTACTTTGTTTGACTAAAAATTGTATAATTTCTTTATTTTAAAATTTCTATAATTTTCAAACTAATACTTGCTACAATTTATGATGTAAAGATTTATTAGTTTCTTTTTAAGGCAAAATATTGTAAACGAAATTCACAATCAAAATTGTATACTTTTCGAGTCGATGAAGTATCGTAAATATACGGCTAGAAATATTAACAGACTTCGCCTGTTAAAAACAGTTAATAGACAAAAATATCTGTTACTTTGACAGATAAAATGTCTTTAAAGGATTTTTAAAAAAATGTCTGTTAAATTTTTACACTTGGTACAATACAGGGCACTTTCAGAATCAACTGACATAAAGTCTGTTAAATCGATGTATCCTTGTCTGTTGCTGTAACAGACAAAAAAGTTAACAAACTACACAATTTTTTTTAACCGTCTAGCAAACACAAAAATAGTTAAACATTAACTTTTCTTAGGTATAAATTAAAAAACTATGTGATTATGACGTTACGAGTTGACTAACTAATTAGAAAAGTTTAACATCACTTTATCGAGTTTTTAAATTTATACTTTTAATCATTTTTTTTCATTATAAATAAGCTCAAAAAATCTTTAAAAAATTACAATATGAAAAATAGTATTTAATTATATATCTTTTTGCTAAAAATACGATGAATTTCACGGGATAATTATTGATCGTGAGATCAGATAAATGTAAAAAATCATACTTCATAACAATTCCTACTAAGATCGGTGTAATTATTTCTGTATAGCATTTGCTAGCCTCGGTCGATAATCAAATCTACTTCAGCTTGTTCGTAAGTCATGCTTGAGAGTGTAGACATCTAAATACTTAACATACTTTTCTTTAAAAATTTTTCTTAATTATATACTTTCCGTGAAAAGCTAGACCTTCTAGACATTTCATCTAATACTAGGTGTCAAATTAACATAAATTGTAGGCAAGTACAGTGGATGTAGAATAAATAACAATATAATAAAATCATGATCTGCTTGAAAAATTTAGCACAAAACACATTAAAAAAGCTTAACCTTCCACCTGACTCCTTGCGAATTCACTAAATAGTTTTTTCGTTAAAGACAGGTAACAAAACAATATACCATATAACTTTCAAACAGGGTTAAATACGTATAAATACGTTTATGTAGTCTCCATGCGCCAAATAATCTGGTCAAATTAGTGCCTTCTTCTGGGATTAAAGAAATTTAAGGAAAATGTTGGGGAAACCCGAAGAAGTCTAGTCGTTAGGGATTTCTGTAAACAAAAATCAATATTAATAAAGTCTGTCTAATTTTCGTACGCATAAAAGTTGACCATACGTATTCTTGGTGGGTGTATAAAGTATGTAATTTAATGAATTGCAGTAATGAATCTATACCTTCGGTGAATAGTGTCATTTGTGTTAGTTTTAAATGCAAAAGAAAGGTATACGGATGATCTTTAAAGTTGTTGGGATTAAAATTTCGAATCGAGGCAGGTCGAAACTTGCAATAAGTGTCAAAATCAGGACGTCTGAAGTATTTTCCCACATTTCTTTTCCTGAATTGTATTTTCAACAGAAAAATTTTTATAGTGCCGAAAAAAGGTCGAAAGTAATAAAAAATATGAAGTATTACGTTAATCTCTACATTCTCAACATTTATGAACATAAGATGAATGTCAAAAAAAAATGTGAATTGTTTTATGGTTTTTATACGTACATTTGGCAACGATTTTAAACTTTCCAACCTTTCGCGGTCTCGGTTTTTATGATAGACCATTACTTTTGGCACCTCGTCGCTTAAGGTATTATCTGAACTGTAAACAGGTGTTTATCGTACAAATGTTCTAGTACATTAAGCTGAAACGAGTAAATATTAAAAATTTTCACATCGTGACTCATTTTTGTGTAACTGAAATTAATGAGTATTGACAAATTAATTTGTTATAAACAAAGTTAAACAACATTTTTTTAAGATTTTGGTTAAGGGTAAGAAACGGAATTTTTCAATTTCTTGATTGCTAGTAGTGCCATATATATTAGCCATATCATTCTCTCGAAAATATTTTTATTATTATTTTTTATATGATTGGTATATCAACAATAGCCTCGTATTGACTTTAACGGAAATAAAACATATTTTAGTTTTTAAGATCGATATTATTTCCGTAAACAACATATATATTCAGTAAGTACATAAACTTATAAATTTATATTATAATTAATAGTTTTTCATACTTCTATTATTTAATTTTACTTGTAATTAGAAAAATGAATAGTTAGTTTTTTTCAACCTTGGGTAAAACAGTATATTATAAATTTCATGCTTTTCTTTGTTATGATCAAATCTGCGGTCATTAAAAATGTTGTAAATAAAAAGTTTGAATTGAAAAGGTTAAAAAAACATGTGAAATTCATTAATTTTTGTAAAAAAAAGCATTTATTTAGAATTCTTAAGAAAAGTTTCTTTATTAAACAACATTTCAACATTTTTCTATTATGTTTAGGGACTCATCAACCGCTTAAAATTCATTTTAAAAAGAATATTCCGTTTTGCTCCAACATTTTTTTACGGGGTAAAATGAACCACGTCCCGTAAAATTTTTTGTGAATATTTCTTTGAATAACTTAATTTTCAGTTATCTAGATATAAATTAAAAGCAAATCTTTAATTTAATGCTACGAATATTAATTTATCTATATTTTACTAATAGATTTCCAAAAAGTATGTCGTTTCACCTTAGTCACTGTTAGTATGAAATATTAGAATCGATTGTAACGTCTTTTATAATTAATAATTATGATTACTTTAGTACTTTATTGAATCAAGCTTTGACAAATATATACATGAATTGCGAAGATATGTAAAATGCAATGACAAATAAATTTACATTTTTACAATTTTATAGATTATTAATATAAAAATTTTTCCATTAAGAGGAGGTCACGTATCTCTGTCCTTTTCTAATCAAAAAAATGATTTTTTTATAAAAACTAATAACTCTAGCAAAAAATGAAGAGAAAGCCGCATCTCGTATCAAAAAAAGCAATGTTTTCTTTAATAAGAAAGAATTAATTTTATTGTTTCGTTTTCAAGAAAACCTTGAAAAACTTAAATCATAGAGGTTAGGGTGGACAATTTGTTTTTTCAAGGTTTTCTTGAAATAGAAGCAATAAAATTAATTTTTTCTTATCAAAGAAAATAATGCTTTTTTTTATACTAAAAGCGGCTTTCTCTTTATTTTATGCTAAAGTTATTAGTTTTTGTAAAAAAATCATTTCTTTAATTAGAAAAGGATAGAGATACGTGACCTCCTCTTAAAAACATAGAAAACTGGTTTAAAAACATCAAGATTTTCGACAATTTTTCGCCTACGAGTGTTATTTAAACAAATACAAGAATTTCTAAGGCCTTTCGTAAATTTAATGTCTTATTACGAAACGAACTCAGTTTTATATTTAGTTACTTGTTATCAATTACATTTAAGGAGATGTAAAACGGACACTACACTTGTACTTATAAATATTAACTTTTTTCCTATTCATTGCTGAATTTCCAGAAAAGAAATGCATTAACTTGTAGTATATACCATGATGATTATTTAGTTAAATTTTCAAATAAATTCATTCATTAATGTTTAAGATATTTGAATTTCTGTTACGAAATAGAAAAATGTTATTAAGAGGTGGTTGGAACCATTTGCCGCTTGGTGGCGTGGTTGCCGCAGGTGAGAGAAGAATATGAAATATTATTTATACACGGATTTACAATTTATTAAGACAATAATATACCTCTAATGTTGTCAATAACTCTTGCCATATATATGTAGAATAATTATCGATGCTAATCTTGTTTGAAAAGTCTAAAATATTTTTGTAAAGCGAAAAATGCAGCGCGTAATAGAGCCGATGTAAACATATGTATTTTTCTTTAGTGCGACAGAGAAAGTAATACTAAGGAATAATGAATACATAATATGCTCACGCCGGCTCTATCTTGCGCTGCATCTTTCGCTTTACAACAATATTTTAGACTTTTCAAACAAGATTAGCATCAATAATTATTCTACATATATATGGCTAGATTTATTGACAACATTAGAGGTATATTATTGTTTTAGTAAATTGTAAATCGCTGAGTAAAAATTATTTTACATTTTTCTCTCACCTGACCGCAGCGCCCCCATGCGGCAAATAGTCCCGACCGCCTCTTAAATAATATTGAAACCCGAAATTCTCAATAACTAATGAATGAATTTATTTTAAAATTTAACTGAATAATCTTCATAATATATACTATAAGCTAAAGGTTTTTTTTACTAAAAATTTTGCAATAAAATGGAAAAATAGCGAATATTTATGAGTATAGATGTAGTGTCCATTTTACATCACCTTAATTTTTTATCTCTGATTCTACTGGGCTATGATGCTATTCAGCGTATTAGTAGTTTTAGGGAATATTTTCATATTATACTTTATGAATTTGTTAAAAATACCGTCGAACAAGTTTCTTACGTAAGAAAATCATTATTTTTTTTATTAATCGATTGGTTTTTATATATTTATTTGATTATTAAGATCATAAATTTGAGTGTAGATGCCATATCTCTTTTTATTAACATGCTGTGTTGAATAATTTCAAACTTATTAATATAATCTTGGATTTTTAAAAATAAATAAATTTTAGATAAAAGCTTAGCTTAGCTAAATATCTCAAGTATTTAACAAATTATAAAATAAACATCATCATTATAGTGAACTTATGCAGTAAAAAAAATAATGAGTCAAAAGTATAATTCTCACTCCCACGTTACTACCTAGCATACATGCGCGTGCGAGCAAGGTCCAACTGTTTTTAATTGAAAAGACCGAGTTGGCAGGTCGTATTCATTCTTTTAATGTACTTTACTTCTCTCTCTTCATCTGAGCTAAAAGCTACCTGTAACCCGCGTGAGCCCACGCTTTTAAAAAAAAAAGAAGAAATTTCTCCCCCTTTTACCCTCCTTCTTCGTTACCGTATAACATCGAATATACGCAAAAGTACTGCCCCTTTAGAAAACAAAATAAAGAGAAAAGAAAAGAAAAGAAAGGAATAAAATATCTCGACGTTACTACAACAACTACACTACCTCTGGCCTTGCTTTAAACACCGTCCGGAAATGCTTTGTCGTTTTCTATATGTATAAGGTACATGGGGCGGGTAATATATACATATAAGATGGAACATTTTAAAAACTGAAAGAAGCACTTCGTCAAAAGGCGAATGAGCAAAAGCATCAAGCATCCACCTTACGTTCTCTTCTGAAAAGGTGAGGTAAAAAAATGGCGGCAGCAAAAGTAATTTGAGTAAAAGAAGGTGGAGGCAAAAATATATTTTTATTTTTTATATAATAGTGCGGGCTCCTTCTCTCTCGTATATACTTCTTCTTCTTTTTTTTTTTATACATATTTTTTTCTTCGGTACACATGTAGAGGAATAAAAATAAAAAAAAAGAGTGGGTGAGAGGATAAGACACAAAAGACCGACTATATAGATTGTCGACTGACAGCAAGCGGCACTGTCAGCATCCAACAACTTGGGGGTTGACGGAGGCCAGCTCGAGTTACGTCATTCCCTTCCCTTTCTCTGCCTTTTTAGTTCCTTTTTTTTCTTTTCTTATATACGTATATACTTAGACTGCCAAACGACCATTCACTGTATTATAACACGTATGAGGTAGTTGTATTATGTACTTTAAATACACTGCACTCTTGGACAAGTCCGTTTTTATTTTTAAAAAGAAACGCCTTCACTTCTTTCTTTCTCTTCATCTTCTTCTTTTTTTTTCTATTTTTTTCTTCATGTATAAAGGTGTACGATTATGTTCTCCAATGAGAATAAAAATAAGAGGAGACCATGTCACTTTGTGATTTTCGGCGAACGATCAGAAAAGAAGATTGGATTCTCTTTTGAAATGCAAGGCTTTCTGATCCGCTTTTGGACCTCTTTTTCTTCGTCGCTACTGCTTATACTACTCTTTTATTGTATCATACAATGGATGGACTAAGATAATTAATTTGCTTGGGTTCACGTAGAAAATAAACAGAAACGAGCGAGCCTTTTATTTTTCTCTTAAGCTAAAGCTGTTACTTGAATTTGTGTAATATAATAGCTTTTTTATAAAAATTTTAAAATCTTACTTATTTTCTTCTTCGGATAAAATTAATGAGAAAAATTTTATATTTTAAGTGCTTTTTTGATTCTATCAGAGTAATCTAATAGGGCATACACAAATAATGAAATTAGGGAAAAATTTAATAAAATTTAAAAATCTAATAGAATAAAAATTAATCAATTAAGGAATTAAAAGCTTTTTATTTTTACAATATTCACTCCCATCGTAAGTAACATATTTTATCCATGCATAAACCATCATACAATTCTCAGCTAATTTTCAACGCTTCATTACCACCTTACAACACGAAAATTGTCTCTGCACCCCTGAGTATAAAAATTTGTAGAAAGCCATAAAACCAGAAACCAAACACGGTGTTATATTGATTTATATGAGGAAATAACAGTCATAAAAAAATAATAAAAAAGGACCTTACTAATCGATTCCCACTATCTATACATATCTCTCTCATTAAAACCGTGTTTACGATATATCAGCAACAACCTGTTGCGAGACGCAATAAAATTGCACCCCTCTCTTAAAAAAAAGAGCAGAAAGAAAAAAAAGAGGAAGAGAGAAAAAAAAATATCGATACACGATTTGTACGTGGGAGGGTAGAAAACTAAACCTGGGAACTCGCGAGCATATGGTCGCATCAATATATATCGGATAACGCAGAGCAGCAGCGTCAGATCGTCAGCTACTATCTCTATCTCTTTCTTTTTTTTCACCTTTGTTCCTAGTATACATCCCCCGAAAATAAAAGAGAAAGACAGATACATGCATCGCTATATACCTGTGAAATAAAGGCAAAGAGATAGTGGAAAAAGAGTAGCGGTGCGGGTGTTTATTTTCATTGATCGATGCCGTTTTTTTTCGCCATATGCGCGTTCAAGTTGACGAGTGCTTGATATGGTTATAATGCGTTGTTGTGTGTAGCTTTCTTTTTTCATGAGAACATTTTTCTCGTAGATGCACGCTTGTAATTTGACATGAGAATTTTCTGATTCTCGAGATGATGATAATGATGATGATCTCGTTTTGGCTCGTCAGATATTTACAATGTATTTACCGTAATATTATAGGTATAATGAACTTAAATATGTGCGTTATTCTTTTAAGTTCATTTATTTTATATCAATATGTCTTTGATCCAACTCAAATACGTGTGATTAATATGTGTTTAGAGAGGTCGTCAGTGGCTCACTTGGTAGAGCGATAGATTCATAATCTTGAGGATCCGAGTTCGATTCTCGCTCTCGGCGGCCGATTGATACAAGCACCGCTGAATTCGATACATGTGCTTTATTAACAAATACACTGAAACTACCTTCGTCGCTAATTAGCACCATAATGATAGCATAAATACAGCGACGTTAAATAAAATTTTAAAAAATCAACACTTTTTAATTAATTTTTAAATGTTTTCAATTTTTAATAAAAAAAATTTTTTTAAATATGTATTTATTAAAGTTTTTTTTATATTTTACAAAATTTATGTAAAAATATTAATAATTAAAAAAAAGAACAAAGTATATGCGTTTGAGTTTATAAGTTTTATGCTTATTTACATACTTTTCACTATATTGCCATATTATAGAATATTGTAAAATGTTATTATGTGCAATTGTAAAATAATACATAGAGAAAAAAATATGGTAACTATTATTATAATATTACCATAAAATATAATTTAATACAGTATAGTTTACTAAATTTTATAGTATTTGTTAAAAAAAATTTCATAGTTTAGGTTCACAAATACAATACTATATTACTAACTAAATTCAAAAAGTTAATTTTACCAAAATAAGCATGTTAGTTATAGCATATTAAATTGTATGACAAATGTTTTTATTGATCCTAATTATTGTATACTTTTGATATAAATAATGATTACCATAAAAATTTAGTAAAGAATATTATCCATGTATAATATAGGAATAAAAATAAAGCTTTGCTATATTTATTAGCAAATATATTATTGGTTCAAATAATTAAATTAATATACTCAGTAGTTGTCTAAACTGATTGAATTTATATACTGTTACTATAATATAGTGAGGAATACTACATTTTATGTTTGTGGCAATGAATTAAGTTTTACTATGACATATAGTAATTTTCATTGAAAAGATTTTTTTTTGTTGTAGTATTTTATATTCTACGCTTCTATTTAAGTATTTTATAATATTAAGTAATATTTTAACATTTTAAGTTATTGCAAAATTACTATAATGTACCGTGAAGGACGTAATTTCTGATCACTTAAGAGGTATTTCTGATCACATATTTACATATAAAAAAGTAAAAGTATATTTCTTTTTCACACAAATGAAGTATTTCTGACGCTCAATCTATTTTTCCTCATAAATTAAAAAAAGGTTTTTTCTACTAAAATCTTAAAGATTATGATTTATAATAAATAATGATCAGAAATTACGCCCTGATCAGGAACTACGTCCTTTACGGTATCTTAACGAAAAAAAAGAGTTCAATAAAGTTCACTAACTTAGATTATTCATGCCAATTTAGACATGGCTACTTGTAAGTTATATTAGTTTTCTAAAGGTGTTTCTTACTTTTGGTGAATAAAAACAATCGAAAAATATTAGCTACTATGAATAATCATCCTAAACGACTTAAATAAAATTTACTAAACTTACCCGCAAATTAACTTTTTTACATGTATAATTAATTTTTAAGGATAGATCGCAACAGATTTGATTACCGATCAAGGAAAATGCTGTTCCGTAATTTTAAATCTTATTTTACTTTGTAATGAAATGTGTTAAAATTTAAAATACCTTTATAAAATTGATATAATAAAGATAATAACAAAAAAATAAAATTAAGCAAAAAAGTTTTTATTAAAGTTGTTTATTGAATCTTGAGTTCAGTTCTGTATTTTTTGCTAAAAAGAATTTTACGAAAAAAACATTCATTATAAAATCATATCAAGTACATATCAAGAATTGCATTCGATAACAATTTCTATTAAAAACAGTGTAATTATATTTTATTAAATAATATAGTGGCGTTTGAAAATTTCTATCAGTAATCGAATCTATTTCTGCTTACTCGAAATGCATTTGAGGTGATGTATTGCGTTTACCTATTTATCTAAACTATTAATATTTTTTTTTAACGTAATGAAAATTCTAAATATCAGTGTTATAAGTATTAAATCAAGGAACAAAGTAATTTTATCTCAGAATTGAAGCAAATGCTTCGAAAACAGTCTGTACATATTGTACCTTAAATAATCATTTATGAATCCTGTTCTTTTATCTATTTAACATTCCGCACATCGAAGACAAAAAGCAAAAAAGAAAAAAAAATATCGAATTCACAGTGAATCATATATAATACTTATGAACCAGCTGTTGAATTGATGCATGTGATGTACACTAACGACACGAGTACAACACGTTAAATGTCCGTTAGTCGGCCGGAAATTCAGTGTTATTAAAATCAGCTATGTCGTATGTCATTGTCGGTTTGAACGAGGTAAAAGAAAAAAAAAACTAAATATAAAGAAATCTTTGCAAACTAGTCGCGTGTGTGCCTGTAACGAACTTTCTGTTCCTGCAAGATCTTGTGGTGTCAAGGAGGCTAAAGCTAAGACGTTACCAACTCGCAGCCAAGACGTTGGTAACAAGGTGACGTAAAGTTGTATAAAGGGTGGTTTAAAAGTAGGATTCTTGAATACATCAAAAAATATTTTCAAACTTTAAATATTTAATAATTTTTTAAATCTTAGATACTTTGAAATTATTAGAAAGATCATTATGAAAATTAATTATTGTTATTTTATTTTTTATAAAATTTAATTATTGTTATTTTATTTATGCTATGCTATTTTTGTAAAATATATTAGAAAAATATTTAACACCTTCAGTAATATTTTATAATTTTAATCTCAAATTTGAGACAATATATTTAAGTTTTAGTTTTAGTAATGAGAATTTTCTTCAACTGCATAAACGAAAATTTACTATAAATATAATCATATATGTTCTTTGCTACTGTCTCAAACATATTAAAAATAAAAATAATATATATTTCACAAGCTACCCTATAGTAAAAGAAGCCAAAAACTCGACTAAGATGAATTTTTTTATTCTTATGAGAACGTTAAAAGAGACAAAGAATAATAATAAGACGTAGTCATAAGAACGACAAGTTAGGAGGCTGAAGAGAAGGCGTATACTCGATGGCGCGGCTTTGCAAACGTTGACAAGTAACATTAAAGAACGCAAGAGATTTTTCAGTACCATTTCTTGAATCAGAAATCAGAAACTCCTTGTAACCATTTTACCTTTTTTTTTAAACGTATATACACATACACACCACGTCTAGTATCTTTCAAGCAACTCCTCAAGAAGTAGAGTTTCATCTACTTCTTTTTTTTAAATTTACCGAAGCTATATATTCATCCTGGGGCGGAGACATCCGGTCTCTGGTTACCAATTCTTGTACTCTCTCTTCTTATTCACCTAAGTCGTTGCCGTTAAAGAAGCGGCTACAAGGTGAATGAGAAATATATTAAGAGAGTATATGGTAAGAAAAAAAACTTAAAAAGAAAGAAAAAAGTAAGATGAAGAAGAACAAGTATATGTAGTTCAAAAGCTCATGTACTTTTTGACGGTGGGAACTTCTTCTTTAGATGAGACTCACTACTTCAAGATTTCAAGTCTCCTCGAAGGCTTTCTTTGCTTTGAGAATAAGAAGGAATGAGTGAAAGAAATAGAAATGTTTACTGAATTACTATAATGAGGTTATTACAAAAATTTTTAGGTTTGTAAAGTAAATTTTGTTTACAGAAATCAATATTGATCAGTGAATAGGGTAATTTAATTGTGTTTCTTATCTCTTTTTATGAAATAGTATGGTAGAATTTAATTATAAAACTTAAATTTACTTAATTAGTACGTATTGAAAGAATTAAATTATTGTTCGAATTTGTGTATATTTTTTAAAATTAATAACAATATTTACTAGTAAAACTGTTGAATAGAAATCCATTATGTCAAGTTTTGTATTAGAGTAAAAAATTATTTCAAAATTTACATATTTAAATATTTAGCACATTTTTTTACATTAATTTTTTTAGTGAAAAAAAAATATATTTATGCTGTTATTACTTGCAAAATATGCTCATGAATTTTAAGATGAATTTTTTGTCCATTTTTAAGCGCATAAAACTTCCTCTTAACCGAACCTTAACCTTTTTTTTTCCTGTATCTCAACTATTTCTTATATAGATTAGTTAAGTCGTCGGATGTCGATCAGCAAGTAAGATCTTGCAAAATTAGGTTGACATTCTCTCTGTTTAGAAGCGCCTGTAGCTACTTTTAAAGTGCGGAATAACAGGCGAAAGCCATATAACAATGAAAATTGCAGAAAAGGAAGAAAGAAGAAAGAAGAGAAAAAAAAAGGAACACTAATCCCTATGGAGCTATCACACGCTTGACTAGTCGCGAACTATAACCACGCCGTCAAAAAACCCTCCCGAAAGAATTGAAAATTAGGCCCCTGTAGTGTATATACATAAGGAAATAGGGGGTCTTATATATATACATCTAGCAATACCACCACAACACAAAGTCCAGCGCGTAATGGAGGATAAGCTCTGTCGGCTTCAGACTGACTCTTGTAAGAGGAAAGAAAATTGAAACTGAGGTTTTTACTAAGTATTTTTGCCTTGTTCTTTACTTTTTCTTTCAAAGAATGATCCATTTTTACATTATGCTCCAGTTCGAGTTAAGAATGATGTTGAACGAATATTACCAAAAGTTGTTATAGAAAATTTAATTATGCTATCATTATGATTTATTTATATCTTTTCAAATTTATAATTGATTCATAAGACAAATTTTTAAATATTTATAATTGAATTATAATATCAAATATGCTTGTATAAATACATTTTAAAATCTAAAAATTAATGTATACCAACTAAGTATACTTAAAGCCTGAAATTCCATTAAACTGAAATATTATCTAAATAATATTAAGACTTAAGCAACAGAAAACTAAAAATAAAACTTTGAAATACTTGAGAAAAAATTTTTTAAATGAACATTTCTCTTTGCAAATTTATTTTGTTTCATATAAGTTATGTTTGGCAAAGAAAAAAAAATCGGTTTCTTTTTATTTCTGTCAGGGATTTTTTTTTATTTTCATTGGGAACTAAGTGGCATATAAAAATTTGTATAAGTTTATTTCTATATATTTATTAATATATTGTTTATAATAATTAATAACAATATTTAAAAAAATCGTCTTCATCAATTCTTTAATTATCTGAATTTTTCAAAAATATTTTGTACAGATATGGATTCAAAGATCATTTCGAACATCTGAACATAAGATCAGCTTATCAAACCCGTTAGTAATTGGAAAGTATATTACTACAGAGGGATTTTCAGTATCAAACTTTCAACAGTTAACGTCATTTCAATCCTTAATTTAGATAAATCTTTTTAGAAATATAAAAAGCTTCATAACTGTATGTATTTTTGAATAAAATGTATTATTTTTATTTATAAGCAATTTATTTTGAATTATTTGTTTTAATAGTATTTGTCTTCTCAAAGAAACGTAACGATCGGTAATATTTCTACTGGTCTCACTGGCCAAGAAATTTTATTAGTAATTACAATCAGAGAAATAATTTTAAAAAATGGATCAAATCAGTTACTTCAATTTTTTGTATGATATAAATACTATTCAGTTAAATTTTCAAAAATTTTATTTAGCTATGAAAAATTTGCAGTTATTGCATTAAAATATCTAAAAAAAATTTTCTTACAAAACTGTACGCTTAAAGTTTATTTCATTCTCTTGAAAAAAACTTTAAATTCAAATAAAACAACTTATAACCTAAAAAAAATATAATGTCAAGCGGAATAGATGTAGCTTTCTTCATAATTTAATGTTAGAAATAATATCTTAAAATTAGAAAAAAAAATCTAAGTTTCAATACGCTAACAGGCTTTTTCTTAAATTCTCACAGATCAGCATTTGAAAACCAACATGATAAGAGATAGAGTTGTAGAATTGCATGATGCACATTTGGACAATCGCATGATAAAAACTCCAAGTTCTATATTAAACGTTTAAATGTTTCTTTAAAAAATAAAAGAGAATGAATTTCGAAAAAAAGTCAGTTATTTGATCTTATACATGGAAAACTAAAAAAAAAATTAATCCTCTGTTATTTGCTCACTTTCTGTTCTTTTCTTTTCCTGTCTTTCAATCTCTTTTATAAACTACGATTGTTAGTTGCGTTCATTCAGGTACGATTTCAGAATTCAGGAAAAAAGTGACCTTTTTTTTTAAATTTTCTCATAATAATACGGAAAGCACGAGAAAAATGAGATAGCGAGAGATCCCGCGAGATATTGGAGTCGACGCTAAAAGGTCTTATTCGCTTGATGAATAAAAACGAGGCTAAAGTATGAAGCTTTTTTTCTTTATTTCTTTTTCTTCTTTTTTCTTTCTTTCTTTTTTTTTATTGAGCCCAAAAAGTTTTTCTAATGTGGGAAATGGATACAAAGTCTTTTTTTTTAACAATAGCAATTGTTACAATGAAGATCGCTAAGCTAACGTATGAAGTTATTAATACGCTTATACAAAAAAAGATATAATGACGTTTCTTCTTGGAAGATCGTTTGAAATTTTTTTTGATTCATTACTAAAATATTTATAAATTTATGTACATAATTTATTTATGTTTTCATTGTTATATCAATGAATAAATTGATTAACAATTTTACATATAAGTCTACTTAAGATAACATAATTGAAAGATCGTATATTAATAAATGTGATATTATCTTGAAACAGAGGCGAGTAATAAATTGTATTGAAAAGTATCAATATGCAAAACTTTAATTGTGATAGAAAAAAAATGGATTAAACTACATAGAAACTGATTAAGATAGTAAAATTTCTATTAAACGCAGCTCCGGTTACAATCATATTTTTTTAATGATGATAAAACAATGAAAAAGTATTAATTATCAAAACAATAGTAATTTAAAGGTGATTAGTATTAATTTTTTAATAACAAATTATTTTATACATGCTAAAGTCTGACTAAACATGAATTATTCTACTTTATCACTTGAAAACAATAATTAATTTGTTTCAAATTTTTTACCATAAAATAACGGTAGCCTATTTTTTGCTAACAAGTACAAACTAACTCCTTTCACAAACCAAAAAAGCCTCAAGCATTATAATGAGAATATATGATTAATATTAATATAAACATCTTCAACCAATTTACATCGTCAAAATAGTTATAGTTCATCGACGAGAAATTCATAAAGGTCCTTTAAATCCCAAGCAACAAAAAAAAAGTCATACTTAAAACTCAAATAATTTGCACCAAGCTAAAACGACCCATCGACATATATTAATATAACAACAGTATAAGCATTAGACTTGTCTAGAAAGTTCAACTAAAATAAAGACGACAGTCTAAGAAATCTAAAAAGGGGGAGAGAGAGAATAGGTAACGCGACAAGCTTATATAAGGTATATAAGCACATATATATAAGGGATTATTCGAAGGAAACCTCATTAAATGCAATACCAGTAAAACAAGGCGCAAACAGTTGAATAGCTTGAAAGATTGCTTTTGCCTATATATATGTAGGAACGTAAGTAAAGACCGTTACTTATATACTTATTCGCTTATGCTTAAGGATTCGACATATAGATCTTAGAAATAAGATACGACTAGTGAGAATCTATATCTACCTGACGGACAAAAACTTTTTCCGAGTTTCTTTCTTGCAAGATTTTTCTTCACTTTCTCTATTTTAGGAGGAGATGAGAGCGAGGAAAAAAATAAGAAGAAAGATTTAAGTTCCGGTTACTTTTTCTTAAGTATAAGGAAAAATAGTTATATTTTTGCTTATCTATCTTTCGAAATACGTATCCTTTATACGTGGACAAAAAAAATGTGAAAAAAAAACTAGACCACCCGTTGATGTATAGTACAACCCTTACTTATATAACTATTGCAAAAAAAGAAAGAAAAGAAAGGAAGAATAAGAATGATGGGAAAAGCCGAATTAGCGAATACGATTATAAAGGGCTTGGGTTAAAGAATATTATGTATTTTTTCTTTTAAATTTAAAGTCGAGTTGAGCTCTTTTACGTTATGCGTTTATATGTCATTCAGACTTTTTTCTCAATATGAATGTTATTGATATGATGAAATAAGAGGACTAGATGATTGTAGTAAAGTTGTTTTTAATATGAATTGTTAGGAGAAAAAGATCGTTGGCGTATTAAAAATCGTAGATTGAGATAAATTAACTGAGTGAAAAGAAAAATATTAAATAATTTCTTTTTATTATTTTTGTAGAGTTATTATATAATAGTAAAATATAAATTGTAAATTTTGTGAATATTGTTTTTTAAATTTTTTTTGTATATATCACATCTAAGAAATAATTTAGGAATTTTTTTGAAAAATTCTAACAATATTTTCAGACGTGATGCAATACTTATCTAGTTAATTTAAATTTTTAACAATGATTATCTATAATTTGACTTTTGACTAATGATTTTATTTTGAAAAATAGAAATGCCATTTTCCCTCTAACTTATTTAAAATTAGACTTCCTTTTATTAAGTACAGCTCACATATACATCTAAAGAACGTAATTATCGACTTTTAACATAATCTACAAAAATACCTTCTTAAAACCTTTGATGTTTCGAACTTAAAAACAGCTGTTTCAATATCTTAAGCAAAATTAAGTATTACATTTACAAAAGTATAATTTGCGTGTTGTAGAAAGAAAAAAAAAGGAGAACGATGATATTCCGATGAATTGAGCTGTGAATTTGCGTTCGAGTAAGCGGGTTTACAAACGTGTAATTTTGTAATCGGATCTTGCCAACTGCATTTTAGGGGGTCGCTATAAAGCCGATATTTTGAATATTGTCTATTTTAAAATGCTATATATAATGTTTAGATCATAGGAAGTTAGTGTGTCTTAATGACGAATGATTTCGATCAAAAAACTTTCTAATCTATGCATATTTAGCGTAGTCATGTTATTTGGTTTAATACTGAAGAAAAATATTCTATACATTCATAGCATTAATATTATATTTTAATATTAATTAATGAAACAATTTGTAATTCTTCGAAATTTTATGAAAAATTCGAAAAAATTTTTAAAATATATTTTAAAAAAAAATTAATTTTTAAATTAAAAGAAAACAGATTAACGCGTCAAACGTATTGGTATAAAAAAATCAAGGGAAAAATTCAATTGATTTTTAATATAAATCCATCTGAAAAAGAAACAAGTTCACTCGATCATGAAAGTTTTGATTTTGCGACTTTATCTTTTCTTTTTTCTCTCTCTTTCGAAAGAAAAACACAGTCGCGCGAGCAGACGCAGCCTCGAAAATTTTTCGTCGCCCTAAAACAACATATCGCTTTTGTCGTAGTAAAAGCTAAAAGCCTCAAAAATGAGAGATAGAATAACAGATATTTGTAAGAACATTTATTGTGCTACCATTAAAATATAACATTTTGGTTCCCTTAAAAGACAATTGTATTTTGATTTTTTGGTTCCCATATTACCAGTCGTTTAGTCATACTTCGCCTTTTTGACAAAGCGAGCTCATTGTCCAGTTCTCATTTTCTTCTTTATTTTTATTAGTTTATTCGTTTTTATTTTCATTTTTCTTTTGACGATTATTTTTTTAATTTTTACTATTATTATAAATTCATTTATATTTTTCTAGTTTCGTTTTTTTTTTAATTTTTTAAACCAACAAGTTTTAAAAAAATTTTTAAGGACAATTTTTTTACGAGTATTTATTGAATAAATGAATCAATAAATTCATAAATAATTAATTTTTTATTTTATCAAATTAAAATAACTTGTAATTTTTTTTCGAAAATCAATTTACAATCTTTTTTTTATTTTATTTAACGTTGCTATATTTATTATTTGAAAGTTATAAGAAATTATATCTTAAAAAATGCAATCTATTTAATTATGTATTAAACAATATAAAATTAAAAGTTTTCTTGCTCTGATAATATAAAAAAAATTTCAAATTTTTAACACTGTACGTGGGATAACCTATTATTGATGACTTTTTAATTTTATTTAACGTCGCTGTATTAATGCTATCATTTCTATATAAATGCTAATTAGCGACGGAGATTGTTTCAGTGTGCTTATAAACAAAGCACATGTAACATACAGTGGTGCTTGTATATAAATTGGCCGAGAGCGGGATTCGAACTCGAATCCTCGAGATTACGAATTCATAGCCTTACCGACTGAGCCACTGAAGACCTCTCAATTTGAATCTTTTGATTCAAAAAATTATAATACTAATAATTTTGATTTTTTTTTTTATTATAAAAGCATTAATAATAATTAAAAATAAAATGTATTATTTGTATTCTTAAAAGCTATTACCGATTTTTTATTAATTATTTTTTCAATTTTTTCTTTCTTTTTTGAAATTAAAATAAAACAGGTTATTTTAGTCTATTTTAAAATAAATAAGAGTATAATTCAATGCAAAACGAGAGCGCCTTTTTTCGGTCTCTCTTTTAAAATCTCTCTCTCTTTCTCTCTTTGCCGCCCTTAATTCTCATCCCGTAAAACCAGTGCAACGTACGTCAAATGCACAAAACTAAATAAGCGTCAAGAAACCGGCTTTGTATTGGTTTGTAGTTATATTAGTTAACCCTCCAGAAGAGAAAAAGAAAGAAAGTAAAAAAAAAGAAAGAGAAAAATAGAGTAGGAAGAGATTTTTGGGATAGTTACGCGGATAATCTTTTCGACATATTGCGCCAAAGCCAAAAAACTTTAGCTCTTCAGGTCGTACGCTTCAATGAACAAGCGTAAAGCTAAAAACGTATAGCGCAAACCTTTTCATATATAGATCAATGTTTTTCAACTTTTTCCTATGGTTGCCTGCATAATATATATACATGCATATACATGTATATACTATTCACTTGAAAACTCAGATGAGAGAAATTCCGGTTTTTCTAAACTTTTTTTTTTGTTTTTCACCGATGTCGGCTCTTTTTTATTTCGCTTTCTATCTTTCTTCTTTTTTTATTTTATCTTTTTTGACGTTCGGGGATTTCTATTTTTTTCTATTTTAACTAGCCACAAGAAAGTTGACACGAGCGGCATAATCTTTTTGTTCTTTTTTTCCTCAAGGAAAACATGTATAAGAGGTAAGGTATTAGAATTATAAAATATATATTGTATTTATATATTTATGGTCCATAATGATGAGGAAGTACGGGCGTGATGATGACTTATTGAAAGTATCGATACTTAGTGCATACAAGGGGAGGAGCGCACTTGTAAAGTCAGGTCAGCATAAATCCTATCCCTTGTACTTGTGGTTAAATAGTATATTAGATTGTGGTTGGAAAAATAAGGCGTTTTCGGATATATGAAAATTTTTAGGGTGAAACAGGTATATTTAGTTTTAGCCCAATATTTGAAATTATTAAATGTATGATGTATTGTAAATCTTTACAAAAGAGTTTATCGTTACAAAAGTATTTCTATTGTTACTGGTTGTATCAAGCTTCTAATGATCTAGAAAATAATTAATATATAAATCATTTTTATTCACTTTTAAATAATAAATATATATTACGGTGTAAATAATTTATATATATTACGGTGTATTCAAATAACCTTCTAAGTTTTGCCAATAATAGAAAAAACCTTAAAATAAATTATTAGAATATTAGTGCAAACGTACTCTTCAACACAAAACAAAAAAAAAATTTTAATGATAAACGTGTATTGTAAATATTTTCTATTCTCAAGTTTTATTTTTATAATAGTAAAAAGACTATATATTTCCAAAGGCATATAAAAATAACATCTCAAGGATTGATCCACATTATCTTGCATCATGTTATAAAAGAAAAGTAACGAACGTCGAAAGCCAAATAGCCAGAAGTCTATTATGTTTTCCCTATTAATGCCAACTAAAAGGAAGAAAATAAAAAGAAAACAGAAGAATAAAAAACTTTTCCAATGACCTTATCGTTCTGAAAGATCTCTGCGTGCGAATTGCGCTTCTACAAAAAGAAAAAAAAAATAAACGTCTCCATCAACGTCACTAAATACATACATATATACTAGGACTCACTCCCTCAAAACATCTTTACCTTTTAAAGGAGAAAAAAATAAATCCAAAGAAATTAAGAAGAAAATAAAAAGGAGCCAATGCGACGACGACGTTTCAACAACTTTTTTTCCTCGTATATATCGTAAACGATTTTCCAGTCGAATAATTTAAATGTATATCCTAAAGCTGCCTAAAAGGTCTAAAATGTATACATTTACATTGAATACAAAATACACACACACACACACACACACAAATTCGCGGCATAAGATAATTCAAAATGGAGTCATAGAGTCAGGAGGCCGAAAGTATATGTGTATAAAGCGAGAGAAAAGCGCGCATCTGCGTTTCATGAGATTTAACAATGGCTTCTTTTTCGTTTCTTTATTGTATATCGTGCGTGATTTTAGGGATAAGCTTTTATACGTACATGTATAAACGTATTCAACGTTTTTATTGTCTGCTTTTTAACGGTACGCATCGACGAATCAGAATACAGATACTATGTATATATGTGTATGTATAGAAGGCCTTAGAGGCTAATTTTTTTTCGTTTTAGCTTAGTAGTATATATATCCGTGTCTCTGTGACCGATGTTTTTTTTTTGTTAAAAAAGCGGGGGCCTCGGAATACTACGTATGTGAGAATAAGAGAGTGAATGTGTGTGTTTTCGAGTACGTTTTATTTTCTATTTGAGAATACCAGAACGTTTTTTTTTGTATTGGGGATGATGTTAGAGTAACGGATGAGTATGATATGAGATTTATAGACTCCTTATGCGGTTTGACGATGTGTGAAAATTCAACTGTTTAATTATTGACTATCCTTTATCTACTTAATACGATATAAGATGTTATAAAAATTTGAATTTTAGTAGAATAATCGAAAAATTTTTCATGTTCATTATTTACAAATTAAATTTATTTTTAGTTTGGAAAATGCAAATTATTGTTTTTTAATTCGATTAATTCAAAGGTATTTCCATAAATATTGTATTTGAAATAAAACGTCAATATTATGATCGAACACCTATAAAATCATTCATTCACCCCTATAACTTCAAAAAAACCTCTTTACATTCATAACTAACTTAAAACCCACTTAAAAATATCTAACTCTTCAAAAACACTAGCTTACCAACTCGCGCGCAAAGCGAAGAAGAAAAAAGGCATTAACATTCTCCTGACCCGCATACTTTCTCCCTTATCTAAAATAGCCCTCAACGTTAAAAAAAAACTCAAAGATTTAACGTCACGTAACAATTGTTCAATCTCCCAAGAGTCATCTTCTATATACATACACTTAACTATCAAATCTTATCACATCTCCAAATCCCTTATGCGATTTAAAAAAAAAAGGTAAAGCTGGCAAAAGCTAACATAAGCATGTCAACGACAAAACAAAAAAAAAAGAGAAAGTAACGTTGACTATAAAACGTTATAATTATATACACAAGAGAATAACAACTTTTGCGATAATATCTTCATGCTATGTGTGTACATTTGAGAAGAGCAATTCATTAGGCAAATCTATATCCTTATGCGCATCTTTTTTCTTTCATATATATATATGTATCAACATCTATTTGAGGGGCGCGAGTATGAAAAAAGGGAAATAAGACGAAGGGTATGTGTGTATAAATGTATTGTGCGTAACGCATGCGCGCGTTCCTAGGACGATATAAACCTCAATGCAACCCTCATAATCTATGGAGGGGAAAGATTTGAAAGCCCCGCCCAATAAATTTAAAGGGAGGGAGAAAATATTCTGGCCAATGAGAATATTTTCACGTTGTAAGGGATAAACTGAACTGGGGTTCGAAGCAACTTGGCAAGAGGAAGATCATACCGATGATCATAAGTTTGGAGTTTCTGTTTTGCAACAGTTCACGTCATAAGAGCGATCAAAGAAAACTTCAACGTGAACAGTTTTTGGTGTGTTTTTGTAAACACGTGCTTTTTTTTATTTTTTAGTTTGGTTTTCTTGACTAGTTGCCTTAAACACTCGTATTGAATCAAAGAAAGTTTTAGTATTCGCTGGTCGATGAAATGAAAAGGACATGATTTTAAGGAATTATTGACAAGCATAAAATTTCAAGATAAATTTTGCTCTATGATTCCAATTTATTTAAGTTGCAATATAAGTATCGTTTAAATTCGTCAAATAAGGACGAACTTTAAGTAATGTAAAAAATATTATTTGCATTGAATTTAAGAAGAAAAATAAATTTATTGGTGACAAGAAAAAAAATTATTTAGTTAGTGACATCAAAGTGTAGAGATTTAGACCATCTTGTAAGAACATTATTTATTAATTAATGGCCTATGGGCAAATGATGCAAAGAACACAATCACAAATGGGACACATTTCGCATACCAACCTCAATCAACCCAAGATGCAAGCCGCTTCATCCAGTAAGTGTAAATACCTTTATTTATGAATTTCATAATAGCCATTTAGATATTTAAAAGTATGATCAAAAGTGCAAATTTGTTATTGTGAATGATATTTTAAATGAATTGAAACGATTGGTCGATATTATAACAGTACATGCAAACCCCTTTTGACTTAAAAAATTAATGACCAATAGACGTAAATCGACTTGACATCCTACTATTTTTATGCGAATTAATCGTTGAGTGCAGCAAGAGCAGAACAAACTGACGGTCTTCAAAAGTGAACTTGTACTATTGTTGAATTTTTGAGATTAAGATAATTTTAGAACTAAGTTTTAGACATATAATGGTTATCCATATATGTGAGTCTGACTAATCGAATAAATGTTAATTTGTAAACATGCGACAATCCTATTTTTTATTCTATTATTAAAATAATTAAATATTTAAAGAATAATTCGAGCATTGAGGCGTACAAAGATTTTAATTTTAATTATTGAAAAGCTCGATTTTGCTGTTCAACAATTTGAACTTTTAAAATAAAATTTCCTTGCAAAATTACCGGTAAATATTTTTAAATAAACTTAATTTATAATATGGAATTTAATTTATAAATGCTAATCTTATAAATAATTTCATTTTTATACTAATGTATTATATTTAAAAAACATTTAATTAAAATAATTTTATAATGTTATTAAATGTCGAATTAATTTGAAAAATAAATTTTTCAATGTTGTAAACTTTTTGAACAAAATGTAAAATAGGTTTAAGTCTTCAATGTCATTGTCAAAAGTTTAACTTTTTAAAGATTTATAGAGGTATATGACATTCAAAAATCAATGAAATATATACATCGCTTACTTAAGCAAAGACGATTTAATTTAAGCACATGTCAAGATTAAAAACTTATACCTTAAGTAAACTACTTTATTAAGAGATCAACATCGTTAGAGCCTTTCTTTTTGACTGAATAATCTAGAAAATTTAAAAATCAACATATCTTTCGACATATCTAGTTAATGTAGAGCTTTTTACATTTAAAGCTCATTTAACTTTTCGCTATAAATAAACAAGTAAGCAAATATCTAACTTTTCACTATAAATATCAGCATTGATAAAATAAAATTTACATGATATTATTATTAAATTTATTTGAAAAATATTAATTTTAATTTCTTATATTTATTTATACGTAAATATTATTTCCACGGGGAATTCCATTGGTCAAAAGGTCATTTAAATATTATTGGAATTATGCAAGCGCATCCTCATAAATTACTTACCGGTCAACACATATTCAATATACAACAAAATTTCCCAATGCTAAGTTCAATAACGCTTTTATTGATTATAAAGATTAGGATGTACACAGAAATTGAAAACCTTTCTCAAAACTCATATAAGTTCGTAATTGTACTTAGCATCCTAATCTGCATTTATAGTCACACAGAGTTTGGGGAAAACCTGTACGGCGCGCCACATCGGCGCCACCGCCTACCGATCTTTCAGTTTGTACAAGCTCATTGCAAATAAATAATTTTATTACTAAATAAATTATATAAAACAGCTTTCATTTTACAACTACCGGGAAATTTATTAAGTTATACAAAATTCAAACCAAATTAATTAACTTTTTATTGAGAAAAAAAGAACATTTAATTATTCTATTATTTAACTTAAATGTCTGATCAAATCTGAATTTTTCCACTTGTTTTTGCAATGTTAATCGTTTGTTTTTTCTGCTTTTCCTTTAATACGTGTTTCTGGTCATCACTTTTTAAAATATATTCATATTGACAATGATTTTTTATAAATTAATTTGATAATGCTAAAGAAAATAATTGTTTTCAAGAAATTAAATTATCTATAGTCATATATACTCCGAAGAAGAATTTAATCAATAAATTAAACGTAAATTATTTATAATCATTAAACTATATCAACCATAAAATTTAAAAGAAAATTTAATTTTTATTAAATAACATGAAAATAAAATAAATAATAATTGTCCATATTTGGAAAAATACACATGTTGCATAAAGAACTAATGTCACACGAAAACAAAAAATTCATGACGCATAAAACATTGAAAAATTAAATGCATTTCTAACCCCTTTCACATATTCAAGCATACGCGTATTAATATCCAATAGGAAAAAAAATTCCCATGCGTGCAAACACGCATCAGTAACATCAATATATCCAAATACTTCATCTCGTGTGAAATATAATGAACTAACGAAACATTTGGCATTTAAAAACGAAAAGAGAAAAAGAGAGAAAGATAATCAGTTCGAATCATTACTAGTCCACTATCACTACTACCACCCTCTGTACAGTATATATACACAGGTAAATGTATATATACCAATTATTGTATGCTATTCACTGAAGTATGTGAAAGCTCCAGCACATGGTCATATATTTTTAGTAGTGCATAATGAGGAACGTGTAACAGTAGCAGGTTACTCGTGTCAGCGTCATTTGTTGAAAAAAAATCTAAGTTTCTTCGGTTAATGCTTGAACGAGCACAAAGTGAAATTATGCTTTGTTTAATCCTTTAAATAATTTATAGTTTTTTTTTAACATAAAAAAAAGTTAATTTTAAATTCATAAGCTAATTTAGACTTTAAACTAATTTAATAATATTTTATTGAAGAAAAATTTATTGATCCTAATGAATTAAGTTTTTCAATAAAATGTTTATTTATTATGCCAAAAATTTTATAGAATTTAAACTTTCCTCTTCAAGGCTGCAGAAAAAATTTATTTAAATGAGATAAAGAAAATACAATTGTTATTGAAAAATAAATTTACAACTTACCAATTATTATTTTTTTCTTCTTTAACGTAGCTGTATTTATGCTATTTTTAATGCTAATGGTAAGTGTGTTTGTGAACAAAGCATATGTAACGTATAGTGATGCTTAAGCCAATCGGCTGCCGAGAGCGGGATTCGAACTCAGAACCTTGAGATTCAAAATCCAACGCTCTACCGACTGAGACACTCACCGGCTCAAATCAACAATTATGAAAAAACAAAAACACTACACAAATTACAATTAATCCAAACGTGTAATATAACATTAGACTCTAATTAGTTTTAAAAAAAATTAAAAAATAAAATTTATATTAGATTTAACGAAAAAAATCTTATAAAAATTAAAACAAAATCAAAACAACAAAACTTACAACTGAAAACAAAGTTTTAAACTGGAGACCATCGTTAAAGATGTTGTTAACACGGATAGTTCAAAGTCACTGCATAAAGTTAAAGAATACCAATACAGTTCAAAGTGTAAGGAAAGAAAAATTCAGAAATTCCCTAAGTATGTGTCTCTTATTCGAAGGAATGAGACCCATACTGAGAGAGGTTCTTAAGTTATTCTTCCCTGATACTTTTGCATACTTAGAGGAGGAAGGGGTAAAGCAAATTCTCCCTAACAGTATACATCCCTTTATAAATAAAGAAACATAAATTTCCATGTGTATTTAAAAACATAAATCTAATTTTTCTTCAATGCAAAGATACATTTCGTTCTACATAAAAAAAAGTAAGAAAAAAAAAAGAAGAAAAAGCAACAATGATCGTCCGTACGTAATGTATACTCGAAGCGCGGATTTCTTTCCAGCTTCGAAAACACAAAATCGTTCCGCAAGCTACTTTGACTCTATCTTTTTCTCTTTTCCAATTTTTTTTTTTATCTTTCTCAGATAGCCCGAAGCTATTTTTTATTAATTCCTCACGAATCGAGCTTCGCTTGAGTACAATATAATAAAAAAAAAGACAAAATAGACAAGCCAAAGGTCTATCAGTTAAAACAACATCAAGCGTATAACGTACACGGGTAAACGTTATTTTTTAAAGGAACAGAGAGTACAAAAAAAGAGAGAAAGAAAAAGGTGAGGGTGAAAGGTATATAACAGACAGATGACGTCTGACTCACCCCCAGCGAAGTAGTCCATCGTTGGCTATACACATATACACACATGTATATAGGGATGAGTACCACAGCTTTTAACGCACGCATAACACGCACATGTCGCGAAATTCCCATGCTCCACTGAACTCGCACTCTTCTTCGCGGGGGGTAGATTTTTTCTCTTCTATTTTTTTTTTTTTTTTTGGACGAATGGTTTTAGTGCGACTGATATAATCCGCGTAACAGTGTAGAGAGAACGGTAATTATTAGTTTGAGGGTAATTCAGTTACCTTATATTTTGGGGCTAAGTAGATGATGCGCTTAAAGTACCCCGTGAGAATTTACAGCAGGTTGCGTTCGATCAGTAATTTATCTTATTTCGTGAATGCTGATTACTTTTCCAATTTCATGATATTTTGTTTTTTGTTAAACTTTTATAATCCTTATTTTCAATAATTTTTACAATTCCAAAAATTAATTAAATCAAAAAACTTGCTTCTCTCTGAAAAATGAAATTTTTTAAAATAATCAACTGTACTTAAAATTGATTATTTATTTATTATTTATAACTTATTATATTTTGAAGTATCATTCCTCGTATCATCACTTCAGCGAAACCGCATATAAATAAGGTAATAAGTTTTATACGTTGATATAGACAGCACAAAACGCAGCGACTGACGTTATAATTTATTATGCAGGCAAGGTGAGCCACGCGCCGCCGACCTATGACAACAGATGAACATTATACAACAATAAAAAGAATAAAAAAAGAAGAAAAAAAATAACATAAATAATTAAGCAAACGTTTCGAATATACTTGTTCAATTCGTGCAATTATAAAGTCTTCTTCATATGTTTATTACCTTTAAACACTTTTAAAATAAAAAAGAAACGAGAGACAAAAGTTTTTTCCCTTCAGCATTATATAAAGCAAAATCAATAAACAATAAATGAATATTAAGCTCGTGTATTAAGAGCAAAAAGTCCCCAACCTGTACACGTTAAAAAGGCACAAGGTACCCTTAATATTTATATCATATATGGATGCGCAGCTAACCCCCTTATATACATTGAAAATAACAAGGTTATTCTGACTATATATTCCTTTATTTTTCGAAAAATATATACATGAAAATGAAAACAATTGGAGGAAGAGTAACGATTTACAACCCCACAATCAAAAAAGAAAAAAAAAATTAAAGGCTCGTGTATGCAAGTGAATCACATCCGGTGTACGTGCATAAGTGTGGTCTTTTATGTATATACGTATATGCGTGGGTCTTAAATGGCAAAACCACAAAGTGAACGCGTGGATATAACTTTTTGGTGCACACTCCCGTATGTCGTTTAAACGACTTCTTTTTCTTTCTGACTTGTGCACACCCTTAATGTTTCACTTTTTTTCTTTTTTCTTTTTGTTCGGAATTGTAGCTTCAACTTTTATTGATTTTCTTCTGCATTTGATATTTTCTTTTTTAAGAATTAATAATCAGTTTATTAGATGTAGCTATTAGAAATAAAATTATTCTGTGATTTTTTTAAAACTACTTTTATAATGACAATATATCGTATATAATGACAATAGCGCTTTCTTATTATAAACATTTTTTAAAATAAATTAACGATCTTAAAAATAGAAGATTAAATTAAATATCCATATTTATACTATTCTACTGTTGCTTCAATTGAATAATCGGTAATTCTTCATATTCTCCCCCTTTAATACACAATTTTTAACATCGCGGCGTTAATTATAATCGAGTCTCGAAGGTAAGCTTTTATCCCTGTACATTACAAACCATAAAGTTAGGCACGGCAAGAAAGAAAAAAAAAGTTAGCAAACGACAAAGACAATTGCTCGGCGAATATTGTAAAAAAGTTTATGAATTTTTTAAACAAATGCCAGAGGCAATAACAACAGAAGCTACACTTACTACGATATATATTATCTTTATGAAAAATTCAACTACATTTATACGTTTATTATATACACATGTGTTATATGTCTATTACTTTTTTTTTTCTTCTCTTTTCTTTTTTTTCCTACCCTATACCTATATATACGTTGTTGTAACGCCTACTCTAACATAACGGTCAATGTTATAATTTTATTTTAACGCTACACATGAACACGCTTTCGCGAGCATCAAGTTATATACACGTATTGCGTCAAGGGTAGTTTCCTGTCCCTATTTTTTTTCCTCTTCTTTTCTTACGGGTTCTGCTCTTTCCTTTTTAATTCTTTTTTTTTCTTCTTCTTCTTACCTTTCGTTTCTAAGAATTTTTATTATCCAGTACGATTCCTTTCTCATGGATGCTGAAACTGTATAGGAACTCGAGCAGCCGGTTATACGTATGAAGTGAATCGAGGACAGGATGTTTTGAATCTTTGTCGTGAAGTAAAACTTCCGTGTTTTTTTAGTTAAGGTTTTATATAAAATTATGCCCTGCGTAAGTGAATTCTATACATAGGATTTTTAATATTGAAGCTTATCTGAAAAATTGTAATTTTAATATGACAAAAAAATATTATTTTATAAATTTATATTTATAACTTTTACTATAACAAACTTTAATTTTAGACAAAAGATACTTATTAGCAGCTCCAGAACTAGATTGAATTTCAGAATGCTGCTTTAAATATTATCTTGAACATCCTTCCAGAAAAAGTATTTGAATAATGTTCTGCAAAGACTACTATGAAAAGAGGTTGGTTGTATGATCTCATCATAAAAAAAACGATTCATCTTGTTGTTATGATAACGCAGATTTCCATGCATAATTGCAATGTACATGAAGGTGTGACTGCGTGTCGACGGTGAAGCAGATTTTGAGATGTAACTATAATTCACATAAAGATGTGTGCATACGTCTACGTGAACGCAGATTCTCACGTGATTGCAGTTTACATGAAGATATTTACAGTGTTCTTGGTGAGCTTCAAGATCTTTTAAGCCCAATTCACGAGTAGTCATTTGAAGAATAATCTCAGCTTACCTTCATCCATTCAGATTTTTTTCCAGTGTTCCGATGCTCTATCCTAATTGTCTTCTGAATGAATTCTGTGGTTGCAAATTTATTCTCAACTCCTAACTTTTCTATCATGGTCTCCGATAATTTTTTCCTTTCATACCTTGATGTTTCGGCATCTTAAAACGTATAACATGTTAAGTTTGATAAATATCCAAATATTTCTTTTAATATGATATTCAATTATGTAATCCAAAAACTTATCATGTGTAATTAAGTCTTTCTATTTTCTTTCTTCTCAGCACTATATCGTTATGCTTCAGAACAATTTTTTTTCCCTTGATTCAATCAAAAATGCATCTGATGCATATGCTGAAAAAAAAGTATATACATATATCTATTCGCTACCGAATAAACGCCTGCATATAAACATAGTCTTTTGGTTGTACGATATGCTCGAGGGCGTTTCCAACAAAACTTTGATAATTTATCATTCATTGAGCAATATTTGTATGCAAGTTACGGACAAATGCATTTCTCGCAATGGAGGGTCGCTATTCCAATGCTCATAACTTATGACTGATTCTTGTGGTTTTAGCGATAGTTCAAGTTGTCTTTTTTTTGTTATATTCATTTCAAGTTTAATTTTTTACAATTGATATGGGCTTTAAATTCTTTATCATTATTAATATTAGATAAAATTTAACACTAAATTTCATTCAATAAAAAATAAAGTAAAGAAATAATTTCATTGAAGATAGTTAGGAATCATTTAATATATTGAATGGTAAACCTGATCAAATATTTTCTTTGTTGAGAGAAAATAAATTTTTTCAAAATTCAGTTTACATTATGACTATTAAATGCCTAAATATTTCCTTTATATACAAAAAAAGAAAGAAAAAAATTAACCTCCCAAACAATGACATGCCCGAAAAATTCTTCGTATACTTAAAAGCCTTGTCATATTGAAAATTTTTACAGACAACATCTATTCATATACAAGATCTTTTAGCAAATTGGAAAAATAGAAAAAAGCCACATTAACGCCAACTTACATCCGTCCGAAAACTCTTTCATTCATTCACATTCTCATTCGTTCATATTTAGCTTTACTATAGAGGAAGTTTTTGAAGAAAAAAAGACGTCAAATACTTCCTTAAACGTCACTCTTAAGACTCAATTCCTTCATTCAACTGCGACTCAATAAAATCGAAAAGTCCCACAGTTTTGCTTTATGAATGGAAAGGACCAAGGAAGAGAAAAAAGAGTAGATTCATTCATAAAAATACTAGCGTTAATCTTGCCCACGCTTTTATAGTTTAAATGACTGTATTTTAAGTGGGAAACCTGTTTGAAAACAAAATAAAGTAGGAAAACACATACTTTTTGGCTGAATGAATGTTTTTATGTGAAAAATTCATATACAAAACCATATTATAATGAATGCCAGCAACATCGATTTGTCGCGAAAGTCGCACGACTAAAGATCGCCAATCGAAAAGATCTTCTAAAAAAAGACCCCGCCCACACGCCTACGCTTCAGTACATACATATATAATACACAGGCACAGATTGAGAAAGAAAGAGAGAGAAAGAGAGAAAGAAAAAAGGGAGTGAGAGAGAGAGAATTCCCTAAAGGGGCATAAAGAATAGAGTGAAATGAATGGGCCGGATGTGGCTGCTGTTGCAAAGGCTATTCAGTTTTGTTGTTGAAGCTTTTTGGACCTATAAGTGAGCAACGCGCTAGAAATACGACACTTCATCGTATCGCAATCTACCAATCGATTCTCAAGCTTTCTTTTATTGTTGTAATATATAGACGTGTATATAAGCGAAACGTATAGCAAAGAGCCGTTTAGCTAGTGATCATGACGTTTTTTTTTCTTTCTTATGGACGATGACGATCTGCTTTGATTTAAAATGAATAAAACGCAAAAAAAGGACAAAATTTTTTTTTTTGACGAACGTCACATAAGGATGTTATGTTGATGAGAATGCCATTGGATTGGCATGTGAATGTACAAATTTGAAATGTATGAATAATAATGTAAATAAATTGGTACTAAATAAAAATTTTTACATAATCACATTGTAAGGCGACTATTCAAATTTTATTTATAAAAACAATTATTTAATCGATATACTTTAAAGTTATTAATAAAACGTAATCATAAATTGCTTTCTCCCAGAGAAAGCATTATATCGATAAAAAAATTTTTTACCAGACCACGCGTAAACTGTGTACTGTACTCCCTCTAAACTCAGCCTAAAATACATCGAGTACGCCCTATTAATTTTCAAGTTTGAGCCCATCTACGTATACTCTTTGTTTCATGCGTTCTTAAGAAGGGGCCGAACTATCTGTCTTTGTCTAATAGCGTTTTTCATCATTTATGTAAACACTATCCGGTATAACAAGAAAAAAATAGCAGCCCCCGCTAGATATTAGTATAATTAGTAAATTTTGTAATAACAACCAAATTTTTTACCGCATAGTTTTTGACTAATTAGAGACCTACTAGCAATCTAGAATATAACCTATCTTTTTTGGTAGGTCTCTAATTATTCAAAAACTACGCAGTGAAAATGGTTGTTATTACAGAATTTACTTATTATACTAATATCTAGCGGGGGCTGCTATTTTTTTCATGTTATACCGGATAGTGCTTACATAAATGATGAAAAACGCTATTAGACAAAGACAGATAGTTCGGCCCCTTCTTAAGAGCGAAGCAGCGCCGAAATACTATATGTAAATAAATGAAGTAGCCAGAATGGGATCTTCGATTCATATAACTCTCGCCGCGCTAGTCGTTATTTCTAATACGCATTTCATGTCCGAGTTAACCAGCTGACTTTTGTGTTTCGAGTCGATTTGAGTTTGTTCAGTTTTGTTAGTACATTAGGCTTTACACTTAAAAGGATACAAGATACAAAAATAACATTAGTTAGTATATTTATACATAAAAAATACAAGAGAAAATGTATTTGTTTTTCATATATATATATATAGATATACTAATCAATGTAATTTTTGTATCTTGTATCTTGTATTTTTTTAATGTAACGGCCCTATCGCGTTTATGCAAGTTTTGTTTTTTAATGTTCAAGGAATTATCATTCGCGGAGTGTTGTGAATTAATATTAGTGCGCGATAATGAATTATTAATTCAAAAATTTTTTAACGCACTTTCCGCCTGTTGTAAAAAGTCGTATATACACCTCGAGAGCGCAATAAGCAAAGCAGGCCCTGTGTATCACGCCCTCGCTACGCTAAGGCGTGAACTAACACACAGGGCGTACTTTGCTTACTGTACTCCCTCGGTGAATAATATACTATTCCTCTATTTTTTTATTAATTTGTACTTATTTGGACTCAAGAAGTCAAAAAAGTAGTTTCCCGAAAAATGTGTAAATGTATGTGTGTGTGTATTCATTAAGCCAATCAAATCTTGGCAGCGTTTTTTAAATTAAATATACGTATATTATATAGATTGTTTATTTTTTTGTTACCAGGCCGCATCTTACTAGACGTGCCATGTAAGGTATGCCGTGATCATTCATCCGGCAAACATTATGGCATTTATGCATGCGACGGTTGTGCAGGCTTCTTTAAACGCTCCATTAGGCGTAATCGGCAATACGCTTGTAAAGCTAAAGCCGAAGGCGGCTGTATGGTCGACAAAACACATAGGAATCAATGCCGAGCTTGCCGACTTGCTAAATGCATCCAAGCTGGTATGAACAGAGATGGTAAGAGAGATGTTAGTGAATTTTTTGACCTACATATTTTCTTTTATTTTTCAAATTTTCTATGAAAACTTAAATTTTTACCAAAAACTATTTACATGATTTTAACATCATGCACTAAAAATTCTCATGAAAAATTATTTACATTATTCAAACATCGTAAAAATCAATAAAAAATTACTATTTCAAATACCAAAAGTCACCATACAGTTAAAAATCAGATGAATTTTAATTACGCAAAGTGCATTTAATATTCACCGAGAAAAATAAAATACACAAATATTTTGTAATATTATACTTTACACATTACATTTCTTTTTAAAATAATTTCATACTAATTCTGTGTATTAATTGCTCTTAAGAACTCACATGTTAGTAATTTTACATAAATTTTGTGTAAATCTTATGCAGTTTAGTTAACTATGTATTTACGCCCGATTACGCATATTTTACATGAAACGTGATTACACATATTTTACATAAACGTGTGTAAATAAAGACATAAACTATGTATTTTAATTACATAAAATTTTTGTAATTTATTTACATGCAATTGGTGTATTTCGTATTTCACATCAATTTACACAAAACACAATTTTTTACTATGTTCTAAATTTATGAATTTTGAAAATATTCTTTATATTTCTTATGTTTCAGCTGTTCAACATGAGCGTGGACCGCGCAACTCAACTCTTCGTAGGCAAATGGCATTGTATTATAGTGGTAAAGAACCAGAAATTATGCAAACAGTAATACCACCTCCAAATACTGCATTGGACCTGGTTCTACCAAAACCAGCACCTGAACCACGGGTTAGCGTAGCTACACCAACAGCACATCATGCTATACCTCATCCTATTTACACGAGTCTTAACGTTAACAAAGTAAGCATTGACTTGGTATATTATCATTCTTAGATTTTTCAATAGTTTAAATCATTGAAACTAATATTAAATCAGTTAACATTTTTACTATATTTTGACTGCTAATATTTTGATCATTAACTATTAATTATATATTTTTCATTACAGATCACATCAACAACACCACCAGAGATTTCACCAATTCCACGTCTATCATCAATCGGAGAATCAATGTGTGAACAAGCAGCTCGTTTATTATTTCTCAATGTAACCTGGGCACGGGATCTCAATGTTAATTCAGGACTCTGTATGGAGGATCAACTAACTGTGCTTGAAGCATCTTGGCGTGAATTATTTTTACTTGCTGCAGCTCAATATGTGCCTCATTTAGATCCAACACCTTTATTACCACCTGGGCCACAAAGTTTAGGTCTAGCATTAGAAGTGAGTCGATTCCGTGAGACGTTAATTGCTTTCAATGGACTTAACCTTGATCCACATGAATATTCATGGGTCAAAGCAGTTGTGTTATATAAAGCTGGTTTGGATTGTGAATCAGTGCCAAGTAGTCGTAGTAGTAATGGTTCAGTGTCTCCTGGTACTGGTGGTTCTAGACTCAGAGACGCAGCTTTGGTTGTTAGATTAAGGGATGGCGCACAAACAGCATTGGGCGCTAGAATGGCAGCAACTAGTTCATTTGGAGCTGTTAGATTTAGCAAATTAATATTAATGTTACCCATGTTAAGGACAGTCTCATCACATGCCATTGAAGAATTTTTCTTCAGAAGAACCATTGGTTATTATAGGCCTATAGAAAAAATTATAAGTGATGTTTATGCTAAGTCATGATCGTATTAATAAATTGTTTGTTTTTATTATTTAAAGTTTTTAAATCGCATTCATGTTATTTTAAGTTTTTTTTCTTTTAATTAACGACGTAGGATAAATAAATGTAAATATAATGTTATTAGTTTTTAATTTCTGTTCAGAAAGCTTGAATACGATTTATTTTCATTTTGTACAGATAAGCCTTTTTAATCGAATAAATTTAACGAATAAAACCGTTGCTTAAATTCAAAACTCATTGTAATTTTTTTTAAAGTATGGTTAAAAATATTATTGTAAGACTATTACTGTTTTTAAAAATGATCTCATGATAGTAAATAGATGCATTAACGATTTAATGCAATGATAATTTAATAATTAAAAAATTACTAACTTTGAAAATAAACTTCAAAGTTGCTTTTACATCGTTGATTTGAGAAGAAACAGAAAAAAATAATCATTTTTGCATGTTTACGCTTACAGCTCAAACTTTGTCAAACGATTTTAATTGTAATTGTTAAAACAAGCAACTGTGATAAAAACATATCAAGTTATTCAAAGAAAAAGGCTTTTCTTTCTGATATACAAACGGAAATTATATATTTTTTTAAATATTGCAAATTATCGAATATATTAGATTAATTGCGTTAAAGTAAACGTGCACATAGTGCGCAAATTGCAATAAAAAAAAATATTTCTTAAAACATAGATAATTTTTAAAAATTCCATGTTAACTAAAGAATATAATATAACTGTAAATAAAAAAATGATGTAATTTATAAAAAAAAATAAGAAAAGCGTATGAGATAAAGAAATAAAAAAGTTCAAGATTATAATAAATAAAAGTTTTAAGAAAATGTGTCCATTAAAATTGAAATTCAATCAAATTATATAAATCATGATATACGACTACATGTATACTATTGTAAATAAAAATCACTTATAAGATTATAATAATAAAACTGTTATGAAAGCATAATAGTTTTCAAATCCTTATTCTTAAACTCCAATTCAATATTCGCTTTAAAAAGAGTTTAGAGTCTATTATAGTCACATTACTCATAATTTATTTTAAAAATAATTTAATAACGATTTTCATGATGTATAATTTTGCATTATATACTCGAATTTCCCATATTAATGTCTTTTTATCATTTGATTTAATTTAACTGAAAAAATCTGATTTAATCGTATATTCATTTTGCCTACAACGTAATAGTTATGACAGTATGATTTTTTTGGTCGAGGAAAAAAAATTTTAGAAAAATGAAAAAAATATGAATTTGTTTGAAAAATGTCTAAGATTCTGCAGAGAAATAAAAAAGAAAAAAAGAAACTCTTACCTGCGCGTCAGCAACAATGCCTCATTTTTCTTATACACAGAGAGAGCATTTTCACGGTGATTTACCCGCTAATCGCTATACAATGAAATAAAGCCAACAAAACGACGACTCTATCCGACCTAGAAAATTTTCTTCTGTGTGGTATAAGACCAACATGTAATAACCCAAAACTTTGAACGAAAAAAAGAAGGAAAAAAATCTAAAGCTTCTCTTTCTCTTTCTCTTTTTCTCTTAGGGGGTAAAAATAATCGCCTTCATAGGCAATAAGCTATAACAACTAGTAATAACCAAAGTATTTTTCTCGCCCGAGCTTCTCTCTTTTTTTTCTTCTTTTTTATTATTTCTCAATTGTATTGGCTGTCGACAACACTCTATGCTATTCTTTCTCTCTCTCTCTCTCACTTTCAATGTTTCGATTGGTAATACCACAAACCAGAGGCAGAATCTTTTGTCGTCATTTGTCACGGCTACTTAACAAATCGGTTCCATGTTATTTATATATGCACAAGGCTTTATTTTTTCTCTTTTATAATACAATACTTTTTAGATGATATAAAAGAGAACATGGACTTTAGGCCAACTTCATTATTAAGAGGCTTTATGGAACTTGATTGTGACGGATCGAGCAATATTTGCGTAGGGTGAGTTTTTGATTTTTTTCTTATATATCGTTATTCTTTCATTCATTTCTTTAGATCTAACTAGTAGGCTTTTGATGTTTAATTTCTTAATTGTGCATCAATTTTTCAAATTAAAATTTTTTTTATTAAAATATTTATATTTTGTGTTAATATTTGAATGCATAAATCGTTACATGTGTAACTCAACAAAAATATATATAATAGGCTACATATTTTTTTACTGATATGCTAAAATATAGTTTAATAAATATGCGGGTACTTTACATTATATAAAAACGGAATATTTGACCATGATTATGCACCAAGATTATGTTTTAAGTATCACTTATGAAAACACATGACTAAGTTTTGCAATATTGATACTTATTTCTTTTCACCATGTTGATTACTCATCCGCATTCAATTTTATTCCGATCGAATGATTATTGAAACTTGATATTTAATAATATTTACGTTACAATCAATATTAAAGTAATTTTAATTTAACAAAAATATATTTCAAATAATTTTATATTAATAATTATCGGTTGTATTTAATTATTTATTAAAATTAATTTTGAGTTTCCAAAAAAATGATATTAAAACAATTGCATAACCCGTATCAATTAAAATATAAGATTTGAATAATTATTATTAAAACGTAACGTTAGCAAAAAGTATAATTTTCCAAAATACTGAAAATTTCTCTTTAAAATACACCCGACGTCGGTAGATCTTTAAAAGGTATATAACCGCATGCGCCTTTTTTTCCATTCTCCTTTTACCAAAATACATCTACCACCCGCTGACTCTTCGACCGTAACCGAAATTACTTTTCAACCTGAAATGTAAATTGTATAGATCCATTGAAAAGCAGCATTATACTCTGACAAATTACTCAGGTACCCATGGAAGAAGGCAATTCCGGACTGGATTTGGTACGGTACTGGTGCCCGTGATTCCAGTACTGATTCCCAATGCTGGTTCGGTATCCGTTTAATATTTAAATGATAATATAGGACCGAACTATCAATGCCAATGCAGGCACAATACTGATTACCAGTATTTACCAGTCATCGAATAATTTATCATTTAATTTATATAATTAAGTATTATTTATTTAAATAAATAAATCATCTTTTTCTTACAAAATTTTTTGGAATAAAAACACTTTTGAAATCAATAAATCGCTGTTCATTATACGACCATAATCCATTAATTTTGAAAATAAACTTAACCAATTTTGCTATTATTGCGCCTTAATTTGTATTTTTATTTAAATCAGTTTTTTTCTCGAAGCTTAAAGAATCGACTACAGACTTTACAGATGTTTTTTACAATGCTGACAAATTAAATTTCTTCAATGCTTCTTGTTTTTTCAAATAATAACTACTCTTTTATACATTTTTTTATAGCGCGTATTGTGCACATGTACGTATAAAATTATTAGGTTATAATGAGGTTATATTCAAACAAATATTATGTCATTGCAAGTACTTGCTTAGCAACGACAACAACGGCAAACGGTACTGGAGCAATACTATAATAATATTCTATCGATAGAATCTGGCAAACGATATTGGAACGATACCTTTCTATATTATTTGGTCCGATATTATCATTTCGATATTGGATACAAGCTTGTTTCAGTACCGGGCATACGTAGGACGGTGACCAATATTTAGCCATTATCAGGCCGTTAATTCAAAGCTGGCAATTCTTTCATGGGGTAAACAGTCCGCCCCTTACAAATAGTTTTCCTTGAGAAGCTTAATGTATACATTATATCTGTATACGTTGGTACAACTACTATTTTGAATTCTGAATACAGTAATTATTATATTTTGGGAAAACTTTGGTAAAAGCCATCATCAAAAAAGAAAATTTACGGTCAAAGAGTCAAACGTTACCGTACCGCATTCTTTGATTTTATACAGAGGTATACATAGCCAAGTCTATTGATCTATGACACGCCTTTTATCATAATTTATGTGCGTGCTGGTACTTTTGTTGAAAATTTAATTGACAAACTGAATGCGGTGAAGTGCGAATGTGTTTATAGATGTTTTGACAGCTATATTGGTTAATTATTATTTATTGCTCTTTACGGAAATATAAATGCTGAGGACGTATTTAATGTATTTACGGTGTCATTGAATTATCATTATACGAAATAAATTATTTTTAAAATATTGAGATTAAAGTTTCACAGAGATATTATAATGAGATATTTACAATTAAAAATTTTAATTTGAAAAAATGTCAATCTTTAATTTAATTGTATATCTACATGTGTAATAGAAAATATATACATAAGATTACTAAACATTTATATGCTTTTTTTTTATTATTATACCAAACAGTATAATAATAAAAAAAAAACAAATATAAAACAATGATTCTTGATGAATAAAAATAATTACACCGAAACAAAGTGACGTATGCGCATTCCATCAGGCGTCTCGAGTTAGTCGATCGCATACATTCGTGCATATAATCACGGGCATCGACTCCCCCCAATCTTATATATAAATATAGTATATAATTTTTCGTCTTTGCTATGTATACACATATATATGCAATGCCATGTCGCGTCGGTAATTAACATCTCGATTTAATAAAACACTTGAGCCTCATGTGGAGCTATACTATACCGTATGTTAACAATTCTTATAGGATATGTAGCTTATAATATAATCCCGTCTTCCACCCCTTCGCTTCTTTTTTTTTTTACTTTCGCGCTGGGGGCCTAGAGAAAATTACTTGCGCACGCATATATACACGTACATACGATATATCAAGTACCTTGGTACAAGTGAAGAGGACGTAACTCGTTCAATTCATCAAATAGGTAATATAACATTGTATTTTGTTTCCGGTCGAGTGAATAATTATTCTTATGGATACTGTGTGTATACGTATATATACATATAGACTTATATATTTTCCAAGTGTAAGTGTACGATTTTACGGGGGGAGTGAGAGGACGATGTCGACGACGAGCGTCGTGTAGGGGCTATTGTCGGTATGGTTCTTACCTATGGGTCTCTCTCTCTCTCTCTTTTTTTTTATTTACTACCGAGGAATTTCTACACTTGAATATAAAGAAAGCAGAGAGTGCTATATAAGGCCTTTTTTATAACGCTAAATCGACAAGTGGTTCCCACACGCGCACCGGGTGATCTTGACAAATGACGAATCTTGACGAATCGGTGCGAAATCGGCACCCGACTACCACCTTATCCTCAACTTCACTTCATTTATTTTTTTTTGAACATTTTTTTTATTTCATCATAGTTTTTACTTACATTCGGGTTTTCTTTTTATAAATGATTTTAATTATTTTACTAATATTTAGTTGTATTGATAAATAATTTACGGTATTCTTTTTTGAAAAGGTTTACAGATTAACTTTTTTGCACATAGAATTCCTTTAATATTTGTAAATGGATTATTAATAATGTTAAAAAATAATGCATAAAAGAGGAAAAATTTATAACGCTTAGTCATATAGCTATTTAATTACTAACATTGAGGGTTTGATAATTGTATTTAATCTAAATGAAAAACTAACCATATAGACATCCACAAAAAACGTACAATATTCATATTCAATGTTAAGAATAAAACTAAAATATCCCTGCTAGAAATTGAAACGATTTTTTTACCATTTTATGACCATTGCTTTGAAAAAAAAGAGCTGAAAATGGGAATTTTTCATGGCTATTATTTTAACCAATATGAAAGGTTTTTTTTACCTTTGTACCGCTAACATGTTATGCGCATTTTCGAAGATTAAAACAATAAAATATCTATAATTATTTATATTTAAAACGATTTATTTTTTCATTTTTTTTTGGTATTAATTTTTATAATTTAAAAGTGAATAAAAAGATGTATTGAATTTATACGTTAAAATATTTTTAGGTACTTAAAATGTTCACTTTAAAGACAACATATTTCTATTAAGATTTTTTGTCTATACAAAAAATTTAGGTTCTGTAGATTTGGCAAAAATTGACTATTTTAGCCAATATGGACATGACAAAATACTACTACTAATAATGCCCATAAATTGTAGTACACACCATTTTTTATGTTCACATTTTTACCAGGGATGTACTAGTCCATTAAAAAGTTTTTCGACTCTTCTATATAAAAAAAAAGAAAATATTGAACTTTGAAATCAACGTGACCTTAAATATCTCAAAAATTAATCTACTTATTCAACACATTATCTACGAAATTACTTACTCGGAAAGATTTTATTAAAAAATGAAAAATATTCAAAATTTATTAAAATAACTTTAAACGTATTTTATCATCAACAATAAATAAAATTTCATTTTTCTATTTATCGATTTGAAAATATCTAAATACATATTCTAAGCATTATATTATAGACTATGCTTCCTTTTACTCTTTTATCCATATTACACAACACTCAATACAAAAAAGTACACCCTTACTTCCATGAGAGTAAAGAAAGATCGAAACAACGCATAGGAAGAATTTTACATACGAAGAATAGCTAACTCTTAAGAGCGAGATAATTGTGAACAAGCATCGCTATACTAGTCTAACAATAACAAAACTTTTATCGATCAGCCCAGCTATCCTAATGTTAAAGGGTTACAAAGGCGCAAGAGCGCGTAATTACATCTACGACGCAATGGATACATAAAAGCACCCTCGACTACAAGCTTTTATATACATTATTACGTAGTCGAGTCGCCGTCATCATCGTAGTCGAATTTTTTTTTTCACTCTCTCCCTCTCCCAAGATGACATTTTATATGCAATATATATGTATATGTGCATATATCGCAAGATCTCGAGGACTTTTTTGGTGTATATATAAATTCTCAAAATTCCCTCTTGTGAATCAACTATATTGTCGGCATTGTTTTGAGGCAACAAAACAGAAAATACGAACCATATGAGCATGGATAATATTGTCGTCAATTAGCGTCACATAGTGTATATTATACGCTGTATAAACGCAGTAAGTGCCTCTACATGTGAATATAACAACGCGACATTGGTAAGTTACGTAGTGTAAAGATTGTTTTATATGGGTATGAGTATCATGAATCATTGTCGGCGATGTATTTTTTTTTTCTTTCATCCACTCTGTGTATGCTTGCATGCACTTCTTATGCAATTTTCTTACGCTCGATTTGACAAGTCAAAACTTTTGGATGGAATTTTTATTCGAGCGCTTGGGATATTGTTTATTTATTTCATATTATTTACTGATTTTTAATTATTTTATAAAACACGTTTTTTTTTTCATCACGAGTGAAAAAATTTTTCTTTTAAATTATTAATTATGAAATTTGGGAGGGTACATTTAATTCTTCAGATTTACTCTATTTAAAATTAAATTAGTTTAATTTTACTATTTATAATGACTTAAATTTTTTCTCGTCAATATAAAATTTAATTAATCTAAGGATCCACTTCTTGTTTGCGGTTTTAAAAAGAGGCTATCAAATGAAAGGATTGTCACATATACACACTCTTACCTCATTTAGAAATTAATTACCTTTTTTAAATATTTTAAATAATTAACATTTTTAATGAAAAAAAATCTATTGCATCTATAAGGAATAATTTTTTTTTTAATTTGGGGCGTACTAAAATGAACTCACTCACTCTCATGTAAATTAGAAACCATGAGCCAAAGCTAAAAAATAAAAATATTTATTATGAAGATTGAAGTTTATAATTTTCCAAATATTGCACGAGTATGTCTTGATCGTTTGCCGTTCAAAAGTGAACTTAATCCTGAATCTGTTTTCAAAATACAAACTTAACAAAATAGGTATAACTTATTTTTGCTAATGTACATGTTATATTATTCTGGGTTGTAGGAACATTTATTGCATAGGATAAAAGAGGAACCAAAGGTTAAGAAATTATTTTCCGTAAAAGTAGAAATGCTAATCCTCAATCATCGTGTGATTGTAAAAAAGGGACGGTAATCTATGGTAATTATGAAGGGTATGTAATTATTAGGATGCGTGCTTGGTATAAGATAAGGATTATGTTATATTATTTTACAACCTTGTTTGTAAAAGGCATTACATTTTAAAACTCTTACATGTGAAATTGATGAAATTTGAAAACTTTTCAAATTGAGGTATACATTGAAAACTTCTCACGCTGTATTAAAAATAATCAACAAATAAATGCGTTTTATCTCACGATTGTTCAATACATAGATACACTGCCAACTTTCTATAAAATTATTACGTTACTCGATGAACATTTAATTAAAAGAAGAAAAAATGTGTTCATTATTTTTTTTCATTCTTTTTTATGGATATGATAAATTTTTTTTAATGCACTGTTAAAAAAATTGAATTTTGCTTCCAGTACATTTATAAAATTTTTATTTTTACTTTAAATTTCATACGATTGTAAAGTAAAATAACGGTAAAATTATTAATTTTCATGCAATTTCCCATTAAAATTAATTTTCATGTTTTGCATTAAATTTCAATTAGTTTTTAACAGTGTTTTAGTAAAGAACAATGAATAATTTAAATTCATATTGGAAAAAATAAATAAATAGAATTATCTGTTTCATAAAATAATTTATATAAATATAAAAATTTTTTTGACAAAGAAATGTGATTTAGAAAAATAAATTCACATCACACTTGACGAGATTACTCTTAAAAAAAGAAAGTCTAAAAAGCTGTTGAAAAGTACTGCAGTTATGACAATAAGGCGTGAGCCAAGCATCAGGGACAAAATAAGCACCAAGACGAAATATTTGCACGTGCAAGTCTTTCTCTTTCTTTCTCTCTCCTCTTGTATACGTCAGGAATTTAATAAAGCACAAAACGCGAACGATTTTAAGTGCCTTGAGAGAAAAGAGAGCACACGCTAAAACGTCGCATTTCGCACGTTCAGGGTATATACGTGTATATGTATGCGACTATTTTTATTTTATAACTCCGTACGTATACTTTTGATAAACTATAAACGTTATAATTCAGCACCCCTTCGTCTCTTCATAGCTCTTCTTCACGCTTCGTTGCTCTTGTCATCTCTACCTTTATTACTTAAATACATGTTTCGTACACATTTTATTTTTATTCTATAATCGTATTATATTTTTTCTACAACACTTTAAATTGTGTCATTATTTAGTAAAAAATATTGTTTTGATAAAAATTGTTTATTTTAATTAATTATACATATGAAATTTAATATAAATAATCATTGAATGTTATATTTTTTAAACTAATATTTCACACAAGTGAAAAAAATAAACATTTTTAGTTAATAATAAATTTCAATTTTAGAAATAATATTCAAAAAATTTATTTAACTATGAATATATTATAAGCTTAAGTATACAAATATTTTTGTTTAACGTCGCTGTATTTATGTTATCATTTTTATGCTGATTAGCAACATAAGTTTTTCGTGTGTTTGTTAACAAAGCACATATATTGTATACAGTGGAGCTTGTATCAATCGGCCGCCAAGAGCGGGATTCGAACTTGGGACCTCAAGATTACAAATCCATACCTTTACCGAGTGAGCCACTAACACTTTTACTTGAATGTATTAGCATTGATATTTCAATAATGATAAATGATATCTTTAAATCAATTTATCAACCCTCAAATCGATTAACCACTTCATTGGAACAAATTAATATTACGACGCGTAATCAATCTACCATATCCATTTAAAAAAAAAAGAGAGAAATAGAACTGCTCTTACATTAATTACCACAAATAATAAAGAAAAAAGAATCAAAATCGCATGTCGAGCCACTTTATACCACCTACAGTGTGTACGTAAGAACCTTCAAAAAAGCATTCAAATTCATTATTTGATCCTAACGATTAACCGTAACTAAAAGCGGTATACTCTGTGGCCCACTTTATTTTACCCATATACATACTTCTCTTCATTCCACCCCCAAACAATAATTTATTCTAACAATAAGAACTTCGCGCTACTGCAAACCTTTATATCCCCCTTCTACTTCTCCTTTTTTTTTCAATACAATTTTTCGACGACGCATCAATGTCACGATGATGAGCCATCCCTTGCCACCTATTTCTTTTTTTTAGATGCGAGAGTAGCAGTTCTTCGCGTATTACGTTTTTACCGAACCCCGGCCTGAAAATAGTCGAGTGACAGTGAGCAACTTAATCTGTTCCCATCATCAAAACGACGTCGCTGACATAATGGGCACGCAATGACAATGGGGGGTAGTAATAGTAGTACAGCATACATATATATAGTAAAGAACTTGAGAGAGTATAACGCTTTATGTATTGGGATGCTGGTTAGTGTAGTATTTGAGTATAGAAAAAAATAAAAGAAAGGCTAAAATGTCATAGAGGTATTGCTTGTGAAAATAGACCATCAATGAAAGTTTATATTGTACACGAGTTAAAGGTTGAACGTACGAAAAAAGATATTTTGGCTTGAATTTTTTCCTGTATAGATCCTTGGCGAGGTTGATTAATTTTATTTGGAAGATAATTTTCATAAGTTTCAATGAGTTTGTAGAAAACATTTTTAATTTGTACAAAAATTTTTAAATTGTCTATACTAAATCATAGTTTCTTTTTCTTGATATTGCAATAATAAGGAATAACAATAATTTTTTTAATTATTTAAATATTTATGTTTTTAATTGATAATAAATATTGGGACATTTAATAATCACTTTTCTTTATCGTCTATTTTTTATCTCGAATACATTTATAAAATTTTATGAATTTATTCGTGACTAAAAAATTTCCATCAAGTATAAAATAAATAACGTTGCTCCTGCTGCTTGTAATTCAACTACCATTTCATCGAAGTTGATTAGATGTTTTGATGAAGGTATTGTTTCTTTAAATTTAGTGTTAAAAGCTTCTTTTCAATCGCCAATTGCGTTGCTAAAGTTTTTCTATCATAAATCGCATCTAATTTTTCGATGACACTTTTTGTTGTATCTGCTTCTGTTGAAAAACTAAGCATTGAATCAGACAAATATTTAATAATAATACCCTTAGCAATTCTTTCGAATTTTTTCCAATTATCATCTGGTTTATCAGGAATATTTTCGTCTAAGACTTTAAGTGCATCTTCTTCTGCAATTAAAGCGTGAATACGATATTTCCATATGCTATATTTTTCACCATCAAAGGGCTTAATGTTTCTTTTTGTCTTTTTTGTATCTTCACTCATTTTTGCACCATATCTTAACACATATACTTATCACAAGCACTTACTATTATTATTTTTAAAATTAATTTTTTTTAATTAAAAAAAATGTTATTTATTTTTATTTATATATTTTTTTATTCCGCACTACATACACCTTGGCTATGTGCTTGGGCTCATAACCTGTTGGAATTTAAAGGAAAAAGGTGTAATCAGAAAGCACAAAGAAGTATTTTTTATAAGTCTTTATTTTGTGCTCTCTCTTATGCTGTCAGACTTGAACTAACTAGATGGCCATGCACTTTGTGCTCTATGGACCTTATCCAAAATTATTATTTTGTTTATAGTATATGAGTGTGTGAGTATATATGAATGTTACAATCAGCTTCGTATATACAGTTCTTAGAGATTATAACTTAATATGTTTGTATTTTCTATGTAACTTTAGGAGTCCTTATACGTTACTTTTTCTAGTTAAAATAATATAAAGTATATTTATTAAAAGATTATATTAACTTTTGTACATATATCAATAAATTTCATTTTGTAAAATACCGCTAAACATATTTCAATTTAATTGAAGCATGATGTTTCGAATTATTAAAATTACCAGACTTCTCCAAATAATATGATTTTCATGAACATTATGTTAAACTCATAATACGCATAATCCTTTGAAACGTAACTCTCTACACACATTAACGTTACAAATTACTAATACCTTACACCGTATCGTACGTCACGTCGAAACCATTAACAACTCAACCAAATGCGAAATTTTCCTACAAAGTATAAAGATATTACAATGTCTGTATTTTAAAAATATCTTAGAGAAAAGCTGTCTGATCCAGGGAGTCAAGAAATTTCTTATCGCAAAAATAAGAAAAAAGCTCAGAAGCCATTGAAAGTTAGTGAAGCGATGTCAATAATATGCCTAATTTGCTTATCATTAACCAACATCAGCTACGTAACGTAAGAAGAAATAATCATGCTTTTGCTAAACTCTTTAAAAATGCCAAAATGAGCCTTGTCAAATGATCTGAAAGTCTTACGATAAATAAGACAACGCATATATACATATATTTTCAGTAGGGAGTCGTCGCCAAGAAAAGCCACTCAACGCCCTCAGAGATATATATAAGCGCCTTCGGTTAGTCGAAAAGCTTTCTCTCTCTCTCTCTCTTTTGCCCCCTTGTTTCTTAACGCTTGCGCATTTATTCTCAACGTTATACCTTTAAATCCTTGGAACTATAACGTTTAGTCAGAATATCTTAGGTGTTGAAGGATTTTGCCGACGGGATTCTTTAGTCTTGGATTATCATATTATGCACTGCCTCTACTTTGTTATATGCTATAAGGTGCAAGAAAATAAAAAGAAAGAGAAGAAGGTACGCCAAAGTTAGCCGTCTGAGAGCTCATACTCTTGTAATCTGTTTTCCTTATAATGCTGACTTTAATTGTTGACATTACTAATGAGCAAGGTACAAGTCTCTGCACCTGTTTCATTAATATTTTTTAATTTTCTCATTTAATTACTATTTCCTGGAACATATTTTTTGACACTCTGTGCGCGAAATTCAATTTCGCGTGCCTTTGTAGCGTACGCAAAATACTGTATTCGGACACACTATAAGTTGAGCGTGCGCAAAATGATTGAGCGTGCGCAAAATAGATTCAGCGTGCGCAAAATAAACTCAGCGTGCGCAAAATAGATTCGGCGTGCGCAAAATGAATTCAACGGGCGTAACATAAACAGTATGTGAACTGATATGGGGTAAAATTAAAATAACATAATTTTTTTTCTATAGGTCAATGGATTGATAGGCGAAGTTGAAAATAATTTTTACCTTTATTTTATAGTTTTGAAAATAATCTTCCAAAATTTAATGAAATAAAATATATTTTCACAGAATATAAATTTAGTTGTTTTATAAATTGTGTTTTTTTATTTTATGAATTATTATTTATATTTCGGAGTCGGGGGGCTCCGCCCCCCGAATCTCAAGACCCCCCCCCCTCTTTCGTCTCACACCGAATCCTTGTAAATTAATATTATAAATAATTGACTCTCTCGATATCAACCTTTATTTTATAGTTTTGACAATAATCTTTCAAAATTTAATCAGATCAAATATATTTTTACAGAATATAAATTTAGTTGTTTTATAAATTGTGTTTTTTTATTTTATGAATTATTATTTATATTTCGGAGGCGGGGGCTTCGCCCCCCGAATCTCAAGCCCCCCCCCCTTTTCCGTCTCACACCGAATCCCTGTAAATTAATATTATAAATAATTGACTCTCTCGATATCAAAGCATTATATACAATACTAATGTAAATTCTTATGTTCAAAATAATCAATGTACGCATCGAATTTCGCGCAACTTGAGTCAAAAAATAGTATGTGTAACACGTGCGCTCAACGGGATTTGTCACTCGTGTGAGTTTGGCGCCCTCGCTTCGCTCGGGCGACAAACTCTCACTCGTGCCAGAATCCCTTATTTCGCGCACTTGTTACACAAAATACTATTCTTACTTTATTTTAACTTGACTTGGAAAATTTCTAAACTTCAAAAGTTTATTACGTTTTAAGCTACGAAAATTGTAGGAAATTAGCAAATTATTTATTCACATATCACTCAAAAAAAAAATAATTATAGCATCATTATAACATTGTTAAAACCAAAATATTTAAAATTTCTTTGAGAAACATAGCCTTTAGTATCTGTAATAATAAACCGATGCTGCTAAGAAATTGAAATTACAGGTCGTCAATGGCTCACTCGGTAGAGCGATGGATTCATGATCTCGAGGATCCGAGTTCGAATCCCGCTCTCGGCGGCCGAGTGATACAAGCACCACTGTACTCGTTACATGTACTGAAGTTCACAGACACACTGGAGACCTCCGTCATTAATTAGCATTGCAATGATAGCATAAATACAATGACGTTAAGTTTAAAAAAAGTTGAAATTCTTGTTTCTGATTATAACGGTTTTTTTTTATTTTTTTTTTCAATTAATTTAAATCATTCATCAATAATTATTTTTGTTTAGAATATCTTTGCTTTTCAAATATTAAAAATCAGAACTTTGGTAAAACATATCAAAATTGTGAGTAAAATATAATAGCATATGATATCTGATCAACTAATTTTCACAATTCTAGATACATAAACAATATAAAATAGTACATTTCTTATTGATAAAATAATGTAATAAGCAAAACGTGATAATAACGATAATGCAAAAACAGTCTGATCTTACATGTTAAAACACGGTTAAAAACAATTGTGTAGTCTGTTAACTTTTTGTGTCTGTTACTAAATTGTCTGTTGAAGTAACAGACAAGAATGTGTCGATTTAACAGACTTTATGTCAGTTGATTCTGAAAGTATCCTATATTGTACCAAATGTAAAAATTTAACAGACATTTTTTTGTTAAATCCTTTAAGGACATTTTGTCTGTTAACTGTTTTTAACAGACTTTGTCTGTTAATATTTCTAACCGTGAATAAACATGAAACTCAGAAGTAAAACAAACAAAATAAATAAATTATCAAGACTTCTTGATTCTAGTAACAAATTACGAACAAAATTATCGTTCAATAAAACATGAAATAATTTATATTATCTGTTGTTATGACTTTTACTATTATTTTTATCGAAAATGATTAGAGAATATTCAACAAACACTGCGAAAAAATATAAGAATGTTTAGGTAAAAATTACCGGCTATAAAAATACGTTAAAAATAATCAAAAAAATTTATATGAATTGCCGATCAGATGAAAATCAGAGTGATTCTTTCACGATTGACTTTCGTATAAAATAAACTTTATACGAAATGATGAAGTATAATAACAATTACTCAAATAAAGCAGTAAAAAAGTTACTTTATATCCTTGCGAATTTTTATTAAAAAAATAATTGAACAATCTAATATGAACAATCTAATAAACATATTAATATCATATAGAACTGAATTTGCAAAACTATTTGTAAAAAATTTCGAAGAATCATTTTATCTCAGGATTATTGGGTAATAATTGTAAAAATACTTTTTCTTAGCGTGTAAACAAAGTATTTTATACATGCATAAATTTATACACAAAAATGTAACATAATAACTTTTAACATAATTAATAATAAGGATTTCATAGAGATTAGTTTACATCAATCAAGAAAAAGAACACGTCTTATTATTTTTAAAACTTTGAATGTTATTTTATCTTTCATTTTTTTTTTGAAAATGCATACTTACTTTACAAATGAAAAGAAAACAGAGATTAAAAGTAATTTTTTACATGAAATAACTTTTAACACAATGTAGAACGATTTAGGATCATTCAAAATCACGAACCGCGAAACAAGTCGTTTTAGATTTCAGGTACACGATACATTTGACGTCTTAGAAAAAAGCAGTCTTTTACGTGTACGCACAAAAGCAGATGCTACACAAGAATCCATAAGAAAAAAAAACCGTCGACTCGTACACAACAGTATTAACGCAAAACCTTAACTTGCTCTCCTATATGTATACGTACAGAGCGTATAAGAAACCATTTTCTCTCTCTACGTTCATATATACCTACCCAATGGACAATAAAACTGCCTTCATAATACTTTTGAGCGCAGAATATATACACGCGTGTTCGCGGCTGCTTAAATATCCCTCGACTCTTTTAGAATCCGCGATCCTTTCACATATACATGCACGTACATACATCTATATACACTCTTTAAAGGAATATAATAACAAAAGCATGCACGTGAACGTAGGGATCTTCGTTCCCTCAGTTCTCTAGCATACAATGGCTGACTTTCGTAAGGCAAAAATCAGAAAGCTAGCAGAGTAAACTGGGACCAGAGCTCAAAAAAAAAGAGAGAGAGAAAGAGAGATAGAGAAAAAAAAAGATCGTCCCCAAAATGTAATATAAGGGTCGAAAAATCAGAGACCCTTTTATAAATAAATGAAAGAGGGATGCGCAGCTGTCATCAACTAGCTCAACGATTGGCTGGAATAACAGTTTCACGGCCATCTTGAAAAATTTTTCTGGTCTGCTTTTTAGATCTTTTATTTGGACAATGCATATACTTACTGTATACAGAAAGAGAGTAACGACAAAAAAAATGAAAAGATAAAAAGAGAATTGAGAGGATCGTAGATGGTATATACCAATAGCTTCACTTATGGGTATGTATGAACACACGTGTGTATATATACGAATAAGAAGGGTATTATATGACGAACTGCCTTCTTTTGCTTCATTATGAAAGAGTAACCGACTTTCCTTCTTATTATATTCTAAAGTCAAATTATGTTGTTTTTTAAGGCAAGGAACTGAATAGAACGAATATTTAAAAAAGTCATTTTACGGATTATCATAAAACTGACTACCGTTTATTTCAAAATTTTGAATTATGAGCCAATATTAAAATATTGAACAAACATTAAAAATATGTAATTGCTTAAAAATTATGACGCGCAAAGCACCGTACATTATTAAACAAACTGTGAAATTCACTTTTAGAATTTCTAGAGCAAACATTGAGAAATCAATTTCAAAAGGACTAACATAAAGTTTACTTTAAAAAGCTCAGGTCAAGTCAGCAAACATCAATTTTCTTCAAATCTCCAATAAAAAATAAAATTCCGAATCTCATCTAAAAATATCCTCGATCACATTCTCGTATTAATACAACCAAACTGGCCCACATAATCTTTTAGACTAAAACCTCATGCGTTTCGTATACAACAATCCCTTTCGAGTGTTTACTTTAAAAAAAAACCATATCTCTCTCGAAAAAAAATAAAGAAAAACGAAAAGACGAAACAGACTTAACAATGTCCATTATTTGTCGAAAGATCCATCATAATAACAGTATAACGTATTGGCTCTTGCAAACAAAACTCCTCGGCTTATTCGCACGTCCTACGTGTTATCGAAACAAATCCTTTATATATCTATATACCATCCCACGAATGATCTCATATAATGCGTGTACATGATTTCTATATATATATATATATGGCAAGAAAACTATATATATATGAGAGGGTGAGAAGGAAAAAAGCCAAAATATAGAGAGACTGTATATATATATAGAAGGGTTGGCGCGTGCATAACCAAAGCTCATGGGATTAGCCGCAATTATCGAAATCGTTACTAGTATGGTAAAGCGTATAGGGCAAAAACCGCATACGTTATGTGTGTATAAGTAGAGTCGCACGAATATGATTTAACGACTAGAGCGACGGGAGAAAAAAAAACGAATTTTTTGAGTCAATCGATTTCTACAATGGTCTCTCTATGCTCTTGTCTTGGCAAACAAAGTCGAGCAAAAATTCAATTTCATCGAAAGATTATATGGCTATTCTCACTTTACACGTTATGTACTTGGCTCTCTTCTGCTGGTCTCTTTTTTTCATTTTTCTGAAAGAACCATATCAATTTTTCTCGAGTATTCAGAGATTGAATTGTCACACGTTTTCCGAATGATTCCAAAAATACTAGGTAAATAGAATGTGAAATTTGGTTTAATACTACACGATTGACTAACTTTGATTACTTTTACTTTGAATGATTTAATTGCACAAAATATATAATATAATTATTTAAATTTAGTAAAATTCGTCTTTAAATATTATAACTTAAGAAAAGTACTTAATCTTTTCGTTAAATGTGTTATGTTTAACTTTAGCTAGTAAATATTCACTAAAAAAATGAGCTAATAAATATTCACTATGGTCTATAAATCATCAATAATTTAGCTACAATTATTTTTGTTTTTGACTGTAAATATTTTATAGAAAACTACGCAATAGCATTCTGTAACTTTCACGCTCCCAGGTGTTTCGTAAGATTATTCTACATACAAACATGTATAAATAAAAAGTTAAAAATACATTTTATCATCGCATTTAACAATAATATACCATATATAAAAACGTTACGTGCTTATGATGTAAAATTTTTTTAATCAATTCATTTAACTTTACGTACAAAGTTATTCATCGTGTAATCTTTTTGAATCCACATCAGCCAAAAATGGATGTAAGTGAAGAAAATCCAGTAATTTGTGTATATAGCACTAAAAGAAATGTGAGAATATACACGCACGATTATGAAACTAGTCTAGTCTCAAAACAGTATAAAACATGTTAAGCTAGTTTCTGCAATGACACATATATCATTTTAGGGTTAATGTAATGATCCGATATTTTTTTTCCTTCCATTAAATTCGATTTCCATCGATATAGTTCAAACTACTTTCTCTTCAACATTTTTTTTCTGAGTACGAACTATTGCGCGTCTCATTTCACTGACCTAGAGAGTTTTACACGTGAATGTAATATTGTTATACGTCTATGTATATACAGTACGTTAAATTTATTATAATATTATTATAAGACTGTAGTAAATTGAATTAAGAAATTATATAAATTTAAAGCCAGACTATTATTTATGTAAATTTAAATGAATTTCTGAAGTTAAAGTAAAAGCGAGTAGCTCTGGTTACTAAAATCATATATATAGTATTTTATAAATTTTATATTGCTAAAAGCAGTATTATGTAATTCTAAAATTAAAGTTAGTTTATTAAAAAACGTACATTGTTTGTTAAAAGACTTAATGTATGCCCGTTATCAAAATAACGGTAGTCAGGTGACTCCGATTACTCGATAAATTTGCATTTAATAACAATACAGTATAATAATTTAAAGCACAAGATATAATATACTTGGAACTTGAAATGTGTAATCAGTGGTCTCGAATAACAACGAAGCGTGTTATTATAACTAAATTCAATGAAACAATAAATATTATCATACTTTCTCTGCTTTCTATTTTGCTAAAAAATTATTATTTTAAAAATAAAAATAAAAAAACGGAAACATTGGTACTTTCTCACACGGATAAGATATAGTAAGATTAGAATTTGAAATTTCTATATTTTTAAATTTATAGTCACTGATAATTATTAAAATGAAGTTATTTTATTAAAACTCAAATAAAAATGTTGATAAATAAAAATTTTAAAAAAATGAAAAAATCGAATATTTTTATTAAAAAAATGTTTTAACAATAAAATTTTTTTAGAGATTAATATTATTTAATAATATCACGAGACTTGGTCTCAATAATATAACGTATATTTTTTCCAGTCATAAATCAAGATCTTTTGGACAAATTATTAAAGAGAATTATAATTCTTAACTATAACAAAATAATCAAACATAATACCAGTAGAAATCAAAATCACAATAATCAATCAAAGTTACATGTAATTCTTCCCCACCTCAAATCAATAAGCTTCTCAATATGCTTGAAATCCACCCTCCTACTTGAATTCTCACCCTTATCGCGATCTTATCTAATTACGATCATTACACGGAGGCTTGAAGACTTATCGCGCGCTTGGTTTATGTATGCATGTACGACGACTTTCAGCACGCGTCAATTTGATCCATATCGCTCTTTTTTTCTCTCCGCTCGCATTCTCTGTATACTTTATTTTACAAGCTTTTCATCCTAGTTTACTACTTTAAGCGCTTCTCTCATTCTACTTTTCTCTCTCTTTCTATTTAACCCCTTACTATTATTAACATGAAGTTCTCTTGAGCGACTCTTGGTTTGGCTTGTTATAACTCCGATAATTATGTTACCAATGCCCATAGTCAGAACAAAGAACCCTTCGGAGCATGTATATAGTTCCGTCAAAAAAATAAATCCCCACATACAAGTATGCATGCGTGCATATATGCAGCATTCAATAAGAAAGGAGTAATTTAGAAAATTAAGGATACATGGATTGAAAAAATCGGAAAAATAAATTTTAATCAAAAAGGGGTTAAATGAGGCTGAGAAAAGAAAAAATTATAAAGATTTCACATGTATGAGAGAGCAATATAATATGAACATACATTTTCGCTCATGTGTTATAAAAAGAAAAGACACTAATTTGAGTAAGAGATAGAGAAAGAAATCACATATGTGAGTAAAAGAATATGTTTGGAATTCATTTGAATGAATGAATGAAAATTGACAGCAACGAAGAGAGACAGAAAGGTAAAAGAGATAATTTGTGCATATAAGCTGGAAAAAGAGAAAATAAAAGCATAATCGTGAAGCAAAAAAATAAAGAGATGGTTACCTTAGCAAAGTTGTAGTAGTGCCAGCTGCCGGTAATCCTCCCTTTGTAATTTGCCTCTACTCTCTTTTTCTCTCTTTTTGACCCCCTGCCAATGGCGCGGACTACACCACCACTACTATTACAACAACTACACTCTTCTTTTTCTTTTTACCCTTGATCTCTTTATACATCTTTCTTACTTTCGCTCTACACGTGCGTCATTTTGACAAAAATTTTTGCTTTCGTAAAAGTGAAATTTTTTTTTTCTCTTCTTTGGGGTATAAAAACTTCTATATATCCGGGTATACATATACATATATACACAGAAGTTATATAGCCTTCGATTTTTGTTAAAACGATGGTAAAGATTTTTATCTTTGCTAAAGCAAACGGGCTTTATTCCTTTAGGTTATATAGAACATCTTTATCCGCTTGGTGCGGACGCTCTGGTTTTACTTTACAAAATAACAAGGAAGGGAATTGACCGAGCATTTAAGTCTTCATTGATCTTAGGTGGTTTGTTAAGGATTTTTGATATTTTATTTTTTCATCTTTTCGAACTATTGTTTTCTTTTCGTTTGAAAAAATAACATAATTAGTTTTGTTTATTATAGATTTGCAAAATGTAATAAGTATGCATAAAATAAAATTTTAATATTTAAGAACATAAAAAAAAAATAGATGATCTCTTAAAAATTAGAATTATTTGTTTTTTTATAAATCAAATACGAAATTTATCGTGAATGAGAAATTTTTTTAAGTCAACATAGAATTGTTGTTTATTTTTCTAATAAAATAAATTTTATATATAATTATAGTTTTCATAAGTATACAAAAATAGACTAACTTCAAGCTATAATCTTACCTTTTCATTTAACGTACAAATTTCTATGCGATGAATAGAAAAAAAAAGTTAAAAGAAAATCTCGACTACTTCAGTCAACTAAAAAAAAAGAAAAAAAGAAAAAAAAATTCCGAATAAAAGAATTCCACGTCACCCTACGCCAATGGCACAAGCGGTTAATGTCAGCGTAGTCTGTGTCATAGTGTGGATAATAGAGTCCGCGACTTTAATGGACTCGCTAATCCTCTTGCCAGTTTGTCGAAGTAAGGGCATCATCTATATACATATATACATAAAACAGGGAACGTGCGTATATATATACGCATACGAACGGTATAGAAGCATCACTGTCAATACGAAGCGAAAAATCTCTATGGCTTTACAAATCTCCCCCAACAGATATATACACGTTTTCTCTCTTTCACACTTTTACAAACATACTTTTTGCTTTTTCTGTTACATTTTCAGTGATGTCTTTTTTTTAAGTTTGTTAAATTTTATTAAAATTAGAAATTTAAAAAAGGAAATAAAAATATTACAATATTTTTTTATTTTGTTTTTATTTTTTATACATAACAATATTTCATTTTTTATTTTGTTTTTCAATTTATTGTTTATATGAATATATTTAAAATGAATTTCATATTGGCTGGGAATATTAATGAATCAAAAAAAAAAGATTTATAAATCTAGAAAAGTGAATGTAAATACCAGTGCAAATTAACTAAGAGCATTTAAATTCGCTTAATTTATAAACTTATTCGATGTTTAAATTTTATACGAAATGTGGATTAATGATTTTCATTAATTAAACAAATTTGAATACTATTAAAGATCACTTAATATTCAAATTTAGTTAATCGCTAAAATTGGCTTTTAAATACATTATTAAAAAGTTACTTTTGTTTTTGATATATACAATTATTTCGTAAGATAACATATATCCATAGGTTTTCGTAAAACATGAAAAATATTTTGTATTTGTTTTTCAATTATTTAGTTTCATTTCATAATTGAAATAAATTACGAAGTCGAATCCTACTCTCTCAAAGAGAAATCCTTATTTGGGACAAAAAACTTGATAAAAATATGAAATATAATTAATTTTATCTAAAAATTAAAACTATATATATATATATATATATATATTTATTAATTATTGTAAATAATTTATAACGATAAAACTTTATTAACCATATCTACTCAAAAAAAATTTATGTAGAGTCATTCAGTTATTTTTTTTATTTTTATTTTATTTAGCGTCAATTTATGCTATCATTACGATGCTAATTAATGACGAAAGTCGTTTCAGTATATTTTTGAACAAAGTACATGTAACTTATACAGTGGTGCTTGTATCCATCGGCCGCCAAGAGCGAGAGTCGAACCCGGGTCCTCGAGATTATGAATCCATCGCTCTACCGACTGAACCACTGACAACCTCTCTTACTTTTTCATTAATTGAAATGCAGAGTTCATGATTTATCATGTTAGTTATTAAGACAAATCCGAAAAATGTAATTTATAAATCTAACTGGGATATAAAAAAAATTTTTTCTACATTAATCTATTTTATGTTCTTATTATTTTAATTATTTTACCATGATTAGTTCTTCGGAATTTATAAATAATGCTTCTACAAATCTGAAAATAAATACAAAGAATCAAAATTCTTAAAAAAAAACATTAGTCTTCACGGTAAATGGGAAACATCGAAATTTTTAGCTATTTAAAAAATTGAATTTAGTGTTGATTTAATGTTTTACATAAAAATTGTAAATTTCTAGATGTAGTAGATACTGTATCTTCGGATTTTTATTCTGCGGCTTTACGGAGAATGTTTTTTTTAGGTGAGATGAACCATATCTCACAGTCTCATCAAGAACTGTGATCCTAATAAGGGTCCCTCTCCAAGTCAAAATTATTAAGATCAACTTAATTATTATAATACAGAAAAATAAGTTTCAATCGATCAAAATTTTTCCTTTTTGATTATATTCTTTTAATAATATCAATGTCAATGATTTAAAATTAGTTTGTGAATTATAACTTTATCTTTTAATACAGAAAATATTTGAATAAATCTTGATTAATGAATTTAGTTACTTCTTGCTCGATAAACAATTTAATGATTTCTCCGGTTCTTTGACTACCATTAAAATTAGAAATTGCCGTATACCTTTCTTACCAATAGCATTTATCTTTGTATCATTTGAACATACGAAAAGATGACTGTGGCTTACTTTGTCCATTAAGTATGCGTATACACTTGAAAGACTTCAGTACATTAAATCTAACATGTAATTTTGGCGTTGTGTTCTTCCTCCCTCTTGTCTTTATTTACCAGGTTAAACATGTCCAAGTGCATGGACGTATGTGACAAAAGCGCGTATATTGAAAAAAAGGGGGCTGTACCTTTTTTAAAAGGAGAGAAAAAAAGTAAAGCCAAAGAAGAAAAGACGGGGGAGAGAAAGAGAGAGTATAAGTTAAAGGGAAAAAAGGGGAGGAAAAGGGGGGAGGTAGATATCTGGCACATCGTATAGTATACCCCCCTAAGATATACGCCCCTTGTGTGCAACCACCGGTGCGATGATACCTTGATTTCTCGAGTGACATATTAAGCACCCTCTCCTAACCATACGCGCGACATTACACACCGTATATATTGATGTATGTGCATGTATATATATATAAAAGTATGTGTGTATGTATAGGTAAAAGCGGGAGGCAGGGATGAGATTAGAAGGCCGCAGCTGTGCTTGGCGCTTCTTACGTCCTTTGTATTATACGTAAATGTATATACATATATATAAGGGATGGTCGACTTTGTTTGACACATCGACTAAAAGTAGATTGAAAGAGAGAGAGAAATGGAAAGTCTTATGTATAGCTGTCTCGCTTTGCTTTGTGGCAGACTAATTTTGTTGACAGAACTCGACTGAATATCCTATCTGATCGAATAAATGAATTATTTGAACTCTTTTTATTCTTCTCTTTTTAATATGTATCGCAGCTTATACCCTTGAAAAATTATGTGAGGATAAAAGGTAAGATTAGTCGTTATTATTTTGTGTCGAATGTTTCTTTTATTTTCTACTAAATTCATTTCATCGTTTGTTCGTTGTTTTCCTTTTTTTCAATCACAAATATAATTTCAAAAATACCATATATTAAGTGTATTCTTATTTTAATTTACAAAGTCACACACAGATGATGATGATGATGATAATAATGATAACATTGACGTGCGTGCAAATGTATATCGATTCGTTGTATAGAAAAAGCAATGAAGAAAGAGTGTTGGAATCATTTTTAACTGAGTGATTTCTTAATCGGTGGGGCTTTTTGTGATAATTGAAGGCTGCATGCTATCAACCTGAAAGCAGAAAGTTTTTATAGTGAATAAAATTTTTAGAGTGTTGATTAGAAAGAATATTTTAGTATTAAAGTAATTTATAAATATTTGTTAGTCGACTCTTTCACCTCAAATTTTTTTCCTATACCAATGTTTCGTAGAAGTTCGGATTTTAATTATTAGAGATTTAAAATTTAGAATTATCAATTTCTCACTTTCAAAATGTTTTTTGATTTTTTATTTGTTTAAATTTCACAAAATTGAATTACTTCGTTTTATATCTAAAACTTATGTTGTCCCAAATATGAAATTATTTAAAAATTGATTCAAAATTTTATAGAAGGAGTTTATTCTTTGAGCTTTAATTGTTTTGCGTACATTCTATAATAAGAAAATTTCATCAAATATTTTTGAAAATATATTTATAGTTTTCAAACGATATTTAAAATCATTAAAAATGAATTTTACAAATAAAAGATTGAATAATAAATAGGACTCAAATTTCTGAAGTCGGTTAATGAATCTAAATAGTTATAGATGTAAAATCATTCTTACTTATAGTTTGGACATTGTGCATTCTTTATAAATAAATTTTTTATTAATTAAAAAACTGAGAAAAATTTAAAAAAATGTTTTAAATCAATTTTTAACCTTACTAAAATAAAAAAAATGTGAATAAGATCTAATATTTAAACAATTCAAGATGAATGTCTTTTTTTATAGTAACCAAGCTGAAGATTTGGTGACATATAATTCGAACCTTGATACGCCCTCTGTGACTCAATGATCTTCTGTATATGAGGTGGCAAATTTTTCGGGAATTGACCTTGGTGTTGTGGAAGAGCTTGTGGCTGTTGAAGTGGCTGCGGCGATTGATATTGTCTTAAACCCGCTGGTGGACCAGCAGTAGCTTGTCTATAAAGAGCATTAGGACTGGGTTGTGGTTGTTGTTGTTGTGGATTATATTGGGTTTTATATTGAGGCGAATAATTATTTTGAGGAGCAAGAGGCTGATTATGTAAGGGTAAGGGACCTTGATGATTTCCAGACTGAACAGCTTGAATACCTTTGTAGGTGGGTTGTACTGGCGCTTGACCGTATTGAACCTTTAATTAAAAAAAGAAAGGACCAATAATATAATTTATTATTTAATAATGATTATTTTTTTTTCGTCGCCATATTTGTGCTATGCTATTTTTGCGATGCTAATCAGCGACGGAGCTCATAAGTGCATGTAACAAAGCACATGTAACGTACAGTGGTGCTTGCATGATTCAGCCGAGAGCGGGACTCGAACTCGGAACCTCGAGAATACGAATCCATCGCTCTACCGACTTAGCCACAGACCGGCTCATTAATGATAATTACATAATTAACGATCAATTTAAGACCTCTTAGGCAGCTGTAAGACAATGACTTTTATAGATGATGTTTCAAAAGATTATGCGAGTTTGGTTCCCCATTCTTTATTCTCACAAGTTTAGTTTCTCACAATCGATTTGAAGCCGCGAGTTTATATCAGAAATCGACGTTTAATCTTTCTTTTTCTCTATACATTTTCTCTATATTCAGGTGCAGTTCTAAAACGAACATGAGTTATAAAATACTCAAATGAAAGTCAAGGCGTGAGAGGAGGGGTGAAATTTAAACATATCAAAGAATGAGATGTCCTAATTCGGGCGGTTCTAAATTAGTCATAGACGGTAATTGTAAATTAACATTATAATACATATAATATATATATATATATATATATATATATATATATATATATATATATATATATATATATATATATATATATTACATGAACGTTAATTATGGCTTTAAATTATGTAAACAATGAAAAGATAATTATTATAGTAAAAGTCAATTATGTTTTGTGAAAACATTGTAAACTTCTATAATTTAGGATAGATTAAAATCAGAAAGTCAGAAAACTACCTGTGTCTTCTTTAAATAGACACTGAGGTAGGTATCGACTTTTGCAATCGACGCACCTTTAAACAAACATTTATATTTATGAATAGTGTTTTCATAGATGTTACTAAATATATATATATATATAGCTATCGATTTCGAATGCAATTATTATTCTTTAGAAAATGTTAAACTGATTTATGATTTTACAAAAAACCTGCTAACAGGATTACAGATATATGTAAATATATAATAATAATAATTGTAATTTATTTCTAGTTTAATAAATTAAGAAACTATCGTATACAGATATAGACTCGAGTTTGACCCTTCTCTTATTTATAGTTTTGCGAACACATTAATTACTTTCAAATATTGATAAAACGTTCAATATTGGTCTGCCTATCAAAAGCTTCTTGTATTTTTTATTTAATATAAACAAGCAATATTAATTCAAATCTTTACTTTTTTTTATTCTGTTTAACATACAAGAAGTTTGCGATATCTTTGCTGATTTCAAATGTTTTTCGATAACTTTTAAATATTTTTTTATTGTTAATATTAATTCTAAGTACACTATCTTTTTATTTGTTCTAAAAAGTTTTATTAAAAAAATTTAGAATTTTATTTAATAGTTATATAATGCGTTGCATAGAATTACCAATATAATTATAAATATTTAAAAATAATCTCCTATGTAAAAATGTATATAAGTTTTATTTAGATCAAACTTCAAAAAATAATTAATCATATAATTATTTTCTATTTTAAATATAAAATTGTATGATGAAATATAAGCTTCATGTTACTTTCGGTATCAGATTAAAAAGAAATAACATTAGAGAAAGTTTCGGCTAGTTTTCATTAATCGACTACTGGTTAATGGTAACACTGTCTTTAAATTAATGATCATTATTGAATGCGATATAATTACGTAACATATCAAATGTTATTTGCAGAAAAAAGGATTTGAAATACATTGAAAAACTTTGAAATTCCTTAATATTTAAAGATAAATAATTATTTTCTTATTATTCCAATTTTTAATGTAAATATCCACAAAATGTAACACCGCCTATTAAATTTGATCATAACTAATTAAATATTACAAAATTTTTTGCAATTATTTATTGCATGATATTATAAAATTTACTTTATTAACGCTGTTAAAAGCCACTGCCAGTACGCTCTTGACTTCCTCAAATTAACATTATAATTTTTCTTATCTAATTTAAAATTTTATGAAACATTTTGTTTTAATATTTTACTTTAATTATATTTCAAAAATATTTACTGATAAATCAAAAAGATATCTATTATTGAAAAACTTTTAGTTTATAATATACATTGGTTTTTTTGTAAATTGTTTTATTCTATTGATTGAAAGCTTTATTATGATGAAACAAATACTTATAAACGTTAATATAAATAAAAATTTAACTGATAGGCATTGCATTTGGGCCTCGACTTTTCTTTTAACTTTCAGATATTTTTTCTATCAAAAAATTAGGAAATTAACCATTTGGTCTTATGTTTAATTTTTATATCAATTACTCAAGAAAATTTTCACTAGATTATTGTTTAGATGAATTAGTCAAGATTAATCATTAAGAAAAATTCATAAAAACACTCAAGTTGTTCAGGTGTTATAAGGAATAAAAATAAGATTAAGATAAAACTCTAACTGAAACTAAGTTTTTCACCTATTTTTTCGTTCTTTCATAACATTTGAACGAATTTAGCTTTTTAAATAATTTTTTTTTTTCAAGTGACAAAGTATTTCTTTTTGATACTCTCCAATTTTTCTATTCAACCGACACAAATATATCTTTAATCTTCATTTAAAAACTGAAAATTAAAAAAAAATATTATCTATTTTTACTTTGATTAAGATAAAAAAATATTAGATTACTTCGAGTTATAAAAATATTATTTATTTCATATTTATATATTATTTATTTAAGCCATCGTATTGTAAAAAAATTGATGCAAAGGAATCAGGATATTTTATCTTTCAATATGACCGAGTGAAATGGCTATAGGGAAAAGTCTTTAAAAAAATTTTCCATTTATCTCAAAATGATCCACGTTGATTTCAAAATTATAAAAAATGACTCTTTCAAAATTCTTATTAAGCATGTAATTCCAAATTTAATTATTTTAAGTAATAAAAATAAGTTTGAAAATATTATTTGATCGAATGTATTATCGTTTCCTATATGCGCCTTTCCGTTGATAATTCTCGAATACGGAGCAGGTTTATATATAAATGCGCCATTACTAGTTATTAATTTTGTTTCAGTATTGTTGCCTAACTTTACATAAAATCCCTGTCTATTATGTTGTTAATAATAAATATTAATCAACAATTAAATTTATAAGATTTGAAGAACTTTAGCTTTAAGAAATGATTTTTATAATTTTACTTCCGAATTATTACAGTGTGCAATATTTTACATTTAATATTACCTTTAATTTTAATACAAACTATTTCAATGATCTTACTTATTAATTAAAAATAATTATAAATTATTAAGAACAAAATGAATTTGCACAAGAATAATAGCATAATTAAACAAAATTTTCTAACAACAAAATAATAGTAAAATAGTTTTAGAAAAAAAACTTATATTTCTTATCAAACTTTTGAAATGCTTCATCTATTAAAATCAATAAATTAAAAAAAAATAAGACACTTACCTTAGGCGTATATTGAATTGGCTGAGCTAACTGAGGTTGAGGTGCAGGTGTTCTATGAGCACCTGGTGCCGATGCAGATTGTAGCTGTGGTGCTGGTTGTGCTGGTAAGTGGACCAATGGTTCACGAGCTTGTTGTAGTTGAAGAAGTTGCTTGATACGATCGGGAGCTTCATTATAAGGTCGATAACTTATATGTTGAAGAGGAATTTGTTGTGGTTGTTGTTGATGCTGCTGATGCTGATTTTGTCGTTTTATTCTAATATTATCTATGGTAATGTAAAACAGAGTTTCATTATACATTATACTATCTCTTTAATTCTTGATTTAATTAAACGATTTGTTTCATGGTATACTTTCATTTAGCTTCATTATTAAAAACGGTGAAATTTAATTTTTTTGCTATCTATAATTTAAAGCGAAATATTATGCATAAACTATTCTTACTGTTACATAAACAATAATTTAAACAAATCAATACTAAACGCTTTCGCATGCTTCACTAAAAGTTTAAATTTCCCATACCGTTAAATTTGCTTTTACGCAACGTACAAACGTAACAAGAAAATAAAAAATGAAAATTCAAAATTCGTTAAACAATTATAAACAATTTTAAAAATAAAATGCTTTTGTCGAAAAGTTTTTTCATGATGGATATAATGAAAAGATCTAATAACAGGAAACTTACCATTAATATCCGCGTACAAGCTTTCGCCTGCGCACGCTGAGAATAAAAAACATCCCACAATCTACGAAACAAGGAAGTAATAATTGATGTATAGATATATTATGCACAATTATTATTAGATCATTATTTATATAATAACATTAATTTTACAATAAATTTAATAATTGAAACCGTTTAATAATTTTTTTTTATTTTTATTTTCAAATGAACTCTATTTTAGGAAAATTATTATTATTAAATATGAAAAAAAGTATAGATTGTATTATTGATTTACTGTATTATATTGAAAAATTAACATGAAAAAAAAATAATTTTCAGAATACTAATTAAATAAAATTATCATATTTAAAAAATGATAGCAAAAATTTCTTTGTAATTTTGATTGTGGTTTAAAATTTCAAAACTGCACTATGCAAAAACAGAAAATTATTTAAAATTCAAATATAAAGTTTTCTAAAGAAACATAAGATAACTTAAACTCAGTTTCGTTAAGAAAACAATTGCCGCAAATAGTTGCATACTTTCTCCAATTTTAAAAAAACTAAAAAAATGCAATAAAGAAAAAATTTTTTTAAATATATTATTTTGCAAAAAATTAAAGTCACAATAAACAATCCCGTAACAAAAGCACTTACGATACGCCACATAATGTACACAACTATAAAAATTATATTTAAGAAATAAAAACGATGAGGATTTCGGAAGGAACCCGAAGAAACTGGCGGCTTTGTCGCGCAGCACTTCTATATGGGCTCTCTCACTCCTTAAGACCTCCGATGGGCCCGCCACCACCTTTTGCTTTAGCTTTCACGCTTCGTTTAGTTTAAACATTTTTTTTACTATTTTTTTAACTTTTATTTCTATTCCTTATACCCCACGGGTGTCTTGATCACGTAACGATGTGCTCCAAGCATGCACGAGCCTAGGAAGTGATCGGGTTTAAACTTTAATGTAAAAATATATATGTCAGCTAGTGCACGAGTTACATTTATATACATATATACATGTACTTAGGAGAGGAGAGTTTTAAAAGCGATCGTGTATACTCGAGAGAGGCTTATATGTGTATATAATCTATATTTATAAGGAATTGACTTTTTGAAATTAGCTTTTTGCTTTAGGTTTGGTTAAAGGTAGTTTCTTTTTTTTTTAACCTGCGGTTGTAATTTTATGCTTTTATGCGAACGAGTTTATTGACTGATTAACTGCCCTATCAAAATGTAGCTTGAAATGGTCTCAAAGAATTACCAAAATAAGGAAAAATTTATTTTCAAAAAATCGTGTTTTTCTATTGAATTTACAGCTTCAATTTTCTGAACTCTCGAGATAATTTGTACAATCTAAACTGAAAGTAAAAAATAAAAAGCTCATGAAAATATTATATTTATATACACTCTAAACAAATTATTTTTAATATATTTAAAAATTTTAATATCCTTTCACTCAAAGAAGTTTTTGATCAAATGGTAAAAGAATCACGTTACTTTCAATTTTCAAGGCAATTGATTTTTTAAAAAAAATTATAGTTTTGCAATAAAAACAAGTTATAATGCCATTTGATATATATATATATATATATATATATATATATGTATATTCACAGCCATACTATTCATCAAGTTTTAAAAAATCACATTTCAATTTTTTTAAATACAGTGAATAACTATTAATTTTGCAATGTGTAATTAAATACAAATTTTTTAAGGTTTACCAATGCTTTATATATTTCAAAAATACAACTATCAATTCTAATTCTGAAATATACTCTGAACTCAATAACAAAATCACGGTAAAGTAGATTATCAATTTTTATTTGTATTATTAAAATTTTTTGTTTTATTCATAAGACTCTTAGAAATCTAGTGCTATTATGCACTTATCATTAATAATAAAATATGATGCAACTCTTAATCAGCTTACTTTATTATCGTTTTTATGGAAAGTTTTAAGCAATCCGATTATCTACTTTATAAACGTATGTTCAGTTATCAAATTCAAAGAAAATTAAATTGAAATTTTCATATTTTAATGGTAATTTTTACGAACTCTAGATTTCCGTTGTTAGCCAATCATAAAATTATGCTTGAAAATACCAAAACTATGTCAATCTTATTTTTAAGATACATTTGAATGTATAAAATAATATTTGAAAATAAAAATAATTGTTTGATAGAATTTTATGCTTTAAGGAAATTTTAGCACAATTCGATGTACTATTTTGTAAAATTTTATACTAAATTAAATTACTTATTATAGTTATTATAAAAATACGATTCTTGAAAAAGTTAATTTCTTTTCACTGAACTCTGGATTAGCACCTTTGTAAAAATGCTTATTTATTAATAATTTTATAATGGAACCGATATCTAATTTTAAAAATCAAAATAATTTACCTGCAACAAAGAAATTTCGTAATAAAGGTATCACTATTATGTTATTAAGATCATAATTTATTTTTATTTTTTTTTTTATTTTTTTTTTTATTATAATTTATCATAATTTAAAATTTTTATTTGATAAGTCTCCCTTACTATATAACATTTACTTCTTTGATAAAATTTAATACAAGAAATAATGTTACTCAATAATAATGAAATTAACATTCTACGCACCGTTTATATTTATGGCCATGTAAAAATTTCTCAACCAATACAATATACTTTTTTTATTATTAATTACAATGGTCAATTGATTCAGGAATAAAAAAGCAATTTTAATGCCATCCATAGAATAAAAAAATTAAACAAAACAAAAACCTTTTACAAGCTTGATCATTAAGAGAATTCAAGTGGTCCTGGTAATTAGTCCGCTGAAAAGTTGATAACCTTTTCGTTCGTATGTGACCCTATTGTTACAGTAATTTATACACTACATGCGACATCTGGTAAATTTGTGTAAGTCTTTCCAATAGCCTCCGTATAATTCAGTTATAAAGTAAATATACATGATTCTACACATGCATCTACATGTGCGTACTTATGTGTATGTATAAGTAAGTGCACATGTACGGGCGTGTGTGTATGTACCGATGATCACGTAACAGAGAACTTTTACGAGAAGAATGAGAAAGGGAAGACTTCTTCCGCGTTAAAGTCTCGGTTCAGTATATATAAAGTACGTGTACAAGGTATTCAAGAAAAAGAGAGAAAAAAAAGCCAAAAGTTATAGCTGAGCGAATTCGAGCAATTTTCTTTGTTAAATTATATGAAAATGCGACCTAATTTTTGCAGCAGCACCTCGACTCGAGCAGTTAAATACAAAGAAAAGATAAAAAAAAAAAATAAATAAATGTACAGAATAACTTTGTACGAAAATGTATATATAAATCCATATACCCCAAGGCATTTTTGTATTATAAAGTTAAGAAAATATATATACAATCGTTATTAAACGAAGGAATGCGCGACCTAATGATGACGCAATAAAAAAGTTATTTCATAGGTGATGTCATAATTATATGTATGAAAGTAACTTTTTTTCTTTAAACAAAAAAAAAAACAATGTATAGGGTTGATAGAAATAAAAAATCTTTAAAATTAATTAACCAATTTAAAGTGTATGTAATGATACATAAAAGGAGTTTATTAATTGCTCTTCATACAAAAAAAATATAGATTTAAACGCAATACAACACATTCGTAAAAATTTCTTAAACTAAGTAATAATGCATTTCTTAACATAATACTATAAAAATGATACAGTAATAAAGTATCGTGTTGAATAATAAAATTCAAATATTCGTACATCACACAATTATTTCATTTGCACGCTTTTAAACTTATATCACTTTGACCTTGTAATACTCTGCTATTATGATATTATATATATAATATTGTTGTATAAGCACAAATAGTAACATCAATACAAAGCAAAATTAATTATTTCTAATGCCTAATCTCGTACATAATTGTTATTTTTATAAAAACTGATATTTGTTCATTTCTCAAGAATATTAAATTTCTCTTGGTAAAAAGTGAAATTCACGATTATATTTGTATTTAAATTATAGAAAATCGAAGTGATCGTTTACTTTTGAACCGATGAATAAGAGTATAAATTTCTAAAATGTACAATTTATATTGCTAACAAACACAAGAACATGTAAAGTGTTTTACATATTCTAAACCGGCTTCTAAATAAGGTTCTAAATGGAAATTTCCTTGTTTCCGGTTTGACTATATGGTAATAAATTTCATTAATACAACGATTTCGAAAATGCTTTGCAGATCTAGTTTTCATTTAATACACATAAATCGCATTTGCCGCCACTGTATGTGACAAACGTATGTACGTGCAATATACATGCGGTATTCCGTTATACTAAATTACAGTTGAACTATATATAAAAGTCTACATAGCAGCAACTTTCTCGATGAAATCGATATAAGGAGGGGAAATATGCTTGAGTTTTGCCGGTGCGAAACGAAAAGAGAAACGATATTATCTATGGACTCAATTAGTTCGATTAATTATATCATTCATTTTGCAAAGAGTTTGGTATACGGATAAGAAAAGAGGGAAAAACTTTCACTAAATTTTCTTTCATTGATCTTTTACAAAATAAAACGTTTGTGGACAGTTTCTTAATTGCACTTTATTTGCAATTCAAATTTTTCGTAAACGTTTTCAATAATTAATGATTATTAAATCAAAAAGTAATCAACGTCAAATATTGAATCTCGCGTAAATTGAATTTTGATTATTAATTCATAGATACCTTAGGCAATTGATATAATAGTGATTGAATGTTAAAAAGAATACTAGAAATACGATTCAATATATAATTTAAATAATGCAGATTTTAATTAAATTAAACTAAATCAAAATAGTTTCAAAGATAATATCGGGAGATTTGTTAAAACAAACGTTTCATTTTCGATCAAATCAGCACCACTCAATATTCTTTAAAAAATTCATTTTGGGGGAAAATTTTCTCTCTAAAAATACGAATTACCTAAAACAATGAAAAAACGTCGATTTTTATAAAATTTATAAAAATTAATAATCTTGTTGTTCGTGAACAGGACGAGGTGTCGATGGACTTGGTTGATGACTGTACTGTTGTTGAGTACCATAATAACTTAAAGCTTGTGGTTGTTGATAATTAGCATAATTTGTTGATGGTTGTTCCCGTGGTTGATATTGCTGTGATGGTTGAGCATAAGCGTGACTTTGTGGTTGCTCATATTGTGGTGGATAAGCTTCGGATTGAGCTTTGTATTGAGCTGGAGCTGGTGCTTCAGCAGCTTGTTGTTGTTGTTGTTGATGCTGTACTGGTTGAGGAATATAAGGTTTATCAAGTTTAAATGAGATTGAATTAGCAATATTATCATAAGGAATTTGAGCCTGGAATTTCAGAATTTCTTGAATTTGTTGAGGCACATTAGTAGAGTATTGAGGTAAGGTTTCCGCTGGTGGTTGAGCAATTCTTCTGTAAGATTTAGGTGATGGTGCAGCATATTGTTGCTGTTGTTGTGCATCTGCTTGAAGATATGCTTGTTGTTGTTCTTGTTGCTGTTGTTGTTGTTGATATCCATATTGAGGAGCTTGACGACGTTGTTGCTGTTGTGCTTCTTGTTGGAGATAAGCTTGTTGCTGTTGTTGATATTCATATTGAGGAGCTTGACGACGCTGTTGATGTTGTTCAGCATAAGCTTGTTGCTGTGCATAAGCTTGATATTGAGCATAAGAAGATTCATCTTCCTGTTGTGGTTGTTCTTGTTGGTATTCGTATTGAGGGGCTTGACGACGTTCACGTTGATGCTGTGATTGTTCACGTGGACGAGGTCTGGATCTATAGGGACTACGTGGTGCTTCTTCTATTATTAGCTGGGGAGGTTGATTAGCCAAGACTTGCTTTGGATATTCTTCAGCAAATTTCTTAGCTTGCTCTTGAGCAGCTGAAAGTGCATCCGATCTGAAAATAAAAATTAATTATTAAAATTAATATCATTAATAATCCCAATTCAAATAAAGTAAACCTAAACTACAGTATTTATCTTAAATATCTAATATTCATGAGTTCAATTTTTCCTACGTCACATTAAGGAATAGTTATACCAAAAAGTATATAATTTATAATTTATATTAACATTTTTACTGTGTATATATTACAATTTTTATTATTACTGTGTTTTTAAAAAATATTTCTATCGTTCATACAGTCAAAATAATAATAACAATGATAATAATGATGGGAAGTCCCTGAAGAGGAACAGATAGTTCGAAACGTTAGATAGCGACAACTGCTAAGAAGAAATTTTTTTTTTCAACAATTGTCTGTTTTAGTGGTGGGGCAGTCAGAATGTCTTTCATCAATAATTTGCATTTTATTTTATTCTAAAGTGATTTTACGGAGTTAATAAAAAGTTTTTGTTTTATTTTCAAATTCTACGGGAGTAATTTTAACTGTTATATTTCAGATTCTGCGAGGGTGATTATAAATAAAGGTATTCTGACTGCTTGTCATTATCATCATGATTATTATTATTTTGACTATCAGACCGATACAAATATTCTTTAATTTATTCATTCAACATTCGACATAAGTATTCTTTTTACTATGTTATTTCTGTCCTTTTCGATAATAAATTTTCTTGATGATATAATTTAACTTTTAAAGAAATTTCACCAGATTTTTTATTTATTTCTACGATTTATGCTCATAGTTAAAGTGCATTTATTACATATTGTAAATAAAACAGAGTTTTTAATATTTCAATTAGAAATAGTGGTCGAGTAGTTCCGTAGTAATTACAGAAAAACTTTTTTTCAGCTAATCTTTGAAGCTATCAACGACCACAATTTACGAAAAAATTTTTAAAGGTGACCTAACATCCAACACAATAACTCTTTTAAACTTCAATATTTTAGGAAGTAAAAAGTAGTTACTGTGTCGGATGCTAAATAACCTTTGAAAGATAGAAAAGAGAGAAGTGTAAATTATTAAAAACTGAATTATACATTTAATTAAAAGTGTAAATAGATAAAAAATATCCCTATAAAGTATAAAATTCTGAAATTAATCTTTGCGGCTTATAAAAATGTCATTTGGAACTTTAGCAAAGTAGGGGTGTGCGAGTAGCTCGAACTACGAGTAACTCGAACAAATTACTCGACTCGACTCGAGCTCGTCCGAGTCGAGTATTAACTCGAACTTTTCGAGTTACTCGAATTTATCGAGTTACTCGAAAAAATATAAACTACTCGAATAACTCGAGTTACTCGAATAACCCGAGTTACTCTAATAGCTCGAGTTATTCGAATGACTCGAGTAACTCGAATGACTCGAGCTACTCGAACAACTCGAAAAACTAGATTATATTATTATGTATTAATTAGTTCTTTTTTATAAGAAAAAATTATTTTTTTACACTTTATTTTCATTAATTTTCCGTGAATTCTGTTTATCCGTCTATTTAGAAAGAATATTGGAAAAAATTTTAAACTAACTTCGAGTCGAGTCGAGTATTACATTCGAGTAACTCGAACTTTTCGAGTAACTCGAATCTATCATGTAACTCGAGCCATCTGAGTTACTCGGATCTATCAAGTAACTCGAGCCATCCGAGTAATTCGAATTACTCGAGGAACTCATATTTTTTCGAGTACTCGACTCGAACTCGAAGAAAAAACTCGACTCGACTCGAACTCGATTATTCGAGTATTTGCACACCTTTATAGCAAAGTGTAAAATTGTCTTTTTATACTTTACAAATTCAATTTTTATGCTTTTCGGTGTAGAAGGGACGTCACGCAAGTATAGAAAAAATTTTTTAAATAAAAAAAGAACAATATAAGTTCTTACAAAAACTATAACTTTGTTATATAGTTTAAAAAATTTGAAAATTGGCTGTCACTGATACAAATTTACAAAATATTTAACGATCAGTAATAAAAATAATATTAACTTATATTAAAATATTGTATCGAAATATATCACAAATTTTTAAATTTTCACAATAGATTTTGAAAATTCTTAAAATATAAATTTAATTGAAATTTCAAATTCAATTTTCACAAACATAAATATAGCGTCTAATTTTGTTGAGTTAAGGGAGTACATCTATATTAGAACCTAAAAATAAAAATATAATTTTATTAATATTTAACCTATGATTAAAATATTTAAATATTATTTGAATTTTTTATTAACTAATTTGACTTTTTCAAAAGCATTTGGCTTCAGTATTAATATCATTTTTGCATAAATATAGGGCTTTCAAGGTGGTATAAATTTCAAAATTAGGTATAATTATTAACATCTCTTAAAGAAAAAAATTACAAATTTTTGGCATTTTATAAATCTGTATATATATATGCATGGAAGACGTAAATACTGAAGCCAAATCTGTTTGGAAAAGCCAAATTAGTTCCTAAGGCCATCGAAATCTTACGGGGCAGAAATTGTGGATACTAAGGTTCATCAAGCCATCATGGTAGTATAGCTAGAGTGAAATAACTTAATGAAAATATTTGAATCCACCTTAAGGTATTATTTTAAATATTATAAATTTAAATTAAATATTAATAAAAAGTAATTGTTTTTTTATTTTCAGGTTTCAATATAGATGTACCCCCTTAAATCATTTATTAGAAGTATAAAATGATTTTTTTTCAGGTATTACATATGCATAGAAAAAAGACTTTGTAGAAATAACTTTCTCCGCAAACGTATTTTTCACGCACGCTAATACTCTGGCCTTATCATGATAATAAACACACACAGCAAGCTCCTAGTGATTAAAGTTTGATTAATATTAACAATGTTTGGGAATAAAATCGTGAAAGGCAGAGAGCATATGACTGTTTCTGAAAATTTACTAGCCAGTAACCCTAGTAGTGACTATGTATCTAGAACGTTCCATAGTACTTTTATAAATTAAAAATTATATTAATTTTAATACACATATAATATTTTTCAATTACATCATTAACATTTTATACTCTTTTCAGAATAAGATGCTTTAGAGATATGTCTTACCTAAGATGCTCTGGAATAATGTTAATGTATGGTATTTGTGCCTGGAACTGAAGTATTTCTTGAATAGATGGTGGCGCCTTTTCAATAGGATAATAATTCATATTGGCAGTAGGAGCTTGTTGATATCGTGGCTCTGGTTGCTGTGCCTGTGGCTGTGGTTGTGGTTGGGGTCTTGCCGCTTGTGTTCTTCTGTGCGCGGGTCTTCGTTGATGTGTAGGTCTTGGTGCTGGAGCTGGTTCTTCATATTGTTGTTCGGCTTTTTCAGCTGCTCGATTATACGAACGCCAATTCACTCGTTGACCTGTGAATAGTGATAATGTTAATTGTAAACGAAATTTTGATTTATTATATATGTAGCAGTGACAATAATTACAAAAAGAATTGTTTGCATATTAGCAAATAATAACAGAAGTCATCGAAAAAATTAAATGTTCTTGCAATAATGACTTTAAAAACTAATTAGTAGTAAAATTATGCATTCGATACATTAAATATTTTCGTTTAATATCTAAATATAATTTAAAATAAACCTACCACTTGGATCTTTGTATTGTACTGCTCTCCCCTGTGGAGCGACTTGTTGTTGAGAATCATCCTGGTTATAATTATGAAGATAAGCTTGGCTACCGCCGTCTGTTGGTCCATGTATTTGAAATTGTGAATTACCATCGGTAGCACCTTGAATACGGAATTCAGAATTTCCATCAGTTGCACCTTGGATGACAAAATCACTATTGCCATCGCTTGCTCCTTGAATTGAAAAGCCACCATTTCCTAATGATGCTGAAATTTGGAAAAATTTTTGATATCATATAATCAAGATACAGTATATACAAATACTAATTAGATCCATAAAATTTATAAGCAATTAGTGTTTTTCAAACAATAAATTTATTTCATCTAATTATACGTTTTTATTAAAATGAAATAAGTACAATTTTTAAATATGAGGGGAAATATTTAAAAATTTGGAACTATTATGACATACATTGATAAATTTTATAATCACAGAAATACATAATGCATGTCAAAAAATTTGCACTCAAAAAAATCACCTCAAAGTAGTAATATCTTTAAAAAAAGAAACGCGAAAAAGTACATCTACCAATTCGCATTTGAAAGGCGCGAAATAGTTGACGATTTTGTATACGTATTTCACAAGTGTATCTCTAACATTTCCACGAGATTCAAGTTTCACGAGAGCAGCCAGGCGTACCAAAAAAAAGTGTACGTATTTTAAGCACGCATTGAATTTAAAAAAAGATCATTATTGGCTATACTTAAATTCTATGTATATCTCTAAGTCTCAGGTATTTTCAACACTTCGACTCTACCAATATAAAAATGGTATAGACTCATAAAATCGTCGCGTTACTATAACAAATCAGTATTGAGCGTTTAAGAAAATTTCGAAATGCAGAATGTTTTTCCATTAAAGTCACATCGTAAATATTCTAATTGGATATATACGGACCCAATGGTTGAATTATTATTTCTACTTTTAAAAACATTCACATAGCCAAAGGTATAATAGCGCGGGAAAAAAATTTTAATAATTCAAATTGCTTGAGTTTATATGCAGCAAGAGTATGCAATGTGATTTTAAATATCGTAACATAATAAGTAATTACCTGCTTGATCCGTATATTCAACCCCTTTGTCCGCACTATACTTGAGGCCCTGCGCCCGTCTGTTACCGTCACTTGGCCCTTGAATTGAGAATTGACCAAAGCAGAATGGCAATAGGGACAAAATAATTATCTGTAAAGAAAAGGTTTTTTTTGTATATTAGTAGAGTTGAAAAATTCAATTGGTCAAATTGTTAAATTACTTTTGCTTGTTTATTATATTATTCATGGTTTGTATGAATTCCTAAATTAAATATACGTAATACGTATACATCGTCAAATTATAGTTTATGCAAAAATTTTAATTTAATTTTTTAATTTACATACAAATTTTTTTGTACAATTCTAAATATTTCAAGCCTGATTTGTTTTACAAATTAATTCTAGTTTAATTATAAACAAAAATTTGCTATTTATGTTACTGCATTCGTTGATAGTGAAAGTGTAACAAAATGAAAAAATAATAAATTTGCATATGTATGACATTTTAATCTTATTATAATATTATTTACATTTTTTTTGTTAAGATTTTTCAATTTTTATATATGAAGTATGTGAAAGCTGAGTGTATCTAATGTTTCCAGAGCAATGAATTAAAATAAAATATGTCGTTTAAATTATCAAAATGTATTAAATATGTAAAAATATATTTCCATGAAATAAATAAACATTAAACATGAAACTGTTATTTTATGAATATACACTGTATCACGTTACATTAAAATAAAATAAGTCTGCATAAAATAAATCAGTAATTTAGATTATTATTCGAATAAAACCTTTTCAAAAGAAATTAAAAAAATAAAAACATAATCAACATTTTTAATTTTTTTTTTTTTTTTTTTAATATAAACTACACCGAAGTGAAAGTTAATTCCGATATTTATATGCGTCATCTACAATATTCACATTCCTATAAAAATATTACATTATTCTTCTCCAGTTGTATAGTAACGACCGATCATTTAAGAAAACACGCGGTTCACTCGTATATATATGCAACTCATTAAGAATACAAAATACACATATATAGATATATAAATGCATAATTTTGCAGACGTTTATAAGTTGAAGCTAAATGTTTATCCTACATATAGTGAAAGAGAGAGAAAGATGATGCTTGTATACCACATACTATTTATCATTGTTTTTTTTAAATCTCACAACAGTGGCAAAGTAAGAGTTTCAATAGTAAAATTTTAATGGACTTTCATTATCATAGCATATAGTTCGTATATGTTTATGAACATATATACATACACATATATGCATGCACGTATGCATCTAGCATAAATAAATATCAAAGTGAACATTATATGCATCTATATATTATGCAGTATATAACGATTAGCACCAAAAGGCACTTCTCGCTGGATGTATATATACACAAAAGAGAGGAGAAGTAAAATAGAAAGTTGGCTAACAGCTACATATGGAGATTCAAGAATAGACGGTACATTAGATGCTGGTTACAGTCGATGCAAGTGCGATAAGTAGATGTTAGTTAGGTATCTTATTTATTTTTTTTTAATTTGCTTTTTTTTCTCTTCTCCCTCATTTTCTCACAGCGCTCGATTAAAAAGAGGCTGTGCAATTATTGGATTTTTGTTTCGTCATAAATTAATTAACTATTCAGTGAATACGTTAGGATAACGTTTATTATATTTTAAGTTATTATTTGTTAATTTATATGTAATGAAAAAATCAATTAATCATCTATTTAAAAATATGATTTTCTTTAAAATTGTATAAAGTTAATAATGTCCTTAAATTACATTTTTATCGGGTACACGAATTTTATTTCGACTAAATTAATTTTAATTACAAAAGAAAATTATATGAAAAATATCTTAGATCGTTTTAATTTATAATTTAAAAAGAATAATTTATAATTTGAAATAAAAATTAAAGATTTTGAAATAACCCTTTTATTGGTATTAACATTTAAAAAAAAGGCGAATTAAAATTTATTCTATAAAATTGATTTTTCCGCTCTAATTATTCAAATTGAAATTTCTGTTAATTGGTTGATTTATAACCATAATTAAATTGTCAAAGGCTTATAACAAGATGTAATTAAAAAAAATACACATGCAAAAAAAGTATTATTTATTTTAATATTTAGTAAAAGTCTTTGCATGCATCAAAATCATTATTACATCGATAGTTTTCTTCCTTAATAAATAATATTCGACGTTGGGAAACATTAAAAAATTTAACTCTGATCTTAAAAATTTTTTTAATACATTGTGGAACCTTAGTATACCCTATCATTAAAAATCCGTAATTCTCATATATAAATTTAGCAACTCTGTATTTTTTTTACTTTTATAACATAGATATTAAAAACCAATAATAATATTATATAATACTTTGAAGAAAATTTTTAGGTGAAATTTATTATGACTTGATAATTTAGACTTTAAAAAAAAATTATATTATACAGATAATAATTGGCTATTTTTTTCAAACGTGAAAATTATACGTTATAAATATAAATTTTTATAATATATTAATTTTAAATTTATAAATTATAATATATCCAAAAAATTAACGTTTATTTTATAATCTTCATGTAAGTACATTGACTTCTTTAAATTTACTTTATGAATCATTTTATAACTTTAATTTATTTTTTTAAACGGACTGTACGATAGATCTATCATTAATAGTTGAACCAGTTGACTTCGCAATCAGATAAAAAAAAATGGTGAAGTTTACCTCGACGCGATTTGCTTTTTCCGCTTAAAAAAAAAAGAAAAGATAAACATTCCCTTTCGATTTACAAGTCGTTGCCCGTTACATGCTACAAACATAGCATGTCACGCACGCTTATTCGCTGTTCCTTTTCTTTTTTCTTACTTTATGGTACATCGGTACATGGTAGCGAGAAAGATTTGATTACCAATAGAAAGCGTAATGAAAGAATAATAAAAAATTTTTTTCAATTTTAAGATTATTGGTTAATTTTACGTTACTTCCGTATTATCTTCAAAATCTCAGTAGTTTATTCATTAAAGTTTAATGTGATAATAATTATTGTTAAAAAACAAATACTAGTTTTTTTTTAATTTTTGCTTGTTTGCAAAGTATCGAGTGTATTATGGTAAATTTTGCGCAATACAGATTTTTATTATACGTGGTTGCGGGTAATGTTAATCTCGTGTGTCCGTAAAAGATATATTGCTTAAAAAATTATATTTTGCGGATATGAAATGAGTTCCTTTAGATCATCATAGATAAATTTTTATTATAAATTATCTTTTATCCATCCTTTTTACCTATTTTATAAAGATTGTATGAAAAAAATTAAACATTTAATAAATTAAATTTCATTGAATTTGGTTGAAATAATTAAACAAAATTAATAATATCTACAATTTAAATAATTTTATTTCATATTATGTTTATTTTATAAAAATTCATTGAACTTCAAAACTATGAGTTTTGATTAAATATTTTACAAGTTAACTTCGTATAAATTTTAATTAAAATAAATTTTATAATTAATATTATTTATATATAAATTATTTCATAAAAAAATTTATATTATATTTATTACATTTGTTGAAATTAATCAAAACATTTCAAAATTAGAAAACAGAAGAATAAATATACAAACGCACATACAATAGAATACTTCCGACAGGAAGAAAGTGCAATTTGATTAAAGTTAAAAAAATACGCATCCAAAGCTTTCTCATTCTTTGAAGTAAGAATAGCCACAGCGAATCATTAAATCGTATTCGTTTTGCCTTTTTTACATTAACATGCAATGTAACATTTAAAATAAGATCACGATTAATTTCACGAATGAAAATCTTACTGTGTGTTTTAGTCTTTTTAAAAACGAGAAAAAAAAAGATAATTTCAACTATGTATATGTGCATAGTTTAAAGTTTCACTAACACTTCCTTTCTTGCATAAATCTAGAAATTCAGGAAATCTCTCAAAGCAAGGAAAAAAAATCTTTTTCACGAAATATACATTGTCCTCGGCCTATAACAACTGGTTTGCGACATTTCAAAGTGATTTAAATCTTTTAAACTTTTTTTTTCTTTCAAACACTCACTATACTATATATAGATATATATGTAAAGTAAAAGTATTCTCTGAACACTTAACAAGCGTTAAAAGTAGTACAAAATTGTTACAACAAAAAAAATAATAATAAACAACAGAAAAATTATGCTTAACACCTTCGCACTCAACAATAAATTGAAAAAAAAAATATTTCAAAAGCAAAAAGCTAAAATTTTAACGAGCAAGTACATAAACACTAAGCCTATATAAAATAATGAAATAAATAAAAATTTAAAAATGTAAAAAAGAATAATTTACCTGTAGTTTCGCCATAGTTGTTAAAAATTAAAAAAAATGTTTCTTAATTTTATTTATTTTTTCTATTTAGACGGCGACGGCGAACTAATGCCGTCGAGGGTGGAGCGATTCTGAAGCGGGCGCGCGTCGCACGGTACAACTTTATAGTCTCTAAGTCTCACGTTGTATGTGTAAGAGGTATATATATATAAAAGAGCTCTATCGGGGGATGTGTCTTATAGATTTTCCCGGCGAAATGAACGGCACAAAAACTTCTATGTTTACTATATATATTAAATCCACCACTCCAATAGAACTTTTAAAGTTTTATATATATACGTGCATGCATGTACCGATGTTGCTTTGACTTTTATGTTATACTATGTCATCTCAAGGCGTTTTACTTCCAATTTCTGTGTGTTTTGTTCTCCTATTTTTTTTCTTGGTAATTTTGTTGTTGAAAATATTTATTACTTGAATATATTAAACTTTTTTTTCTAATCTATAAAGTAAATAGTCTCGTTAATGACTACCAAAATAAGCTTGTTTTATATAATTATTTGGAAGATATTTTTTTTTATTTATAAAATAAAATAGAATTTTAAAGACTTAACGACTTGAGCAAAAAAAATTTTAATGCACAAGTTATTACTTTCAAAAGCAATTTAAAAACCATGAGAACTAATCTGTCAATAAAAAAATAAAATTATCCTGCTTTATTGAAATATCGTACGAGTAGGATTAAGTAGAATTTTTTTAATACACGTGAAAGTTTTATTTAAATATGAGTTTATTAGAAAAATTAAAAATGATTTATTATCATAATACGCATCGTACTAAATTAGTTTAAAGTGTAATTTAACACCATATTTATGGATGAGTAGCAAGATGAACGTTAACGTGATGTTCAAAACATTTTTTGAAAATGGAAAGATTTCAGATTTGCTTTACGGAACTGACAGATATTTTTATAATTTTTTTATACGTTAGAAATTGAGTATTTAAAAAGTTGATTTGAATTATAAAAAGACAAATTGAGGTAGTCAGTGGCTCACTCGGTAGAGCGATGGATTCATAATCTCGAGGACTTGAGTTCGAATCCCGCTCTCGGCGGCCGAGTGATACAAGCACCACTTTAACATGTGCTTTGTTCACAAACATGCTGAAACGACCTCCGTCGCTAATTAGCACCGTAATGATAGGATAAATACAGTGACGTTAAATAAATTTAAAAAATAATGATAAAATAAAAAATAAGATAAGCTCATATCAAATTTTTTTACAGAAAAATAAGTTAAGTTACGATTACATTCATATTAAAATCTTTAATTTCATTAATTTTATTTGACAGAAATTTTTAACTTGCACGTATTGATGTTTTCCTTAATGACGAATGAAAAATGAGTTTATACTTACCAGTATTAAATAATCATTTTTTTTTCTAATTCAAATTTTAGACTTGAATAAATCGATTTCCGACAATACAATAATATTTTTTTTATAATATATCATTTGTAATATTGAATAGATTTAAAAAATGTTTAATATTTAACTATTTAGAAAATTACGTAGGAATTCAAAATTTTTTCTACATAAATAATTGAAAAAATTAAGTTAGCTCTAACGGTATAATTTTTATTTTTTTTTTTATAAGATTTACTCGTGTAGTTACATTACATTGATTTATATATTTAAAAGGTATAAAATTTTTCTTTTATCTTTTGCTAAAATGTCGATCAAGTTTTCAAGAAATTAGAAAGTTCTCAGCTACTTTCTTAAACGTTGTAGTAATTTTTTTATATTTATAAGAAAAAAATAATTAACATTTACTTAAAAGTGTTAAATGAAATTAATAAATTATAACATTCTTATGTGTCTAGACTCAAAGTAACGTTAAAAATAACTGATAGAAAAGTAACTGATATGAAAAAATTTTTTTCTTTTAATATCATTTTAGTTTGAGATTCGTCACACCTTTCTAATGTATTAGGAAGATTAGATACGGGAACGGATTCGAACGATAATTTCCTATATAGAATCCATGACTGTAAGATATTAAGATTAAGATTGTATCTTAAAAGGATAATAGAAAATTTTACATTTTTTTTTAAAGAACCAATATTTATATGAGTAATTTATTAAAAATGTTATATAATACGAATAAATTTTATTTCTAAGATAAACATTTTTATGCTATTTTATCATATTTATTGAATATTTTGATTCTAATTTAATTTGAATCGTGCACGTTAAAGAAGAAAATATATTAATCGTATTTGGAATCTAAGGATTTCGAAATTGAAATATGAAAATTTTAAAATATTAAATTATTCAATACAGTACTTAGGTACAACTTTAAATAAATTTAGTTAATTTAGTACCTAAATTGATATTTTTATGTTGTTAACTAATGTTATGCAGTCAAATTTAAATATTAAAAAATATATTATTTTAAAATAAATTTATTTAATCCAAGAAAATTTAATGTTTATATAAACCAATCTTACAGAAATTGAAATTAATTTAATGTGAAGTGAATTTAACATAATATAAAGTCCCTTACATTGCTTGTAAATAAAATTTTGTTTATAAATAACTGATAATTTTTCAATTAAATTAAAAAAAAAAACATTGACAGTACCCTGTCACGTGTACGCATGTCATATATGTCAGGAAAAAAAATAAAAGAAGAAAAAGATTGCACTATAATGTTTGCGTTCGATGTAATTTTCCCATAACAGACATTTCTCGGTCAGCGACTCCAATTCATCTCATTCAACTGGAAGGCTCGTTAATTTTATAACGAATTTCCGGAATATTTCAGCATAACTGGCATCCAACGAAAACTATGTTGTTGTTTTTTACTTATTTAAAGTTTTTTTTGTTATTTTTACTCGTAATCGTGATGCGAAATGGTAAGCACAATTTAAAAATAAAAAAATAGAAAGAAAAACTTCAACTGAAGTTTGTAAAATCGAAAGTATACAGCGTAACGCCGGTGAATGATCTTATAGTATAAACAGCAATTTATTGAAGCGTGAAGGCCACGAAAGTGGATCGTTGATCCTTCCTTCCTGATCCGGAGAAATGCCTCTCTTAAAGATTTTCTTTCTCTATTTCTCTTTTCTTACTCTTTCTCTCTTTTTCTCTCTACTGCCATTGATTTGCTCGTCAATTTTTCATGTGCAATTGGAATAGGTGAAATCGTTCATTAAAATCCTCTCTTCATTTCTCTTTAGTTTTGTAATGAAAAAAAAAATTTAAGTTTTTTATATTACTCTGAATAACTTGTTACATGCGTTCAATTTTTTCAATGATACAGCCAATTGGCTGCAACATTGTATTTTATTATAAAAAAAATTTCACTTCTACATTCTTAGATATACTTATTGTTACATTTATGTATTGATCCATACAATATTAAACGCTTTTATGGTTAGAGGGAACGTGAATTTTTGCTTTTATTTTATTAATACTTTATTATTAGAGTAGCTAAAGCCAATAACTGCTAATAAAAATTTACATTGATTTGAGAATTTTTTAATAAATAAATCATTAAATTCTTTTATTAATTTTTATCTAACAAAACAAAATCAATTTTTTAATGTATAAATAATTAAAATAGGGAGGATAATTTACAATGAATCCTTAAGCTTACATATGCTACTCTAATCTACGCATAAAATATACTATAAAAATTACTACATGGTATAAAAATGTTTTTTTTTTGGCATCGCAAGATTACATGATAATAAAACCACCTCAAACATTCAAATACGATGAAAAGGAAGTCATATATAACAAAGATTATAACTTTAGGTTTTCTCCCTAAAAAAAAGTTAGAAAACCCCATCAATCTTCTTTTATTAATCATTCCATTTTCTAACGAATCAAAAAATTCAATTTCCCTATTATAAAGTAAAATATTAATAAAAATTCTATTCTGCTGGTTCTGGTTGTTCTTTTGGCTCTTCTCGTTCAGTTCGTTCCTTGTACTGTTGCTCTTCATCTTCACCCTTGATGTAGTAAACCTTGCTACGGTATTTGTAAGGTCCCTTGACATCATCAGTGAAAGGTTTAGGTACAAAAATTGTTTTAGGTTTATAATAGATCCTGTTCGCAATAACATGGTATGGTGTCTGAGCTTGAAGATTCAACAATTGATGAAGTTCCTTGGGCATACCGTCGTCAGCATTGCTTCTCTGTTGCTGTTCTTGTTCTTCAGCAGTTGGTTCTTTGCGTTCTGGTACAGCACCGTATTGTGGAGCTGCAGTTGCTTCGACAATTGGTTCTTCATTTTTGTACTGAATATAACCAACTTTACCTTTCGAATGTAAATATTTACTGTAGTATTTTGGATTATATTCATAACGAGCTTGAGTTTGGGATGTTGCTTGATTTTGTTCATCTTGGTCAGCAGCATTGGATTCTGGTTTTTGGGATTGTTCTTCCTCTTGTTGAGCGGGAGCTTGATAGACGTAAACGGATGGATCAATATATGGTCCTTGTGGTTGATACATTTCAAGGATCAATTGTTTGATGTGCGTTGGCACCATTGAATAAGGTTTGTACTGGACCTAAAATACAATTAAGAAACGTTATATTACGTCGTTAAATTCATAACTGTATTAAATGCGTTAAGATTAATAATAATTATTTTCATTTTTTGTTGTTGAAAAATTTGTTTCTATAGCAAAAAATTTATTTTGTATCACTACTAAATTGATAATAACAACCATTATAATTTTATAAATTTACATTAACATATAACGCATATTTCAGATATTTTATCGATGGATATCGTAAATATTGCCTTAAAAAAAAGAATAATCAAACCGCAAACTTTCAATAAGCACTGAATTAGTGTGTTTACGTTTACGCTTTGACACGTGTTAATGTGCACCGGACTGTGTGACTACATACCGAACGTAAATCTTGTAAATCAGGTTGGTTATACTTATATGGAAAACCAAAAAATAGAGAACGAACGAACTCACGTTATTCAACGAAATGTTATCATTAATTTAATTAAAACAACCATTAAAGATTAATTTCTCCAAATTAAGTATTCGTTTATTTGTAAAAAAAATTTATGCGATTAATTATGTACTGTAAAATTGTTATTTATTAACAAAATATTCTAATTCTTTTTTTAATTATACCAAATTTAATTTTTTTTTTTTGCATGCCAAAAGAAATACAAATTACTGTTTTAGTAAAATCCGAAGTGTACTGTATAATTTTCACGTTGCAATTAGAATTTATGCTATAATTTTAATGTTACTATCCCTCCAACTGTAATTAAAGTTTCAGTGCGTATTTCCTGTAAAAAATATATATCCAGAAAAATCAAAGAAAGATCGGAAAAAAGAAATGATTTAATTCCAATGCTCGATCTTAAAAACCAACCATAATGTAGAAAGAGAAAGATGAAGAAAAAAAAAATGTGTGAAAGTAATGTAATCGTAACTTCGGCAAATAATCTAATGGTATAGTATTGCGTTCATCGATGCATGAAGGCCAACAAATGTATGGTATAAGAATCGTTTGCTCCTTCCGTATATTACAAATATATTCTTTGCCTTTTCCTTATTTCCGATTTTATTGTCTTTATTGAGGCGTTTAATAAGGTGAAATCGTTGATTAATTATTTTAATTTTTTCACTCTGTTTGTAATAGCGATTTTATGTTACATATTGATTTCAAAGTTATGTACATTGATTTTTTGGAGTAGAAAAAATTGATAAAAAAATACTTCTTGGTATCGTTGAACATTAAATTAGTTTCACTTTTACCAAGTTAGGATATTATATTTTTAATCTGCTTATCTCAATTTTAATTTTCCTTAGAATAACGTCGAATCGAACGTTAAAATGCAAACAATGTTTATTCATTTTTTAAATAGATTTTAATATAAGGTTACTTTCACTAGTAAGATTAGGAAAAAAATTTTGATTAATTTTTAAAATTATTACTTTAGATAATCTTAATTTTAAATAAATTCATTCGACAGCTTTGATGATAAATTTAACAATCAATAATTGCAATTTCGCACCTGAGATAAAGTAAGATTAAGCTTTCAAATAAATTTTATAAATTTTAGTAATAAATATGATAATTTTATTATAAACTCATTTCCTGATTTTAAGGTTAGCATGGAAGAGTGTGATAAATTTTAATAAAATTAAAAATATTTTTTTCAATTCTGAATTTTCTGAAATTTATATAAATTTGAATGGTTCGATTAAAAATTTCATTTACAAAAATATGAAAAAAAATGTTAAAATATGGTCCCTTTAATAATTATTGAATAATAGCAAAATTTTAATTGCAAATAAGTATTCCACACTTTTGTTTTCATTTATCCAGATCATAATCAATGACACATAAAATTTTTTTTTAGTAAAATCCTCATTACCTGAACTTGATGTACCGGCTGAGCGGGTACAGGTTTTTCTTCAGTTGCAGCAGCAGCAGGTTGTATAAGATCAGCTTGATGATGAGCTAAACTTGGCTGTGCTGTACCAGTCTCAGCCCTCTCATTGCGCTCGGAATTTTGTAGATGGGATTTCCATTGCGTGTATGGTGCATATAATTTCCAGCTAACTTTCAAGCCTATACGTCAATCATAAAAAAGTATTGGCATCTCAATTTTGATCAATCATATTTTATTTCCTCGATGTCAGTTCAATAACGGAAGATAATTTAAATAAGCATGCTATTTTGTATAATTACATAGATGAGATACATAAAATTGAAGGTTGATGAAATTCGACGGAAGATTCAATATTTTTACGGAAGAAAATTAGAAAAATTTATTTTCAAATATTATTTAGATTATCATATTGCAAAATTCATAGGAAGGAAAGATCAATAAGATAAAATAGAAAGTTCAGACCTTTAAAAAGTAATATACACATTGTAATTAGATTGAAAGTTCCGATATGCATTTTAATTGCTTTTAATTAAAATATATCGTATACGCTTAATTAAATTACCAGAAGTGCAACAATGTTTAAAACTTTACAAATTTTTTTTATGTAATTAGGTGTATTAGTTTAGTTTTTCCGTATGATACCATTTTATAGCATGTGATAAAATCTTTAAGCATAATGATGACAATAAACATTTTTTTAAAATTCAACTTTTACATTTAAAACAACTTTACCATCGGGATCGCTGTATTGGATATGTCCTTGCGGTGCACGAGATTGTCGCTGTTTAATAATTGGTGATTCGTTGTTTTCTTCTTGCGCCAGACAGACGGAAACGAGAAGTACAAAATAGACCTTAAAATAAATTACGTTAATATTAATGGGATTCAGTATTGGCTTCTAGTAACAAGTTTATTAAATATTTAAATCAAATTTTTTTTTTCAGTTATACACATTGAAAGTAGTGTTTTCGTGTACTTAGAAAACTAGAAAGAAAATTTGTTCTAATTTTAGAGTCGTGATAAAATTTTTAATCTTATCGCGTGGGATTTGCGCGTTAATTCCAAAAATAGAGTGAATTCTCGATCAAGTTAATTTAAAGTATACGAGATTTGGAAACATTTTTTTTTAACAAGAAACAAGTAATTTTTAAATATTTCAGCATTCTTTTGAAATTTCCATATTAAAAAGGAGTCACTTTTTCTAAAATCAAGTAATAAATTGCAATGATATTTATAAAAATTTGCTGTGGCCTTTCCTCAATTTTTTATCGTGATATTTCATTGAAATTATTCAAATATAAAATGTTATAAATTAAATTTAATAATAAAAATTAATATTAACCTTTGTTATTAAAAATATTTTGTGATTTCTGTTACATAAAACTCATTGCATATACTCTATAACAAATTGGAATAATCTACAGATTCCATCAAACTGGAAGATAGTAAAAGTATGTCTTTAAATATATAGATGTTTTATGATTTTTATAAAAAATTCTAAAAAAAAAATTTTTACATGTATGTTATACTTGACGTATACTTGATGATTAATTTTTGTTGTTTATTAAAAAGAAAATTGCACTTACAACGCTTATAAACTTTCACCATAATTTTACTAAGATGTTATTTTTATAACTTCCAAGACAAAGTTTATAAATTTTAATTTTTTTTAAATTTATTAAGCTATAAAATAATTCTTATATAATTTTTTATCAATATTCAAATTTTGATTTATCATAAAAAAAAATCATTTAAATTATAATCATAAAATATTAAAAAAGCTATAAAATAATTTATTTAATTTAACTTTCGATAATTTAATATCAATAAGACAAATAAAAATTCAACAAAATGTATAGATAATTATTTCAAACAATGAGAAAAATAAAGAATAAATTTGCATGAAAAATTTTCCTGTATTGAATCATTGTTTTGTACGTTCATTAGTTAAATAACGTGTAACTCGACAAGTAATTGTTTGCAATTAAAAACAAGTATCAATAATTGTTTGGCGCCATGTAATTATAAGCTTTTCTAGAGATTTCTAAGAATCTTAAAGTGAACAAATAAATTTATTTGAATTGTACCCAATAAAAATATTTACAGGTAAATAGGAATTATTATTATTATGAAGCAAATACTTTTTTAAAGAAAATATTGATTTTTTTTTTTTAAATTATTTCTCTACATATTAATTTATTATTTGGTATTAAAAATTAAATAAACTAGTAATTCAAATTCGAATTTAAAATCAAATAGATATATTATATCTTATTTTTATATTTATTATAATTTAAAAAATATCCAATAATTTAATAAAATTTTTTTAAAACTTCAATATTAGAAGAAAATATTAAAAAACTGATATTAATTTTTCAAATACTTCTTACCACAACAAAATTTATTTATAATATTTAACTAATAAAAAAGATACTATAAAAAAATTAATTTACCGAAATAAAAAGAATTAATAAAAACAGAATCGAGAATCAATATTCATAAAATAATACCCAATCAAACCATAAACTAAATATCAGCTGAACAAAGCTACGTTATCAATAAAACTAATACTACAATCAATTACACTCACTATTGACTTCATATCGACGATCAAATCAGTGAAATGAAAATAAAAAACTTTCGAACTTAATCGAACAACTTAATTTTCACACTTAGCTCCTTTTATCACAATATCTAAGAGAAATAACAGGAGAAGAATAAAATCCGCAATCCTCTCGGGGTACGTATAATACAAGAGATGTCACCGCGAGTCAAGTTTGAAGAAATCTGTTTGTCGGACCAGCGAGAACATTTCTATATAGGCAGCGGTTGGGCGGCTTTAACTTAACGCGTTCGTATAATTAGGTATATATCTTTCCTTCTCTTACTCTCGTTTAAAAAAGGATTTTCTGTAGTGCAGATACCCCCGGTAGCTCAACTAAACGTTATGCTTTTTTTTTTCTTCAATTTTTTCTCTTTTTTTAAAAAGTCATTCGCCTCCGGTATATAACTTTTAGCGGCCTCTGCTTCGTGAACATGAAAAAAAGCCTTCGGGGTATATATTGTCACGATATATGTAAGAGAGGAAAAGAGAGAGGAAAAGTTTTAAAAAAAAGGAGTAAATGAAAAAGAAGGTAAATGTATATATATGTATATAGTAAATACATAACCATTTGGATTTTGTAGTGGCGTAACATCAGCTAAAAAAAAGAACGAGTAAGCGTGATTTTTTAGAAAATCCCAGGAAGTTTATATGGTGTGGTGTATATGGTAAAGTCAAGAAAAATAACGAAAAAAAAATATAGCTGTTCACTCAATTTTGTTTTTTAGGTGTAATGCAATTCTATAAATGTGTGCGAATGTATGTATATGCGTGTAAACGACAATTTTTGCGAATGCTATTTTTTTTTAGCTTCAAAGGAGGTAATTCTAAATATGTTTTTTTAATTTTTAAATTGGAGAAAATGTATTTTAAGATAAGAATGGTTAAAACTTTTCTGTTTTTTTTTCTATTGTGAGCGTGAAAACAACTCAAGTTGCGAAGTACAAGAATGCAGATTAACTATGGTTTTTAGGTGTCTACCTTTTCTATGGACATTTTATTTTACTGTCATTTAACTAAGCAAATTAGTTGAATGCTTTAGAATTTTTTCTAATTTTACAACAAACTGGGGTGACGTTTAAAATAAATATTTTTTAAATGATAAGTAGATATTTTTTTTTATCACAAGTGCTATTTTAAATAATCAAATTTTTGTTAATTATAAAAAATTTTAAATAGTAAATAATATTATCATCTAAAAATAATATTATTATTTTTAAAAATTGGGTTTCATATAGTTACTTATATTATGATAAAATGAATTAATATTAAATTTGAAAGCCAATTTTTTAAATTAATTTTAAATCTTTCGACGTATAATACTAAACTATTATTTGAAAAAATAATTATTCTTTAATTATATCCCAATAGCTATCATGCTATTTTTCCTTACGATCTAACGTTACGTTACGATGAACCAAAAATTAAATTTGATGCTTAATTTTTTTGAAGAGCATCATTAAAATTGCATTGATTATTTAATACACAATGAAAAAAAATTAATAACACTTATTAAACCTCTTGTTGCAATCCTCGTTATTTCATTTACAGTAATTTATCCAGTCAATCTTTTTTTAAATGCTCGATAACTAAAAGGCATATACTATTAAAATAGAAAACGTTTCACTAAAAATGTACTAAACAAATTTTTTTTCCATCATCAAATTGAAGAGATGCATCGTTCAACAAATTATCTAACAAAGTCATTATTCAAGACAAAAAAAATAATGCTTAAGTATGCATAAAATAGCTTCCACTTTAATTATGTTTGCTGAATAGATACTCAATTAGAGGTTCTAACCGTATTATCCTCGATATAAAAACTTTTGTCTTACGTCAGATATTACCAAATCTAGTTCACTGTCTTAAGGGGTATATTTATACCAGTGTTAAAAAAACTGTGCATAATATTTGTGGCACAATCGACAAATCAAAAACGGAACGGTAAAAAAATTTCTTATCTAAAAATATTCAGTTATTAATTATGACGTTATAATTTATTGCTGTAAAAAATGCATTTTTTTTAATATATGGTATACTTTATCATTTTTTTTTTTTTTTTTTAATAAAACATTTTATTTTTTAGAAACTTTTTTTCATTTTACACGGAAATAATAAGAATTTTTAATTTCGAAAAATTAAATTTTAATTATTTTCTAAAATTATTTATTTATAAAATTATTCAGTAAGCATTCGAGATCGAGATAAGTTGAAATATAATAAATAAGATAAAATAATAATTTGAAAAAATAATTTATCGCTTGTTTAACCATAAATTAAACATTTTCTCTGCAAGACTTTGTAATTAAAAATATTTAAAAGCTCCATAAAACAGCATCAATATTGAAATAATTATCTTTTCTTTCAATCTTACTCTTATCTAATAAATACTTAATTGATCAATTATTATAAATTTTCGAATTTTTTATTCTGTAATTGTTATAAATCTTGTCGATTACGATTTACGTAATCTCAAGACATAAATAAACAAAACGGATAAGTAACATCTCTTTTCAATATTACAGACGTATACGTTTATATAATAAGAATATTATAATAGTATCAATCAGAAATATTATTAATCTTAATAATTTCACGCTTTAATCGTGTATTTTCTTATCTAAATTCGTTATCGAAAAATCAATGAAGGCCGGCTATTGCGTTTTATAATTTCTTTACTATTGGCTCGATGGTTAAAGCGAGTGAATGGTAATATCAAAGGATCAGGAAATCCAAGGACAATGGATAGATACGCGATGCAATCTTTTCTTCTACTAACTTTTATTTATTTATCCGTCTTTTTTTTCTTTTTTGTAAAAATAATAATTTTGTAAACAGTAGAATTTTAAAAGTAAGTTAAAATTAATAATAAATTGAAATTTATAGTAAATAACATTTAATGATTTTATAATCCAACATTCGTAAATAAAATTCAATTTCAAAACATCGAATAAAGATCAAATTTTTTTTCATCTTCAATAAAAATCTATAAATGCATATAATCATATTTATATAGTCGCGTGTAAATCATTTCATTAGCATCTAACATTAATCAGGAATTAAACTTTCTAGTATAGGTAAAGTTATGAAAAAAAAGAAAAAGATTTAAAATAAAGTGAAACGTAATGCTTGAAAAAAAGCACATTGAAATGCCTAAAAGCATAAAAGAATTTTACGACTGTAATTAATATGTAAATGAAATATAACTTTCAATTATTTTTGAATTATTATAACTAATTGTTGATTGTATATTGGATCATTAAATACAATTAAGGAATTCTAAATGCATAAACATAATTTTTACTTTAAAAACATTGCAAAATATTTGTGTAAATGCCACAAAAGTAATGTATATCAATTAATACGGTTTGCAACTTGCAACGCGTATTAAATCTATATGATGTTAAATTTAGTGTGCGAGTTTAAAGTTAAAATTAGGATTTTGAACAAAAAAGTAATCATCGAATCTTAATAAGAAGATAAATTTTTTAATATTCTTATTTATTAGATTGTACTTAAAAAAACTTCTTTAATAAGTTAGTTCACTAAAAAATACTTGATAATTTGAAATGTTTCATATCTTATTACGGCATAACGTTATAATTCTATACAATTTAACGAATTAAGTTTACAATTTATTGTTAAAGTAGTTTATTTAATTGTGAGAATTCTTTTTTTCGTAACTCATAGTGAAAGCTTTGAAATGTAAAAAACTACTCTATTTTTAAAAACAGTTTTCAGATTGACATGTGTAGAGTTTTTATCCTCTCTAAGGATTTCAACAACATTTATTAAATTACTATAAATTACGATGAATTTAGAGTAAATTTATTATTTGTTTATTTGTTGTTTATATAAAATTACAAAATATATAAATAGACGCGAAAAATATTTGTGATTTTTATCATAAATGAACCAGTCGCCATATCATTGTACTTTATTTAATTTTGTAGTTTTACATAAACAACAAATAAACCCATGTGTACATACGAATAAATTAATTATAGGAAGTATAAATTTTTCTGCTTTTATTTAAACAAAAACCTAAAATGCTTACGTATCTTAAAAAAGATTATATTAAACATACGATATTAAATAAGTGCTACAATTATGTGAACATTCAAATAAACTACTATTTTTCTTTCGCGAAAATTTTATCTTATATGTAAAGTAACTACGTTACTTAATTTTCTTAACAGATCATTCAGTTCGTATTTCAAGCTGTCATAATAGCTGTTAAAAAAAAATTCTTTTTTTTTCTTTTCCACATTCGGTACGTTTTAGTTTCTTTTTTCTCTTTTTTTTTGTTCTTTCAAATCACGAAACAGTCGTATCAAGATAATTCGAGTGTAGTACTTTTTTTTAGCTTGCGATATTTCGAATTCTTACATACCTACGATATAATTTCTCGAATGTTCGCTGCATTTGGGTGTACGAATTGAACTTCTTAAATGTTTTGTAATTGTTGCGCAACGATAATTAATAATTTATAAATGTACTTTATAATCAACTAATGATATTTTATAATAAATATTTCAATAAATCACTAAAAACCTTATAAAATTTTATTATTACAAATGCCATAATTCAAATTCCATATCTAAAAATATCGTTCATTCGTACAAATAAAATTTTATTAACTCTTGCATTAAAAACAAATTTAACGTCCTTGTATGGTTAAAGTCACGTTTGAATTTAAAATTTATTGCACGAAACCCATGAATTAGCCGAATAATTTAAATTTAATAACTTAAAATTAATTTTAATAACGCGATTCAAAATTTTGTAAAACGAAAAAGCAAAAAACAAAAAAAAAATATTTGAGAAAAATAAAGATAATAACTATTCTTAGAACGTCTAAATTTTTTTCTAATACTAAAATATAAATACAACTAAATAGTGCAATTTATTTGCCCTGGCCATAATAAACATTAGCCTGGCGCTCTCGAGTTCAAAGAAAAAAAAAGCACGTAAGAATATTAGTGCAGTAAGCGTGTATAACGAAAAATACGACATAAAAATAAGTGAATGATCCCATGAAAATGTAATAAAGCTACGAGAGTAATTGCTTGTTCTTCTTATATTTTAGACGCATAAAGATAAATTAAGGACGATTTTCAAAATTATCTTTAGACCAGTTAAGTTATATTACAAAATCATTGGTGAAAAAAGATTTGAAAAAAAAAAATTTTCCGGAAAGTGCACGGAGGTCGATAAACGACATTGCAAAATTGCTATACATTTTATACATATAAATGGTGAAAAATTTATTATACTCCAAAAAATATTAATTCGTAGAAAATCAATGTTCTCTTTCATAACGATTTGATTTTTTTGTTAATCAAAATGGAATAACGGTGCTTTTTATTACAAAATTGTACATTGTAATTATGAAAATATTTTAGTGCAATCGTATACAATTTTATATATACATAAAGACTGGCATTTTAATTATTTTATTACTTGAATATAATAATTAATAAAAAATGATTTTATTATAAACATTAACAGTGTTAAATTAAGGAAATGTAAAATACCGACATTACAGTTTTCCAAATATTTTATCCATCATCCAAAAATTTTAAGTATATCTCTATATTACAGCCTTCCATTTTTACTGATAAAAAGCCTAATATAGAGATATTTCAGAAATTTTTTGAATAAAGATTAAAAATTTGGAAAACTGCAATGTCGGTAACTATGTAGAAATCATATACCTTATACTTCCCCTTAATTTTGTAAATTAAAAATTGTAACTTCGTGTCAATGTTTTAGCATTGATTGTTCTTTAGAAATAGTATAAATAAAGCACTTTTCTCTCAAATCCTTTCGGATTTCTAAATATACATCAGTTTTTTTAATTTGAATAATATTAAAGTGCTTAATAATTGTCCTTTATAAAAGAAACATGAATTATTTTTCAATAATTGTCCCAAAACTATTAATATTTTTTTTTCAGATTAATTTGAAAGCCAAATAATAGTCGTCGTAGCAAATTTAGCTCGTGTCAGTGATAATTTGTATTTTCATTAGTTAATTTAAAAAACTAAGATAATTTTTTTTAAATTCCCGCTATTGTTATTAATAATTGCTAGATAAAGAGGAAAAATCTTATTTTTCCGCTAAACAAATGATTTTACTCGATATAGCTTAACTTTGAATATGAATTTCCGATGACTGAGTTGAATTTTCATCATTAAAATTCTGTTAAAATATCATTTGTTAACAAAAACTATTGTTTATTAACAATATCCATTCAACAACAAATTCATTTGTCTCTGCTGGTTCATTACAATATCTAATTAATGTGTGATGTATTCAATTGCTTAAATATTTATGAAGATATTAAATTATTAATTTATTAATAATATATGATTACAAAAAATTATAAGAAATCATTTAGTTATTTTATTTTATAGAATTTAGAACTTAGAATTTTTATATACGTCATTATTTATTTATAAGTGATAATAGTTTAAATTAAAGTTCTTGACTTCTTAAAAGTACATTCTATAAAATATGTATTATAAATCTAAATTCCATCCAATAATTGTAATTTTTTTTATGATTTTGTATAATTTATTTTCTATATTTTCAATAAATTAATAATTTAGTACTTTTTTTTATAATTTTTATTTATTGAATAAAATAATATTTAATACAAAAAACAATAAATAAGGTTATGTTTTAGTCGGATCTTTACAAATATTTTATGATTGCATCATTATACAAAATATATTTTTTTATAAATAGTTTTGAACAATATTTCAAACTTGTTACGGAAATTAAACGTAAATTTTGAAGAAAAAAAAATAAAAATTATATTTTTGTTTTATAACAAATTACACGTGCTCTTACGGCAAAAATAGCATTTATGCTTATAACTCATTAATAAAATTATATTTTTTTATGAACCAAACATGAAATTGTAGATTTTTTTATTACAAATTTAAATAAATTAAGAATATGTCATGTCATCAGTGAAATAAAAAAGATATTTGAAAAATTGATGAAAATTGATATGATTACAATGTTGTCAGGCGTGAATTGCCAATATTTGTTGTCAACTAATAAAATTTAATACAAATTATAAATATAGGAATTGATCAGAAACATTTTTTTAAAAATTTAACTAAAAGAAAAAAAATTTATTCTGTCCTTTTTGTCGGGGCTCCAGCTTGATACGGCACCAAACGCTGGAGCCACCTTAATTATTAATTGTCTTAAAAATGATATTTTTAATACAATTAACACTGACAATTTAATTTAGCGATGTAAAATTCACATAAAGAATTAAGTTATATCAATCAAAATATTTTATTATGAGGAAAAAATGAGATCTTTTATTTTTGTTTAAAATTGTTAATAAAAATTGATAGCAGCATTTTTGAAAAAGTGTCCTCGTTTATTGAAACCAGCTTACAAGTCAAAGCAGCCGAGAGAAACTGGATTTACTACAACTATTATTCGGCTTCCAGATTATGCTCAAATATCCTTTTTAGCGTTAAAATGAAATGACGTCACAGAGTAATAATAAATGAACTCCATCTATTAGTAAAATTTTAAAGCTTACACTTACATGGTTATAACAGCTATTGGGACTGTTGGTAAAATACTTTCCATATGGTTTCTGTTTTCATATGGTACAGTAATAGGATATCGAAAGATGTGTTCAAACTTTTTGCGTTAGATGGCGTTTCAAGAGCTACTTTCGAATTCAAATCAGATCAGCTGCATTTAATAAAAGGAAAATAAGACAATAGTTTTTCAACAATGAAGTTTTCACATATCAATTTATAAGCAAGGTATGTAAAGCAAGAGTGAATATAAGGGATAGTCTAGACAAAAAAATCAAATTCATTTGGAGCTTTCTAATACGTTTATAATAAAAACTAAAAAAGCTCGTCGTATTTTTACGAGTGATTTAAAATTTTGATCAAAATTGAATGAAAGTCTTGTATGTAATGTCTATTTAAGATAAAAAAAAAGTTTCATTAATTAATATTACAAGAAAAAAAAAATTATCATTACATTTAATATTGATTTTTCTTTCAGGCTTAAACTCAGTCCTGATGCCTCAAGTGTATAAATAACAAGGGAAAGTAGTGTTTTTTCTTGCTCATGAGATCAATAGATTTTATAATGACTAAAAAATTTTAAAGAACGAGCAATAAAGCATCTTTACACACAGGATGACAATAATTATCCGATCAAAATTTCACTCTACTGATATACAGTAAAAAAAGTCTAGATTTCGTAAACTGAAAATAAGATTTCATGACACTTAAAAACAATAAGACAATTTCATTCCAATTGAATTCAAGAAATAAACGACTCTTTTTTCACAAAGGAAATATCAGTGATCAGTGTTTTACATTTAAGTATTTGGAAGAAAATTTGCAAAGTCGTTTTCTCATTCACAATGTCTTTGCATCTCATGCATAAGAAATTTCCTTTGAATAATGAGAAACCGGCGGAAAAAAAATAAAATAAAAGTGAAACACAAGTGGGTAGGCGTTGTAGTGTCAACTTTTTAAAGTATCCAATGTGTACGAGGAAATGAAAAGGTGCACGCGCGTGCGAAAGGGACTCTCTTTTTATTTTAAAGGTGAACAACATTCCGGAGTCATTGTTTTTACCTTGAGATAAAAAAGATTTTTTTTTACGGAAGCACTGAGATTTACTTCAAACGAATTTTAAGATTTTGATATGAAATAAAAATTAAATTTATACCACTGACATATCAATTAATAATTAATTACAAATATGCATTAATTTTCTAATAAACTTTGAGTAATCAAATCTTATTCATATGAAAATGTAATTGTAAGTGACGTTCAAATCATGTAAAAAATATTTATTATTCAAGATGAATAGTTTTACAGGTGACCATGAGTCAATCTCCTTTTTTAATGTTCTACAATTAAAGATCCTCAAATTTTCTACGTTTCAAAAGTATTACGTTTTCATTATTTACTTCTCTCTGATACAAAATTAAAAAATTAAATATTATGTAATTCTTAAGGATATGGAAAATTCCTTATCATATAATAATACTAAAAATTCCTTATCATATAATAACAGGCATCAATGAATGAATATTTTATATCTACCATCGTCAGTATACAAATCAAATGTAAAACATTATTAAAATTCTTTTTTTTAATGGAGAAAGAAATAAAATGTATAAATTTCTGAAACATTGACAATATAAGCATTTTTAAATAAATAAAATAAAAAAATTAAATTCGCATGTGCTTTTCAATAAAGTCAAATAGAAAATTTTATAAAAAAGCACTTTTTTATGTTATTTAACGTCGCTGTGTTTATGCTGTCATTACGATTGCTAATTAGCGACGAAGGTCGTTTCAGTGTGTCAACAAAGCACATGTATCGAAATACAGTAGAGCTTGTATCAATTAGCCGCCGAGAATGGGACTCGAACTCGGATCCTCGAGATTATGAATCCATCGCTCTACCGACTAAGCCACTGAGACCTCCTAATGTGTCAATTTTTTTCGCTACTTATTCTGTGAAAATCGTGTTTTCAAATTATATTTCATGAATATTATGAATTATTTATATGTTAGTAACACGAATTTCTGTTTTATTTAAAAAAAAAAAAAAGAAATTTTAACAATACCTATTATCCGCGTAGAAATAATTCTTATTGGATTTATTTTGGCAATATATAATTACGCAATTTATTAGAATTGAATTCAATAAAAAATACAACAGATAAATTTCAACCACAATAACCATTACATAGTTAAGGAAAATTTACAGAAAAATTCCACAAAATTTTATATCAGATTCTAATTTATTTGCTAACAAATTAACCGCAAATAACTCGAAAAAAAGAAAAAAGTCTCAAGACACTCCCTTCGATTCTTCGTCATTTAACACACAATGCATCCAAAAAACTTAGGAAATAAATAACGATCACGCCGCACGTGTATTTAACTCTCGCATCCGTATTTCTCATGCATTAGTCAATAAATTTTAAAAAATAACTTGTATACAGTTCTAATTGCATTAAACATTCCAACAATTCGAACGAAGATAAAAAAATTAAATTAAAAAAATAAAACAGAAAGATACCCAATCCATACCAAACTTTGTATATATAAACACACGCGTATATGTATTTTACGAGTACCATATATATCTACATATATAAGCATTGCCTTGTGTCAGGGCGTGGTAAACGTATATATATTGAATAGGTGCAAAACTGATATAATGCAATAAAAGGAGGCTCAATGGATTGAAAATGAAAAAAAAGGTTAAATTCTACAAGAACGGTGGGCATGTATTGAACCTTCGTAAAAACTCTCCGTATAAAACGCCCCTCTCAATACTAAGAGCGCGCACTGTTTTCTTTCAACCACTCTAGTGTGCTAAAGTCTCTCATTCCGTGTTTTCTCTTTCACGTGATGAGTGCTTTACTTGTAAGTGATTTTGATTTTTTTTCGATTTTATTTTTTCAAAGCTTTTTTTATCGATGTGCCAAGTGATTTGTAAACAAATTTTTTCATTTTACGAATTATTATTTTGGAGAACTTAATGAGAGTGTTTAACTTTTTATTGATGAATAATTAAAAGTTTTGGAACTAAAGATTTAATAAAGAAAAAATACAATCAAAAGTGTTTTGTTTATGTATCATTTATTGATATTATGCAGTAGTATAAATAAAAAATTGGTCCAGTGAAAAAAATTACAAATGACTTTTCAAAAATTTACTTATTTATAAATATTATGAACGAATTGGTTTAACTACAACACTATTGACTTTACAAAATAAAAAATTAGTCAAATCTGAATAAAAAGTTTTTTATAAATTAAATAAATTTAATTTTCAGCAATAATATATGTTTAATATTTTAATCAATAAATTTGAATTTTAACATTAAATTTTAACTACAATAATAAAATACCAAATTAAATAAACAATACAATCATAATAACAAAATAAATAAAAGAAAAATTAACAATCATACCCACAACAGATTTAAGTGAAAGATAATTAAATTAAATATATTCAGTATTTAAATCCAAATAAATTGATTTTATTTCACCTTCATTTAAATTTACGCGTATTAAACTAAAGCTCCTTTATCTTATTTGCGTGCGCAGACGTAGCTTTTAAAAAACCGGTTAAGAACGAACGCGGATGTAGTGCAATTCAACAACAGATTTACATTGTCCTTTTAATTTTTAAAGAATAATAACAGGAGAGGGATTAATAATACATTAATTAATAATACATTGATCGCTTAATATTTAAAAAATTTTTTTGCTTTTGTCCAGAAGCTTGCAAGATTTAATAATATGCAATTCGTTATTTATAAAAAGTAATATAAATTTGTGAGTTTAAATCTCATGAATAAATTAGCAAACAAAGCCATTACATTTTCATCGCTTTCTCTATTATCCAGAAAACACTTGCTTTATTTAAATTTCTATTTGCATTTATAAGATATCTAGATAAAATTTTTTTATCCAAAAAGTTTGTAAAATTAAAATATATAAATATTACATAGAGTAAATTTCAATATTTTCTTCATTATCATAATTTTAATAAAGATATCTTAAGTTTTCAATTTTTAAAGCAACAAATAAGTAATTTAAATAATTAAACTAGCTTTTATGAATAAATAAAATATACATAAAAGTTTTTTCTAAACAATATTATAATAAGAATTAATTCATCAAAATCAGCTAAAAATTAAAAATCTTTGTCTCTTCTAGCTAATCTTATCTTGCGCATTTGCGCTAGCAACATGTCAAAATTATTTGCAACGCTCACAAGACGCGGCGATATTAAAGGATCAGCGTTATTTATCAGGCGATGGTACATTTGGTGCAGCGTATTCCCAAGAGGACGGCGTTGAATTTAAAGAAGAAAGCGATGAATATGGTAATCGTCGTGGTTCGTACTCCTACGTTGATCCAACAGGACAAAGACGCACTGTTACTTATACTGCAGGCGTTAATGGTTTTCAGGTACAATAAATATCCTTTTTCTCTTTTTCTTCTTTCTTTTCTAAGAAACAATCGTATATGTGTGAGTGTGTGAATTAAAAAATTAATCGATTCGCATGTCATTGGTGTATATATATATATATATTATAATGTGTTTGAAGTTCGATTCCCAGCGGAATGTATGCGGGGTTTGTATGGTAATATAATGTGTCAGTTTGATAACCATTTTTAGAGCTTGGGTTAGAGGTGTTGCATCAATGGAACATATATATATACACATTATAAGGCGTTGAGATGATTAGTTTTGCGTTCATAGAAGAATGTAAGGTTTATATGGAAATAAGGTATTGACAATTCGTTAAATGATTTAGAAAAAAATATATATGCATGTATTGTGAGTTACGTCAATTGCAAAATACATATTAGTATTATGCTGTTCTATAATTCGATTCTTTTTTTCATATTACTTTTTCACGTTCTCTTCTAGATCTTTGTTCAGTGAAAGTAGATAATGAAAAACGTACGTTGTCATTTATGTATCTTAGTTTTTTTTTCATTTTTTTTAAAGATTGTCTTTTATTATTTTTAGTTAATAGTACGTTCACTGCAAACTATATGAAACATTAGTTTATGCTTGAGGTATCTATTAGGATGTATTAAACATAATTCAGTTCAATATAAAGATAACCACTGATACTCTAACTGCTTTCTGTTGAGTTTAGATGTTAATTCTCAATTACGTAACCAAATGATAATCTCATATTTTATGATACCTATAGTAATGTATGAACTTTGCAAAAATTACAAAGTGGATTATAAAACAATTTTATTGTAATTAAGAAAGCACCTGCTAAACTCGAATATTTTAGTTTGAATATCAATACCGTAATCGTTAATTATGTAATTATCGTCAATATAAACTAAAGTCTAATTTTAAAAGGTTTCTTAACAAAGTATTCTTAGAACTAGTATGCAGTCATTGCTAACCGGTTAAGATGGGTGTGACAGAAAATTTTACTATCTTTCAAAAGAATAGTGCATAATTTCTCTTTCACTTTGCAGTTGAGATACTTTAAATGTTTGTTCTACATTTAACGTGATGTAATGAACTTCGTAATAATAGTTTTCTTTATTTCATAATTTCAAAGTGCAGTGTTGATAATCGATTTTCTCTAAATGTTGCTATAACATTCAATTAGTTTATAAATGATAGTTGAAAATTTTCTATTTGATCATTAAAATAAATTTACTTGATAATCCTTTTTTTATTAAACTATTAAAAATTATTAATTGCAATCATAATGACTTTCAAAAATGGAAAATTATAAAACAATAGATACCCCAGCCCACAAACTTTCTTTCCTTTTTTCTTTAAATAAAAAAAATGTATGTGTCACGCATGTGCGTAGGCAAGTGGCGACCACATACCATCTCAACCACCGCCTACACCACCACAGCCTGAATATGTACCTTTGCCACAATACAACCCACCGGATTACGTACCACCACCACAAGTACGCGCCTTACAACACTCACGACCACCTCGTTATCAGTTGGTACGTCGACCTTATGAACCTCAATATGAAACGCAAGAACCATCTTATGAGCCACAACCTCAACCGCAACCAGTGATACCAAGTTATCGTCCTGCACCAGTCAGGCCATCACCACCTAGATATAATAGACCGACACCACCACCACCAGCTCAAGCTGCTGATCTGGTAAGTTTTTGTTTTATTTTTGTATCTTTTTGTTATTAGAGATCGGTACTCGAATGTATTTTGTGAATGTGAAGGAATTTAATGATCTAAGGAGACAAATTTTAATTTAAAATATTTATTTTGTTAAACTTTTTTAGTAACAATTAAACTTGTAAATAATTAAATAATAGATTTTCAACAATATTGATAAGTTTTTTATATTATTAAATATCATTCGGAAATTCTGATGTACATTTAAAACATTATCAGAATAATTAGTAAGTACATATGAAACATAAGTATTTTGAGATTCATTCTAAATTAGTAACTACATCATTAAAATTTTCTTTTTCGTTCAAACTTTAATGCCTGATGTAAGATTTGTTCATTCTTACCTTAAATCAGGGATAAATAATTAAATAGCTCTTTGATAAAGGTTAAGATCGGCATTATATGTAATTAGCATTGCACAAATGTTTAGGAATTGTAATAAGGTTGTTTGTTTAAAACAGAGATAACAAAAATTTTAGAACAACATTCCGAAGAAACCGGTACACCTTTCACAACAACGAATACTTAAGATTTAAATTTGCATTATCACTAAAGTTCAATTTATCACTATAGCTATTAATCGATTAGTAAACCTCGTATTTCATATCAATCTAGAAGAACAACTACCTTTTTTATTAAAAATGTGAAAAGATTTTTTATTTTATGTGATAAAAGCAATAATCAAATGGAAAAGTAACTTTATCTAGATTATAATTTTTATCAAATGTACGTAACCTGATCACCATTTATTGCAGAAAAGTCCCAAATGTTTTCAAGGCAGTTGCAAAAGAGTTTATAAATTTCAATAAAACCTTATAATACAGGTAAATATAAATACTCCTAAAGAAGTATTGAAAAATTTGAAGGTGTTGCGAAAATTTAATGCTTTCCAAAATACCTAAAATGCCAAAATTTTTTATAGATTATGGCCGTTTAAATAAATAGAAGTAAAAACAATTTTTTTTTGCTACAAAACACATGAATAATAATTATTTTAAAGCGCAATAATAAGAAAAAAATTATATGTTCATTCAGCCTTAGAATATTAACTTGCATTAACCCTAAAATGGGTCACAGCTGGTGATCCACTGGTACTTTTAGCTTTTAATAAATCTTTACGCTCAGTTAATATAAAAATTCTGCTAAATAAATGCATTGATCAGGTTAAGCAATAATAATTAAAAAATTTTGAAAAAATCAGTATCTATTTATTATTTTTATTCACAGTTACAATATCATTCACCCTACGTTGAATATCCATCTGGTTCTCTTCGTTATGAATCAAAGTATGATTCACCTATTAGCCAACCGATAGGTCCACCAATAGCACCTCAATATAGACCAACGCCTGCTCCATTACCAACGCGTTATCATTACAACGACATCACAACACCAGCACCAAGAAGGTTTTATCCACCAGGTAAACTTGATTTCAATAGGACACCCGATGGTTTTTCATATACTTTTAGCAAAAGTTAAAGAAATGAAAAAATCAATTAATTTAGTGCAGTAATGGGTGAAAGGGATTTTGTGACAGACAAAGATCTATGGATGTAATGCGAATGATCGACCCTTTTGGTAAGAGGATCTCCGATGTTTCTCTAGTATTTTTTTATTTTTTTATATAAAATACATTTTTTGGAAAATTATTTTTATATTACAAGATATCATTGTCATTTTTTAGAAGTTTTTACGATTCATCATAATGTATCATATTGTATAATAAAATTAAAAATTAAATTATGTAAAATTATTTCTTAAAATAAAATTTATTTCATTGGAAATTCATTAAAAATTGAAGTTTCGTATCTGTGATAGTGAAACTGAGAATCAAAATGCGTAGAATTATTTACAATAGTTTATTAAAAATTTAGAAGAATATTTGAACACAAAAATAAATATTATTAACATCTATATCGATTTCATAATAAAAAAAATAAACGAATATAATTATCTAATCCACTGTTTTCAGTTATTTATTATAATCTGACATTCATCTAATATACTAACATCGTAATGGATACACAATAATGGATTATATAAAGTCCTAATTTATTTATTTTTTGTCAGAAAATAAAATAAAAATACTAATGATTTAAATAAAAACTATTTATATTCAAATAATCATTATTTGAAAAATAAATTCCTATGGGAAATATTTAATTGGGCTTTATATATCAACCTTGGAACATTTAACAATGTTGAACTTAAAGAAGACCATTTTACATTCACCAAAGGAGATTCAAGCTCTATCTGCAGATCTGGTACAAAAAAAAATCGTTACGGGTGGCGTCTATAAATTTATCTTTATTGACAATGACTATTTTCGAAGTATCTTTTGTTTACTGTACTCACGTCGTTATGTTCGCAAAGATATTATCGCAACACTGTTTCGTTTGTAAAGTTGCTTCGACTATTGCATTTCGCATTGCCGTCAAACATACAACTATCATAATTTTTCTCATTCATTTTCAAATCATTGGTAATTTTTATTTTATTTACTTATTTATTCTTTTTTTATTTATGTTATTTATTTTATTTATTTAGGTTTTTATTTAAAAGTGTTAGATATTATTAAATACAAACTAAACTTTTTAACCGATTTTGTGACTTTAGTCATTTACTTTATGAATGTCTATTAGATTGAGGTAAATTATAATCAATATATTAATTATTCAAACAAAAATAAGTACTTTAATTGATCATTAAATTTCTATCCAAACATAACAGTATATTCATTTTAATATAAAATTTGTGCGAAATAATTCACGAATTTGCAGATACAGTATCTATTACATAGTAAATTGAGTAATACACGCGCATAACAAAGTTGATAATCAAGTAAATAAGCATGTTATGTTTCAATTAACTAAAAAAAGAAACATTCAATTAATGATTAAAAAAACAGTGAGAGCAAAAAAAAGCCGTTTATAGAACATTTGCACTTTATAAAGTTCACATTCTCTCTTCCTTTCCAATGACTCGATTTAACTTTCATCTGTTAACCTTTGATTCTCTCTTTAGTTTAGTGTTGTTCGCTCTGTTTATAAAATGGCGCAATATTTGCGCCGTTCCCGTTCTCGTGTACAATCACGCCCTAAAAACTCCTCGCTTAGTATATAACTTTGTACTATCAACTTTTTTTTATTCTCTTCTCTTCTTCTTTTCTTTCTCTCACCGACGATTTATAAAACCTTCTCTCCCGCTTACTATTAAAGTGCTCTGTTAAAAAAGTTTATTCTCCGCGAGTCGTTTTGTGGGAAAGTCTCTACACCAAGGAGCGTTAAGAAAAAAAAAATGAGAATTGCTTTAATCCAATCGATCATCTTAAAATTCTTACTTAATTGGTCTTTAAAAAAAAGAAGAATAATCTTCTGCATCCAAGCAAATATTCTTCTTGTGCAATGTTTAGATATGTAATTAAATTTGCACTTTGTTATTTCGAGCTTACAAGATTTACGAATTATTAGGATTATTAACACTTACGGCTGATATCTCATTTGAAAAAAAAAAAACAAATTACATTCATTGTTTTAATTTAAAAAGCAAAAATTTTATAAAAATATTATTGAATATATTTTATTAAAATTTATTAAAATGGATTTTAAATGTAAGAATTTCCCACGAAAAATAACTCTTTTTAGCGTATATTTTTTTTATAACTAATTTTAAATGAAAAATGAAAATACTAAGTTTTGATTTATTATTAAAATAGTATAAAAATTTTAGAAAATTATAGATAATTGAGCATACTTTGGGCAGAATTTCTGATCAACAAAAGTTGAAATGACACTCATCTAGAAATTATACAAATTTTTTGAAAAAAATTTTTAGATGAGTGTCATTTTAACTTACCGTTAACCAGAAATTCTGCTCAATTTTCTACCAGAACAATTTATAGAAAAACATAAATTTTAATATTATTATTTGAGAATTAAGAGTCAGCTGTATACCGACACAGTTACCTGTTTTACCGAATCTATTTAAAATTTATTTTTTATAAAAACTAATAGCTTCAGGCAGAAATAAAGAGATGGTTTCGATTCGTGTAATAGAAAGCAATATTTTGATCTGATAAGAATAATTTAATTCCACCGCTTTATTTTCAAGAAAAGTTGGAATAACTTGAAAATCCCATTATTTGACACTAATTTCTAATTTTTTAAGTTATTCCAACTTTTCTTAAAAACGAAGCAATAAAATTAATTCATACTAATCAAAGAAAATATTACATTTTATTGAACACATCGAAACCATCTCTTTATTTTTGCCTCTTGTTGCTGATTTTGGGAAAAAAGTCAATTTTTTAATTAGAAAAGGACAGAGATACAGCGGACTCTTAAAAACGATAAAGATTGAGATGACACTTATTTGAATTAACAGTATGATTACTCATATATCCAAATATTAATTTAAATACCTAATCATAATAAATAATAATTTAACTAAATCAAATGATTGCATATTTACACTAAAAATATGATAACTACCATTTCTAAATCCCATTCATCATTAAATCAAACAATAACGAAAAAAAGAATCTCTTAAAAAGCTTTTGTCTCTTCAATTACATTCAACCCACTGCAGCTTAGTTTCGCAAATCATTTCCTCTTTACGTAATACTAAACGAGACTATAACTAAAACGAATAACGTAAACGCTATAAAAGAGAACGAAATTTCCTTAATTTTTTTCTTCTTTTCATTTGAGTATTCTTCGACCGATCCTTAATCCACGATAAAGGATCGAGACGAAAAAAATTCACGATTCCCATGATGTATATCTTTCCTCAAACAAAAAACATTTATATATACATATAAATATATATTTAGATGATGTAGTTGATCATACGTATATATACGTATGCAGTTATAGTATTTATTGCGTCTGCGTATATAGTGAAAGCAAACTGATATCAGGTGCATATTCGGAATTCACAATGCCGACCAGCTTATCACAATCGTCGATCGTATACAATAAAATATGTATATACACGCATACAAAGATTAAATTTCTTGAGTTCCTGTACTGGTTTGAAAGATGGAAGCTGGTTTGCCTTCGGTTTTACATTGCCGCGCCTTTGCTACCGCGTATAAAGACTCTGAACCTACAGGGGTCATGCCCTGTTGATTTAAAAACTTTTCGATTTCAATTTGCGCAGGTTTAGGTAGTGATAATTATTTGCTAAATTTTTATATTAAAAAAATGATTTTTATTTATTTATATGTAATTAACACTAATGACAACGAAATAATTTTGTCAGATTATTTTTTTTATGACAGTTCTATAGCGGAAATAAAAAGTTAAGAGATCTGAAAGTGTTCATAAAGAAATTTCCAAGCTAGTTAGAATTTTCTTCTCATATTCCATACTAATCCAAAGGTCAGTATTGCTAAATAAAAATAAATTATTCCGAATTTTTAGATTTTTAACATTTTTAACATGGATTCTGAACTTTTAAAATATATATTTTTTAATTTTAAATACCGCATACTACAATCAGTTAAAAAATTGAATTTAAAAACAAAGTAATTTAACAATTTAAAAAATTATTTAAAAAAAAATAAAAAATCTCTAATAATAACAGAAAATAACAAAAAATAATTACAAATAATTGAAAAAAATTGAAAGTTACAAGAAAATTTTTGTCAGAATATTAATGTAATATTAATACTTTGTGACATAAAGGTTAATATATCAATTAATATATGCCACCTGAATGTATTTTTTTATTTATATTTAAGTATGACTTTAGGAAGTATTTGGCATAACGTATACATGCGTAATTATTTTACAATTTGTTTATATAAATAAATAATCAATATGAAATGTCCATTTTCTTCAAAACAGATGTATATTGACAAAAAAATAATTTAGAATAATACCTTATTTATAAAAATGAAATAAAAAAACCATCGAATATGTAAATGATTTAATATTATTTATTTATAAAGGTATAATGAGTATACATCGTTTTACATAATTATGGCAGTAACTCATTGGTTCAGTTTAGTTGTGTAAGACTTCAACAGTACAAAAGTTACTTTATTTAATTATTAATGTTTATCAAGTAAATTCCTTACAACAATATAAAACAAAAGACAAAAATTACAATAATTATCTTATAAAAATTGAAATTGTACGTCTAAAAAACTTATTACAAATATTACGTTCACTTTTAAACGCGATGGCAGTATGTGTGCCTCCTAAGCACGCACTACTTTATTTTTAAAAGATAAAAGTTAAGCAGAAGGCACCATATGCATTTCGAAACATATGTACATTTTTTTAAAAATCCAACTTTTTTTCTTGAGTATAATTTTCTTTTTACAAATGTCATTGAATTTTAGTACCTTTTATTGATTACAATGTCTTTTTTGATTTGTACAAATCTTAAGTAAGGGATTAGTATTCGAAAATTTGATTGTTTGGCTTAACAGTCTTGAATTAATTTATATTTAATGAAAAAAATTTATTTTAAGGTGTTCTTTCCATAGTTCATCATTATCGATCTAACTTGAAAAAGGTTAATTGTTTAAAAATTGATTGTTTGAAAAATTAAAATTGACAATATAAATGAATTTCATGATGCGAGGGAGGAGGCACAACTTATTTGATATTTGAGTATTTTATCTTTTTTAAAGTCTAAGTTTACAATTAGGCGAAATTAACAAAAAAGTTAACGTTTTTACAATAAAACTCTATTAGTCACTAGTTTCGTTCTCAAAATTCTCTAAATACATGCTAAACATACAAAGTTTGAAATCTCAAGATTAAAAATATATTTTGAGAATGAATCTATGAATTAATACATCTAATTTCTGTGCAAAAAAAAATTATTTTAAATATATATATAGGAACAAATACTTCAACATAATATGCAATACATTAATATATGGAAGATATAACTGAATTAATCAGTTCTGTTTACGTTGACTGAAATATGCATTGGAAAAATGAGTATTTTATGTGTATTGAAAAAAATTCATTATAATTTTTTTATCGGGTAGGTTTATCGGTACAATTTTCATAAATTTATTATAACGAAAATCAAATAACATTCATTTAAAAAAAATGAAAATAATAAACGTAAATTTTCATTAAATAACAATTTTAATATACGTTCTAAGCAACGTACTTTTAACATAATTTAAAACTTATAAAAATTAAAAAAACAAAAATTTTGTGAAAAACAACAAAGATTTTTCTTGAAAAGAAATCCCATTGATATTTCAATAACAGTGGCAAAGTAAAATCACAATAAGGAAATGAAATTCGAAATGGTTATTAATAAATTTAGCACTAAAATTCCAAAGACAGAATATTTTATCCACAATAACACTATAGATAAATCGATGTTTTTTTTTCAGTCTTTTAACATTTTTTTCACATTCTTGATTTCTTCTTTTTTTTTAATTAAAAGACTTATTCACACTTATAAATTTATGATATTATATTATTCGCTGTATTCACATCCCGACAGACATTATTTAACGATATTACGCTGCACAATTAAAGAATCTTTAAACCATTCATTTTATAATGTGTTCTCACGATGCTTCAATCGAATATTGAAAAGAATTATGTTCAACCATGAATAAAATTCAAAACAAATATATCCATAAATTTATGATATGTATTTGAAATACAAAAAATGTATAGCTAAGAACACATGACGCAGAAAATTTAAAAAATCTTTAAGCTGTACAACGCATTTCCTGCATGTCACTCCTCACAATCAAGAGATAAAAATCTCAATATAGCTCTAAATGATTTTCATACCATCTTATCCGCGTAAAACCTAAAACCTACTTTCTGACATAGGATACCCCTTTTTTATTATTCTTACGGTATTACACGAATCGAAGACGAAAATGTGCTATAAGGTAAGCAATGCCGACGTAATTCTAGGAAGTTCTAGCTACAAAGTCCAGATGGATCGACAAGTCCACGAGCGATTAATTCAGCTGTTGCTGGATCTTGTTTAATTGATGCTGCAGCTGCAGCTACTGCAGCTTGTTGCGTATGTGGTTCAAAATGTGATCTAACGTGTAAAATAAATTCAGTTTTGTCAGTGAAATCAGTGCGACACATCATACAATGATGCCTTTCAGCTGGATATGGTTGTGGCGGTGGTACTGATGATGGAAAATAAGCTGCTGCGTGTTGTGGTGGACCGGATGCTTCCAAATGCGATCTATTAATTTAAAAGAAAAAATATTTAATTTTATTCATCATTATTATACTGATTACATAAATTATAATATTTAAATTAATAAAAATTAGAAGCAAGTTTTAAGAGAGTAGGTTTTAAGATAACAAATTAGTCGATGAAAATTCTTGTGATATTTTTAGTAGAATATTCTTTAAGAAATAATTAAGTAAGAATGTAGCATTGCAACTTAAATGATTTTGACAATAATATCACCTTCTTCTACAGAAAAAATAAACAGTTAAAATTAGATTATTTTCTACCAAGAATGGATTCTATCTTTTGAAATTCTGAAAAATTACGTTCTGTTTGTACCTTTAAAAACAAGATTTTCAACTTTTCTTCCTTAGACCGTCAAATAGAAATATCACTTTTAATAATTATTTTTTAACATTTTAAAAAATTTATTTTAGAAATAATATAGAGAATACTAAAGCTAATTTCCAAAAATTTACCTCGCATGCTGAGACCATTCATCTCTAGTAGCCAAAACACGTCCACAAAGTTCACATGCCCAACTAACTGGTTCCTCTTTGAGTTGAGGTTTAGTGTCAGGACGCGGCTGTGTTTGTTGTTGTTGTTGAGCTTGCTGTTGCTGCTGCTGTTGTTGCTGTTGTTCATTGTGCATACTATTAACCGTAGGAGTTGAAAGAGCCGCTACTCCAGGCCGATGTCTCAATTTATTCATATGTATCACTAATTTATCCCTCCTCGCAAATGCTTTACCTATATAATAAAATTGGCTATTATTTTATATACATACATATAAAATCTACAATCTTTAATAATTTCTGAGATATTAATATTCTAAAATATATTTTACTCTGTGAGAAAATCAACCATAATTTGGGCAGAATATACTGAATTAATATGTTAATTTAACACAACTGGGCATATTTCAGTTAATTTTCTAGCAGCGTACTAATAATAATAAAAATGTAAACAATTATGCGATGATATACAATTTTTCTTACCACAAACTTCACAAGAATAAGGCTTTTCACCGGTATGAATACGCATGTGTATGACAAGCTTATCCTTACGCGCCAATCCTTTGCCGCATACCGTACAAGCGAACGCTTTAGTCGTAGGTTCACCTGTATTAGTTGCTTTTGAAACAGAACCTGGTCTAAGACCAGTTGATGTATTTGTATTGCGAATTGATTGCTGATTTAACGTCGATGTCGTTTGGGTACGACTGTTACTAAATTGTGGCTCTGCAGCACCTGGAAATGCTGGCATTACAGCTCCAGGTCGCATTGCTGTGGAATAATCTGGAGACCTGGGAAAATAATAAAAAATTTATAAATAATGTTTAAATCTATTGTTTTTATTCCAAAAATTTTTTTTAAATTCGAAATCCAAAAAAATTGATTGCTAAATTTACTCACCATGTACCAATGGACCGTAATACCCGTACACCATCATCATAACCAAGACCATCATCGGGTAATGTAAAAGTTGGATTGGGTGCTTGAGGTGCAGTACTTGGTACCGGACCTGACAATAACCTTGCTTGAGCAGCTTGCTGTGCCATGTGTTGTTGAACAGCGGCGTGAGCTACTGCGTGAGCCTCAACATAAGCCGAGCGTTGGTGATGCTGACCGTTCGACATTTTGTCTTTATCGTTATTCTGAAAGAAGTCGAAATATTATTTTTTTTCTTATGATTTTACGGTTAATGGACTTTGTAATTAATGAAAGAAATCATTTTTAAATGTTGAACGAGTTTAAATTAATCAACTGTAATGTTTAATTATAAAATCATACATTTCTTTGTTTTTTTATAACTCTAACATGTGTTTTTATCGAAAATTGAGTTCATTAAATAACAATACTAATCCATTATTACATTTCAATAAATCGATAATTATTTGCTTAGCATTTAGGACACATATTTTAATTAATTTGATGTAATTAACTGTAAACCTTATATTTTATGTATAATTTTCGAAATCGAATTGTACATAAAATACAAATTTTACTATTAATTACATCAAATTGAAGCGTTACATGGCTAATTAATTAGGATAAGCCTTCGATCAAGTAGACCAATATCTATTAATTTTATTGAATCACATGAAATTTAAACAGTTAAATCTATATTTTCTATATAGACTTTGCAGTAGAAAAATTTTAGTTTCGATAAAGTATAATTAAAATAACAAAAACCAAGGAAAGAAAAAGTAAACATTAGTAATTTGATAAAAATATTACGTCTGATTCGAAAAATGTAATAATTTCAAGTGAAAAAGAAAAAGATATATAGAAAAAAAATAAATCTCTAAAACTGTGAAAATAAAATTATTAACATTACTGATTACATGAATATGTTATCTGACGAATGTCTGACTGAATCGGACCAGTTTCTACTTATAGAAATATTTAAAATGTAATTATACTGTACGCACTTGACGCAATTATTTTGTATTTTATAGTAAAAAACTTTTATAAAGACTGATTAAAAATAAAATAATATTTATAAAAACTATTAAAGCAATGTTATATATTCGAATTATTTTTTAAGAATATTTTTAAGGATAAAGTATTGTACTTTGATGGTATATCGTACATTGAGTAATATTTTTATTTTTTATAATATTTTTATTAGACAAAAAACTTCATTCTATGGAATAAAGATGTTTTTTTTTCTTTACGATAACATCTTTATTTAAATTTGCAATATTTCATTAAATGTTGTGATAAGAAGAAATATTTTTTTATAAACATAGTTACTGACCAGGAGAGTGTCTGAGTTGCGGGTCACAGATCTTGATGAAACTTTGGGATAAGTATTTAGGTACCAAAATATGACTAAAGCCACAGTGGTACGGTCTAACGCTTCGAAAAATTGAAGTTATGGACAATTATAGTCTTATTTTTAAAAAAATATGAAAAAAGAACTCCTAATTAAAGTGTAAATAATTCTGTATAAAAATGTCTTTAATAAATCCACAATAACTAAAATGAAAGCAGAGGAAGCAAGCTTTAATTTGCCAGTTTCCGAATTGAAAAATAATAATTAGAACTAAAGTTATGCTTGTTTAAAGTTAAGCAGCAAAAGAGTACTAAAAATCACCATCCTTCAAAATTTAGACCATTTTTGGTACTCTCTGACTGCTCAACTTTAAATAAGCATAACTTTAGTTCTAATTATTATTTTTTAATTCGGAAACCAGCAAATTCAAGCTTGCTTTCTTTGCTTTTATTTTACTAATTGTGGATTTATTAAAGACATTTCTAGATAGAATTATTTACACTTCAATTAGGAGTTCTTTTTTTTATATTTTTCTGAAAATAAGACTATAATCATCCTAACTTCAGTTTTTCGAAGCGTTAGACCGTACCGCTGTGGCTTTACTCATATTTTGGTACCTAAATACTTATCCCAAAGTTCCATCGAGATCTGTGACCCGCAACTCAGACACTCTCCTGGTGAAATGAGTATATACCAGATTATGTTGTATGGAAAATACTGTTTCAGCTTAACTATATTATTTTCTATATATAAATTACTGAAACTTAATATTTTTTAATATATATGTATATTATGATTTTTTTATCAATAAAAATAAAATGAAAATACACTTTTGTTTTATATTTTGTATTAAATTTGCCCTGACCAAATGAAATGTTGAGGAAAAGGCGGCAAAAAATACAAAATATACAATTTAAATTTCGAAAAAATCATGAATTTATAGAATGATTATTGTGAAAATCCCAAACCACATAATTTTAGTTCTTTATCCACGTGTAACTACAAAGCTTTTATATTATATAATTTAATTGGGCTTTTCTTAAAAATAAAATAATATATCTTATAAATCTTAAATTTATTTACTCACACAAAAAACTTTAAAATTTTTATCAAAATCAAAATTTCCAGGTGTATTGTTGTAGTTTAAGTACTGCATTTTCTCCAGTGATAATAAAATTCAAATATTTTGCGTTATTTCACTTTGCGTAATAATTAACAGTTCCTTTCTGTTTTTTTCTCTATAAAATAATTCAAATATCCCATTAACAATAAATGACAAAACTTTTCCAAAACATAACCTCAAATCAAAACCATTCAATATATTTAGAATCAAATCATTATTACAAAAATTTATTATTTCAACATTCATTCGAAAAAAATTAAATTTTTATTCAAATCCAATCAGCATTTATCCCAAAATAATAATTAACAATTCAAAAAATTCTTTATTCAATTGTTTTATACCTTAACCTGCTAAATAAATAACAACAATCCACTATTAACACCATAAAACTAAACCAATAAAATTTACACAAATTCTCACGCACACATACATCCTGTAGGAAAAGATAACATTAGCTTTGGACTTTGGAGTCTCGCAATGTTACGCTCATGGAGAACAAGAGCGCGAGCGCGCGTGAGCAAAATGTGTACATATATATGACATTGGAAGCTGTCCCGCGGCATACACATCGCGTGGCTATCTAAAACTATCGTCAATGCGCCGCTGCGGGTCTTTTTACTATATATATATATATGTATGTGCTATATGGTGCGCTGCAATAACGAGCAAGAGGCGAAACAAGGTCTCCTAAAGGCATTTCTTTTCTTTTTTTTTTAATCTCTCTCTTTCTTTTATCCATAAGCTTCGAATCTTTCTCACGAATAAGAAAGAAAGAATGACGCTAAAAGAAAGAGAAGATAAAATAATGTAGGGGTACGTGCGTAAGTATGATGAAAAAAAGAGTTAAGAAAAGGATATGATGAAAGATTTTTAAATATATGAGAAATTAACTATTTAAAAAAAGGATGTATTTTCTGTTTAAATTTGAAAATTAAAAATATTTTTAACTTTTATAGCTACAAGAATTTTTTTTTCATTTCTGCAATTTTAAAGTGAATAGAGAGGGAAAGTTACCTTGTTTTTTAATTAAATTTTACTGTACTAATAAATATTTCTTCATTTGTTCATCGCGTTCAATGCTATAAGATTCACCATATAAAATGATTTTCACAGCTTTATAAAAAAAATAGAATAATAGAATTCACAGGCAATATACAGAAAAAATAAAGTTTGTTCGTTTCGAAATATTTTTCACGTTTATTTTTTGCAAGTGGACAAGCCTTTATTCATATTTTTGTATATCTTACATTCTATTTTAACAGTTTAAAAAAAAAAAGAAACAAAAGAAATTACGGTAATTTTGAAAAATAATTGTCCTTCTCTGCTTCTGGAATGATAATTTAAATTGCAATTTTATATTTTTTTCATGTTATGCATTGAATTGGAAAATTGGATCATTAAACAAACATGCTTTACTAAATTACGCTCTTATTATTTTTTATTATTTTTTCTTAATAAAAACTGTAACCGTTTAAAATTTTAGACTTTTATTAAATGTTCTTGTTCAGAAGGAAAATTACATTTAAACGAAAATTAATTTTATTTTAAAATTAATTTTCATTGTAAATGATCAAGAAACATAAATAACAGAATTAACCATTCAACCAAAAATTTTTTATTTTTTGGTCATTTTTTTCAGTTTTTGTTAATCAACTCATAATAAATGAAAAAAATCAAATAAATATAATTGAAAATAATACAACGTTTGTTCAATTGTAAGAACAAATAATTTTGAAAAGCTGTTTTAATTAATATTTTGATATTTGAATTTGAAAAAATCAAAAAAAATCATGGATTATAAATGTATTGTCACCCTTTTCAATAAACAATTGACCAATCAAAAGTATAATCAGAAAAAAAAGGACTGACAAATTCGCAAAGAAAAAAAATTTTAATAAAAAGAGTTAGAAATGTGCAAGCATTCGACAAGACTCTACTGTCTTTCTTCTTTATTTTACACCTTCCCATATATACACACATACAAATACAAAGCAAACAAGCAGCTAAACATAAGAAAAAAATCTAAGAGGCAGTTATCCTTACTACTTCTCCAGGACGCGCAATATGTGTGTATGTGTAAGTATAATACGCGACATCACGATCGCGCGCGCGCGCATATAACCCGGCTGCTGCTGTTGCTGTTACTACTACTGCTGCTGTGTGTACGAGGAGACGAAGGTCGACGAGAGAGGAGTATCGATCCTCCCGGCAACGACCTTATGCACCAATATATGTCCCGCGTGAAACATTGAACCATGATACTATGCAGCCCCGTGTCTCGTTACCTCGCGCTTTTCTTAGATATCGCATGGATATTGATAATAAAAATCATTATTTTTAAGGCATTTATATATTTTATTATTTATTTTTTTTTTAATCATTGAATATTTTTTTAAGTTTTAACCACAAAAATAAAAACAAAAAATAATTATTAAATTATTTTTTTTTATTTCAAATGCATCTTATTTTATTTTCATTTAAATTATCACGATTTAAAAGCCAATTGAGACTATTAATAGAAATTTTGCAATTTTGCAATTTTATTTTTATATACACTGGTATACTGATTATATATTTTAATACGTTGTTATAAATTGTTAATTAATTTAGTTTTTAATTCAAGTATGTTCAATTCAAAAGTGATTTAACATTTTAAATAAATTTAATATTTACGTTTAATTGGCAGCACTTACTCTGCGATAAACATGTAAAGAATTGTTGTCATGGGAATTAAATCCATTCACCTTAAATTTATAATAAACGTTGGGACAGCCAAGTAAATCACTTATAGATATAAATTATATAACTCATTTAATTCGCGGGTTTACAGAATTTCAATTTTAAATCAACAAAACCTGTTAACGATAAAAACTAAAGTAAAAGTTACATACGATTTGCTAAACGATCGTAAAATATCATTAAAAAAAATTGTCACGCTGTAATTGAACAATAAAAAATAATGCATCAGATATAAAATAAAATAATTGTTTTATTCAAAAATTTATTTAAAAGATAAATTTGATTTTTTTCTAAATATTTAAATAAACTGATATAAAAAAATTTATATAATATAGTAATAAATCATATGAAAAAAAAAATATTCAGGAATTCTAATCGAAATATATATCTAAAAGAACCGGAATGAATATTAACAACTTTTTGTATGAAAAGAATCTAAACTTTATTTTAACATAAATTAATTATTGGGTTTCTTATGTTACTTTCAAATTATGAGAAAAAATTTCAATATACACTAAAAAACGTTAAAAAAATACACCACTATTTTTACTGTTTGCTTTTAAAAAATGTTTGCATTGAACTTATAATTGTTATGATTTACGAATTTAGATTTATTTTGTTTACGAATTATATTCAAATTAACAATATAAATTTTTCAACTGTAATATTATTATTAATTTATAGTTTTGATGTTTTTGTTGCACGTAATTTAAAATCTGAAAGTTGGATTCACTGTAGTAACGAGCTGCCAAAAACTGTACATACTTCTACTAGTTGCTATGTAAAAGAACAAGAACAATTTCACCTTCCATACAAATATCATTCCACACATTAATGTTCATACGAAGAAAAATGATTCATTAAAGTTAAAAATCGACTTTTTAAAATTAGATTCATAATTTACTTAAAAAATTTATTAATTTATTTAATAACAAGGATTGTCATACCTTATAATCTTAAAAATAAAAAAAATTATAATAAATTGTTAAATGAAAAATATGATTAACTAAGTTATACTTTAATAAATATTCATTCCATATCTCTCAAACTCCTTAAATCATCATAGACATTTATACTAATTCTAAAACACCAAGAAATTTCACATTTAACCAACCGCAAACAATAAAAGAAAACCATTAAAACTCCTATTATAAATATTCAGCCCTTTAATAAAATATAAAAGATTTAACAATACAAGAATCAATCTCTATTAAAACGTATAATAAATCCGATATACATCACACAAGGCTCTCGCGCTCTCTCACTAGCTCCCGGCATAAAACTGACATTACTACTAAAGCACGTACAAGACTGCATACGCAGTATTAGGGCCGAACTTTCAATCCTCTCCTCCTTTTTTACCTCTTCTTCTCTCTATCTCTCTCCCTTTTATATGCTCTTTCCACGGTGTATGTGCGCGCGGGTGCTCTTGTAGACTTACTACGGCGCGCACCGGTGCGTCGGCCGGCTGACCTTGACACTGACATTGGCCAAATATACATGAACATTCAAAAAGGTGGTCCCTTCAAAAATTTTCCAATATGTATATGATCATTTTTTTTACTTTTCTTTTTTCAAAGATACAATCATATTGAAAAATTTTTTTATTTGGAAAAAGAACAGGTTCATGTACTGAGCCGTATGCATTTGATTCAGTGAAAATTTTTAAATGGAATGATTTTACGATAAGACTAAAGTTATTTTAATTATTGTTTATATGATCTGAGATATTTTTACTTATTTAAAATTATGAGGGAAGTTCTCGACTTTCTAAAGTCATAATCTTCTTTGTCTAAATATTAAGGATATCTAAAAAAATTGCACCCATAAAACCATGAAGTTTTTGTATAAATTCATAGAAAATACACTTTTATACGTTCCTTATGAAAAAAATGTTAAAGATAAAAATTGTCTGTTTTTCAGTTTAGAATATGTTTACAAAATTTGACATAATTATGTAAGAATAGATAGATAGATATAGCTTATTTTGTAACATGTGTACAAAAAGAGCGTGTAATACAATAATTAAAATAAAAACACATAAAATACTTAAAAAATAATATTGCACAGTCTAATATAGCACACAATAATGAGTCAATAATTAAATTAAAAGTGATATCACAGATAGAAAGCAAACAGGAGTAAATACACGCAAGGAATATAAAGAAAAACATGCTAAAAATCAGTCTCAAATACCTATCAGTCAAAATAAATTACATCAAAATCAAGCGTGCAAAGAGCGCACTAAAAGGAAAAAATTTTTTTACTAAAACTTTTTTACTTTTTCAAACAGTTTTGAAAATCCTGCCTATCATAATGCACATAGATTTATGCATCTTTCCATTTTACATTGATTTCCATTTTACATGTTTTTTATTTTACTAAAAATCAACAAAATAATATGACGCATGTTTAAATCCATTGCAGTAAATCAGTGCTTTATTTTATTTAACGTCGTTATGTTTATACTATCATTACGATGCTTATCAGCGACGGAGGTTTTCAGTGTGTTCGGAAACAAAGCATGTGTGACGTACAGTGGTGCTTGTGAAAATAGGCCGAGGGCGGGATTCGAACTCAGAACCACGAGATTACGAATCCATCGCTCTATCGAGTCAGCCACTGAGACCTCAAGTTTTTCGCCTTATTATTCAAGATTTTTTTTCATTAGATGTAAGTACATAAAACTTGAAATTAAAATCTTTTAATGATATAAAAAAAAATTATCCGAAAATTTGTTCGTTAATTATAATAAAATAAAAATAATGAAAACATTTAACTGAAAATAAACATAAAAATACTTTATTTTTTATTGTAATTTTTGTCTTAATTTTTCTTTACTCACAACTTTTGAATAAACTGAGGTTTTTGGATCACATTTTTTATAAAAAAGATTTTTATCTCAATTCTTATGTACTTTTAATAAAAATTTGCTATAATAATTAATTACAAAATTTTAAAATTATATTGGAGCCATTTTTTTTAAGTTTTTTAAAATCAGACGAAAAAATACATAAATTTAAAAACCTTGAGTTTGAATTTCAAAAACCACAAATTTTTTCATGACTTTAAATAAGGTATCTTAACAAAAAAATTCGAGGTTTGAAGATGAAATACTTTAATTATCAATTACAAAATTATCACTACCAAATTTCGTGTAGAAGCAATCTTAATTGTTTGCAGAATAAAGCTTTCTATGGACTTTGAGATATATTGCTATTAATTAAATTGTCATAAATAAATAACAACAAAAAAATCTTTAGATTTTTTTAAAATTATTATTTTATATATATGAATTTTTTATATTATGAATGTATTTATAAAATTTTATGAGAATTTGTACAAACAACTGTATAAACTCAATTTTAATAAAGTGCTTTTGGTTAAACCAATAATTTAATTAACATAAAGCCCAAAATAAAAAAAAATTGAAGCATAATTTTCAAATATATTTTTTAGCATTTAAAAAAAAGAAAAAAAAATTTTTTTACGTTAAAACATTACGAAAAATGGTTATGTAAAAATTTGAGATCACAACGCATATAGAGAAAAATCCAATGAATATTCATCATACGTTTTCATTTAAATTCTCATAAATTATCTGCGAATTCATTTTTACAAATATTTTTGTCGAATTTATTTTCCTTTAAAATTGATAGATCTCTCGTTTCGCATTAAAAAAAGTAAATTATACGTTGTTGTCCAAACTCATTTATTTAGTAAAATTCAAGTAAACTTCAAGAAGGTAAAACAAGATCAGAGCAACGATGCGCAAAGTCAAAAGAAAAGTTATTTCAATAAAAAGAAGAGAATCAAAAGTAAAACGTCGAAGTTTAAGCGAAGTACGCAGGATGAAGTTTAATTAAACGACAAAAAGCGAATATTAAAAATAGAAAGAAAAAAAATAATAAATAAAAGATAAGGAATAAAAAAAAGTTTACCGGTTAAATTGAACTGTAGTTTTAAAGATAAAAGAGACAAAGTAATACAAGAGATATTTTTGCAATTATCCTGTCGGCTAGCTTCAATTAAAGAACTCGTCTTGTTAATGTTTCAACCTTAATTTTCATTGCTTACGTTTTCAACATACACACACAAGAATGCCTTATTGCCAATTTTAGCATATGAAAAACGATTAAATTTTACGAGAAGCTTGATAAATTTTTACAAAATTCAGGATAAGAAATATTAAACGTTCATTATACATTTTTTAATGATCAACGTGTATACGTTACGCACATGTGGTTTCGTGAGTTATTAAAATTATACATTGTATCAATCTAAAATGAATTAAAAATTTTTATTCGCTACAGCAATCAACATTGATTGTACAATTTTTTTGTCATTTTTATTCTGATTATAGATTGAAACATTGATAAAATTCTTTTTACATGTGGTTAACATTTGAATTTCAGCTGTAACTGACAATAAATTTTCTTCGAATACAAGTAATGATATATTATTTAACGTAAAGTGCACATGGGAAAGATGAATTATGATTTATAAGAAACGGATCATGAGAAAAAGCAATTTTTTCTTTAGTTGTTTCTTCGATTGTTGATTTGTATGTATTCAACAACAATAATATATTATTATATTTGGTAACTTTTATTTATCTTTACTTCAGCAAAAATTTTTTATCTTTGGTCTTTAATTATTAAATAATGCAAAAATATTCGTTTTGAATTACATTTCAATTAAAGAACTAAATCATCTTTATATTCGAAGAAATGTTATAAATAAGAATTTAATTTTAAAATAATATTAAAAAATGTATTTATTTATATAACACTTTTTCAATTTTTATCTTACATCATCCATTAAACTCTGTTCGCTATTAAAACAAAAAATTGATACCATCATAATGATAAGATTAAAAAATAAAATTAACCACTAAAATAAAAAAAAATTTTATTTTCAAAATTCTTGGAAATTTTTTTGTTCATCTGCTTAAAATTGATAACAAAATGTATCGTTCGTATCCTGAAAAGTAAAGACGACGACGGCAAAGAAACGACGAAGGAGGATCCCCCTATTTTATTTTTTTTTATTTTCATCATGAACCACCCGAGAAGTTTGCTAAGAACTGGTTTTACTTATACTGTACTGTAGTAGTAGCGTCGTGTGTTGAAGGGGGGCAAAGGGGAGTAGAAGGCACACGGTTGCCAGTGTCCAAAGCTTACACGAGAGCGAGACCGGATCGTTAAAAACGTTCCCTGACTACATATCGCGGATAAAAAAAAGGTATATAGCGAAATGAAGAAAGATGCTTGCACCTGCAACATCGATTAAAAAAAGAATTATTCTAATGTGTATTATATATTTTGTCGTAATTGGAAAAATTCAATATTTTGAAAATTTTTTTCGCACATAAAAACGAGATGGTTTTGATGAAATTCGTTAAAAGTAGAAAAACATTTTCAATTATAAAATCAATTATATTGAGGGCTCAGTGGTTCAGTTGGTAGAGCGATTCGTAATCTTGAGAACTCGAGTTCGAATCTCGCTGTCGGCAGCCGATTGATACAAGTATTACTGTTCAGAACATGTGCTTTAATCATAAACACGCTAAAAATCTTCGTCAATAATTAGAGCATCGTAATGATAGCATTAATACAGTGACCTTAAATAAAATATAATTTCAAAAAAAATCAATCAATTATAAAAAATCATATTTTAAACATTAAGATAATTTTTTTCTCCGTTAATAAAATATTTAAATTATATATGATTTTATTTTCAGATATAATACAAATATTCATTAAAATTTAATCTTTTCTTAAATTTTTTATTTTAATGAATCAGACATATTTATCTTAATGTTGTTTTAAAGTGTTAGGATATTTTAGATCAAAAACATTATGAACATTTCTCTTATTTTAAATTTAGATTCAAATAACGCATAAATAAATAAATTGATCTCAATTTTAACAAGGATGTCGCAGAATAAATCTAAGAACTCTCATTTAAGAGTTAAACTTGTTAATATTAATAAAGGGATTCTTTTAAAGAAATGCTTAGTGATGGAACAAAATGGTTTTTTTATTTAAAAAAAAATCCAGCGTTAAATTGAAATAATTTGGATCTTTTTAAAATTTAAATTATAAAAAGTATCCCGGAATCGAATAACAATACATTATCAGTAACTCTGTAATCCTTTATATTAATGAAAATTTTTTAAAATTAATTATTTCTACACAATTGTCTTCTTATTTTTTTCATTCAAAAAGTTTCTAATCATTTCATGCCCTAATTAAAAATAATTGTTTTTTTAAATAGCAGTGCTTGATACTAAAACATTATACTCTTAAACAAAAGCATCTGGAAAGATTCGATGAAGAGATATGCACTCATGGATTAAGTTCCGGCGACTGGTCAGGTGAAAAGAGACGAAAAATATATATAATGTTCGCAGCATCGAAGGAGCCTTGAACAAAGAAAACGAAATAGCTCCAAGCCGTGTACATCGAAAGAAGGAAGCAAAAGTCCATAACACATATACTTGAAGCAAAAAGATTTAACAAGAAAGAAAGAAAAAAAAAGGCGAAAGAAAGGATGAAGAAAAGAAGAACGTTGGCTAGACGGGAAAAGAAGAGGATATATACACACAGCACAAGACTTTAACTTTCGCTTTCTTTCACGCGCTATACGTGCACATGTACATATGTGTGCGTTTGTGTACATGTGCGTATTTGTGCGCGCGCACGTGTATGTGTATACGTACATATATATATACACACACGCATATATAGATGACGACGCGCAAAGGCAGAGGGTAAAACTGGCCACCCCGCAAGCCGATCAATATAGCGTCGCGACGAGACAAGGAGATGCGATTACAAACACCCACACATGCGTGCGGTTGTAGAAGGGAAAGTTTTTCCTAGGCTTTTTACTTGATTAATAGTATAGGTTTTAAATGAAAAGACTAGTTATTGGGGTTTTCTTCAGAAATAACTTTATAAAGCAATATTTAAAGAATTCATGATTACTATAAAATGCGCTTTAAATTTTTACAGGAAATTTTGCAGATTAAATAAATGAGATTATTTACTTGTATTTTATTATTTATTATTGAAAAATTATTTTTTATAGTCATATTTATATTTAGTTAAATGATAAACGATAGATTACATTTAAATATTTCTCATTGAAGATTGTAGGAAATTTTTAAATTAACAAATATTTTAGTTCAAATATTAAAAGACTCTATAAAAGATTTGACAATTAAAAAAATAATATTTTTAAAACAATAGCTTTATAAATTTGGTAAATGATAATTAAAAGGATATAATTTTTATTTCTAGAGGATAAAAATAATTTGAATACTATATTTATACTTTTTGCTAATATAATAAAAACATTTAGAAAGGGATCAAATATTATCAAAATAATTTCGAAGCTTTAGATTATTAAATACTAATTATTTTTAAAATAAAAATATATTTCATTTATTTTGTTTAAATTTATAAGTTCAAATAAAAAAAATACAGAATAACTTAAATTAATATAAATAGAATAATTTAAATTAATATTGAAGATCTATATTCTTCTTCATTAAATTACACATAATTTTATTAGTTTAAATAATCTCTCACCTGATGATTTACAGATGCTGCAAGATGTTTCAAACTATCGGCATAATTTTTTAAAACTGTGTCAGTTGTCATGCAGCTCACGCGGAATTCATAAAACATATCCAATTTATAAACACACCTCTGGCATATATTTTTTGGTAATGCATCTTCTTTCGTTATCTGCAATAATGAATAAATAATGACACTATAAATTTCATTGTAAATATTAAATAATTTCATTCATAAAATAAGTAGAAATTTTTTGAAAAGATCCTTTTTTAAGTTCATTCATACAATATTTACATTACGCCATAAAATCATTAAATTTTCACGCACTCATCATTATAATATCACATGTCTTCATACATATATTAAAATATATTACGCATACCGAATCAAAACATCCGGTGCAATATATAGTTATAAATTGATTTAATAAAACTCACCACTGCCGGTATGCAAGATCGTATTTTAAAGAGCAATTGTCTTTGCTCTCCTTCTTTATCAAATATCTGCATCTGATGATTACTCTTAAGCGAGCACAATCTGCATAATTCGGCAAAGTTAAAATCTTCGTTAGTTGCCATTTTTCGTTTCTATCTTTCGCTTTTTTATAATTTAAGAAAACAGTAAATATATCCTTTATTACTTTTGAGGTTATGATACACTTTTTACCCTGAGAGCTTTTAAAGCTCTGAAAAATTATAATTTTAAATGAAAAGTTAATAAAATTTGTTTAGAACAGCCAATGGCTTTTAAAATTTTCGAATCAAATATGCATAGTTATTGGGTGAACAATGCTCGATTGATATTAAAAGAAAAAAAAATTGAAGGAATGTATCAAGTGTTACAGGTTACACGAGTGAACGGCAATAACGCAGCCATTACTGGCTTGTGTGCTTGTTGTTGTCGTTGTCCTTCGTTCAACACATCGTACACCAATGCACTTGCATATCTCTGCAGCGTAACGTTTAGCCATCTGTTGTACAGTTATTGAACCGCTTCTAGTATGTCCTTTGGTTGGTTAAACAGGAACCCTTTATTTCCTGCAATGAGTACACTAAAAATACCCTATAATTATATAGTATATAAATAATACTGAAAGTGTGTTATAAGCACCAATTGTAAGGAGCATTTAGAATTAATCGATAGTGCTTTGAAGTACTCCAGCAAAAAGATAATGAATCTTATTGTCCTTCCCATTCAAAGGCATCGATTCGATATCTGATACATGAAAACAAAAACGCTGCCAAGTGCTTTGGCGCAATGCTTTCTCATAGAGCTCATTGAGTTAGAGTAATTTGATTTTATTTTTTTTTATGGCTTCCTACGTACTTAAACAAAAAAAATAGGTAGTATGCACCATTTGAAGCAAATCCAGCGAGTGATTTTCTAGATCTAACTGGCTAAATTAATACAATTTTCTTTTTAAAATTTCTTTTTCAAAATTTTCAAAATACTCAAAAATTAAAACTATCCATATGGAAATAATTTCTGTGAATAACTGTAAATAATAGTAAATAATTGTAAATAACTGTTAAAAAATGTTAGAATTGAGACATAAATAATAGTTATTTACAGTTATTTACTATTATTTATCATTAATTACTATTATTTATAGTTATTTACAGTTATTTACAATTATTTACAATTATTTACAATTATTTACAATTATTTACAATTTTTTCATAGTTATTTACAATTATTCATAATTATTTACAGTTATTAAAATTTTAAAAAATTATTTGAATTAGTGAATAATTTAATGTTATTAAAAATTATTTACAATTTTTTACAATTTTTTACAGTCATTTACAGCTATTCATAATTATTTACAATTATTTACAATTATTTATAATTTTTCATAGTTTTTTACAATTATTTACAGTTATTCACAATTTCAAAAATTTTTGCATATGTATAAAAAAATTGAATAAATTTGTAAAAATTTTCGAAAATGTAAATAACTGCAAATAACTGTAAAAAAACTGTAAATAAGTGTAAATAATTGTAAATGATTGTAAATAATTGTAAATGATTGTAAATAACTGTTATTGATGTCTCAATTCTGACATTTTTCAACACTTATTAACAGTTATTTACAATTATTTACCTTTATTTACAGTTATTAATAGTTATTTACAATTATTTCCAGAAATTTTTTCCATATAGATACACAAGGAAAATTAGTTTTTACGAATTTTCCTTCTTTTGACAGTCGAAAAAAAGAAAAATCGAAATTTTTTTCAAATCTTTAAAATCTTTTAAAATTGTAACTACGCTAAGAAAATTAGTTTTCAAAAGCTTTTTTTTCAGACGATAGCAAATTAATTGTATAAAAATTTTGGAGAAAATTAATCGTATGGTTTACGTAAAATAGAAGATAAATGAAAATTTTTTTGAAAATTTTTAAAATGCTCCAAAATTAAAATTGCCTTAGTTTTTCAAAGCTTATTATCTTCAGACAGTAGCAAATAACTTTCATACAAATTTTGGAGCAAATCCATCAAACAGTTTACGTAAAAAAAATGAAAAATTAAAATTTTTATGAAAATTTAAAAAATGCTCTAAAATTAAAACTACGCTAATAAAATCAATTTTCAAAAGTTTTTCTTCTTTTGGCAATCATAAAGAATTTCCTTGCAAATTTTTAAGCAAATTTATCGTGTAGTTTGCGCAAAATACAAAAATAAATGAAAAATGGAAAATTTTAAAAAAATTTTTTAAATTGCTCTAAAAAAACTACGTTAAGAAAACCAATTTTCAATTTCCCTCCACTTAGATAACAAACTAAATTGTATGCAAAATGGGAAGCAAATCTATCGAGTAGTTTCCGAGATTGGCGTAACGAACACACACACAAACATACATACGGACATTTTCTGCAAACCACTTTTTTCGACCTCCTGAGTCCAAATATGTACAAATTAATGAAAAAATAGAAAAAAGTTTTTTTGCAAATACAATGCTTTTCCTACGAGAAAGCAAAAAGATATGCTTTCATGATCTTTATATTAGAAGTAAAAAAGGATTAAAAGATTTAAAATAATTAATTTAGTTGATTCACAAAATATTTTAAAACACGAATTAGATATAATCGTAAACATAAAATTTACAATAACAAATTAAGAGTTAAATATGCTTATATAATTTTAGTTCAAACTGTCAGAACTTTATAATCTGAATAATTAATAAAAAATTAAAGAAAATATCATAAAAAGCGCAGTTTTTAAGTATTTCAGAATTATTTTTTACCACATATTTACATATAAAAAAGTAAAAGTTTATAAAATTATTTACACATAAAAAAGTAAGCATACTCCTGGTGTTCTTGTTGTACATATTTTTTCTTTATTTGGTTTGTGGAAATTATAATGATTAAATTATTTATATTTATAATCATTCCAAATAAATAAATTGCAGTCTCAATCGATTGACGTAAACATACCACTGTACATTCCGTACACTTTATTCGCAAACACACTGACGACCTTCGTCGCTAATTAGCATCGCAATAATAGCATTAATACATCGAGCTTAAATAAATTGAAAAATAATTCAAAGAATTATTTATATTTTTAAAATATATAAATATAAAATTCAACACTAGTAAATTATACTTGTTAGATTTTTTGTTGTTTAAAGTAACCATAATATAAGTTCGTCTAGAAGGGAATTATTTTGTTAATACGAAAAAGAACAATCAATTTTAAAGATTAGAGTAAGGATTGTAACATTATTTAAAAAATCGATTAAGCTGACAATTTTCACCCTGTAAAGTTGTTATCCAATAAAAAGGAAAATAAACAATTTCTTTATTTCTTAAACGAGCACAATATCTTTAAAACTTTTAACATTTGAAAACGGAAAAGTCAAAAAATTTCTATTTTTCAATTTGATTGACTGGTATTTTATATCCTTTAACGTCAATTATTACATGTGTTAATTATTTGTTTATATAACATAATACTCTATTATAAAAATTTTTAATTCATCTATTGAAAAACAAATCCATTATGCTATGAATTATGCTTGTAAACATTGTTCATTCTTATAAAAATGTTCAAACTAAATATCTAATAAAATAATTGAAAATATGTTGAACTCCAATATGTTATTTTTAAAATACGTCTATTATTTTTTTAAAATGATTGGTTTAATGACATTTACTATAAACTTCAAGCAAAATAAAAAGCTACATATTTTGCTAAAAATCTCTAATAAAATAAGCTTGGTGTATCTGATATTTTTAATATGTTTCTTAACAATTTTTAATGTTATTGGAAGTATATCAGCGTATAGTCTAACATGGGAAGGAGCAAAACCAGATAACACATTTTGCCAGATAACAGATGCTGTACAAATATCTTGTGCTTTTTTTGTATCTAAAACAATTTTAATATCCTTAAAGTTTTATGAAAAGAAAAGTTTGGAAATAGCTTGTAAACTACAACGTTTCATAGGATCTTTAAAAAATTTAAATAAAGTACTATTTAGAAAAAATTCATTTATGTGTACAGCAAAAAAAATTTTTCTTATTAATATTGTAATTTGGTTAAATTTCATAATTACAGCATACATACATAAATCAAATATAAGATTGGATTCTTTATATTATGTATCATTTATTATATCAAATTTCATAATATCTTGGGTGATTATCCAGTACGCAATTGTTGTAAAACTTATATCTGAGTATTTTAAAATTATTAATCATAATTTTAATTATATTTTTTATACCAACGATATTTGTGTCATTCGACATAATAATATGCAAACACGGATTAATAATTTAAATTATTTACGAAGTTTGTATTCGCTATTATGTAAAATATCAGATGATGTATCAGAGTATTATGCATTGTCAATGTTCTTCTGTATATTATATGTTTTTCCATCGTTTATAATTTGTTCATATTATGCTGTGAGTATTGTCTTAGCCGAAGATAATGGGATTCTTTCTTATCATATTAGCTTGATAAGCTTACTTTTCGTTTATACTTTTCCATTAATTATTTTAGCAAAATATGTAGCAACAACTATTAAAGAAGTAATGAAATAAGAATTTGTATTACAAATTTTTTTAATATTGAAATATCATCTAATTAATTTTATACATTTTTAGAGCAAAAAGACAGGAGATGTGATAAATGAATGTATTGAAAGAACACAAGATCATGGGGTAATACAAAAGGTATACTTTTATTTTACATTTTATTTTAACAAAACATATTTTGCTAATGCTTTACTTTCTCAAAAAATAGTTTTGTAATGATAATAAAACTTCGACGTAGTTATGTGACTAATGATATTAAAAAGTAATTGATTTTTGATAAATACTTAGAGTGTAGTCTGAAAAATTAAAGTGGCTTTAAACACATTTTTTTAAATCTGAAATAATAAACGTTATTAAACTTTCTTGTACTGCGTGCGCTAAATCCGCACGTAGCGCTCCCTGTTCCGAGTCCTATATTGCAATTTCTGGCAGGGTTATAGTTGACGATTTTTGTGAATTTCGTACACGTATTTCACGTTAGTAAAGCATATAAGTGTGGCGGCGCGACTATGAACGATGAATCAGTTGCTTTACATTCGGCTTATTATTGTACATATATGATTGTGGGTGTTTTTTAATAGCTAGCAAGTTTTTCAGTTTGTGTATATTGTATTAATAATTATTTAATACAATTTCACGTTCTAAGTATATTTTTGAAATTTTTTTGGTTTCTTTTTTTTCGATTTATCATTTGGGGAATGTCTAGTTTTACTGATACATAGATTTCGTTTTTTTATTTGAATTATCATTCGTGGAGTGCGATAGCTTTTGTTTTGTATTGCTTTAGGGTATAGATTTCGTGTGGCGGATTTACCACACACGTACTAGAAAATAGTGTTCGATACGCGTGTCCTATGTGCCATTTCCCAGCACGATGTAAGCGCTCTCGCTACGCTCGAGCGCTTAACCTTGCCATGCCAGAAAATGACTCATAGGACTCTTGTATCGAAAAATACTATTTTGAATCTAATGCTTGATTTTACCAAAACAATACCCTATGATTAAAAAGTATTGAAAATTTGCCATTAAAAAGAAACGCAGAAACCAAATGCCATATGTGTCAAATTATGGCACAATCCGATTACTAGTATTCATCTAGCTTCTGTTTAAATCGATTATCGGACAATAATCGGCGATTTGCTTCGTTCTTAACATAAATCAACGTTAGACTTCAGATAAAAAAGTGTAAATATGCTTTAAATTTGTCATATCAATATGAAACAATTAGTGAACTGAAACTAGTGAGCTAAACATTGTACTACTTGTTTCTAAAACCTTGAATTTTGTATGAAAACATTATCGGAAGAAAGTTGCTGAGGATCTCATTTCTAAAGCAAAAAATAATCCGATCATCTAAAAGCGGATAAGGGAAAGAGATGAGACATGGGTTTACAAGTGCGTCGTAAGAACAAGTCTAATAACCATCTAAATAGCAACTGAAAAACGAATTAAAATTGAAAAAAATACTCAAATTTTACTTAAATTCAAGGTTTTCTTAACAACTTTGTTAAATTTTTTAGGTGTGTATTTTAAATATTTACCGATCCAAATAGTCAATAAGGAATATTGCTTGTTCGTTTTAAAGCATTTGAAAATTAAGCCAAAGTTATTTTGTAAGCAAATTCTTGGTACTTTTTGATCACAGTGTATACATCTTTTATAAGGATAATTTTTTTAAATCTCTACTAATATCGACGGTGCTTATGAAGACTATTACCTTCACACATTCGGCGAAGACTAGTAATTTCTACTATATTCGATGAAAACTATTATTTTAATTTTTATGTAAATGAAGACCATCACTCCTGAACTATTTGCGACGAAAAGAATTAAACTTTAATCTATGTTAAAGAAAACTATTATTTTAATTTTTATGTATTTTTTTCACCGCACTTTGTTACGAATAATAGTCTGCGCTAGCACAAAAGAAGTATATGAAAAATAACTTTTTTCTCATATCCCGGCCAAAAACACGTCGTTATTCGTTGAAAACATGCAGTAAAAATGTATGTTTTCAGGGACGGTTCAATATGCATTGAGAGGTTGTGCAGTAGGCTGGCGTACATGCGCTCGACGACTTATTTTTCTGTTTTCGAGTGTTTTTCGTGTATGTTGAGAGTAGAGGGGATACGATTATCCTTTTGGTTATAAGCATCAACTGTCATTTCGCTTTCTTTCTTTCATTTATATTATAGTCTATCCTTTTCTATTCATCGGTTTGCCATGAGATCCAAGAAAGAGCAACGAAGTGACGATTTTGGGGTTAGAACGGCAAAAACTACTTTTTGTCACAAATAGTTCAGAAGTGATAGTTTTCGCACGGCACATCGATATAAGGATTTCAAAAAAATTGTCATGTCCCTGATAATTTTCTTAATAAGTATATTTTTTCCTATTTATTAAGCTTACATATATATTTATTTACATTTCAGCTCAATGAATTTTTAATATACATAACGTATAAAAATTTAGAATTTAAAGTATTTAATTTGTACTCACTAGATTCTTCATTATTGATGTCGGTGAGTAGCAATATATGAAAAACGTAATTAATTTGTTCATAGTGTTAATTTCAATTAATCGAAATAATAATTCATTTTAAAGATTGTAGGATCGACTGCAACATATTTAGTGATAATTTTACAATTTCGAGAAAAAAAATGAAAAAGATTATAATTGTACTAAATAAAACTATTTTCCCAGACAAAAAGCCATTTTTTCCTAAGATTATTTTTTATTGTTTTCTATTTTTCTATATCATTCATTTTCTTAAAATTTTTAGTTCAGAAACAGTATTTTATAAAATTTTTATCAGTTCACAAGAAAATGAGTTGAAAAGGTATTTTTTTAATTTGATAGAAATTTTATCGTTTGACACTTATTTCCCATCATAGAAATTGTCATCACTTAGTATTAATCTACTAATTTAAATTGATGTAATTTTTAATAAAAAGAATTTTAATTTTCTTAATGGAACTAAATTTAACAAAGTACAACAAAACGCAATCATTAATTGTACTAACTTAGACATTATGTACTTTCAGAAAAATTTTTAAATTTGAACATTGAGTAATAAAAAAAAAATAAAATAAATAAATAAGGAGTATGTTATTTCCAAATATGTTATTTATAAAATGTGTGAATAATTTTTTCAAACTTATTGGATTGATATCATTCGATATAAATTTTCAACAAGCACAAAATAAAAAAATACAATGTACTTTTCATTTATATTCTAATAAAGTAAGACTAATCTATACTACATTTTTAGTCTGTTTCTTAACAATTTTTAACGTTTACGCTACGATTAGAGCATATCATACAAAATTCGAAGGGATGAAACTATTCGAACAAATTTCTAGTGTTTCACAAACATTTTGTTCATTTTTCATATCTAAAATTATTTTAATATTCTCGTGCATTGAACAAAAAGAAAGTTTTGAGATAGCCTACAATTTACGTACTGTGATAGAATCATTAAAAAGTTTTAATAAAGTCACATATGAAAAAAGTTCAGCACTGTATAAAACCAAATTAATTTTTCTTATAAATATTTTACTCTGGTTGTACTCGATACTTACATCATACATAATTGGAATAAGTATGCCAGAATCTAATTTTCTATATTATATATTTTTTATTGTCGCATACTCTATAATTTATTGGTCGATTATTCAATATGCTATTATCTTAAATTTCATTTCAGATTATTTTAAAAATATAAATGAAAATTTTTACTATATTTTTTATGTCGATCCTTTCCATTTACTTAATATTAGTTTTATTCAAAATAATAGCATACATAGTAAAATTAAGAAGTTAATTTACTTACGTAATTTGTACTCTTTATTGTGTAAAATATCAGATAAAGTATCAAAATATTATGAAAAGCAAGTGTTTTTTTGTATTTTGTATATTTTTCCGGCAATTGTATTTTATTCATACTATTTTGTAAGAAGTTTTACTTTTATGAAAGACGCCTCGAAAATCAGTTATCATATGTTTATTTCGGGTGGTCTTTTCCTTTTCATTTTTCCATTAGTAATTTTAACAAAATATGTCACGGCAACTATTGCGGAGGTAATAAAATAACTATTTATTTCATAATCTTTTTAAAAATTGATGTATATAGATTCATTTTATATGATTACAGAGCAAAAGGACAGGAGATGAGATAAATGAATGTATTGAAAAAACACAAGATCAAAAAATAATACAAAAGGTAATATTTTTTGTCTATCGGTATGCGTGAAATTCAATTTCATGTTCTCATTTGCGTAAATAAAATATCCTATTATCAAGCATTCGTTTAGTGTATGTAAAATGAATCGAGTTATATTTCAGGAACTATGCATCATAAAAGACTTTTATACATCTCATTTAAAAGCTCTTGTGGTGCTCTTTCAAAATGATATGTGCACACATTTTGCGATACGTGAACTCTCTACTACGCATTTAGAATCAAAAAATTTTTAGTGCAACTGAAACTCAAAGCAATTTCAAAGAAAATTGCAAAAACTTTAAAATGCGTTATTTAAAACTAATTTTTCATTTTTTTGTAAAATTATACCATTTTTCAAAAATAAATTATGCTTTGAATATTATGCATTCTACAAAAAAATGACAGAGGAAAAAAAATTTCCTTTTTGTATGAAGAACTAAGCTAGAATACTTTCAACAGGAAAAAAAAATTATTTAATAAAATTTAATGTAAAACTTTAAAAATGTTAATATTTTTTCTTAGGTGAGCTTAATTTTTTGAGTGACAGTGAGATTAAATTTTCCTGGAATTTAAATTAAATTGTTTTACTAATTGTATTTTTATATTATGAATATTATTATTTTTTGGAGCCTTCCCCCTTGAATCCCCCAGTGGATGTTTACGTATAATATTCCGCAGAATATTTTCGGAATCTTTCAGTAACCTAACATGAAAATTTCAATGAATGAATACGGTAACGTTCCATGTAAGATAACTAGAAAGATTACCATAAGCTTCCAGGTAACAAAGAAGAATTCTAACATGCTTTTGATAAAAATTTATGTAACTTATTTAATAATAATTTTATTCCAAAAAACATAGACGAATAAGATCACATTTTTACTCATTAAATTTATGACTTCATACATAAAAAGTTTTTGTTTTTAAATATTTTTTCTGTATTTTCTATTTCAAAATTATGTTCTAAATTTAAGCTCTATTTGATTATGTTTTTTTTATCGAAGCCAAATAGTTTATTTAAATATTTAATATAAAAAATTAACAAGAGAATCAATTAAAAAGCTATTGTTTTATTGCAATTTTATTGTTTTATACTATATTTTAAATAACAGTATATGTCATCATTTGTATATACTAATGTAACATTCTGAAAGAAAAATTTTAATTTATTTAATGGAAAAGAATTTCATTCATTCATCGATCGTTAACGATCGTTTATTTCTCTAAAATAAACGTATGAAGTGTAAAACATTATTCACTCTTATGAAACATTAGAATTAAACATCTAATAAAAAACATAAAATATATAATTGGAAAAAATATGTTAAATTCAAATAGATCATTTTTAAAATTCGTTTATTACTTTTTCAAAATTATTGGTTTAATAAAATTCACTATCAACTTTAAACATAAACAAAATAAAAAAAGACATGTTTTGCTTAAAATCTCTAATAAAATAAGCTTAGCGTATCTGGTATTTTTAATATGTTTCTTAACAATTTTTAATGTTATTGGAAGTATTTTAGCTTATAATATGAAATGGGAAGGATCAAAACGATTATACCAGATAACAGATGCTGTACAAATATCTTGTGCTTTTTTTGCATCCAAAATAATTTTAATATCCTCAAAATTTTATGAAGAGAGAAGTTTTGAAATAGCTTGTAAGCTGCAAAGTTTCATAGAATCTTTAAAAACTTTTAATAAAGTATTATTTGAAAAAAATTCAGCAATATGTACTACAAAAAAAATTTTTTTTATTTATTTTTCAATTTGGTCATATTTCATAATTACAGCATACGTACATAGTTCAAATGTAGGATCGAGTTTTTTATTTTATCCATCATTTATTATTTCCAATTTCATAATATTTTGGGTTATTATCCAATACGCAATTGTTTTAAAATTTATATCTGAGTATTTTAAAATTATTAATCATAATGTTAATTATGTTCTTTATACCGATTCTCTAAGTTTATTTGATATCCGTGTCATTCAAAATAATAATATGCAGACGAAGATTAATAATTTAAATCGTTTGCGGAGTTTGTATTTGCTATTATGTAAAATATCAGATGATATATCAGAATATTATGCATTACCAATATTCTTCTGTATACTATATGTTTTTCCATCATTTGTAATTTATTCATATTATGTTGTAATCGTTGCCTTAATCAATGCTAACTGGATGCTTTCTTATTATATACATTTAATAAGTTTGCTATTAATTTATTCTTTTCCATTGATGATTTTGACAAAATACGTGACAGTAACTATTAAAGAAGTAATAAAATAAAATTTTGTTTTATCAATTTTGTGAATGTTCATACATTAATAAATTTATTCCTTATGATTTTAGAGCAAAAATACCGGAGATGTAATAAGCGAATGTATTGGAAGAGCACAAGACCAAGAGGTAATACAAAAGGTATACTTTTATTTTATTTTTTATTATAACTACAAATCTTTTGCTAATATTTTACTTTCTCAAAAAATAGTTTGGTATTGATAATAAACTTATGATATTGAAAATTAAAAAGTATTTGATTTTTGAAAATTACTTTGAGTTTGGTCGGGAATTAAACCGTGGTTATTAATGTAGTTTTGAAATACATTTTTTTGTTATCTGAAATAAAAAACATAATTAAACTTTTTGAATTTGATGCTCAATTTCACCGAAACAAGCCTATGATCAAAAAGTACCGAGAGTTCGTCATTCAAAAGAAACACAGAAACTAGACCAAGTAATTTTTTTTTTTAGTTGATACAATCTGAAGCGTCATTTGTGTCAAATTATGACGCAAGGTAATATTAGTGTTCATGTAGCATCTGCTTAAAACAATTAACTTTTTTCATATTCATGGCATTGTATCATGAATAATTTTTTAGAACGGAGAAGTTGTTAAAATTATTACATATAAATAGTACGAAGAATGTAGTCGTGCAATAATCGATGATTTGTCTCGTTCTTGATATTCATCCACGGTTAATTCCAAATGAAAAAAAGTGAAATCATTTTTAAAATTGTCATATCAATATGAGACAATTAACTAATAGTGAACTAAACATCATACTGTTTGTTTCAAAAACTCTGAATTTCTACAAAAACATCATCGAAAGACAGTTGCTGATGATGTCATTTCTGAAACAATAAATAATCCGATCTTCTAAAAGCGGATAATAAAAAGAAATGATACAGTGCGTCGTAAAAACAAGTCAACAACCGTTTAAATATTAATTGGAAAACGAATCAAAACCGAGAAAAATACGCCAAAGTCACTAAAATACAAGGTTTTGTGTATATTTTAAGTATTTACCAGCAATCTAAATAGTTGATAAGGAATATTGTCTGTTCGTTATGAAGCATTGAGAGTTCAGAATTTAGTTTCAACAATCCATGAATTTTGCACAATAATAATGCACCGACACCCACAATTCGAATAACCATTATGTTGTCCAAATTTAACTTCCTCTGATTCTTTCTTTTTCTCAAAACATAAATCATTTACTCACAGAAAATAATTTGAGTCTTCGTGTACGATAAAAAAATGATACAAAAGGAAACGGGAACGAAATAAAATAAATTTACCTGAACATTAAGCCAAAGTTATTTTTTTAACAAATTCTCAAATAATATTCTTATAATTATGTTTTTTTTCTATTTATTAAACTTATATTTAAATATTTTTGTTTCAGTTGAATGAATTTTTAATGTACGTAACTTATAAAAATTTAGAATTCAAAGTATTTAATCTTTACTCATTAGATTCTTCATTGTTGATGTCGGTGAGTAAAAATTTATGGAAACATAATTAATTTGTTAATTATATGAATTTCAATTTATCACAATAATAATTTATTTTAAAGATTGTAGGATCGACTGCAACATATTTAGTGATAATTTTACAATTTCAAGAAACAAAGTGAATAAGATTTCTAACGTTTCACAAACATTTTGTTCTATTGGACGATTATTCAGTACGCCATTATCATGCATTTCATTTCAGATTATTTTAAAAATATAAATGAAAATTTTTACTATGTTTTTTATGCCGATTCTTTGCATTTACCTAATATCAGTTTTATTCAAAATAATAGCATACATAGTAAAATTAAGAAATTAATTTACTTACGTAATTTGTACTCTTTATTGTATAAAATATCAGATAAAGTATCAAAATATTATGAAAAGCAAGTGTTTTTTTGTATTTTGTATAATTTTCCGGCAATTGTATTTTATTTAGTTTTACTTTTACCAAAGACGTCTCAAGAATCTGTTATTATACAGTGGGGTCCAATAAAATGGAGCCACCCTTGAGAAAAAAAGTACTAATTAAAAAATTTTGTATCTCAACAAATAAGGGTCGTACAGAACCCTACGACCACTCATTTTAAACGTATTCGTAAGGACTTTTTAATAGTATATTGGCAGTTTAATTTCGAGTACTTATCTGGTAAATATTATGACTTTAAGGCGACTACGGAAGTTCAGTTCGATTTCATTTTGTAGTTTACAAATTACTCTTTCAGTTTCTAAAATTTTTTGAATTTTTTAATTTTCTACCATTTATTATAATCCGTAGAATGGTGGACAATTAAAAAATCTGAAAAATTTTACATATTGAAAGAGTAATTTGTAAACTCAAAAATAAAACCTAACCTAAAATCCGAAGTCGCCTTAATGTTTAAATTTGAATTATTTTTCGGAAAATGATGGTAGAAAAATTTACACCGCTAGTTTTAAAGGTATTTTGCTTAACTTGAAATTTTTTTTTTCTAGGTTCAAAATTGACCGAGATTTAGCGATTTTTATTTAAAAAAGGGTCTTTTTTATTTTTCCGATATCTGCTTAATGAGAGGAGATATAGAAAAATGCCAAATAAAAAAAAGTTTATTTTTGTATGTAGAATAACCTTAAATTTTCTCAAAATTTTTTGTGCATTTTATTTTTTTTTATATTGTTGCGGTACTCTTATATGAGTATGGTATACATGTATGAGTTATCGTGCCTTTAAGGTTAAGGCAGACACATTTTCGTCAATTAAACAAATCTCATTATTTTTTAAAAGTTTTATAAACTGTTTATTTAAAGTAAAGAACATTATCTACGAATAAAACAAATTCCCTAAGTGAAAATTTAAAAACTATTCATTTGCTGATTGAATTTACAAAGTTTGTGCGATGTGTCAGTTTATCGTGTGTCGTCTGCTTACCATATAAATGCATACTTTTATTATCGTGCTTTGATTATCGACATCGCATGCTTTAACATAGGGCACGATAACCGGGGAGGGCACGTTAACTCCCACACTTACCCTATAAGAATACCGCAACAATATCAAAAAAATTAAAATGCACAAAAAATTTTCAGAAAATTTAAGGTTATTCTACATACAAAAATACACTTTTTTATTTGGCATTTTTCTATATCTTCTCTTATTAAGCAGATATCGGAAAAATAAAAAAGACCCTTTTATCTCATTCTAACCTCAAAATCGCAATTTCTTTGCTCATTTTCAGCTCTCATGAGCTAAATTACATTATTTACCTCTGGTGTAAAGGCTGTTTTGCGAAACTCGATTATTCGTTTCGTAAATCCAGCCTTTCCACCCCAGGTAAATAATGTACTATTTCGAACAAAAATCGCTAAATTTCAATTTTGAACCTAGAAAAAAACTAAAATATACCCTACAAAAAAAATCAGGTGAGAAATCACCTGATTTCTAAGGTGATTTATCATGCCAAAATCTCATGTAATGATTTTTTTTGTTTTTACGCATTTCAAACCATGCTTAGTCAATTGAGAACTATTTTTGAAAATTTTTGAAAAATTTGAACTTGGAAAATTTTTTAAAGAGTTTGGTCTTAAAAAAAATTTTGACTAATTTTACAAAAAATTTTCCAAGTTCAAATTTTTCAAAAATTTTCAAAAATAGTTCTCAATTGACTAAGCATGGTTTGAAATGCATAAAAACAAAAAAAATCATTACATGACATTTTGGCATAATAAATCACCTGAGAAATCAGGTGATTTCTCACCTGATTTTTTTCAACAGGGTAAATTTTAAGTTAAGCAAAATACCTTTAAAACTATAGAGGTGTAAAATTTTTCTTCCATCATTTCCCGAAAAATAATTCAAATTTAAATACATGTGAAAAAAAATTTTTTTTTTCTATTTTTAAGTTGTAATATTTCCCAGACAAGTACTCAAAATTAAATTGCCAATATACTATTGAAAAGTCCATACGAATACGTTTAAAATGAGTGGTTGTAGAGTTCTGTACGACCCTTATTTGCTGAGATACAAAATTTTTTAATTAGCACTTTTTTTCTCAAGGGTGACTCCGTTTTATTGGACCCCACTGTATGTTTATTTCGAGTGGCCTTTTCCTTTCCATTTCTCCATTGATAATTTTACAATTCTAACAATATATGTAACGGCAATTATTTAGAAAATAATGAAATAATTATTTATTTCATAATATTTTTAATATATATATACATTCATTTTATATGATTATAGAGCAGAAAGACACGATATGTAATAAATGAATGTATTGAAAAAACATAAGATCAAGAAACAATACAAAAGGTAATGTTTTCTATGACTGATTCCATTCAGATTCATGGAGGCCGTCACTGATCGAATTCTTTTTCCTCTTCTAAGTGATAAAAATACCTTCCAATATGTATATAAAGATAAAATTTACCTCATAGAACACTCAAAAATATATTTTTCCTCGCTACAGCGTATTTAGTGTTGGGTATAAAAATGGAAATTAAAAAATTGAAAATAAACCTCCATTTTCAAATTGCCGTAGCTTTGTCAATTTTTGACCTTTTTGGATGTTATGAAAATTTGCAAAATTAAGTCTAGTTTTAAATGCCGTTTTGATTTTTGTGATACGAGTTGATGTCTGAGTTATTCATGAAAAACTAAAAAAAGCGAATTTTCTCAAAAACTATATTTTTTTTTTTTAAATTTTTATGTTTTTATACATACAAAATACGAACTTTTACGGTAGGTGAGAAGATGCGATTTAGCCTTTTTTTTAACAGATTTTTAAACATTTTTATTATATTTTCCATTTTAAAGCATTGATACCATGACACATCATGCCATTTTTCCAACTATTACGTCTTTTTACAATTCGTTTATGCTTTTATTTATTAATTTATTTAAAATATTAACAAAAATCTTTAAAATAAACCTTTGATCAAATTTTTTTATCAATTAAAACCGAAGTTATGATGATTTTGTAATTATAAAAATAGAAATTTTTTTTGTTAATAATTAATAGTATATTATTATGCTACGTGGGGTAAAAATGTGGCATTCTAGGCCGGCATGGATTTAGATCTCGAGGCGAAGCCGAGAGAGCTAAAATGCCGGCCTACAGTGTCGCATTTTTATCCCAAGTGGCATATACGATTTTTTCTCATACCGGGCTAAAAACACGTACAACTTAGACTTACTGATAATTTCATCATTAATGAAAAACCAGCGAGAAAAATCATCTGCTACACTCGGTCGAATATGTTTCCTCTTTGTTTGCTACTCTCTCACTGATAATAATTCATTAAATAAACCATCAATATATCATTATAATACGCTCTTATACTCTTATTCTAACACACTATAGATTATAATTCATAAAAATAAAACAAATACTTTAATTCTAAAAAATAAAAAAAATTAAATTACACAATCAATTGCATCACTGATGATAATTCATTAAATAAACCATCAATATATCATTATAATACGCTCTTATTATACTCTTATTATAACACACTATAGATTATAATTTATAAAAATAAAACAAATATAATTTTAAAAAATAATGAAAATTAAATTACACAATCAATCGCATCACACATTCTAACTTTTTATAACAAAAAGTATTATTTACAAACTTTTCTATGATACATATATGAGAGAGTCGATGTTTGTAACCGATGAATAGAACAGGATAGACTACAATACATATACATGAAAGAAAAAAGAGAGAGAGAGAGAGAGTTGACGCTTATAACCGGTAAACAGAAAAGGATAAGCGTATATACTCCCCACTCTTAAAACGCACGAAAGAGACTCGAGAACAGAAAAATAAATCGGAGCGTGCCGGCCTGAAAGCATAAATTTTTACTGCTTGCGTTCGACCATTAAGAGGCGGTCGGAACCAAATCGGTGATTTAGTTCGGTGCTTGTAATAAATGCTTATAATAATTTATTCATTTATTAATATGGTAAAAATATAGTCATTTCCTCTAGTCATGTATATAAAGAATAATTTAAAATAGCTAAAGCCACAAAAATATAAAAAATATTGTCATAAAGCGAAAAATGCCACCTAACAATCGGCACGATAGTTTTTTGCATGCGGTATACGTCAAATCAGTTTGATATTTGTAATAAATGCTTATAATAATTAATTTACTTATTCATATGGTAAAAATATAGTCATTTCCTCTAGTCATGTATATAAAGAATAATTTGAAATAGTTTAAGCCATAAAAATATACAAAATATTATCGTAAAGCGAAAAATGCTGACTTAATATATACCGCAAGTCACCGATTTGGTTCCGACCGCCTCTTAATGACGTGTTTTTAGCCGGGTTATGAGAAAAAATTTTTTATTCAGTTTGAATTTTGCGCCCACGATTTAAATTTACTTTGTAGGGAGTGACATAAGCCACCGCTAGATGGCGACGACTCGCTTTTTGCATTCTCATTAACGATTTTCTCAGGGCTTATAATTATTATAAGACGGGCATAACGACCACGAGGTACCCTAGTTACTATGTATTAAATTGACTGTAGTGATACGATCACTAACTATTCTGTATTTGCGAATTTAAACTTATTTATATGTAGAATGTAATTTTCTTAGGTACTTAAAGCATTATAGCTGTATATTTTTGTAATGTAATGTTTTTAATTAAAAATTTTATAATAATAATAATAGACAACAGTATACCTCAGGGCTTATAATTACTATAAGACGGGCTTAACGACCCCGAGGCACCCTAGGTTCTTTATATTAAATTGACTATAGTGAGATGTTCACTAGTTATTTTGTATTTGCGCGCTCAAATTATATTATATACGTCGAATGTAATATACCCATGTACCGACTTAATGCGTTATGGCTGTATATCTCTGTAATAATTGCCAAATAAAAATTTATTAAAATTAACTCATTAACGACTTGACGCATTCAAGCATATAAGACAAGTAAGATCAAGACAATAATTGTTTCATGAAAAAAATTTTTTTTTCTGCTCTGTCGAAGAAGTAATTAATAATAATGACATCACTGGTTATTAAGATTAAATTTTAATTATCAACAAAAAAATTTTTTATTTTTACAAAGTCAAAATCATCATAACTTTGGTTCTAATTGATAAATAAATTTGATCAAGGGTTTATTTTAAATATTTTTTGTTAATATTTTTGATAAATTAATTTAAAAAAGCATAAACGAATTGTAAAAAGACGTAATAGTTGGACAAATGTCATGATGTGCCATGGTATCGATGCTTTAAAATGGAAAATATAAAAAAATCTGTTTAAAAAAAATAAGGCAAAATCGCATATTGTCTAACAAAAAAATTTTTTTTTTGCTCTGTCGAAAAAGTAATTAATAATGACATCATTAGTTATTAAGATTAAAATTTAATTCCAAAAAAAAAATTTCTATCGCATTCTCATAGAGAAAGCATTGTATCGATAAAAAAATTTTTTTTCTATTTTTTCATTAATTTGTACATATTTGAACTCGGGGAGTCGAAAAAAGTGATTTCCAGAAAATGTATGTATGTGTGTGTGTATGGATGTATGATTTCAGTTAGTAAATTGTATCTCGAGAACTACTTGATGGATTTGCTTCTAATTTTGCATGGAATTTAGTTTTTTGACTAACTTGCTAGGAAGCTATTGATAATTGGTTCCTCTAGCGTAGTTTTAATTTTAGAATCGTTTGAAAAAAAAAAAAATTTTTTTAATTTTTTTGTTTTTTTTTGTTTACTACTCGAATTTGCTTCAAAATTTGCACGGAAATTATTTGTGATTGCCCAAATAAAATAAATTTTAAAAAACTGATTTTCTTAGCTTAGTTTTAATTTTAGAGCATTTTGAAATTTTTGAAAAAAATGTTTCTATTTATTAAGCCAATAAAATCTTAAAAACTACTCGATGGATTTACTTCAAATTTTCCATACAATTCAATTTTCCCATCAACTGGTGCGGAAGCTATTGAGAATTGGTTTTCTTAGCGTAGTTTTTTTTAGTCATTTTAAGAATTATAAAAAAATTTCGATTTTTCATTATTTTGGATTTCATGTAAACTACTCGAAGACTTTGTTTGAAAATTTGTATGGAACTTAATTTCGACTGCCAAAAGTAGAAAAACTTTTGAAAACTGATTTTTTTAGCGCACTTTTAATTTTAGAGCATTTTAAAAATTTTTTTAAAAATTTTTATTTTTTATTTTTTTTATATTTTACGAAAACCATTCGATAGATTTGCTCCAAAATTTGAATGCAAGTTATTTGCTACTGTCTGAAAAAAACAAGCTTTGGAAATCTAATTCTCTCGGGGCAGTTTTAATTTAAGAGCATTTTGAAAATTTTCATAAAAATTTTTTTTTCTATTTTTTTTGTATTTTACGTAAACTACTCGTAGAATTTGCTTAAAAATTTGTTTGTAACTTATTTTTGACTGCCAAAAGAAGAAAAACTTTAGAAAACTACAAAATATTTATGAAATAGAAATATAACAATGCCTGACTTTAATTGCCTTATACATATATATATAAATATTATTTAGCGATGATAAATTGTAAAAGTCATTTTGATTTTTCTCCACAAATTTGAATTTTTATAACATTTTTTGAGAAATTAGCATGGATGCCTTTATTATTTTGTTCTATTAATACGAACTAAATAACTTTTTGATGAAAGGACACTTATCATGAATTTGGTAGTGTGTCACCCAATTTTAAAATTGCTGAAAAAATATTAAAACATAAATTATCTATTTTATTAAATGTTTATAATATATAATATTTGGAATATTGATTTTGGTTTACATTTACCCTGTTAAAAAGTTGAATGAATTTATTTTTAATTTGAAATTTAGATTAAAAAAAAACAAAGTAATTTGGTGAAATGATTTAAAAAGAAATAAAAAAAATAAATAAACATTGAATGATATTATTACAAAGAAATTATGAGTGAGTCTACTTAAAATTTTTCAGGAGTAATATATTATATTATAAAATAAAAATTCAGTTTGTTCAATGTTTAAAACGTATAACCATAAAATCACTATTAAAGTTATAATAATATTATCAAATATTCCGCTGTACGATTTTGAAGTTAACCGTTTGTAAAAGTTGTTATTAAGCGAAGATGTTCTCTTGGGTTCCCGGATGTTGGCAGGATTTGAAGCACACTCCGTGCTGTACTTCGTCCTTATGACAGAAGTAAACGAAAGCGCAGGTGGCGCATTTTGTCACGGGCTTGGTCCTATGTGTGTATTCACCACACGAATTTTTACAAGGTAATGGGACCAAGCGACCGGCCGGGCCCACATAGTGTGCTGTCTTGAATGTCCTATTCAGGCTGAGATCCCCGTGGCATCTGATGCAGCACCATCTATTTGTTATAGGGTCCGCATAATAATAGGCGTCCAGATGGACCACCTGGCTTATCATGGGGTCACTTGTATACAACTTCCCCTGGGTAGCCCGGATAAGTTTGGATATTTCTCTCTTTGTGTGTGGCCTCGGGACCCGAAAGGGCATGGTGAATATGCTCTCTGGTTCTGGCTCAACTTCTGGATCGGACTTATATACACAGTGGAAAAAAATTTGTAATTTTAACACACATAAGTGTTACAGATGAAACACAAATTTTTTTGTGTTAAAATTTACAAATTTTTTTTGTGTAATTTTCGAAGTTAAAATTTTAACATAAAAATTCATGAATAATACAAAATTTTGAATAATAAAATTTGTAAATTTTACAAATATATTTGTGTTAAGGGGATGTGAAACGGACACTACACCTGTACTCATGAATTTGGCCTATCTTTTTATTATATTGCTAAACTGTTGGAAAAGAAATGCTTTAGCTTCTAGTATTTATCACGAAGATTATTCAGTTAAATTTTCAAATAAATTCATTCCTTAGTTTTTCAAAATTTTGGGTTCCAATATTTATATAAAATTTTTAGATTTTGTATACAAGAAATCGAAAATTCTGAGAAACTAATAAATGAATTCATTTCAAAATTTAACTGAATAATCTTTATGATACATACTACAAGCTAAAGCATTTATTTCCTTAAAATTTTGCAATAAAATAAAAAAAAAGTCAATATTTACGAATACAGGTGTAGTATCTATTTTACATCTCCTTAAAATATAATGATTGAAATAATGATTAGATATCAAATAATGACTTTCTCGTATTTATTTCTGTTAATATATTTAAAAAAGAGAGAGAGATAAAGAAATATAAGAAAAAGGATAAAATGATGGATGTTGGCGTGGATCAATAAAATCATAAACAAACTAATCTCATTTGATAATATTACATTATCGTTCAAAGGCGAACGTAAACGAATGATTACGAAAAGAGCCGATCATTTTTTAATATGAATACATCATAGGAATAGAGCCGGTTAGTAGCTCAGTCAGTAGAGCGTTGGATTCGTAATCTCAGGGTTCTGAGTTCGAATCCCGCTCTCGGCAACCGATTGATAGAAGCACCACTGTACGTTACATATGCTTTGTTCACAAACACACTAACGAGCTCCTCTGTTGCTGATTAACATCACAAATAGCATAAATTTAGCGTCGTTAAAGAAGAAAAAAAAATTCACAAATTTTTGGAGTTACAAAAGGAGTCCATGACATTTGAGTCTCAGATTTTCTTTTAACTTAGAGATATTTTTCTTATATAAAATTATGAAATAAGCCTTATTTCTAAGGTGCTACTCTCGATTTTTGCCAAATTATCAGCAGATTTATCTAAATTTTTAAAAACTTGCATCTTTTTATAATTATACTTTGCTTAAAGAAATTATTCTAGGTTTTTATTTTATCACGTGAGATCTCATGTGAATTCTCATGAGATCTCATGTCATTTTTTTTAATAGGGAACTGCTGATAATTTGGCAAAAATCGAGAGTTGTACCTTAGCAATAAGGCTTTTTTCATAATTTTATATAAAAAAAATATCTCAAAGTTAGGAGAAAATTCGAGATCCAAATGTCATGGACTCCTTGTTAGCAGAAATTAACATTTACAAACTAAAATTTATTTTGCATTTAAGGCATTTTTATTGCATAAAATAATAATAATGCTGATATTGGCATTACAACTCGCGTCTTCTGCTAACTAAAAATACATTTGTTTATATCTATATATATATATATATGTAAACAACATGGCCGTTTGATATAGGATAAATATGCAGAAACCTATGGAGAATATTTAGTTTTAGTTGATTATTTTACTAATTAAAAATCCGATTGATGAAAATCCGATTTAAAATGGTACAACCAACAAATGTGCATATTATAGTCATTTACGATTGCATTTTTTAAAATAATAAGTCAAATAATCAATTAAAATTTAATATTCTCTATAGGTTTCTGCATATTTTTCCTACATTGAGCAGCCATTTTTTAGTTAGCAAAAGGCGCGAGTTGTAATGCCAATATAATTATTAAAAGTATGAGATTATTTGAATAACTAAGTACACACATGTTTGTAAAAATAACAAACTCCGTGTGTTAATTCTACAAAAATTTTTGTGTTAATTTTAAAAGTACACAAAAATTTTTCAAATACAAAAAAAAATTTGACGAATTACACAAAATTTTTTACAGTGTACGAAGCGTACTGAACTCTCACCACTTGCGGGAGTTAGACACAAATTTTAACGTCGAGTGACAGGATGTTTGTGTTAAAAATATGTTGGTATCGTTAGTTGTCGGGATCGCATACGCAAGGGGTATTTGACAACAGGTTATAGGATTTCTCAAATGTATGACAAAAATTACTATGTAAACTAATAAAAATTTATAGGTGATATTGGAATAATTAAAAGGTTCAAAATTTTACTATGATAACATAGTAATTATTTTAAGATTGTTTTGTAGTAGTTCAAAAATGTCCTAGCATTTTTTGCTGCTTATCTTGTAAATAATTTTAGAAACCTAATAAAATTTACTACGACGCTAGGAAAAAGAGCACGTTTTCATGTGAGTGCGTTATAATGCTAACACTAGTTTTTAGAATAAATTTTCTCTCAATATACTTATGTTTTTACCAACAGGATGTAGAGATTGATACATTGAAATAAAATTTTTATTTTATATTAGTAAAAACACGAATATGTATTAACCTATAATTGTTTTAAAAAATTTGCAAATGAATGAGAACAATGCAATTTTTGAAAACCTACATTACCTACTTTACATGTTATTCATGAGACTTCAAACATATTAAAAATTTATTATATAAATTGATAAAAACTCATAAAAATGATAAAAATTGATTTAATATAATAAATAATAATAATAACCGATTTTAATTTAAGCTTTAGTGCATTAAAAAAGCTTCTGTGGTTCAGAAGTTATGATCAATTTAATATTACAACATATTTGTTAATATTTTTAGCATGTAATACGTGATGAATTTTTCACTATATTTCATTAGCATATTTTGATCGTCTATAACTTCTGAACCACAGAAGCTTTTTTAATACACTAGAGCTTAAATTAAAGTATTTCATTTTTACTTTCTTTCATTTTCTATACATTTTTCTGTGGAACTTTTAATTTTGGCTATTTAAGTTCTTGAAAGCGCTTCTTTTCACTATATTTAAAAAAAATGTCCATATCTTGGTTTCTAGGGCCTATTAGACAAAAAGAAAAAACACGGGTTTAATTTTTTTCATCAAAAAATCATATTCCGCAGTTTCAGAAAAATCCATTTCCCAGAGGTGGGAACCTCTCCTTGTTAGTATCGTACTGCGTCTCTTCGTTTTCGATCTTACGTATTGACGCAAACATAAAAACCTCGTTTTCTCGAAACTCCAAAAACAGACTTATGCTGTTTCTCCTTCAAGCCACAGATATAAATTAATAAAAACTTTTAAAAGTTATACGTGAAGGTAATCAAAGTCATGTAAAATACAGTTTTTAATAATATAAGTCTTATTGAAAGGGTCCATCATATTAAAAATCCTTGTTTGAAAAGTGCTTTTTTATTCCACGGCGTAAATATAAATTTCTCTTTCTTAATTATTGCTTAAAAATAATAATACATTTTTTAAATAAAAATAAATAATAAAAAGAAGATTGAATGATTTTTATATTAATATCATTCACGTAAATGGTTTTTGCATTAATATGTTTTATTTAAGTAAAATGTTAGTGTTTGATTAGCAGTTTTAAAAATATAAGGCTTAAGGAGTCAGTTTTATTGAAACAGAAAGGTGCAAAGAGATATAGGATAAATGTGGGTATTGCTGTCGCTGCCCCAACTGTCAATTTTCATTAAACATATTCTTTTTAATATTTTTTAATGCTCGATTTAAAAAAAAATAAATCACAAATTAATTTTATTATTAAATATTAATAAAAAAACTACATTGCATTTAAAATTAGTTCCTTTTTAATTCTTTTTTCGATCTTTAAACTTTGTACTTCAGCAAAAATTCTGATAATTTACTATTTTGTCGTTTTGATGCTTTGTAAAAAACATTGACATTAATTTATTTATTATATATTTTATAGTAAAAATTATCAATTACAACAAACGGCAACTCTAAAATTTGAAAAAAAGCTTTTAAATGTGATTTTTATTTTATTTAAATAATATAAATTAACAAATTAATAATGTGTACACGTTTTTCTTAGTTCGCGCCTATTACTGTCGAGTCAAGACGAGATTTCCTGACCTATACTTAACCTATATTTTTACCTTTAAGACCGTTACACTCAAAAAGATACAAGATACAGATACAGTGACAGATACAAAATTACATTGGCTAGTATATCTATATATGTGAAAAACAAATGCGTTGTCTCTTGTATTTTTTTATGTATAGATATATACTAGCCAATGTAATTTTGTATCTGTCACTGTATCTGTATCTTGTATCTTTTTGAGTGTAACGGCCTTTATTTAACAAAGTTACCTTAGCTTGAGCCCTAGCCTTAGCCTAAGTCTTAACCTAAGCCCTAGCCTTCCTTGCTGAAAAAACTCACATGATAATCAAATGAGATTTTGCTGGGACAATCATGTGATAATCATGCGATAATGATATGATTATCATATGAACATCACATAGAAAGTTCAAGAATTTTTTACTCTAAAAGTATCGATTTATTTTTTTTTTTTTTACTAAACGGGCATTTTTTGCCCAATAACAATTTATGTATACAATTAAAGACAATACAGTTGACGTATTATTTAACGTGGTGTCAATCCACGGCAGAGTCAGTGAAAAAGCGACCAGACGGGGAATTGATCTCGCGCCAACGAGAATACAAGTCCCGCGCCTTAGCCCTACGCCACTGAACCCTACATTATAAAAAATTATTAGTATTCTTTTTGTTGGAAATAATGTATAGAATATATCTGAATTTTTGTAGATCATGATTGATGGATTTTTAAAATACAAATTTGTACTTTTCATTTAAAAATTCAAGTATGTTCTACAAATATTTCGAACAAAAAGTATACTCATAACTTTTATAAAGTCAATACTTTTCGAGAAACGAATTTTTTAACTTGTCATGTGACATTTATATGATTATCAGATGATCATCATATGAGAATCATATGATTATCCCAGCAAAATCTCATATGATTCTCATGTGATTATCATGTGAATTTTTTTAGCTAATTAGCCTAAGTCCTAGCCTTAACATAAACCTTAGCTTGAGCCCTACCTTAGCCTAACTCCTAACCTTAACCTTAGACTTAACTTTAACTTTTACTCAAGCGCTTCTTGATAAACTTAAAATTTTTAAACTGCATAAAAATTTTTTCATTGGGATCCGGCTTTTATCTTCTTATTCGCCGTTTAGTGGCGCTGCTCGTGTGGGTGCAAATGTCACCGATCCGGTAAAAGTGATAAAAAGATTAATTACACATCCTATTTATATAACATGAAAAATATTAAAAATAAAGTGAAAAAAGGTATGAAAGGAAAAAAGTCAAGAGTTTGCTATACGAAAGAAAATGTATTATCTTTGAACGAGCTTCCGGTAAGGAAAACGAATTGCTGAAATTTCTCGCAAGTATAATATTCCTACGACTTTGAAAGTTAAATTAGAGGGAGAATATGCTTATTTATTTGATAAAATATATTTTTTTATGATATTTATTGAAAAATGTCAGTATTATTAGAAATGTAAGAGTATTATATAATATTAAGAAATGTTGTTAATTAAAAAGTTACTTTTGTTCAGCTGTGCATACTAATAAAGAATTATTAGAACCTATTGCTCTCTTTAATATTTTAATTTTACGTTAAAAACATAAGAATATTCATTTTAAATGATTAATATTTACATTATGTAAGCACAATAACAGTAAATAAAATTTTAACAGTAAATGGCGTGTGCAGTAAATCGTACAAGATGACATTAATAGATTCATAGATCTTTTACATTTAATTTGTATTTATTTAATTATTGATAGGTATATTACAGCTTTATGTGAACGTTTTTCAATATTTATATGGAGCAGCTTTCATTAAAAAAAAACGTAGCAAATTCATTTAAAAAATTGCCATATTTAATGCTTTGAAATTTATCTTCGATAAAAACGTCAGTAATACCTCCTTTTACTCTATAGAGGGACTGAGAGTAGGTGTGGTACTGTCCAATCGGAGCTGCGCTGATACGGGTTCCAAAAATTTGAAGCTCGAAAATCGTTTGAGCGTAATAAAATGAAAAAGGAATAACGGGATGTTTTATTTCAGGAAAAACCCTGCGACGCTTAAAGGATGGATCGGGAATAAAGAATGTAATAAACGTTTATCTTCTTGTAATATTTTGTACCGTTCAGAAATATAGAAATAAATTTAAATGTGTACGTGACAGGGTGCATGTAGCATGGATGTCACTAACTCATCTAACAATTCAAAGAGAAAATAGCTACGGAAATTTAAAAACTTAATATAGACTCTTAAAATCAAAATAGCATTTATATTTATTAACTAACAAATAAAATTATAGGTTTTATAAACCAAAAATTATAGCTTTTATGAACCAGAAATGAAGTTTGAGATTATTTTGATGTTCAAATTAATTTAAAATATGCCTCTCTATCGGTGAAATGAAAATGACATTTGAAAAATTGATAATATTAGAGCGCTAACAAATGTAAATTGGAGATATTTTTGATGAAATAATAAAATAAAATTACAAATGTTTAGTAATTAATTATAAAAATTATTCAAGAAAAAAAAATAGGGTTTTTGCAGAAATTCTATTTGATATCACACCTTAATTTAGGGAACAAATTATTATCCCATTACCCAGAGCAATGCGTAGACTACACTAACAGAAATGATTTCTGGAAAACGAATAGTCCACTTGATTATTAATAGAATTATGCATTCTTACAAACGACGTCGTTCTTGTCGTTAGAATAAAAATCGCTTCCCGTTAGGAGAAATCCACTAGCGTGGAGAGGAAATCTGACTGATTGTATTTTCACTCATATAACGTAACATTATTACGCGGCATTTCTTTACGTCCCTCTTTAGTATGTTAAGATGTATTATTAAATAATTCAAATAGAAATTCGCTTGCCCTGGTAGAAATTTACTCTAGATCTGTCTAGATCTATCTAGTTTTGTATGTTAAATAATCGAGGCCTCGATAAAACTAGACAAATTTTCTACCAGGGTGGATGTAGGAAAAATCCACTTGGGGATAGAATATTAAAAGCCCATGTAAAAATTAGGACGTCAAACATTTTTCTAATAGACACAAGAACACCCGAAAATAAGTTAATTTTATTCTTTCCCGAAGTGGAAATATATTAGTGACAATAACAAGAATACTTTTTACTACCGGCTAGTGGATTCCACTAGCCTCAACAAATCATTTCTGTCAGTGTATAACCTTACTACCTGAAGTTTCATTTTAATAACTGGAAGACACTTTTAAGGGTATATAAGATCAGAAGGACGGTTTTAGTCATTCATAACATTTCCAGTCGAGTACATCAGATTCAAAAATCTTGTTTTAAGGCTGATCTCTTCTTCGGTAAGTGAAACAATTTTTCGCAGCACGTTTGTGTGCGAAATACAATTTTTATCTCTTAAGACTGCAATGCAGACTTTTTACACACTACAGTGCATGAAACATTTTATATCCATCTGTCTCTTTTACTCGCTTCGCGGTGGCTTCATACACATTTTTTAGTTTTTTTCTCGCATATATGTGCTTTCTTTTTCTCTCTTACATATAATAGCGTGATTTTTTTCTCTTAAATATGAGAGCATAAGCAAAATTTTAATAGTGTCTGAGATTTTTCAAAAATACTTTCAAAAATACCTGTTAATTCAAAATATCATCAAAAAGTGATTCTGAATATAAAGATTCAATAATTAATTATTCATAATTAATAACTAATTATTTGTATAATTTTTAAACAATTTATTAATAAATGTATTTTATAATTAAGTTTATTTGATAGTTTTGAATTATTTTTTCGTTATAAAAATTAAGTAATTTAAGTAATTATATACGATTTTCTATTTTAAATGTATTATTTATTTATCTTATTGTCATTTAAGCAGAGCTAAACTCTTCTCTGGTGATGAATATAATTGGTAGCTTCGTGTGACAGTAAAAATCTCGATCAAATTGTCTGTGTCTGGTTCACGACGTATTAAAAAATAATAAACACAACACCTACACGATGAAATTTATCAACTCAGCTCGTGTGTGAATCGCATATTTCACGCACTAGTTGCTTAATGTATTATTCTATTGGCGATACATAGACTTTAATTTAAATCTTCCTTATTAATTATTTGTTATTAGTACAGTATTTTAACAAAATTAAATAATTACAGAGAGAAAATGAAATTATTGATATTAGTAGTGTTTTACAAATTATGTAGGAGACTTTTTATATAACTAAATATATTTTTGCAGATACAGTCTACAGATAGAATAAATAAATTTAAATCAAAATGCCTGAACTTTTGCGCACAGATAGTGTAAGCAGTATTCACAATGAATATTTACGAAGGTATATCATGGAAAATTTGGAAAATATCCTCTTCGAAGATGAAGATAGCGGTTCGGATGACGAATCGTTTGTTCTGCATCGTAGGTACGTGGATGAAAACGAAGATAGCGAAGAAGATGATGAACCGCTTGACGCTATTAATGCTTTCCTTGATTTTGATGTATTTATCGAAGCAGAAAATGAACCATTGAATCCACACGTTCCTAATGGAGATGTGAATGTAGGCGAAGACAGTGATACAGAAGATGCACCACCTAACTACGATCGTCAGTTTCCTTTGCCTAATTTAAATGCATTTAATATAGGAGGAAATGATCCATTAGGTCAGAACATTCCTAACGTGGGTGCAGATGAAGATAACAAAATAGAACGTGAATTAAATAACTTGAATTTAAGAGACAATGAGCAACAACGATTAAATTCAGAAGAAAATTCAGAAAAAATAATTTCTTATATAGGTTCAGATGATGAACAAATTGACAGTTGATTAGTTTTTATTAAAAAATTTGTTGATTTAGATACATGTTATTTATATACGCTTAGAATAACTCGTTACGATGAATACAATTTTAAAATATATCAACTCTTTTTTTTATTTATAAATAATTAAAAATTAATATTATATACGGAGCAAAATATTTTATTAAATTTCACTACACAATATAGTTTTGGAGAGACAAACTTGCAATATCGCAAAAATTATTATTCAGTATAATAATTGTTTTAATACCATAAATTCGTCTTCCTATAAATATATGATAAAGTGTATTTCTATTGAATAATCCATAATTTAAAAAAATTTTTCTAGTCTTAATAAAATTTAAGAATAATATATTAGGTAGTACTCTTTTCTTTATTTGTATAATAATTAACTCCTTTTTCTAATTTAAGAATTAAGTACAAAATTTTTTTCAATTTAACATAGTATATAACTACTTTTTTTCTATTCAACATCTGTATTTATGCTATTATTTTAATGCTAATTAGCAATGGAGATCGTTAGTGTGTTTGTGAACAAAGCATGTGAAATGTACAGTGGTTCTTGTATCAATCAATCATCGAGAGCAAGATTCGAACTCGAATCCTCGAGATCATGAATCCATCGCTTTACTGAGCAAGCCACTGAGACCTTTTATGTAGTAAATTAAAATTAAATTAAATATGTTTCTTCCTGTAGTTTCAATTGAATATGTTTTCGTATATTTATTATTAAAAAAACTTTGAATTTAAAAAAGAGTATATTAAATTTTTTTATATTGATGAGATTCATAATTATATTAAAAAGAAATAAAGTTTTACAAAATCACTGGATAATTTTTTATATTTGCCTTTTATTGGCGTTTTAACTACCATTTGCCTAAAATAAAAAATATGTACTATATAATAAAAAATATTTCTCTTTAATATTTGTTTTATATTTTAATGTAAAAATAGATATTTTAAAATGTTATAATTTATATTTGATATTATTTTATTAGAGTAAAAAAAGCATTATCGTTATAAATCTAAACAAGCCTTACAGTCTTACCTAATCGTCTTTTTTGAAACTTACAAAATCTAACCGTATTATTCATTAGAATTCAATATAAAAACAGAGTTCATATTTTAAAACGTGATAAAAAATCACACGTGTCCATCAGATAAATTTAAAGTAGACGTAGTAAATTAGTTAATAGAGTTATAAAATTTTTTGTTATCAGTAAAATAGTAAAAATTTTGAAAACGCTTATTGTATCTTATGCCTCAAAATAAAACATCCAGTGTAAAAATTTTTTTATAAACAACCAGTTTAACAATTTTTAGGTATAATTGTGCTCAAGAGACACATATTCTACTTGTTTACAAGTAAATTTGAGATTTATAAAAATAATAAGGGTTGTAGATTCTTAAGTAATACGTTTTAAGTGCTTATGTTGAGAAAATTTTCAGAAAAGCTTTGGTTATAAAATTGTTCATATTCAATTGTAAATCTATCTGAAATTCTAACATAAAGTAGTTCACTTTAATATAAGAGTAGGTATAAAATATCTGAAAAATTTTGGAAAAATATTGATACTTTTACTTTAATATGTTACATGAAAAAATAACACTTATATGTGCTAAATTACGCTTTTCTGTTTTATCGCAAAATTTTTATTACATGTTTTCATTTAAAAGTAAATATTCAATTAAAATCACAAATTCTTTTATGAACTTATATTCTCGTGTTTATTCTATAATTTATAATAAAATTAGGTACATTTTGTTATCAAATAGTTTTTTCGTTAAATACAAAAGAAATATTACTTACTAACAGATGTTATAGCCAAGTATGTCAGAAGTTATGTGTTATTAGTATATTACAATACGCGTGCTCTAAATGGTCCTTTTTTACACAGCGTGCAGTTAGTGCCCGAGCGCAGCGAAGATGCTAAGCACGTCATCTAAGAGGACCATTTAGAACATATGTATCGTATATTATTTTATAGCACGTATGAGATAAATCCGTCACACGTAATCTATACTCCAGAAAATCGATATTATCAAAAACTATACACACCGCGAATGATAATTAGTAAATAAAAACGAACGCTTCCCATGAAAGAATTGATGTATGGCACATTACTGGCCAAATACATAAGCCAGTAATTGCCAATACTAGAAGCCAATACCTCAGCAATATTGGCTTATCATCGGTTTGATAAGAACCGATAAGAACCCAATAGTTTATTTACAATACTGGCAAAATATAAATTGCCATAGCTTAGCCGAAGTACATTTTTCACTTATGAATACGATATCTGCGAAGTACCAATTGCCATTACTGAACCGAAATAATTAAAATTAGGTTATGTTAAGCTTATATACGTAAAAATTGTTATTATAAATGTGATAATGAATTAATAAATTGTAAAGTGTAGAATTAAGTTTCTGTACGTTACAAAAAAGCATCCATTTTAAATATTCATTTAAATAATCTATCAAAATATTAATATTAAGCACTCGTGATGACGGTCTGTTACATACCATATACTTGTGTGCTTTATGTTGGCGCAACAGCTTTACCAAAACTGAAAAACTATTTACGCAAATTCTGAGTATAGCGAATCAGCTTTTCTAATGTGATTGATTATGTTTTTTGACACAATCGTTCTACAATCACCTTTCCAGTGTAAGAAAATGAGTCATTATTATTTTTAAATAATTTTTTTTATTTAAAAAAATAACTATTTAATACAATTTAATCAATACAATTAACAATAAACAATTAACACAAGAAATTTAAGTTATAATCATTTTTTCATTCTTCTTGGTAAACATCTTTATTTTCTTTGTTTCTTTTGCTTTTGCCTCCTTCTCAATCTGCCGCTCCTGACAGCCATCTGGAGATGTAACTGATGATGTCCTTTTCAGCGCTTAAAAATTTCTCAGAACATCTGTAAAATATAATTTGCAAATAATTAGCGAGCGTGAAATTAATAATAGAAAAAAGAACACTTTTTTACTATTACGTATTACAACTTTTTTTCAAATTCTATTTTTCACTTTATAAAAAAAAAATAGCCTTTACACCAGAGGAAAAAAATATTTTTCCCTTAAATATAATTTTTCATCTTTCGTAGTTTCTAAGATAATTATATAATCGAAAAATTTTTTTAAGGTTGTTCTGGCTATACAGTCCACGTCAAAAGTTAGTCTTTTCGATAATCATTTATATCTACTAGTAAAAAGTGTTTATTCAATTTCTAGCTTATTAACTTATTAGATAATATTAAAACAATCATTTCAAATTTTGTTTTATTTAAATCATAATGAATTAATCAAAAGTTATAGCATGTTAAAGTTTATAACCTTAACATAAATCTAATGCAATCATAAAAAATTGTGCCAAAGTTTCAAAAATTATTTTATTCAATAGCAACAAAGTTTATTTTGTCCAGTTTAGAATTTAGAATCTGTTGACTATAATAGAATTTCGATTTTCGTTTTTTATTCAAATACATTGACAATTTTCTACGATAAAACCGTAAGTATCATCTAAGACACATGCATTTTTTCGCAGAAAATTGGTAATAAATTTGAATAAAAAACGAAAATTGAAATTTTATTATAGTCAATAGATTCTATATTTTAATCTGAACAAAATAAACTTTGTTGCTATTAAATAAAATAATTTTTGAAACTTTAACAATTTTTTTATGATTAAATTATATTTATGAAAAAATTAAAAACTTTAAAATGTTATAACTTTTTATTAATTGATTATATTTAAATAAAATATAGTTTTAAATGATTGTTTTACTATCATCTAATAGGTTAATAAGCTAAAAATTAAATATAAACGATTATCGAAAAAACTAACTTTTGACACAGACTGTATAGCCAGAACAACCTTAAAAGAAAGTTATCATAAGCTAATCTTACTTATAACATTTTGAAATAAAGTTACTTCTAAAAGTTAAAGTAAAAACTAAAAGTCACAAAAAAAATTATAAATAAACTAACCTCTTAGACAAACAAAAACTTTCGTCTCACTAAAATTTTTCTTTCCTTTGCCTTTCATTGTTCTGCCAATGGCTGTGTAATGCAATTGAACTGCTTGTCTTATTAATCCTTTTAAAATTCTTCCATTTACCCTCTAGTTTTGTGTATTATAGTGTAGAAAAAATACATATAAAATTTGTAGATTAAAGATATATAAATCACGAATATTTTAAATTAATTTAATTTACAATATAAATACTGATATTTAAATAAATAGTAGATTTTCTTACAAGGAGATAAAATGAAACTTCCGCACGTACGTGTTATGACGGTCGAGGCTGACGCCTCGACCGTCATAAACACGTACGTGCGGGCGTTTCATTTAATCTCCGTGTAAGAAATAATGCTTTTCTCTATCCCTAGGCGAAACCACGTAAATATAATTGTTATATAAATTAACAATTATATTTGCTTTTTTTGTTTTAGCGCGTGTATGTGTTGTTCTTTGCTGCCGCCCAGCATTTGTCACGCGAGTGACAACGAGCGTGACTGGGCTGGCGGCGGCAGCAAAGAAAAACATATGCACAAGCCTAAATCACGAGATAAAGAAAGACACATGAAAAACACGCGCACAAGAATCCTCTTTTATGAACGAGAAAGAGAGAGAGAGAAACACATAAAAACACACGCACAAGCCACTTTTATTTTTTTATATGAGTTAAAATGAGAAAAAAGAGTTTGTACATTTTTTACAACACGACACTACTTATGATATAAGATTTTAAAGTTTAGAATCATATTTTATTAGAATACAATTCGTTTTAATTTATAAGCGCAACGTATATATCGTCTGTCTTTTTTTTTGTTATGAGAGAGACAAAGACAGAATACAATCATAAACACGAGCCTACGGCTTTTAGCAACAGTTTTGGTTAGGTCGAGTCTATGTTTCTCTTCGAGAGATATTTTAACGTGAGGCACGGAAGGCGCCGACAGGAGGCGTGTTAGTCGTTTTAAGCGTAGCTAAAAGTGCTACTTCTTCTAGTGTAAAGGCTCGGCGGAACCGCGTGGTTTCGCCTAAGGGATAGAGAAAAAATATTTTATGTTAACGATATAAACAATCAATGTAAAAAAGGTTTGTACTTACTTGTAATAAAGATACTTTAATTGCTTGTGAAACTACTTTGTTTTTATTATTTTGTACTGAAGCACAGAATGCAGGTTACTTTATATACACAATATACACAAAAATTAATTTTATTTTTATAATTTTGTACTGGAACACAGAACGCAAAAATTTATTTCGATTATAGAAGTCAACCGATAAATGTATTTGTTGATACGGATCCTTCGAAAATGCGATCAATACTGGTATTTTTACGAATAGACTAATCCGTTATTCTTAACACCAGTTAGTGTGCGCAAATTAGTACTGTAATTTGATATCTTGATAAAACAGCTAAGCGCTCGATTTTGACTTGAAAATTCTACGAATTGCAATTCTCCGAATCACAAGTTAAGGGTAGAGCACTTCGTTTGAGTACGAGTCGTATCTCACGTTTTTTTTCTCTTTTAAAATATAAAATAATATTTAAGGGTATGGTTTCACGCTACTTTACCGATCGAAAATTATAATTTTATAAAATTACAATTTTTGAAAAAACTATTGGGTTTGGAAATTTGCTTGTCAGCGCCATCGCGTGGCCAATTGATAAGCTGTGAGAGAAGGATACTGCTCGAGAATTACATTGGTTGCATACGAAAATTTTAGTATTTTGTAATTTTTTAATTAAATAGTATAAAAAAAGATAAAAAAATTAGTTTGCATAGGAAAAAGGAAACATGGAGAATTTTTGTAGAAAAAATCGCACATGTTATAGTGTACATAAATGAAACAGTTAAGTTTATAAAAATTTTGACGGCTCTTTCTAGCTGACAATGTTTACATTTTTAACTATTCTAAAGCAGTATCTGAAGCTATAACCTATCGAAAAATGAACACCAAAACAATCATCTTTTGTGAATCATTTCGAATAAATTATGCACTGGACATATATTTACCTTAAAACGATATGTCATAAAGTTATATTTAACATAATCAAATAATTACATTTTTATTTATTTACTTCATAAAAAAGTTTTACAAATACACAAGATTAAATAGGGTACGCAATATAATCCTTCTCTTACAGCTTATCAAAGGGCCACGTGGTGGCGCTGGCAAGCAAATTTCCAAACCCAATACATTGGAATGAGTTTTCCTTTTATAGATCACTTCATTTAATTTCGATGAAGGGCGGAAACTCTAAAAATTAGCGGAAAAAAGCGTTAATCGAAGATAATTAGAAAAACAAATTTCTCAGTTCGAAAAAATCAAATTTCTCAAAAACCGTGTTTTGTAGGGAAATTTCCTATTCAGGATCATTTTATCTTTGAAAAATGAAGGGCGGAAACTTGGTTTGATAAATCATATCGCAAAAAAGCAAAATTACATTTTTCTAAAAAGATGCGATCAGCTGTAAGAATACAATGGCCGTGCAAGAAGCCATGTTTCATAGTTGGCATCAATGCTAATGTATAGTTTGGTACGCGCCAACTTCAAATTCGAATTTCAAATGTAAATTGAATTTGTTTTATATGTACAATTTCTACAAATGAACACTTTTTCAACATAAAACTGTTTTATTTTATTTGAAACATAAATATGTAAAAAATTTAATATTATAAGAGAGAACAATCTAGTTTACATCATTTGCGAACTCATTATTTTTTTTTAAATTTTCATTATAGCAAAATAAGTAATCTATTCGTTTCTTTGTTTGAAACAAAATATTTTTTGAATGACTTTATTGAATTAGCGAAACTTTGGCATATCCTAACCTTTTTAGAATGAAAATATGTTTTGAAAAGCGAATGATAAGGATTACTTAATTTTATTGCTAATATAATTTTATTATAAAATATAATCTCATCAAATATTATTTTATACTATCGTTCTTTAAAAATAAACAGTTGTAAATAATTTTATTAAGATAAGCCCATATGGAAAAAATTTCTGGAAATAATTGTAAATAAGTGTTACTGACTGTAAATAACTGTAAATAACTATAAATATACAGTTGTTTATATTTATTTACAGTTATTTACATTTATTTATTTTTTTACAATTATTCACATTTATTTACGATTATTTATATTTTTTCATAGTTTTTTACAGTTTTTTGAAAAAATAACATTTAGTTAAAATGATAAGTATTATAATGCATAAATAAAATTGAAGTTTTAAGGTTCAACATGTACATTTATTTATGATTTAATTTATTTACAAAATTCAAAAACTAATCATTCATTTCTACCAAATTGAATTCTTTGTCAAATAAAAGAAAGTTTTTTTGCAGTTTGTGTTTTACGGAGAGTCTTGTTCATTTATCTTTAAAAAAATTTTGTCAAAAAAAATATATTTCAAAATCTTTTCTATTCTTTTTATATGTATGTTTGATTGATAAATCTATATATAACATGAATGTAAAATTTAAATTCCGAATAAAAAGATAAATATTAGGAAAATAATGAATTTGAAAAATAGATTTCTACAAATTTTTCAAAAATAATATTATGAATTTTATTTTATACTCATTACACTAAGATTAAAAAAATTAAGTGATTTTTCTCACGTTTTTTCAAAGTCTTATCTTAATAAAATTACTTATGACTGTTTATTTTTCAAAAACCATAATTATCAATAAAATTAAGTAATCCTTATCATTCGCTTTTCAAAACATATTTTCATTCTAAAAAGGTTAGGATATGCCAAAGTTTCGCTAATTCAATAAAGTCATTCAAAAAATATTTTGTTTCAAACAAAGAAACGAATAGATTACTTATTTTGCTATAATGAAAATTTAAAAAAAAATAATGAGTTCGCAAATGATGTAAACTATATTGTTCTCTCTTATAATATTAAATTTTGTACATATTTATGTTTTAAATAAAATAAAACAGTTTTATGTTGAAAAAGTGTTTATTTGTAGAAATTGTACATATAAAACAAATTCAATTTACATTTAAAATTCGAATTTGAAGTTGGCGCGTACCAAACTATACATTAGCATTGATGCCAACTATGAAACATGGCTTCTTGCACGGCCATTGTATTCTTACAGCTGATCGCATCTTTTTAGAAAAATGTAATTTTGCTTTTTTGCGATATGATTTATCAAACCAAGTTTCCGCCCTTCATTTTTCAAAAATAAAATGATCCTGAATAGGAAATTTCCCTACGAAACACGGTTTTTGAGAAATTTGATTTTTTCGAACTGAGAAATTTGTTTTTCTAATTATCTTCGATTAACGCCTTTTTCCGCTAATTTTTAGAGTTTCCGCCCTTCATCGAAATTAAATGAAGTGATCTATAAAAGGAAAACTCATTCCGATGTATAGTTTTTTCAAAAATTGTAATTTTATAAAATTATAATTTTCGATCGGTAAAGTAGCGTGAAACCATACCCTTAAAATACATATTATTAAAACAGCTAAGCGCTCGATTTTGACTTGAAAATTCCACAAATCGTAAATTCTCCGAATCACAAGTTAAGGGTAGTGCACTTCGTTTGAGTACGAGTCATATCTCACGTTTTTTTTCTCTTTTAAAATATAAAATAATATTTAAAATACATATTATTATAACAGCTAAGCGCTCGATTTTGACTTGAAAATTCCACGAATCGTAAATTCTTTGAATCACAAGTTAAGGGTAGTGCACTTCGTTTGAGTACGAGTCGAATCTCACATTTTTTTTTCTCTTTTAAAATATAAAATAATATTTCAAATACATATTATTTTTTTTATAATGGATTTTTGATTACACAAAATTTATTTATTTTATGCATACTACATTTATTCTACATATGCTATTAATTTTACGTACGCTGAAATCATTTTACGCACGCTGAAATCATTTTACGCACGCTGAAATCATTTTACGCACGCTCAAATCATTTTACGCACGCTGAAATCATTTTACGCACGCTGAAATCATTTTACGCACGCTCAAATCATTTTACGCACGCTCAAATCATTTTACGCACGCTCAAATCATTTTACGCACGCTCAATTCATTTTACGCACGCTAAACAAATGCGTCTCATAATATGATATTTTATGTACGCAAATGAGTACATGAAATCGAATTTTGCGCACGCCGTTAGAAAAAAAAGATTGCAAAAGACATATTACTTATGATTTCCGAGAATTCGGAAGTGGTTAGAAAGATGCGTGGCGTCACTGCGAGATTTGTTTGTGTACTTGTGATGATTGTTTTGATTCCAATTCCGAAAGAAAACTTAATTTCAAACCTCAAGTTGCTGATCCTGGCTAGTGCGTAATGCTATTTAATTACTGTGTATTATCATTTAAGATAAAATATTTTAATAGCAACAAATAGTATTCAATTTCATAAAAATATATATTAGTTAAATTACTATTATTTTTTTTTTAATTTATTCAATAAAGTATTTAAACTGTTTTAATTACAGCGCTGTAACTGGTGTTAAGCTGGTCAAAATCGGTCGCATATTAAATCTACAGATAGAACAAGGAAAGGTCCATCAGGGTGGTCGGATCGATACAGAAACAATTCACTGGAAGAAACTTGACGAAGCTAGAACTGTACTGGATACACGATCTATAATATGGAATACTTTTAATCAAATCTTATTAGGTGTATCAGAAGTGCCAAAGGAAAATGTTATTGTTGGACTAAAATTTTCCGAAGCGCGTAATGAGAAAATTCCAATGCTAGCTATAAAAACACTTTCAGTCCCATTTGATTACAAGACTGGCAAGTTGACATTCGATGGCGTTTATTATCATGAGCCGGACCAAGGCAAAGAGAATCTCATAGAGCGGGAATTTGACCCGTTACCAGATTATCGTAGTAGTCCTATTTCTGACGAGTAAGTATTTAAACAACTTTTAAATTAATTTAAATTGTAATTTTTAAATATTAATTCAATTTTCCTAAAATTTCAAAGAGACAAAGTGGACCTTAAAAATGCTCATGTACCAACTGACAAGGAGAGTGCATTGCATTTGGGTCTTGAATTTTCTTCTAGCTTTGGGATCTTTTTTCTTACATAAAATCATGGAAAAAGCCGCGTCCATTCGGTCCAACGCTCGATTTTTTCCGAGTTATGAGCAGTTTTGTCTGTTTTGTTGAAAAAATTGCATCTGCTTTATAATTTTACAGTTTTCGAACTACTTATTCCAGAAGGTTTTTACTGATTGCATATTAAAGTTGAGATTAAAACCTTTCGATTAAAAAAAAAACGTGTCCAAAAAGCTCAAGTTGTTAAAAACTTATGAAGGGATAAAAATTGAAATGAATTTCTGACTAAAATGTTGCATTTATTTTCTATGCATTTTTTGAGCTAAATATTTGCGCTATTTTTATTCGCCCATAAGTTTTTAACAACTTGAGCTTTTTGGACACGTTTTTTTTTTAATCGAAAGGTTTTAATCTCAACATGAATATGCAATCAGTAAAAACCTTCTAGAATAAGTAGTTCGAAAACTGTAAAATTATGAAGCAGATGCAATTTTTCTAACGAAACAGACAAACAGACTGCTCATATCTCGGAAAAAATCGAGCGTTGGACCGAATGGACGCGGCTTTTTTCATTATTTTATGTAAGAAAAAAGGTCCCAAAGCTATAAGAAAATCCAAGACCCAAATGCAATGCACTCTCCTTGTGAGTCAATATTAAGTTTCATTCCTCAGCCAGAGTCAAAGAAAATAGTTAAATTTACAACATCAGATTTCAGAAGAGATGTTGGACAAAATATGATTCCCTTTTTGGATATTCAGCATGTTATTGTTCGACCTACTACACCGATTACAGGGGTAGATTTTTATCATAAAAACAGACCTGGTTTCGGTGGTTTTATAGGACTTAAAGTACTGACCTACGATCATTCCCCTTACGTGGAGAAAATATAAATAATGTTTGATTTATTGTAATGAGGTGCATTGTATTACATTTTCTAAAATAAATATACTGTTTGTATTAAAAGAAAAATTTTTAGTAGACGATCAATGACAAATTGTTAACATTGAAATTCTTTGATGATTTGAAAACTATTTTATTTAAATTTTAAAATAATCTTCGTAAATTTTACTTACCAGGAGAGGTTATGAGCTTCGGGTCACAGATCTTGATGAAACTTTGGGATATGTTTTTAGGTACTAAAATATGAGTAAAGCCAGAGCGGTACGGTCTAACGCTTCGAAAAACTGAAATTATAGACGTTTCTAGTCTTATTTTAAGAAAAATGTAAAAAAAAGCTCCTAATTGAAGTATGAATAATTCAGTTTAAAAATGTCTTTAATAAATTAACAGGAACTAAAATAAAAGCAAAGAAAGAAAGCTTATAATTATAAAAAATATTAGGTGTTTTTGGAAAAACCCTAAAGTATACTTAGAGTATCGTTTTTAAATTTGTAGACCTTAATATTCATCCAAGATGTTGTTTAAAGTCAAATTCACTCGTTCTGATAAATTTAAAAATTTAAAGAAATGTGACAATTTAGGGCTAGATAAAAAAGATTTTAGTTATAATATAGAGAATTTTTATTATATTATTTACCTTATTTATATTCAGCTATATATTATTAAAAATTTTTATATTTCATTCAATTTCAAATATAAAAAATTTTTCGATTGAGTTTTTTGATGAATTTAAGAAAATTTCAATCATTAAAAAGTATAAAATACTAACAACAACAAATAACATGATTTATTTTGTTAATTTAAGAATATCACGTTGAATGATTTAAATCTATAGTTTCATATATTTAATCATCGATCATAATATTTAAATAATTGTTATTTTATTAATTTCAAAGATACATTATTTAAAATTAAAAAAAAAATTTTATTATACTTCTTTTATGCGTTTTTAAAACATCATTAATTCAATTAAAAGAGTACAACTTAAATATTCGTTAATTTAATATTAAAAAGTTATTTAAAGCTTTAAAGCAAGATTTATAGCTTATTATGTATAAAGTAAAATGTTTATACAGTTATTTAAATTTTCTTCTTAATAGTAACAACTACAGATTACAAGAAAAATATTTATTTAAATTACAAATTTATGTAAATACAAGGTGTAAATACAAAAAACAAGAAAAAATCTCTTGCTATATAATAATATATTTCATAATAATTAGATATATTAAAAAAAATAAACTAAATCAATTAAAATCTCAAGAAATTTGTATTAGTAATGTTGTTTAATTTAATTTTTAATTTAATATCTTAAATAATATTTAGATATTCAAGACTTGGTATTTATTTCAATGTAGTAGCTAAAAAAATGATTATATGAATAAATTATATGCTTTAGATTTTATTTTTATTAAATAACACTAAGAAATAAATTTAATACAATATAAGTATATATTTTCCATGGTTATTAATATATCTTCTTCCTCTATACCCGTTGCATCTGTAAATATCATATTTATTTAAAGTTTCAGCATTTTTTTTTAAACTTTAAATCATCATAACTTTTGTTCTAATTGATCAAAATATTCGATCCGGGGTTTATTTTAAAGATTATTGTTGATATTTTTGATATATTAATAAATAAAAGCATAAAAATAGTTGTAAGAACACGTAAAGTTGGAAAAATAGTACGATGCGCCATGGTATCAATGTTTTAAAATCGAAAATATAAAAAAAACGTTTAAAAATCTGTTTAAAAAAAATAAGGCAAAATCGCATATTCTCACCTACCCTAAAAGTTAGTATTTTTTATGTATAAAATCATATAAAAATTTCAAAAAAAAAATATATATAGTTTTTGAGGAAATCGTGTTTGAAAAAAATCGCTTTTTTTCGGTTTTTCGTAAATAACTCAGCGAGATCAAATTGCATTACAAAAATCAAGATCGCATTTAAAACTAGACCAAATTTCGCACACTTTCGTTAAAAGAACGTCCAAAAAGGTTAAAAATTGACGGAGCTATAGTCATTTAAAAGTAGAGGTTCATTTTCAATTTTTGAATTTTCGTTTTTACATCCAACACTAAAACTGCTGTAGTAAAAAAAAAAAATTTTGAGCGTTCTATGAGGTAAATTTTATCTTCATATACATAATAGAAGGTATTTTTATTACTTAGAACAAAAAAAAAAATTCGATCAGTGACGGCCTGCATGAATCTGAATGGAATCAGCCATGTATACAATTTATTTTTATAATTTAATAATTTTTTAACTTACGTAAATCTTCCGTTGCTGGCATGTTTTAGAAATTGAAGAAATATTTCCTTGCTAATTCGAATTCATTCTGAATGACTCGTTTATCTTAAGTTTTGTTTCTCGATAGAAAATTATCGTGGTCTCATTTTGAAGGTTTTGTAGAAACCTTGAAAATGGAAGAGGTAACATTAACATTTTTTCATTTTTTATGAGTTTTATGACGTCATAATAAAAAAAAATTTTTTCAATTTTTCTCTCAGAACTTTGATGCGATTTCTTTTTATGGGTGATTGTTGTATTAAAAAACTACAACTATCAATTGAAAGCTCTTTCAATAAACTACAAAATTCATGGTCGATACATTTTTTTAAACATTTATTTTAAGAGCTATATGCAGTTTTACACAAAAATAATGGTTTTTGTAAAAGTAGTTGTCGCTCTGCAGGTTTTGAGTTTACAGAAAAATTGCATGAAGAAAAAATGTTGCATTTTGTGAAAACTATCAATGTGTTAAGTTCTAAAATATAATAAAAAAAATTTTTTTTCATTTTTTTACTATAAAAAATTTTTTTATTTCATGAAAAAAACCAATATGTATTCAGGCAAAATAGAAAAAATGAATAAAATAAGAACGAAAAAACGTTTTGTCATATGTGTATGTTATAACAAAAAAATTTTTTGTATGATAAAAAATGAAAAAAAAATTTATTCTTAATTTTATTTTAGAACCTGATACGTTGATTGTTTTTACAAAATGCAACATTTTTTCTTATTATAATTTTTCTGTAAACTCAAAACCTACAGAGCTATAAATACTTTTACAAAAACCATTATTTTTGTGTAAAACCGCATATAGCTCTTAAAATAAATGTTTAAAAAAATTTATCGACCATGCATTTTATAGTTTTTTGAAAGAGCTTTTAAATGGTGGTTATAGTTTTTTAATACAACAATCACCCATAAAAAGAAATCGCATGAAAAATTGAAAAATTTTTTTTTATTATGACGTCATAAAACCCATAAAAAATGGAAAAATGCTAATGTTACTTCTTTCATTTTAAAGGTATCTAAAAAACCTTCAAAATGAGACCTTGTAGAGCTCTGTACGATAATTTTTTATCGAGATACAAAATTTTAAATTTTTTATAATTTTAGTTTAGGCTGGGCAAAAGTACTAAATTACAATCATTTAAAAATTTTATCAAAATCATAATAACTTTAGAGTTTAAATTCTTTGGGATAACACTCAATTCTCTGCTGATATAGATCTTGTTCAATTTAAATTCTTCAAACATTTTCTCACGTTGTAGATTAAAAATTTGGCTCTCCTAAAAGATATGTTCAGTACTTTGATTATCATGACCACATTCACGTATTCGTTGCCTTTAACGGTTCCTAATTGTAGTATAGTTTGATTACGGTTATCTATGGCTCGGCTTTTAAAATCGGAATTTGGAATTAATTTTCCTGGTGAGATCTTTATGGCACACTTTGCATGATGGTCTGCTAGTTCGTTTCCTGCAATTCCGATATGTGGTAGAATTAAAACGAATTGTAATGGAATTGAGATACTACTATTTTTATTTATTTTACAGATTTTGTTCTTTGCTTCAGCAATTAAAGGATGACTAAGAGACGACAGTTTAGAGCTCTATAAGGCTAGAAGAACACTTTGAGAATCCGAAAAAATAGTATGTTGTTTGTTGGTCTCTTTAATAACCAGATCAAGGGTAGAATTAATTGCGAGAGCTTCCGCAATGAAGATGGGTCAGTAATTATTATCGGAGTTTCTCGCATTCATTATCCCACCACGGGACTGGATTGCGATATTGTGTGTCTGTAACCTTTTTTTTATTAAGAGTGTTTGCTATAATTTCAGATTTAACATGCTGAACGCAACAGTTGTATTTTTATAGCTGTGGAATTTAGATAGCCCGTTTCAAAAAATTTGTAAAAAGAGTTTTCTAGGTTTAGATTAGATTAGATATTTATTTATTTTGTAAAAAGAGTACAAAAAGGCGTGTAATACATGAAATAGTAAGTAATAATTCTATAAAAAGTATTGCACATAATAAGATAAGATATCACAGTCAATTTTTAAAATTAATATATAATACTGTATCAGTAAGTCACCATGTAAAAGTGATATCACAGACTTTTCTAAATACACGCAGAAAACATAAATTACAATAAAAAACAGTCTTAAATATCTATCAGTCATAGAATTAAAATACATAATTTAAAAGAGGAATCACTGTCATGACATCAATAAAAATAAAATTGGACAATACTATAAAAATAAAATTGAACAATACAATAACAAAGTAATAGTAAATAATTAAAAAATAAAATAATAATTACATTTAAAGAATAAAAACAATACCGAAGATGTCATGACTTCTAATAAAAACAGAACCACTCATACTTTCCGCATACATTCATCCATCATTCACGCTAATAAATACATTTACACCTTAAATCTATATATAGGACAAAACAAAATAAATTAACACAAAAATTAAAATACTTAAAATTAATTTCACTCGAGGTCGAGTAAGTACGTCCTCAAAGCCGACTTAAACCTACCGAGCGATGGAAGATTTTTTATATAAGCAGGCATGAAGTTCCAAAAATGCGCACCTTGAACTTGAAAGGAATTTCTTCCAGTCTCAGTACGCATGAAGGGCACCGCGAAGTCCTTAATCTCTCCCCTAGTGGCTACCCTAGGTACATATCTAGTGAAGAGACTCACTAGATACTCGGGAGTATTCATGCGCACGATTTTGTACATAAGTACAGCCATAAAATACTGTCTCCTTGAATCAGTACGCAGCCAACCAAGCGCAGCTCTATGAGGAGAAATATGATCGCCCAATCCTACGCCCAGTACATATCTCACACTTGAATTTTGTAGTCTTTGTAATTGTCTTCTCAACCCCTGCGAAGCATCAAGCAGAACTACTGAGCAGTAGTCGAGGTGCGGAAATAGCAAGGCGGGTGCGAGTTGTTTACGCAGGGCCTCAGTGGTGTACCGACGAAAGAACCGTGAACTATACATTATCCTATTAAATTTTTTAGTCACCATATTAATATGCGGCTCCCAAGACAACTTAGCGTCAAGCGCAACACCAAGGCTCGTAACGGTATCAGAGAAAGATATGCCGACATCTCCCTCAAGGCTCAATCGTTCTTGGCTCACCAGCATAAAAGTCATTAATAAAACGACTACTGCCAGAAACGATCGCCTTAGTTTTGCTTGCATTTAATGGTAGAGAAGCATCGACAGCCCACCCCGACACCGCCCTGGCCGCCCTCTACATAATACGAATACCTTCATTCAGATGTTCATAAGGGACCTGAGTATAGATTTGGAGGTCATCAGCATATAATATGTGCTTGACACAACAGAGGTCGAGCGTATCACGTATGTTATTAATGTAAAGGCAGAACAACAGAGGCCCCAGCACTGAACCCTGTGGTACTCCTAGATTGGTTGTTAGCCAATCCGAATCCTCTTTTAAATGTGTAGAAACCATTTGTTTCCTACCTGATAAATAGGAGTTGATCCACTCGAGTGCAGCCCTAGAAAACCCCATCGATCTAAGCCTCGCAAGCAATTTGGAAGGGGAGATCGTGTCGAATGCCTTACTAAAGTCAAATAGGAGTAGTATCGTGGCAAGTTTCTTGTCAAGACCTGATCTTATGTCGTCTGTAAGTTTAAGTATGGCAGTCTGCGTAGAATGATGCTTCCTGAAGCCAGTCTGCAAAGAGTCAAGTATTTTGTGTGTCATAATATACTCCTGCAGTTGGTCAAGGACAATCTTCTCGAGAACCTTTGAAAGAAAACATAATATTGCTATGGGCCTAAAATCTTTAGGCATTTTAGGTGCAGGGCACTTCTTTAAAGGCACGATACGTGCGCGCTTCCAAAGGCAAGGGAAGACCCCCGTGCAAAAGAGGAATTGAACAGAGTCACAAGATGCTCTCCAATAACCGGAAGTGCTTTAAGTATCACACTCTGCGGGATGCCATCCTCGCCACAGGCCTGTGATGAAAAATGCGAAATCGCAAGGATTACATCATTAATATTAATTGGCTTAAAGGCAAAACCACTTTCACTACACTCAGAAAGAATCCTTTTACGTTCTGCAGTATCATCGTGTGGCGAGACCGACATCCCCGCAAAATGTGCATTAAGCTCATCTGGAGTGAATCCATTCAAGTCCCCTTGAGGTCCGGACAGGAGTCCCAGGTCTTTTAACTCCTTCCAGACATTACCTCCAGCAAGAGCATCGAATAGTCTATTATGATAATAATTTGTTTTAGTTTGTTCCGTCCGTTCATCTATTGTTTTACGCAGCTGCAAAAATTCGGAGAGATATCGCTCCTCCTTCGTCCGTTTAAATCTACGATACGTGGCATCTCTCTTGTGCCGCATCTGCGACAACTCTTTATCAATCCAAGGAAATTTATCTTTACCAATTTTAAGTGTTTTTAGTAGCGCTAGATTTTGTATTGCCGCCGTAAGGTTCTCAATAAGCCAACTTCTGAAAAAAAGAATTCTTTAAGAATTCACGAACGTCCGCTTGGAGTTAATCTATAATATTTAAAAAAGTATTAATAAATTGTTAATGAAGTATTCTTGTTCAAAATTATGTTAGAAGCATAATTCTTCAAAGTATTTTTGTAAAAATTTAAAAAGGTTTAAGGTATTCATAAAGCATTCTTTATATTCCAAAGTACTATATTATAATCGAAAAGTATTCTTAAAGTATTCAAAAAGCATACTTTCCAAATATTTATATTTTCTACTGCTTTTCTCATTTACAAAAATTAAAAAAATAATTTTCTAGTTGATACTTAGAAAAACGTATAAGCCCTTTGAATTAAAATATTGTTTCAAGTAAATGAACTGTTTTGTATTTTATAAAACAATTACAAGTTTTGAAATCCATTTTTAATTATTCTTTAAATAATTATGAAAATATATACATGTAAAAAAGTATAATTAAAGCAGTCATAAAGTATTCTTTACATTCATTCAGCGTTGTAAGAATCAAATTCCATAAAGAAGAATAAGTGAATTAAAAAATTAAAGACGTTTCAAATTTTTAGAATCTATAGATATACACTTTTAAAAGGTAAGTCACTTTTTAATAAATATTTTTTTATTGATATGTTTTATTTAAAAATATTTTAATAGATTATTCATTATTTAAATTTAACGAGTTTAATTAAAATGGCGGCTCTTCCTCTTACAAATGTGTTCACTATTAATAATCGATTTTTCTCGACCACACACATCGATTGTAAAAAATTTTTATTCTATTCATTTCCGTTTCCAGAATAGCACGTTTTTACAACCCGTTCGTCGTATTGCTTTATTAAATTAATTATTATCAATAAGTTGGGATCTAAAAAGTTGGATTATTAATTCATATAGATAAAATAACATTGTTTTGGTTAAAATAAACATTTATTTTTAATATAGCTTTAGGTATAATAGAACTTGTAAATGCCGTACATTCTGTGTAGCAAACACGTGTCGCGAGTAAATCAAGGTTCTGTCAGTTTTTCGTGCTTTTTCAATTTTTTTTTGAAGTTTTAACAATTTTCTTGTATTCAAGCGTGTAAATATAAAATTGTATCATAATCAATAGACAGTGTTTATTTGGGGTGGATTTACATCATAGAATTCAAAAAACTGTGTGCTTAAAAAAAAAATTCAGGATCAAGGTAAAACATTAGGTTATTTACTCTTTTATTTAATAATAAATGTGTATTACGTTAATTTTTAATTATTTGCCATCATAAGATTTCTAAAGAAAAGATTAATGTTTTTCAATAATAAAATATTACAAATTTAAACTTCATCTCATATTATGAAAATAACAATGATATACTTTGAAATTGAATATTATATATTGCTATGATATATAAGTTACATTTTGAAATAGTTTTAATGTATTTGTATTAAAAAACATTAATCTTTTCTTTGAAAGCATTAAATCAAAATAAACTGATAAAAGGATAAATTTCATCATCAAACGAGTCAAAGTATTTATGATTACTTGACTCGTTAATCAATTGTAATATTGTACATTGTTTTAAATTAATGAATATGCGATTGTAATTTCTTGACTTGTTCGATCATGGAATTCATCTTTTTGAATCTGTTGAAAAATAGTAAATAATAGACTTATAACCTCAAATTTTTAATTATTTGCCATCATAAGATTTCTAAAGAAAAGATTAAAGTTTTTCAATAATAAAATATTACAAATTTTAACTTCATCTCATATTATGGAAAAAAATTTTTTAGCAAAAAACAAAACCGACTTCAAAAGAATGCACTAAACAGTTACAAATAATTTATTATCTTCAATAATTATACGCATACTACGCATCTAACTTAAGGCGACTTCGGAAAATATTTTCTAATATAGCAGAATGCATATTAAGAGTCGATCGTAGTTTACAAATTATGACGGCAAAAAATAAGTAAACTAAGCGAGATTTGGCAAAATGATATATAATAACATAAAGAATGGTGGAAGCTTAAAAAACCCCGGAAAATCTAATGAATAATGAATATTATATCCTATTGTTGAGGTTATAACCTCAAAATCGATTTTATATTTCAGAATTGTAAGTTGAGAACACCTGAAGAGACCAACTATGATGCGCCAAAACAGATGGCGCAATAAATCGTTCAAGGCGGTTTTTTTAAACATGATGATAATAAATAAATTAAATAAATGACATGACTGCATGGGTATATTCCATTGTTATTTCTTAATAGAAAATATCATATACTCAGAAAAATTTTTTCTCAAGATTGCTAGTTTTAGCAATTGGAGAACATGAGTATTAATTTATTGAAGAATAAAATGTCATGCACAGTCACAGAAAATATAAAAAGAAACATGCAAATAAATTTATCATCATGCAATATTAATTATTCATGCAAAACTTGTAATGTTTCTACAAATAACGAAATAAGTACAAAAACAAACGCTAAAAATATAATAAAAAAACTCTATATTGGTTATAAAATCTTACTATTATAATATAAAAACTAAACATAAATTTACAAGTATCATGCATAATAAAAAAAAACAATAATAAAAGTAAAATTAATAAAAGTTTCACTACAGATATTAGTTTCAGTATAGAAGTTGTTATAAATGATAAATGACATTTCATTTTACAAACTAATCTGTAAAATGATTAACTTTGTTAGATATAAATAGAAATTTTTAATAATGCGACATTATTATTTAGCACGAAGCACTTTTGATTGCTTTTGTATCAGCAAAAGTTCACCAATTGGTAACATACATAATATACAAAAGCTTAAAATTCATAGAGAGTCAGAAATATTTGTTCAATATAACATGACCATCGAGATACTACTAAAACTACTAATAAAATAAAAAAGAACTTAAACTTATGGAAGCATGCTCTTAATATATGATAAAATTACATTTACCAAAAAAAAGTTTAAATAAATTCAATACTGTTTCAAGTAAAGCAATAAATGTTTATTATAATATGATTGATTGTAAATATTAATATATTTTCTAACTAATTCAGTTTAGCAACACCACTATGATCAATTATGGAAAAAATGATTAATTTTTTTAAAAATGTTTTCATTTTTTTCTAACAAATTTTGTGCTGTGATTTTTTCAGATTTATCCAAATTGCACTTTACTTGTAAAAAGCGATGAATATTTTTATCATTTTGTATTTATTTAAAAGTAAAATTATTTAATTTTTTAACTTTCTTTAATTCTGTATCTAATCGGAAAGAATAATTATGAGAAATTCCACGTTACAAATATAGTATCAATGTTTTCGGTTGATAAATATTACCATAGATTGGATTTATATATTTCAAGTTACTATTAACCTTTTTTATATTTTTTGTAAATATTTTACTAAATTTCAGCTTCATAAAGTCCTTGTATTATATCTGTGAAATCTATTTTTTCTAAAAAGTTATTATCTTCAAAATTTTTTTATATTATGACTGTTTCTATTAATATTTTGTAATCAAAAATAAGAATAGGAGTCAGTTTATATTTCTAACTGTCATATCATGATGTTAACAATTGATCTTTTAAACTTTTTACCAATCTTCTTTGCATGCATTAAATTTCAGCAGTTTTAACAGCCGTGTCTACAAGACCTTCTCTTCCATCCATAGTACAAAAAAAAATTGTATTGGGGTCAAACCAGAATAAAAAGAATTTTTAACAATAACATTTGCAGCTGGAATTTTATAATATTTTTTAAAGTGAGGTAAAGCTGTGTCTTCAAATTTATTAGGCGCATGATGACCACTAGTACCTTGTTGTCCTACACAAGCAATCATTTTAAAAATATTAATAAAACTTACCTTTTTTCCTGAAAATCCCATAACTAAAGGATTATAACTAGGATTAAGTTCTTTCAAACAGTCTATACCAGCACTGTCACGAATCACTAAAAATAACTTAAAAATCATGGCTTTAAGACTTTGTCCTTCAGAACAACCAGGTTGACAAGGTGATCGACCACTTTCCATTTTATGAATATACTTAATAAACTTTGCATTGTCATTGTTAAGTAATTCTTGTTTTCCTTTTAATAAATTTTTTCAAGGTGTTACATCATCAATGCCGATTTAAAAACCATGGTTCATAAGAAAATAACTAGCTATTCTTGCTAAACGTCATAATTTTACAGATAAATTTTCTCTGAATCTACCTTGTTTACTTTTTAATCTCTGAACGAGAGCTGCCTGATATTTTAGGTTGCATATTTAAAGGAATTCCAGTGATTTCACTATTTATATAAAGTGCACAATGTAATTGTGAAAGTTCACAAACTTCACTATACATTTGAATTTTCATACCACATTAATGATGTCTTTGAATCCCATAATTAATGAATAAAATTTCTGTAAGCTTCCTAGTGACATTATCTTCATTAGTTTCAGCCTTTGAATTGGAAACAATACTTGGACAAATTGAAATAGGAGGAACAGGTATTCTTGTAAAAATTTAATCTTTGGGAACGCTACAATTTGGATTCATTAATAAAAGTAGTACATCTTTTTCCGATATACATTCTAAGATGCCTAAAACTTCTAATGGATTTAAAATACTTATTAATCCACTTTGTAAAATACTTTCAGATTCTTTGTTATCTTCTAAAACATATTGATATTCAGTTAGCTTTACCTGAACAATCGGATCTGAAACTTTATTTAACATATTTTTCATAAACAATTATTACAAGACCAGCTTTCTGCTACTTGAATAATAATTCTTCGACTTAAATAATTTTAATTATGATTTAACACACAATCAAGATAAGATTTCTTATCCTTTTGATTAGAGAGCGCGGTGGCGTAATGGATAGAGCTCTTGCCTTCAACGCGGAGGGCATGGGTTCGAATCCTGGCCAGGTACCTCTAACTTTTTTTTCGAAAGAAAATAAATGTATGTGCCATTTATATCGCGACTCTTTAAAAAAACCGACCTCATTGGGTATCGGTTGATTGTTGGTTACAAAAGTGGCTGACCATCCATCGGTAGTCAAAATTTTCGGTATGGTGGGTCTGACAGTCCCAGCCTGATGTAATGTGTTAAACAGATGCCGGGCGGGGGACTTCCTCGACTACATCATATATAAAAGGTTAATCATATAGAGGACAATATCCTTTATATATTAATCTTTAAAAAAAAAAAAAAAAAAAAAACCCTTTTGATTAAGCATAATATTAGAACATTTTTTTCAAACGCTTTGTAATTCCAAAAAATATCCAACATGAAATACAGGAAGCTTTAAATCAACATAACCAAAGTGGCCAATATATTCATTCAATGGTTTTTCACAAGTACCACAATTATTTGCATTAAAGCTAGTTACCATTCGTTTATCAAGTAGACCATAGGAAAGAGGTACATTTCTATTTTCTTGATTATAAAGATTTCTTGTTACCACTTGTAGGTGAGCTTCATCTGTTGTTTCATATTGTGCATACTGTCTCATACTGTCAAGAAATGATACATGTGATATTATTTTTTCTTACTGATCTTTCAGCATTTTCAATGATCATTTTATTCACCTCACACTTTGATAAAAATTTTATGATTTTATACTTTTTCTTATTTATATATATATATAACATAATATTAGCAGCAATTTGCATGCAGAAGGAATTTATTTTATCTGAATCTCCTTAGGTGTTGTTTGAAATTTTGCAGTAAAGCCAAGATAAGCTTTTGTAGTTTATACAAATAAGCTTGGAGTTCTTTCATTCCATTATCATCTCCTAAAATGCATTCTTTTCAAATTTCAACGTTTTCATCAACTAGTTTATACATACCTGAAAAAAAGAACAAACATTTTACTCATGAAATAATTATTTTTTATAAATTTTTTTAAATCTATTTTTACTTTTTTAAAAATATCTTTTTAATAAATTAATATCGAAAAAACTTTACTTACAAATACTCCGCGTCCGCGACCACGGCCTCGGCCGCCTCCTTCACCATTACGATTTCCTATTCCTTCGTCAATATTAACATCTGAAATCTGAAAATCAAAAGATATATTTTAGAAATTCTTTTTATTTTTATTTGATTTTAAAATACAAGTTTTTCACAATCACAAGCAAATGTACTATTTCATAATTGTTATCAAATAGTATGAAATTATTATCAAATTAAATTTACTTACTCTTCTATTCACTCCGCCGTCATCATCTCTTTCGACATCTTCAACATTATCAGCGTTGGGATTCTAAAAAGCAAAGATTAATATTATTCTCATTTTTACTAATAATTATTCTGATATTATTTTAAAAGAAATTTTTTATGTACCCGTTACATTTTCATAACATTAAAATAAGAAAAAAATAATTTTTATAAATTTCAGCATGAATCAAATATATTTTGTTACGCGAGGGCTGTGGTGCATTTTGTTAAACAAATTTCGCATAACCGTTCGTTAAAATATATAACACCGCGAGAGCCCAATACTTCAATTAATGTTACATTTTAAGGTTAGAATGGTATTTATAAATATGATGTCATCATATATTTTTTAAAACTTTTAATAATTTTTTATATTGTTAATTTTTAAAAATATATACTTACGTTGTCTTCCAACCGCCCTCTTTCTTCTTCCCCGGAACAGCAAGGCAAAGAACGCGTGGAACGTGTTTCTAAAAATTAAAAGTATAATTTTATTATAATTATAATAAAATATATCTACAATTTTGAATAGTCCATTCATATCTTTTATTATTAGAATATAATATAATAATTAAAATGAAAAAAAATAAACTCACTGGACATGTTAACACTTTGAATGGCGACTTTTGTCTGAAGATTTTTCGCTTCTTTCTTTCCTGCGAAATAAATTAACGGGTAGAATTTTAAAATCCAGATGGCGCTTCTGGTACAATCTTACAGAAACGACTATTCGCAAGTCACGTGGTACCATATTATTTGAATCGTCAACAACTTTAATTAGTAATACTTATAGACTCGATATTTAATTGAATATTCATTCTGCTGTGACTTAACATAGCGAATTGAAAATTGATAATATTCATTTAATATTTTAAAAAATACAACTTTATACATAAATGAATAAATTTTTAATATTACAAGACTCGCAAGATTATTAATGAATACATTTCTTATACTAATTAATCTATTTCTTATAAAATAAAATTTTAATAAAATTAAAACAATTAGTTTGAGTCACATATTTGAACCAAACTTGATTAGTAGTCTTTGGACAATATAAAATGATGATCTTCAAAGTTGTACAATCTAACACTGTCTAATTTTTTTATTATTTAACTTACATCTTAATTGTCATATATTTTTTTATTACATTCAAAATCTTTTTCATTAAACATTATCATTTTGAAATAAAATTCTTACGAAATCATCAATATAAACCATTTACAAAATACATAATATACATTATAAATAAACATACAATAAACAATAGTTTATTAAATAATATTTTACTTTTATTCAATGCATGTTCCTTCAATACCACATCATTTTATGATGTGAACATTTCAAACTGAAAATTTAATATAAATATAAAGAATTACAAAGTATAAACTTTATTAAAATATTATATCCGAACCTAAAAAGGGCATGTACTTATTTAATTGTACTAAAGAATTTTGATCATTATTCAGTTCCACTATTGGACACATGTGATTTTATTATTTTTTAATAACATAAATACTTTATGTTTCTTTCAATATAAGTTTTCAATTAAAATCACAAACATGAAAATAAGGTGGAATTGTTATATAGATAAATAATAAATTTTGTAGGTATTTGCTGTACTTTCCATAATCAGCTGTTTTTGATTGTATCTTTTTATTTTTTAACATATATTATTCATTGAAATATTTCTAATCTGTTCAAGATAATAGTAAATATTTAAAATTTTATAAGATTTCAACATCTAAGGAATAATTTTTTTTTTTCAACTACTTTTTTTTATTTTATCGACATTGAACTAAACGACTTTGAAGACCATTTATAACTCAAAGGTGAAAGACTTTTCTTTTTACATTTCACCATTATTATTATTTTCAATGAGCTTCTTTAAATCTCTTATGCCTCAGAGTTAGTACCAGGATAGCTCAATCTTTATACATAAGCTCCGATACGACTCTTGTAGCATCCTAATGAAATAAATTTAATAAATTTCAACAAGTAATGGTATCTTTTTAAATATTGAAATAATAAACAAATATAATAATAAATATACATCAAATAATGCACCAAGTATACACAAATAGCGTTACTTAATTTACCAATAATTAATTTTTCAATTTAAAAATAAATTATCATTGATAACCATTAATAATAAAATTTTTTTCATTTTTTATGTAGAATGATGCCTTTAAACTATGAAAAATAAATATTGCACAACTCCCAAGATTATGAATTCATGCAATTTATGTAAAAAATTATTATCGACAATTAATTACATATACACTTATAATGAATATTTATTTTTTTAAATATAAAGTCATGCTTCCGATACATTATAAAATTTCAATTCATTTATAAGTACCTTGCATGTTATAAAACACTCACGCCACTAGAAATATAATCAAACAATACCTTTCAATTTGCCATTCAGGACGAACTAATGACAATAACTTGTGTATCAAAGGTACTTTCCAACTCCTAACGTATATGCTGCAGAGACCAAACTTTGTACATCAACTTTGAGACGAGTTACAGATGTTGTAGCAACCTAACAAAATAAAGTTTTTTTATGTAAACAAGTAATTAAACATTTATAGATATACAATAAGATTGCAATAAAATCTTTAATCAGTTAGAAAAATTCTACATCTTATACAGACTATTTAAATTTTTGTAATGTCATATCCTCAAAAATGAAAAGAAATTTTCAATCATTACTGCAAATATAATCAAACAAAATACGTATAATTAGATTATAAATTTATACTTGTTATCTATTTCAAGTAAAAAAAAACCCTTTAGGAAACAAAGATATTTTTCTAAAATCTTATCTATTAAATACTTAACCTTATCTGAACAATATAAGAAATACTTACTTTAAAATATGCTTTTATTATTTTGAATCAACTAATGTCGATTGTTCTTGTTCAGCAACTAACAACGAGTAGACCATAAAGCCCAAATGTGGTCATCAATTTCGAGTCCACGAAAACATCCTATTCCAACCTGATAAAATATTTTTTCCAACTTTTAATGAATTGTAACTTTGAGACGAGTTGCAGATGTTGTACCCTATTGAAAAAAACACGTGTTTTTTACACGTGTTATTTACACGTGCAAAATACACGTGTTTTTTACATGTAAAATTTGCGTGTTTTTTCAAGCATTTTTTTCACGTGCTTTTTTCACGTGTTTTTGTTGACGTGAAATATTGTGAAAATTGAAAAAAAAACACGTGTTTTTTGTATATTTTTTCATATTAAAAACTACGCATTTTTCATTAACGAACAATGAGAATGTTTTGTAAAGAGTATTTATAATACTTTATTTTGACCTTTTTGAAAAAAATACGTTGTGTATCTACACGTATTTTTTATAACTCTTCGAAGATCGAAGAGCTTCTAAGACCCAGAGTGTCTGGCTTCATATATCTTGTGTCTTCGAAATTTGTATAGGGGATGACAAAACTGAGAAAAACGCCACCTAGTGACTTAGAGTCAGACCGACATAATCGATCATCAATAAGTGATGGATTTCGAGGATGCTTTATACATTTATGTATATCTATATATTAGGATATCCTTTAGCCAACTTCAGAGTATACCGTAGAATTAGAGTATAAGCAGAATATATTATTCTGTAGTATATACTCTGAAGTTGGCTGTTGGATATCATTTAAGCATCTTCGAAATCCATCACTGTCATCAATAGCGATTTTAAATCACTAGGTGGCGTTTTTCTCAGTTTTGTCATCTCCTATACAAATTTCGAAGACACAAGATATATGAAGCCAGACACTCTGGGTCTTAGAAGCTCTTCGATCTTCGAAGAGTTATAAAAAATACGTGTAGATAGAACGTATTTTTTTCAAAAGGGTTAAAATAAAGTATTATAAATACTCTTTACAAAACATTCTCATTGTTCGTTAATGAAAAATGCGTAGTTTTTAATATGAAAAAATATACAAAAAACACGTGTTTTTTTTTCAATTTTCACAATATTTCACGTCAACAAAAACACGTGAAAAAAGCACGTGAAAAAAAATGCTTGAAAAAACACGCAAATTTTACATGTAAAAAACACGTGTAAAAAACACGTGTAAAAAACACGTGTATTTTTTCAATAGGGTAGCAACCTAACAAAATAAAGTTTTTTAATGTAAACAAGTAATTAAACATTTATAGATATACAAGATTGCAACAAAATCTTTAAACAGTTACAAAAATTATACATCTTATACAGACTATTTAAATTTTTGTAATGTCATATCCTCAAAAATGAAAAGAAATTTTCAATCATTACTGCAAATATAATCAAACAAAATACGTATAAATAGATTATAAATTTATACTTGTTATCTATTTCAAGTAAAAAAAAACCCTTTAAGAAACAAAGATATTTTTCTAAAATCTTATCTATTAAATACTTAACCTTATCCGAACAATATAAGAAATACTTACTTTGGAATATGCTTTTATTGTTCCTAATAAAGTAACATCGATTGTTCTTGTTCAGCAATTAACAACGAGTAGACCATAAAGCCCAAATGTGGTCATCAATTAATAGTCCACGAAAACATCCTATTCCAACCTGATAAAATTTTTTTGCCAATTTTTAATGATTTGTACTTTTAGAAATATTATATATTACTGTATCAAAACATAATAAATCTTTCAACAGTCATCAAATTTCTGCATATCATGTATATTATTTTAGTTTATATACCCTGAAAAGCAACAATAATTTACACAGTTGTATATAAACTTTAAACTCTTTAAGAGTCATAAATATTTTCTAAATATTACACGACTTTAAATATTAACAATTCATATTATCAGCAATAATTAAAAAAAAATACTACAAATAAGATTTAAAAAGTTTAATATTAATTTGAATTAAATTTTTGTTATTTTTACCATAGTAACATTTATAATCAATAAAAATATGATTTAATAACGTTAATAAATACCTTGCATAATAAAATACTTACACAAATTTTATAAAAATCGTGAACTGGTTTTCGGTGGTCTGCTGTTTCATAACACTCTTTTTCGAAAATAATTTTTTAGTTGCAAGTTATTTGATCCTGCTCGACATTAATAACATCATCCAATTATACATTTTTAGGTTAAGGTACTACTGCAGTTCTGATCACACGCGCAACAACGACGCATAAAAATGCACATGGACCAAATGCGAACAGCATCACAAATGCTTACCATGTACAGTGTATCTTACAACTCTTTTCGCAATAATTCATCTACAGGAGTTGTTGAGAAAATAGTTTAATTAAACTAATAGCGATAGGGCGAGGAAAAAAAATAGATAGTCTATCGCTTCTGTAATATACTCTAGCAGAAGTAGCTACCTCTCACTACCCCTTTGCTTTTCCTATCTAAGGTGGACACACTTACACACACACACACACAATCGAAATATTTGAGCGCCAAATTTTAAAAAAGAATCTTTTATAATGGCACCGACTCCGTAAGTCTGCGGTTCTCATATTGTATGTACAAACGAAAGAACGCGTTATAAGAAGTTTCTGTCATGTATAGAAATATCAACCAAAATGAATATTTTAACGTTGTTCTTTACTTAAATTAAATGTATCTAGAATGTCTAATATTTTCAATATAATTAATAATTAATTTTTAAGAAATAAAGTTTTTTTATTTTTATCTTGGAATTCTCGCGCTTCAAATATAATAAAACAAAATCGTTTACAACACCAATTATCACGTATACTTCTGTTCACATTTGATTGTACATATATGCCTGCAGTAAAAAATTTAATTCACATTAAAAATGAAAGGCTTATTACTTCATTTTTAAATCGATAAGATGATAATTCATTAATCTTAGTATAAACATAAAGTGAAATTATATGCTTAATGGTAGAGGGACGGAGGGAGGAACATTTTTTAATGATATCAAATGGAATAATAATAAAAAAATTTTTTCCCCATAATTTAGTAATGAATAAATAATTTTTAAACATATATTGAGTCTAATGAAATAAGACTCTTCAATATTTTGTTTATTCATTTTAAACAAATTAATTTTACACCTGAAATCTATTCATGGCTACTACATTTATTATTTTTTTAAATGCGCAGAAAGTTATTTATTAACAGTAAATGTAAATGTTTTTATGTATATGCTATATGATCCTTTTATGTTATGATATTACCTTTATTTTTAATTAAAGATAGCGTTTTAAAATTTATTTGAAATCGTACCTCGTGCATTTTATGTTATAAATATTTGAATTGAACATTTTTATCATAGGCTATCAATTATATTTTACTTTTCATGGTTGGCAACATTTCGATTTTTAGTCGCGATTTTGTCATTTTCTGTAGAAGTATTCTGCGAGTGGATCCGACTGGTATCTCAAAAAAGGAAAAACAGTTTTGCTTAAATTAATTACAACAATACTTGTTATTATAAAAGTAACATAAAAACTCCACTGTACTTTAATATCTTATTAAGACTTTAACTGTAATAAGTGATTTTAATCTTATTGAAAAGCACTAATAAATAAAATGGGAAGTACTTTGCGTGTGAAGTCTTCAAGTGCAGTAAAAAAACGATATCCATCATTGCGCAAATTGTCGAGAAAAAGACCATTGATTCAAAGGTATAATATTTATATTTATGTACGTTTTATGCAATCTCCGTATATGTACATACTTCGATATGATCGTATAATTATGAGTATTTGAAAGATAGATTACGATCGTAAATAATATTTGTATTGTTAAGAGTATATTATTTTAAAGAATTCAAAAATTTTTAGTTTATATATTTAATTGGCATATTATTCAATGCATTATATTCAATAGTTTTTATTCATATTGTTTTATGGAGGTTGGTTACTCAATATTGTTTAGAAGTAATAAACCTAATTTTTTATTATTGTACAAAAGTCTTATTGAAGGCATGCTTCATAGTAAACGCGAGTGACAAAATTTCTGCCTCCATCTTTGGATATGTCTCTATACACGATGCAAAAATGAATTTTCACGTCCTATATATAAATTGCAAATTATTACATTCTTGTCCTAAGCCGCGAAATGAAGACGTGAAAAACAATTTGAAGACAAATGCTGTCGACGCAACGTATACTTGGAATTGAAACAATATAGTCAACGGATTTATTTTCTTACTATTACTATCCTTTTTTCAAAATGATACTGTATTGCGTAAACGTTAATAAATAAAATATACTATATATAACAAAGACAGAGCGAAAAAAAGACGTAGTTACTATAGTTTCATTAGCATTGCTCATAGAATCTGTTGATTTTTTGCTTCAGCGTTATTGTCAAAATAATTCGGTACAAAATTTTTTTAATTTTTAAAAAAACATTTTGTAGAGGCACCTTTTGAAATTTATTATTGCCATCAATTTCGTTCATACAATTGTTATGAAAACATTTCCTAGATCCTTTAAATAGCATGCGAAATTTCAAGTATCTATCGATTATAATTTTGAAGAAAGTAATATATCAATATTTAAAAAATTCAATATTTTTATTGTATACTTTGATCATTCCATCCTAGCTCGATGTTAACTCTTAAACTATTATAACTTTCGTAAACAAATTATTATTGCAGAAAGAAAATATTAACAAAATTAAAAAAGGTCGATTTTTGTTTGTTGGAACTCAACCTGTAGAAGAGAAATGAACATATGAATTCGGAAAAGTTTTGAACATTAATTTTTCCTATATAATTCAAAACATAATATTTAGTACGATACAAATTAAATAATAAATTTCTAGGTACTTAATAAATGTATCATTATTTTGTTTTTACGGGTATTCATTTTTTTGTGTTGGGGATATATATCGAAATAACCGTAAAAATCTTGTTTTTTACATCCCATGAACAGAAAAATAAATTTGCTACCTACATTCAGAATACTTTTCTGATTTTTATACAATCGCGCTCTTTTCAACTATTTAAATATTCTAAAATAACTTTTCTAAAGTAATCATTGGGTTTCATTTTATTCTTGAAATTATATACCATTCTATTCTTAAAAGATTGTCACGATTGACATTCATCCGATAATCAAAATATGTCTTCGAAAATATTTTCCTTTACATGAAATAATTGTTTAATTTTTCAAATTATATACAAGTAATTTAATCAACACATTTTAACCAATATTTAAAAACAAGTTTTTCACACGAATTCCTACAGGAGTAACAGAAATAATTTTTGTATTAACAAAAAATATTCATGATATAATAAACTGTATACGATTGTCGACTTGATTAACGTTCCTATCGAACAGTAATATTTGAAATAAAAAAATTATAGTATATGTTTCCGCGATTTTTAATATTATGTATTTTATAACTAACTAGGAAAGTAACCCTTGTTTGAGTCACGGATCTTGCTGTAACTTGCGGATATGTTTTTATACATAAAATCATTAAAAAAGCCGCAAGCATTCGGTCTAACGCTCGATCATTCCAAGATTATGAGTTATTTTGTTAAATTTCTTTGAAAAATCATTGTTTATATTATTGAATATTACTCCCCAACGGGAGCTTCCAAGTTCATTCTGCAAAATTCTTCTAAAGGTTGAGATGTAATCCTTTTGATTAAAAAAAAACGTGTTCAAAAAGCTCAACCCATTCAAAAGTTATAGCAAAATACTAAACTTGAAAAAATCAGCATAATAATTTCATGAAAATGTAAGTTTCATTTTATGCAAAATTTTATGAAAATATTTATAACAGTTTTTATTTTTCCATAACTTTTGAACTGTTTGAGCTTTTTGAACTTTTTTTTTTATCGAAAGGATTTAATCTCAACTTTTAGAAGAATTTTGCAGAGTAAACTTGGGAGCTCCCGTTGGGGAGTAATATTCAATTATATAAACAATGATTTTTCAAAGAAATTTGAAAAAATCACTCATAATCTTGGAATGATCGAGCGTTAGACCGGCTGCTTGCAGCTTTTTTCATGATTTTATGTATAAAAACATATCCGCAAGTTACAGCAAGATCCGTGACCCAAACAAGGGTTACTCTCCTAGTAAGTTAATAAGTGACAATATCAGCTCCAGTGTGTATAGGCCACCCAGCATGGAAGGTTACGTTAATGTCGCTGCAAGGTTTTATCAAAGATTTGAAACTTTGCAATACTCTTTTTCTAAAAGGTTTCAGATATCTTTATATATGTGCTCACGATATGTTTCCGCTTCTAGACAGGATGATTTATATTGTAATAAATTAATTATAATTATAATATTAATAATATATGTAGAATATTACATAAAAAAAATATATTAAATTGGTTATTGTTATTTCCAAATAATGCAAAATAATATTTTCCTAATATTAGTATAACATGTTTCAAGAAAAAAATTAAATCATTGTATGTACTTGCCAACGAAATATGATGAACATATTTTTTTTAAATAACACAAAAAGGCATGAACATATTTTCGACGAAACCAGCAATGGAACCCATGATCTATACAGATAAGGAGTTACGAGGCATCAATGTACTTCTACTATTGTATTTTTTGTACATTATCTGATAATTGAGTGTCTGAAAATAAAAAAGGCACATAGCGCCAATCACGCGTATAAATATTGTCCAACTGTACTTAATTTTAAAGGTGCTAATAATTAAATTATTATGATTTGAATTTATGAAGAATATAATTTCGCAACTTTGTTCTCTTGGAATCATGTTCAATATTTTTTTATTTTGAAATTATTAGCCAAAAACACGATTTTTAACATTTTCTTATCCTAACGCTTTTTTTACTTCAACTGTACGCGGTTTTTTTTCTGTTGTATATTTACATTTGCAAATTTTTTAATGCATTCTGATATATCTTCGGCGAGTTTTAGCCAAAGAACAAACTCTTGAAATGCATTTTTTTATAAATGGCTAATTTTTTAATAAATAAACCATGTAATCATGAACTGTTATACTCAAAAACAAAAGTTGTGGGACGAATTTTTGAAAATGACTCATCCGCTGACACAGTATTAAAATATTATAGTTAAAGAATTTTTTTGGAAAGATTCAGATCTTTAACTATTATACTTCTTAAATGAGACCATTATAACATTTTACAACGTAACGCGCGAGGACTGCAGAGTCTGCCGTTCGTTGCGCTGCCATTCTCTCCCTCACACCGCAGTCCGCGCGCGTTACGTTGTAAAATCTAAAAATGCTCACATTTCCGAACTATTATAGTTAAAGATCTGAAACTTTCCCAAAAATTTCTTAAACTATTATATTTTAATACTGTCCTAGCAGATTACCCATTTTCAAAAATTCGTCACACAACTTTTGTTTTGGAAGATAACAGTTCATAATTCCATGGTTTATTTATATAAAAATTCGCCATTTCTCAATAAATTAATTTCTACAGTTCGTTCTTTGGCTACAACTCGCAGAAAATATTGCAGAATGCATAAAAAAATTTCCAAATATAAACATTCAACAGAAAAAAACAGGACGAGTTGAAGTAAAAAAGCATTGGAATAATAAAATTTTTTAAATTGTTTTTTTGCTAAACTATATTCTTCTTAAATTAATATTATAAAACTTGAATTATGAATACCTTTGAAATCTATCACAGTTGGACAATACTTATACGCGCGATCGGTGCTATGTGCCCTTTTTATTTCCGGACCTTCAATTTTACATATTCATCGCTTATTGAATATATATATGGCAACGAAGAAATAAGACCTGAAACGAAAATGAGTTGACTGCATACGATTCGGTATCATGCTGACTGCTGATATATGGTTGTTTATAGATATAGTATAAACACGGACACTCATTTCTTTGACTTTTGCTTTCTGTCATTCATTCCTTTTCCTTAAATCCCACTCCACTTTCATACCCAAAGTAGATTTGCAAGATTCAAATACTCTCTCTCTCTTTTCTCTTTTTTTCGATCACCGCTCTCTTTACACCTGTGCGTATCATTGAAGTCGTTGTGCGTATATTAAATTAGTATGTGATGAACAGAGAAAAATAACAAAAAGTGCTAATACGTACAATATTTGTCTGTATATTTCTTTGATTATCGCGCACTTCGTTTCCAATCGTAATCACGTGACCATACAAATTTTTCTTTTATTAATGTTACTATTAATTTTTATTATTATTACTCTATAATGAAGTAAATATATAAAATTATAATATAAATGATAATTATTATTATTTGAAAGGTATGGAAATTAATTAAAGAAACAACTAATTTTAATAGTAGCGTGATAAATAATAATGAAGGATCAGTAAAAGTTAATGTAATTATTTCTTTTGTATGAACACATTTATTGTTTCATATGATAAAAAATCGTTTTGGACATATTTAATTAATTTAATTACAAATTTCATTTTTTATTTTAAAACGAATGTAATTTTTTTAATAAAAAAAAATAATTATTAATTATTTTTGTAAGAAACAAAGCGATAGATTTTTTTCTTCTTGTGCATTAATATTTGTAATAATAATATCTATTGTGCTTAACCTTCAATTTGCAGATACACCGATTAATACTTGAGTAAATAACAAAAATCTCAATTATACAAGAACAGCGAATCCAGCCTGCTCTTTATATAATTTGTTATAAGAAAAATTGTCAATTTATTAATTATTTGTACGTATTTCTTAATATTGTAAGTTATTTTGTAAAAAAAACATTTTGTAGAATACATAAATTGGTTAAAAATAGGTACTGAATAAAAACAAGATAAAATTAAAAGAACATTAAATTAATCTGTTCCTAAATAATTAAAAATTCTTTGTTAGTATCACTGTTAAATTGTTGCATGTATCATTGACAAATATTATGAATTTTAATATAGCGTAAGAAAATTTTAAGCTATAATAAACTTTGCTATATATGTGTGTTGCGTCGCAACACAAATTTCCCATGTAAAAAAATTATGTATAGACTTTACATAGTTTATACATGGTAACCTATGTATAGACTATGTTAAGAAATGAACACACATAATTTATACATAGTCTATACATAATCTGTATGTGTAAAAAATACATGAACTTTATCATCTAAGAAAATAAAGTTTGTTATTTTTAAAGTTATTAGGAAGTAGGGGTGTGCGAGTATTCGATTTTATGAGTAACTCGAATAAATTACTCGATTCGAGTCGAGTATTAACTAGAGTTTTTCGAGTTTCTCTAATTTATCGAGTTACTTTAATAACTTTAATAATTAGATTATATTATCCTATAGTAATTAGTTCTCATTCACTCAAGAAAAATTATTTTTTTACCCCTTTTTCATTATATAGATTTGAATACATTATTTATGAATAGTCTGGGCATAAATTATCTATGTTCATGAATAAACTTTACATTTATTATCATTTTTATTTACGAGATCAGGTGAAATCTTATATATTAGAGAAAAAATACAAATTCAAATTTAAATTATTTTAATTAATAAATATTATATTAATGGTGAACAACATAATCATCAACTAACTAATTATAATTTCTTCTCGTATAAATTTGGTGGTAAACAAATGTAATTTTGAAAATACAATAATTTACCATCAATTTCATTTAATTTTATGAGAGAGAAGGATAAAGTTTTGCGAACAGGTAAAAGTATATTATATAAATCTATTCTTATTTGAGGATGAATAAGCTGCGGTTCCTCGGTGTACTTTTTTTCAAATTCCTGAACAAACGCATAAATAATAGAATCTAGAACTAGAAAAAATCTAATAGTTCCGATATTCGCAGAATTATTCCATGAAATCACGTAATTCGTTCTTTTGCGTTGTCTCGTATAGTGTTCACAAGTAAATACTTCATTCTTGTATTTAGCTCTTTCAAATGAAAATATAGCATCGTCGTTAACAAAATCATTAAAAATACCATAATCGCGTAAGCTTTCAATCTCATTTGGAGTTAATTTAATTTTTTTAATAGCTCCAAGTACGCATTCTTCATTGTCTTCCTCACCATAATTATTTTCTGAAATTTTTTCTCTCAATATATAATCTGCATTTAATATTCTAAGTGTGTTTACAATATCAACATCTACTTTATTTGGGCCATGATTAATTTTTTTAAAATAACCATTCCCATCTTCAAAAAAGAATGCTGACCAAACCCACAGTTGTCCCCATTTTTTTACTGAGTCAACCATATGGCTTAGTTGGTGTACATTATACGAGCTCTTATGTAAACCATACAAATTTTGAACATCATTTGAAAATATATTAAGAGCGATTTCAGCTAAATCAATTTCATTTTTGTTTATTTTTGATTGTAGTAATAATCGGATCCCATACGATAAGAGCAAAAAGTGCTCGTAGTATTTTCGAGGTAAAACATTTTTTAAAATAATTGGAAAATAATATAAAAGAAAATCTCTTATTTCTTTGGCTGTAAAATATTTTCGAAACTTTAAAGACCTAGGTGTTCTAGTGACGTAATCTGGTGGTGAAATGCTTGCAATGACATTGTCGATAGCTTGACGAAATGCTTTTTTTACATAGAAGGGTTGGTCTTTATTTTTGACATCGAACCAAAGATTCATAAGCATTGTCATTACTCCTGCGAGTACTGCATGCATGTAATCAGGAACGCAAGAATTAGCTATGTCGAAGCCTGGTATCGTAGCTGCAATCGTTGTTCCTTTCACACCTTTTTTGTGATAAAGGTTATTTTGTAATGCATACTCAGCTTGACTTATCATTTTATCTTGAGTTCGTAAGGGCACGTTATCATTCAAAGAGGGGTATACACGATTATGTCCTCTTTCCATTGCACATGTGACTCCAGGATGCTCGCAAAAATTACATCCGTACTCTCCATTATACTGCATTACATTTAGTACTCCAGCTCTAGCTGGACAATCTAAGGTAGCTATAGGCGCAATTACTTTACTATTGATAACAGTATCTGTTACTTTATTGTGCCAGTCTAACCCTTTTTCGAACAATTCTTTCAATATTACTGAAAATGGTTTTAAAAATGAATTCATGTTCGGTTTTGCAACATTACTATAATATATCCCTACCAAAAATTGAAAATTTCTTCTATTTTTGGAGGAATATTTAAAATTTGTACCTGTATAGGCCAAATAACACCTTTTGAACTTTTTGATACTGAAGCTCCATCAGTATTCCATAATAAATATATGTTATACTCTCCTTTAAGACAATCTTCGAATTTACGGTACTGACTTGCTGAAATAAAATCACAAATATCTTCATCTTTATTTAAACTTGCATTTTGTTTATGAATATCAATCAACGTAGCTAAATTTCGCTTTTCAAAAGCATCTTGAAGAAGATGCTTAAGATTGTATTCTACAAAAAAACATTGTGTGTCATCGCTACCACAATTTATGCATTTTTTTTGGTGATTCTTCGGACAAACAACATAAATAATTTTGACATTTTTCACAAATTTGATGCCGTTTTAATGTTTCTAATTTCGAAGGTAATAACGAATCCAATAACTTCAATAATTGATATTTACTTTTTGGAAGATTGTTAGGTTGTGGACAAATAAATTGTAATAATAATAACAAATCTTCGAGGCTCTTTTTTGACACACTATTCTTTTTAAAATATCTGATTATTTTGTGCACTGCTTCGCTTACGGTCAAATCTTTATTCATAAAAACTTTCTGTTTTATCCATTTGGTTGACACATCTTCATATTCAAAGTTTTCGTTATCTAAAATATTTTCTGCTACAGAAAAAATAGAATCTTGAGATGGTGCACTAGATAATGAATTAATTGTATCATCATCAGAAAGATTGTTTAATTCCTAATAAAAAAGTTTATTTTAATTTTTTTATAATGAAAAATTCAACCGCAATCTTAAAATAATACATACATTATCGTAAGAATCGTTCATTAATTGTAAATATTCCTCGAAATTTGATTCCGGGTGTTGTTCTATTTGGTCCTCATTTTGAATATTTCGAACACTTCGCCTTTGCAATGTCGAACGCGGTATTCGCCCATCCTACGTTAAATTTTTAAATAATTTTATTTACTTATTTTATTATTATTATTATGTTTTTTTTTATTAATATTATTTTATTAATATTTTTTTTATCACACTTAATTATTTCAAGAAAAAAGAACGACTTACTCCATTTGTATAATAATTTTTATAGAATCCTCGTTTCATTACTGAGAACTTTATGATATTCAACTTTGTTATTGATGTTATAACCTTATTAATAAAAAACTCTCGAACTCAGTTTATTTTTTAAATGATCTGAATTACGTTATAAACATTCGACTGTGAGAGATATTATTTTTTAAATGATCTGAATTACGTTCTAAACATTCGACTGTGAGAGATATTATTTTTTAAATGATCTGAATTCCGTCATAAACATTTGACTATGAGAGGTCGATAAACAGGCGAAAAAGTAGAAGTGACATTTAAAACAAAAAAAAAAAATAGTGAGATAACCTCATTTAATCATTACAGAAATAAGAGTTAAATGTTTAAAAATGCAATATCTTGTCGAGTGTACAGATACGTCACTATGTGTAATTTTTGCCCGATCCATCGTTTTTGAGCCGGAAACAAATATTTCCATCGGAAGTACCATAAAGTTTCTGTGGCCGGAAAATTCAAGAAAAGCTAAGCAGTACACAGGGTGTATAATTGATAAAAATCGTATGTATGATTATATAATATCTTTTGAATGTTAAACATTTTTTTCTGTGATAGATATAAATTGAATTTACCTGAAAATTAATTCTTTATTGTATAAAAAATAATTATTTGTAAATATTGTACATAGTTGACGGTGATATATTAATTGATCAAATGAACAAAATTGTTGAATCACGTAAACCAAAGGTTAGTTTGAAATGATATGATTCAATTGCAATAGCATTATTTTATTTCTATTTTTTTTTTTTTTTTTTTTTATTTACACTAATAATTAATTATTGTCATAAAGGGTAAAACAAAAGGATATAGGAGCGCGGTGGATATAGGAGCGCGGTGGCGTAACGGATAGAGCTCTTGCCTTCAACGCGGTGGGCACGGGTTCGAATCCTGGCCAGGCACCTCTGACTTTTTTTCGAAAGAAAATTAGTGTATGTGCTACCCATATCGCGACTCTTAAGAAATCTGGCCTCATTGAGTATCGGTTGATTGTTGGTCACAAAAGTGGCTGACCATCCATCGGTAGTCAAAGTTTCCGGTATGGCGGTGTCTGACAGTCTAGCCTGATGTAATGTGTTAAACGGTTCCGGGCTGGGCTCCCTCGACATCTCCATAGAAAAAGGTTAATTATATAGAGGATAACAATATCCTTTATATATTAATCTTTTTTTCAAAAAAAAATTAAAGGGTAAAACAAATCGTAGGAAAAATCCCGTAACTCTTCAAGAAATAGAAATTTTAAATGAAATAAAAAGTAAGAGTACTTCTGATACAATTATTGTAAAACAAGATAATTATTGTTGGCCGATGGACGTATTAGAAAACATAAAAAAAACTATCGATTTTGAAATAAAATGCTTGCAAGAAAAAATGCAAAATATGCGTGAGCAATTATTCAAGGTATTTATCCCATAAGATTTATTTATTTCCTTGATATTTTATAATAAAAATATTTTATTATATATTTTTGCAGCAAATAGATTTCTATAAGTCAAGCTTTGCAGATTCGGCCGCAAACGAAACTATTGTACGTCGATATTTTTATATTATTTATAGTATCATATGTATATGGTTCAAATTTTAATCATTTGTTATATTGATTATATTTTTTTATATAAACAATAGCCCCCTGAACTTTTACAAAAAAGAAAGCGGTCGTCTGGTCCATTATTACTCATCGAAGATCATGCGACTACTACAAGCACTCAACCAAAAATAACATCTACTTCCTTTAAGAGTAATTTTGATTCTTGCTTAACAAAAAGCACAGAATTCAAGTCAAGCTTTACAGATTATTCAGCTACAAATAAAACCGATGTATGTCGATATTTTTATATGATTTATAGCATCATATGTACATTGTTATAATTTTAATTATTTGTTATATTGACTACATTAACTTTTTTTATATTTACAACAGCACCCAGAACTTTTGCAGTCAATAGATTTGTTAAAGTCAAGCCTTGCAGATTCGGCCGCAAACGAAACTATTGTACATCGATATTTTTATATTATTTATAGTATCATATGTATATGGTTCAAATTTTAATCATTTGTTATATTGATTATATTTTTTTATATTAACAATAGCGCCCTGAACTTTTACAAAAAAGAAAGCGATCGTCTGGTCCATTATTACTCATCGAAGATCATGCGACTACTACAAGCACTCAACCAAAAATAACATCTACTTCCTTTAAGAATAATTTTGATTCTTGCTTAACAAAAAGCACAGAATTCAAGTCAAGCTTTACAGATTATTCAGCTACAAATAAAACCGATGTATGTCGATATTTTTATATGATTTATAGCATCATATGTACATTGTTATAATTTTAATTATTTGTTATATTGACTACATTATATTTTTTTATATAAACAATAGCGCCCCAAACTTTCACCAAAAGGAAAGCGATCTTCTGGTCCATTATTGCTCATCGAAGATGATGCGGCTAATTCAAGTACTCAACCAGAAATAGCATCTACTTCCTTTGAGAATAATTTTGATTCTCGTTCAACAAAAAGTCCAGAATTCAATATTGTAAATTGTCTTAATTCATACTTTTTATAACATCTTCTGTACTATAAGTTCCAATATTTTATTAATTAAAGTATGTTCTTTCTTTATTAAGGAAAATTTTTATAAACCAAACGAGGAAAAACAGATGGATGATTCTGATGATTCATGGATTTATGTAAGTAAATTAATTAATGAATTTATCCTCATAAAGTTATATATTTTTTTTAAATTAAAATGACAAATTTATATTTTTATATACAAAGAAGAGAAAAAAACCTACTTTTGATTTATCCGATAATAACGACGTGGAGTCCGATCTTGATGAACAGTCACAGCTTAAAAAAGTAAGCAGGGACTTTGATAAAGAAAAAGATAAACAGTTGGAATTTGGGAAAACATTAAATGAGTTCAAGCCTCAGAAAACCAAAAAAATTGAAAAAAAAGATGAAGTAATATTAACACATGAATCTATAAAGGTAATTGAAATTAAAATAAATTTTAGTAAATATAAACCGGAAAATAAAGAATAAATGTAATTGAAACTTATAGGACAGCGAAAAATCAAGTGATACGATTGACTACAAAAACTATTTATGGACTTTGAGATACATGAGAGATGATGACAATGTACTTATAAAAATTATTTTCTTTAATTTTGGATTTTTGTTTTAAGTTTAATATTGCGGATCTATTTTTAGACATATGAGTTAATAAAAGGATCAGGAATTTATGTAAACAATTATGAAATAAGAAAAGCAACTAATCTTTCAAAAAATCAAACGGAATTAGCGCGAGCTTTGATGAAAGCCATATTTACAGAAGGAGCACTAAAAAAATGTTCTTTATCTGGCCTAAAGAGAAAAAAAGATACTGGAATCGTAAGGCCAGCACTTCATCCAAAAGGAGTACAATCCATTTTATGTTAGTATAAATGAAAAATTTTCTTATTTATATTAATACTAAAAAAAAATTACTAAACATATATATTTTAGTATACACAGAAATGTATGCGAAGAAAAATAATTGGCCATTGAAGGATAATCAATCCGTATCAAGGAGCATGAGTGCTAAATTACAAGAAATGAAGAATTAAATATTTATGTGTCAAGCGTCAAGTAATGAAGAATTAAATATCTATGTGTTCTATTGTTTGTTGTTCTATTTAAGAATATTTGTATTTTTATTAATATCTAATTTTAATCTTAAATAAATTTTTCGTATAAATTAGAACTAATTACCAAATGATAATATAATCTAGTTATTCGAGTAACTTCAATGACTCGAGTGATTCAAATAACTTAAGTCATATGAGTAACTTGATAAATTCGAGTAAGTCGACAAATTAGAGAAACTCGGAAAGTTCGAGTTTTAACTAGTACAAAAAAAAAAAAAAAATAAATAAATTATTTAAGTTACTCATAAAATTGAGTACTTGCAAACACCTACTTTCTAATAACTTTAAAAATAAAAAATTTTAATATTTTCTTAGATAATAAAGTTTATATGTTGTTTACACATACAGATTATGTATAGACTATGTATAAATTATGTATGTTCATTTCTTAACATAGTTTATACATAGGTTACTATGTATAAACTATGTAAAGTCGATACATAATTTTTTTACATGGGTTATGTAAAAATCAAAAACGATGATGAGCGGCAGCACTTACAGTCGCCTGCTTTCACCTCCCTTAAGTCAGCTCATAGACGAAAGGGGGGAGAGAACAGGGAGACTTTGCAAATGCCGCGGAAAAATAGTTTAGTATCAAGCGTGACCTCGCCTCGAGCGGTCTTGTCTCTTGCGAGAACATCAGGTTTCATTATACAATTCTTTCTTTTCAAAAAGCGATCAGAAGCTTTTATCATTGTACAATTCTTTCTTTTCAAAAGGCGATCAGAAGCCTTTACTGGTGCGGACGAGTTTCCGTACAGCGACGAACGGTCGATTGCGAATCAACGCATCACCTTCGCCCACCTAAGCCGCGGCTATACAAATTTCATTGTGTCTTTTTCTTTTCTCTTTTTGCGTGCGTGCGTGCGAGTAAGATATAATCGTGCGGCAAATAGTGTGTAAAATTATAGGAAATAAATCAAGGGTTTTTTATGCCACATGGCTTTTTCCCTTTATATTTGTGTATTTATTGAGTGAATCCTTTCCCGATGAATAAAGTGTAAATCTTAGATAAAATCAATTAAAACAAAGCAACTACAACCGCAAGGTTAGTTGCTTTGTATCAGTAAATTCATCTAATTTCTCTTTACAAATTAATAGATCTTTGTGTGCAAAAATTAGTGGTGAAATCAAATACAGTGAAAATCTAAATTTAATTCAATTAAAAGATTCAAAGTAAAAATAAAATCAAGTGTCAATTCATTTGTATTCAAACAAGGGTAAATTCAAAATAAGATTAGTTAGGAAATTTCACGATTAGATAAAATTCAAAGGAAAAGAATCACGTTCTTTTCTTTCTAAAACATCCAACAAATTTAGGTAAAAAATTCGTTGGAAAAAGATTACGCGTCTTTTCAATGTGAAATTTAATAAACTTTTAACTCAAACCTTCATTGGTTAACATGCACATAAGCTTTCCATATCAATTTATATAAACACAGATTCTAAATTTTAAACTGAACAAAATAAACTTTGTTACTGTCGAATAAAATCATTTTTGAAACGTTGGCACCTTTGTTTATGATTACATTAGATTTCGGTAAAAGTTATAAAATTGAAAATGCTATAACTTATTAATAAATTGTTATATTTAAATCAAACAAGGTTTAAAATGATTGTTTTAATATAAAATAATAAATTATTAAGTGCAAAATTAAATAAACCCTCTCTACCCAAAAATATTAACCATTATCGAAAGTACAAACTTTTCACACAGACTGTATAGCCAGAACAACCTTAATGAAAAAACTTTTTTTTCAACGAGTTCTTCGTCTGAATCGTCGATATATACTATATAATTTACAATTGATTTAAAATGAACAACTTCACAATTCGATAATTATAAGAAATATTAAATTAATGAAAATAACAGATTTAGTATTATAGAGAACAAAGGTTTTCTTCTTGTAAAGAAGGGAACAAGCCATTTTCGTATCATAAAATGAAATGTTTTCCATATAATCATTTTTTTACTACTCATCATGCATTGGACTAATGACCAAATATAATCGCATAGTCACGTAAACTCAAAAATAGATGAACATAATATGTCATACGTCTTTATCCACCATTCCTTATTCCCTTTTTACAGAGAACTCGATTCTGTTGTAAAAAAAAGTTGAAGGCCATAATTTTGTGATGATCTTATCGATGAAACATTTATATTTAAAACAAAAATATGTTGACGTAACGTCTGTATCTCAGAAACGTTAAGGATTGAAAATCACAAAATAATTTTAAGCAACATTTTCATAACAAATTGTAGCCAACCTCCATGAATGTTTGAATATATTTAACAATAATATTAACTGATATTACAATTGCCATTACAACTGGTGTCTTCTACTAACTAAAAATACATTTGTTTATATCTATGTATATAATATATATATATATATATATATATATATATATATATATATATATATATATATATATATATATATAAACAACATGGCTGTTTTATGTAGGAAAAATATGCAGAAACCTATGGAGAATATTTAGTTTTAATTGATTATTTTACTAATTAAAAATCCGATTGATAAAAATCTGATTGAAAACGGTACAACTAACAAATGTGCATATTTTAGTTATTTACGATAGAATTTTTTATAATAATAAGTTAAATAATCGATTAAAACTTAATATTCTCCTAGGTTTTTGCATATTTTTCCTTCACTGAGCAGCCATTTATTAGCTAGCAGAAAGCGCGGGTTGTAATGCCAATATTTGATAGGCATAAATAAAAAGTAACATCTACTGTTACAAATAACTTTTTTGAAACTCCGTGCGCGAAGCACATGATTCACAAGGTGACACGTGCAAAAATCAAGCTTTTTATACGTCGTATCAAAAAATACAGTTCAATATTAGTGCGAGAAAGTGATTTCTTCCTCGTGTGACCTTTTCACCCTCGCTTCGCTGAGGCGCAAATCGTCACACAGGAAATAAATCACTCTGACGAACTAGTATCGAATTATACTATTATATTGAAATTAAGATTAATCATAAAAAAAATTTAAGAAAATAAATATATTGTTTTAGGAGGCAATTAAGACAATTGATAACAGATGAATCGCAATCAGGAAACACAACGATTGTGACTAATAACATTGAAGAGTATGAACCGATAATGGATCATAATTATGCCATGAATACGCAAGGGCTTAAAAATATACATAACACACCCAGTGGTGAATTAAAACAATTTTTTGATGATGTTAATGTGTCTGCTATAAAAAGTAAAGATATTAATGAAATAAATGAATTTGCATTTCATGATTATATAAGAAACGATTATGAAAAAAATGTTAAGGTTGAAAACTATAATATTAAGTGCGATGATATCAAGGTAAAAACTAATATTTTAAATAATGATAATAGTCAATCACAAATTGATGATGATACTAAACTAAAAAGTCACTCTGTTGAAAATAAATATGAAGAGGAATGTGGTATTTCTGAAGCAAATAAAGATTTCAATGTACATCGTCAAATTGTTAATTTTGACCATATTTGGAGAGAGTGTCAAAAAAATTATCCAGATTGTGAAATGAAAAATATTCAGTTAGAAAAAATGACAAACGGTCGTGGGGGATTACAAACAAAATTTTATTTTCGATGTCAAGACTGTGAAAAAATTGTTTGTATTTTATCTGAAAATCCTGAGTGCATTAATATAGATCTCGATACAGCTACAGTATTAGGTGCACTTAAGTGTGGCATAGGACATTCTCAATCTGAAGAATTATTTGCATGCATGAATATTAAATATATTTCAGATAAAACGTTTAAAACTAAACATGATATCTTGTATCATCAATTGTTAGATATATTAGAAGATAGCATGAAAAAAGCTGCTGAAGAAGAAGCTCGTTTGGCCATAGAAGCTGGTGATGTTCATAAAAGTGGATTACCATTTATTACTGTAACCTTAGATGGTACATGGTTGAAAAGAACTTATGGCAGTAAATACGATTCTTTATCAGGGTGTGGTACAATAATTGGTCAGCGAACTGGTAAACTTTTACATCTTGGTGTAAAAAATAAATTTTGCATGACATGTGTCAAAGCAGAAAATAGAGGAATAGAACCAAAGCAGCATAAATGCTACAGGACGATGATGGATTGATACATCAAAGTTTGATAAATGAAGATAGCATAATGAATACTGTTGAAAAAGACTCTGAACAATTAACGGAAAATCTATGTTTACAAATAACCAATGACGATGATTGTAATGAAGATAGTGATAACGATGTCATATTTATGAATGAAACAACAGATCCTTCGTTATGGACGCCAACTGACATTTGGAATATAAAACAATATTTGGATAATAAAGAAATTTTAGTAGATGAACAATTTAGTTTAAACATATTAAATAGAAATAGAAAATTAAATGATGATGATTTAGATAATTTTTTATATGTAGTGCGATCTGTTTCTGATTTTGAAGTACAAAGCACAGTGTATCTTTATTATCCTCGATGTATTGAACCTGTGCAAACCAATAAAAGTATTCAAATAGTTGGAGGCAATTGTACGAAACACTGGCGTACTTTGTTATATGATGGTTGTAACATATTTGTCTATGACAGCTTGCCTAAACCTTCATCAGTAAAACCTACACTGGCTAAAAAAGAAGAAGAATATATATCACTACGATTTCCAAAAATTGAACCAGAAAATATTGAGTTTTTAAAAATAGAATGTAGGCAGTCAGATCTCAAATGTTGTGGAATTTATGCTGCAGCTGTTGTAACAGAAATTGTTTTAGGAAATGATGCAAAAAATGTATTGTTTTCTCTTGATGTTGATATTATGAGACGTCATTTCTTGCAAATTTTAAAATCTAAGACACTAACAATATTTCCTCGCCAGTCACAGGTTAGTAATTAATGAAATAATAAAAGCTAATAATAATTATATAAACTTCATAGTTTCATGTTGAAAAACAAATTCATCAAGAATATGATGCTCACTAGCTCAAGTGATAAAGTATTTGTTATCTCTGTCGTGGCTAGTTCCACTTTAGATAATCATTGACAGATATAAAACGTCAATCAGCCGTAAATACTTATCATTGTTAAACGAAGTAAAAAATTAGAATATTATCTAATTATTAATAATCACAACACAAGTACCTAACAACAATACAACATAAAGATATTGTATATTATTTCAAATTGATGATAGCTGCATTCCATGAAAAAGAGCGTAATAACAGCTCTTCATAAATGGTGTCAAATATAATAATGTGACGACCCATTTTGCATGTACATTTATGGTCATTAATATTTATCAACTCGTGTATTATTATCATTAATTGTTTGCATGTAGTAATGTTATCACCAAAAAGTAATTATTGTTGTTAGATGTTTTTTACTTTTTCTAACTTTTTAAGTATAAGAGAAAAAAAATATATATATATATATATATATATATATATATATATATATACATATCTATATGAAATAAAGTTTAGTAAATACAGATTTTGCAAATGTTACTATTATTAGTTATAATGACAAAATATTTGAATGCATGCAATGAAAACAGGGGCCATTTTGTTTTTAACCGTGTAGTAACCAATAGAGCAATTGTAATTTTTAAAAAATAAGTTATTTTTTCAATGTCTTTAAAAAAATGTAGATAAATGCATGATTGTCTTTTACATGTAGTTTTTAGCGCTTTTATATTAATTTCATAGTATATTAATAACTTTTGTAATGTAACATTGATAACTCACGCTTTTACGTAGTGATTGATTTAATATGTATAAAATTTAGTTACTAACGGTATCCATGAAAACCTAATTTATTTTATAATAAAAATAGGTCTCAATGGATATCATTTTTGTTTCAGAAGTTGGTGCAACAATAAATCGTGAACCCTGCAAATATTAACATATTAATATTGAAAAAAAGAATATTTAATATATGTATAATAACAAGTAATGAAATATGAAAAATAAAAACATATTTTACGAAATTAATATAATTTTTATTATTTTTTAACCCTTTACACATTAATTAGCAAGTTACGGATAAATTGCAAGTCAAAAGTAGAATATAACTTCTATTATTTAAAAGGCATATTTTTTTTTTTTTTTTTTTTTTTTTTTTTTTTTTTTTTTTTTTTTAAAAAAAAGATTAATATATAAAGGATATTGTCCTCTATATGATTAACCTTTTTCCATGATGAGGTCGAGGGAGTCCCTGCCCGGAATCTGTTTATCACATTACATCAGGCTGGACTGTCAGACCCACCATACCGAAAACTTTAACTACCGATGGATGGTCAGCCACTTTTTGTGACCAACAATCAACCGATACCCAATGAGATCGGATTTTTGAGAGTCGTGATATAAAATGGCACGTACACGAATTTTCTTTCGAAAAAAAAGTTAGAGGTACCTGGCCAGGATTCGAACCCATGCCCTCCGCGTTGAAGGCAAGAGCTCTATCCATTACGCCACCGCGCTCTCATATTTAAAAGGCATATAAGCAATCATATTACAATTTAGCATCATCATTGCAAATGATTATTTATTCATAAATATATTATTTATAAATATTTTTTGGAAAATTGGTTTGATACTGAATACATTAAGGTGGATCATCTGCTAGCTACAGTTTGTTGTTCAAAAAACTTAAAAGTTAAAAGAATTCTTCGATTTTTTGAAAATAATTAATTTATACCAAGAAAAAAATCCCCGTAAATTTTCAGCTAGCCTTAATGACTGATTTTATTATTTATGCTCACTTAAAGTTTATGTTTTTACTACTATAAGATAAAAAACACGCAAACTTTGAGTGAGCACATATAAAAAAATTAATCGTTAAAGCTACTTGAAAATTTACGGGGATTTTTTTCTTGGTATAAATTAATTATTTTCAATATATTGAAGAATTTATTTAACTTTTAATTTTTATGAACAACAAACTATAGCTAGCGGATGATCCACCTTCAAGTAATAATTTTATAACACACCAAAGAATGACATTTTTTCCTAGCGTCAAAAATACGATGTACTGTTTTCAGTCCGTTGTTAAAAAAATTGTATTTTGACCTATTAACATTAACACCTTCAGTGAAAAATAGTTTCGATTATTTTTTATTTAAATATCTGATAATAAAGATTTTCATGCAGCAATAAAGATTTGTCTAAATTATAATTGGAAATAGGATGTAATTTCAAATTCAAGTTTAACCAAAAATAATGAAACTTAAATGACATTATAATATAAATTCATAAACTTTGTTTACATATAATAAAATAATATTTATATTGAAACAATCATTAACTCAAAGTTTAAATCTTTGTACATAACAAATTGAAAGTAAGTAAGGAAAGTCGTAGCGCTGCGCTAACTCGCCGTAAGGAGTGCTACCGCGTTTCCTGATTAATAAAATAGAGAAGAGTATAATATTAAATAAATATTTGTATGCATTTTTTATTCTGTATTTGTATTTTTACAAATTCAAGTTAAACTTGTAGTCTTCGATTCGCGATAACATGCGTTTAATATTATATATTCTTTACTTGGATCCATATTTGGACAGATCCATATAGAAAAAATTTATGCAAATGAAATGTAAATAAATGTAAATAACTGTAAGTAATTGTAAATAACTGTAAAAAGATGTTGAAATTGACACATAAATAACAGTTATTTACAGTTCTTAACAATCATTTACTGTTATTTACACTTTTTTACTGTTATTTATATTTATTTATTTTTTTTTACAATTATTCACATTTATTTCCGATTATTAATATTTTTTTACAGTTTTTAAAAGTTATTTACAATTAATTATAGTTCTTTACATGTTCGAAAATTTTCACAAATTTATTCAATTTTTTTATCTATATGCGAAAATTTTAACAAATGTGAATAACTGTACATAACTGTAAAAAACTATAAAAAATTGTAAATAATTTAAAATAATTATAAATAACATTAAATTATTCACTAATTAAAACAAAATTTTTGAAAATGTCAACAACTGTAAATAATTATAAATAATTGTAAATAACTATAAAAAAAAATGTTAATAATAGTTAATAATTGTAAATAACTGTTATTTATGTCTCGATTTCAACATGTTTTTACAGTTATTTACTATTTTTTACAGTTATTCACAGAAATTATTTCCATATGAGAATCGAGTATAAAGAAGTTTACATTTAAATTTTTAATAAATAAATCACTTTTAGTAACTTTTTGAAAACCAACATGCAATAGCCACAAAAACATTGTATCTGGATTATTACCAATTATTATTTTTATTTATGTATTAATAACTTCCAATTAAAGAAATCCAAATAAAGAATTTATTGCAACGTCAAAAGACAGAATAAAAGTGAAAATGAAGACAAAAACTGCATAATACGATTATTCATAACTACATTGAAAAGTTAATCGTATTAAGCAGTTTTCGCCTTTATTTTTACCTTTATATTGTCTTTTAACATTGCAATAAATTCTTTGGCATGTTAAAGATGTGCCTCTCCTACGAATTTCAGTCATGAGTAGTTAAATTTTTATTAAAATTCATAATTTAAATGTAGATAAGGTAGAACTCTATGTCGGTATGAGGATTCCCCTTAAAGATGATATTAAGTTTAGATAATAAATATTTATTTTCACTACAAAATTTTTTTAGAGCATTAATGATAAATTTATTTAAAAAATTTTTTCTCACATAATATTTTGTTTAATATTTTCTTATAAAGTTAAATAATAACACCTGAAAAATAAAACAAAATCGAATAATAGTATATTACGCACAAAGGGAGGGAAGAGGGACTCGCCTTCTGCTCGGGCGATTACACACACGCAAGTTAGAATGTCCTCTTTCTCTCCCGTAGTGCGTATACAATTTTTTATCAAAGCCAAGCCGAAAGTTGTCTTTTAAAATTATGTTTCATATCATAAACATGCTATGCTCTGTTCTATCATACACACTAAACGATAATTCATGTGATAATTCATGAATAAAAAGGAATGTTAATGTTTTATTCTGCTACACATATTCTACGGCACGCTCTTGTGATAATAATTCATAAATTAACATAAATTTAATAATAATATTTTTTTAATACTATTGTAATATACAGGGTGCTCAAAAAGTTTGAAACCCCCCTTTATTTTTAAAAAATACTGTTCAAACGAAAAAAAGATTCGGACAAAAGTTGCAGGGTTTTGAATTAGCAATTAAACGGTGACCTTGACCATGACCTTGACCTTGAATGGCATTTAGAGGTCAACTTAAAAATTTTTAATAGAACCGTATATGTTTGACCGCGGAAATCGAAAGAACGAAAATTTACATTCGGATATGGCATACAGCAAAGAAGCGAAATTCGTAAACTGATAATGAGGCGTGTGATGAGTATAATATCCACGTAAAATAAAGGTAAAAAGTGAAAGTAAACATTCAATGGCTGCAAAATAAAATATACCTAATAGTGTCGTCTGCTTTTTTATAGTATGCGAATTCTGGGAAAAAATATCTATAATTAAAAAACAGATATTCAGATCATAAATTAATTGAAGAGTAATGAAAGATTGAACGTAAACACATAGAAATGTATATTTTTCTTGTATCAATCATAATGATTCTAATCCAAGAACTGGAAAAAAACAATATAAATTCGAATCATTATTTCTCTTTTAATTATTGCGAAAAATTCAAACTTCATTCTGGCATTCATATTTTAAGATATTTATTTACAGATCTTAATGTATCTTTGTCATTGTGAATTAATATAAAAAAAAAGTTTTCGTTTTAAATCATGTTTCAACATTATTTTGCCAAAATACAGTAATTTATTTTGACAACATAAAAATGTTAAGGAATAAATTTTATAGGACTGCGTGATTTAAATCCGCGCTTAAATCCCGCCGAGCCGAGAGTTAAACGATAAATTTTTACGCTGTTCAATAATGAATATGATGCTGAATTCACTTAAATCACGCACTTATAATAAGCGATATTTTGATATCTGGATTATTTTTAAGAGTTTATTCATCGATAATAATAAGGTGTAGATTATTGCAAATATTTTTCCAAATAAATAACAATTATAAGTGTGTAAAATACGTGTAAAACCAAAGTTAATATCAGTGTAACATGTGAAGCGAAGAGGTAGTCATTTCGATGCTCTAAGACTCCGTCGCGTCTGTGATTCCCCTAAACGCAACTGCTAATACAATACATAAGTTACCAATAGTCGCCCCTACGGCCCTAATACATATATGAAAGGAAATTTAGATTTTTATTATTACAGAATTAATTTCAACAGTTTGACATAATGTTATTTCATGTTTTATATATTTTTTTATATATAAAACATGAAATTATTTATTATTCGCGAAGTGCTTAAATTTTGTTTTTTTGCAGTTTTTGCTTTTCTTTTACGATTTATCATTCGTTGAATGCCTAGTTTTGCTGGTATATGGAATTTGTTTTTTTAATGAATTATCATTCGTGGAGTGCATAGCCTTTGTTTATTATTGAATTTTGAGAGTATAGATGTAGTGCGGCGGATTTAAATCACTCGAGCTATAAAATAGTATACGATACTCGCGACTTAAATTCACCTATTATTACACGGCGTTAGGACCCCCGCTGACGCTCGGGCCCTAACTTCGCCGTGTAATAATAGGTGATTTAAGTCGCCCGTATCGTAATATACTCTTATAGCACTGCGTGATTTAAATCCGCGCTTAAATCCCGCTGAGCCGATAGTTAAACGATAAATTTTTACGCTGTTCGATAATGAATATAACGCTGAATTCACTTAAATCACGCACTTATAATAAGCGATATTTTGATATTTGGATTATTTTTAAGAGTTTATTCATCGATAATAATGTGTAGATTATTGCAACTCTTTTATATCGATATTTTTCAAAATAAATAACAATTATAAGCGTGTTAAATACGTGTAAAACCAAAGTTAATATCAGTGTAACATGTGAAGCGAAGAGGTAGTCATTTCGACGCTCTAAGACTCCGTCGCGTCTGTGATTCCCCTAAACGCAACTGCTAATACAATACATAAGTTACCAATTGTTGCTCCTACGGCCCTAATACATATATGAAAGGAAATTTAGATTTTTATTATTACAGAATTAATTTCAACAGTTTGACATAATGTTATTTCATGTTTTATATATATTTTTTATTTTTTTTCTATTTATTATTCGCGAAGTGCTTAGATTTTGCTTTTTTGCAGTTTTCGCTTTTCTTTTACGATTTATCATTCGTAGAATGCCTAGTTTTGCTGGTAAATAGAATTCGTTTTTTTAATGAATTATCATTCGTGGAGTGCATAGCCTTTGTTTGTTATTGAATTTTGAGAGTATAGATGTAGTGTGGCGGATTTAAATCACTCGAGCTATAAAATAGTATATGATACTCGCGACTTAAATTCACCTATTATTACACGGCGTTTAGGACCCTCGCTGACGCTCGGGCCGTAACTTCGCCGTATAATAATAGGTGATTTAAGTCGCCCGTATCGTAATATACTATTCTTATAATTTTTTTGTAAGGGGTCGTACCCAAATGCCGTTGACAGTTTTTTGGGGGGAAGGGGTCGATCAAAATCTACGAAAAGTAACGCTATGGGAGGGGGGGTTAGTTATTTACTCCTACGTTGTCTATTTTTTTTTATCAAAAAGATTATTGCATAATATTAGCAATTTGGAGCAGATTTTTCATCCGAAAACTGCAAAGTCAAGCAGTTCCGCAGTCTGTCCACTAAAACACAGTATATTACTTTCTTTTACATGTACGCGGGCGCCGCCATACGGTGCAAAGCATAAACCGTTTCTTTTAGCGAGTGAGCTGTCAAAACAAACGAAAAATTTTCAAGCTGATTGCAGCATTTATATTTGTGTCTGTTGAATCGTGTTCTATTTTTATAAGGTATTTTAAAAGGTTCATAGTTTTATGATCTTTTTCGATAAAATTGAAGTGAAAAAGTTTATCGACGATTAATATATTTAATATCTTATAAATATTTATTATATGCAATGTTTAGAATTCTGTTGTTTTGTGAAAATGCTATTTTAATAAAATAAAAAAAATAAAAATATGTTCAATATTTAAAAAGTAATTAATATAATTAAAATTTTTTTTAAAAGTTTAATAAAAAATAAAAAAGTTAGTTTACGTTACAGGGGGGGGGGGGGTACTTTGATAGTTTACACATGTCACGGAAAGGGGACCGGGGGGTCGAAATATCGAAAAAATTGTCAACGGCATTTGGGTACGACCCCTAAGCTGTACTTCTAATTTATGGGATTAATCTTTTCTACACGGAAAAATATTTTTTCTTTAAAACAAAGTGTAAAATTTAGCGACCTCTTACGGCAGAGTGCTTGCTTACTATAATAGGAAGAACTTCATGTTATTTATATAGTCTATTATTCATCTTGTTACTATATGTTAGTGGCTCGTGATTTCACGGTCGAGCACTCTGATTTTCTGTGCATCGTATTGAGACATCAAGTATTGAAGTGTAAACTAAAAGAATATAAGGTGAATCGCCGAAATGTGCACTGAGAAATCAAGTGCACGCATGCCCAAGAAACGTTCACGTGAATGAAGAATTCGCGTGAAAGAAAAGCACTTCCAAGAATGAACCCTTCATTCTATTACAGTGGTCTTACCCGGAATTTCTAGATGTAAATTTTTATACATATACGTAGGCAAACGTACACTGAGTTTTAAAGAAAAAATCTTTCTTCGTGTATAAAGAAAAAACAAATAAGTTTTATTATTTTATGATTTGAATGCTTCATTTTTTTTCATAATTTTATTTGATTTGGAATATAAATCTTTATTCAAGAAAGGACAATATTTATAGTTACCAAAATCCTATAATTAATTAAATGATTAGTAATTTTTTTCCTAATTGGATATTCATCTATTTTATATAAATTTATTATATCTTTCAATTTCGTTAAATCCATAATTAGCCAGTGTAAAGAAAACTCAGAATTTACTACTCCTAAAAGATAAGTTATTAATTATGAATTAATAAATTAAGAATTTATAATTTTTTAATCAACTCAAGTATTTGCAGAACTGTTTTTCTTACGATGAACAAAAACAAAAAATTCTTACATACATCATGCTAAAGCTATTCAAGTCATTCCTATATTGAATCGATGTAACAATAAAACTACCCTTTAGTTTTTCTTAATGTTCACTTAAAATACTTCTTGTATGTTAACTTATTTAATTTTTGTAGAACTTTATTTAAATATAGTTCATATAATTAATTCACATCCGTCATAATTAATAGTTATTATTTAAAATGACATGAAAAAAAATCATTAAAAAATTAATAAAAGTAGATATTAAAAAAATAAAAACGAACAGAATTTGAAATTATTATAAATTTAAAAATCCCAAATAAAATTGAAATAATGACGATAGTGACTATTGACAGTTTAGTGACAATATTATTACTATGCTGTTCAATATTATACTCTGAATTTTGATCTTCCCAGTGAGTCAAAATTGTACGTATACATACGAAACGAGCTTTAAATTTATCCCTTCCCTAAACAGATTGGTAAAACCCGCGGTAAGTTAGAAATAAAATAGATATAATAATAGTCGATGTTTGAAGAGTCGGAAACAAAGTTACTCAGACGATGTGGATCTCTATATATATAACCAATAATAGAAGCAGAAAACTTCGTGCATTTGTCAGTAACAATTTACAGCTGTTCGTAGCACTTTGCAAAGAATTTTTAAAGTTTATCTTACTATAAATTGTGTAATATACATGCAGCTTTTCTGCATTGAGTAAATTTGTATTTTTAGATTTAAGTGAAAGACAAATGTACAGATGAACATACCTTAGGATGCTTACATGTGGATACCGGGCAGCAAGACAATTTTAATAAACATTGAATTTCTTTGAATAAGGTAAAGTATTTTTGTTGATTAATTATATATTACGTTAACTATGTTTTTCTTAGTGAGATATTTTAATGACTAACCTTGTGAGTTTTGAATTTATATTTGTTCCTATGATTTTATTTCGCTTTTTATACAACTTTTTACAAAAAAAATATACTATTGTTTCAATAAATTTTTATTAAATTATAAACTGTTATGCTGTTTTCGAAAGATACTTCTTTTAAATAAAAGAAATACGCTTTCAAGTTTAAATTAGATTTCGAGTCATTTATTATTTTTCAACGTTGAATTTTTTGGGATTCCCTGTGAAAGATTTAGAAAAATAAATTTTATGAATTGAAAAGAAATATTGCTTTTGAACAAAATTTCTCATAAGAAATGATTTGACAAATAATCTATTTTTAAAAGATTGTGTAATATAATAATAAAATTTAAGATATTTATAATATACATCATGTAGTTTATTTTAAAAAAAGTAATTTTTGCCATAAAAAAAATTTTATTATTTTAAATATTACTTATATTTTAAAAATATATTGTATTATATAATACAATATATATATTGTATATACGACACAGTACTTAACAAAATGATAAAAAACGATAATTTCCTAGGTGGATTATATGCCACGAATTGGGTAAGGAATAACATATACAGACTGGAAATAAAGTAAATTATTTCATATGATAAGATACATTAATTTTAGTATCCTGTTTTACGATTTATTTTTATCAATTACTGATATTACTTGCTTTTGTTCATCTTATTTACTTCGATACAATTATTTTCATTTTATTACTATGATATTACTGAACATTGTATAATGTGATGAAAATTATTTGAAACTGTGTCTATTATCGTTTTGTAATGTATGAATATTGCATCGAAGTTCTTTATTTAAATTAACAAGCTTTGCATTATTTTTTAAGATTTTAAACTAAAAAAGCATGAATTTTGCTATGTTTAAAAAATGTTACAACCGCTAGACAAATTATAGATTCTTTTAATAATAGTATCTTTCGAACTTGAAACTTAAGTCCTATCATATGGAAAAGTAAAGAGATTTGCAATAATATTTCATATAAAATACACGGAAAAACATAAGAAATCCATTTCTTTAGTAGCAGATAAAAAATTTAATTAAATTTTAGACGAGCAAAGTTTTTATTAGCATGTCGATAGTTAATTAGATTTCAGCTATGTCTACCAAAACTTTAGTCGTTGCAGCTATATCATTTAAATAAAAATTCGCTTTGATTGTAAAAATTAAAGTTTTGTTTACAAAGACAAAATATATTATTGCTACAACTACTAATCACTACTTTTTCTACAAGCAAATGTTTTGAATGTAACTAAATAATTTGGTTTAGATAACTAAGTGCGAGCTAGGTAAAAACTATGGCTTTGATAAATAAATTATTTTTTTCTGCATACGCATATAAATTTCATCAATTCTTTCACATATCTCATTTTTTAATTTTGTCAAAGTATGTCCATATTTATGCTAAAATTTTTTTTTTATATTTTATGTTTTATTAATTATGTATAAAATTTACAACATAAAAAGTTTAGGAATTTTTCGATATCACGCTTATGAATTTTATTAATAATAGGAATACTAGAAAATGATAACATTTTTTCACTTTTAAAATTTCTTGCTTTAGTGATATTTTTATAATTTATTTCAATAATAAATTGAATAAGAATTCGTTTTGTAACTTTTTTTATCGTCAGTGAATTTTTAAAAAATTTTATAAAAATAGTTTCGAATATTGAGAAAACTTAACGTTAACGCTGTCATTTAGAAATAAAAAGATAAAAATAGAAACAATAAGAAAAAATTTAAAAATAAAAAGCCGGATTGAAGTGATTAAATTCGAAAAGCTCTAATTTTGATTAAATTCAATTTCCTATAGATAATTAATTTTTTTCAAAGTGTAATATAGTGGATAGCGACGCCATCTATATTATACTATATATATGAAGGTGTAACTAGCGTGAGCAGAGTCAGAAAGGAATAGTCAAGAAGACAGGTCGCGTTGTGCATGTATCGGTTATCTTAATAAATAATTAACAAAATACAATTATGTGTGGTTTGTAGATATCCTTTGTTTATTAATAAAAATCCTTTCTAATAGCCACGGCGGCTATAACATATGTATTAACACGGCGTTAATACTAATATATTACAATTGGCGACGAGGAAAAAGAAGTTTTAAAAGTTGTCAAATACCGCAAGAAAACGTTCGTTATAATTAAACAAAAGAGTTGTAGTGAAAAAGGTTTTTATAAAGACGGAAAGGCAAGTTGAAAAGTCGTAATGGAAAATGCCAAAATTTAATGCAGACGACTCTACAACGGACGATAAAGATAAAAGAGCGGCTGAAGCACTTTTGGAATATAGAGAAAATTCAAGAGTAGCAACAATGGCAACTGCAGAAAATTCGAACTAAAGAAAACACCGTATGGAACGTTTGTGTCACCTACAGGATTGGAATTCGTTCAAACAGTTGATGGACAATTTGTTCTTGGAAGTTCGTTAGTTCAACAACAACAACAAGTAAATACGCCGGTAGTGAACGTTGGCGGCAATATAGGTAGAATCGAAGAGTTCAAAATTAATACGAATTGGAAAATGTACAGTGAGCGTTTAGAACAATATTTCAGCGCGAATTTTGTTGAAGAACAACGTAAAGTAGCAGTTTTAATCACGGCGATTGGACCTGAAGTGTATAAAACTTTGCGTGACCTGTGCAGCCCAGTATTGCCTCAAGAAAAAACATATCAACAGTTGTGTGAAATTTTAAAAACGCATTTTTCGCCGCGAGTTTCAATATATAAGGAACGTAAACAGTTTTACAGACTTTGTCAAAATGCTAGTGAAAGCATTAATCAATGGTATGCTCGTGTGAAAAAAGGATCAGTTGACTGCGAGTTTGGACAGGAACTTGAAAGTCGAATAAAAGATCAATTTATAACAGGAATGAAAGAAGGAAAAATTTTGGATCGATTATACGAAGAGAATCATACTTCAACATTATCTGTAATGTTGGAAGTAGCTTTGAAAAAGGAAGCAGCATTGTCAGTGTCGATTTCTACGAATACCACGGAGGTAAACAAAATTGTCCAGCAAAAGAAGTTAAACGTCGATTCCAAGAAACAAAGCACCGAGCGAAATAGTCAGCATCAAGGAGAGGCGATACAAAAGAAAATTTGTAATTCATGTGGTAAAAATAATCACGATTTTAGTAAATGTAAATATAAAAAATATAAATGTAAAATTTGTAATAAAATTGGCCATTTAGCCAAAGTATGTAAAAATGATGTAAAAAAATCAAATACAAATTATATTAGTCAAGATAGTTGTAGTAGTACTACAGAAAGTTCTTTGGATATTTACAATATTAATCTTAATACAATAGAGACCGTTCAACCTGTTGACATTACTGTTATTATTAATGGTAATATTAATTTTCCAATGGAAATAGATAGCGGCGCGGGGGTTTCCGTAGTTCCGTATGATGCTTATATTAAATATTTAAAAATTTTAAAATAAATAAAAGTGGTAAATTTTTAAAATATTATGATAACAGTACTGCTAGAGTCATAGGTGAAGTAAATGTCCAAATAACTTATAAAAACAAAACCGTATATCACAATCTGGTTGTCACAAAAGAAAATGATAGAAAAAGTCTTTTTGGTAGAGATTTAATGAAAACTTTTGGAATTTTTATATCGGGAATAGATAATATTACGAATAATAATAATATTGAAAAGCTTATAGATAAAAATAAAAATTTATTTGATGGCATGTTAGGTAAATTTATTGGGCGTAAAATCAAGTTAACAGTAAAACCTGGTACTAGTCCAATATTTAGAAAAGCTCATACTATTCCGTTTGCTTTCAAGGAGAAAGTTGAAAAAGAGTTACAGTTCCTTGAGGAACAGGGTATTATTACAAAAGTAAATACAAGTGAGTGGGGTACACCATTAGTACCCATTTTGAAACCAGATGGTGATATTCGCGTTTGTGCTAATTATAAAATTACGTTGAATAAGTACTTAGATGATTATAACTATCCAATACCGAGGATAGAAGAATTGTTCGCTGCTCTTCAAGGGGAGAGGAGTATTCAGTCTTAGACTTAGCTAGAGGTTATAATCAACTCGAGGTTGACGATGAAACAAAAATGCTTTTAGCGTGGAGTACACATAAAGGTGTATATGCGGTTAACAGATTACCTTTTGGTACAAAGCCAGCGTGTTCTTTGTTTCAACAAGCTATTGAAGAAGTTATAGAAGGTATACCGTGTACAAAAAATTATTTTGATGATATTATAGTGACCGGTAAAGATAGAGAGGAACACTTAAAAAATTTAGAATTAGTTTTTGAACGCGCTAAAAAATTCGGGTTAAAGTTTCGTTTAAGTAAATGTAAATTTTTACAACCTCAAGTTGAATACCTCGGACACATAATAAAAAAAGATGGGTTATATAAAAGTCCGTCAAAAATAGAAGCGATTGTAAATGCACCTGCACCCACTAATGTAGCAGAAGTACAAGCATTAGTTGGTATGGTAAATTATTATAGTAAGTTTATGCCTGGATTGGCAACAGTGTTAAGTCCTATATATAAATTATTAAAAAAGAATGTAAAGTTTAAATGGACAGTTGAATGCGAGGATTCGTTAAGAAACATAAAAAAAGAAATTGTGTCTGATAGAAATTTAGTGCATTTTAATCCAGACCTGAAAATAAAACTAGCTTGTGATGCATCTAACGTAGGTTTAGGAGCTGTACTTATGCATATTTTTCCGAACGGAGAGGAAAAGCCTATAAGTTTTGCTTCGCGAACTTTAACATCGGCAGAAAAAAAATTATTCTGTTATTCATAAGGAAGCGCTTGCTATTTATTGGGGTGTAAATAAGTTCTTTCAGTATTTAAAAGGGGTTCATTTTATATTAGAAACTGACCATAAGCCTTTATTAGCGTTGTTGGGAGAAGAAAAAAGTATTCCTCAAATGGCAGCGGGAAGATTGCAAAGGTGGGCTTATTCTCTTAGTGGATTCGATTATACTTTAAAGTATGTAAAAGGTCAGAATAATGGGGGAGCGGATGGTCTTTCAAGATTACCGTTAACAGTAAATAATGTAGTTTGTGAATCAACAGCTGATTATTTTAACTTTTTGATTGAAGATAAGCTTCCGATAGATGCAAAGCAAATCCGAAAGGAACTAAGAAATGATAAAATTTTAAGCAAAGTCTATGATTATGCTAGAAACGGTTGGCCAAATAAAGTGGAAAAAGAGCTTCAACCTTATTTTATTAGATCTCAAGAAATTAGTATTGATCAAGAATTACTTTTATGGGGGTATAGGGTTATTGTGCCTCTTAAATATAGAGAAGAATTGTTGAAAGAAATACATGTAACACATATGGGATCTACTAAAATGAAGGCTTTAGCTCGGCAGTATTTTTGGTGGCCAAAATTAGACTTAGAAATAGAACAATATTCAAAAAATTGTGATATTTGTAATAAAGTTGCTTGTAGCCCGAATAAAGCTGTCTTAGTTAAATATGAACAATGTAAGGAAGTACTTGAAAGAGTTCATTTAGATTTCTTAGGTCCAATAAGTGGTAAAGTGTACTTAATTATAATGGACGCTTATTCAAAATGGCCTGAAGTATATAGCATGAATAACATAACTTCAGAAAATACATTGAATAAATTAAGAGAATTTTGTTCAAGATACGGTCTTCCAAAGAAAATAATCTCGGATAACGGTAGACAATTAGCGTCTAGTGAATTTGAAAATTTTTGTAATGTAAATAAAATAAAACATGTTCTTACCTCACCATATCACCCTTCATCAAATGGAGCCGCAGAAAATGCAGTGAAGTCGTTTAAATTAGGTTTGCAAAAAGCCTTATTAGATCCTAATAATGTTAAAGTAAACATTGAAACTCTCATTTTACGGTATTTGTTTAGTTATAGAGTGACACCTCATTGTGTTACAAATGAAACTCCTGCAAAATTAATGTATGGCAGAGAGTTAAGAAATAGATTAAATCTGTTAAAAGACAATAAAGTAGATGCTAATGTGGAAAGACAAATTAAAAATTACAATGGAAAAAGAGAGGTTACATTTGATGTTGGTGACATGGTTTGGATACGTAATTATAAGACTCCTAATAAACCAACTTGGGTAAAAGCTCAAGTAATAGAATGTTTAGGAAGTAGAAATTATTTATGTAAAACTATCATAGAAAAAATTGTTTGTAAACGACATATAGATCAAATGCGAAAAGCTGGTATATTGATTAGTGATGAACTACATGAAGCTTTTAAAGAAATTCCAAAGATACAGACAACTGTTGTTCAAAATGAGTCAAAAATACAAAATGATAATGTACCTATTGTAGTGGAAAAAGAACTGTATATTAAAGATAAAATAAATGAAAATAGAATAAAAAATAATACAGATATAGAGACTCATACATTGGAAAAAAATGTAGACAAGGGGGAAGTAGTAACAGAAGCTATTGTACAGCATGATTGTAAAAGTGAGCCAGTTAAATCTGTATCTATACCAAATGTAATGTTAAATGTAAATGAAAGGCCTAAGAGAGTTATAAAAAAACCAGATCGTCTAAATTTATAATTATAAAAAGTATGTATTAAAAATTGAATGAGTCCTTTCTTAGTATGGAGGAGTGTAATATAGTGGATAGCGACGCCATCTATATTATACTATATATATGAAGGTGTAACTAGCGTGAGCAGAGTCAGAAAGGAATAGTCAAGAAGACAGGTCGCGTTGTGCATGTATCGGTTATCTTAATAAATAATTAACAAAATACAATTATGTGTGGTTTGTAGATATCCTTTGTTTATTAATAAAAATCCTTTCTAATAGCCACGGCGGCTATAACATATGTATTAACACGGCGTTAATACTAATATATTACACAAAGTAATAGGAAAAATAATTTATAATTGATCACTTATAAATAAAATACAAATTTTTAGTCTAAAATACTAAATAATGTTAAATATATTTAGTATTTCTAATACGAAATTATATTTTGATTTATATCTTTTTCATTTAATTCAATTTATTTTTTAAATATACTTATTATTTATGGCTATTTATCTGATCATATTGAAATCTAACATATGCGAAATTGAGATCAAGCTAATTTAAATTAATATTATCGTTTAAATCTAAACCGGAGAAATATTTAACTTTTCAAATTTTTTTATTACTTGTTTTGACTTTGTTTATTGCCCAATCAAATTAAAATTTTTATTTGTATAGATATTAATATATGTTATAAATTAGGACTAGGGGGGCTAATAACCTTGTAATAAGAGCTCTTTATAAACAAAAGAGTATATATTAAAATATTACAATAAAGTTTACAATACTGGTATTTAATGCATTTCATACAACAAAGTGTACTGTTCGGATTATGCGATCGAACTAAACTATCTAAATCGCGCTATAAAGACGCGTTGCACCTTTATCTCTCAATAGTAGCACTGCGTGCATCAAAGTTATTTCATTATATACTATAAATTTCGTGAACATCATTAAATCAAAAGTAGCTCGAAATAAGTCTTTTTATCAATCTGTTAACATGACTTTGGAAAAATATTTGGTTAAAACAGAATTAAAATTGGCATCACTAATGATAAGGATAAAGTGATCAGTTTACTAATTATTCTCCAATTGAAGGGTGGCGTTTACGTTGTGATACCAATAACAACCGAGAAAAAATAATAAACCTAAAACCATTGATAAGTAATGCGTAATTTGAAATTTATAACTAAAAAATAACTCAATTAAAAATTTGGTCGTAATCAATAGAAGTCGTGAAAACATGCCTCATATAGTAAATTTCAATATACGTTTAAAAAAATTTATTTTGTGTATATGGAAAGCTTACTACTATATATATATATATATATATATATATATATATATATATATATATATATATATATATATATATATATATATATATATAGGTTTGCACATGCCAAGTTAGCTAGAAAAAATTTTCATCGTATACATATTAATCTTTTACAAAGTCAAGTCCCACGATTACAATCGAATATAATAATATAACGCGTCTAATTTTTCTCCATATGCATATTATTTAAATTTACCGTTCAATAGATGATTTCGAAGCTATAAATCATACAATCCTATAAACTAATGGCCTGGAATATAGAAACATAATTAAATACAAAGGACCATTAGATCCATGCCCTATTAAATGTACGCACGTTTTTTTTAAATTTTAACTTTCGAGACTAATTCTATTGATAAAACATTAAAGTTTTAGTCGATCGTTCGTCTAAATACAACCGCAACCCAATAACTAATAATATATTTACTAGTATACCCTACTAAAAAAATGACATGAGATCTCATGTGAGCTCTCACGATCGAAAATGAAACGAGATTTCATATGCCAAAAAATTTCTTTCTTACGAGACCCGATCTCACATGAGATTTTATTTCTAAAAGATTTTATTTTTCTCGACATCCGATCTCATGTAAGATCTTATGTGCCTAAAAACATTATTTTTCTCAACACCCGATCTCACATGAGATCCCACATGAGATCTCATGTGCAAAAAAAATATTTTTTTCTTAAAATCCATTCTCACATGAGATGTCACGTGAGATCTCATGTGAGAGCGATCATATAGGCGGCTGCTAATCTGAAGTCTAAAACTAATTGGTCGATTTGTTCGAAGTTTACTAATTGTTAGTTAAGACTTCTGGTTAGTTGAGGGATGGTTGTAAAAGTATTTAGAGCATAAGCTGAAGTTGAATGTTGGTGCGGTAATTAATTGATCGGGCTTTCGGTATGTTTGTAGATTGTTATAAGAGCATCACGGGATAAAGTGAACGTCGTACGGTAATAAATTGTTTACAATGTGGAAGGGATACTAGTTTAAAAGACACCATAAATAAGGAGAGCTTAAAATTTTTTTGTCAAATATTGCAATGAATTTTTCGACAGAAGCAGGATGTTGATTTAGCTACTGACAGCCATTGTCGTGATACTAAAGAAACATTCATCAATGACTGGGAGTCTAAGTTGGAAAGGATTTTTTGAGATTATTCTACGAGAAAATCTTTTAGGAAGTCAAATTTTTTGCTTTTAAAGCTGAGAAAGGAGAACAATTTCAGTAGGGCATTTATGGTGATGGATTTAACTCTTGCAGTCTACATAGAATGATTAAAGCTAAAAGTGTTTTCAGTCTCAACCTCCTCACCTAATATAGCTATCTCACAACGGTGAGGTTTTCCGCTTGGGTGATTTAAGCATATTAAAAAAAATGTCTCTATGTCAGAACCGTAGACTTGTGTTTAATTATACGGCTATCATTTCACATTTATATTTAAAGTCTTCAATATTTGCGATTTTGAAATTTGTTCCATATGGTGCTAATATATGCTTTCTTGCTATGGGTTAACTCGATTTAATTAAACAATTTGAAGATTTTACATGTAATTTCTTTATTCAAGGATAAATTTAATAAATAAAATCAATTAAAAAGATGTTTGAGAAATATAAATTTTGCAAAGTTATAAATTTCATTATACATTTTTACAATACAAATTTATTAACAAAATTTATATGATTATAATATTTAAAATAGGGTATTCATAATTGATTTGTAAAAAAAAATTAAATAATATTGCATTGAAGATTTGATTTAAATCATTCTAATACATATAATTATTTGAGAAATAATTTTTCTAAAATAACGATTACATTCCTATTGGATTACAACATAAATATTGGTTTAGATAAACGAAATGAGAAATTTGTACTATTTTGTTTGGCAACACTTACATAACGGTGATGTTCATTCAGCATTTATATGATTTTTCTTGTTTGATTTTGTTTTAATTATAGTTGGCTTGTATTGCAATAATTTTTTTCAAAACATTAATTCTTTGGACTAATAAACTTTCTTGTAAAGGAAATATTTTATATTCTAATCCAATACTATATTCTAAAACTTTGAATCATTTTATTTTAGGTAAACTAGACTATACTTATTATTCTAAAAAAAATATTAAAAATGGATGTATCACCTTACCTGGCTGCAATTCAGTTGGTAAATGGAAAAGATCCAGGCAGTAAATACAGAGAATTACATAGAATAGCAATTGAAATAATTAACGATGCTAGTGAAAAAGAAGAATTTTTAATTAAAGGTGTCTCCAAACGGACTCATCCTGCTTTGATTTCATTTCTAAGGATCCTCATAGGTAATAAATTAAAAGACTACGATATCGTTGTAGAATCTTTAAAGTCACATGATATTAACGTTGTTAGACAAGCATTAAAAGCTAGATGGTTTTTCAATAGTTCTAATTCTTACATTAATGTAGAAAATTTCGTAACGAACATAGTACCGTACATATCGCTAAAAACTCGTCTCGCGCTTATTAGGAAATTAGCATCTTGCCTTGTTAAGGATACAGCGAAAGCCAACAATTTTTTCAGTACGTTTGCCGATCTTTATGGTGTAGAACAAGCGTTGCCACTCATTACAGCGTGCAGCGAACAATATATTTATAATGAAATTCTTAAACGAAAATTAAAATTTTCTATTAAAATTCTAAATATTTTATATGTCAAGTATCCAGAATTAGTCATTCAATACTTACAACTTGGTAATAAAGAAAATAAAGAAAATGAAGAAGATAGAATAAAATTCAAAATTCGGCACGTACAAGTGAATAATTATAAAAATGAAAAGAATGAGGAATCATCTATGATTTCTATCAATGACTATAAAAAGTTTTTACCTTCTCTTGTTAAATATCACACGCGAGCATTCGTTGCATTGTATAAGTGTTGCGAAATAAAATACAATGAAAATTCTGAATCTGGGATAAAATTAGGAAATACGCGGACGATTTATTTCTTGAAAAATGCTACAGATGAACTCATACAAAATCCGACTGTTTTTCTTGATATTTTATCATTAAAAATTGTAAGTGACAAATTAAACACAGAACAGTTTGAAAAAATGTATGAAAATCTTTTTCCTAATAAAGATAATGATATATTCTTTACTACCAATATAAAAAAACTAGTTAAATATTTAAAATATTATCCTACAGAAAATAAATTAAATTTCATTTTAGAAAAATATCGATTAACATATAACAAGGATTTAATGGCGTCTTATAATTTTATCACTGAGTTAGAATTTTTCGAAATTGTGCCTAAACATTTGAAAGAAATGTGGGGACGAAAAATGTACGACGTGAGTATAAACGAATATAAATTACAAGCAGAAGAGAACATACATCTTTTACCACCAAGTGAAGTTTACAATAAATTAACAGAATCAATAGATAAACATAAAGTTGCAATAATACCATGGTTGTTTAATAGTGCAATAAATTCATGCTTTTATTACGAAGATGAAGATGCATTATTAAAAGTATTGCAGTACTATAACACGAAACTCAGGAAAGAACGAATATATCTTTTAGAGGAAATCTTTAGTTGCCTTTGCAATAAAAATTTAAATAAAAAACATTGGTATGAAATTAGAAAAATAATTAAAAGAGCATATGTAGAAGGTTATTTGTTTAATGGTGAGAATAAGAATGTTTTATCACCGTTTCTTGAATATGCTTTGCATTACTATCTAAATCAAAGAGAACCGAACAATAAAACGGAGAATCAAGTTTTTTTGGAAGAACTTATTGATATAATTCTACAAGTTCTTTTCAAACAGAATATAAAATGGGATTTCATGAAGAAATATTCAAATACCGGAAAAGATTGTTTGGAGATATTCTTAACAGCGATACCTCAAAAATATCCATATACTGATTCAGTTTGGAAAGAGAAAGACAATAAATTATGGATCACAAGATATATGATTCAAACAATGCTTAATTTTAATAAAATCAACTCCATTGTCACAACTAAACAGAAAGATAATTCAGAATTTCCAATAATAGATTCTGAAAAGAAAAATCCGCAAATAAATAAGTTTACTATAAAAGATTATCCTTGGTTAATTTCATTTGCTCAAGATTTATTAAAAACTGGCGATTCATCTGAAAATAAAAAACTGTATTTAGATTTTAAAATGAAATTACGTAAACATGATTATGAATACTATCAAAGCCTGATAGACAATGATCCAGATTTGATCAACGATGTTCGGACAGTGGATGGTCTAATTGTTTTGAAACATCAACCGGCTAAAGTTTTTGCTAAATGGAAGTTATATTTAAACAATTGTAGAAAGTATGCACATAAACGAAAAGGGTATACAAAACAATTTGTAAAATTGACAAAATGGTACCATGACTTACCTATAAAATTTGTAAAAAAATGTCTATTTGAAATAGAAGAAAAAAACAATTTATTATTGCTTGGACTACTGTTAGAAGGTGAAGTATTCAGTAAAGTCGTAGAACCATACCTTCCCAAGAGTGAAATATTGGATTCAAACGATAAGGATGTAAATTTATTTTGTGAAATTCAATCATTATTACCAAAATCTATGAGTTATACAAACCCACCTGTACCCTTTGAGATTGTATCTTTGTTATGTCAGAATACCTCAGGGTTGCTAGTTTCGAAATTTTTGTTAAAACTGATGCAACGTGTGGCTGTCAGTAAAGCTATAACTTTCATTGATGATTTGATGAACAAGTCTATTATTGATAAGAAACTAGGCATTACTGTTTTTTCTAAGATTGCTCCGAAGCCGGTTTTATACAATTTCTTAGTACAAATTTGGAATCAAGAATCAGATTTTTCAATACGTCTAATCATAATCGAAATGATTTTTCATATGAATTTTGATTTTGACAAACCAAAACCTGAATTATGTCAATTCTTGAAGCAGATGTGGATTCAAAAATCAAATAGTTTAGTCTGTAAAACAGTAGAAAAAATTATATACAATACTTTTATTCTTTATCCAAACTTAGATTCTTGGGAACTAATGAGACTATATATACAAAGTCTCACGAATAATTATGAAACCTTTTTTAAGCTTATAGAGAATCTTAACGATATCGATGGTAATTATTTAACTCTATATATACAAGAGTATTTGAAGAAAATAGAAATATTTGAGAGTTCAGAATTAGATAAAGATGAATTATTCTGTAGACTTGTAAAAAATATCAATAGTAACATCGCTGGTATGTTATCAGATGAATTAATTACATATTTATTCAAAAAACATTTTGATGGTTGTATTAGTTGTGAGAATGAATCTTTTCATTTTGAACTAGGTTCGTATTTATTTTGTGATTTAAAAAAATTTGATGAAAGACTTGAAATCATACTGTCAATTCTAAAAAATAACATGAAATATCAAAAATATTCTATTGATACAATACTTTATAATTTATTAAAGCACAAAAATCGAGATATGTGTTTACGTTTAGTCAATGGCATATCAGAGATATTTTTAGAAATTTATCGCCCATGGGAAGTTGAAGAATCTTTAATAATTTACAAACTTTATTATGAAAGTACTTCGGTAAAGGAGTTTGGTTTTAAATGTTGTGAAACTGCTACTATGCTTATTAAAGAGTTTGGTAGCGAATTACGTTTATTTAGCATAGCTTATGATATAAGAAATATATTGAAAAAATCAGATATTTACAAAGAACAGACATCAAAAGTTATGGTCCTTGAGAGTTTGATGGAATTTGATAAACGTTTAGGAGCTTTGATCGGCATCGAAGTAGTAAGAGAAGATTCAAGTAACAAAGAAATGTGTCTTATCAATGTTAAAAATCAAGAAAAATTACTAAAAATTTGGGTAACTGTTGAAGACGTAACAGTAAAAGCCGCCTGGAATATGTTTCTTGCAGGATATTTACTTACCGACGATAATAAATCAACAATTAACTATTGTAAAAGATGTTTTTTGTAGTGAGATGAATAATTTCCATAACTCTTAAAATATTTTCATATCTGTGTATAATATTATGAACTTGGCATATAAGTATATATGACTATGCGCAATGACAACAAATATATTTTTATTTCAATTATTCAACAATTCTTTTATGTTTTTTGTTATTTTTTTTACATTTAAAAAGTATTCTAAGATGTATTCTTCATGAAATAAATGATTGAAAGCAAGATAATTTATTTATTTAAATAAACTCCTAAAAATGACTAAAATATATACATTATTACTCGTTCAAGTATATAAACATATTAATATTATTGAACATTATTATGTTTATATTAAACAAAAATTATATAAAATTAATTTAAATTAATAGTTTTTACTACAATTTTAATGTTTTATTTAAATTCAATCTTTGAAGTAAAACCTATCAATGAATTTCATGAATAAAAAAAGTTAGAAATAAAAATAAAAAGAGATTTTTAAAATAAGGGTGAAAATAAGGAAGGTGTAACAGTAATTTCAAAAATAATCATTAATTTAATTTTTTAACCCATTACCGATGTATGTGACGTATACACCTCCCATAATCTGAAATAATCTAATTACATTTAGTTTCAAATATTGGGCAAAGTGAACCAATTAAAGAAATGTAAAATGGACACTACACCTGTACTCATAAATATTGAGTATCTTTCCATTTTGCTGCAAAATTTTTTAGAATGTACCATAAAGATTATTCAGTTAAATTTTTAAATAAATTCATTTATTAGTTATTGAGAATTTTGGGTTCCAATATTATTTATTAAAATTTTTCGATTTTGTACCAGAAATCCAAATATCTTACAAACTAATGAATAAATTTATTTGAAAATTTAACTAAATAATCATCATAGTTCATACTAAAAGCTAATGCATTTATTTTCTGGAAATTTAGCAATGAAATGAAAAGAAAGATAATATTTATGATTGCAGATGTAGTGTCCATTTTACATCTCCTTAATATGATCAAATAGATAGAGAAAAACACATTTACGTTGTGCAATTTAAAAATTTTAATTTATTTGAATTTTTACAGACATTTTAAAAAGTACAAAACATGTGAAAAATCGAATTTTTAAAATTATGTGTTTTAGTATCATATTAGAAATTTTTATAGAAGGGTCAAGGTCAAAATACTATCATTTTATGCATTTTATATTTTAATATAATCATCTGATTAATGAAGCGTGCAGAGAGAACTTTATGATACGTACATAGTACACACGGAGACAATGATCTGAAATAAAAAAACCTGTGACGTATACGACATATTCCAGAAAATAAGTTTATGGATGCTTTGCGTATATGAAAAAATGTTTACTTTTTAAGTGTGAAAGGGGTCTCGGATTAAACGGGTTAATATAACAAAATTATCATCTTGTTTTGAAATTTTGCTTGTTATTCGCTTCCATAGCATCTATACTTTATTTTTGTGTGTTGCTTACTTGACATAAATTTTATTCAAAATTATTTTTAACTCATTTTCACTAATATAGAAAGTTTGATACTTTAACAAAATAATTCATTTACATTATTACAAAACAAAAATTTATTATTAGATATATTTCTTTTATTATAGATAAACTAAGGTGTAACTACTATTTCAAGGAAAATGTTAATGATGCCAGTTTCACCACATTTACTGGCAATACAATCGATAAAGGGTAAAAAATCTGGAGAGAAGTACAAAGAACTCCATAAAATAGCCATAAAAATTATTGAAAATGTTACTGAAAAGGAGAAATTTTTAAGCACTGGAAAAACTGATCTCATACAACCTTCTTTGTATCCATATACACGCATCATTATTGGCAATAAATTGAAACTCAATGAACTTGTAATTGAAGCTTTAAAATCGGACGATATTACCATTGTTAAACAAGCATTGAAAGCCAAATGGTTTTTTAAAAGTTTCAATATTAATATAAATGTAGATAATTTTATAATAAATATTATACCTTACATTTCTCTGCATACACGGTTCGCCTTGATTAAAGTTTTGGCCCGTTGTCTTGTTCAAGATTCAAGTAAAGCTGACAATTTTTTTAGTACATTTGTAGATCTTTACGGTGTACAGCAATCGTTACCCCTTATCACAGCATGTAGCGAAGAACATATTTATAATAAGATTATTAAACATCGAATAAATTTGCCTATCAAAATACTTACTGTTCTGTATCGGAAGCATCCGAAACTTGTGGTAAAGTATTTACAACTAGGTAATAAAAGAAATAAAGAAAATCAAACTGATCGAGAAAAATTTGAAATTACTCTCAACGACTATAAAGAATTTCTGCCTACTTTAATAAAAAATTACACTGAAGAATTTGTTGAATTATTTAAATGTTTATCGAATTATAAATCCATTTTGTTAAAAACTGCAGAAGCAAATATTTTTCTCAAAAATGCTAAAGATGTTCTTATAAACGATCCAAAAATATTTCTTGATATTTTACCTTTAGAGAATGTAATTGAGGAGCTTACACTCCAACAATTTGAGACTATGATCATTAATTTATTTCCTAACAATTTTAATGCTGTCAATTTGAATAAAATAATGTACTATTTAAAGTATTATCCAAAAGAGAAAACATTTAAGTTAATTAACGAAACATCTGTATCATTATATAATAAACAAATAATCGAAGATGAATATTTTTATAATTGCATAGATTTTGTTAAAGTTGTACCTACAGATATAATAAATAAATATGTAAGTAAAGAAATTGAAACCAATCCAGATGAAGAAAATGCGATTGTTCATCTACTACCAGCAGAGAAATCTATAGTTAGAATAAAAGAAATTCTTAAAGATTACACATCATTTCCAGGGGATTGGATAAGAAAAATGATTCTTTCTTGTTATTATCATGAGGATAAAAATGCTTTATTAGAAGTACTAAACATCAACAATGAATACAATAAAAGTAATCATAATAGTATTCTGTGGGAAATCGTAGATAAATTTGATGTTAAAACATTGGATGCGCAGCACTGGCACAAACTTAAAAAGTTAATAGAAAAAGTTTACATGGAAGGAAATTTGTTCGAAGAGTCAAATGTCCTTTTTTCAAAACTTCTGAGTGGGGCTTTTCATTATTATTTGAAATTTAATAAACTATATCAAGAAAATGAAAATAAATGGTTTTTATATTTACTTACAGACATTATTTTAAAAGGATTGCTTCAGGAAAGTAAACAATGGAATTTTATAGTAGATTGCCCAGAAATAGGGAAAGATTGCTTGCAGATATTATTAACAATAATACCTCAAAAATATTCTGAAACGCATTCATTTTGGAATGATGAAAACAATAAGCAGCGTATCACAAAATATTTAATTCAATCGATGCAACAATTTAATAACAGGAATTTGAAGGAGAAATATAATAATGATATAAGAAATGCGGATGAAGAGACAAATGAAATAAAAGCGAAAATGTTTACAATTAAAGATTATTCGTGGTTGAAAAATTTTGCTATAGATGTCTTAAAGACTCAAAATTTTGAGGAAGATGAAGATTTTTATTCAGAATATAGAACTATACTTAAGGAACATGATTTTGAATTGTATCAAAAGTTAATTGACAATGATTCTCACTTAATATATGATGTTCGATCAAATGAAATTTTATCTATTCTAAAATGTAATTCAAATAAAATTTTGGCTAAATGGAATCTATACTTAAACGTTTGCAGGAAACAGTTAAAACATAACAATGAGAACACAAAATTATTTTTAAGAAAAATAAAGTGGTTTGAAGAAATACCAATGAAATTTGTCGAACAATGTTTAATTGAAATTAAAGAAGAAGGTAGCATTCTCGTGCTAGGATTATTATTAGATGGTAAAGAATTTTATAAAATCATTGAATCTCATCTTTCCAAAAACAGACTATTAGACCCTACCGACGAGGATACAGATAGATATCTGTATCCTCTTTTGATAGATTTCAACGAAAATCTATCAAAGGCTATTAATTTTACTAATCCAGTTATATATTTCGATACTGTAGTTTCATTGTGCGATGATGATTTTGTACAACTGATAATACAAACATTAGCAAATGTTGCACAACGTACATCTGTAGAAAAAATTCTGAATTTTATTCGACACTCTCAAGGCAAAAATAAATACGTAAAAAAACTTATTATCCGACTTGCTTCCCAAGTGATGTCTAGATGTGAATTCTATAAATTTTTAGAGCAAATATGGACTGAAGAATCAACTTTTTTAATACGTGAAATTATAGCACGAACAATTTTAGATACATTCATGTGTAACCCGAATGAAAATACTTGGAAGTTAATGAAGCACTGTATTCAAGGACTCAATAACTATCATGAGCGAATCTTCAAATTTTTGCTAAAGTTCGATATTATTAATAAAAACTATATTTCATTGTACGTAAAAGAATTGTTAAAAAAAATAGAGTCAGAGAAAAATTTATCAAACCAATATATTCAGAAATTATTATGCAGAATCACTGATATTGAGCATGATTTTCCAAAAGATTTAATCCTAAATATTTTAAAAAAATACTATTGTTTATATTCCAGTCTTCGTAGCTCAATGGAAACGTATTTATTTGATGAACCAAGTGAATTCAATGAAAGATTAGAATCTTTCTTGTTAATATTAGAAGATAGAATAAAAGATGTCACGTATAAAGATCCTTTATCAATAGAATGTCGTCCACGTAGAAAATTTAACATTCGAAAGACTCTTTTATCATTTTTAAAAAATTTCTTGAAAAATGAAAAAAGTGATGTGTATACATTAGTAGTCAATAAGATTCTGGAATTATTCTTAAAGTTATTACATCCGTGGCAGGATCCAGAAATCTATATAGCCTTATTAATACATAAGAATTATCACGAGACTAAGACTCCAAAAGAATTTGGCATCCAATGCGGCGAAAGTAATATACTTATTATCAAAGAACTTGGAAGTGATATATTTTTCAATAAAGTTATCTGGGTTATAAAAAAAATATTAGAAAATTCAAAAATTTATAATGAAAATTGGGAGGATGTAGAGATAATGGTTGCAAAAGGTCTAATGGAATGTAGTGATAAACGTTTAGGAGCATTAATGGGAATTGATATAGCATGGAAAGGTGATAATTATGAAAAGATTGAAAGCCTGATAGAAATTTGGAAAACAATTGATGATATTTCAGTTAAAATGAATTTGCCCGAGAAGCCTGAAGTATCTGAGCAAGTTTTTATCTATAAATATCTACCTCGTAGTAATTATCTTGGCTTTTATTACTTACATTGTACATGTGATTGAAGCATGTTATTCAAATGGAATTAAATGTTTGAGCCATCGTTATTAAAAAAGTGTATTTAAGAACTAATATGTATCATCAATAAGACTTGTGAGATCAAATAATAAAAAATCAATCATTGATTTGCATATTCATCAATATTTTTCACATTCATCAATATGTACTCTCGTCTTAAATAAATTATTAAAAAATTTATTACTTTATAAGAGTTTGAAAGTTAACCAATGATTCTCTTAAAATTCTATTTAGATAGAATTTGAACAGTTTAAAAATTGTGACTTACTAGGAAATGCAATATAGTTTTGATGAATTTCAATTTTTCAATGACTTTGACTTTATTAATTTTTTAATAATTTTATGTTTAATTTAAATATATTAAAAGTGATTCAGAATCAATTTATAAAATACAAATGTGTAAAGATGTAAAACCCTAAATATACATATACTATTCTTAGATTTAATATTCAATTGCATTTATAACGCGGTACATACTGACAAGTTGGTATAGGTGGCACCTCACAGACGCATCTTGTACAATAATAATCATTATCAGTTATTTGCTTGAACACTGCACCTATGTGCAAACGCAGATTGCCAAACTTGCACCTCGTGACTTCTGAAAATATAATATAGTTTCAAAATTTATTAAAATGAAGTAATATATTTCGATATTACTTTTATACAAAACAGGATTCGACTCACCATTATTTCCCGTCGATTTGGAATCATCAGATTTATTATTTGAAGCTGAAAAGAAAGTATTCTTTAATACCGTTCAATATAGTTTTGTGTAAAAATATAATATTCAAAATTTTAAATATATACGTACGACATGTATAAGCGACGCTACAATCAGTTCTTGGTGATTGACCACTGTAGAAAACGGGGACACAGTTTTTTCGAAGTTCATAACCATCATGGATTTCTGTTCCACATTTAATAATTTTGCAGAAAGGAGCAACATTTTTACCTGTAGATTTTTGAGTTTAATGTAAATTTCTTTTAAAGAATATTAAAAAATCTTATATTATTCCTATTAATAAAATTGTTTACCTTTGTAATTTTTTAAACATTGACAAGATAATTCAGGATTATTACTTGGAGAAAAATATTCTCCTTCTGCATAAGTTTTTTCTTCCACTTTACATATTACTTTCCTATTTTTAGCTGAAATATTAAATAATTATTAAATTTATTATTTACTATCTTAAAATTGAATAAAAAAATTAATTTTAAATTTACTTACGACAAACTATCTCTGTACCACAGCAAGAAATAGTTTGTTTCAAGTAGCATCCTTCTTTTGGTGGGTCTTGAGGACAATACACTTGAGCGCAATTAAATTCTGCTCTAAAATATTTTTCATTACTTTTTCATTCAAGCTCAGTCAGTATTTATAGATATTAAAACAGAGACTTTAAAGCATAAATTCTTATAAAAATTGAAACATTTTAGAAAAATTAAGTCATTATATTTAAATAATCTTTATCGAACTTACAAATTTCTAAATCCTTTAATACATGTACAAATGTCACACGGTCCACCATCCCCTTTTTTTAATTTCTCACCAATAGCATATTCATGTCCATTGGCATAGCATTTATCTTTTGATCTTTTATTTAGATTACTACAATCGTATCTTACTGCACAACAGTCACCGTCTTTCGCGTAAATTCCTTTACATTTTAAGTCCTCATAGAATCTTATTGGCCCTCTGCATTTTCTTTTATCACATACTAGAACATTGTTTTTATTTCAGAATTTAAATTATATTTCACATCATTTTTCATGCCATTTTTGCAAATAAAGAAAATTATTTTTCAAGAATATTTTTTCATACATATTGACATTTGAAAGAACTGCTTAAAACTAATATTTTTGATATATAGTTATTTTCATGAATTTTTTTCTTGTTTTTCATACATGTTTGATTTCAAAAATTATAAAATAAAATTTTTTTATACGTGAAAAAAATTTGTCCTTCAAAATTAATATTAAATTAATGTTAAACTACTTGGGCAGTAAATAGAAGGCATGTCCGTTCAACAGAAGTTAATTAAAGTTACATATTAAATACGTTTAATGTAATTAAGTGTTTATGTTATGAGTTTCACGTACAAATAAAAAGAAAATAATTGTAAAATAATAGAAATTTACTTTTTAATAATATAGATAGTTTTTACAGTTGTATATTTCTACATTTTGTTTACTCACACCTTTAGTGATTCCTCGATCATTGGCGCCCGATTCAACATATTTACTAGATTCCAGATTGTCTTTTTTGGCTCTCTGATTCATAATAAAAATATTGGTTATTTTTTAAATGGTTTATATAGATGGATAGATATTTGCGGTTTAAAAAAATTTTTTTAAATTATTTTTTATGTAAAATAAGGCAAATTTATAGTATACATTAAAAATAATATAAAAAAAAGAAAATAAAATTGAAAAAGCTATAAAATTAATAATAATTTTCCATTATTTTCGAAAAATATTTTATAATATTGTTTAACTAATTGTTTTAAGATATAGTTTAGAAGAAACCAACAATGAAAAATTTTAAACCGTTTTTATTTTTTTTTGTTGCTAATATATAATTTTAAAAGAAATTGAGTTTTATACCACCAATGTCATAAAACATGCAATGAAAATTACTAAAAAAGTATAATTTTTCATAATTACAAATCATATCTGTTTTTTGTTAAAAACTAACTACTACTTAAGAAATTCTGCTTTTTATACGTCAAATCTTATCGATAGTTCTAATTATGAAAATATATGTAAATCTTATAAATTTTTGGAAATTTTGTTTCTTAGCACAGGTGTAATAAAAATATTGTTTTTCATCATATTCGTCAACTAAATTTTTATCAAGTTAATTTAATTATTTTTACATGTTTATCTTTATACGTGATTCTTTTCATTTTTATTTTTAGCACATATTTATACTTATATGAGAACATTTTTATCGATTTTTATTTTGTTTGTATTGTTGCGTTTCGGTTTAATATTGTACTGAATTGTGATTGATTAAAGTTTTATACTGTGTATAATTATATATTTTATTTGTACTCTAGAAAATTTCTCTTAAGTCAGATTTTAATACACTTTATGCATTGTTGATCAATCACTTTTTCTATACATAAATCAAAATTATTCATTCTTTTAAATTGTGACAATTTTCGGCAAAGACAAAACTTTTACATTTTGTAAATTTTAGCATAGACATAGTAAAAAAAATTGGTGGATAATGTATATTAAATTTTTATAAAAAAATTCATTTTCTTAATATTAAAACATTAACTTCTTCTAATATTTAAAAATATATTCTAAAAAAAATATTTTTTTCTTTTCATTATACATAATAATTTTTCCCTATTTATTTTATGTATCGTTACATTAAAGATGTACTTATTAACGGTCAATAGACAATAAGTTTTTCATTCCTGTTTGTTTTTTTATATAAAAAGTTTTATGCCGATAAAAAATTATTTTTATTTTTTATTTTCAAGTTTGTATTTAAACTTTAATAGTTTATTCAAATTTTTTTAATGTTCATTTAAAAACTACTAATTGTAACAAAAAATAAAGGAATTCGTCCACTAGATTCAAGTTCAATGAGTAAATTTACTTTCCACAAAAAAAATTTAGTAGTTCGTAAATCTATCTCTCGTTAATTTTTGCAAGTTTTCTTCAATATGATATGATTTAAAATTTTTTGTTACAAATAGAAAATACTTATTATACTTATATCTAAAGCATAAATTTCTTTATTTTTTATTACAATTTGAAAATTTTTAAGTAAATAATCGAAAGTTCAATTAGACAAGGACAAAGTTATCTTACAACTTTTGTTAAATCAAATATAATTTGACGTAATCTTTTATCTTTCTAAACTAATCTTTTTTGAAGTTAAATAAGCAAGTATAAATTTTGTTTGATTTTATCTTTGAACACTTTTATGATCTCAATAAATCCAGTGAACGAGACAATTTATAAACACAATAATGAAAGCAAAATAATCATTAATTTGAAAGTTGTCAAGTTATTTTAAAAGTTAATAAATTATTTCTTATTAGCAAATGTACATTATTATTTAATATTCTTTCTGAATTTTTTAAAAATTTCAAATGTTTTACTATTTTTTATTTTATGTAATAAAAATATTAGTGAATTGTGAAATTGATGAGCCTCATTTTAAACTTCCATTATGATTATTCTTCTATTTATAGTTATCTTTTTATTTTATGAGATAAAGTTTTACGATATAATACCAGTAATTCAATATTAATTGATTTTTAAACAGTTTTTCGAGCCAAATTTCGTAAATTGTTATTTTGTCTTTGATTATGTATAAAAGATAAAGATTTCCTGAAAAAAAGAAAAAGTACAAGATTTTTTATAACGTCTTGACAAAAAAATTTTGCATATTTGGGTAAAAAATTTCTAATGATAATTTTAGTATTTTCAATACATAATATAATATAATTGAAGTTTATAAATAAATATGTTATTTAATTAAATATAAAATAAAAAAATTTGATAATAAATGAAGTTATAAAAAGTCATGGATAAAAAGAAATTTGAAGCACAGTATTTTAACACTTCATAGTGATTCTTTTTCACGCTATCATTGTTTTCATTTTTCGTTAGAAACCTAAGGCTTATATTGTTTTGCACTCGTGACACGTTCAAAGAGTAATCAAACTAGATTGGAATTGCAACTCGCGGACAGTAGTGTTAAGTTAAATAAAACAGTATACGAATATGTGGCAACTAGAGTTAGAATTTATTCTACTACATTTCAAGTTTATTCCATTGAGCGTCGAATGTACGCAAAATCATTTTTTATTGTGCTTAATAAAGTTTGAATTTTTTTCGATTTGTATATTTTTAAGTACTTATAAGTGTTATGTTCGCAAGCTTAACGTTATTATTTTGTTTGCTGTAAGCATTTTCACTATCTACAAAAAAGGCATCTTTAGCCTTTAGTATTCGATGATTGATTTTCATTGTCAAAAAATATTGTATATAAAAGACTGGATGAATACTCAGCAGTACCTGGTAATAATTATCATGATTACACACTCTTATATTTTATTTGTTTTTCAAATACTTTACTAAGAAATTAAAAGTGGAATAAAAAAGTAGTTTGTTTTATAAAACATGTTATCTTTTCGAACGTGTACACTTACTCTTAAGTATATTTTTTCGAACGTGTACCCAAAATGACAACGTCGCATATTTTGTCTATGGTGTAAACGAACTTCGAATTATGCATCGAGTTTCGTATCATCAATTTTTGTAACTTTGTGCGATTAGTAAATTGCACGCTGCTGCAGTGGTAAAACCATGGTAAAACAGCATCGATAGCAAATAAAATATCCCCAGGATATAAAATTAACAAATTTACTATAAAATACAAAAAAAAAATTTAATTATAAATGTGAAATATATATTTATTTATTTATTTATTTATTTTATTAATTATATAGAAAAGATAAATAGGAACTAAATTTTAATAATTATAAATCAATATAAAATAAAAAAATAAAACAAAATTTCTTAAATTATATCTTTACTTGGAACTTGAAATAATACATCAAACTTTTATAAATTTTAATTTAAAAAAAACTACTTTTTTATGCAATCATGGATCACGTATGACAAAACAGGTGTATCGTGCCGTGCGCTGCTTGCGCATGTGCATCGCTTAAACAAAGCTTAAACAAAATTCAAAATCAAAATTTAAAATATTTCTGAATCATTTATGAAATAAAATCATCACAAATCAATAATTAATAAATCCACCTTCATTATCTATTAGTTTCTGTAATCTTCGTGGAACAGAATCGCATAAATTATGGAAATATTCTGGACTGTTAAATAAGGCAGTCCATGCTTCTTGAACTAGTTCCACGAGCTGTCCACAATTTTATGCCATTCCAGGTCTCCACTCTTTCACCATATACGACCAGACATTCTCGATGATGTTGAGATCTGGAGAACGTGGTGGCCAGTCGAATCTCTGAAGCTGGAGGTGCGCTGCGTACCAATCACGCACTATATGTGCGGTATGTATAGGTCTGTTGTCCTCGACTATAAAAATTGGCACTTGATCGTTTGCCCATCGTTTTCGTGAGCTTGGCAGAAGCTCATTTTCAAGAATGTTTACGTATGCTTGAGCATTGAGTCTTCTGTCAATACGAAATAGACGACTGGGACCATCACCGTTCACCTATGCCCAGAATGCTTGCGTGTGGCGACCACTCCTTTGATTTCGCAGAACGTTCTGAAAGGCGAATCTTTCGCCGTCTGCTCTCCACAACCTACAACAACCGTCTCAGGATCTGTGATTCGCCGATTCTTGGTATATACGCCACATGTCATTTCTCGCCCCATATATAACAAGAATAAACGGCGAACGGCATTACTATCCCGATGAGGAAGTGTAAAAAATTATTTTAACAAATTTTTAATATTCGTTTATAATTATAAGATATGTGAAAGTTTCGAATTCAAATTTTTTTTGCACACTACGCATGCGCAAGCAGCGCACGGCACGATACACCTGTTTTGTCATACGTGATCCATGATTGCATAAAAAAGTAGTTTTTTTTTAGATTAAAAATTATAAAAGTTTGATGTATTATTTCAAGTTTCAAATAAAGTAGTATATTATGCTACGTGGGGTAAAAATGCCGGCCCTACAGTGTCGCATTTTTATCCCAAGTGGCATATACGATTTTTTCTCATACCGGCAAAACTAGCGCGAGAAATCATCTGCTACTCTCGGCCGAATATGTTTTCTCTTTGTCTGTTACTCTTTCACTGATGATAATTCATTAAATAAACCATTTTTTTTTTATTTTTAAAAAAGAAAAAGATTAATATATAAAGGATATTGTCCTCTATATGATTAACCTTTTTTTATATGGTGAAGTCGAGGGAGTCCCCCGCCCGGTATCTGTTTAACACATTACATCAGGCTAGGACTGTCAGACCCACCATACCGAAAACTTTGACTACCGATGGATGGTCAGCCACTTTTGTAACCAACAATCAACCGATACCCAATGAGGTCGGATTTTTTTAAAGAGTCGCGATATAAATGGCACATACACTAATTTTCTTTCGAAAAAAAAGTTAGAGGTACCTGGCCAGGATTCGAACCCATGCCCTCCGCGTTGAAGGCAAGAGCTCTATCCATTACGCCACCGCGCTCTCAAATAAACCATCAATATATCATTATAATACATTCTTATTGTACTCTAATTATAACACACTATACATTATAATTCATAAAATTAAAACAAATATGATTCTAAAAAATAAAAAATTAAATTACACAGAGTCAAGCTGTCTCAACTGTGCACACTAAAAAGGAAATTGCATTTTCTGATCATTTAATTATTTCATCACAAAGACATATTGATAAAAAAACAATGTCCTAAAAAATTTTCGAAAAATTTGCATTTTTTGAAAAATTATTAACAAATGAAGTTTGAAGTCGTTTTTTTTTTCAAAATTCAATTTCTCGGTAAATATTAAATAAAACTTTACGAAATTTTCATGGTAAGTACAAAACTATCTTCTATTTCAATTAAGATTCGAATTTTATAAAAATTTTCATAAATGCTATTAGAAAATTAATTTTTTAATAAACAAATGTCAATTTAACAAACTTCTAGGGTAGGTAGGAACAAATTTTTTTAGGATTATTCTATAAAGTCTAAAGTATCTTTTCCTGAAAGAAAATTTTGGTAATATTTATAAAAAAAAGTGCTACGAATTTTTTAATGCGACGCGGTGGGCGTGTGGTGCGCTACCACGAGAGGCACATACGCGCGTTCAAGCGCTCAGCTTTTTGTACCTGCTTATTTATGCATTTGCAACTTATAATACATAAAATTCATGATGGAAGAATTATATATATATATATATATATATATATATATATATATATATATATATATATATATAATATTAATAATTATGATACTTCATTTATAATGGTTAGAATCATGTTAGAAATTATCAGAAAAAATCGTTTACATGGGTTATTATTGATTTTGAATATTGTTCAGATTTTATTTTATTTATGAAGTGTATATTGCCAACATATTTTTTTTCAATAAATGTTAAAATTCTACGGAATTTTTACCATCGAAATTTTCTTTTGTTTTCATTGCTGCCCATATAGAAAAAATTTCTGGAAATAATTGTAAATAAGTGTTAATAACTGTAAATAAATGTAAATAACTGTAAATAAGTGTTGAAAATTTCAGAATTGTGACATAAATAACAGTTATTTACAGTTATTTACAATTATTTACTGTTATTTTCACTTATTTACAGTTATTTATATTTATTTGCAGTTATTTACATTTATTCACTTTTTTTTACAATTATTCACATTTATTTACAATTATTTATAGTTTTTTACAGTTTTTTGTAGTTTTTTGTAGTTTTTTACAGTTATTTACAGTTATTTACATTTTCAAAAATTTTCACAAATTTATTTAATTTTTTTTAGATATATGCAAAAATTTTTTTAAATATGAATAATTGTAAATAATTGTAAAAAAACTATGAAAAATAGTAAATAATTGTAAATAATTATAAATAACTGTAGAAAACTGTAAATAATTGTAAATAACTATTATTTATGTCTCAATTCTGACATTTTTTAACAGAATTATTTACTATTATTTACAGTTATTCACAGAAATTATTTCCATATAGGTACATACCCCTTATTCTAAAAGAATTTCGATGGTAAAAATTCCGTAGAATTTTAACATTTATTAAAAAAAAATATGTTGGCAATACACACTTGAAGGAGTATATCTGCGTTATAACATTCATAAATAAAATAAAGTCTGAACAATATTCAAAATCAATAATAACCCATGTAAACGATTTTTTTTGATGACTCGAAAAGTTTTCAGAAAGTCTGTGCTTAAACATTATAAATAAAGTATCATAATTATTCATATTTTATATATATATATATATATATATATATATATATATATATATATATATATATATATATATGTATATAATTCTTCCATCATGAATTTTATGTATTATAAGTTACAAATGCATAAATAAGCAGGTACAAAAAGCTGAGCGCTTGAACGCGCGTATGTGCCTCTCGTGGTAGCGCACCACACGCCCACCGCATCGCGTTTAAAAAATTCATAGCATTTTTTTTTATAAATATTTCCAAAATTTTCTTTCAGGAAAAGATACTTTAGACTTTATAGAATAATCCTAAAAAAAATTTGTTCCTACCTACCCGAGAAGTTTGTTAAATTGACATTTGTTTATTAAAAAATTAATTTTCTAACAGCATTAATGAAAATTTTTATAAAATTCGAATCTTAATTGAAATAGAAGATAGTTTTGTACTTACCATGGAAATTTCGAAAAAGTTTCATTTAATATGTACCGAGAAATTGAATTTTGAAAAAAAAACGACTTCAAAATTCATGTTAATAATTTTTTAAAAAATGCAAATTTTTCGAAAATTTTTTAGGACATTGTTTTTTATCAATATGACTTTGTAATGAAATAATTAAATGATCAGAAAATGCAATTTTATTTTTGGTGTGCCCAATTGAGACAAGTTGACTCTAAATGAAAATTTGCAAAATTTAGTCTAGTTTTAAATACCGTTTTGATTTTTGCGATACGAGTTGATCACTCTGAGTTATTCATGAAAAACCGAAAAAAGCCATTTTTTTCAAACGCAATTTTCTCAAAAAAAATATTTTTTTTTTTAATTATTATGTTTTTATACATAAAAAAGACTAACTTTTAGGATAGGTGAGAATATGCGATTTTACCTTATTTTTTTAAACAGATTTTTATACGTTTTTTTTATATTTTCCATTCTAAAGCATTGATACCATGGCGCATCATGCCATTTTTCCAACTATTACGTTTTTTTTTACAATTCGTTTATGCTTTTATTTATTAATTTATCAAAAATATTAACAAAAATCTTTAAAATAAACCCTCGATAAAATTTTTTTATCAATTAGAACCGAAGTTATGATGATTTTAAGTTTATAAAAATAGAAATTTTTTTTGTTGATAGTAAAAATTTTTTATTCAGTTTGAATTTTGCTCCCATAATTTAAATTTACTTTGTAGGAAGTGACATATGCCACCGCTAGATGGCGGCGATTCGCTTTTAGCATTCTCATTAACGACTTGACGCGTTCAACCATATAAGGCAAGATCAAAAATAAAATTGTCTAGCAAAAATATTTTTTTTGCTCTGTCAAACAACTAATTAATAATAATGACATCACTGGTTGTGAAGACTAAATTTTTATTATCAACAGAAAAAAAATTTCTATTTTTATAAACTTAGAATCTTTATAACTTCGGTTCTAATTGATAAAAATATTTGATCGAGGGTTTAATAAAAGCATAAACGAATTGTAAAAAGACGTTATTTATGTATTAAAACATATAAAAATTTCTTTTCCATCACAGCGGCCCGGAAACAGCACTTTCGGTCCTGCGACAAAAACACAAAAGTGTTGTTTCCGGGGCGCGGGTGATGGAAAATAGTATACGCACCTGCGGGGGAAACTTGTTCGCCCCTTAGCACGCGTTTAACACCCTCGGCTACGCCTCGGGCGTTATTATACGCGTGCTATGGACCGAACAAGAGGTTTCCTCCCGCAGGTACGTAATATACTATTTTTTGGTTTTTCATGAATAACTGAGAGTGATCAACTCTTATCGCAAAAATCAAAACGGCATTTAAAATTAGACTAAATTTTGCACATTTTCGTAACGTCCAAAAAGGTCAAAAATTGACAGAGCTACGGCAGTTTGAAAATTGAGGTTCATTTTCAATTTTTTAATTTTCATTTTTACACCCATCACTAAATACGCTGTAGCGAGGAAAAAACATATTTTCGAGCATTCTATGAGGTAAATTTTATCTTCATATACATATTGGAAGGTATTTTTATCACCTAGAAAAGAAAAAAAATTCGATCAGTGACGGTCTGCATGAATCTGAATGGAATCAGTCATACCACTATGAATCATTAACTATTCACACATGTCTTTAATTTTAATTTGTATCATTAACCAGATAAAGATAAAGTTTAAAAACTTTTATTTATTAAAAAATATATAAAAATAAAATCGCTGTCCGGTCTACATTAACGCCTTCCCTATGTTGACAATAATCGAATAAGTAATGGAGTTCCAATAAAATTTGTTGCGATTTTATAGACATAAGGACCAGGTCCTTTCCTCGGTATAGAGTTCTCTACTGCTTGCTATAAATAGCTCTTTATTTCTTCCATTTACTCCTAACTTCTTCTACTGAAAGAAAATTATTTTTGAATTGAAATTTTTTAAGAATATAAATATTTACAAATAATTTAAGAATTAAAAAATAAAGCAATGATGATTTAAATTTTAAATTCAATTATTTTAAAAACACTGAAAACCTCTGTCGCTAACTAGCTACGTAATAATGCATAAATACAGCGATTAAAAAAAAACTCACCGTCAATTTCTACACCCATGCTTGCTCTAATTTCTTGCGCAATATTGTTGAAAATTGTGCGTCGCTTTTCCGTATTTTTATAAAAAGCGTGAGTCGTGTTGAAAATAATATTATTCTCTCTCATCTTTCGTGCAATGAATATTTCTTGATTATTCATTGTTATGAAAATGACTTTGCTCTGTTTCTGATTAACTACTCTTTCTTCCAAGTTGATCCAAGATTCGTACACTATGTTAATCAATTCTTCCTCAGTACGGGCCATTCCTGGTCCGCTCACCATAAGTGACCACATTTTCTCAATAATGTTGAGATCAGAAGAACATGGTGGCCAGTCTAATCGCTGCAACCGTGGATACTGAGCATACCAGTCACGTACAATATGTGCAGTGTGAACTGGATTATTATCCTCCACAATATATATTGGACTACCATCGTCCGGATATATCGTTCTTGTAGGCTCGGTAGAAAACGATTCTCAAGGATATCAATGTACCCTTGAGCGTTCAGTCTTCTATCGATGTGTACCAATCGGCCCGGGCCGTCTCCATTGACCCATCCCCAAAACGCTTTGGTATGGTTACCGCTTTTATGTGTTTGGAGATCTAAATTCTCATCATACCGTTCTCCTTCTAATCTCCAAACTCTGCAACGTCCGTCTTTATCCGTGCAAATTGTAAGCGATTTTGAAAATCTTGCTGGTTCTTCGCGCACTTTTTCGCAATCTTGCAATTTTTTAAATATCGCCGGGTTTTCAATGACTTTCTCAAAGTTTGCTTACCTACCGGGATATCTAAAATCATCGGTAATTTGCAAACTGGTTGGAAAGGGTTTTCCCGCATATAATTAAAACAACGGTTTAAATCTTCTTCCCTGATTTTAAACGTGCCAGCATTATTTACCCGTCTATCTATAGCGGGAACAATATAACATTAACAATATTTCATTAATTTTATTCTATAATAAGGGCATTAGCTTAGCATTATAATTTAAAATATGAAAAAGGTTATAATAAATAGTGAATTTCAATTTAACATATAATTAACTATTGATTAGAACCTTTTTTAAATTTGAAATTATAATAATAAGCAACTTTACTCATCATAGAACTAAATTTCGAACAAGAAATCAAATATTGAATTCAATATTGATTCTGAAGTTGTCACGTTCAACTTAAAAAAAAAACGCTATCACTTTTTTTTATTATCGTTAAACGAGTTTCTGTTTTACGCAAACGGAATTCAGTGTCTGTCGTTCTTAAAATATTTCATTAACCTTCAAAGGGCCGGGTTTCGAGGTTTCGAAACCTCCTTTGAAAGTGCCCAAATTCATGTCTTGTATCACCCATCAACTATGTACTATGTTCCTATCATGGACCGAGCCGATATATCGGCTCTCCGGCCCTGGAGGGTCATGAAAAATTTTTAGTTCGGTAAAATAGGAATAAAATCATATTCTCAGGTTTTGAGATGTGCTGCATCCAAATCTGAAGTTTAATCGGTCATAACTGGTCATGATTATAGTCATTCGAGGTCAAACAAGGTCAATTCAAGGTCAAATGCAGAAAATATTATAGATATTCAAAATAAAATGATATCCTAATATTTCGTGGGGTGCTGAATCCAGATCTGGAGTCTGATCGGTCATAACTGCTCTTAATCATGGTCATTCGAGGTCAAACAAGGTCACTTCAAGGTCAAATGCAGAAAGTATATATATATATATATATCGAATATTCGAACAAAAATTATATCTAAGAGTATCCCGAGGTGCTACATCTGAATCTGACACTTGTTTGATTGTGAATAGACATAATTATACTCATTCTTCTGGGTATATGGCCATCTCAGGATTTATGTGTTTTGATTCGTGCTTTTTTTTTAGAAATGTGGAGTTTTTAGGCCTTCTACTCTCCTTCTGCTTACAGAGCGCGGTGGCGTAATGGATAGAGCTCTTGCCTTCAACGCGGAGGGCATGGGTTCGAATCCTGGCCAGGTACCTCTAACTATTTTTTCGAAAGAAAATAAGTGTATGTGCCATTTATATCGCGACTCTTTAAAAAATCCGACCTCATTGGGTATCGGTTGATTGTTGGTTACAAAAGTGGCTGACCATCCATCGGTAGTCAAAGTTTTCGGTATGGTGGGTCTGACAGTCCTAGCCTGATGTAATGTGTTAAACAGATGCCGGGCGGGGGACTTCCTCGACTTCACCATATATAAAAGGTTAATCATATAGAGGACAATATCCTTTATATATTAATCTTTTTTCTTTTTAAAAAAAAAAAAAAAAAAAAAACTCTCCTTCTGCTTTACCCAGAGCTAACGACGTGGACGTAGAGAGTAATGTAGCTCCTTATTTATTTTTTTTTTATTTTTTATATTTTCCTATTTTTTTAATACATTTTTATACATTTAAAAAAAATTTTTTTTTTTATATATTTTTTTTAGTTTTTATACATTTTTCCATTTTGTCAGAAGTCTATTTTGTATTTTTCTCACATTGCTCTTCTAAGATCTATATGAATCTATCGATAACATCTGACTTTATGACTTTCTTTTATTTTTTATAATTTTTTCCAACTTGATCAAGGTAAGACTTCTTTGGTGTGATAAATTTCAAAACACGGATCTATACATAGAACAACTTTTCATTCAACAAGTTTTACATTCATAAGTGCTTCGATGTCTGGTTTTATTCATGAGACATAAACGGCAATTGCCTTCTTTCTTTTTCCCTTGATCAATTTTCTTAGGAAAGTGTTTCCCAGTAAGTCGAGAGTCATTCGACTGACATGAATGACGCAAGTCATCAGAATTTATCTCCAGTAAGCCTCTCACCACTTCTAAACGAAAATGAGGATAAGAAATCTTTTTGTCAGTGGTACTTTTCATTTTATGTAATGCATGAGAATTTACCAGAACAAAATCAAGTAAGTGAAAAAAAAGTTTTCGATACCATTTAGTAGATTTTCTAATCGTTTCTGCCAATGAAAGTTGTCTGTCTATGTTGTCAATCCCTCCCATATTTTTATTGTAGTCCACTATACATATTGGTTTTATAATATCTTTATTAGTACTCCAATGTTTCTTCCCTGTACTTGCGTAACCAACTTCATGGACTGTTGTTATCATGTAAACTTCTTTCTTGTCCATCCACTTTATTGCTAACCAAGAATGGGTATGGGCTACTTCAATTTCACCTCGGTTCAATTTACTGACAAGCTTGGGCATTCCTTTTCTGGTTTTCTTCACGGTCCCACACATACCAGTATCTTTGTCATGGAGAAAATTAGCAAGTTGAGGAGACGAGTACCAATTATCTATGAAGATAACGTGACCTTTGTTGAAATATGGTGTTAGGAAATCAACTACTATATCTCCAGAAATTCCCAAATCAAATTTTTCATAATCTGTATCAGCTCCTGTATAGATAATGAATCATTGTAGGAATCCAGTCTCACAATCAACCAATTCGAAAAATTTTATACCAAACCTGTGTCTTTGCAAGGGTAAATATTGCTTGAACTTCAATCTTCCTTTCCACAGCATCAAACTTTTATCAATGCAAAGGTTTTTCCCAGGATGCAAAGTAGAGGAAAATTTCTGATTTAGAAAATCTATTACAGGTTTAATTTTCCTCAAAGGGTGGTTCTTGTAGGGTGATGCATTGTCCCTATTATTTTTAAAATTCAGAAAACGTAAAATTTGGAGATATCTATTACGGGTCATGTATTTTCTGAATATTGGAGTGGATAATAGAGAATCCATACTCCAATAATCTTTGATATTACACTTACGAACATGGCCCATGTTGATAGTTAGAGCAAGAAAGATTCGCAATTCTTCTACTGTTACATCTTTCCATGGAGCTATATTAGAATGGAATGGATCGGGATTTTGCTTCTGGAAGAGATTTGTTTGTTCCAAAATTACTTTGAAAATATTCGAATCCATAAAGAATTCAAAGTAAGCTAAGGGAGTATGCTCTAGTATAGGAATATTTTCATAAAAATTAGCATGACCTACAAAGTCTTTTATGGAAGAGAAATAGACAGAATCGAAAAATACATCGTCATCTCTCTCAGGATCATAAAGATTTCTGAATAAGCAATTGGTTGTGATGCACCAGTCCGATCGTCAGCATACTCCTCTTCTGGTTCTGATTCACCACTACTCCAAGCACTCATTATTTTGGCTCAAGGAAGGAAATGTCTGTTGTAGACTGGTGATGGACTCTATGAGTTGTTACGCTGAATACCACAATTTTATATGTATGGAAAGACCAACTCAAGATCAAAAGGTATTCCGTAGGAAAGATAGTAAAAATAAGTATCAAAGTGAAAAACGAGAGAAGATACTCAACTTAAACGATGTAATGAAAAGTACGAAAGTATTGTAACGGTAGAGTGACGGTAGAGTAACGGTTAGCAAAAGCTTGTCGCAAGCGAATCTTCGAGTCTTGTCTTTTCCTCGGACTTATACCGTTCAGACGACTGTTCTTGTGTCAGGACGCTCAACGACTGTGTTTCGCCACGTAGCGGTCGAGAGTGGAATTAGCCTCTCTTCCGCGTCGGTGGTTGCCTGTATGCAGGCGTTCTATAAGTGACTTATGTCACAGTATGAATACGCTTTTGTCAAGTGTATCCTCTATGATTTTGTACCTGGTGTCTTTCTATTATACGATCATGTTGAAATATTAACTACGTCACTACGTTGTTTGTTATTACGATACTATTTGAAAACGAATAGATAGAAACATATGATCTGCTCATATCATACGTATGCTCAGAAATCAAGCATTATTCCCTATTCACTATCTTTTCTTCTAGAATAAATTTCTAGTTATAATTGTACGATCTAAATTCCCGAGTAATCTTTTCGTTACGGCAACCACCTTCTCTTAGTTGGGCCACCTTCGGCTGCCGAAGTTGGGCCGCCAAATGGGTGAGGCGTGGTGGCGAGCGTGGGCCTACGACGGCTAGCCGAAAATTGTATAGATTTTGTCATAACATCGATGTGTATCTTACATAACCACAAAATATTTTTTATTGTATTATCATGCGATGTAAACACTTTTTTTAATTGACAATGAATAATAAGTGATTAAATTAATAAAAATAATTTGTTTTTGACTTGACTTGAACTCGTTTAAAATTAATTCTAAAATTCTGCCCAAATACACGGACAAATACAATCTAAAACCAATTAATAAAAACATGATAAAAAACTAATTTTTCTCGGGTAAATGAAAACTAATTACCATAGATAATATAATCTAGTTATTTAAGTAACTCAAGCTATTCATATTCTGTCAAGTAACTTATATTTTCTCGAGTAATTTGTATTTTTTCGAGTACTCAATTTATTCGATTAATTCATATTTTTTCTGGTACTCGAGGAAATTGAGTAATGCATATTTTTTTCAAGTACTCGAGTAATTCGAGTAATTAATATTTTTTCGAGTACTCAATTTATTCGAATAATTCATATTTTTTCTGGTACTCGAGGAAATTGAGTAATTCATATTTTTTTCAAGTACTCGAGTAATTCGAGTAATTCATATTTTTTCGAGTACTTGGAACGAAAATTCGAGTAACCCTCAAGTGCAAGTACTCAATTATCGAGTCAAGTTTTTTCTTAGAGTTGAAGCTGAGTACTCGAAACCATCAAGTACTCGACAAAAATATGAACTCGAATAACCAGTGTTACTCGAATAACTCGAGATACTTGAATTTTTTCACTAAAAGTATTTTAAAAAGTAGACACTTGCTTGAACAGTCAATCGATTGGTCACCATTGAAAATCAGCTGTTTGTTTATACAAATAATTGTACACAAATTCTACGATTTTATAAGCTAGATTCGACTGCCCTCTGAGGGCCCCCTTTCATCGCCACGCCCCACGCCGATTCGGAGCCACTGCGGCAACAATTCGGCAAGAGTTTCGGTGCCACTGAGGGTGGTTCAGCACCAACTTCGGGCCCCTGGCACGCTGAAGTGAAAAGGTTACTCGGGTTATGATGATATATAGGTTTCTAGCAAAAAGTATTTCTGGTTGAATGAGAAAATTCGGTGTCAAGCGTTCTCAAAAACATAAAAACCAATTTTAAATATTTCCCTGGATTTATTCTCAACCTGACCTTGGAGAAATCTTCATCTCTCTTTTTATTTGAGGTCAAAATTTCGTAAAACCCGAACTCAGTGACTCCAAAAACATAAAGATATATCTTTTGCAATGATCCAAACCATATTGCTAGGTTTGACCTTCAAATGACCTTCATTGACCTTGACTCCGAAGTGATAATAAGGTAAAACCAACTTCAAATACGAACTTAGCGCATCAATTTACTTAAGGATAAAGAGGTATCCTAGCATTGTTTTTGAGCCAATATATCGGCTTTCTGGCCCTTTAAAGGTTAATTAAAATTAATTATGGCAGGAATTTTTCGACCGACTCCTGAAAACTTAGCGAGAATGCGTGAAATTATTTGGCAAGAGATGAATTTCAATATGATTGCGCTTGAACTCCAGTGCACGCAAAGAACGGTTGAAAACTGGTACCGTCGTTTTCAAGCAGATGAAGAAGATGTTGTTCCCGCTATAGATAGACGGGTAAATAATGCTGGCACGTTTAAAATCAGGGAAGAAGATTTAAACCGTTGTTTTAATTATATGCGGGAAAACCCTTTCCAACCAGTTTGCAAATTACCGATGATTTTAGATATCCCGGTAGGTAAGCAAACTTTGAGAAAGTCATTGAAAACCCGGCGATATTTAAAAAATTGCAAGATTGCGAAAAAGTGCGCGAAGAACCAGCAAGATTTTCAAAATCGCTTACAATTTGCACGGATAAAGACGGACGTTGCAGAGTTTGGAGATTAGAAGGAGAACGGTATGATGAGAATTTAGATCTCCAAACACATAAAAGCGGTAACCATACCAAAGCGTTTTGGGGATGGGTCAATGGAGACGGCCCGGGCCGATTGGTACACATCGATAGAAGACTAAACGCTCAAGGGTACATTGATATCCTTGAGAATCGTTTTCTACCGAGCCTACAAGAACGATATATCCGGACGATGGTAGTCCAATATATATTGTGGAGGATAATAATCCAGTTCACACTGCACATATTGTACGTGACTGGTATGCTCAGTATCCACGGTTGCAGCGATTAGACTGGCCACCATGTTCTTCTGATCTCAACATTATTGAGAAAATGTGGTCACTTATGGTGAGCGGACCAGGAATGGCCCGTACTGAGGAAGAATTGATTAACATAGTGTACGAATCTTGGATCAACTTGGAAGAAAGAGTAGTTAATCAGAAACAGAGCAAAGTCATTTTCATAACAATGAATAATCAAGAAATATTCATTGCACGAAAGATGAGAGAGAATAATATTATTTTCAACACGACTCACGCTTTTTATAAAAATACGGAAAAGCGACGCACAATTTTCAACAATATTGCGCAAGAAATTAGAGCAAGCATGGGTGTAGAAATTGACGGTGAGTTTTTTTTTAATCGCTGTATTTATGCATTATTACGTAGCTAGTTAGCGACAGAGGTTTTCAGTGTTTTTAAAATAATTGAATTTAAAATTTAAATCATCATTGCTTTATTTTTTAATTCTTAAATTATTTGTAAATATTTATATTCTTAAAAAATTTCAATTCAAAAATAATTTTCTTTCAGTAGAAGAAGTTAGGAGTAAATGGAAGAAATAAAGAGCTATTTATAGCAAGCAGTAGAGAACTCTATACCGAGGAAAGGACCTGGTCCTTATGTCTATAAAATCGCAACAAATTTTATTGGAACTCCATTACTTATTCGATTATTGTCAACATAGGGAAGGCGTTAATGTAGACCGGACAGCGATTTTATTTTTATATATTTTTTAATAAATAAAAGTTTTTAAACTTTATCTTTTTCTGGTTAATGATACAAATTAAAATTAAAGACATGTGTGAATAGTTAATGATTCATAGTGGTATGACTGATTCCATTCAGATTCATGCAGACCGTCACTGATCGAATTTTTTTTCTTTTCTAGGTGATAAAAATACCTTCCAATATGTATATGAAGATAAAATTTACCTCATAGAATGCTCGAAAATATGTTTTTTCCTCGCTACAGCGTATTTAGTGTTGGGTGTAAAAATGAAAATTAAAAAATTGAAAATGAACCTCAATTTTCAAACTGCCGTAGCTCTGTCAATTTTTGACCTTTTTGGACGTTACGAAAATGTACAAAATTTAGTCTAATTTTAAATGCCGTTTTGATTTTTGCGATACGAGTTGATCACTCTCAGTTATTCATGAAAAACCGAAAAAAGCGATTTTTTTCAAACGCAATTTTCTCGAAAACAATATTTTTTTTTTCGAAATTTTTATGTTTTTACAGATAAAAAAAGACTATCTTTTAGGATAGGTGAAAATATGCGATTTTATCTAATTTTTTTTAACAGATTTTTAAACTTTTTCTTTTATATTTTCCATTTTAAAGCATTGATACCATGGCACATCATTTATTAATTTATCAAAAACATTAACAAAAATCTTTAAAATAAATCCTTGATCAAACTTATGAAGGGATGAAAATTGAAATGAATTTCTGACTAAAATGTTGCATTTATTTTCTATGCATTTTTTGAGCTAAATATTTGCGCTATTTTTATTCGCCCATAACTTTTTAACAGCTTGAGCTTTTTGGACAGGTTTTTTTTTAATCGAAAGGTTTTAATTTCAACTTTAATATGCAATCAGTAAAAACCTTCTAGAATAAGTAGTTCGAAAACTGTAAAATTATAAGGCAGATGTAATTTTTTCAACAAAAAAGACACAACTACTCATAACTTGGAAAAAATCGAGCGTTGGACCGAATGGACGCGGCTTTTTTCATGATTTTATGTAAGAAAAAAGATCAAAAAGCTAGAAGAAAATCCAAGACCCAAATGCAATGCACTTTCCTTGTTAGTCTTCACAACCAGTGATGTCATTATTATTAATTAGTTCTTCGACAGAGCAAAAAAAAAATTTTTGTTAGACAATTTTATTTTTGATCTTACTTATCTTATATGCTTGAATGCGTCAAGTCGTTAATGAGAATGCTAAAAGCGAATCGTCGCCATCTAGCGGTGGCATATGTGACTCCCTACAAAGTAAATTTAAATCGTGGGCGCAAAATTCAAACTGAATAAAAAATTTTAACTATCAACAAAGAAAAATTTCTATTTTTATAAACTTAAAATCATTATAACTTCGGTTCTAATTGATAGAAAATTTTGATCGATTTTCATCCCTTTATAAGTTTGATCGAAGGTTTATTTTAAAGATTTTGTTAATGTTTTTGATAAATTAATAAATAAAAGCATAAACGAATTGTAAAAAGACGTAATACTTGGAAAAATGGCATGATGTGCCATGGTATCAATGCTTAAAAATGGAAAATATAAATAAAATGTTTAAAAATCTGTTAAAAAAAATTAGATAAAATCGCATATTTTCACCTATCTTAAAAGATAGTCTTTTTTTATCTGTAAAAACATAAAAATTTCGAAAAAAAAATATTGTTTTTGAGAAAGTTGCGTTTGAAAAAAATCGCTTTTTTCGGTTTTTCATGAATAACTGAGAGTGATCAACTCGTATCGCAAAAATCAAAACGGCATTTAAAATTAGACTAAATTTTGCACATTTTCATAACGTCTAAAAAGGTCAAAAATTGACAGAGCTACGGCAATTTGAAAATTGAGGTTCATTTTAAATTTTTTAATTTTCATTTTTATACCCAACACCAAATACGCTGTAGCGAGGAAAAAATTCTATGAGGTAAATTTTATCTTCATATACATATTGGAAGGTATTTTTATCATCTAGAAGAGAAAAAAAAAATCGATCAGTGACGGCCTGCATGAATCTGAATGTTATAAAATGTTACAAACTTAATGCCAAAAAAAGCATTACATAAAAAATGTTCAAGATCTTCCACATTATATTTAATTACTCGTGAGACTAAAAAAGAATTTGCTTCCATGATTTCTGAAGATTTGCTTAAAGATGCATCACAGATGCATCTTTTATCATTGAATGCAATCCTGATTTGGGATTGTTTATTAAACAATTATTAGATATTTGAGTTGCTCCTATTAATTTTTTTGTAAATGCTGATTCGCTTGTTTCAATACGGAGAAAAAATTCATGCTAATAGAGCATGCGAACTGCCATCTACGCGAGTATATAAAATATTGATACAAATATGACAGGCATGAGAAGCTCTATCAGTATTGGATTACTTTATTCTAAAAAAGATGGTATGAAGAGTAAATAAAGCATGAACGGCATTCACTGATGACTCGCGTGGTATACTTCGATGACTGTCCACTCTCATATCCTTTGTTTGCTCGCGCCGTATTCTCTCTTTATAGAGTCACCTCCTCTTTTGGGATGCGACACGAGCAAACATAGCTGGTCTATATCCAATATCACGTCACAAATTTTGCTAACGTATTTTCGTTGCATGAATCTTTTTATTTTCTTTTCTTTTTTTATGAGGGAAGAGACATTATAAATATAATCTGTTAAACACTAACTATTAATAATTAATTTTTAACTTTAAATTTAATTATTTTAAACAGCTGGGGGGCAGATGAGCATGTACGATTTTACGCCGAAGATGTTTCGAAGTAGCGTTGGTCTAGTGCGTAACGTTCGCACTTTTTCTTTTGAGTACGCGTGTTCAACTCTCGACTAGGGTCACTTTTTAAAAAATTTTTTTGATATTGTTTTAATAATTTTTATTTCTATTTATATTTATTTTTTTTAGATTGTGTATTTCATTAATAATTTTAAAATCTAATTTTTCACAAGTATGCTTATTTTTTTTTAATGAAAATTTTTTTAAAATAAATTATTCTTTATAGGTAGTAATTACAAATATTGATAAATAAATAATAGTGATGTTTATTTTATAATACTAAAGTTTAATTTATTTATAATTTAGTTTATAAAATTTACAATAAATTACAATAAATAAATAAGATTGAGGTATTTATTTATGTTATAATTTATATCATATATTGATATATGTTTATAAAGACAAAATTGAACTATATTATTGTAAACATCACTATTATTTATTTATTAATAATTTAAATTATTTCGTATATGAAATAATTTATTTGAAAATATTAATTAAAAAAACGAGCATTAATAAACTTGTGAAAAAATGGATTTTAAAATTAATAAAAAATAGAAAATATAAAAAATATAATATTAAAATATTTGATTAATTAAAATCATTGATTATGGCAACAATTGTTTGTCAGACACTTGAAAATTTAGTAAGAATGCGCAAAATGATTCGGCAACAGGTGACGTTTAATATCATCGCACTTTAACTTACCCGAAAAACGATAGAAAACTGGAACCGTCGATTTGTAGCCGACGAACAAGGTATTATTGCCGCTTTTAATGGATGGGAAAATATCGGTGACATATTTAACATAAGCGAAGAAGATTTGGATAGTTGTTACAATTATATGCTTAATTAAATTGCAAGGTGGCTAAAAAATCCAAGATGAACCAACCTAATTTAAGAAACCTTATGCAATTTCCATTAACACATCAAAATAGAACAATCAAAGAATGGCGCAATACGGTGTTCATGAAATAGAGGTACGATATAAATAATGTTTTGCAATCCCATAACAGCGGGCGACATACCGTAGCTTCTAGCGGATGGGTTAATGGAGATGGTCTAGGTCTTTTAGTGCGCTTTGCTAAAAAAAACTTAAGGTTGAAGGGTGTGTTGATAATCATATGAATGATCATCTGCCGAGTTTACAAGGACGATATCCGATATTAATTAAATATATATTATTGTATGTGAATGATTAACCTATCAGTTATACAAACCTACATTAAGAAAAAAACGCTGCCAAGCGCTTTGGCTCAATGCTTTCTCATAGAGCTCATTGAGTTAGAGTAATTTGATTTTATTTTTTTAAATGTGATTTCAATGTAAAATACAATTTCTATTTAAGAAAAATTAGTGAATATGAGAGAGTGATTAGAAAATAGGAAGAGAGACAAGGATGGATGGAAATATGGTAAAAATGAGGATCAATCTGAGATAGAAGGACAAAGAGGAAGTGAGAAAGCAAAAAAAGAGTTAGTGAAGGCGGTAAATCAGAAATCAAAAGAAGTAATCAAAGTGCTACGCTAAGAAAATTAATTTTTAAAAGCTTGTTTTATATTATACAAATAACTTTTAAACAAATTTTAGAGCAAATCTATCGAGTATTTTACGTAAAATGGAAAAAAATGAAAAATGAAAAATTTTGTTTTTAATTTTAAAATTTTTCTAAAATTAAAACTACGCTAAGAAAACGGTTTATAAAAGTCATCCTTCTTTAGGCAGTTGCAAATAATTCCCATGCAAATTTTAGAACAAATCTATCGAGTACTTTACGTAAAACAAAAAAAAAACAAAAGAAGAATCGAAATTTTTTTTAAATCTTTAAAATTCTCTAAAATCGTAACCACACTAAGAAAATTAGTTTTCAAAAGCTTATTTTCTTCAGACAATAGCGAATTGATTTTATCAAAATTTTGGAGAAAATTTATAGAATGGTTTACGCAAAATAGAAAATAAATGAAAAATAAAAATTTTTTTGAAAATTTTCAAAATGCTCTAAAATTAAAACTGCGCTGAGAAAATTAGTTTTCCAAAGCTTGTTTTCTTCAGACAGTAGCAAATAACTTGCATACAAATTTTGGAGCAAATCTATGGAATGGTTTTCGTAAAATAGAAACAAAATAAAAAATGAAAATTAAAAAAAAATTTTTTAAATGCTCTAAAATTAAAAGTGCGCTAAGAAAATCAGTTTTCAAAAGTTTTTCTTCTTTCGGCAATCGAAAATAAGTTCCATACGAATTTTCAAGTAAATTCTTCGAGTAGTTTACGTAAAATACAAAAAAAATGAAAAATCAAGTTTTTTTTTAAAATTACTAAAATGGCTATAAAATTAAAACTACGCTAAGAAAACTAATTCTGAATAGCTTGCGCACCAGTTAATCAAAAAATTGAATTGTATGGAAAATTGAAGTAAATCCATCGAGTAGCAAACGAAAAAAAAAACAGAAAAAAATTAAAAATCGACAATTTTTTTTTTTTATAAACGACTCTAAAATTAAAAGTACGTTAGAAGAACCAATTATCAATAGCTTCCCAGCAAGTTAGACAAAAAAATAAATTCCATGCAAAATTAGAAGCAAATCCATCGAGTAATTTTCGAGATACAATTTACTCACTGACATCGTAAACACACACACACATACAGACATTTTCTGGAAACCACTTATTTCGATTCCATGAGTTAAAATATGTAAAAATTAATGAAAAAATAGAAAAAAAATTTTTTAATCAATACAATGCTTTCTCTATGAGAAAGCAAAAAGTAAAAAAATTGAAACTACAGATACGCAAGCATGACCTTAATGATCTTGGTTACAGGAAAATTCCACAATAAATTATACGTCGTCCAAAATCTGATGCTGTATGTTTTGGTATTCATCACTGCGCGGGCAGAGTTGTCTACCAAGCAGATGGTTTCTTAGAAAAGAACAGGAAGTTCCTGCCACCTGAAGTTATACAGCTAGTACGTCAATCTCAGTTTGACATGATCCAATTCATGTTCCAGTGTTATATTAACAAAACTGGCAATCTCTTCTCTGCTATTAATGACGCAGATTCTAAGAAATTGTCACCATAAGAACACAATACAAAAGTATGCACATTAACCCTTGCTTACCACACCTCTCTGGAGTAATAAGCTTACCACGCCCAGGTCCTTTGGACCCAGGCGAGAAAAATCGTTATAAAAAAAAACTATTGCATAGATTTACTTGAACATTTTTTGAGACTTCTTTAATACTTACTTAAGAAGACAATAAAGATTTTATAACTTTGAATTAAATTTAAATATGTTTAAAAAATTATTAAAAATTATTATTACCAAAAAGGTAAAAATGTATTTATTTTTTAAATTTGCAAAATAGGTCTGGGTCTTTTTGGACCCAGTGAGGTAAGCAAAAGTTTATAATATACAATGTAAAACAATCGGCAAGAATTGATACATTAATACTTCTTTGTTTGTTATTTGATTTTAAACATAAATCTAGTTTGTCCAAATAACGTTTTCAAGGTTTATTGCAACCAACGTATATAGAAGTACTATAAAAGGATATTTCCTATAGTAATTTTCGGAAGACTTTTTCAGGAGAGATTTCGGGTATATATGCTAACAGAATACCTATCCAATAGCTTAGAGCGTGTAGGCAAACTACACTGAGAAAAAAACATAGTTGACTTTATTTCGTTCTCTATAGTAACTACAATCATTTTATTCTAGTGGTCAATATATAGTCAGGTTAACCTTTTACATTAGTAGCATTTATTAGATGCAAAATAGTAGGAATTACTAAAGTCTTTATGAGGTTAGGATCTATTCATCATGTGCTACTAAATGCCTACCGGAGAATCCAGTTGTATTTACTATGTTGCTGTAGTAACCCGCGTTAAAAAAATTATATGTGGGATAAATTTGGCATAAGTTTTTTTTGGCTAAAGTTTTGGCTAAACTTAAATCATGAGACTGTGCCAAACTTAAAAAATTGAAAAGAGAAAATTGTGAAATTTCGCAAACTTTTGGCAAAACTTTTTCGTAACTAGTAATGATAGTAAAATAATTAAGAGCAAAGTATAGTAAAGTTTTGCAGATCTTAAATAAAATTTTTTTAAAGTAATGATGCACTGGAAAAAATTATAAATTAAAAACAGCAAAGTTTCTTAAATGTTTGGGAAAACTTTTTTGGTACTTTTAATAAACGTGAGATAATTAAAATCAGATAACTTTATAGTTTCTCAAATGTATATTAACACTTTTTCTAAACTTTTTCCCAAACTTACAATCAACTTTAGAAAATTAAGAAGGGAGAAACGTAAAGTTTAGTAGATTTTTGGCAATGCTTTTTTAAAACTCATGCCAAACTTAATTATTATTTTATTTTTTATTTATCATAATATTAAATTGTGAAGCCTTATTTCACTTCCCTGATAGTAATTAAACGTAAATACAATTTACATGAAATTTAATTTTAATTTTAAAATGAATTTTCAATGTATTTATAGTACTTTCATATAAGATATACTTTCATACAGTACAAATAAACAGTCTTTTCTGTCAAAAAATTTTATAAAAGTATAAGAATAATAATTTATTTATTTATTATATTTAAATATTAATAAATATTAACAATGCTTAAGAGTATCAGATTTTTAAGTATGATGAACAAAGTATTTGAATAATATGATTCTTAAAAAAACGGAGATGCTAAATGTCCTCCAGATCCCCTCTCTTTTTTATTTTTAGTTTTTGAAAATTTTATTTATTTGAATTTTACAATAATTTATTAAATTGTTAATCGTTTAATTCTTCCTCTCCCTCCCCTTTACCTCTGGTTTCATTTTTACCCTGTTTTTATTTTTTAACTCGTCATGGTTTATATGAAAGAATTTTAAAAATTATATCAAATATAGTGGCATTTTGAGGTTATTTTACTCCAGATATTCCAAATTCAATTTTCAATTTAAATTTATTATTTATTTAAATCATAATTTGCTATATTTTTTTATATTCTGAAGTTTGACGACCCAAATTTTAATATTTATACAATATTTTCAAATTTTTTAAAATATAATTCAAATTTTTAATTTTTTGGACAACGATTCTAACTATTTCAAAGACTTGCATATTTCACTTTACATTGAAAATAAATTAATGTGCTATCTGATTATTATTTTAAAAATTAAAAGTCATGTTTCCTAATATGGTCAAATTATTCTAAATTAATTTTATCTTAAAAATATAAATTGATTGATAAAAATAAAATATTTGGAAGGTTAACAAAAAGTGATTATTTAATTTTTTTGATAAAAATTCTTCATTAAACTATATTTTTATAAAAATTTTAAATTTTGTATTGTTTTTATTAATAGGACACTGCTATTTGCACAACAAAATCTAACCTTTTTTTTTTAATAATTATAAGTTTTTTACTTATTTGTTGTATATTTTTCAACGGCCTTTTGAATAACCTAATAGCATAAGTTTTGAATGTTTTATTTAATAGTTTATCAAAGATGTGGTCTAAAATTTTAGGTTAAACTATTTAAGTATTATTATATAAAAACAATGATTTTAGATGAAAGTTCACAAAGCGATGAAAATGATTATTACGCATCAAATTCTACTAGAGAAGAAGTCTTCATTGAGAAAAACATCAATAATGCACCTGTTAATAATTATGAAGATCAAGAAATATTAAATAATAATGACCATCCAAGTACGAAAATATTTTGTATTTCTGAAATCTATTTAAATTTATACTTTCTCATATTGAATAATTTTAACAGATTTTAATCAAGAAGATCGTAATAATATTATTGATCAAGACAATACCTCCTCGGAAGACGAAGTTTCTACTGATTACAGTTCAGATCATGAAACATTGTAAAGTATCGGTGATTATGATACTGAAAGCGAAGATGAATCTTTTCCCAATAAGTGTAACGGACCACTATATCCATGATCTCTCATTACTTTGGCTGAAAGCATTTTAGCGATTTTTACAGTTGCCATCCGACATAAAGCGCCAGGAGTTCTTTTAGCAGATTTACTATGGTTGATTTCATTGCAGTGCATACAACCAAATAATTGTTTGAAAACAATTTAAAAAATGAAAAAATTTTTTTACGATTTAAATGCACCGCTCATAAAGCATTATTACTGCAAAATTTGTTTTTCAAAATTAAATGATACTTTTTGTGAAGAATGTAATAGAAATGAAGTTAATTATTTTTTAGAAATTTCAACTATAAACCAATTAGCATCTATGTATAGAAGACCAGAATTTTGTAATAATTTAAATTACCGTTTTACACGTGAGAAAAAAAATCAAAATGATTTCGAAGAAATTTACGATGGTAGCATTTACAATGCCTTACCTGGAGACTTCTTAATAAACCAAAATAATATTACCTTCACATGGAATTCGGATGGTGTGCCGCTATTTAAATCGTCTAAGATTAGTATTTGGCTGTTATTTTTAATGATAAACGAATTGCCTTGTGAAATGCGTATTAAAAAGGAAAATATGATTCTAGCAGCCCTATGGTTTAGAGAAACTAAACCTTCATCAAATTTATTTTTATCTACTATTCAAAAGGAATTAAAAAAATTATTTACTGGAGTTAATTTTGAAGTGCATAATCAAATAAATCCTGTACAAATTCGAGAAATTACTATATGCGGTACCTGTGATTTACCTGCAAAGGCTTTATTTTTAAACAGAAAATTATTTAATTCTAAAAATGGCTGTCCTAACTGCAAAATCGAAACAAAAAGAATAGATAATGTGCAAACTTATCCCTTCGTAGAAAATTTAGAGTTGAGAACTACAGAAGAAACAAAAATTTTTGCAAGGCAAGCACACCAAACAGGTACTAACGTATGCGGTGTTATTGGGCCAACTACTTTGAGGCTAATAGTTCCTGATTATGTTATATCGAATGCTGTAGATGAAATGCATTGTGTCTTTCAAGGAGTCATGAAAAAGTTAATGTCTTTTTGGTTCGATATAGAACATCGGACTCATCCATCATCATTATTACCATTTATAAATGTTATTAATGCAAGAATAAAAAATCTTACTCTACCTTCATTTGTTCAAAGATTACCTCGCAAAGTTTCAGATTACTCGTACTGGAAGGCATCAGAATTAAAGATTTTTTTTATTGGTATACAGTTTACCAGTCTTGGAAAATATAATGAATGATGAATATTTTGAACACCATGTATTATTAGTTTATGGCATTACACTTCTGAATAGCTTAAGCATTAGCGAAAGGATGATTGATCAGGCAAAACTTGTGTTAACAGAATATGTGCTAAGATACGTGCATCTTTATGGACAAAAGTACATAACGTGTAATTTACACTTATTATTCCATCTTCCTGATGATGTAAAAAAATTTGGTCCATTATGGATTATAACATGCTTTCCATTTGAAAATTTAAATGGCATTCTCAAAAATTATGTACATGGATCTAGAAAACCAGAATTGCAAATATATTCAGCACAACCTTTCTAAATCTTTCTGAAATGAAAAATAAGATAATAAGACCTGAAAGTGGACTATATTATTTTTGTAATAAAATTTAAAGATCCGGAACTCATAGACGTAAATTGAAACTGATTTTTGAAGATATTTACAAAGTAGGTTTTGAGAAAAAAATCGAACTACTTCCTGAAAGAATTGTAAATTTATTAAAAGATACTTTATTAATAAATGAAGCAAAGAGTCATATTTTTTACAGGCTTTTGAAAAAAGGAATATATTATGAAACACAAAGCTATGCACAAAAGAAAAGAACTAATTCTTCATGTGTTAAATTTGTTTGCAATGACTCTATTCATTTTGGTTTACTTGACGTATTTATTATTATGTGTGAGTATGCATATCTGTCTCCATGTGAAGAGTGTACTGAATTATGTCAAACATATGCAATTATATCAAAATGCATAGTGTCTGAAGCCTTTTATTGTAACACTACACAGTCTTTCATTCCAAATATTTTTTATTGTGAAGAAACAGAACATGGATTAGTAATCAATGTACGAGATATTATGAATATTTGTCATTATATTCATATTAATGAAAAAGTTTTTATAATTGAGAAAACAAATATAGATAGATCAAATTGAATAATTATATATAAATATTATATAAATTCAGAAAAAGAACAAAGACAGGTAAATAAATAAAAAGAGCATAAACAAGAACAAGAAAATAATTTTAGAAAAACAAGAGAAAGAACAAAAGAACTACCTAGTTAAAATATAAACAAAAGATTAAATTTAATCAGAATCAGAAAAAACATCACAAGAACATAAAAAAGATTGAGATAATGATTTAAAAAAAACGAACACAAGAAAAAAGATATAAAAAGGCAAAAAAAAATGAGAAAAAGAGCTGTAAATATAAGAAAAAAATTCAAATGTACAAGCAAGCTGAAAAAAAGTATTATAAACAAAAAAAAGTGTTCAAATATTTTAATATTTATTTGTATTTTATCTATTATAATTGTTAATGTAAATTTTATTGAATTTATAATTAAATAAAAATAATAACCTTATCTAATCACCGTAAATATCAACCCTGGTAAAAAACAAACATAAACTGCATTGATGAAATATTTTTCACGATCGAAAATTGACTAATCCTGTCCAACTACACAGTGGAAAAAAATTTGTAATTTTAACACACATAAGTGTTACAGATGAAACACAAATTTTTTTGTGTTAAAATTTACAAATTTTTTTTGTGTAATTTTCGAAGTTAAAATTTTAACATAAAAATTCATGAATAATACAAAATTTTGAATAATAAAATTTGTAAATTTTACAAATTTATTTGTGTTAAAATATAATGATTGAAATAATGATTAGATATCAAATAATGACTTTCTCGTATTTCTTTCTGTTAATATATTTAAAAAAGAGAGAGAGATAAAGAGATATAAGAAAGAGGATAAAATGATGGATATTGGCGTGGATCAATAAAATCATAAACAAACTAATCTCATTTGATAATATTATACATTATCGTTTAAAGGCAAACATAAACGAATGATTACGAAAAGAGCCGATCATTTTTTAATATGAGTACATCATAGGAATAGAGTCGGTTAGTAGCTCAGTCAGTAGTGTTGGATTCGTAATCTCGGGGTTCTGAGTTCGAATCCCAGCAACCGATTGATAGAAGCACCTTTGTACGTTACATGTGCTTTGTTCACAAACACACTAACGAGCTCCTCTGTTGCTGATTAACATCACAAATAGCATAAGTTTAGCGACGTTAAAGAAGAAAAAAAAAATTCACAAATTTTTGGAGTTACAAAAGGAGTCCATGACATTTGAGTCTCAGATTTTCTTTTAACTTTGAGATATTTTAAAAACTTGCATCTTTTTATAATTATACTTTTTTAAAAGAAATTATTCTAGAAGGTTATTATTTTATCACGTGAGATCTCATGTGAATTCTCATATGAGATCTCATGTCATTTTTTTTTAATAGGGAACTGCTGATAATTTGGCAAAAATCGAGAGTTGTACCTTAACAATAAGGCTTTTTTCATAATTTTATATAAAAAAAAAATATCTCAAAGTTAGGAGAAAATCCGAGATCCAAATGTCATGGATTCCTTGTTAGCAGAAATTAATATTTACAAACTAAAATTTATTTTGCATTTAAGGCATTTTTATTGCATAAAATAATAATAATGCTGATATTGGCATTACAACTCGTGTCTTCTGCTAACTAAAAATACATTTGTTTATATCTATATATATATATATATAATATATATATGTAAACAACATGGCCGTTTGATATAGGATAAATATGCAGAAACCTATGGAGAATATTTAGTTTTAGTTGATTATTTTACTAATTAAAAATCCGATTGATGAAAATCCGAGTTAAAATGGTACAACTAACAAATGTGCATATTATAGTCATTTACGATTGCATTTTTTAAAATAATAAGTTAAATAATCAATTAAAATTTAATATTCTCCATAGGTTTCTGCATATTTTTCCTACATTGAGCAGCCATTTTTTAGCTAGCAAAAGGCGCGAGTTGTAATGCCAATATAATTATTAAAACTATGAAATTATTTGAATAACTAAGTACACACATGTTTGTAAAAATAACAAACTCCGTGTGTTAATTCTACAAAAATTTTTGTGTTGATTTTAAAAGTACACAAAAATTTGTAAATTACAAAAAATTTTATGTTGATTTTACAAAGATGTTTGTAAAATTTTAACACAATTTTTGTACAAAAAAAAATTTGACGAATTACACAAAATTTTTTACTGTGTAGACTGTCCAATTTATGCTATCTTTCTGTTTTCAGATCGTAAAAAGTATTTCATATAAATCATATTTAGAGGAAACTGGGTAAATCGGACCCCCGAGGAAAAGCAGACTGGCATTACTTTATATAAATATAGTACATATTTATTTTACCACTAAGATTTTAATATTGTTACATCAAATTACTTTCTTTGTTAGAGTTTATTTATAGTTGTTTCAATCTTCTAGTATTTACTTGTGCTCATATCCAGTGGTGCCAGTCCGATTTGCCCCAGGGGTCTGATTTACCCAGTTTCTCCTACGTATAATTTCTATCAAGGAAGTAAAACAAGGCTTCACAACTTAATATTATGATAAATAAAAAATATAATATTTAATAATTAAGTTTGTCATGAGTTTTGAAAAAGCATTGCTAAAAATCTACTAAACTTTACTTTTTTCTGTTCTTAATTTTCCAAAGATTGTAAGTTTAGGAAAAGTTATGTCAAACATTCGTAAAACTATACGGTTATTAGTTTCAAATTTATTCACGTTCATTACAAGTCTTAAAAAAGTTTTGCTTAACATTGAGGAAAGTTTATTGTTTTAAATATGTAATTTTATTAAATGTATAACTAGTTTAGAAAAAGTGTTACTATACATTTGAGAAACTGTAAAGTTATCTGATCTTAATTATCTCACGTTTATTAAAAGTACCAAAAAAGTTTTGCCAAACATTTAAGAAACTTTCTTGTTTTCAACTTAGAATTTTTTCAAGTTTATCATTACTTTTGGAAAAGTTTTAAGATTTGCAAAGCTTTACTATATATATACTTGGCTCTTAATTATTCTACTATCATTACTAGTTACGAAAAAGTTTTGCCAAAAATTTGCAATATTTCACAATTTTCTCTTCTCAATTTTTTTAAGTTTGGCACAGTCTCATTGCTAAAGTTTAGCCAAAAAAAATTTATGCCAAATTTATCCCACATATAATTTTTTTTACGCGGGAAGAGGGAGAAATAGTACATTGGTTAATCTTATTCTTCTAAACGTAGTAAAGCCAACTATGTTTTTTTCTCAGTGTAGATGTCTCCTCAAAAAGTGTCCCTAAAACTAGTATAGGAAATATGCTTCTATAGTACTCTATATTCGTAGTTGCAACTTTTTACTGTTTCATATTTTATTATTTATTTTATTTGCACTGTTCACCTGCTACCAAACAATTTGCTAACGGATGAACAGTGTTACCAGGGGGTCAAGAGTAATATTTGGCCTTAGGCTTTTCGTTAAGTTGATAACAAAAATTTATATTTAAATAGACTTAAAATATTATCTGAACCTAATTCTGTTCTTCACATTTGTAATACATAAGTACAGAATTAACTTCAGGCACAAAAACTGGAACTGAAACCCTACTTAAAATTATATTGTTACGAATTTTATTTTATTATTAAGCGACTAAATATAATTAAATTATAAAAAAGGTGAGAAAGCGTCCGCGATGTGTCTCGAACCCCGGGCCTCTTGCACGATATACAAGCGCTCAAACGTTGAGCCATTCTCACCTATGCATTTTCATTTCTTTTGTCGCTTCATATTCTATAAACTGCACTCTTGCATTTTTTCTATATTTGCTACTATACGGTACTAGTAACACGTTCCGTGGTGCATTAGAAATGCAAAATAAAGTTAGTCGGTTCAAGCTTCATTTACGGGGGTGAACCACTGTCTTATATAAGCGATCATACAAAAGGCAAAGAAGATAGACGCTTATAGAAGGATACTTCTGGGTTAAATTATTCGCCCGAAACGCTAGGTAACACTTTAACATTGTTTGTATATCTATACATATGAAAAATTTGATATATATAGATATAAAAATACATGGGATCTAGTGGCGCCCTCGGTAGCTGGGTAACTCATTTTTGGCAGAAATTTCCCATTTAAGGACGTTCTCATGAAAATCGATTTTCTTCGAATATTGATTTAAACTATTAAATTAAGTAGATTTTTGTATGCTCTTTCCATTGAACTCGTCTCTAGTATTGCTTGCGATATTAATTTTTAAGTTACTAACTTCCAAAGTATCGACCTTTAACGTAGAAATACTATGGCCAACCTCATTCTGATTTATGTTTTGACTAATAACGTTTTAAGTTTTCTTAGAATTTTTTTGAAAAACCATGTGAATAATCTAGACATTATTACAATTCTATTGATATGAACAAAATTCATGCAATCGATACTAGATTTTGAGTAATCTATACTTGAAAGTTCGAAAATACATAAAAATTTTGTTTAGCTGAATCTATACATAAGGAATTGGCAACGCCGCACTCGCACAGCGTCTGACTTAACCTCTTCACTCATATTGAAATTTGCGACATTAAACAATCAGCTGTGAGTAGCAACTGCGTTCAGTTTACTACGTTGCCAAATCGGTTCAGTAGACATGAACTATGCTTTTGTATAGGAAGGGTGATCAACTAATTTCGTTAGCGTTATAGTTTAATTTTATAGGAGGGGGCAACAGTAAAGTTGAGTACGACTGCACGCAAGAGAACGTCCTTAAGAGTACGCTTCTATAAGCGTCTATATTCGTTGCAAAAGGTGATGTTCATTCTCACTGGGACGTGGCTCCCTCTCTCATTTAAATGCAATAGATTACTACTCAGCTTTTTGAAATTCACAGCTGTATATGATTCTTTTCAGATTCAACTTTTTTTTGGAGTCAAAAAAATAAAGTTTTTTTTTATACAGGGCGAGTACAGTGGGTACTTTACTCCCTCCCAGCAAACAGTAAAGTACCCATTGTACGCTGTCTGTGTAAAAAATCGCATATTCACCACGGGAGTAAATGAAAAACGCTTCAAATCGTATGTTTATCACCCGCGCCGGAGAGGAGGGTGACAATTTATATACGATTTCAGACATTTTCCGTTTTTACTCCCTGGGTGAATAATATATTATTTTCTAATTATTTGAAGGAAATAGTTTAAATTTCATTAAAACTTCAAAAATTTTACACGATTTATACATACAGTAATCAGTTTTGTGGATATGTTCATATATTTACTAAAAAAAGAAATAAAGTAAATAGGTATAAAAATTAAACAAACAAATAAAAAAGTTTGAAATGAACAATTATTTATAGTTAGTGGGATATGAAATTGATATAATATAATTCTAAATATTAAAAAAGTTAAAAATTGAGATTAAGCTCAATATTTAAATGAAAGAAGTAACTGAGAAATAAAAAGATACTATACCTGTTAAATTTGAAAAAATAATGAAACCATGTTTTTTAAAAGATGCAACTGCACCCATTGATGACAAAAATATAGCAAAAAATTATAAATTTTTATTACTATTACGAACTACAACTCATTGTTTAATAATTTTTATAGCACTGCGTGATTTAAATCCGAGCTTAAATCCCGCTGAGCCGAGAGTTAAACGATAAATTTTTACGCTGTTCAATAATGAATATGATGCTGAATTCGCTTAAATCACGCACTTATAATAAGCGATATTTTGATGTCTGGATTATTTTTAAGACTTCATTCATCGATAATAATAAGGTGTAGATTATTGCAACTCTTTTATATCGATATTTTTCAAAATAAATAACAATTATAAGCGTGTAAAATACGTGTAAAACCAAAGTTAATGTCAGTGTAACATGTGAAGCGAAAAGGTAGTCATTTCGACGCTCTAAGACTCCGTCGCGTCTGTGATTCCCCTAAACGCAACTGCTAATACAATACATAAGTTACCAACTGTCGCTCCTACGGCCCTAATACATAAATGAAAGGAAATTTAGATTTTTATTATTACCGAATTAATTTCAACAGTTTGACATAATGTTATTTCATATTTTATATATATTTAAAATTTTTTTTTCTATTTATTATTCGCGAAGTACTTAGATTTTGCTTTTTTGCAGTTTTCGCTATTCTTTTACCATTTATCATTCGTAGAATGCCTAGTTTTGCTGGTATATGGAATTCGTTTTTTTAATGAATTATCATTCGTGGAGTGCATAGCCTTTGTTTATTATTGAATTTTGAGAGTATAGATGTAGTGCGGCGGATTTAAATCACTCGAGCTATAAAATAGTATACGATACTCGCGACTTAAATTCACCTATTATTACACGGCGTTTAGGACCTTCGCTGACGCTCGGGCCCTAACTTCGCCGTATAATAATAGGTGATTTAAGTCGCCTGTATCGTAATATACTATTTACAGTCATTAATTATACAAGGTAGAATAATTGACGTAACTACTTAAAAAATTTTAATCTTCTATTAATTATTTTATGGATAAATCAATCTTATTAAAGAAACTGGGCATCTGATTCATTTTTCTTATAGATAAAAAATTTTAATTTTATTACTTTTTCAAGCAAACATAGATTAATAAAGAATCAAATTTTTTAGGGCGTGATTTCATAGGTAAAATAATGTATAAAGTATTTATGTAAAATATTATAAATAATATATTTACTCACCTTCCTAACTTGAAAGCTTGCTTAATTTAAATTAATAAAATTATGCAGAAAAGGATTAACCAGCAGCTGTATAAATATTTTGAATCTCGTATAGAATATTGAATATTTATGTCGTCGTAGGCCGTATTCGGTGGAATACCTATAGACCACGCTAAATTTGTATAGGCATTGCATACGTTCATGCTAATATCTCGACGATATTCTCTCTGTCAATACTCCCTAAGGGAGTATTAACAGCTCTATACTCCCTAAAGGAGTATTGACAGATCGAGATATCGCACAGCATGGCCGTATATGACGCGAGTGACATCGATTCGTAGGTTAGTGAAAACAAAAGAATGTCGTTAGATATGTCAATGCTCATACAAATTCATATAAAATCTTAACTTTACAGAATGTTTTGTTTAAACAAATTTTCAAAGTTAAACAGTTAATAAGTAAAATAAATAAGTAAATAATGACATTATTTACTTTTTTTTAATAAAACATATATCATTAATTTTAAAAAATCATTTTTATAGTTCCTCATACGGCCTACCAACGACATAAACTTATCTACGTAACTTGGGAGTACGAAGGATTCTGAATCCAGGCTCGACCAAAGTGCTTGTCGCTTGAGTCAAACACTTTAGTCTCGCCTGTATTCATCCTTCGTACTCCCAAGTTACGTATATAACTAATAAATAATAGCGATATTAATAACAAATTAACAAATTTTACTGACTAATACACTAATGAAAAAAAAATCTTTTTCGGTAATATTTAATTTAAAATTAATCATATTATTTTTTTATGTATCAAGAGAATGTAACAAGTATACTACTAACTATATATTTAAGAGTAGGCCAGAGCAAATTTTATTACCGACCGAGAAGTGAAAATGTTATTTTATTATAAATAAAATAATAATACTGTTTTCAAAAGAAATTGTTATCGAGCGCAATTTTTTATACATACATGATTGTATAATAGATTTTTTTTCATCAAATTCACCATATTTTAATAAAAAAATAAGTAACAGTACTTAGAGTTTAGTAAACAGTTGTAGTATAAAATTTTAAATTTAAAAAAATTTTCTTCAATTATTTTTGTCGAGCGCAATAGAGAAATAAATTTCGTGAATGTATTTAAAATTTTAATGCATTCCATTACGTATAGTAAGAGAAAATTAAAAAACGGATTTTCGATTCTCGGGCGGTATCGAATCTGCTCCGGCCTGCTCTTAACATTTTTTTATATAAAAATTTAAACTTTGACATAAGCATATAAACTTTGAAGCCAATATCTTATAGTAAGAAGTTGTCTTAGATTTCTATGGAAAAAATAGATAATCCGTTAAATTTTTCACTTAAAAAAATATTAATAATTATACGACAAATATTTTTTCGATAAATTTAATTCCAAATATATATAAAAGAATACATTTAATAGTTATGATAGTACGATATTACATCGTATATTATTAAAAACAGTTTATTTTGTGATCAAAATTCAAACGAATAAAATCACTAGACGATAATAACAAATATTCGTGATAATAATTAGATAATCTTCAATTATTAATTAGAATATAAGTTTTTTTGAAAATAATATTTTTTTATATTTCTATGCAAAGGGACTTTTGTCTCGTGAATTAAATGTTTTAAACCAAAAAATTGAGCTTTGAAAAATTCTACAAGCGTTTTTCTAAAAAACTGTTTCACCCCTATTTTAAAATTTATTAATCGAATTGGCTTAATACAGAAACATTTACTTTTTACAATGGCACGATTATTTTCTACTTTGATTTATTTAAAAAGAATGAAAACTAAATTATTGCGTTACTTGATCGTATTTATGGTTTCAGATGTTACTATTTTTTTATTATATCATGAATTTTATTATAATTAAGGTGATGTAATATGATATTTCTACATAATTACCGACATTGCACTTTTCCAAATTTTTTATTTTCATTTAAATTTTTTAAAAATATCGCTAAATATGTGTCACGCTTTTTATTAATTAAAGTGGAGGAGTCTAATTGAGAAATTTTTTTAGAACTTCTTATGTTCGTATGTTACGTAATGGAATTTTATATTCAAATAGTTGTCTTTTAAGTGTATAAAAACTTAGAATAAATCTAACTGCAGTGGCAACTACACAAACTTACCTTTTAGAACGCTCTCGTGCTTCTTAATATCTACATACACAATAAAGTTTAGAAATTGAAAAAAAATCGTACAATGTATATGAAAAAACATTCTTACCTTTCAAGATAATAAATAAAAGCAATAATTTTATTTTTAATAATAATCTATTATCTTTTATTACAAAAATTTTTTTAATATATAAATGTATGGTTAAATATGATTTTATACCTACTTGAAGTACAATTGGCAACATTTTAGGCACAACAGCTTTCAAGATGTCGATACAACCCTGGTAGAAATTTGAACATTAAAAATGGTGTAAACAACAATTTATGACCATTTTTAATAGTAATATTTTGTCATGTCAATATTGGCGAATAAATGGCAATTTTTTGCTGAATCTGCAGAGCTCAAATTTTTTGGTATATTGGTTAGCATCTTATAGGCAAAAAATGCTAATATAAAAATGTTGTTAAAAATTTTTGTATTTAGCCAAAAAAATACGCATTTTAAGTAAACGGAGAGAAAAAATCAGTAACAGCTATCTAAAAATTAGGTAAACTGTGGACAACTTTTTTTGACTAGTTATATAACTTTTTAGTAATGAGTCCTTAATTTTTCAGATCATAGGTAAAATCATAACCTCACTTTTGCCACGTGGCGAGAAAATATAGATTAGTATTTATTCACATTCCTTCGTCAATGTTTATTTTTATTGGAATTTATAAAAATAAAAATAATATTAAATTTTCTTAAAATAAAAATATGAAACGCAGTACGAAACGAGTATAAAAATATCGTTTTTTAAAATAATAAATGGAAAATTTTATTAATCGTTTAAAAATAACCTCTAACAATCCGATCACAACTCAAAATATACGCGCGAATATATTAACAAAAGTGATTCTATTAATGGTTAATGATAACTTTCAAGAAAAAACCTTAAATGATTCTTAATAGTAATCAATTAGAGCACAATTTCATAGACTCTACTGTTAACTATCTATATTCAAATAATAGTGGATCAGACTCAACATTTTATTAGCATTTTTTAGCACTATGAAGGTTGAAAAAAACGTTTCATATTAGTTCAAATAATGGCCATAAAACATTCCCATTTTCTGCTCTTCACTTTAAAGAAATGGCCATAAAATGGTGGAAAAAGCGTTTCATTTTCTACCAGGGAAGGCTTAAGATTTTTAGTAATTTTTACTTTCATTTCATGCTATAAGTATATGTATGAGACAATAGGAACGTGCAAAGTATATTCAATCAAATATATATATATATATATACGTAGATATTATATGCATAGAGAGAGATAATTTTTTTAAACTTTTAATAAATTTGAAGATATTTGTAAAAAATATAGCCAAGTAAACTGGATTTCTTTCTCTTTGATGAAAATCGAAAAATGAATCAATATTCTCTCATTGCATATATTATGATTGATTGTTTCTGAAATATTGTCTTTAAACATTTAATTTAATACTGTAAGAAGTCTTTCTTTTGAATTTATGACATTTTTCATAAAAATCTGCCTCTTAATGTTAATAAAAAAAAATTCTAGCAATAAAATCAACGTTAAAAAAATAAAGAAAGTTTAGTGCATAAACTAAATTATCGTATAAGAATGACTTCTATCACAATTTTTTGGCACACGGTACTATTATTAAATAATATATTTAAATCTTATAAAATTATAATAGACTAATTTTTTTGCGAAAGAACTTCCTTAATTATCTATGGACGAATATTTGCAATACAATACAATTGCACACTTATCGAATAATTATGTTTGATTTATTTTATATCGTTTGTTGAGATGGATATAGTATGGCTCAAATAGAATTTTTTACTAGCTATTTTAAGTTTGCGCCGTTAACAAGATTTGGATTATTTATAAATTTTTAATTGAACTATTGTTTATAAGAGTATTAAACTATGACATTAATTTGAATATTAGCTAAGGGTGATGGTTTAAAGAATCAATGAAACATCCAAGATATCACCCATCTTTAACCGCAGCCAAGATATTACCTTTCTCCAACAATTAACTAGATATCACCGTATTCGTCTCAACAAACGATATATAATTAATATAATTGATTATAATACTAAACTTGCATATATTAATTTTTTTTTCTATTAAGGCGTTATTTTTTTAAAGCACTTATTATAGGCATTTTTAATAGTCAAGGCATATTCTAATAATTAATGATTTTCTAACTCTAAATACTGATAAACATAGATTTAATTTGGCAAATATTATTTTTTTTTTCATTTGATACTTAAGTAATTATTATCTTGATATAAAGTCACTTAGTGAGGAAAATATCTGGTAAGGGACATAATAATGATCACTGTTGCAAAAATCATGTCAAGTATAACAGTGTCAATATTGTACTTTCTTCACTTTCGCAAATTGCTTCGTGTATCTTTCTTTCTTTTCTTTTAAAGACTAATAATTGAAATCATTGATATGATATATTAACTCATGATATTTGATAAAAAAATTATCAAAATTATACAGTCTTTGATTCTTAAACAATCTAAGTAAAATACCGATAAGTAGTATAATTTTGATAAGAAATACAATTCTACATTATTTTTGATTGATAGAATGTAGAATTTTTGGATATTACTTTCGTCATATGTATACGTTTCTTTGATATAATTTTTAACGTATTTTAATTAAATAATTATGATGTTTCTTTGCTTAAATTATCTCAAAATAATTGATATTTTAATGTAATTGATATATTAATATAATTGATATATTATTCGATCACTTTAAGAGAATCTAATAACCGCGCCTACGATACATCGTTCTGAATGGATATTGACAAATTGTTTCAAACTTCGCTTACACATTCTAATATTTATTTTGTAATAGGTGTAGCTTTCATTTTATAAAACGTTTTTAATTTACTTCATGATTTTCATTACAGAATGTAACGATTGTTTTCATGATAGATCTTTAAGAATGTACTTAAAGATCTAAAAATTTGAGTATAAGTTTAAAGAAATATAGTATATTAAAATGATTTTAAGAATTTAAATGTTTAAAATTTCTTCATAAAGGTTCAATTATCCGATAAGAGAATTTTTTCTTATAAAAATTATCATGATCTTCAAATTATAAATTATTGTCTTAAATAGTGATATCAATGATAAATAGTAAATAATCATTTGATTATTCTCTATAAATTTAATATATTTAAAATATTTATTTAATGATTTAAAGGCCTTAGAAAATGTAATTCTTGCAAGAAAAATTTCTCAAATATTTTAATTAAAAAACATTAAACGAAATTCAAAGAATATGTGTACTAAATACTTAAAAAAAAAGCAGCAAGATGAAGTAAAAATCAATAATTGTGGCACTTTTAAAAAAACTTCTATCATCATTTAATTTAATCTAGATAATTGCTTACTTATGATATAGTTGATTAGACACTAAATTTAATCAACGTCCAAGCTTGGAATCATAAAATTATTATGAATTGATATGTAATTAACTAAACGACTTCTTGAGAGTTTGAAACAATAAAAAAAGGATCACCTATAATATTAACAAAGTTAAAGTTAAAAAATAAAAAATAAAACTCCAAAAAAATAAAAAAAAATACGTCACTAAACAAAATTTGAAAGATTCAACTCCCAATCATGCAATTCTATATCCTTTAACTCCAAATCATTAAATTCTATATCATTGAACTCCTTAGCATAAAACTCCTTTTCGTTAAACTCCTTTTCATTAAACTCCATATTATCAATCTCTCTAATCCAAGTTCTTTTCTTTGAACATCCTTTATAATGAACATTAAGTAAGGTCTTGGTTACAAAACCTTTATTGCATATTTCACATGTATAAGGTCTCTCGCCGCTATGATATCTTTTATGAACAACGAGCGTTGATCTTTGCGTGAATGATTTATCGCATATATCACAAGCATAAGGTTTCTCACCGGTATGAGTAACTCTATGCGTGCGTATTAACGTTTCGCATGAAAAACCCTTGCCGCAAATATTACAAGTAAATGGTTTTTCGCCTGTATGCAAGCGTGTATGTATTTGCAAACCTTTGCACGTCTTCAATTCTTTTCCACAATGAGAACAAAGATAAGTACGTACTGGACGTTTGTTTCTTCCTCCTGTACTTGGACGACCTACGCGACGTTTTGGTGGTAAATCTAAATCGTATATGTCGTAAATTGGATGATTTGATGATTTTTCTTCTGGATAATTTGTTGATTTGTCCTGCGGAATAAAAATTAATAATTAATATTTATTGAACAAATATTTATAAAAAAATTTATAAAAATGAAATTTTTAATATTATTCAAATTTTTTATTCTCAGTAAATTATTGAAGAATTTCTTAATGAATCAATTTAATCAAATATTATTTAGTATTGATATCAAATTAAAATATTTTTAGGTAAAAAGTTAAAAATGACAATCACCTAAAATATATAGTTTGACAGTTTTTTATAATTGATTTGTTTTGACCATTATAACCAAATTTTAGTTCATATTGGAAATAGTAAATAATATTTGGAATATTGAAATTACAAAAAAAAGTTAAAAGAAAATTCAAAATTATTAAATAGACACTAAAATTATATTTCAACAAACGAGTAAAATAATTAACAAAGTAAAATAATGATATTTTCAAGATAACCTCAGATTTTAATAAACATTTTAATAATAGTAATTTAAAATTCATTTCAGAATGCCTCTCACATTTATGGGCTGGTACAACTCATCCATTTCCTCTGTAAGTTTCATTTTTACTTATTTACTTTTCTGTATTTTTTATGTTCAAATATTAATAATTTCTTGATAAAAATACTTTGCCATAGTTTTAATTATTTCTTTCTATATTATTTAATTTTGCATAACGTTAGAATATATATATTAGTTTAAAGTAAATAGAATATTTAATTTATTTTCACTCATTTATTTTTTATACTTTGTATGTTCAAATATTATTAATTTTTTTACCAAAATACTTTGCTATAGTTTTAGTTAATTTTTTCAATATTATTCAATTTTGCACAAAATTAAAATTTATGTTCAATTAAAGTAAATTTTATTCATTAATTAATCAATAATGTTAGAGTCTGTCTACGCAGAGTATCATCGCGCACGAAAAGTGAGGTTCGCGTACGAGAACGTGTCCTCACTATGTGGCCACATTACCCCTCATTTTTCGTGTGGGAAAAATGAAAACCTCTTTCACACGCAGACATAAAATTTTCCACTTTTTTCGCACGCGAAAATAACATTTTATACTTTAGCATTATGTTTCTTTAATAAATTTAAAACCAATAACACAAAGACACAAATACCTATCTAGGGTTATTGGTTTTAAATTTGTTAAAGAAATAATTTGGTTTCAAATTTAACTAAAAAAATAATTCGGTGTTAAAAATTTTTTTTAATTTTATTTGTGCGAACTAGATTTTAATTTTTCGCGCATGAAAAATGAGAGGTAATGTGACTCTCAAGTGGGAACGCTTTCGCGTACACAAACCTCACTTATCGTGCGCGATGATACTTCGCGTAGACGAACTCATAACGTTATTAAAATTACTATAAAAAATTAGAAACAATTTTATAAAATAATTTTACTTTTAAATCTTTATCAGTAATATAAATCAATGTCAATTGCAGCTCCATAAATCTGTTCATCAATTGATTCAAAACATGACAAAAAATGAGTTTGAAACATCACCATATTTGTCGTCAATACAATCGTTAAATGGACGTACACCCGGAGAAAAATTTAAAGATCTAAATTCAACGGTACAATCCGTGATTACAAGTAAAAAAGAGATGGGAGATTTTACGACATTTGACGATGTTCGAGAGGTGTCACCAGCTATGACACCATTGATTAGGGTGATGGTAGGCGTAGAATTAAAAATACCGCAAATCATATATGAAGCTTTACAGTCGGATGATATTTACATTGTACAAAAAGCAATGAATGCTGATTGGTTTTTTGATGGCGCGAACATGGATGTAAATGCCAGTAATTTTTCAAAAAACATATTTCCTCATGTTTCATTACGAACACTATTTGATATTATCAAGAAACTATCACATACTTTAAATGGATATGAAGAAAAAGCTCAGGAGTTTTTTGATGTGGTGATCGAATTATATGACATTGAACGATGTCTGCCTCTACTATTAGCCTGTTCACCCGAATTCATATACGAATCTATTTTAAAACATAAAATAAATTTACCGGTTAGCACAGTCAATGTACTTTACAATAAGTATCCCGATGTGGTACTAAAATATTTACAATTAGGCAACAAAAATAATCTGAAAAATATCGATGAAAGAAAAATTCACGAAATTCGAATCAACGATTACGATTCGTTCCTTCCACGGTTAATAAAAAATCATCCAAAAGATTTTATTGAACTATACGAATTAACTCCGGATAAAATGTTGAAATTAAGCAATAGCCGATCGTTACATTTTTTGAAAAATTCTAAGTATATAGTCTTAGAAAAACCGAAGATATTTTTGAAAATTTTACCCTTAAAAGTGGTTACTTTAAATTTGAAAAAACAGGAATTTGAATTAATGTATGAGTACTTATTTCCTCAAGATATTAATGAATTTAACATAAACGAAATGTTAGATTATCTCGAATTCTATCCGCATAACAAATTCGAACTGTTCAAAGAAAAATTTGAAAAGGTTTATGCTAAAAAATTATACGATGTTAAATTATGTTCGCAATCGCCTCGCTTATGGAAAATGTTATCAGTAAATGAACGTGAATATCTTATAAAGTATTTATTAACTAAATATGAAAAAAGTTCAGATTTTTATGAAAATTGCACAACTTTTCTGCCTCCTGTACAATCTCTGCCTATTTTTATGGGAAAAATAGGAAAACTTTCAAATGCTAAAGATAGAATAGAATTAATTGGTCGAATGATTCTATCTTGCAGTATTTGGAACAGTACAGTAGACCTGTTAGAAGTTCTACAATTTTACAATGAAAAACATAAAAATGAACAAAACTACATTCTCTGTACATTTTTTGAGTACTTGAAAGAACATTTTGATCTTAAAAGTTTAGATAAAAATCATTGGACAATATTACAAGAGATAATAAGCCACGCATACGTGAAAAAAGAACTGTTTAATTCTCATATTACGACCGTAGAAACTGTTCTAGAAGCAGCGTTATATAATGCGCTTAATAATCACAAAGATAACAAAGCATATTTAAATTTTATATTAGATCTTATAATTGAATGTAAAATCGAAAATTCATCGCCAAGTTGGAATGTTTTAAAAGATAATTCACAAATGGAGAAAGAATGTATCGAAACATTTTTCCAACTGATACCTTTGAAATATCCAGAAAATCATGCTATTTGGAAGAAGAAAACTGATCGTCTGGCATTGACGTTAAACATTGTAAAGACCATTAATGATTACAATGAAAGAAATTTTTGTAATAAATCAAAAAAAAGGTCAAATAAGAAGTTATCATCAAGTTCAATTGATTTAACGATTGAGAAAAAAATCAAAATTGAAGACTACCCGTGGATTGTAAAATTAACCGAAGAATTTTTTTCTCGATCGGAAACAAGTAATAGAAAAAAACGATTGATGATTTTGTTAAAAAGAAACGCACCAGAATTCTATGAGACAAAAATTGATGAACATTTAACTGTTCGTGACATAGAGTCAGGTGAAGCCTTGGCGCTATTAAAACAAAATCCAAAAAAAATATTAGCAAATTGGCCTGACTACCTGTATGAGGCACGCGAAAAGTTGAATTCGGGTAGTAAAATGGCCAGACGTTTTATCAATGCCACAAAGTGGCACCAAGAAATTCCCATAAAATTCGTTGAACGTTGTATTTATGAAATAAAGGAACAAGGTAGTTTGATCATTTTAGGTATTCTACTAGAAGGTGATACATTCCAAAGTATTATACACCCATTTTTACCAGACGATACAAAATTGAATGTTGATCCAGAAAATGCAAAAGAAAATTATAAAATTACAATCTCTATACTTAAAGCAATGCGATATACGAATCCACCATTATCATTTGAAGTTATTAATTCATTTTGTTCAAGTGATTATGTGTCAATGTCTGAAGGAACATTGACAAACGTTGCTTACAGAGTACCGGTAGCTGGGGTTCTGAATTTCGCTCAACAATTAGTTAACAAGTCAATTTCTGTTAAAAAACAAGGGATACGTTTAGTGCGAAAAGTTGCGACAAAGTCGCAGCTAAAAGAATTTTTGGAACAAATGTGGAAAACAGAAACTAATCCCTCAATAAGACAAATTATACCTAAAATGGTATTTGATATATTTTCTAAATCACCCAATGCGAAAAATTGGGAACTTATAAAAAGTTGCATTGATGGTTTAACCATTGATCATAAAAATTTGATTGAAAGATTTTCTGATATTGAAAACATCAATACAAAATATTTAGGACTTTATATAGAGGCTTATTTGGAAAAAATTGAAAGTCTTACTAAAGAAGGTTTGGATATGGCAACACGAACAAAGTGCGTCACATTGCTTATCGAAAGTATAGATGCCAAATTGATAAATTTCATACCAGAAAAAACGAATTTAATGATTTTAAATAAATATTTCTTCGATACGGATTCATTGGAAATATCTCGAGTCACTCAAAATTTTGCTATTAGATATTACTTATTAGCAGCTGGTGATAAATTTGAAATTAGACTAAAAGCTTTAATGAACATATTGAGAAGAGTAATGGAAAAATTCGATCACCCACATCCTAAAAGGCCTCGGTTTTATGCGGCAAACTACACCATACATGAATTTTTTGCCGATGTGCTGGTAGAAATATCAAGTAATGAGAGCCAAAAAAATTTGGGTATAATAGAAAACATGCTTAAAGTATTCACGAATGTATTATCACCTTGGCAAGAACCTTCGAGTTATTTGTCATTTAACTTATATAAAGAGTATTTACAATCGAGTTCTCCTCAGGATTTTGGTTATCGGTGCGCAAGAAGAATATCTAATTTTGTCGAAGATTTCGCTGCGAACGAATCAGTAATTACCGATGTTGCAAATTGTTTGAATGATTTTATGTCGAATAAAATCTTTAAAGGTGTTAAATATGCAGATTTAATATTATCTGTTACCGAAGGTTTGCTCGAAGGTGATGAATTTTACGGATATTTAGTTGGGCCGAAATTATTAAACTATGGAGATATTGAAAGCTATGATGATCGTTATGAAGAAATAGTAAAAAAAATACGTTCAAAGCCGAACAAAGCCATTCAGTATAATTTACATAATCACTTAAATATTATTCCGTAATGCTATGAATAAATCATGTTTTTATCATAAAAATTATTGCACATATAAAAATTAGTGTATATAAAATAGTGTACATAAAACAATCTTCGATTTTGAATGGTTTTAGATTATTAAAACACCATTTCATTTAATAAAATTATTTACATAATTAAAATATTGAATTTTTTCATTTCATATCTTCACAATTTCAACTTAATTGTATCAACAGTAATGAAAAAAATAAATTTTCCAATAAAATTTTTTGATAAAATTCATAAAAATCATAAAATATCACGATAAAAATTAATAGATTAATTTGAAATTATATATGTGTTAATATAAAGACTTATTTAAAAAAATTCTGAAATATAACTGATTTTGAGATTGTAATGACAATCATTGAAAAATTCTCTCAATACATTACTACTTAGAGATGTTAATTTGTAAAAAAATAGGTCACAAAACATTATAGAGGGTAAACCAGTCGGTAAATGGACACTTAAGACATTCAGATGGACAGTTTATGAAATTTTATTAGATTATTAACATTACAATCACTGTAAAATTTGCTGTATAAATATTTTGTAATAAGATTTATCTACATACAGAAGGTTGATTTTGACCATCTATCGACTGGAGTACTAGCTAACAAATTTTATTTACGTAAATATTAAAATTATTGACAATTTATTTATTTAAATAACTACTAGAAAGTAAAATCTCACCTTATCCGATGACTCTTGTCCTTTATTATTAGTAATGGGTAATTGATTATCATGCCATCGCATAATATGTCTTTCAAGCTTGGCACGATCAAGAGTCGAATAACCACAATGAGCGCATTCAACAACTTGTCCAGGTCCATGTATTTTTCTAATATGTGCGTTGAGCATGAAGCGTTGGGTATAATTTTTGTCGCAGAAATTACATTTGAATGGACGTAATATATTGTGAACAATCCGCAGATGATTTAACAGACGATTGCCGTACATGAAACCCTCGCCGCATTTCTCGCAACGATGATTATATTGACTACTGTGAATTGAAAAGGCTTTGTTTTTTTGCTTTGTGTTTTTGTGTGTGGTGTGTTTTTCAGTTTCACTGATAGTTTGAGAGTGTATTGTGTAATTAATTTATTTTAATTTATTAATCGATTCCATATTTTTTATTTTTTTTCTAATTTGATTTCTAGCAACATTTTACTAATTATTTTCATCTAATTTAATTTAACGAAATAATTGGCTCTACTTTGAAAATTACGTTAGAAAAATATTTTAAAATTAAGTAATTAACTACACAATTTTTTATTTATGGTAACTTAACAGTTAGATTCAATAAGATAAAAAACAAAATAATACCAACAAATTAAAAAATTACTACACGAATAAGTAGAAAAAGGTATGATAAGGCACGGGCTTTTTACATGTTATATATAGTTAAGAAAATTGAAAATTTTTTAATTAAATTAACTATTTACTGCAATACTATCCTTAAAATTAAAAATAATAATTAAAGTCTACAATACTTACACAATAATAACAGAAGTAAAATAAAACTGAAAGGAATAAAAAAGTAAATCTAATAAATAAAATTATATTTCAAAGAAATTTTTTACTATAAGATGCACAACTTTTACTTGTTTTTTTCATGCTTTTGTTCAATTTTTTTTTCTGTAACTTACTTAACGAATGATTCGATGATTTCATCTTTGATTTTATTATAGTCAGTATTGTCCAACGCCACAAAAGTATCATCCCAACTACTGTAACAGGAAAATAATCCCTATTGTCATTGTAAATTTTACTTTTTTTATTATAAATTTACAATGTTACACACACTCCTATACATGCTTATTAAAATTATACATGGATTATTAATGGCGATAATTTTATTTATTGTTAGATATAGATTTCGTTACATTATTCATGATTTCAAATATAATTTTTAAGAAATAGTTTAAGCTTAGGAATTCCAAATTTAATAATAAATATATATTTTTTATAACACTTATGTACAAATTTTTAATTTCATTATACTTAGTTTATTTTTTAATGTGATAGATTGGAATGATTGGAGTATGGAAAAATGAAATTTTTAATAAATGAAAAAATAATTTTTAACTAATTTTTAAGAAATAAAAAATGCATTATTTTGTACTTAAATATTTTATTGTAATCTCTTCTTACAAACAATACTTTTGAACGAAACATAATTTGAACAAAACCTTTTTTTTTTCACAATTTTTTAAGCTTACAGAATGAACAAAAAGAAAGAAAATACATTAATTTATAGTAAACGTCTCTTCACATGGGTTCTCAACAATTTCTTCCAAAATAGTCTCATGAACTTTTCTAATATGTTTCCTCAAACCAGTATGCGATACATAATCCTTGCCACAATATTCGCATTCGTAATTTCTTTCGCCAGAGTGCCCTCTCAAATGATAAATTAACGACGTTCTTTGCGTAAAATCTTTGCCGCAAATCGAGCATAAATACGGCTTTTCACCCGTATGCGTTCTTTGATGTACCTTAAGATTTTCAGCTTTGGCAAAACCTTTACCGCAAACATCACATTCGGCAACTTTTTCACCTGTGTGAAGTCTTTTGTGCTGTGTTAACGATGTTGCCGATGACAATTTAACACCGCACAAATCGCACAAATAATTTTTTTTTTCACTTTCCGATAAATTTGAGTGAGCCGATTTCATGTGTCTTCTAAGCGAATATTCATTAGCAAATGTACGCGGACAAACACTACATTCGACAGTTGTTAATTCATTGAAACTTTCTGGATGAGAAGTTTTAATGTGTGCAATGAGATTTCTTTTGTAATTAAATACTCTCTCGCATATTTGGCACTCGTGTGCTGCGCCGTGTATGTGTAAATTTTTGTGCTCCAAGTATTTTGAACGCTGCATGTAGCCTTTGTTGCAAACATCACATATATAAGAATAATTTTTGGCATGTCTGCGTATGTGTACATCGAGATTTGATTTTTGTTGTGTAGCGTAACCGCATAAATCACAAGTAAACTTTTTTTCACCATGACGAAGACGAGCATGGCGTACAACCATTTTAGGATCACTATAAGCAGCACCACAAATTTCACATTCAAATGGTTTTTCAATCCCATGATCATCGCACAGATGTTTAGCTAGTAAAGATACGCGTTTGAAGCCCACAAGACACAGTGGACAGTAGTGCTCTATTTTCCCAGCTGGTAAACGTATTACCCTGAAAAATAAAAAAATATATCAATTACAAACAAATTAATATTAAATACAAAAAAAATGGTTTTAATCAAGCATTTTATTTAACAGAAAATTTTTTAGTATGATTGGTTGTCGTTGTCTAAATAGTGCTGAGGTTAAGAAAAAAGCATTTGACTACAGTAAAACAATTTAAAGGAAACAATTATATATAAAATGAATTTTATTTTTGAAATTTATCTATTTTAAACAAATAATTGTATTTAAATGTTTTACTGAAATTTTTTGCTAAAGCAAAGGATAAGGTCATTATTCGGGAATCACTGACATCAATAGGAATAAAAGGGAATTAAGAGTTTACCTTTCATAATTAAATAGAGAAAAAGTTGCTTGGATAATTAAAAAATATTCTCGTGCCAATTATGCGTACTACTTTTTTTTACACCTTACGACACACAAGTTTTTTTTATATATATTTAAAAAAATTTATTTCATCAAAAAATAAAAAAATTAAAATGTTATAGGCAATTTTGATTATTGTGAATGGTAACAGTGTTATTTTAATTTTACTTCATATTTTATCTTAATAATGATTTACTAAGAGTGCAATTATTTCTAAGTAATCACTACCTTACCCCAGATTATTTTAATTTTTAATTTATTACATTTTAATTATATGTAGTGAAAAATATAATCTTATTTTAATTCTTAAAAATACTGCTTATCATACTATTTAATTTTAAGATATTTTCTTTTTCCAAATGTCTATTAATCTTTAAAAGATTCTACTATTAGTATGTATTTACAACAATTAAAAATGATAAAATATAAAAAATCGGTCATAATACTTAAATAATAAATTAATCCTAATATAAAGTAAAAAGATCCATTTTAGTTAATTTTTAGATGGAATGTTTTTGATTAAATTTTTTGTACAATTATTCGGTTTTACAGGCGATTATTAAGCAATTCAAACTTAAAAATTAGATTACACCTAGCTTGGAGTTGGCTTAAATTTCTACAAAAAAGCGAATTAGAAATCTAAATTTTTGTGCAAAATATTTTTATCTCTAAAAATATACATTGTATCCTTAATTACTTACTTGTTATTAAAATTGTATTTGATCTAAAAAAAATATTGAAAATAATAATTATACTTACTCAATATTATAAGCATGTACATATAAGAAACAATATTATTAATTTTACAAATTTTATTGTACAAACAAATATTTATTCATCATAAAAAATATAAATTCAATCGATGTTGTTCTAATACAAAAAAGAGATATGTTTTATTTACATACAATATTAAAAAAATTGTACTTATTATTACAAGTGAAGTCAATCAATTAGGCCGACTAAATCATAAATTTAATATAAATATTTTGACAATACGCAAGATATGTACATAGACGATGGAATAAAAGATTTACCAATAAATTTTAGTATTACGAACATTAAATTAAAAATTTTTAGAGCAAACTCATTTACATGTAACGTGTTTAATTTCAGACATTGGTTAAATATACCTATGCATAATTGGTCTGTTTTATTTATTTACATTGAAGACGTTAAGTTCAGATATTGGCTGAAAATTATTTGTTAAATTTATTATAAATATTGACAATAACTGGTGAATAATAATAATGCTTATCTGATTGTTATAAATTTATGGTAAATTTTTAAATAAAATTAATACGCTAAATTAACAGAAACAGCTTTCCTATAAGTTTGAAATAATAAATTTGCATTTTTAGTTTCCAATAATTGAGTTTTTATAGTTTTTCAATAATTCCGTTGTCTATAAATGTTTTTTTCAGAAATGATTTTTGTATGTCAATAAAAAGTAATAAAGAGTATCAAAAACTTACGACAGTAAACAATACTTGATAAGAATTTTCAATTTAAAAATCATGAAAAATTAAAAACTATTTTTTCATATTTATCTATTTTACTCAAAATTAATATAAGATTTCTATATTACTAATTTTAATAAAAAAAATAAATCTACATAACTTTTTTAAACAATTTTAAAATATTTTTTATTTTGAAAATTCCTATAATTATATTAACGCAATATTTTATCAAAATAAACTTAAATTTAAAATACGAAAAAAATCAATAAATTAGAAAAAATATTAATTAAGTGACATAAAATTCTAAGTCAAGTTTAAATTTTTCAAAAAAGCACATTTTAGTTAAATAAAAGAATTTAATTTGATTCTCTAAGAATATGTCATAATGTATAAAAAAAAGAAAGTTTCAAAATCTTTTAACATAACGGATTGATGACTTTTTCTACTTTGTCAAGTTGCATCAAATCCCCAAGAACATAATCAATAGAAACTGGAGCTAATGGCGGCAGGGGTCCTGGATGCTTTTTTCTGTGTGTGATTAAACCTGGCTTTTGCGTAAAACTCTTGCCGCAAACATCGCATACGTATGGCCGTTGTCCAGTGTGCGTTAACAAATGCTGTTTATGCGTATTTTGTCTTCTAAATGTTTTGCCACAAATTTTACACGGAAACGGCCTATCGCCAGTATGTATCCTCATGTGTTTTTTCAAAGCATCATTACCGCTAAATGTTTTGCCGCAAATTTGACAAACTGCACGCTCTTTTCTAAGGTGTAACATTGCATGATGTTCAAGCGATTCTTTAGTCGCTAATTTACGTTTACATATATCACAAGCAAATTGTCGCTGATTATGTGCGTGCGCTAAATGTTTCTTCAAAGCAAATCCATTCCTATACGTTTTACCGCACACATCACAAACAGCTCCACGTTCATCGCTATGTATACTTTGTACATGCATATACAAATCACTTTTCATCTTAAATTTTTTACCACACGTTCCACAGACGAATCTGTAATCTTCGGTATGCTTGCGAACAAAATGTTCGCGCAATGATTGACGGCATTTAAATATCGAATGACATTCGCTGCATACGAATTTTGGTATTGTCTTGTGATCCTCCGATATATGCTTGCGCAATAGTTTTCTATTTCTGAATGATAATTCACAATGGTCACAACAAATTTTATGATCTTTATCGTGCTCTTTCAATTCTTGTAAACTGTTAAAGGTGACATTACATTTATCGCAAAAGTAAACAATCTCATCTTTAATTGCTTCAATGTCTATTTCTATTGAATCTTCATTATCCTCGAGTTTAAATTTTTTCAGCGGTACATTAACATTTCTACGACGTTTGGATAATCTTGTTGGGTTTTCTGAACTTTGCGTTTGAGCGAATCGACTTTTTACATTTGCACGCCTTGATCTTTGCATTGGTTCAATTTTAATGGGACTACTATTGATGAATGACTTTCTTGCTCTAGCTCGTCGAAGCGTTGTTTTCAACCTGAAAATAAAAGGTAAAGAGTTAATGTTAGTTTTTAATTTTAAAAATAGAAATATTCAGAGAGACGAAAGACTTATACAAAACTGACATTTTTTCAATGCTGGTCACGAGAAGATTGTTTACCTATTATCTTAATGTAAAAATTATTTGTGGGAATTATTTTTATTTTATTCAATAGTAATTTTATGTAGGAAAATGTGTATTTTTTAAATATAAGTATGATTGAAGAAGGGAATGTTTTTCGTAGACATTAGTTTTCTTTAGTCTTAAAAATAATTTCAATAAATTATTTGCATTTTTTTCTAAAAATAAACAAATAAGAATACTCTGAATAAATATTCTTTGAAATCCGAAGTCAATTAAAAGTATTTATTGATTAGTATTTTCCATTGAGAATGGTGTTAATAAATTCTTTGTATTCATAATATCAGAATCATAAAACGTAATAAATAGGTAAACATTCTGACCTGTAACGAAAAATTTTTAAAACAAGCATTTTTTAAATTAATGAATAAATTTACTATACCGTTTTTATATAGTTTCCTTTATTTCTGTAATGAATTGATTTTTAATAATTTTCTTGTGTGTCGGGAAAATAAGACAAAATGAAAAAAAAATTTTGAAAAAAATATATATTTCAACTTTATGACTTTACATAACATTCAAGTAGATCAAGCAATAACGCGACATTAACGCTTTGTCTGAAGATAATGACAACTTTTTTTATTTAGCACTTTTCTTTTTAACGCAACATTCTGCTTCTAATATTAAAGTTTAATTATTAAAAATAAATGTATGACTAAGATAGAAATTAACTTGATATTTTTTTCATTTTTACAACGTTTTGTCATAGAGAAATTAATTTTGCATTTAAAGAACAAAAACATAAAGATATCAGTACAATATTGATGAGTTAGTAAAAAAGGAGGATGCCTAGAAGTTATTTATAAAATTTTAGTGGTAAATAGCTATTATCTTTTCATCATCAGAGGAATTTTACGAAATTTGAACAAAATTCTAACTACATCCGTTAACTTTGAATTGAAATAAAAAAAAAACATTTGATTACTACATTATAAATTCTAAAAGTCGGATGAAATTTTTTTCTGTTTGTAATTTTAATCTTTACTTTTTTTTATTTCCGTATTTTCATTGAATTTAAACATTAATAACAGTTTTGTATGTTTCTCTGTATGTTCTTATTTGGCACATGTTCGTGAGCATCCTCCTTTCACTAAGAAAAGAAAACAAAGAAGAATGATAATGACATTTAACTAACTTTTTATACTATTATTTAAATATCGATAATGTTTAATTCAAACAAAAATTAAACTTTCAAAGTATATTAAAATTGTAAATATGTTTATCAATACATAAAAATAAAATATATCACTTAATTGTTTCCTTAAAAGTTTTTTACGTTACTATTTCTGAACAGATTTGATTTGAAAGATAATATTTTTTATTTAAATTGAATGTTTTTACGAATATTAAATAATAGCATTTTATTAGTTTAGGCCTAAAAATGTCATAATTTCTGCTTTGTAAAATAATTTGATCTAAACTTTAAATTTCAATGATTAAGAAAAGAAACTATGACGTTGTAAAAAGATAAAATTTTCTTAATGTTATAATTACTTTTTGGGATAACAATAAAATAAAAAAAGATTCGAAAAATATTATAAGCAATTGGCATTCTGTAATTTTGTAATGATAGAAAATTATTTTATATTAATAGAACACTTTTTTTACGTCCGCACATTTTTGCATTTCAATATAAATTAATTAGAATACAAAGATAAAAATTCGGAACGTTCAATTGTTCGCCAATATTATATTTTATCTTATAAGTAATGGTACTTCTAAAAACAGTTTATTCTTGAAACTGTATATACATTTGTTGAATTTTTTTATTAAAAAAAAAACTTAAATTATGACTGTTAGATAGTTTATAAATTATTTCTCTTGTTAACAATCGAACCGATATCTATTTTTAATAATGAATTTACAAATTGAAAATTGTAATGTATAGAACTATGAATAAATTATAATGATTGGTATTATCGACTGAACATTAAATTAATAAAGAAATTATACATTATAAAATACAGTCAACAATTGAATGGTTTAATTACATTGTGAAAATTGTATATTATACACTTTAAAACAGCTATTGTTACTTTATGTAATAAAATTATAGTGATTATTATTTATCAGAATATTTTTATAAAAAACATTTTATACAGAGTATACTTTGGTTGAAAAAATTTAAAACTAACGTGCGTCCTCAATGAATTTTGAAAATTATTGTTTATATAATGCATTTGTAATTCATGCTTTTAATTTTCCGATGTAAAGATTTAATTATCAAATTTAACAAAAATTAAAAAAAAAATATTATTTATTAGAACCCATATGAAATAGACGCGCAGCACTTGAAAAATGAAACATTATTTTATCGGTAAGACTTTCTCATTCAAAATCAACGACAATCCATGCGATTATTTTGTTTTGTACACTGTACATGTTTTTAACTTGCTAAGAGAAACAATGATTATTCGGTTTTATCATCCGCAATCTCATCACCTAACACCTCTTCTTCAATAATTTCTTGTTCGTAATCTTCATCGTATTCTTCTTCCTCATCCTCTTCTTCATCATCTTCCTCGTCAATGTCATCCTGCTCTTCGATATTATCTTTACTTTTTCCAGATGCATTACCAGAAAGATAACCTTCGGTAAATTCTTTAACAATGTCACCAATTGGCATAACAGGTAAAGGTGGATGTGTACCAGGATGTGTTTTTCTGTGACAAATTAAACCTGGTTTTTGCGTAAAAGCTTTGCCGCATATATCACAAACGAAAGGTCGTTTACCAGTATGAATTAATAAATGTTGTCTAAGTTGAGATCTACGAGCAAATGGTTTGGCACAAATAACGCAATTGTACGGTTTATTTCCAGTGTGTACTGCCATATGACGTTTGAAGGAATCTTTCTTTGTAAATGTTTTACCACATTCAGCACAAACAATTTTCTCACGTTTCTCATGTTGCATGACCATGTGTTGATCAAGATTTTCTTGAGTGACCATACGTCTTTTACAAATTGGACATTCAAATTTTGGTTTGTAATGAGCCCATTTTTGATGTACATAAAGCGAGCCGCTATTCATACATAATTTGCCACAAACATCACAATTTACAGGTTTTTCTTTATGATGGAATCGTATATGATTAGTTAAATCACCTTTGACTTTGAACTTTTTCGAACAAAATTTGCACTGATGCTCGTAACGATCGGTATGTTTACGTATAAAATGTGATTGTAACGAATGTTTAGAGCGACAAACAAAACCGCAAGCGTCACAAGGAAATAATGTTGCTGAGCTTTGTCTTTTGCGTGACCATGTTTCATGTTTATTTTGTAAATGAGCAGCAAAAAGACTTTTCTTTTGAGTACGGTAATCACAAACTGAACAAATATAGATGCCATTTTCTTGAACACAAACTTTACGCTTGTGTGTCCAAGCCACGTGTTTCTTGAAAGCGACAGTTGATTCAAAAGTTTCCGAACAAACTTTACATTTCAATGCACCACTTGATATATTAGCACCTTTATTCGTTTGGGTATTTTCTTCTTGAATTTCTTGAATATCTATTTCTTGAATTTCGTTAAAATTTTGATCTTCTTCATCTTCATCTTGAATACTACCAAGTACTTCAAAATCTCCACTTTCATCTTCAAGATTTTCATCATTAACGTGTTCTACATCTTCATTCGCTGTTGATGGTGTCACTTCAAGTTTTTCTAGCATTACCATACCTGCTTGTACTTTCAACTGATATAAATCACCTATAGGAGGTTTAGTTTCTGTCATTTCTTTTGTATTACTTTGTGTGACTACTTTACCGTTTATAATAATAGGCTTAACATCAGGTGATTCTGAAGATTCTTCATCTTCATAATCCTCGAGATAATCATCTTGATCGTCTAGTGAATTATCAATTGAAATACTAACAGCTTCAACTTGATCGTCTTGTTTTTCTTTCATTATATTTTTATTATTATTTTGCATGAAATTGATACTATCTTTATCTTCGTCATTGTCACTAACTTGATTTTCAGGTATTAAATCTATATCCTCTGGTAATTCTGGTATGATTTCTTGTTTAATTGGCTCATCATCTTCTGGTATAAATGCGTAGTAAGGTTTTCCATCAAATTCAAGGATTTGCCATTTACGCATAACCACTGATTCACGTTCAAATATGAATATACCACGACCTGACGATTTCTTCCTGCTGCTCGTACTGATGGACCTGAAACATTAGCGGCACAAGAGTGTTAATGTAAATTAAAAATTTATTTTTTTTTATTAGTGCTTAAAGGTGGTTAATAATTATGTAGATCGTTTAATTTTCGATGTTTCTTTATTAAAGTTATATTTACAGATTTTCAAATATACGATCTAATAAGCTTACATAAGTTATTATTTGCTATAGAACATTTTTCTTGAATTTCTAATATTTGATGCATCGCTTAGTTTAATTAATACAAATATTTGTTTATCAATTGTTATTTATTTGATTATAAAACTCTAAAGTATGTTTTTTGTTGAATTTTTTTAATGAAAATCAAATACTTTTTTTCATTATAAAGGCATAAAATAGCTTGCATCAATTTTTAAAATCAAATGATTTTTTAAAACATACACAACATTAATTAATTGATAATAATTATTTGTGAAAAATGTTATTTTTTTAGTACTATTCTAGATCCAAAAAAATTATATTTTTCGTTAAATCTTAAATAATTTAAAAAATTTTGTTTTAATTTTACATTTTATATTTAAAAATTATCAATTTTTTTTTTTAAATATGTTTTTCAATGATTTTGTAGTATTATTATCGTGATAATTATTATAATTTATTAATAACGAAATGATTAAATAATCAATATTTTCAGCAGTTGATCCAAATAAAGTTTTACCTGGAATAAAAAAATAATCTACTTGTATTGTAGCGAAAGTAAAATTATTCTTATACTTACTTTCAATAGTCAATAAAATTCATTTTATTTAGGACTTAAGTATTTAAAAGTATAAGGTCGTTATATTTTTCAAGTAATTTAAAAAAATTTATTGATAAAATTATCGTTACTACAACAATTTTATCAAACAAATAATTTATAAGCTTTGTATATAACTGAAATAATAATATTATTAACATTTATTTTCTAATTTTTAATAAATTATAAATCATAAACGATTTTTTTAATTGAAAGAACGCTTTCAAAGTTTAGAAATAAGTTGGGTAATCATTTATTATCAGGATTTTTAGTATCTTTTAATTCTTTTATACTTTTCTACTGCTTACAGTTTCAAGAAATGAGTAAAGGTGACAATAATTATATAACTTAAATTATACAATCTAATAAACTTATAGGAAAAAAAATTTAAACGTGTTGAATCTAGTTTGTTAATTATTTGATACAAATAAGTTAATAGAAGTCAATAAAGAGTTCTACTTACCACGTAATTTTTTTATAATTCAAATTTAGATAATTGATAAATAATTAAAAACTTTTTGTAACCATAAATTTATTTTACAACAAATGAAATTATTTTACAATTTTTTTTCAAAGGTATACATGTATTTACATTTCAAATGTTATAAAATATTTTTGCGTATAGTCTTTTAGTGTACAAAATGTAATATCAAATAAACGAATAACATCGAGTTTATATTAGTCCAAAATATAAATAATAATATAATTTGTGATTTTATTTTTAACAATTTTCTTACAAAAGGTATATCAAAATTATTAGTTCTTATTAAAATTTATTTCATTTAAGTTTAAATCAACATCACTATTAATTTAATCAATGTGAACGCAAACATATTAAAATGGACTTATTTTTATTTTTTACATATTAATATTCATTATAAAGATTCAGTCAAAATAATAGTTTTGTTATTAAATTATTTATTCTAGTGACTTCTTGAAATAGTGCATTATGCAATTAGTGCATAAAATAGATTGTTCGTTTCATTGATTTTATTGACTTTCTTTCATGTGTGCGAATTTTCATTTTCTTATATCTGTTTGGTACTCACAAACCTTGAATTTTGACACTGACTATTAATGTAAAAGAATCAAACAGTATGCAAAAAAATTTTTTTGCCTTTAGCTAGCTAAAATGTGAAATTGAAACACTTAGCATGTGCAAAATAGGCATGAAAAATTTAACTTTGCATATTTAACGTCGATTACCTTTTATTTCTAACTTTTAATGAATAAAGCTACAAAAACATTTAGTCAATTATTACTGAAAATAAGAAAAATCTATACTATTCATAAAATCGATAATCCTTAAATTTTTCAAAAATATTTTTAAAAAATTGTTCAAAAGAAAAAATATAAATCAAGCATGAAAGTTGAACTATTCTCCAGGATCTATATATTTATTCAATATATGATCGATAAAAACAACAGGTAATGGTGGCTTTTCACCTGGATGCATTTTCCTATGACAAATTAAACCTGGTTTTTGAGTAAAACCTTTACCACAAATATCGCAAACATAAGGTTTTTCACCAGTATGAGTAAGTACATGTTGTCTGAGTACTGATCTTCTAGCAAAACATTTGCCGCACATAGGGCATGAATGTGGTTTTTCTCCAGTGTGTGTCATTAAATGCTGTCGAAGTTTGCCTGCTTGATTAAATACTTTACCACATTGTTCACAAACAAATTTAGTCCTATTCGTATGTTGTCTATATACGTGTTCATCAAGATTTTCTTGAGAAACCATTCTACGATGACAAATTTTACATTCAAATTCTGGTATAAAATGTTCACGTTTCTGATGTATGTGTAACGCATTTGTATTTTTACTTATATGTCCACAAACATGACAAATGCTTGGTGTTTTGAAATGCTGCATTCTAATGTGTGATGTAAGATCACATTTAACTTTAAATTTTTTGGCACAATATTCACAAGCGTAACGACTTTCGGTCACATGTTTACGTTCTATATGCATTTGCATTTTACGTTTATCATCAGTACTAAAGTCACATTCATCACATCTTAATTCAACATATCTGTTCCTTTTTTCTAATAATGATTGAGTAAGACCTGGATGTTTACCACGTGTATGAGAAAGTAATGTTGCTCTGGTTGTTGCTGCATATGAACAATGCTCACATTTCCAATTACGTTCTTTCCTCCCATCAGGCAATAATTTAACAGTTGACTTCCTTTTTGTTTTTGCGTCATTTAGATTTTTCTTTGATAACCATAAATTAGTTGCCTCACGGGCTGTTTTATTATGCCATTCATCATTATGATCATTATTTATATGAGCATAGATATTCGTTTTTTTTGTAGACTCGAATTCACAATAGGGGCATGTGAAGAGTTTTCCTGCTTCTTCTTCATCTAATTCATCAGTATTCTTATCAACATTTGTATTTTTATTAGTTTTTCTACGTTTGTTCTTCTGCTCTCTTTTAATTGTTTGTTCTTCAACTGTAAATTCTGTCTCAAACATGTGTTCTTGAATCATAGAGTGTTGTTCTTCTTCTTCTTCAGTTATGGGTTCCATTATGGGTTGTATTTCAAACATGGATTCTACGCTAATCATAGACTCCTCTTCAAATATGGGCTCTTCTTCAATTAAATCCTGCTGTTCAACCGTATGTTCTTCCATCAAGTGATGTTGTTCATCTGCAGTTTCTTCATCAATAAAGTGTTCTTGCTCTACTATATACTCATTATCAACTAGGTGTTGTGGTTCAAATATATGATCTTCATCAATTAAATGTTGTTGTTCAACTATATGTTCTTCTTCAATCATATTTTTACTTATTTCTTCTTCATCATCTGTTTGCGTTTCCAAATTATTTACAATTTCATCTTTTTGAATAATTTCATCAGGAGTTATCATTTCCATGTCACCAGGAATAAGACCTAATTTCTCATCAATTTCTTCAAAATATTCTTTTTCGTTGTGCTTGAACTTACTGGTACCTTCAATTGCAACAGTGACAGATGGCGTACGTGAAGTGATTTTTTTTATAAGCAAATCGTGACAATTGCTTGCATGCACCATCAACAACGATTTGATTGACGATTGAAATGTACAATATTTACATGCGTACAAGTCTTTAAAGTTGTCCTGGAAATGATTAGAATTCACTGGTTTGGAGTGAATAATAACTTCAGGATGAACTGTATCAATATGCCTTTCCAACATAGTTTGTAAAGGGAAATAAATTTGACAAGGATTGCACATATATACGGGCGATGAATCGTCAATAAGTTCATCTTTTACATCAGAACTACTAACACCATCGATAGTTACTTCTTCAAAATCATCAGTTGTTGTTTCATTTTGCTGATCTGGTATAATACTAGTTGTTGGAACGATTGCATCATATATATTTCCTTCATCGTCAATTACTCTCCGTGTCCTTGGTTGATATTTTCGTTTGTGCCTGAAAAATAAAAAATAATATTGATTAGTATGATGAAATAATTGATAAATTTTATCACGGCAAACGAAAATAAATTGATGTTAAAATAATAATATTTAACGCTGAAAATTTCGAATATTAATTGGAAAAATTATAATACTGTTAATAAAAAGAACGTTCATTTTTTTTATTTATTTTGCTTTTTATTTGCTATTCCAATTAAAAAATACATTTTAATAAAACTGCGGTTCACATTCATTAGATTGTTAAAGAATTGTGTATATTTACATACCTTTATTCTTGAAATTCGATTAATATGTAATAGATATACACAAAAGAACGAACATTTAAACAACATGATTAAAAAATTTTTTAAATTTATGTAATGTGTAAAATAAATTTTTGAAAGGGAATTCAAATGGAATAATGTTTTAATCTTTTGCGAAAAATGTACTATGCTTTGTGCGATAATATTTGTCTAATATTACTTATAAATATATACAAAAAAATTCAACTTAAGTAAAACGTAAGTTTATTTTTAATAGTATTTATTTAACATAGGTATTTATTTTTACATAGTTTACAGAAGTGCTTGCTTAAATTTTTATCTTATAATTATTATACAATGTTATACTTAAATATAAGTTTGTACAAAAAATTTGTCAATATTTATTTTATAAGATTTTTTGTGCTTGATGATTTTATTTCATATCAATTAATAATTGAATAAAAAAAGATTGAAATCTTTGAATCTTTATATAAAATTTAACAAAGTTTTCACTTCGTTGTATAGTACTTTTAGATAACGTTGATTTAGGCATTTTATCATTATTTTAAAATAACTGAAATTTTTTTCAAATATTTTTGCATTATATGTTGTTATTGGAATTTAGAAGAAATATAATACTTAAAATTAAATCAAAATTTAATTATAATAACAGTTTCTTTACACTCTATATGTTTTGGAAATATTAGAATTCGTGTAGTATAAAATTTGAAATGATTAATTAATTTCAAAAATTACATCAGATATTCATGATAAAATATTAGGAAAAAACAAAAATAAAATAAATAAATCTAATTTTTTACAAAAAAATCGTTAATAAAATATTTTTATAAAAATATTCTAGTAAAATGACAAATCATTTACTGTTTAATAATTCTTTTAAAGCTTTAATTTTTCATTTAATTGACCTTAATTAGTATTTTAAGGTATTAAACGATGGTAATAATTAGTATAGATAAACTTCTAAATTTTTTTGGTAAAATTAAAAACTTACATATATTTAAATTTCAGTAACTCATATGGAATACATTAAAGTTATAAAAATCTACATATAATATTTTACGACAATTTTGTGCTTTTTTGTTTGTTAACTTTTTAATAATAATTGTAACTCTTGTTATTAAAAAAGATTAAAAATAAACATTCTTTAAATACAATATTTAATATCTATTAATAGGGATTTGTTATATTATTAATCGAGGGCGCAATAAAATAATGAATAAACCTAATAAAAAACAATCTCAGCTGCCGTAAATCTATGGAAGTTAGCTAAGCGAACAATTTAACAAACTCTACTGTTCTTCATCATTCTCGTCATTCAAGACTGAGAGTACATGATCTATGGTAACCCTTGGTAAAGGTGGATGATTACCCGGATGACTCTTTCTATGACTAATCAAACCAGTCTTCTGAGTAAAGCTTTTTCCACAAATGTCACAAAGATAAGGTCTCTGACCAGTGTGTATAAGTAAATGTTGTCTCAAACCATTTCTTCTAGCAAAAGCTTTCAAACAAATTTTACAAGCATAAGGTTTAACACCTGTATGTGTTCTCATGTGTATTTTTAATCTTGCTTGTCTTGTAAATGTTTTACCACATTCTTCACACACAACATCTTCCCTTCGTTCGTGTTGTTTAATAATATGATCATCAAGATTTGCTTGACTAACCATACGACGATGACAAATTGGACATTCAAATTCAGGTTTATAATGTGCAAATTTCTGATGCAAATATAATAAATTACTATTTCTACAAGTTTTACCACAAACGTCACAAATTATTGGTTGTTCTCTATGTTGGAATCTTATGTGATTAGTAAGATCAGCTTTGACTTTATACTTTTTGCCACAAATTTCACATTCGTGATTAAAATCATTTGTATGTTTTCTTATGACATGTACTTTCATCACATGTTTACTCTTACTTGTATAATCACATTGATCGCATTGAAAACGATGTTCCTCTGGATCAATATGTTCCATTTCTTTCTTATTACCATCACCATCTTTGTGTTTTCTTTTTATATGCAAAAATAATTGTCCTTTTGTCCATGTTGAAAAGTCACAATCATTACAGAAATAATTATTACCATTATCCTCAGAATTAGGATGTGCACTATGTTGCCGCTTATGCCAATCCATCATTTTCTGATTAAGACATTTAAAGTCGCACTTATCACAGTCATAAAATTTTTTCGGCGATTTAGCATCAGCATCACGCCTAACTTTATTATGTTTTATAGAAATATGTCTTTGAAGTCCCATATTAGATAAAGTTTCATACGAACAAATATGACAAGCATACATGCCTTGTTCATTGGCTTGAGCCGTATGAACAGTTTTAACGTGAATTTGCATATATCTTCGATTTTTTGATTTATATTCACATTGATCGCAATCGTATTCAGTAACAGGTACTTCATTGATTGGTTGCTTTTTACCTGAATGTTGCCGTGCTGTATGACGATGAAAACTTGAAACAGTAGCTGCAACAAACGTACAATAAGCACAAGCATAACCCGTATAAAGTTGTGTACTGTGATTGGCTGGTCTTTGTTTTGGTACCGATAAACCAGCACGTCGTAATGCTGCTGGTGTTTTATCGGGATGACAACGTGTAATATGTGACTGTATAGTCGAATTTACCCAAGATTCAAATGAACAATATGGACATTTTCGTGCCGTATTATATTTGCTTTGATCTATCTCTTCTTCTTCTTCTTCTACTCCTTCTTCTTCTTCTTCTTCTTCTTCTTCTTCTTCTTCTTCTATACCTGTAAATTCCATGTCCACAATTTTGGCGTCTTCATCAGCTACATTATTTTCATCAACTTCTTCAACAATCATTTCTGTTGGTTCTCTATGAGGAGCATCAGGACCATGTTTACGTACCATATGCATATATACAGTAGAACGATTAATAGATTTGAATGGACAATAACGACAACTTCTTTCTTTTAAATTTTTCTTTGATTCTTGCATCTCTTCAACTTTTTTAGCAATAGTTCTAAGCCAAATTTCACGATGTCTACGTTTCACGTGTGAATGGTATGTTGATGTTTTTGTTGTTTGGAAAGTACAGTATGGACAAAAACGTACTCTTCCTTCAATATTTTCTTCGACACTTTCTTCGATATTTTCTTCGATATTTTCTTCAATATTTTCATCATTTAATTCTGGTTTAGTATGATTATTAGTCGAAGTACTAGATTCAACTTCCCAAATGAAATCGTTGTCTTCTTTTTCTTCGGGTACTTCAATTTTTGGTTCTGCTATGTATACAGTATTAGGCTCAGATTTGACCATTTCATTATTATCGTCAGTATTTACATTTATATGTTGAAAAGTTAATAGATCGCGATTAGTATAATAATTGTGTTTACGTTTAACGTGCAAACTAAGATTTGCTCGTTCCAATGATTTAAAATCACAAAAATTACACACATATTTTTTATATTTGCCCATTTTAAATCCTTCATCATCTAGTTTAATTACAGTCTTTTTTGTCTTCATTGAATTATCTTTACTAGCCATGTTTACAAGATGCTTTACTTTTGTTACAATAACTCGTTGCTGTTGTTTTTTATTTATAGCTACTACAGGTTTTTTTACAACGGTGACAATCGGTACTTTCTGAACAATCATCGCTGTTGATTGTTCTGGCTCTTTTTTAATAACACTACCATGAACTTGTTCTGCATGCTGTACTAACATATTCCTCAGAGGGAAATAGATTTTACAAGTTTTACACATAAACACAACAACTTCTTTAGCCTTCTTTTTTGGAGCTAATATCAAAGTTTTTTTAGTTTTATTATTTATTGATAGTTCGCTGCCGTCGATCGCTACCTCTTCGAAATCACTAGTATTACTAACTGTATTTTCTTTTTGTCTTTTTTGAGCTTCTAATAATGCAGGTACTTTCCATGGTGGTACTTTGACTAACTTCTTATGGAAGACAAAACGCCGTTGACTGCTCCTGAAATAGAAAAGAAAAAATAATAGATTAGTGAAAATATGATTTTTCGCTTTTTAATTTATTGACCTGTACAGCACTGGATGGTACTAAGTGCGTTGATGTAGCGTGGAGTTGAAAAAAATTTTGAACACTTGATTTTAATTTAGTGTTCAGGATTATTATAAGGGGTTAAAATTTGAAATGTATTTTTGAAGAATTGAATAAATACTTATTTGAAATAGTTTATTGAAATAATTTTATTTAAATATGTAGAAATATTCTATTCATTTATTAACACTGATATATTGTGTATAAATTTTTCACTTTTTTGTCAATTTTGGAAGGAAGAGAAATAATATGTTATTTTGAAATTTATTACAATATTTTTTCCACGTTACATCGATGTTTTAAGAAAAAAGGCCACAATTGATGCTGAATTTTTTAAATGATATGGTTTACATAAAATTTCATACTTAAACCATGAGGTACCGCCGATCGACAGGATTTTTTTCTTATAATCGTCTTATAATTAATATTAAAACGCTACAATCAACATGATAGGAATATTAATATTTAATTTAAAATATTAGCCTTTTTCATTGGATTTATTATAACACCAAGACGTTTATGCTTACATTTTTTAATGATTCAGTCTGTTTATAGATACATAAAAAATAGTTATGTTTCAATATCAACGATAACATTGTTACATTATTTATTTATATTTAAATATTACAAAAGTAGTAAGGATTACTCGATCTACTGTGATTATAATTAATATTTCTTTTACAACTAAGGCAATGAATTGTCATATTTTATAATAAAAATCTAAAGGTATAAAGTTTTTTGTAAAAGAGAATGTTATTAAAAGTAAGCTCGTTTAAACTACAATGAATTAATTATAATAAAAATTTATAATAAAACATAATTGTTATAATCAAAGAAAACTAATTAAATATAATAAAAATTTATAAACATAAATGTGATGATTAAATGTTTTTTTTTCGTAAATCGAATAATACATCATAAATTCTAATGAAGTTTATCAATTGTTTCGGTATCAAGAGATTCAAGTTGATCTAGTGCTGTAGACTATGTAAGCCTAACTTTATGGACCCTCTTATGACTATGTAAAGCTGCATTTGTTTTAAAACTACTGGAACATTGTTTACAAAAATAATTTAAATTTTCGTGAGTTAACACAATATGCTCCTCTAACGTAGTTTTTTGAGTAAACATCTGATTGCAAATATTACATACATAAGATTTGCCGTGTACATGTTGCACGCAGTTTTTCTTAAAATAATTTCCACACTCATTGTCACATAATCTACAGTCAGTTTTTGTATTTATACGTCTACTGCGAGTACTAATATTAGAGTCTGAACCTTCTAGAAGCGCTTTTTGATGCATACAAAGTGATTTTTTATCTTCACATATTTTACTACATACATTACAAATAATCGAATTTTTATTGTGTTCGAGTTTTACATGGATATCTAAAATATTTTTATTTTTATACTTTTTGCCGCAAATTTCACAGTCGCTGCTTAATTTTGTATTATGCACTGTTTGACGATGTCTTCTCATGAAAGCACTTCTGTCGGTCTTGTAATTGCATTGATCACAAGATATGTTTCTTTTATTCGGACGATTTTCTATACCTACAAACTGTTTATGATTTTTTCTCATATGCGCTATTAATTTCTTTTTTGTCCATGTAGAAAGTTTACAATGATCACAAAAATATTCATTGAAACTTAAATCATTTGCGTGACGCTCTTTATGCCAACTCAATATTCTTTGGTTAAAACTTTCAAAATTACATTGATCGCATCGATAATAATTTTGATTATCGTTATCGAAACACTTTTTTTTATAATGTCGGAAAGATATGTGTTCCTCTAGATTTCTGGACAAAGGAGCTTCAAATGGGCACATATTACAGACAAAAATGCCATCGGCATTAGGTGGAATAGCGTGTTTTGATGAAATATGATTTTTCATTCTATATCGGTAATTCGTTTTGAAATTACATTGATCACAATCATATTCAGTAGCTGGTATTTCCAATGCTGGTTGTTTTTCGCCTAAATGTTCAAACATCATATGTCTATCAGTACTAGTTTTCGATACACCAACAAAATTACAATAATTACACGCATAACCTGTAGCTTTACTTTTAGATCGAAGAGCTTCATTGCTTATCAATTTATTTGGATGAAGTCTAATAATATGAGAAGTCAAAACTGATGAATTATTAAATTCTATATTGCAATACGAACATATATGTTTACTATTTAAAAGTGTATAAGTATTTTTTTTATTTTGATCCGCTATATTGCTGTTTATAGAAATACGATGATTAAACCTATTACTATTTACAGCAATAGATTTATTCATCCTGGTCTTATCGTGCATGATTTGACCGTGTTCTATGAGCATGTCACGTTGAGGAAAACTTATTTCACATATTTCACAAAAATAACCACGAGCTACTTTGTTTTTATTACTAGATGCTGCTTCTTCGAGACTAATATCAACTACTTTGTGAGCAACGTTATAGATATTAGTGCCAGTATCACCAATTATTATTTGTTCTGTATTAGTAACTTCAGAGTTATTTACTAGATTATTTAATTCATTATTTTGTGTATAATATATTTCATGATTTTCTTCATCATAGTCTGGCGTTTCAAGTTTCATATCTATTGAACAATTCTGTAAAATTTCGAGAGGATCGATTTCTAAACTTTCAATTTTTATGATCGGCTTGAGTTCAATCATTTCAAAATTCGTTGAATTAACTCCTTTAGAAGTTCGCTGAGATGTACGATTGTCAAGTCTTTCCAATAAGACGTAACATGGACGAAGCCGGTTCCTGAAAAATAAAAAAATTCAATTAGTAGAAATAGATAATATTAAATCATACAGCACCTGTAGAATGCTTTAAGTTTTTTTTAAGTACACGTATTCAGTAAAGCCCGTAGAAGATTCATAATTTTAAATTTAAAAAATAATTATCATCAAAGAAAAAATGATTAATAAATAAATGTTTACTCTTGAAAGAAAAAGAAATCTTTATTTTTGAGATACATTTAAGTAATCCCAAGCCTTTTGTTTACAAATTTTTCATATTTGATATTATATAAAATAATTAAGCAGTTGAAATTTGAACTAAGTACGTGCGTTTGGCGTTTAGAAGACGGGGATAGTAAAAATTTCTACCATCTAAAGTCTAAAATTTAGCATCTTCGCCTTCTAAAAGTTAAACATAAGCCAGGGTTCATAGTTTTTCTAATATCAACTTAAATTATTATTTATTTAATAATTTATAAACAGGATCCTTATGTATAAAGGTAAAATTATAATTTATGAAACGTTTTAACAATGTTTAAGCGCTAAAACGAACAAGATGAACAAAAAATGAATCAAAATTACAACTGTCAATAACATAAAAATTTTTTCAATTAATATATATCGTTTTTATGAAAATGGGTTAATAACTTTAGTTTTTTTATCACAGATATCACAAATATTCGAAAATGTTTGTTATAAATTCTTCAAATTTGACGAAATAATTTCTTCTAAAATCTTCTAATTTATTTATTATTAAACTTTTTTCAATTTCCAGACGACGAGTACAAATATTCTTCTAGATTTGTATTACACTCCATCAGCATTGGCTTTAGGAGTGTTGAAACAATCAATGATAATATGATTTGGAATCATATTGATCATTATTTCTATGATTAGCTTTAGCTTAGAAGAATGTTTAAATTTAATATGACGAATAATATTAAATATCGCTGTTGTAATAAACATACAGTTATTACAAGCTTAACCACTTGTTTTCTCATTGCTGCCTGCATAATAATATAATAATTATCATGATAGCAATCAATGATGTATGCGGTTTAATTTGAAAAATTATATCTTTCAAATTGATTACATGAACATGTGCTTTATATGTATATCTTTAGCGTGTCGTTCAATGTTATTAAAATCAAGAAAATATATGTTGCACATCTTGCATATGAATTTAAACTCTTTATTTTTATTATTTGATGGTTAACATTCTCATGTGATAATTCATTGCAATTCTGATTTAATAATTTTAAAAATATTGATCAACTGATTTTTTGAAGATTAAATTATAGTTTTAAATGTTAAAAGGTCAGATGTCTCCAGAAAAATGTAACATTGACAAAGATGAAGCCTGAAAAAGAAAAAAGATTTGATTAATAGGAAATTTAATCTTAATATTAATTTGAAGAATTATACAGACCTAGTTGTACACTGAAATACTTTTGAAATTTTATATGTCCCTTAAGTATTATGATGGTTTTTAAATAAAAACAATATTAAATCATTACTTTAATATCTTCATATTTTAACACTGAAGTAAAATATTACAATTTAAATGATATGCTTAATTAAATTAAAACTGAATTTATCAATACAAAACCATTTATTTTTACATTTCTCTTAAAAATTTCACTATACAATTTTAAGTCGCAAATAATATCTTAAATTTAAAAATTATAAAGTTGACAGTAAATATTTAAGTATAATAAATGATCAGAAAAATGTCCAATTTTGGGATCACGGAATCCATAAAAAATAATACATATTGAAAAAATACTAAGCTGTATACCATTAATAAACATTGGTTTGTTGCAAAGTTATAAAAAATCCAAATACAAAGTAACAATGAGGTCGATTGTTAATAGTAGTACCACCTGTCGTGCTTTTCACTTCAAATTTGAAAATAATAAAGTCATAATACTGATACTTTTCTGGTCTGTTTATTGTTAAGAATACTGAAGATTTTGAAATTGAAATTAAAATAACATTTGTATAAAATTTTCTTTTACTCATTTAAAATTAAAACTTATAAATTATTTAATTCCTACATTTTGATTTTAGCTAATATTTTAGTACATATTTACAATAAATATCCCTATTTTTAATATCATTTTAAAATAAAACTTTTCATGTCATGAATTTTATAGAGATATAATTTTTGAACATATAAATCTGTTTAACATTTCCGTTATGTTTTCTTGGGTTATTTTACACTAACATGACTTTCTATATGTAATTTTAAACTTTCTGAATTTACAAACTTGCTATCACATAAATAACAGAGGAATTCATCATCATGTGGTAAAATATTTACATCTATTTGATTATCAAAACTTGAAAGTCGAGATGTAACTTTATAATGAGCAGCACTCTTAGGACCTTTGACTTATTGTAAAATTGGAAAACTTAATTACAAATATCACAACTGTTTTGAGTCTCACTAGGCACTATCGTTTCACAGGAAAGTTTTACGGTTTGCTTAATGCATAAATTTATCAGCATGCTTGTTATTCATGTGAAACCTTATTAGTTTTTTATTTATATAAATAAAACCACAATAATAACATTTATAATGTATTTTATCTAAATCATAAACAGAAACATAATGACAATCATCATGATGTCTAATCATGTCAACGCGATATTTTGATTTATAATCACATTGTTCACAATCAAATTTATTAGTATGTACTTCATTAAGTAATTGATATTTATCATTATGCTCAAGTTTTGAATGATTGCTAGAACTGCCAGTCGACGCTGCAACAAAAGTACAAAAATCACATGCGTAACCAATACTATTCAAAATTTCGATTCTTTTACTACGTGGTAATGAATCAGGGTGACGCCGAATAGCATGTAAATTTAAAATATTAGAATCGCTAGTTTTAAATGAGCAATGTTGACAGATATGATGACGATTAACGTGTCTTTTGGTTTTTAATCGTGAGTGCGATTCGTAATTACAAAAATTACAAGTATACACGGTTTTTTGGTTTTTCTCATAGCCATGATTAGAAACAATTTTCGTTTCATTAGACTTTTCTTTCGATACTTCGATTTGCGTTGATGATTGAGCTTGATGATTTGTTTCAGTTACAATTTTAGATTTACGCTTCTTTTTCTTGTTTATTCTTGGATTATTTGCAAGATTGGAATTCGATGATTTCTCAGTCACTAATGATGCTAAGTAAGCCTTTACGTGTTCTCTCATGTGTATTTCAAAAACATGCTCTTTAAACATATCTCTCGATGCCAATTTTAAATTACAAATTATACAATTGAATTCAATAACTCCTTGACTATTTTTTGTTACACTATTTTTTGCTGTAGTGACCGGAGTAGTCTTGACCGCAGAAGAGTAATTATGGTCAATCGACATTTCATATACGTTATCAGTGTGATGTAGTAGTTTTACATCAACATCTGTTATGTTGTCAAGTTCATTAAAAGTAATATCTACTGAGGCGTCTTCTATTTCACATTTCTCTTTGATTTGGTGATTATCAAGAATTTCGGGTATTTGTCGTAGATATTTTAATTTCTTGAATATGAAGAAGCGTTCAGCAACTCTGCTCCTGAAAATAAAAATACTGTGTTAGTTGGAATTTAAATTTAATTAAAATTATTATGGAAACATACAGCACCTGTAATATGTTTATATTTTTTCAATTACACATTTCATGGAGTTTTGGAGTTTTGAAAATATTCATAATTTTGAGTAGATATTAAATGTTAAAAATAATTATTACTTAAAAAAAAAACTAAAAAATAAAATTTTAATTTTAAGTTAACTTTTTAAATTGCATTTTATGTTTTAATTTAAATTACATCTAATATATAGGATATAATGAATGATTTGTAAATAATATTTTTAGATGCAAAAGATTTATGTTAAATTTTATTTATTAAAACATCAAACCACTTATTTTCATATATTTTTTAATAATTTTACAAGATAATATGAAATTTTTGTAACTTATACAACACTGTACAATTTTTATTTATTCTAATTAAGGCTTTGTACATCAAATTAAGAAAACAATTTAGTTTTTGAGCAACAGTCTTTTTTTTTTATCAAACGTAGTTTTAAGTTTAGAAAAAAAGGGAAAGTAAAAATTTTATTTTAAAATTCTTTATACATTGCAAACATTATTTTTTTTTTTGTAAACGACTTGTAAAATAATATTGTTAATATTATACAATAGAAAGTTAATAACTATAACAAACATATGTTTTCTCATTCCCCTGTTAATCAATATTTGATAATAAAATCGTTCAAATATTTAAAATTTGTTTTTGCGAATGAGTCACATCAAAGAATTCTATGCTTAACATATTAGATAAAAATATAAACAGGATATCATCTAATAATTAACTAACTTTGATACGAAAATAGTATTAATTAAATTAAACAATTAATATGAAGAAATTAATTATAATTTTTTTTAAATATCTTTTGTAATATCACTTTTAATAATTATTTGATCTAAGCTTTATACATTATTTACGTTTCACTTCATAAAATGATTAATTTTTTTCCCGTTTAACACAGTAGTTAAGCTTATTGTTTATTTAAATAGTTATTGTAATTTCAAAAAAACTATAAAAATTATTACGATGGATGGGTTTTCGTTTCTTCTAACAAGAATCAAATATTTAAACATTTAAAAACATTTGAATTAATAAAAAATGGAATGATTATTAATTGATTACCTTACAACAATAGTTTGAAGATAAGAAAAGAATTGTAGAAATTAATAGTAACTTTTCAAATAAACAATATTAACGTATAAAATATTGCATTTAAAACCAAAGAAATGGCTAGAAAATGTTCTCAAAAAGTTTTAAAATTTCAATTTTCTTCAGATAGAAATTCAGACAGCACATGATCAATGGTGACTCTTGGTAATGGTGGATGATTACCAGGATGACTTTTCCTATGACTAATTAATCCAGGCTTTTGCGTAAATGCTTTGCCACAAATATCACAAACATAAGGTCTTTGTCCAGTGTGTATTAATAAATGTTGTCTTAGTGCTGTTGTTCTAGTAAACGCTTTACCACAAATTTTACAAGAATGGGGTTTAAGTCCGGTATGTATTCTCATATGTATTTTAAGTCTACTTTGCCTTGTAAACGTTTTACCACATTCTTCACAAATAGCATCTTGTCTTTGTTCGTGTTGCTTGAGCACATGCTCATCGAGATTTGCTTGAGTAACCATTCGACGATGACAGATTGGACATTCAAATTCAGCTTTGTAATGAGCAAATTTTTGATGAACATAAAGAGAGTTACTATTACCACATGTTTTACCACAAACATCACAAATTATTGGTTGTTCTCGATGTTGAAATCTTATGTGATTAGTAAGATCACCTTTTATCTTGTATTTCTTGCCGCATATTTCACACGCGAAATTGTAATCTTCGGTATGTTTTCTGATCACGTGTATTTTCATCTCATATCTATTTTTGTTAGTATAATCACAAAGCTCGCAGGAATAAAATTCAGGCCTAACTACTGGTATTTTGTTTTGCTTTGTTTCTTCCATTTTATGCTTTCTTTTTATATGTAAGTACAAGGAATTTTTCGATTTTGTTGAGAAATCACATTCATTACAACAATAACTGACTTCTTCTTCGGCAACTTCATTGACGTCGTGAACCTTATGCTTTTTTCTATGCGAATAAAGTGTACTTTTATTTAAACTTTTAAATTCACACTCATCACATTCAAATATTCTTGGTTCTCCGCTGGCTGGCCGAGGTTTGTGTTTACGTGTTATATGACTTTGAAGACCCATACGCGTTGGGCATTCATATGTACAAAGAGGACAGGTATAAGTTTGATCATCGTGTGGTGAGCATGTATGAAAATCAATATCAACTTGGTTGCTACTAGAGAAACCACATTGAGCGCATGTTAACACCGTAGTTTCATAATCCTTCTCTAAAATTTCTTCAACTATTTCTTCCTCAATTTTTTCTTCCTCATCTTTAATTTTTGAATTAAGCTCATTTTGGAAACAACAGGTTGAATTGAAATGTTCGATCATTAAATTACGATCGGTTGTATTGTAATCACACGATGGACAGATAAATGTCAAATTTTTCTTCTTTGAATTCTTAATACTTGAAATTTCTTCTATTAATATTTCTTCTTTGATATCATCTTGATCTAATTCAATGTAAGATTTCGTAATAACGTTTCTGCGTGATCTACCGGTACTAGCTAAATCGTCGCTTTCTTCTAGTTTTGAAAAATTTTCTTGATGCTGCTTTTCTAATGGTTTATGCGTACTACGATGACTCTTTAGACGTATTTCCGTTGGAAATTTTAAATTACACAAATCACACGCGAAATTTTCTTTCTTTTCTTTTTTTGTTGGCGATTCATTTTTTTGTTTGATAGGTACTATGCAATACGAAGGTTTTCCATTAAAATAGGATATCTGGTAGAGTGTCATTGATGATGGCTCCGATGAAGTATTGACAACAATAGGACTGGCATGGGTAGTTATAGACTTGATATCTGCATCCAAGTACCTTAAACAAAAAAAAATTCAATGATTAATAAAGACAAATGTAATTGTTTTATTAAACACCAGCCAAACGCTACTTACTCTGAATTCTTAAATTTATTAATTTTTTTTAAGGGTCATTATTTTAAAACAACTATTTTTTAACTACATTGATTAATTTTAAAATACTTTATTTAATCGACAATCTTGGATTTTTTCGAAATTCAGACAATACATGTGATTTTTACATGGCTTTTTTTTTATTATTTTATACAAATTGAAATTTACTTAAAAGTAATTGATTTATATTGTTAATTAAAAAATAAAATTATTTTTACTTTTCCTGACTTAATTTTAGAATTTTTTTGATAAATGATGAACTAATTCTTCTACTAATTATTCTGAGAAAAATGTTTTTCTAAGAATAACATATAATTTTTTTAATTACAACAATATCATAATTTAGTGCATATGATAAATTACAAGTGCATCCTATTAAATTTAACAAATAAACATATTAAACGTTTTTATTTATTTGTTGCCAGTAGATAAAGATTGGAGAACGAAAGCCTGAAAAAGAATAAAAATAAACTATATTAATAATGATTCGATGATATTTGCATTGAAAAATACGAAATTTTCATTACCTCAAATGAAGAACTCAAAGTCAATTGGAGAGATAAAATGTTTAAAAAATAAATTTTTCAAACAAATTTAAAAATAAAATACAAAATGGTGAAAGAATGATATATAATATCTTAAATACTTTTATAATTTTTTAAAAATGATATTCAAAAGAAATTAGAAAATTTTATTAACGAAAATCTGATTTTATTTATTAAATATACATATGCGTAGATTTCAAATTCATTTAAATATAATATAAGAAACGGTTCTTTACAATCTTCAACTAAAGAGTACTTAATTAATGAGTGTATAAAAAAAGTTCAGTAAATTGCGTAAAGTAATTACAAAATATATTAATACTATTTTCTATTTAACACGAAAATCAAATTATTAATTACTAAGCCAAATAAGAAAATTTTTATCTTTAGAAATTTTATTAAAGTAAGTTTAATATTTTCAATAATTAAAAAAAAATTTCTAAACATAATTGTTTTTTTATAAATTACTTTTTAACCTAATGTTTGTAAATTTTTGAAAAAAATGTTTTTTAACATATTATAATATGTATTTAAACATTACAGTTGATCTCAATAAAAAGTAAATCAAAGTTCTTAAATTGAAAGCTTTGTGCAATTCATGTCAACGGTGAGAATGAAAGTTTAAATATTACAAGCGCACTTTTTTGATAAGACTATTGAGAAGGAGGTTCTGATGTTGTTTCGACTAGTCTATGAACTTCAGACTGCATGGCATCGAAAAAATTGGTGAGTATTACTGGTGGTGGTGGATTTTCAGCATCTGGATGTTTTTTCTTCCAATGCAGCATCATCGAGGAACGTTGAGTAAAACAAAATCCGCATACGTTACATATATATGGTTTAACTTTAGCATGAGTTAAATAATGTACTCTTAATGTAGCCGCACAAGCAAATGATTTTCCACAAACAGTACAAAGATTATTTTTTTCAACTTTATGAACGCGTTTTTTGTGCCTCGTGAGATAACGTTTCTTTGTAAATTTAACATCACATTCATCGCAGCAATGAAGACTATCGTGTGATTTCATATGATTCTTTAAATTTTCTTCCGTCAGTAACTTTTGATTACAAATCTCGCATTGAAATTTATATTCATTAATATGCACGACACGACGATGCCTATAAACTGCATCTTGACTTGTATACATACGTCCACAAATATCACACATATGTTGAAAGTCAGCGTGAATACTTATGTGCATCTTAAGATCCATTTTCATTTTGAAACGTTTCTTACAGTGATCACATTCGAAGTTATAATCGTCCGTGTGCTTACGAATCTGATGAGTTTTTAAATAATACTTAGATTTCGCTCTAAAATCACATTTGTCACAACAGAGCATATAATCGCTGTTATCACGATGCCTAATCGTATGTAAATAAAGTTGAGATTTAGATTTGTAAACTTTGTCGCAGTCGGCACATTTGTATGTTTTAGGTGGCACATGCTTTGATTCCATATGCTGTCTTATTTTATGACGGTCAGGATATTTTTCCATACAAATTTTACAACCATATTCGCCACTCTTTAATTTTTTGTACATACGAAGCTCAGCAGACTCTTCAGCAATTTTTGAAGAATCCTTTCCATCAGCCTCTATTTTTAAAGGCTTAGAAACTTCGAAAATATCTAATGGATCTGATAATTTTTGTTTAGAAGCTGATTTCTTCGGTGTTGTTTTACGAGATTTAGCAGCCTCTTTTTTTGAGTTATATTTTTTACGAGGGGATTCGATAATCTCATTATTTTCTAATGTGTTTGATAATTTTCGCTTTAATGTTGATTTCTTTGGCTTAGTCTTGTTAAAATTATCTTCAACTTTGAAAAAATTAGTTTCGCCAAGTTCTGAAGGTCCCCGAACTCTTATCCTGGACATGATACTTTTTTTTCTGCACCAATGTGGATTGTTTGTCCTAAAACATAAATTCATCTTGTTAGTTGAAAATTTAATTAAAGCATAGTTTTATTTTTTTTATTATTAAGGTTTGTAATGATGAAAGGAATTAAAATATTAATATAACATTTAGAAAATTGTATTTGAACATTTAATCTTATTTTCGTTTGTTTATTGCAAATATAACTTTAATATATTAAACACTTGAAAAGAAAAAAAAATAATCGCGCAACATGAAATAATTTTAAAATTATATAAGACGATTTAAACGAAATTTGAAATCTATAAAAAAAATTATTTTATAAGTCATAAGTCGAAAGCTGCGGTCCAATTATTATCCAAAGTAGTATCTTTATCAATCTGGAAAAAGAATTTTCAATTATAAAATGTAAGTCTTTAATTGATTTATTCAAGACACAGAAAGTTAACATTTTTTAAGTTGCCTGAAGCTTTATTTCAAATTCAAATAATGGTCTACTTACAAGAAGTTAATATTTTGTAATCCTGATTGAAACAATCATAAATTTGAATAAGTGATGGTGCTGCAAATATATTTGATTTTCCAATGAATGATAAGCTGCAAATCTTTGAAAATAACTTAAGCGATAATAAAGAATTAATGATCTAAACACAATCAAAATATTTTTTAAAATTACAACACATTTTCAATAAAAAATTTAATTTATTCATTAATGTAAAATGCGTATACAAAATAGTAACACCTAAAATAGTTATGTGACTTATAATTATCAATTACAAAGACGAAATAATTAAAAAATTTTAATCATCACTTAATTCTCAAATTTTTAATTCAAACATAATCAATTTTTCTAAAAACAATTCTTTTTTTTTGTTGATAATATTAAAAAAAGAGTAATTAAAAATAACACAATGTATTATAATATCAAATATATCGTTGATAATATAACTATTTATCCAACTTCTAAAAAAATTTCCTAATTGTATTCGTGTACAATTATATTAAAAAAATTAAAAATTTTAAAGCAAAAACTAGGAACAATTTTGTTCTTAAGGGAATGTGAATTACCGACACATTATGGTTATCCAGTTTTTTTATTCTTAACAAAAAATTTTTTTAATTATCTCTATATTAGAACCTTCCATTTTAACAAATAAAAAGCACAATATAGAGATATTTCGGAAAACTTTTGATAAAAATTAAAAATTCGAGAAGCTGCAATGTCAATAACTATGTATGAATCATATACAGGACTAGTTAAAAGAAATTTTTGGCGTTGTTCTAATGAACTTCAGTCTCTATGGAATTGACAAGTTCGGTAAGTTTAACGGGAGGTGGCGGACGTTCAGCATCTGGATGTTTTTTTTTCCAATGTGACATCATCGAAGAACGTTGAGTAAACCTAGATCCACATACATTGCACAAATATGGTTTAACTTTAGCATGAATAAATTGATGAATTCTCAACGCAGATGAACAAGTAAATATTTTTCCACATGCAGAACAAAGATGGTTTTTTTCAAATTCATGCACGCGTTTCGTGTGTCTCACGAGATAATGTTTCTTTCTAAATTTTAAATCACATAAACGACATTCAAAAGGATTTTCATGTGATTTCATATGAATTTTTAAATTTTCTTCTGTTAATAATTTTTGACCACATACCTCGCACCGATATTTATATTCATTAATGTGAGCAACACGACGATGATTACCAAGTGCATGACTATTATGATACAAGTTTCCACAAATATCACACATACATTGAAGCTTATTATGAGTACTCATATGCCTCTTAACATCATATTTTAATTTGAAACGTTTATTGCAATAATCACATTTAAAGTTATAATCTTCCATGTGCTTACGGGTTTTATGAGTTTTCAAATAATATTTTGTTTTGGCTATAAAGTCACATTTATCACAACAGAGCGTAGAACCGTTACTGTTCTCACGATGCCAAATCATATGTAAAGAAATTTGAAATTTTGTTTTATAAACTTTGCCGCAGTCATCACATTCATATGTTTTAGGCGGTCCATGCTTTAATTCTATATGCAGCCTCATTTTATGACGTTGGTGATATTTTTCCATACATATTTTACAACTATAACCACCACTTATTAATTTTTTGTACATAAGAGGCTCAGCAGACTCTTCAGCAATTTTTGAAGAAACCTCTCCATCAGCCTCTATTTTTAAAGGCTTAGAAACTTCGAAAATATCTAATGGATTTGATAATTTTCGTTTAGAAGCTGACTTCTTTGGTGTTATTTTACGAGATTTAGCAGCCCCTTTTTTTCTTCCTATTTTTTTTGAGTTACATTTTTTTCGAGGGGATTTGATAATCTCATCGTTTTTTAAAGTGCTTGTTATTTTACGAGATTTAGCAGCCTCTTTTTTTGTTCCAATTTTTTTTGAGTTACATTTTTTTCGAGGGGATTTGATAATCTCACCATTTTTTAATGTGCTTGTTATTTTACGAGATTTAACAGCCTCTTTTTTTGTTCCAATTTTTTTTGAGTTACATTTTTTTCGAGGGGATTTGATAATCTCATCATTTTTTAATGTGCTTGTTATTTTACGAGATTTAGCAGCTTCTTTTTTTGTTCCAATTTTTTTTGAGTTACATTTTTTTCGAGGGGATTTGATAATCTCATCATTTTTTAATGTGCTTGTTATTTTACGAGATTTAGCAGGCTCTTTTTTTGTTCCAATTTTTTTTGAGTTACGTTTTTTTCGAGGGGATTTGACAATCTTATCATTTTTTAATGTGCTTGACAATTTTCGCTTTGATGTTGATTTCTTTGGCTTAGTCTTGTTAAAATTATCTTCAACTTTAAGAAAATGGGTTTCTTCAAGTTCTGAAGGTTTAGAAACTTGGGAAATATCTAACGTTGCTTCAGCAGTTTCTTTTTCTATTCCAATTTTTTCCGAGGCATATTTTTTTCGAGGAGGTTCTCGAACTTTTATCCTGGACATGATTCTTTTTTTTCTGCACCAATGTGACTTGTCTTCCCTAAAACATAAATTTAACTTGTTAATCGATAATTTAATTACAGCATAGTTTTATTTTTTTTTTAATTATTAATTCAGGTTTTTAATGATAAAAGAAATCAAACTATTAATATAATATTGAGAAAATTTTATTTTATTTGCGTTCGTTTATTGCGAAGATAACTTTCGTATGTTAAACACTGGTAAAGAAAAGAAAATATGATCTCGTAACAGAACAGTTTTGAAATTATATTATTCGGTTTGAACGAAATTTCAAATAAATGGTATGATATTCGATAATTAGTCATAAGACGAAAGTTGTGGTCCAATTATTATCCAAAGTAGTATCTTTATTAACCTGGAAAAAGAATTTTATACAATGTAAATCTTTGATTGAAAATTACCATTTTTTGAGTTACATAAAGCTTTATTTTAAATTTGAATATTTAAATAATTGTCTACTTACAAAAAGTTAATAGTTTGCGATTCTGATTGAAACAATCATAAATCTCAGGTGAAGAAATCCTCATATTTAGCTTTCCAGTGGATTGTAAGAATAGATCCTTGAGAATAACTTAAACGATGATAACAGTACACTTGAAGCTTAAAAATTCATCATATGCAATGCTTTATAATAAATAATCAATAATTTAAATATTTTGATTACGATTAAAATATTTTGAAAAATTACAACATATTTTTAATAAAAAATTAGATTTATTTATTATTATTAAATATACAAAACAGTAACACTCAAAATAGTTACATGACTTATTAATTATCAATTACAAAGACGAAATAAGAAAATCTTAGTTATCAAATTTTTTATCTTAAAATAATCAATTTTTCTAGAAATAATTAATATTTTTAAGTATGATGATGATTGTATTAAAAATAAAATAAATAGCCAAAAATATTTGAAAACAAAAACTAGGAACAATTTCTGCTTAAGTACATGGATTGGTTAATATTAATGGCCTGTTAAAGCTTAACTTAAATCAATCAATAAATAGGACTAGTTAAAATATTTATGGTCTTGTTTCAACGAGTCTTTGCTTCAGGTTGTACGGGATTGACGAATTCAGTAAGTTTAACGGGAGGTGGCGGACGTTCAGCATCTGGATGTTTTTTTTTCCAATGCAACATCATCGAAGAACGTTGAGTAAATCTAGATCCACATACATTACATAAATATGGTTTAGCTTTAGCATGAGTTAATTGATGAATTCTTAACGTAGCTGAGCAATAAAATTTTTTTCCACAAACAGGACAAAGATGATTTTTTTCTAATTCGTGTACGATACTCTTGTGCCTTTTAAGATAACATTTCCTTTTGAATGTAACATCACAATCATCGCATTTGTAAGGATTTTCATGAGATTTTTTAATATGACTATTTAAATTTTTTTCTGTTAATAATTTTTGATTACATATCTTACACTTATATTTATATTCGTTAATATGCATGACACGTCGATGCCTAACAAGTGCATCGTTATTGCGATACAAATGTCCACAAATATCACATATATGTTGAAGTTCATCGTGAATACTTAAATGTAACCTAAGATCTGCTTTGATTTTGAATCGTTTATTACAATGATCGCACTCAAAGTTATAATCGTCCGTGTGTCTACGAATTAGATGGGCCTTTAAATAATGCTTAAATTTGGCTTTGAAATCACATTTGCTACAGGCGTAAAGATAATCGCTACTGTTCTCGCTATGCTGATTTATGTGTACGCTAAGTAGATATTTAGATCTATAATTTTTGTCACAATGAGCACAATGAAATATTTCAGGCGTTTTTTCCACGTGTTTTGATTTTATATGTTGGTTGACTTTATAACGATGGCTGAACTTTTGCTTACAAACTGTGCAGCGAAATTCACCATTACGCAATATTTCGTACAAAAGAGGTTCAGCAGGCTTTTTTTCAATTTTTGAAGATTTTTTTTGAGATTTAGTTGACTGAGATGTAGATTGAAGCTTCATTTTCTTTGTAGGAGACTCAGAAATGTTGGAAACATCTAATGAGTCTAATAATTTTCGTTTGGAAGCTGATTTCTTCGTCGTCTTTTTTCGAGGTTTAGCAGTAGCTTTTTTTTTGCGGAGTCTTTTTGAGGTACGTTTTTTTGGAGGAGACTTAGTAACTTTGGAAATTTCTAGTGGAATTGAAAATTTTTGTTCGGAAATTGATTCCTCCGTCATCTCAATTAAATTTTGCTCAAGCTTAATAAAGTCAGTATTGATTAGTTCTAAAGGTGATCGTACTCTTAGCTTCGACATAATATTTCTGCACCAAGGTTGATTTTCTTTCCTAAAACATAAATTAAATTTGTTAGTCAGTAAATTGATTACAGTTAATTAGGCTTATTTCTTTTTTAATTAGTTTTGATTAAGAATTACAATGATACAAAAAAAAACTAAAATATGGATAGCTATTTTTTCAATTTATAGGAAATTTTTTTAATTGACATATTTAATTTAATATCGTATTTTTTGTTAATTCATTCATTGCTAATGCCATTTCAATATATTAAACAATGATAAATAAGAAAAATATTAAACATTTAACATTATACAGAAATAAAACTACAATATTATTTTAACGAAAGTTTAAATCAATCATGATATTCTTTTAGTAATCAGTTATAAAACAAAAGCCATTGTCCAATGATTCTTCAAATAAGTAACTTTGTTAATCTGAAAAATGTATATAATATTCGATTAGTTTTTAGTGGTTTTATCGAAAAAAAAAACACAACTTAAAAACTTTCTTCATTTTAAACTTGATGAATTAAATAATTGTCTACTTACACGGAACTAATGTACTTTGTCATTTTTTGATCAAAATAATAAATCTAAACAGATGGTGTTGCAGACAAATCTTTGTTTATCTTTCCTAAGTATCATAAATATGACGAAAAATAATTGTTTCAAGCAATGGATTTCTAATATCATCTTATTTAATGAAAAATTAGATTTATTTATTAAAATAAAAAATATACATGTAATATAATACACTTGATTTCAACAAAAAAATTTTTAATCCTTAAAATTCGTTTGGACGTAATATAAGAAGTCGATTTCTACAATTTTTAACAAATAAATATGTAGATAAAGAATAAAAAAAATATAGTACGCTGATGCGTGAAATGATTACGTACTTTATTTTTGTGTTTCCACACAAAATTTAAATTACCAATTATAAAGCCGAATCAATAGAAAATGTTTTTATCATTGCCTTAGTCTTTTTAAAAATTATTGGTTTAAACGATAGATTTTTGTAGACAATTATATTGTTCATAAATAATGATATTAAGATCAAAGTCATCATTTAAAATATAACTATATAAACAATTTGTTGCGTTAGAAAAAAAAATTATAAAAATTTTTTACAAACATGAACCATTGTTTATTGCAATATCAAAATATTTTCTCGATAATATGCAAAGATTGTTTATCAGCCTTTTACAAAATTGTTATCAACTCGCGTTCACATATTATTTTACACGTTAAGAAATTAAATCTTTTACAAAAATAAGTTTTGTTTTAAAGTACTTAATTAAGATCACATTAATAAATAAAGTTAGATCAACATATACAAATTTTGCATTGCTTGACACATATAATTTGTTTTTTTAAACGATTATTCAAATAAAATAATAAACGTTCTTAAATTAACAAGTGCCACATTTCTACAAACTCAGAAAAATGAAAAATTAAAAAATCGACGATAATCGTTTAGCAGGACTAGTTAGAAGGTTGCTGTGGCGTTGTTTCAACAAGTTTATGTACTTCAGATTGTATGGTATCAAAGAAATTGGTGAGTATTACTGGTGGTGGTGGACCTTCAGCGTCTGGATGTTTTCTTTTCCAATGTAACATCATCGATGATCGTTGAGTGAAACTAAATCCGCATACATTACATATATACGGTTTAACTTTAGCGTGAGTTAAATAATGCACTCTTAACGTAGCCATGCAAACAAATGCTTTTCCACAAACTGGACAAAGATTTTTCTTTTCAACTTTGTGCACGCGCTTTTTGTGCCTCGTAACGTAATATCTTTTTGTGAATTTCAGATCACATTCATCACAGCTATGGAGATTTTTATGCGAGTTCATATGATTCTTTAAATTTTCTTCCGTTAGTAACTTTTGATTACAAACCTCGCATTGAAATTTATATTCGTTAACATGAACAACTCGGCGATGCTTGTAAAGAGAATCTTGACTAGTATACATACGTCCACAAGCATCGCACATATGTTGAGATTGACCATGTGTGCCTAAATGAAACTTAAGATCCATTTTCATTTTGAAACGTTTATTACAATGATCACATTCAAAATTATATTCGTTTGTATGTTTTCGAATTTCATGAGTTTTTAAATAATGTTTAGATTTGGCTCTGTAATCACATTTGTCACAGCAGAACAGATAATCGTTACTGTTCTCACGATGCTGATTTGAATGTAAAGTAAGCTGGTATTTAGATTTAAAAATTTTGTTGCAATCGGCGCATTTGAACGTTTCACGTGGCGCGTGTTTGGATTTTATGTGCTGTTTTACCTTATAACGATGGCTAAACTTTTCAAGACAAACTTTACAACCAAAGCCACCAGTTTTTAATTTTTTGTACATAAGAGGTTCAGAAGATTTTTTTTTCATATTTAAAGAATTTTCTTGAGATTCTTTGACTTCAAATGTACATTCAGATTTCGCTATTTTTGCGGGAGTCTTAGAAGACTCAGGAATTTCTAGCGAATCTGATAATTTTCGTTTAACAGGTGATCTTTTGGACATTTTATTGCTTAAAGTTTGTTCAAGTATGACAGGATGAGTATTGCTAAGTTCTGAAGGTGCTCGTACTCTTATCCTGGAGGTGATACTTTTTTTTCTGTACCAACGTGTGCTGTATTTCCTAAAACATAAATTTAACTTGTTAATCAACAAATCAATCATGACTTTGTATTATTTATTGGTTAGTTATTGTTAGCTAAGGATTACAATGGTCAAAAGGAACTAAAGTATTAGTAGAACATTCAAAACATTTATTAAGATTTATCTTAATTTTACAAAAGACAACTTTCATTAACACGTTTCATTTAATATTCTATTCGCATTCATCTGTTACGAAGATTCTTTTAATGTATTAAACACATAATTAATAAGAAAAAATAAATAAATTAAAATAAAACATGTAACATCAAACACTTATTCAACTAAAAAATACGATTTCAACGAAATTTCAGATCAATGATGCAATTCTTATTTAATAATCAGTCACTAAGCGGAAGACACTGTCTAATGATTCCTCAGAGTATAAGCTTTATTAATCTGAAAAAAAATTAAGTGTTATATATTGTAAGCCTTGTATTAATTTAAATAGAAGTCATAGAAAATCTAAATAAATTGAAAATTTTCCAATGCTTCTTAAAAAAAAATATTAAATAATCGTGTACTTACAAGGAACCAATACTTTGCCATCCTGGTCGAAATAATGATGAATCTCAATAGGTGGTGGTGCAGGTAAACCCTTATGCTTAGCTTTCCAGTGGATCATAAGCGCAGATCTTTGAGAATAGCTTAAACGGCAATGATGGCAAACATAAGGTTTAATTCCGCTATGAGATAATGCATGAATTCTCATTGTAGTGCGTAATGCAAATGCACGACCGCATTCGAGGCATGGGTAAGGCTTTTCACCACTGTGAACGCGTACGTGTTTCTTAAGATGATCACGACTTGACAAACGTTTACCGCAATCATCGCACGCAAATCCTGTTTGCTCGTTTTCTTGATGCAATGGCAAATGATTTAACAAGGATTTGCGTGACATAAAAACTTTGTTACAGTCTTTGCAATTGTGTAGAGGCTTAGCACCCTAAAATATCATTGTAATTTAAGTTTTCGTAAATTTTAAAATTTTCATTTTAAATGAGAGGATTTTCAAAAAATTCCTTCATTTATAAAAAAAAATAATATCCATACAATAATACTTACATTTTTATAAAAATCTTCAGAGTGAACGTCCTTCAGATGTTTGACTAATTCTTGTTTTGTCCTTAAAATGCAGGCGCACTTATCGCAGACGTATCTTGGCTTTATTCTAGGCTTCTTACAATCTTTATTATTGATTTTTTCATGCTCGTATTTAGCTGGCCAAGTTTTAAAGCATTTAGCACAACATTTACAAACGTATCTATATATTGCTGCGTGTTTCCTTAAAGCATGCAATCTTAATAAATTTTCATTTATACTCTTATGTTTACATTTGGCGCATTCGTAAAATTGCGTATGATCATCGGCATTGTAATGCGTCATTTCTGTATGATTTTTCAACCAAACCTCTCTTTTAAACGTATCTTGACAATACGAGCATTCATAATTGAAGCAATAAGTATGAGCTCGTAACATATGGCGAACAATCAGTGATTTTTGATCGGCTATTGTTGTTTTGCTTTCTTTGGCTTGGTTACAAAGCTCGCAACTAAAGGTGCCGTTTGGTAATTGTTTGTATACGGCAAGCTTGGTCATTAAATCTTCTTTGTCCTCGTCAGATGAATCGATTTTTTCATCATCGTCGTTGATTGATTTATTGATCGAATCGCGGTTATTGGATTTTTTGATAATGGATGGTGAGGTTTTAGGAGTATTAGGTTTTAGTTTCTTTGTAGGTGACTTACTCTGATTAGCTGTTTCCGTTGTATTTTCTTTATTAGATTTAGTATGATTGGGCGATCTTAATGTTTCCCTAGAATACACAAACACTTATTTAAACAGAGAAAAAAAAATAAATTTTATAAAAATCAAATAAAATAAATACCTTGAATGAGTATCCAAAGTAGATGATGTTGATTCTTCCGATTGGTCAGGGATCTCTGTTTTAACTGTGATTGATGCATCGCAAACATTTTCTGCCAAGCCAGCTTCGTGATTTTGCATCTCTTGTCTAATTCAATTAGATTCTTTTCTCTATTTAGCAAGATGTAAATAAGGCTAACGTCCTATACTTTTTAATAAGGATGAAAAAATAATGGAATTTTTAAAAATATAATTTAAGCGTTTATACGACAATAATCTTTTTAGGAGTATTTTAATGATTAAAACATATTAAAGAAAAATTGAAATGTAAGGTTTGTTTGTTGAAATTAAAAATATACATCGAAAACTATTATATCAAAGTTTTTTAGTTTATTAATTACGAAATTATAACAATTCATATTTACAAAGTTCACTTACACTTCTTTTGCGATCGTTAAATAACTATTTATCCTTATGTTTAACACTTGATTAATTATTTTAAACAAATAGAGCTGTACAATTTGTATAAAGGTATTTTTTTCAAATAATTATTAAAATTTTTTTATTATTTTAGAATTATTTAACATATAACCTGTACTTTGAGAACTATATTTTTATGTAGTTATGGTCGGTACATCAAAATTTTTCATTCGTTTGTTAGCGTGGAATAAATGAAAATCAATTTATTTTCATATGTTTATCAATTCGAATATTTTAACCTTTAAATATCAACGTTTCGTATTTTACCTTTTAAATATTTATTATAATCAATGTACTTATCATATGATAGTTTTTAACTAAAAAAAAATAATTTTATTTCATTCAATTCGATCTCAGTCTTTATAAAAGATGATTCGACAAATGATGCGCCGCAACTACACTTGATGACAAAAACCATTATTGATACTAATTTGAATATAGCATTTCATAAATGCGTTATATTTAAGTGCTAACCTCTCAGTAAGTTATATTTTTCTCACTTCTTTTTTCTTTTATTTTTCAAAGATTATTTGAAACAATTTATTTAAAGAAATTTTGGCAATATTTCAAAGAAAAGTGGATTCAATTAATTAATATGTACAAGATTTAGTAGAATTATACATTAGTAGAAATTTTTAAACAATATATTTTACAATCTTTGATAAATGTCAGTCTTGAATGATTTTATTTTGTTTAAATAGTTATAGTTATTCTTTTATTACTACTTATACTTTAAATAAAAATCATTCTATTATATTTTTGCTAATCAACAAAACATAAAGGAAAAATAAGTTAATTGTTTTAATTTTTTATGAATAAACAAAAATTCATTAAAAATTTTTAATTAAAAAATAAACGCGCTATATATGCTTCTTAAACGTCTTTAAAAAAATTTACTTTTTTCATAAAAAATTCTGTAACTTGTATAAACATTATCTATACATATTTAACAAAATGACTTATTTTTTCTCATTCTGTTCTTCAATAGTCTTCAATATATTTTTCAAAATAACAGGAGGAGGTGGTTCAGTTTCTCCAGGATGTTTTTTCCTCCAATGTAACATCATTGGCGTTCTTTGAGTAAATCCTAATCCACAAACATTACATCTGTAAGGTTTTAAACCAGCGTGTATTAATGAATGAACTTTTTGAGTTGGTTGATCCGCAAATACTTTGCCACAGTCAGGACAAGGGAAAGCCTGCTCTCTTGTATGTACATTTCTATGTTTGATTAGATTATATTTACTAGCACATTTAACGCCGCACTCGTCGCATTCGAATGTTCTACTGTGTAATTTCATATGATTTGTTAAACCTTCTTCTGTGGCCAATTTCTTTTTACATATCGTGCATTGATATTTATATGTATCAAAATGATGTCTACGATGGGACATTAATAAATGTTCACCTCTAAATATTTTACCACATATATCGCACATATGTTGTTCGTTACTATGCGATACCAAATGATCAACTAATTCGCGTCTTACTTTAAAATGTTTGCCGCAATGCTCGCATGTAAATCGGAATTCATTTGTGTGCATTCGGTAAATATGATAGCGTAGAGCACCTTTGCTAGGTGTTTTATAATCACATTTCTCACAAGGATATATTTCATGAGAATCGTGCGCGATTCGTTTGTGAGTCTTCAATGAAGTTTTACGTGTAAAATCTTTATCACATAAGTCACATTTAAATGGACGTAAATGACTGTGTTTACCGTATATGTGTTTAAGCATACCTCGACGATCAGGTCGCGTAAACTGGCATATGTTACATTGATATAGACCTTTTTCGATCTTACCAAAAATATCTTTCATCACATCTTCGTTATTCACTGTTGTATCATCTTTGTCACTATCATCACTGTCGATTTGTTCGTTAGTGGTAACGATCTCTTGTGAAGTGGATGGAAGCTCTTCCGTATTAGATTGTGATTCTTGAACAGGCAATGGTTCTTGTTTCTTTTCATTTTCGGGATTTTCTTTGTTTGCATTTTCTTCTTGAACTTCAATCTGTTTAACAATAACATCTTTAGGTTTAGGAATTTTCGGTGATTTTGTTTGATTTTCTAGTCTTTTCTTTTTAGGTGTTTTGGGTTCTTTAGGCTTAGCTTTTCTGATACGTTTCTTAGGTGTGCTTACTGGTGGGGCAGAATTAGAAGTTTGTAACAAAGGATCTTGAAGATTAACTACATTAACAAAGTGTTCTTTTTCTAATTCTGGTACTGTCAAGTTCTTCGGTTGCTGATTTTGGTTTACTACCAAAATATGATCTTGCTTTGGCGGTTGTGCCACTATGGAATTCTTCTGCTGTTGATCTAGCGTCTGAGGTACCATCAAAAGAGGTTCTTGTATGGGAGCTGGTAATATCACTAATTGATTATCAGGCTGTCTTATGAGCAAAAATTGTTGTTGTGGTTGGGAAAACTGTTCCAATATTGATGGTTGACGTTGCTGTTGATGTAAAGTATGTTGTCCAAGTGGTTGCTGCTGGCCTAAAATCTGTTGTGTTGAAGCCTTTTTTTGTTGCTGATCTTGTGCATTATCCCATTCACTTTTTACACTGATGAAAAGGATTTGATTGTTGGCACCTTGAACACTGATCATATGCTCCCTAAAACACAAATTCGTTCAATTAATTATAAATGCCAATGCATTTTCATTAATTTGACAAATTATTACGTACTATTTATTTGGTCTTGGTTAAGCTTGTGATTCTATATTAGTTTTAATATATTTTTTTTCATTTATTCCATTCTTGGTTTAATTAGAATTTTTTTTTCACAAACGTATAAAAGTATAAATAAAAAGACAAATAAATTCGTTAAAATTAAATCTTACAAAAGTAACTAAATTACCTTATTAGCCTGTAAATAAACGAAATGAATGTTGTGAAAAAAATTCGTAAGAAGTATATTTATTTATAAAAAAACTTTAATATTTAGTAAAATAAAATAACATTCTTTTATGTTACAGAGAAAAGCGTTTATAATACAAACGAAGTACTATATTCAATATACAATATTGATTAATGAAGTGAGGTGTCAGTAATTAATTTTTTTTACAAAGTAATTAAACTTTTAAAATAAATACGTTTTAACGGTTAATATTACAAACTTAAAGTAACAATATTTTTACATTATATTTCCACATTAATACATTGTGCTTTATATTATTATAATATAAAATTACAGACAAGTATTTTGCAAAATTAACTTTCATTATCGTTATAGTCATGACTTTGAACGTCAATAATTTGAACGACATTATTATAATAATCCTGATTTTCAATGTCAATATGTTCAACTTCAATACATTGAACGTCAATATTTTCAACTTCAACACATTCAACGTCAATATTTTGAATGCCATGATAATATTCATTTTCTTGATCATTACTATAATCATTATTTTCAACGTTATTCATATAATCATTATTTTCATCGTCATTTTCATCATTATTCATATCAATATTTCCATTGTCATTAATATAGACACCATTTTGAAGTGATTTTTGTTTGACGTAATCTCTAAGAGAGGCAATCTTATCTTTGGCATTTTCAACAAGATCATAAATTTTTACTGGTGGTGGTATGCCAGCTGCCTCAGGATGCCTTGCCTTACGATGAGACATTAGTCCTGGTCTTTGACTAAAGTCTTTACCACAAATGTCACAATGATAAGGTCGTTCACCTAGATGTTTCAATAAATGAAATCTCAAGTTAACTTTACTGGCGTAAGGCTCGTCACAAATAGGACATTTACACGCTTTAGCATTTTGGTGTCTGTACATATGTTGTGTAAGATAATCTTGACATTTGAATTCCTTATAACATATTTTACAAGTATAATTTATTTCGTGTAGTTTCAAGTGACTATCTAAATTCTTTTGAGTTCTAAGTTTTTTGTTACATATATTACATACAAAATTTTTAGGTTTAGTTTCGTGCATGTGAGTTATATGAGAACTTAAACAACCCATATTTGGGTAAATTTTACCACAATAATTACAAACACAAGGAGGTTCAGAATGAGTTTTTACATGTTTATTATAAGCTCTTTTAGTTTTAATTGGTTTATTACATATTGGACACTCGAAACTATAGCCTTCAGTATGTTTGGCGTTAAAGTGATGTTTAATGTTACTACGTGATTTAGTTTTGAAATCACAAACACTACAATTATAGAATTTCACATCATCGGAATGAATATATTTAATGTGCCAATTTAAATGGTTAATTGACTTATAACTTTTAGAGTTTGGACACTGATCACATTTGAAAGGCTTCATTTCTACGTGTTTATACATGTGAAGCTGTAAGTGTTGGTTATCAGGAAATGATTTGTCACATTCAGTGCAAGGATAAGTCTTTTTTTGTTTCTTTGGCTTTTCCCAATCTTTGTCTTTATCCTTAGGTGCTTTTCTTTTAGTTGCTTTTTTAATAATCTTTTTTGTTTTATTATCTTCACAATTTCCGAGCGGATCATCAATGTTACTTTCATACTGAAAGTCATTCGTTTCATCGTCTATGAAATTTTCATCTAGATTATCATTTGCCGGACTAGTTTCATACCTACAGTCATTGGTTTCACTGTCTACGAAATTTTCATTTAGATTATCATTTGCCGTATTAGTTTCATATCTACAGTCATTCGTTTCATTGTCTACAAAATTTTCATCTAAATTATCATTCGCCGTATTAGTTTCATACCTGCAGTCATTCGTTTCATTGTCTACGAAATCTTCATCCAAATTATCATCCGCCGTATTAGTTTCATACCTGCAATCATTCGTTTCATTGTCTACGAAATCTTCATCTAGATTATCATTTGTCGTATTAGTTTCGTATCTAATGTCTTCATTATTTTTATCTAACATATCAGTTTCCGTATTAGTTTCGTCTTTAACGTCATAAGTTTCATCATCTACAGGGTCAAAATCTTCTATTTCCACTTCTACTTCGCTATCATCATTATTACCCATTACCATTCTTAAATCCGTATCTGTGTTATTTAAAGAATAGTCATAAAAATTGTCTACTTTCATTTTTACTTTGTTTACGTTATTTACAGTTTTTATCGTTAACTTTTCATATTTAACTGTTGTACTCGAGCGTGGACAATACTTTTCCTCGCGTTCGAGCGCTCGACGAGTTGTTTGATCCGGGGGTTCAATTGTATCATATTCTAATACTTTTTGTAGATCCTGTAAATTATCTTTTGTATTATATTCTTCTACTTTTTCTAGATCCTTTGAATTATCTATTGTATTATATCCTTCTACTTTTTCTATATCCTGTAAATTATCTGTTGTGTTATATTCTTCTACTTTTTTAACATCCTGTGAATTATCTGTTGTATTATATTCTTCTACTTTTTGTAAATCCTGTGTACTATCTTCTGTATTATATTCTACAACTTTTTGTAGATCCATGTCTCCATTCATTATAATATAATTTGAATACGCTGAAGATTGCAGAGTAGGTTCATCTTCGAGTATCTGGATTATACTTCCATCTGCTGATTTTGTAGCATATAAAACGTCTTCGGACTTCACTGATATATAGTTTGCAACGGATTCCATGCTTTGATTCCTAAAACAAGAATACAATCGTATTAATTTCATCATTATTTTCACCAAGTACAAATTTTCCAAAATTTAAATCTTATTTTAAAATCAATCATTCTTGAAAATGTTAACTTTCAGAGTTGCGAAATTAATGGTATCGATATTTGCAATTTATAGCTATTATGTTTATTTAAATATTGAGGCCAAATGACAATTATTTTATTACAAAATTGTCACATAGTATGAACTTTTAAGAAAATAATAATGAGAAATAGTAAAAATTTAAAAAAATAATAAGAAATAAAATTCCAACACACCAAGGAATTCCTGTTATTATATTATGTAATAATAAACATCACTTTAACAATATTATTTATTTTTCATCTAATTGCAAGAAATAATTTCTTATGATCTGATGAAAAATAAAGTATTTCATGTTAAATTATTTAAGACTGCTTTATATAAATTAAAATATTACTAGTTTCTAGAAAAAAATAATTTATTTTCTTTTACATTAAAATAATTAAACACAAACGCAAACACATTAAATACGTAACGGATAATAGTTTAAACATTAAGTATTATTATCTAAATTATTCATTATCAGCGTGTGAATCACGTAATAGATTATCACAGATTAACAATTAATCATTATCTCACGAAGTATCAACACATTGTATTTTATATATAATAATTTCAGTCGATAAGAATAAACAGTCGATTTAATTTTAAATACTATTTGCTGTAGATTATGAAATTGAAGATGTGTTAGAATCAGCAACTTTTTCTTCAGCTGCTTTAAGAAGAGTAACAATTTTGATTGGTGGAGGAGGCGGGTCTTTAATATCAGGATGTTGAGTCCTTCGATGTAACATCATCGGTGTTCTTTGTGTAAAACTCTTGCCGCAGATATCACAAACATATGGTTTTTCACCAATGTGCGTTAACATGTGGATCTTTTGTGATGTTAATGAAACAAAAGATTTACCACAAACAGGACATAAAGAATGTTTATCAGTTGAATGTGTACGAAGATGTCTCGTTAAAAAATCTTGATTTTTATATTGTCTGCCACACTGCTCGCAAATATATTTTATTTTATGTAGTTTTCTGTGACTATTTAAATTTTTTTGACTCATAAAACATTTGTTACAATGTTTGCACTTGTAATCTTTAACAAGATCTGTATGCATATGGCGTTTATGACCGTATAATGAATTTTTATGTGGATAAACTTTACCACATGTGTCGCATACGCAAGGTCCCGACGTGTGATCTTTCATATGAGCTTTTAATGTTCTTTTAGTTTTAAATTTTTTTGCACATAATGTACAAGGATATTCGTAAGTATCCGAATGCTTGTTTAAGTAATGAAGTTCAAGGTTCTGTTTTAATTTCGTTTCAAAGACACACTTTTCACATGAGTAAATTTTAGCATTGTCAGAATGAACGCGTGTCATATGACATCGTAAATTGTTTTTAGTTTTGAAACTTTTATTTGGACAATGATCGCATTTGAAAGGTTTTGATGTTCTATGCATTACCATGTGTACTGCTTTTGCTTGACGCCGGGAAAATGTTTTGTTACAGATTTCACAAGTGTGAATTTTATTTTTGTCATTTATTTTTTTGAGATCCATATTTTCATTTGAACATGAATCTTTGTTAAGATCTTCTGGTTCAGTTTTTATTAAAATTGTATCTTTTTCTGAAATACTTTTTACTTGTTCCTCTTTTTCATTTGTCATAATTTCCGATGATGTATTTAAAACTTCTTGGGACTTTATTTTCAATAATCCTAAAGGATCCATCGTTCGCAACCTAAAAGAAAAATTACAATAATGTCAGTTCATAATTATTAAATGATAGATTTTTATTTTGTTCTTGGTGTATAATTCAACATATAATCACTTAAAAATTCTATACTTTTTTTTAGATATATTAATTTATTCAACTATAGTTAAAAAAAAGAATATAACGTACAAAAAAACTTTATTTTATAGGTGACAATTTTATTATATAATTTTATTATAATATAATTTATCACTGTTGTTTTATAATTACTATATTAAGTAACTAAAGGTACAAAATACAACGATAATAAACAAAAACAGGTAGTGAAAGCTATAATTATTTGGTAAGATTGTATTCCTATCGGTCATGCCTATTTATCAATAAATTTTTAAAATATCAATTATTAATCAAATTATGTACCGTTAAAAATGATATACAAATGTTTTATTTTGAATGATACATTTGATATTCATTTTGTATTAACAAATTAAAATTTTTATTATGTATTTGAAAAAATCATTTCTGTAAAATTAATTAAATGTGGACAATTTGTTTGAACCATTGCCAGTGACATTGATTATGATTTACAATTTTTTTAAATTTAATGCTCATTTTTAAACTTTCTATCGTAGTTTTATTCGTGCATATTTTCATTTAAAAAAAAAAAAATAAAAAATGATTTACGTTGATGAGGTATATCATACAAAATCTTATGTATTGATATGTTGCTAAATTTTACAATTATTTTCAATATAAAAACAACTAAATGACTAACTTTCTTTTAAAACAGTAATAAAAAATAACGAGAGCTTATAAAATTACGTTTGAACAAGCAATGTTACACCGTTCTTAACGAATCTTGTGATAACATCATCGGCAGTTTTTCTTAGCTCTTTAATATTGACTTTTGGCAGTCTTGCAATTACATTATGACACTTTGTACTATGTTCTTTTAAAGCTTTCCATGTATTATGCAGCTTACCGCAATCGTTACAACGATAATTCATAATATCACTATGTTTAATAATATGCCTGTACAATGATCTTAAATTATTAAACATTTTTAGGCACAACGGACAGACGAGCATGGCAATCGATGCAAAACGATAATTAACTTTATAACACTTGTGATACTTAACATGAGCTAATGTAGGCATAACACGCTCGCACTTATTACAATATAAATTTTCTTTATGAAAAGTCAAACAATCGTCGTACGGCAAATTTAATTTTTTACTACAATTTAAACATAACGGCTTTGGTGGTGCTTTATTTTCGTCGATTAAATAATCATTATTCTTGTCGTTACAAATACGACAATAATCTTGTAATTCATGATACATATTATGATGATCACTGAATTCAGCCATGTTATTTAATTTCTGAGAACAATAACGACAATATATGATAATACTAGGATGTACAGAACGATGATGTTTAAGCAAATCATCTGGATCGTAGTAAATAACGTTGTTGTTACACGTTGTACAGGAATATTCGTTATCGTTATTACTTCTAAACGTGAAGTCTTCAATCTCATTTTTGGCTACTTTGAAACCATTTTTCTTCCTAGTTTTAACTCCCAATTTATTTGAATTAAAATGATTCTCTTTGATACGATGATTCATAAGTAATTCTGACGATATGAATTTGCCCTGGCACACTTTACACGTATACAGAATATCATAATCATATTCATCGTCGGTATTATCCGAAATATCGGTTTCTTCGTCACTTTCTGTATTAATACATTTCAGATATTGTCGATGTTTAAAAATATCTTGCGTAGTTGAGAAATATTCTTTGCAATTTTTGCACGTTATGAATGGTCTAACTTCAAATTTTTCGTTTTCTTTCTCGCCATCTCCTTTCTGTGGTTTTTCTTTTCTGAATTCATAGAAATTTTTATTGGCGCAGGTACGTTTGTGAGTAGCTAATACTGCATAACTTCGAAAATATTTATGACAAAATTTACAATATGGATTTTTAATGTAAGCTATTTTTCTTCTCTTTCTACGAATTCTTTTTATAATTGTCGTTTTATGATCATGATGATGATCATTATTATTATTCTCTTCTTTTAACCAGTGGTATTCCTTTAGCTGTGCTTTCATCATTTCAATCTCCAAATCGGTCCAACGTGGCAGTATTACGCGTGGCTCTTTATTGTCGAGTATACAGATTCTGCAACAGGAAGAAGGAAAAAACGTAATTCGTAAATTGTATCATTTCTTTGATTTATTTTTTTTTTGTTTTGATTTAAATGATAACAATTTAGTATACCTGAGTCAAAAAATAAAGAATGGATAACAAGATCGAATTTAATTTTATGGTATGAACTTTATTAAAAATCATTGTAAAATACATTGATAAAGTTTACATAAAAGTATATAAAATGACTAAATTCTACTATTGGTAAAGTCATCGCAAATGAAAAATTCGATATAAAAATGGCAGTTGGCAAAAAAAAAGAATATAAAAGTACCATTAAAAAAATCAATAATTTTGTACATTTGGCATCGTTTGCGTATAAAAAATATAATGATTTTGTACATTTGGCATCGTTTGTGTATAAAAAGAGCATTTTCGAAAATCGATAATTTTGTACATTAGGTAGTCACCGTAGATAAAAAAAAATAAAAACTAAATTACGAAAATATTTATAATTTAGCACAATACTGCATTTAATGCATAAGTACCATGTAATCGATAATTTTGTACGAAAAAATTACAATCATCGCAGATGATAAATATTAAGTACTTTAAAAGACTAAGTGTCTTAATTGAAATATCAATTTCAAGACAGCTAAAGCTATATTTAAAAAAGAAAAAATAAAAAAAAATACGAATTGGCACACAACTTTAAGTTGAAAATACTGCAGAGTGCAACATGTAATATAGTTACGTTTTACGTAATTAAGTATAATATTAAATAAGTACACAATAAATGTCTTAAAATTAAAATATATAGTAGGGTCTGAGTCCCGGTTACTGTGCCTGAACCTAATTCTGTGCTTTACATGTATTTCAAATGGAAAGCACAGAATTAGGTTCAGGCACAGTAACCGGGACTCAGACCCTAATTAAGTTTTATAAGTATAAATGGAAATACAAAAAAGCTATCAAGATAAAGCATTGTGTATTAATATATTGTATGAATTTCGTCTTTTTTTGATATTGGAAAAAAATTTCATAGAATTTTTTATCTAAGGCACTTGTGGAATGCAAATAATATTTTAAGATCGACGTTATTTTATGAAAATATTTCATAATAAATAATATTAAAAATAAGACAATTTTAACCTACAATGAACACATTTTTTATACATTTACAATTCCTATAAAAGTATAATTATTAAGGAACGCGGTATCGTCACAGACGGCAAGCGTATGACCTTTTTATTTTGATTTTCGAACATTCCTTATCAAATTTTCTCAAAAACATTTATTTAAAAGTATTATTTTACTGAATCATAAAAAATTATAAAAATGTTAAAATCTAAGAAACGAAATTTAACATTATCTTTTGATTATCGCTCGTTTGGTTTAAAAACAGCATAATTCAAACGAAATTCACACGAAATACACTTACATATAAATATACTTATATATAATTTTTTTCTTAATAGAAGAATAGATAATTGTATCTTAGTAATTGATATGATTGCATAATAATTATTTATTACAATTTATGTTATTGCATTAAACTTTTTTCTGGACGGAAGAATGTATAAAAATAATTACATCTTTCTCCAATAGAGTACGGAAAAATATTTTTTTTTTAATTCTGTTTTTTTTATACTGACATTATTATTGTACTATTTTCTTGGAATAAGGAAGTACAATTTATTAAAATATTATTGCACTTGTGTTTCTCAAAATGGAAGAAAAGTATATATGTTATTGTGCATTGTTATATTTATGGGAATATTAAAAATATAAAATTGCATTGATATCTTAAAAATAAAATACTTAAAATATAAATGCATTGAGTTTTACTTTTATCCATTTTTGGACGGTTGAGTACATAATATATAAATGCAGTTTTCTTGAAAGAAAAAAAATTAAAGTAAAAAATATAAACTGGCAACTTTCTTTGATATAAAGAAAATAAATGCTGTCGGCATTAAATGCATTTTTTGTAAATTCGTTAAAATTGACTTTTGTCCTTTTGGACATGGAATGTATGAGACAAGACGTTTTTTATCCCTTCAATTAATCTTAATAATATGACAAGATAAAATTATTTTAAAACACTGCGTGAGCTAAATACGCGTTTTCTATACGCTCTAACGAGAACTAAATCTTAGCAACATTTTTAAACTGTGTAAAAAAATACTACCGCAAGAAATCTCGCACTTTATTATACTGTTCAAAAAATTATTCTTTATCCGTATATTAATACGTAGAAATATCTTTTCACATATAATAACACGTAGGAAATCAACCAAAATATATAAATGCTCTAATAAAGTATTAAAAACATTAAGGAAATGGAAATTACAGTTTATAAATTGTTGTCCGTGAGTTGTCAAAATATATAAAAAAATCTGTGAGCGGCGCGCATGCGCGTATAGTGCGTACAGCCTAACGGTAAGAGATACATATATGAACAATGAAAAATGCTTTACTTTGTCTGACTCATGTATACAAATTGGCAAGTTTTTTTGTTAGCACATTATATTTAATTAATAAAATATCAGTGACATTAATCATTATTTAATATAATTTCACATTCTTAGAATGCTTTTGAAATCGTTTTTGCTTTTCTTTTTGTTTGGGAAGGGTCTAGTTTTGATAATATAATATAGTTTTAACTTTTTTTCGATTTATCATTCGCAGAGCGTATAGTTTTTGTTAAAATTGATTTTCTAGAGTATAGATGACGTGTGGCGGATTTACCTCACACATGCTATAAAATAATATATGATACGTATGCTCGAAGTGGTCTTCCTACACGACGTACTGCTCAGCACCCTCGCTTAGCTCGGGCGCTAACTGCATGCCGTCAAAAAAAGGGCCACTTACAGCACTCGTATCGTAATGTACTAGAACAGTTTCTCTACATGATTTAATATCTTCAATACTTGAATAACTACCAAGTACTTTTCGGGCAAGATCGGCAATTGGCACTTGTTTCAACGGTTGAAGTACAATACCGTGCGACTTTCTATGTCTAACGAGAGTTGATCTTTGTGTAAAATCATGATTGCACACATCACATTTGTATGGTCTGACTTTGGCGTGCATTAATACGTGTTGATGAAAATTACTTTTGGAATAAAAAAATTTCTGACAAAATGGACAAAAATGTCCTGGTCTATGCTTTGATTTATGATTCATTAACTGAGCAGGACCAGCAAATGTTTCACCGCATTCTGAACAATTGTATCTTTGTACGTGTTTCATCAAATGATTTTCAAGCTTTGATTCGCTTAAAAATTTTTTAAAACACAATCTACAATGAAAATATTGTTCTTCGGTTTTATCAATTTTTCTCTGATGGTGCCATTCATGAGCTTTTACATTTTTAACTTCTTTACCGCAATATCTGCATATTTGATAGCTCACCATGTGAACTTGAGTAATATGCAATAATAAATCTTGTTTAAGCTTATACTTTTTGCCGCAATGATCACAACACAAATTTGCTTGGACATCGCTATGTACGCGTATGTAATGCGCTTGTAATGTTTCTTCGCGTCTATATTTCAAATGACAAACACTACATTCGAAATGAGAATCGGTATTATGAGTTTTACGGTGTTTCGCTAAAACCTCTTCGCTAAAGTATTGTCGACGGCATAAATCGCATTTAAATGGCTTTTTATGAGCATTACGTACGTGAACAGCAACGCGACGATCATTTTTAAATAATTTGTCACAAAGTGGACATCTATTACGTATGCTATCAAAATCATTAATTGTATCTTTAAGCCATCCTGGTCTACGACGTACACGACTTGATGAATAACCATTACTCTTTTTACAATTATCATCCTTGCTGCAATCACCATTCCTCGTACCATTTTGATAAGACATTCTGAAACATGATAGTATAATCGATCGACATATTAATTGTTTTATTTTTCTTAGCTAAAGAATTCAAATCTAACCGCTCTACGTTTTAAGAGGTTACCAGATCCAACATTACAGGTGTAAGGTTTCAGTAGGTTTTTACATACTTTTATTTTTTTAATTTTATTTTAGTTACTACTGGTGATGTGTAAAGCTGGTTTTAGTTCGACCTAAAGGAATGTTAAAGATAAATAAAGGTTATTAAAGCAAGCGTTAAAATATTATCACTGACGTTCTTATTTCAAATATTTCATTGTAGTTGGTTAAAATAAAATCGGTTAAAAAGAAAATTTCATGTTGGGAGCTTTGGGCCAAGCAAAATTAACGGGAGCATAAATACTTAAAATAATTTATGCAAAAAAATTCATTCTCAAGTAAAGTAAATTATTATAGGTTATTGATATATCATGAAGATTTGAAAACTTACCTAAACTTTATAATTTTTAACTGAAATAATAATTAAAAGATATTTTATTAAATTTGTAAAGTTACAAATGTTTTGTACAAATATTTAATTTTAACGGAAGAAAAAATATTATAGATTATTTGTTGAGACGAACATGACGTTACATCATTTTTTAATGATGAAGGTGCTATCTCGTTTTTGAATGAAGAAGATGCTATCTCGTTTTTCTTTTGAAGAAAAGTAATATCTCATTTCCAGCCAAAGAAAAATGGTATGTCGTTCGTAGTTCAAAAAAGGTACTCTTTCGAAAAAATAATAATTTTTTGTACTTTAAATTATCACCCTTAGTTAGTTAAAAGCAACTTAATTTTCAAATTCATAACCCTGATAGAAATTTACTCTAGATCTGTCTGGTTTTGTATATTAAATAATCGAGGCCTCGATAAAACTAGACAAATTTTCTACCAGCAAAGTTTACCTCTTTTATAAATAGTGGTTCATTTTAACGCAAATCCTGCTAATAGTAGTATTTAAGCAACTAGCAAAAGATTATATCTAATACCTCTTTTTAACCAAAAACGAAATGTTGCCTTTCTTCAAATAAAAACGAGATATTATCTTTCTTAAAATTTAGGTGAGATAACGGCATGTTCGTATCAACAAACGATGTAAATTAAGCATTAAATAATTCTTGGAATGTTATAAAATGTAAGGAATGTCTTATGAATGGATAACAGAAATTTTTAAATATATAAAATCTATTTATTATATTTAAAAGTTCTGCGCAATATACATGAATATTATGCATTTTCACAATAAAACGTTAAGGTATAACCAATAGTCTTTTTTTTCTAAATACAAAGTCTCACTTTTTTATGACTTTAGCTATATTGAAACGCATTAACATTCAACTTTAATGAATTTTCTAATCAACTGTTATACGTAGAAATTTAAATAAGCAAATGTGATGGACAAAAAATTAACGATTTCGATAAACAAATCGTATTTGAAAACATTAAATTTACAGAATTTTTTATTGGAAAATATATCTTCATATTATGCGATGTTATAAAAATTTTATGTACAATTATAGCTAAAATATACTTAAACTTAATAGTAGAAAATTTTTCAAGGAATATTTTCAGAGTAATGATACAACTAACAAATTAAATTTTTAAATACTCATAGTATTAGCATTGTTTAAGATACAGTAGTTAATATTAACATTTTAGGAACAAATTACTTTGTAATACTATTATTTTCAGATCACAAAATTAATATTTTTTCATTTATTTTCGAGTCGAATTTATTCATTTTTTAAATGAAAATAATAGCATGAAAAAATAGTAGTGTTGATTTTAATTCAATCTATCAAAGATATAATTAAATGTTTATTATTTTAGTATAATAAGCAAAAATAGAAACGAAGTAGAAAGTTTACATGATGACATGTACCTTCAAGTATTTTTTGATTATATGTATTTTAAAACAAGAATTTTTTCAATTGATTTTAACTTTCAAAAATTCTTTGAAAAATAATTTTGATTATCACGTTATCAAAATTATTGCAAATTTGAAAAATAATTCAATTCATAGTTTATGATTTACAATTCACATTGATCGCTTAGAATAAGTGTAAACGAAATGTACAAAGATGGAAAAAAATCGAAGGAAAGCGCATAATCACAAGTAAAGTGTGCACAAAAGGAATAGAAAAAGAATGTTTCATCATTTTTTAAACACAACTAGATTTTTGATGTGCAGTAAGATTACCCTGGCATGAAAAGCCTCTATGACAAATTTGACAAACATATGGCCTTTCACCAGTATGGCCTCTCCTATGTATTGTTAATGTTGATCTTTGACTAAATGCCTTTGGACATTGATCACATTTATACGGTTTTTCGCCAGTATGTACTCTTCTATGCATTCGAAGATTTTCCGAATCTGTAAAACCTTTACCGCAGGCGTCACAAACATAGGGCTTTTCACCAGTGTGTATTCTTTGATGTTTTTTTAAATGTTCCGCTGAACTCAAACTTTTACCACAAAATTCACAAAGATAAAGTTTCATTGGATTATGACTTTCTTTATGTCTAAATAACGATCTTTTTGTCGCTAATACTCTACCGCATATGTCGCAAGCAGTACTCGTTACTTTTTGAGCTTTTAATTCCGGATGTAAACGTCCACAATGAGCCGACAATTGTCTTCTAAGATAAAATGCACTTGAACAAACTTGACAAACAAATGGTTTATCTCCTGAATGTATGTTGTAATGTTCTTGAAGTTCCGTTGCTTTTAAAAAACGTTTATCACATTCGTTACATTTAAAGGGTAATTCTGCTTTATCTGTATGTCTCGTCATGTGTATACTAAGAGCAGCTAATAGAGTTGTTTCATAATCACATTCTTTACACGTATAACTTGGTAAAAAATGAGTTTTTTCATGCCTCTTTAAATCACGAAACAATCGAAATTTTTTCGGACAATGTTTACACGTAAGATTACCAACGGTATGCCTTGTTAAATGTTTTCGATAATTATTTTTGTGGCGAAACACTTTGTCACATGTTTTACATGTCAATTCTAATTCTTCTTCGTCTTTACCATTTTTTATACTAGAAGTTTTAATGTTGTGCTTTTTAATATGTTGACGTAAACTAAACGCTGTACGACAACTTTTATTACAATGCGCACAATCATATCGATTTTCATTGGATCTATGCTTCTCCGTATGGGAATCTAAAATTTCTTTAGATGCAAAAAATATACCGCATGGTTTGCAATAATAAGCTAAAGGCATATCGTCATCAAGTTCAATACTATTATGGCTTTCTTCGACTGAAACGAAAATTGATTCAACTTTTGGTTCAACTTTAAAAATGTCTTGCTTCTTCTCGCTGATTAAGCTTGTTGTTACCGAAGAAGAAGAATTATCAGACTTGTCCTCAGGTAAACTCTTAGCTGTATCATTGGACAAATATGTTGCTGGATAATGAGTCTCGGAATAGGTGAACCTGAAATTTGAAAGAGCAAGACTGAGTCAATATCTTGAAGCTATACACTATTCTCGCATTATCCTCTTATTCTTATCTTATTTTTATGTATATTTTTTTTGTATATAATGTGTATTTTTTTATCCAGGCTGATTTGTTTAGAATATTTATATAGAGTCCATTGTAGAGTGGATTGATTTTTAATTATGTTCACATTTATTGTTATTTAATTTTTTTTTTACTTTACGAGAAAAATGTTTCGTAATAAATGTAACAGTGGAATTTTGTAAATTCTTTAAAAAGACTTTATTTTTTACAAAATAGTATAATAATCATTGAAAAGAGTGAAGTATGAGTGATATAAACTTGCATATTTCACATTAGTATTTCGAAGGTATAAGAATACATATCGTAACCATATCACAAATACTTTTTTTAATTGTTTTAAATCCAGTTTGACTTTGTAACATTATTATATTTTATATAGTATTGTTGTTTTCTTATAAAATTTTGTATCCAATGTTAAAAATACAAATTTTAGAAACTTTATGGAAGACACTTTTAAATTGACCTCGATGAAATTTGCGCAATATATAAAATACTTATTGTATAGACTATTTAATAATTAACGTTTACTATTCATATAAAATAAATAAAATTTCGACAGTGTTATTTGTTAAATATTGACATAAAATGTCTTTTTTATCACAAAGAATGAAAAAAAAATTTCGACATTACGTATTAAGTCTAGCATGAATTTTAATATGTCCATTTAACACGGCTTTAGATACGAATGATTTATCACAAATATTGCATTTGTAAGGTTTTTGTCCAGTATGATAACGTTTATGTATGACCAAAGTTGAATGCTGCGTAAAAGCTTTTCCGCAATTATCACAAACGTACGGCTTTTCACCTGTATGTATCCTTTTATGAACGACGAGTGTTGTGTTTTTGTGAAAAGCTTTACCACAAACGTCACAAATTAAATTCTTCTCACCACTGTGCAATAGCAAATGATCTTGTAAAGATTTTTTCGACGATACCAATTTGCCGCATAAATTACAGTCATATTTATTTTCACCAGTATGCGATTTAACGTGCACGACTAATGAACATTTATAGACAAACGTTTTTCCGCATATTTCACATTGATGCTTAATTGGCTCATAATTTGGATCGTGAATTTTCGCATGTCTTAATAGTGAATGATTATTAGGAAATGATTTATGACAAATTTCACAAACGTGTTCTTTAGCCTCGTGTTTTGTATTCATATGAGCGTGAAGATCTGCATTTGTAAAAAAGCCTTTGTTACAAATATCGCAATATTTTGAATATTTTTCAAAATGTCGACGTTGATGCGTTGATAATTGCGATGCTTGGATAAAAGAACGACCGCATACGTCACAGATAAATTTACGCTCATCAGTGTGTATTCTTCGATGAACGGCTAGTGTATTTGTACGTTTAAATGATTTTAAACAAATTTCGCATTGATGAGGACGAGAATCGCTGTGAGCAATCATATGACCATCATAGTGGTTCTTAGACTTAAAACGTTTTAAACAAATTTGACATTCGTAAGATCCAATTGATTGTTGTTCCCTCGTTGTTGGATTATCAGTATTTTCATTAACGATCGTTGATTCATGCAATATTTTTTCTTTCATAACTATCGAGTCCAAGTTATGCAACTTTTCTTCGTTAAGATACCTGAAATTAAAAATAATGGTAGATGTTAATTAAAAGCTTTAACAATTTTTTAAAATTATTTCACGATATAATAAATTGTAGAATCGCCAATTTAGAATTTATCCTGTTAAAACGTGATGTGATAATTTACATCTTTCCCTTAGATTCGTGTTATTTTTTTAACGATACTTACACTACTATTACAAAGAGAAATTCATAGAAACAATATCTTTCATATTTAAATGTAAGGATTACAAACATATCTTTTTTTTGGGCAGGCAAATAATAAACTCGAAATCGTTATTTTTAGACGATAAATAAATAATGACTTACCTCTTATTATGAATAATATTTAGAACCTCTCAGCCTTATAGTTAAAATATTAGAATCGTAATATGAATTACATTCGATTTGTAATAAAATATTCTTTTATAAATGTTAAATATATTTTTATTTTAATAAAAAATCTTCAACAAGTTTCAAAATATTAGTTATTCTTAATTCTTTACGTGATTGAATCATTTGTTTTCACATTGTAATAGTAAATAATTATTGTTTTACAATAATATTGATCCCAAAAATCTATTCATAAATCAATTGAAAATTATTCGATCGTTTGTTAAAGTCGAAATGATTCGGTGATCAAGCATAAAACAAGTTATAAACAAAGGAAAATATTATATGTAAAACATAAGATTAAGATTTTTTTGGCATCTTTTGATTAAATTCAATTCCTTTTCGTATGGCACTTAACATGCGTCTTTAGTGGTGTTTGCTGAGTAAATTTTTTATCACAAATTTGACATTGGTATGGCCTTTCACCGGTATGAGTCCTCTCGTGTACGATTAAATATTTTTTCACGCTGAAACTTTTGCCGCAATAATCGCAAACATGAGGCTTTTTACCGCTGTGTATTTTAGCATGTACAGACATGTATGATTTATCAATTGATTTGCCACAAAATTCACACTGAACAAGATTTTCACCTGTATGCTTGCGAGCATGTTTGTGCATGTTAGTTTTGTAGTAAGTTTTAAAATTACAAACATCACAATTGAATGATTCTCGTTTATGAGGATCTCCGTGTCTTTGTTTCGTGTGAATCTTTAAATATCCACATGAGCTATAACTTGTGTTGCATATTAAACACACGTGTTTAACGTTTTTATTATTATTGAGATGAGAACGTTGATGAAGTTTAAGACTGTGTTGCGTTGAATAAGCGCGTTTGCAAATTTTACAATTAAAGCAACGATCATCGTGATATTTTTTCAGATGTTCGCTTAATGTATCTTTGGAAATTTGTGGATCGCCACAAAAATTACATACGTAACTCTTGTTGGTATGAGTACGTAAATGTAAAGCTAATTGACGATCCGATGAATGAAATTTGTTACAAAATTGACATACGTACTGCTGTGGCTGTCGACGAGATGACTTTTTTGGCTTTAAAGCTCGTGCTTCGCATCTGGAAAATATAGAGTGTAATTTTCGGTCAACGATTCTGTGACAATCAAAATAAGGTTTTTTCTTAAGGTTTTTATAGTTTTAATATAAAATATTTTTGCATTTATGCATATTTTATTTTATCTTGACAACGTCCAGAAAAATTAAATGGATTATTTATACTCAACAGACTTAATAAACGTCAATTAGGAATAGTTTAATTTTTATCGTTTTATTTTTGTACCCCATATTGGCATTATAATTTAGAGTTTAAAATAGTGTAACATATTTTATATTGTATAAAGAATTAATGAAAAAAAAAACCTATACAAGTAATATTACTAAAGAAAAAGAAGTATTGATATAAGATTATATAAATGTAATGAAACAAATATTCATAATAATTGCAGTAAAATAATAAATGTATGGATGAGCAAATATGAGCACACATGTCTGCATGATGTTTTACAAATTTTTTCTTTGGTTCAATTTAATTCAGTTTCCAAAAAAATTGTTAATGATAACAAATAATAACAAATCAAATTTTTTTATGAAATTAATGGCAAAAGTTGGTTAAATTTTGACAAAAAGATAACTTAGAACTTTTTTACGTACTAAATTATATTTATAACTTTTTAAATCCTAAAAAAACAAGAATATATTTTAAATAGTAATAATCTTTAAACTTATAGGAAGTCACTTTATACAATAAATTACAAAGAAATATAATTTAATGAATTTTATTATAAAAATACTGTTTTAAATTAATGACATAAACAAAGAACACAAACGCTTATGAAATAAAATTATTAATAATTAGTCTTTTGGCTTGTTTAACAATGTTCTTTTTTCACAACTTTTTTCATGCACAAAACGTTGATCTTTTCGCTTAAATGCTTTTCCGCATAGCTGACAAGCGTGAGGTCTGTTATCAGAATGTACTAAAGAATGAGCGCCTAAACCTTTTCTCCAAATGAAACTTTTGCCACATTCGCCACAAACATAAGGTTTATGACCAGCATGAGTTTTCAAATGCGGCGTCAGGCTTCTTTTCTTCATTATTTTGGCACAAATTGGACAAGTAACCAAACAATCATATATACCCCGATGTTTTTCAATGTGATACATAAATCGGTTTCTCCCATAACTCACCTGATCACATATTTCACACTTAAATATTCTAGTATTTTCATTGTTAATCTTTACGTGTCCTTTATTTATATGCATATTTATGTGTTCGATCAATGTTTTTTTTTTTGAGAAACCTTTGCCGCAATAATCACAGTATCGTTTATTACGTTTATGTGATTTCACATGATTATTCAAATCAAATATATTGAATAATTGACAATTACATATTTTACAAACGTAAAGACCTTCGTGCCTACTTAAATGTTGGCTTAAATTAATTTTACATTTAAAATTACGTTTACAAATGTCACATTGAAGTATGTGCTCATTAAAGTAATGGATATTATAATCAGTTTTATCCTCGTACCATTTGTAGCACATATTACAATATACCTTATTAAAATGGTAAGGACGATGATTAGCTAATTTGTACTTAGACATAAATTTTAAATTACAATATTCGCATTGATAAGTTGGCGGCGCATATGGATTCGATGGATCAATTGTTGGCTTATGTTCATTACGATGAATTAGCAATTCGGCATGCGTAGAAAATATTAAATCACACAAATCACACTGAGTATTAGTTTTAACATCTGAATGATGTAATACGTGAACTTTTAAACCATTCGACGATGTGGTTTTATAATCACAATAGTCACATTCATAAATTTTCTCTCTCTCTGTTTCATGGATATTTTTTATATGAGTCTTAAGATAGTAGGGATCTTTAAATGTATAACCACAATATCCACAAGTTAAATCAGCTGGCCCGTAAACTTTTTTTCTGCGTTTCTTTTCATGCTTTTCTTCAGAAGAGGAGTTTATTCGACTTTTACGGACGCTTTTGGAGGAATTTATTCTTGAATCATCTTTCATAATCGCAAAAGCTTTAACTTTTAAATAGCTAGTTTTTGGAGTAGAAGAACTATTTCTTGAAGCTGCTCGTGATAATAAAGCCTTCTTTGAATAAATACTTCTACAAGATCTTGCAACTAGCGTCCTCCTGAAAAAATAGTTTTCCATTTGTAATATTTTGTAAATTTAAATAATAATTCTTTTTTAGCTTTTTTTGTACTAAAAATGGTTTATTTAAGATTTACGCTTTACATTATGTTACAAATTCATTAAAGTAAATAATAAATTTTGTAATATATTAACGAAATTCAATTTTTTTTTATAATAATTTATTTCACTATACATTTTGTACAAATTTCATTAAGATATTACTGAATTGATAATAATTACAACGCTTATATGTAAACTGAACGCGACAAAGATGAATAGTTATGAAAATCAACTTGTTATCAATTCCTGCAATGATTTTCGTTTCTCGCAACTTTTGAAGTGCGTTCTAAGTTGATCAGTTCGTTTGAATCCTTTCCCACATATTTTACATTTATGTGGTCTTTCTTCGGAATGAACTACAGCATGTCTATCCAAATTTCTTTTAGTATGAAATTTATGGCCACACTTGAGGCAAACGTAATTCCTATCCCCATGTTTTTTCATATGCTGTGACAAACATTTTTTCGTAACAACTTTGCCACAAACTTTACAAGCAACAGAACGATTAATTCTACTTTGATGAGTACCTAAATGTTTAATTATGTAATCTCTTGATTGCGTTGAATATTTGCACAGATCGCAATTATATTCCGAATTCTTGTCAGCGTGTACCGTTTCTACGTGTTTATACACTGACTTTTGTGAAGTAAAGAATTCATGACAAACTTTACATTTGAATGGCCCAGAATTCATATGCATAACTATGTGACATTGCAATGCAGCTTTAGATGAAAAGCCTCTATTACAATAATCGCAATAATATCGATTTTCTCTTTTATGCATTCTCAAATGAACGTTCAAAGAATATTTTGATGTACATTTTTTTAAACATACGTGACACTTAAATTCTTCGTGTGATTTTATGTGTATTATCAATGAATGTTTAAATTTGAATTTTTGCTGACAAATGTTGCATTCGTATTTTGCTACAAGATCTATACCATGTTTTCGACGATGGATTAATAAATATTTCTTTGATTCAAATCTTAAAGCACATATGTTACATTTATATGTTGGCCTTGCAATAGGTTTAAGCGAATTGATTGTTGATCGATGGCTTAACAGATGCGAAGAATATTTCTTTATTGATACAATCAAATTGCACAAATCACATTTTTTAGTTCTTTTATTTTGATATGTACGAATTTCAGAATCATGGTTTGATGCCGTTGAATAATCATAGTCATTGAAATCTGATTTATTTATAGAACCCATATTATGCACCGGACGATGAGTAGCCAAACGATTTCTCGTTGAAAATCTTAAATCACATTTGTCACATTTATAAGTTGGTGGTGCTTTTATATTTGATGGATCAATTGTTGGCTTATGTGTTATACGATGTATATATAAAATATGTTCCGGCACACGCAAATCGCATAAATCGCATTTTAAAATATCAGTATTATTTTCGTTAGGACATTTGTGAGTTTTAATATTGTTCATTAATGGTGTTAAATAATCGCAGTTTTTACATTTGTAATATTTTGTTACTATCGGATGTACACTTTTTATATGATTATTAAGACTTGTTTCATCTTTATATGTTTTACGACAAGTTTTGCACGGCCAAACATTTAAATAACGAATAGTTCCATTTTGATTAATTTTAATACTCACTATTTTTTTATCAATATTTTTTAATGGAGTCAAGCTACCTTTCTTTTGACAAGCAATTTCAGTCTTTTCTTCAGAAACATCTTTAGATGGTTCTTTTATTAAGTTATTATCGCCATCATCTTGAATAGTTGCAAAAGACTTTACCTTCAAGTAATTATCTTTCTTTGGAATAGAAGAATCATTTACTGAATCAGTTTGCGGTGATATATCTTTTTCCGTAAATGCACTTGTAGCAGATTCTGTCAATATCATCTTCCTGAAAAAATAATTTTCTTTTAATTTTTAATAAATTTTTCTTTCATTTAATTTTTGTTTTTATTAATTTTTTTTTTTTAAATTACTTTTATATTTTTCATGCTTATCATTTACATAATTTTGCGAATCCATTGCTGTTTATTCATATAATTTTTTCGACAATGTTATTGATTACGTAAAAACAAGTTTGAACTTTGATGGAGTTCCTAAAACTCGAAAGAAATTACTCAAGATGATTTTGATGATTTTTTTTCCAATCTTTTAAACATAAATATTACAAACTGTATTTGAAGGATATAAATACTAATAAAAAATCTCTTTGTCTTATATGCAATTATTTATTTTAAAACTTACAAATGAAAAAGTATCAATACATTTACGCATACTGCTTTTAATTATAAATTAGACATTGTTTTTTTTTTAATTTTGTATCTAAAAATATTTATTTTTATACAAAGATTTTTGTATAAGACAGTCCTCTTTAATTTTAATAATTTATAAAATAAAGATTGAATAATAAATTTTGAATATTTATTCAAATTTTAATCCGAAATTAAAATTTTTCAAGAGTTTTAATTTTATGTAAATTTATTAAAATAATAAATAAAGTTTATCAAAAATAATATTTGTGTATCAAAATTCTAATTCAATAATAATCTACTGAAAAATGGTTTTAACAAATATACTCTTAAATTTAATGGTAACAATTCAAGTTCTATTTCAAAGACATTTACATTATGATACAAATACGCTAGCACGCACTAAGCAATTATTATTTATTATTAACCTGATTTTCTAATTGTATTACAATCAACTTCATGAAAAATTTTACTAACAAAAAACTAATTTTCTCTCAGATTTTTTTTAATCAGTTAAACATTCTTTCTTGTCATTTAGTGGTGAATTCATAAAATCCAATCCTAAAAATTAATTAACATACAAAATTACGGTTCAACAGGATCAATTACTTTTTAACGTATAACTAGAAATGTTTCAAGTACATCAGGATCAATTAATTTTTAACGTATAACGCAAAATGTTTCAAGTACATCGCAGTAGATTTAATTAAATTGATAACGTTTATTTAAAACGTATCATGAATTATTATAATACAATTATCAATTTTAAACTCTTGAAAATTAATTTGATTCTGCGTCCAACTTATTTTTTTCATGACTTCTTTCGTGCACTTGCAAATTATCTTTTCTATTGAATGCTTTCCCACAAGATGCACATACGTAATTTTTGTTATTAGAATGCACAACTTTATGTTTGTTTAAGCCTTTTTTGGAAACGAATCTTTTACCACAATTGTCACAGGCATGAGGCTTTTCACCAGTGTGTCTTCGCATATGCTCGTGCATAGAGCTTTTGGTTAAAACTTTACCACATATGTCACAAGGACTTTCAAATCTGACACCATCATGTCTCATCATATGAAGCCTAAATGATTTTTTTGAATAAAAAAAATTATCGCACAATTGGCATTGATGTCTTTTTCTATTGACATTATGAATTTGTTTGTGCTTTTTATAATTTTCGTACGAACGAAAAGTACTTTGACAAATATCACACGAATACGGCCTATCATTGCTATGGACAACTACGTGACATCTCAAACTACCTTTGTACATAAAACCTTTATCGCAATGATCACAGTAAAATTGGAAATCATTATTATGACTGCGTACGTGAATATTTAAACTCCTTGAATCAGAAAGTTTATGGCCACAAATATGACAAACGTAAAGCTTATCATGAATAGCCAAATGTTTCAATAAATTACCTCTGCGATTGAATACTTCTTTACAAATATCACATTCGAAATTGTGTCGTGTTTCAACGTGTATATCATATTCTTCTTTATCCTGATACAATTTGCCACAGATTTTGCACTTTATCAAATTATTATTATGGTAACGTCGATGCTTCGACAAAAAATGTTTTGTTTTGAATCTCATTGAACAATTGTCACATTTATAAGTTGGTTCTGCTTTTGGATTAAGTGGATCAACTGTTGGTTCATGTTTCATACGATGAGTCTTTAATTTAGCGGATGTTGGTAAAATCATGTCACAAAGATCACATTGGATGTTAGTCTCAGGTGTATTCGAATGACGTTCTGCGTGTTTTTTTATACTATCAGACCACGTTGTTTTAAAATCACAATGATCGCATTTATAAATTTTCTTTTTTTTATTATGTATGTTTTTTATATGACATTTAAGAGTTACTTGACTTTTAAAGGTATTTCCACAAAATTGACAAACTACACCATTTTCCGAAGCTTTAATTTTTTTCTTCTTTTCGCTTACTCCTTCAAATGGACAAGTATTTCGAACATGATTTTTAAGCCCAATTTCGCTTTTAAAGGTTTTTTGGCAAAATTTACATTTTAAATCATCTTTATCATTTTTAACAGTAGCAAAGGATTTAACTTGTAAATATATGACTTCTGTTTTAATAGGAAGATTATTTGTTAAAATGGTTTGAGGAGGTGAATGATTTCTCGCATAAATACTTCTACAAAATCTCCTTGCTCTGGCCATTCTGAAAAAAAAAGTTTCCTATTTTTAATGAATGATTTAAACTTTTATTTGATCTTTTTATGCCAAGATCTTATAATCAATTTAACTACTTCCCGTTTATTGTTTAAAAATTTTTACAAATGTGCAACAATGGACTGACGTGTAAATTTTTTTAGTAATTTACCATTGTTTCAATATTATTAAAATTTCAGTTCATTCTTTCACGTTGAATGTGGAATTCTAAGGCATTCAATCTTTTTTTTAAGCATTTACATCTACTTAAAAAAGTATGACTTTTTTCAATCTGAGATTTTTTCGTATCTGAATGATTATTCAATATTTACATATTTTCAAAAAATCTTCACTTTGTGTAAGCTGTTTAGTAGTAAATTTTATCCAAAATGAAAATGCATCTAATTAATTTTATTAGAAAAATGTCAATATCGTATAAGATTCAAAATCTAGAACTTACATAAATTAAAAAACGTAATTTCAAGGGAAACACGTTTAAAATTTGCGGCAAATCATTAACAAATTCTCCTTTCAATTAATTATTTCAAGGCTTCACAGTTAATCTCTTCATATGTTCATATTGTTTCAGTTGTATGATTTAGTTTACTTGATTATTTTAGCATAATTTGAAATTCTTCTTTCAACTGCATTGATATGTGTAAAGTCAATGTACACAAATAAAATTTTTTACTTCAAATTCAACAGCTATTCTCAAGACTCCGAAGACGTGCATCTTTTCTAATAGTAATTTGTATTATTCACTGATAAACTTTTTATCATATTGTACAGTTAATCGATTGTCTAAAATTTTCTTTTTACACTCGACAGGTGATCGTTCACTACCATAAAGTTTACTTTTTTTCAATAATTTCGGTACGTTTGATCAAATAAATTAAAAGAAAAAAAAACAAACAGTTGTTACTATACATATAAGTTTTGTTGTGCAGAACTATGAAAGAATATACTTATAAATATTTTTCGACTACAGGCAAATTACTACCTATAGTCATATGAATAAATTGGCAATATAACTATCTACTGTCAGGTAAATCACTTACGCTCATTTCGCAATAATGAAAAATTTTCAAAAACTAAATGAAAACCTCGAAGGACGGTCATAAAGTTGGTGTCTAAGTGAAGCAATATCTTGTGTATGAAGTTGTGTTTTGAAAACCGTTTGTACCATATTATCATGGTACTATGTATTTATCTAAGAAAATAAAATTATTTTTTTCGTTTTTGTATATTAAGACCAAGTTAAGGGTTTGTCTACATATAATTAAGTGATCAAATTTTGGTGGATCAAAAATATTGAAATTTGACCAATTCTTTAGTAAGTAAATAAAGTTCAGTACAAACTTTTATTAGATCTAATGTTAATGTTAAAATTTTATAAATAAAAAATACCAAGTAGGAAATAATTAGAACGTGAAATATTGATTATATTATTTTACAGCTTTTTTATTGAAACTAATAAAAATTTATAACATAATTTCATTTTATAATTATCATAAGAATTTTTTAATATTCATTTTTCATAAATGTATATTTTTGAATGGAGATTTATCTCAAAAAATACTGATTAATTTACTAATATAATATAGAATAATAATTGAATCAGGACGATTTTAATTTTGAAATATAATATAACAATATCTTATCAGTATCGTGAAAAATTAATATATTTTAAGAGCAGACCCGATTCGCTGTCCTTGTCTAATTGGCATTTTTGTTATTTACTCAAGTATTAATCGGTGTATCTGCAAATTGAAGGTTATGCGCAATAGATATTATTATTACAAATATTTATGCACAAGAAAAAAAAAATCTATCGCTTTGTTTTTGAGAAAAGTAAGGAACGCGAAAATATTATAAACATAATCTTTTACTTCGGCGTTCCTTACTTTTCTCAAAAACAAATCGGTAGATTTTTTTTTTCTTGTGCATAGATATTCATAATAATAATATCTATTGCGATCAACCATTATTTGGAAGATACACCGTTTAATACTTGAGTAAATAACAAACAATTCAATTGTTACTCGGTCGGTATCAGGTTCTACTCCGGCCTGCCGTTAATAGCAAATATTGCAAAATAATTTTTCTGCTATATTGTTATGTTTATGAAACGCCATCCACGTAGAATACACGAATGATACATTGTTTTCAGTATGCTGATTAGCAACCAAAGTTCTACATATAATACTGTACCGTAAAGGACGTAGTTCCTGATCAGGGCGTAATTTCTGATCATTATTTATTATAAATCATAATCTATAAGATTTTAGTAGGAAAAACTTTTTTTTTATTTATGAGAAAAAATAGATTGAGCGTAAGAAATGCTTCGTTTGTGTGAAAAAGAAATACACTTTTACTTTTTTACATGTAAATATGTGATCAGAAATACCTCCTAAGTGATCAGAAATTACGTCCTTCACGGTATAATTCTATTCTTATTAAAATTTTTAGTGACTTTTTCGTCTCTTTTAACGATTAACTTTTTTTTCTTATTGACCTCATCTTCGGGTACAACATTCGTTATTTCGAGAATTTAAAAAATTTGTGCGGATTATAAATTTGAGCAACATATTTTAGATGTATACAGTTTTGTTTTTATGTCATTATTGTTTTAAATATTATTAATAATATTGAAATATATGAATATTTTTATAACGATTAATAAATTCAATAATTCATGGTATTTTTAAAATAAACGAAAACAACAACAATCAGCAGAGGGAAAAAAATAAGTAAATAAAACGGACATATGTAGACATTCAGTCGTATAAATAGCAACGTATATTGCGTAATATTTTATATTGTAATATAACATCTCTTTACAACAAATAGGTCAATGTTTACTGCTACTTATTCGAATAATAACAACGGTCTATATGGATATAAAAATAAATAAGATATAAATAATAAGATAAATTTTTTTTTGGCATCAATAATAATTGAGTTTTTATGCATGGAAGTAAGATTTGTTATTTTTTAGGCACATTATAAAATGGATACTTTTGATTTTTACCATAAAACTTTTATTTTAACTGATTAAATCCCAAAAGATATTGATTAGCTTATCATTATGATATTTCAAATCTTTAGAAATTTCTAAATCTTTTTTAATAATTTTTTTCAATATAATTTCTTTATTCCCACTTCTAAATTATCTCCTATACTATCTATTATATCTTCACTAACATCTTTGATCATATTTACACATCTTATTAAATGGACAAGAATTTTGAGCGTCGTATTTAAACCCAGCTTCATTTCCATTGTTTTTTTTTATAGAATTAACATTTTAAATTTTATCATTTTTAATAGCCAAATGTTTAACTTGTAAATATAAACTTCTATTTTAATAGAAAAATTATTCGTTGAAGTGATTTGGAACGGTGAATTAATTTCTTGCATGATGAAAAAAAAGGTTTACTACCCTGGTAGAAAATTAACGATATTTTATTGGCAACGTGTTAATCAAATGGGGGCAAAATTAGCTGATATTTACTCTTTGACAATGTATTAATTATTAAAACATGATTAATATCTTAAGAATAGACAGATCAATATTAATATCTTAGCCATAACATGTTATTATTTATTGTTGTTGAGTTATTGTCAAAATATTGTTTTTGACTAGAATATATCGGTTAATTCTGGTTGGAAAACCAGAGAAGATTTCTACCAGGGTATCTTTAACAAGTTATAATTTAATCTTTATCTTTTATTTTCTTATAACAAAATTTTATTATAATTTTAACTATTTCACATTTATTATTTACAAAATTTTACACATATGCATCAATGGATTGACGTATTAATTTTTTAATGATTGACCGCTGCTTAAATGATCTCAAGAATCGCTACATCAAAGAAATTGGTTCAAACATCAGTTCATTGCTTAATATTGAACTTGTCATTCTGAAGCATTAAATCCTTTGCTTTTAAACATAAAAAATTAAAAAATATGTATTTACAAATAAATAAGGTTCTTTTTTTTTAATCCAAAGGTGTAATAGAAAACAGATGCATAATTTTTGTTCGAAAATTGAAATGTGAAAAATTATCTTTAACATTGATATAAATTGAGCTTTTATAGACGGAAGTAAAGTTTTTTATTTTTTGGGCACATTACTTTTGATTTTAACTATAAAACGATTATTTCAAGTGATTGAATCTTTAGAAACATTAATTAGCTCGTCTTGCTGATCTTCTAAGTCTTCTTCAAGAATTTCTATATCATCTTCAACAATCTCTCCTTCTTCAATAATTTCATCATCCTCTTTTAACATTCCAATTTCATTCTCATCGACTTCATCTTCATTACCAATTACTACAATCGCTCCATCCTCACTTACTTCTACATTATCTTCTATATCATTTTCTATAACTTGTTCAATCATATTTTCACTTTTTACAGCTATACCCTCATTTGTTTCTTTAATTTCTACATTAATTTCATCGATAAATCTTCTACTGCCTCTCTTAGTATTGTACATTTCATGAGGATGATGTTTTTTAAAATGCAAAGTCAATGTACCTCGTTGTGTATACTTTTTACCACAAACTTGGCATTGATAAGGTTTTTCACCGGTATGCGTAACTAAATGCTTAACTAAATATTTTTTTGCAGTAAAGCCTTTTCCACAATATTCACAAACGTATGGCTTTTCACCAGTATGTATTCGAGAATGTATTCTCATGTAATAATCTTTGCGCATATGTTTGCCGCAAACATCACATTTAACTTTATCTTCGCCAGTATGTTTGTACATGTGCTCTTTGAAACAAGTTTTGTATAGAGTCTCATAGTCACATTCTTGACAATGATATTTTTTTGGTACTCTCATTTCTATATGCACTAATTGTATATGTTTTTGTAAATATACATCGTGTCTGAAATGTTTTCCACATTGGTTGCAAACACAAGGCTTATCATCGCGTCTGTGCGCTGTCATATGAATTTTTAACGATTTTCTTAAATAAAAACCTTTGTTACAAATTGGACAGAAATCTGTGAAATCACCGCTATGCAAGTTTGCCATGTGTTCTTTTAATAACGCTATCGAATCTAATTTTACATCGCACACTTGACAAGTTATATCTTCACCATGAGCCATTGTCATGTGTACTTTTAAACATTTATATTTTTTAAATACTTTATTACATTTTTCACAGACCGACGGATCTTCTTCACCGGTAACTTTATTTTTTCTTTGAATTCGTGGCTTTGCCGGTCGTTTGTGGTAATTAGAAGATGGAAAATTAAGTTCTACAATACCACAAACTTTTTGATGTCGTGCAAAAATACCTTTTGTAGCAAAAAGTCGTTTGCATATATCACAACGATATTTAACTATCGGCTCGCGTAAAGCAGCACGTGTACGTATAATTGATTTTTCAGTTTTATGAATGATCCAAGACGAACGATCATTAAAACTTTCGTCGCACGAATCACATCTGAACATTTCTGGTTCATTAATTGATTGCGTTTCCGGTTTAGAAGATTTTAAAGTTTTTTCCTGCTTATCATTTTGACTAATACCGCTTACGTTTTTCGAAGTAAAAATTGTAATGGATGCTGGTTTGCGTTCCAGTGATTGGTCATAAGAATTAACAAGAATATCATGATGGAAATTTTTCAAGACAGACTGAATGTTACTCTGATTAGTTAAAATAAATGTAGCAGGTTTTGTTACTTCGTTTTGTTGCTCTGTTATATTGTTGACAGCATTGACATTTCTTTTTCGCTGTAGGATCGTCGGTACTCTCGTCCTTGTGCGCTTTCGCCTGAAATTAGCATTAAGACTAGGATTAGTCTAATCACCTGTATCTTTGAATTTAACCAAATTTTATTTAAGATACGTATAGCAGCAGAAATGTACACATTTTTATCAAAGATAGTTTTTTATATTTTAATTTTATAATTCCGTTGATACAAATTTTTAATCTTGTCGATCGTATGACGAATGTAAGGTAAATTTTTTATTCAACAACTTTAAGCTACTGTTTTCTCTTAGAAAAGTAATGACATTACGATAAATAAATAAGACTGATTTTAGTTTATCAATATATTTTTTTACTAAAAATATTTCATGTACAAAGAAATTTATTTCGACATAAACAACATAAGAGTATCAATAATCTTACATTAACTTCAAGAAAATTATAAGTTTGTTATTTAACAAAATAGATTTTCTTGTCTCATATTTGCGCACAGACTATGTTAATGTTTTTGAAACGAAAAATTTTCAATATTTAAAAAAAAAAGTTGTATAATCGTATAAATAAATTTTTATACATTCCTAATTTTAAATAAAATTATTTCATTTTTTTAATATCAAATGAAAAGTTTTAAAACATTTATGTTTTACGATTTTTAGTTTCGTATAATTAATTTCATGTTTCAAGCGTTCATTATAAAAAAAATCATCGTAAAATATTAAATTATAATTTATAAGGCAAAAATTAAAAATTTCATTTTCTTTGATTATATTCAATATAAAGTAATTAAAAAAAACTTAAAATTAAAATTAAAGTTTGATGATTCATGAAAATTGATAATAAAAAATAAATATATAAAACATTTCATTAAATATATAATTTTGAAGTTGCCTGCAAAACATTTCATTGAATATTCCTTTTAATTGACGGTTTCACAATATTTAAAAGTCATTTCATATTAATTTTTAAAATTAAATTGTATACATTTTTGTGATAACTAAAATTTAAAAAAAGTTTATGAATTATAAAAAATGTAAATTAAATAATACATTTGAAGATATTTCTTTCATCAAAATGCAAATTATTAAAAGCTTATGAAATCAAAGCTTAGTTTTTTAAAAAAATATTTTTATTTTATTCAATAAAGTTTAAATTATTTGCTTGATACATAATAATAGTTTATATTTTTACTTTTTAAGTAAAACTCTTAAATACAAAATTGTGTAAAAAAATTTTTTTTCTAAAATATTTATGACCATGAAAACCCCCAAAACGTTACTTTTCATTAAAAAATAACTTATCAAAACTGAAAAAAAGTTTTTTATGTAACTCTTCTACGCAATTATTTAAATCTTTTCATCACAATAAAAATTCACTTTTTATCTTACATTTAATTACATTTACACTTGTGTTTTTTCAGCCAAACATTTTGTGAAAAACTTTTATTACAATGATTACATTTGTAAGGTTTGACTTTAGTATGAGTTCTTTGATGTACCACGAGATTTTTCATTTGCCTAAATCCCTTACTACAAACGTCACAAGTATAAGGTTTTTCATCACTATGTATCCTCTTGTGTATTTTTAAATAATAATTACTGGCAACAGCTTGTCCGCACTCATCGCAAATTACCTTAGCACCTGTATGTACTTTCATGTGAGTTTTAACAGCGTTTTTCCAAAAACTTGAATACTCACATATTTCACAAGTATATTTTTTAGGTCTCCCTTCAGGATCGTGCACGGTTGCGTGTAATAGTAAACTTCTTTTATCGGCATAACTTGAATTACAAACTTTGCAGACAAATGGTTTCTCACCAGTATGACTAATAATATGCCTTTCTAATGTATTTTTTGACGCAAAACCTTTATTACAAATATCACATCTTATTTCAAAATCATCAATGTGATTACGTTCGTGTTTCTTTATATAAGTTATACTAGCTGTTTTAAAGCCACAATAACGACAAGAAAAGGTGCGTTGTTTGTGTTTGGCTTGTATGTGATTTTCACAGCCGTATTTAGTACTGAATAGCTTTTGGCATGTTTTGCAACGATAAGCTACTCTATACTTACGACTACGTGGATGACCAGTAGACATATGACGTACACAGTGTTTTACAGACGGGTACAATTGTTCACATTGGCCACATTGGTAGACGCGCTTTAAAACACCTGATTCCATACGTACTAATAGACTACGTATTGGTTCAGCATCTGAATCAATATTAGCATCGACCGTTTCATTGGTACTTTGATAAGCTTCTTCTGCTTCTTCTTCTTCTTCTTCTTCTTCTTCTTCATCATCATCTTCTTCAGTTGCGGATGTAATCGTTTCGATAGGTTGATCTTGTGCTAAAGTTATACCATCATCATCGTCTACATCCTCCAGTTCTTGATAACTTGAGATATCGTATTCATTTTTTATCTCATATTCTTCGTATTCATCTTCGTCTTCCTTGTTCTTTAATAACTCCTCCTCATCTGCATGCTTGTTGTCTCCGACTCTGCACAAACAATCAAGCAAAGGTTCATGGGTTTTTTTTCTGAACTTTAATATTTGGCCAAAGTGGATTGTTTGCGCATTTGACGATTATTTTATTCGTTAATCTACTAAATTTAAGGGTTTATATTTACTTTTAACTTTAAACGTCAACATCAAGGGACTTTAATTTATTCATTGAACAGTGAAACTCAAAAATTTATTGTGATGTAAAAATTTTTAGTTTTAAAATAACATTGCATAATTAATATTAAATATCCTAAATTCCAAACATATTTATAACTAAAAGTGTCAAATTTTTGCTTGTATATATATAGCTTATACATACAGATTAATTATATTTCGATCTTTTTAGAAAGGAGAATATTTTAAGTATATACTTTTGGTAGAAATTAATAATAATTATGAAAATGCATGTAGAAATAATCCGTTTATGTTTTAAATTAAATTTCTTTATCTACTTTTTAAAAATTAGGGAAAATTTTCATTGCTTATAAAAAAATTTGACCTATAAATGAATTAATAAGATTCAAACATATTTCTATTTGACAGTTATTGCTAAACTTCAATTTTCTGAGTAATGTGTAAAAATTAATTATATTTCGAATAAATTCAGAAAAAAATTAAAAATTATAAAAATGTTATGTTTATAATTTTATTATTTATATTTTCACTAGGAAAAAATTTTCATTATTAAAAAAAATTTTTTTTCAACAAGTATAATTATTAAAAACGTTTATACTAATTGAAAAGTAAAAAACTTTAGCAAAAAACAAAAATCATAAATTTAAAAACAAAATATCAAAATTTAAATAAAAATAATATAGCAATTTTGTTTATTCTTTATGAATTAATATATAGAAGAAAATTATCTCAAATTATTGTTATATAGTTATCAGGACGAAGAAGGTTGGAATAATACAAATAAAATTTGTATATTTTCAAGACTGTTACTTTATTAAATAAAAAATGGAAAAACGTACAACTAGAAATATAAAGCATCTAAATTATAAAACGTTAAACTTTCTTAATTAAAAAAAAAAAGAAAAAAAGGAATATAAATGCTTTGTTCCTCTTGTAAAACGAGGAATAATATGTTGGAATGAGATAAAAAAATTCATTTGACGAGCTTAGCTTCGTCAAAATGCACCATTAAAAGAATAATTGAGTCTCAGTTCCGTATTTAAGAAAAAAATGAAAAAAGAAACAATAAACTAGTACGCAATTTAATCTTCGGTGCGCTTACACGATCAATCACAAACAGTGCTTTAAAAGCCTTAAAAAATTCTCTTCTTGTTTTTTTTAAAGAACGTGCGTTTTTTTTATTATCAAGTGTTATTTTCATTTAAGATTCGTTTTTTTTTTCTTTTTAAATATATATATACCTTCTCATTCTTTTATCATTTTTTTTTTATAAAATAGACTTAAGTTTTAACTATGACTAATAAAGTCAGTGACTCTCACGGAATGCATAAAATCGCAATGTACATTCAATGTACGAAAGTATTTTTATATTTATAATTTCTAAAATTCTAAATAAAACTTTTAATCGTAATATTTATAAATGAACATTTTGAATAATATATAATAAATAATTTTATCATTTATATTTAACTTTATCGATTGAAAAATTTTTATGTCATAAACAATATTTAATAATTCAAAATTTATAATATTAATGTTATTAAAATTAATAATGCAGTTAAATATATTAATCAATTAATTAATTCGTTTAGAATTTCAGAAATACTATCATTTGATACATGTGCACGAAGCAGTGAAAGTCAAACCACATGCTCGAAAAATCACAATAAACGCTTTAATAGCGTTATGAAAATATATATAAATATATATATATATATATCAAACACATTTATTATAGTCTGTATTATCCAGGCATCGGTACGAAGTACACTGACTGTTATATCTGTTTATATATATATTTTTTTAAGTCTTATGGAAATTACAGAGATTTCAAACACCTTGCGATAGGAACTAAGGCACAAGATTATAGTTTATTGCTCTTTCTTTATATATTTGCTATGCTTTCAAGTAAATCTCGCTTTTTAAAAATAAACATTAATAAATACGTATTAAATTATATTCTTTCTTAACGTACTTTATTTAAAGTTTATAAATTTCATGATTCGAAAAGTATATTTTAAAAAAATAATTCTTATAAAATTAGAGTTTTTAATTAATATCATTAATGAGTTATAAATTTAATTTTGAAAAATATCTAGCGAGATTCACTTTTTATTAAAAATGTTGAGCGATATTTCAATGTTATATTAAAAAATAAGTATCAAAGCGAAAACTACACGCTGAAAAAGTTGAGAAAAATGTATCAATATCGAACAGTACGGACGGTCTTGAAAGTGTACATTTGTTAATACCTAATATCTAAACTCACAGAATTTTTTTTTTTAACGAGTCCATTTTTAATGTGGCTCGATCGCAATCTTAATATAAATAAATCTTATTAATTTTATAGAATTTTTTTTATGTAAAAAAGGTAACGTAATCTCTAGCGTTTGCGCAGTTATTAATTATAGAAGTGTCAATCCTCGCGAATTTTATTAATTTTTCATATTATCAATAATTTTTCGTCAATAATTATTACCTTTTTTTAAATATTACAAATTTTCAAACAAATACAAGCCCTTTATAGCTATACAATTTATTATTTAGATTAGACATTTAAATCACAGGCGAAATAATTTCCACTATGATTTTAATGCCCTTGTTACGTTGTTACTTTTCGACTCGATTATATTATATTTTTTATCATGTTTACAGTGTCACTTTATTGTCAGAAAAAAGACATCATTGCACTTATGGCGCTGTAAATATTATATATCTTTGAATCACGAGATCCTTCATTTTTAAATCAATTTTAAAGCGCGTAAAACAAAACATTTAAGCGAGACGATATTTAAATTAATTACAATACAATTACTTTCGGAGGGAATTAAAATTTATATATTTATATATCACTGGATTTTCATTTAATGAAATTAGTTTCATTGCTTCCTTACTAAGATTTAATACTTTAATTAATAAACTGTATTATAATTAATTTTACGTCTATTTTAATCTTCTCACACATATTTTCAAGTAAAAAATACACGTATAAAAAAGCAAAAAATCAGTCTAGTAGCAACTTTACAAAAATCAACTTAATAATAAAAGCTCATCATTAACAATCTTTTTAATAAGAAATATATAAGCTTTTCACTATTATCGCACTCACATTTAAAAACAAATGATCACGCTTTTTTATATGAATAAAAGATAAAAAGACTTCTTTCTATGTAAAAGCCATGTGAAATATTCAGCAACACAGCTGCAAATTTATGTTATTACATGTATTTTTAACGATTTTAATAAATAAAGCTTTTGGTAATCAATCCAACTTAAATATTCGTACATTATTAACCGATCATATCACATTTCAATTGTTATTAATGTCCAATATTTTTCAAGTGAATTAGTACTGCAAAAATAGTTTATTTGAAAATGCAGATGAAATAAGCATATTTTTGATACATATAATAAAAATTTTGTACTTTTTGGAAATAATATTTTGTAAAATTGAAATTAAAATGAATGTTCATTTTTAATAAATTTATAAATAATTAATTAGTTTTTAATAGTTATTTTAGACATTAAAACCGAAATAAAACCACATCTGAATAATAGAAATATTTTTTTTAGATAAAAAAATAAATCTTGGCTATTAATTAATATAAATGCAGCTATGTTACTAGAATAAACTAAAAAATTCCTATGTTGGAATTAAAACGATACTGCTATCAGGTTCAACAATAGTCACTGGCTCTGGCAAACCTTCTTCTTCAGGTGTTAACAATAAACTCTGTTGTTGTAAGTGCAATGTTGTTTCTTGATCTTGTTGTGCTCTTGCAGTTTGTTTAGCATGAGTTTTAAGATGTGAGTTCAACATCGTTTTGGAAGCAAAACTTTTATGACAGTATGTACAAGGATATGGTCTGTCACCAGTATGACTTCTAAGATGTACAACTAAAGTTGTTCTTTGAGTAAAACATTTTTCACAATGCGTACATTTATGTGGTCGCTCACCAGTATGAGTCCTGCGATGAACATTTAAATAATTTTGTGATATAAAGCCTTTACCACATAAATCACAAACATGAGGCTTTTCACCAGTATGCTTTCTGACATGAATTGTTAAATATGTTTTACTCGACACTGATTTACCACATATATGACAAACATATTCGTTTTGAGGCACAACATTGCCATGCGTTCTCATATGCACTAACAATACTTGTTTACGACAAAACCTTTTATTGCATACTTCACAGCAATGTTTTTTCTGTGGTGGTACATAATCTGGTTGATGTAATTTTGCATGCAAACGTAAACCTTGTCTATAACGGAAAGTCGCCAGGCAAATATCACATTGAAAAGGTTTAACATCTGAATGTACACTCAAATGTTCTTCATAATTATTACGTGCATAAAAACCAGAACCACAGATCTCACAATGATATTTATATTCCAAATTATGTCGACGTTGATGTGACGCTAAATTTTGTCTATGTGGACTTGTATAACCACATATTTCGCATGCATAAAGTTTTTCACTATTATTATGATGAATATGTTGATGCTTATGAAAACCATCCTCGTCGTCAAAAGTCCTACCACATTGTTCACATGCATAAAGCATCATTGTTGTTGCTTCTTCGGTTACGATTTCCTCTTCGTGTGATAAATGTTGTTCTTCATGAGTTTTAAGATGATATTCAAGATTTGTTTCATCGACAAATGCTTCGCCACAAAGTGAACATTGAAGAATTGTTGTTTCAGCTGGTACTACAACAATATTGCCACCCTCGATGCTCGGTTTTTCATCTAAACTATGTGCAGCCATTAGTAGTGTTGTTTGATCGTCATTGGTGAAAACTTTGATGGTTGCGGTTTGTTGTTGAATTTCAATTTGATCAACTTCTTGCTTCGTTGGCAGCACGTAGTATCTGAAAATAAAGCACGAGATACGGTAAGTCGATTTTTTTTTGTCGTTTTTCTCTCGAGGATGAAAATTTTTTTTTTCCTTCATAAGTGATAATTTTTATTTTCCCACACGCGTCAAGCAAAACACATTTTTTGATTTTTAACAAACACACGAAAAATGTGAAGTTTTTAAAGAATATTTTTTTTATTATATACAAATTTTTTAAATTCTATTAGCCAATCGGCACACTGAGAAATAGATTTAATTAATTATATCATTATTCAATCAATCCTATTTCTCATTGTACAAACCAATTATTTTTTTTTTAATTTGATTATATTCCTGTTGTAATTATGCACGCAGATTTTTAATTTTCAATATAAGGTGTATGGAGAACACGTAAAAAATTATCGGAAAACGTGTCCATTATATTAATTTCATTTTTCACGCAATTTTATGTATATCAATTTTTTCAAGTATATCAATTTTTTCCTATCACTGATAACATTTTATTTAGGCTACTGTAACGTACGCGCTAATTTGATTAATTTTTTATCGAGTCCAGTTCGCATCTCACGTTAAAATCTGACGTCAGGTTTTTTGAAAAAAAAAACGCAAATTTTCTATTAATATATGTTTTCAATTTCTATTGCGTATTCTTCTATTATATTTTTCAATACATATCAAATAAGTAAACTGATTACATTATAAACAATGTAATTTTTTACTTAAAAGTAGTAATTGATTTTTTTTTATTCTAAAAACATAAAAAGACTCAATTTTTAATAAATAGTTGAATTTTTTTACATTTTTTGAAATTATATAAACTTCACCTACCTGCGTGTAAAATGTAGATCGCTAAAACGCTATCAAAATTTTGCTTTAGCAGAATAGTCGTTGAAAATAAAGGTAATATAAGAAAAGTAAAATGTGAAATTCTTTTCAAGTTGAAAGTGCATCTGATATATTTTCAATTATATAAACACAAAAAATATAAGCTTCAAGTTTCATTAAAACACAAAAATTTGTTAAAGAAAAATTAATTACAAAGTGTAAAAAACTAAAATAAAATTTTTTTTTTTTTAATTGAAAGGAAGTAAATATTTTTGTAATCAAAAATAATATAGGATAAAAGTAAAAAATATTTTTTTCGTTTCAAAAAAAGCAAACGAAAATATTATTTGAAAAATCATTTTTGTTTATTTTTAACAAATAGTTTTAATTTAAAATAAAAAATAAATTAAAAAATAAAAAATTTTCTTTATTTAACTTAATTTTATCTTTTTATTATTTAAATACTAGAATACATATTGATTTCAACAGCTTACCTTACAAATTCTTAAAAAATATGTCTAAAATATGTCTAAAATAAATAAAATTTTCAATACCTAATTAAAAAATGTATCAAATTTTTTAAAGAATAAATATAATTTATAATCTGTTCCCGATACTTTTATTCCATTTATGAAAGCTTTATAAACTAGAATTCTATTCATCTTAAGAATCTTTTATTTTACTATTTTTAATTTTATTTTTGATTAAATAAAGAGTATATTTATCACAATGGTAACATCAATTTCAGTGATAATGTATTAATTTGTACAATGTTAAATAAACTATAATTAATCTCTGACCATAAATTGAGTCTCCAAATTTTAAAAAGTTAAATTATTATATTGGTATACGTAATTTCAACAAAACAAAAATTTGAAAAGGTAATTAGTTCAATTCATTTTTAGATAATTTTAAAAATGTTGAAAAAAATATACTTCATAGACTTCTTTGTCAGATAATAACAATCATTAAAAAAGAAATTTTTCTTAATATAACTTCAATTAAAAAAAATACTATCGGAAATGATACTATACATAACAAAATTAATGAAATTGTATAAATCAAACTTTACATAAACTTTTCATACTTAAATTAACAAAGATTCTTACAACAGTGTATATAAGAGATAAGAAACATAATATTTTTCATCAAGGTGTATTTCTCATTAACTAAAAATTATTTTTTTCTTCAAAAGTTTAAGCGTATTTGTTTTGTAATCATTTTGATATATGTATATTATTATTTTATTGTTTATTTAATAAGCCATTTGATTTCAAGTTACATTATTCATTCTATGTTTTAATTATCAGAAATAATTATTACCTAAATAAATTTGTATAAGTAATAATTGAATTATTATATGTAATAAATATATATTCACGTTTTACTTTTTTTTTTAACCCATAATGGGCAGATGGCACTTATCTAAGTTTTATTGTTAATACAGAATTGAGCACTGCATATCACTTGGTAAAATATTTTCAAGGCACTGCAGAATTCCTTGATAAGATCCATTAAAAAAGGACATTATCTAGTTAATAAATTGCCATAACTATAATTTCTATTTGCCTATTATAATTATTCTTATAAATAGTTACTCTTTGCTTTTAGAATTAAATTTTTGTTAAAATTTTTTAATAAATTCACTAATGTCTAGCTTAGTACCACATGTAAATGATTTATCACAGTGAATGCCTTTGACAATGTGGTTTAAATATTTATCTGATTTGACACTTTTAATTATTAGAGCAACATGTTACTTTTTTTGTACGTTTACTAATCGAATTAGATTTGGCTCCTACAGTTTAATTTTATTTATAACACTAACATTTCTCCTCATTTTCATATCACATTAAAATTTTAAAAATGACCTCTTGGTAATTTTAAACAATCTAAAAAAAATTATTTCTTTTAATTCTATCATTTTAACTGAACATTTATAAAAATTATTCATTTTTTTTAGTAAAATCTTTAAGAATTAACACTTAATTGGGAATTACTTCATACATACAACGGAATTTTGTATATGCTAGATATAGTATAGTCATTAAAAAGATACAGTTGAATGTACAAAATGCCCCTAAAATTAAGTGTTTTTTAAAGATAATAAAATAACTATCTAATAGTAAATCTAAAAACTTTTAGAGCTTATAATATTTAGAAACTTATTGAAATCAATTAATTTTTTTAACAAGATACTTGGTCATTTGCTTGCTAACCTAATCTACTCAGACTCCAACTGTCAAAATATCTTTTTATGAAAAATCTTAACCTCAAAACTACATAAACAAAATAAGCTAGATATTGCTATATCAAGAGGCGCAGTCGCGCCTCGACGGCAAGTTTAAGTACTAAAACCTGTCGAGCGCATTCTTATTCTTTGAAATGAAGCATCAAAAATTTAAAAACTATTTCAATTATTACTTCAATGTTTCTTCATGTGATTAAGCATAATTGTACGTGTAACAAAACCTTTGCCACACAAAGTACACGTATAAGGTCTCTCACCAGTATGATAACGTCGATGTACAGTTAAAGTTGAAGCTTGTGTAAATGACTTTCCACACATAGCACATAAATACGGTCTTTCACCGGTATGTATTCTTTGATGAACAACATAATATTTTCTATGCGTAAAACCTTTGCCACAAACATTACAAATCAATGGCCTAGATCGATGCACAGCCTTATGCGAGGTTAATGATTCAATAGTAGGAAATTCCTTGGCACATGTTTCACAAGGATATGTATTATTTGATGTATTATTTAATGTATTATTTGATGCATTATTTGATCTATTATAAAGTACACCAATATTATCATTTGCATTTGAGCTACCTGTACCTGCAGCGTTTGATCTTTCAGATTGAGTAATTAATGGTCGATGAGTCTTAGCATGATGATTATATAAATTTCGAGTTTCAAATCTCATTAAACAACGTGGACAAGAATAAGGTTTATCTTGACCAGCAGCCATATCATGCATTTTCTTATGTTTTTCCAATAAAGTACGATAACGAAAACTTGCTTGACATCGATCACAGGAGAAATTTTTATCTTGATTTATTGCAGGTTGATGACTACTAATTTGGCTTGTACTTTGTTGATAATGTGTTTGATTAGGACTAGATGTATCAACCAAATTAGTTGATTGCATTCTAGACGATATATGAATAAGTTGTTGAGGTTGTTCATTTTGCACTTTCATATGACTTTGTGCTAAAAAGGTCCTTGAACAACCATGACATGTAAATCTCATCAACTGTGTCTCACCAACATCTAATAGTTGATCGACTTGATCACGGTGTTGATGAGTCGTTCTAACATGATAGGTAAGTTTAAGACCGCAATTTGGACAAGGATGAGTCTCTGTTAAAATCTGCACATGTTCATGATAATCTATTTGCTGTTGTTGTTCTTGTAACGATATTAAATGATTTAACGACTGCGGAGGAGGCATTTGTAAAGTTGATGAAAGAACTGACGCGTGAGCATTAAACAATGGTTGTTGTTGTTGTTGTGGCTGTTGTAAAACAGTGCAGCAGCCACCAGAATAATTAAGTTCGTCATTTTCAGATGATGGAGAAAGTATCTGTCGAAGCATGCCCGAGAGGCCACCAAAAGTCTCATCTCTGTAAAGCGAGAGTAGGTCCAAAAACAATAATCACGATACCAAATTGACGCAGAATTAGATAGATATGTAAAACGGTGCTATGGTACATACAATTTTTTTCGGATCTGCTTAGTATTAAAATTTTCTTAATTTATTTTAATATTCTTCGTTTCATTTTTCAATTATCTTATATCAGTTTGTATAAATGTGGCCTCTAATATAAATTAAATAATTTAGATCAGTTCGCGATTGCACGGAAAAAAATAAATTAAAAACGTTTACATTGTGAAATGAAGTAAAGAATTGATGGCATAATACATAACAAATCAATGTTTTCGTTAAATAATAAGATAAACGATTGTATGAAAGTAAGAAATAAAAAAAGATTTATTTTATTAACTGTACAGTGAAAGATTATAAATTTAGATTTTTGGCAAACAACGATCAACAGTGTTTGTCCACATTAGAAATTGGAGAGAAATTAAAAATATTATTGTATTTATAAATAAAATATTTTATTTTCATAATGTCTATTCTGTAATTGAAAAAAAAAAAGAATTTATACATTGTACTTTTCTTATTAATTTTAATTCTGTATAATGTAAATATTCATAGATCTTGATAAAATTTTGGAAAATCAGTCGAGATACAAAAATATGAAGAAAGACAAAATTTTAAACCCCAAAGCTCAGAATTTTTAATTACAGGTAATTAAAGAATGTCTCCATAAAAGTTATTAGATTTTTAAACATTAGAATTAATAGTTAGGAGCTCAAACCTATTTTTTAATGAAAGCTGAGCTAAATCTTTTTGAAATAGCACTTATACTATCTGGAAGTATTTTTACCCAAATTTACAACGTTATAAAAATTGGACTTCATTTTAACATTTATTATTATTAATAAAAGAAAATTTTGGCCCGATGTTTGTAGTGCTGGAATTGGGGAAAAATTAATATTCCGAGATACTATAGATGCTATTTGAAAGAATTAAAACTCAGCTTTCATTTAAAAAAAAGGTTTAAGCTTTTAACTAAACAGTAAAAAAAACTACACATTTAAAAATCTAATAACTTTTATAGTGACATTCTTTGACTGCCTGTAGCTAAGAAAATATTGAGTGTTTTGACTTTCCTCATATTTCTGTATAGTTTCATTTCCTAAAATCTAATCAAAATTTATAATCTGAACTCCATTACCGTCTCTTGTTAAATAAATATTAAATAATACAGTATGATTTAAAGAATGCTATTTCACAACTAAAAATTGTTTGATTAAAATGAAATATTTTAATGTTTTCAATATATGATGATTGTCTAATTTTCAGTCATATAAAGGATTTCATTTATATTTGACTTCTGCCAATGTAAAGGTTTCAAAAATCTTCCTTTTTCCATTATTCAATTAAATAGTTAAAATAATTTTATTATTTTACTTATATTTGAGGCCATCTAAATTATATTCATATAAATGATACTAATAAAATTTAAATCATCCACATGTTAGATAATATTTTTAAAATAAAATGCTAACAGTCATAAATCTGTCTTTTAGTGACAATAATTTATTTTACATATCAAATAATAACTAAGCAGTATTCCGAGTGCAATACAGTGATTGAAAGTGCAGATGGCTTTCTGTGATAAATATGGTTCCACTGAGAAAAGTGAATTCTATAGTTTTATTATTCTAAATAAATTTAGTTTTCATTTAAAATTTTTACTAGCAATATTATATCTAATGAATTTATGGATATATAAACGTTTTAAGATGGTTTATATGTTGGTTTTTACGTTTTTTATTATAGGTAAATTTATTATTCAATAAATGTGAAATTTTATCTACTGTAGTTAATAACTGCACTGTCATAATTATAAATAAAAAATTTTTAAAAATGTCTAATATTTCTATCTATTATTAATAAATTTTACGAAATTACTTTTAATTTTAATTATCTTCTTAAATGTAGTATTTACTCATCCTTAAAATGTTAAATATAAACAAAAACTTACCTTTATGATTAGCCATCATCCATTGTTTTAAAAGGACAAATATTAAATAATTGTAGATTTCATATTTTTGCATGATATCAAACAATTATCAATAAAAGATAAAAAAAAATGAGAATAAATATTACGCAATGCTTTCTCACCAGTACTATGAGAATTCAAACGTTGTCAAATGTTACAATGTTTTACGAATAGGATATGGTATTACTACAGTATATTCAAAATACACACATATATTTTTTTAAATGAATGTTTAGAAAATAAAATTATTTTCTCAAATGATCTAATCAACTGTTTATCTATCTATAATAAAAAATCCCTATATTTATTTAATTGAATTGAAATTTCAAGTCGCAAAAATCGATAAAAAATAGTTGCTTTGTTTCTGTTAATATTAAAAAATGATTTATGAACGCAATAATTTTGTGATTTTTCTAACATTTATAAGGTTATACTAGCCTGCAACCTAATTTGATCAGTAATGCGACCACTTAGAGGCAAGTGTGATGTATGTTATTAAATTTATTTTCTTATACATTTTTACTGCGGATAAAACTGAAGACACTAAGAGTGTAAAAAAAAGTAAATAAAAATTACGAACTTTAAAAAACAAACGCATAAATTCAGCCTTGAAAAAAAGTAAATAATGGTGAATTAATTGCAAATATTTTAAGAAAGCATAACGTATCTGTACCTATGTTAAGAGCCAAAATGAAAGTATTCATTTGCAAAAAAAAATTGTAGATTGAGATATCTAGTTCCAACATAACTTATTTCTGTGAATATTATTATTTATATAGGTTTCTGTTTCTAAATTATTTATTAAATATAAATAAATAGTTGAAGTTCTTTAAATTTTGATAATGGGGAAAAACACAGTAATACCATTTACGCTATGACTGTAGTGTTATAAAACTCTAAAAACTGCAGTATTAGTAAAATTTTTATTGGGCTCTTTTCTTTTTAGTTGCATTTTTTTCTTTTTTATAGATCAAAGATATCAAAAAAATTAATTTAAAAAGAAAAAATTTTTTCAGATCTTAGCCTTTTAAATAAGTAGAACGTAATGAAAACTGCACTGATAATTTTTACTCTACCATCACATTATCTCAAACCAATTCAAATTTTTATTCATAAATCTTAAACGTGTTCATAATATACTATTTCCTTTTTATTTTATTGAAAATAAGAAGTATTTTTTTCAACCTCACTTTTCTCAGTGTAAAAATTGTAAATAACTTTTTGAATATTTTAGATACAAGATAAATAGATATATAGTGATTGTAATTTATTTCAAGCTTATCACTGTCATGCATTTGCATTTTTACTATATAATTATTATGAAAAAAATGATCAAATTGATGGACACAAGAGACAAATACATTGTAGAACAGCCAATAATCTGTGCGACCAAGCGCTTCAAACATAAATTTTTTAATAATTTTCAAATAATTTGCATTCATAAACAACAAAAGTAGTAAGTGAATATTTTCCTTTTACACTTTTGATTTTACATTTACACTGAACATTTGCAAAAATATATATTAATATATCAACAGCATTATTTATGTGTTTTGCAAGGTGCAAAGTGCTTTGGCATTGCTTACTAATAAACAGTCAATAACTTTATTTACTTCGTTTAAATAAAAATTAAAAATTCTTTTATTACAAAAAATGTCAATTAGAAAACTTTAAAGTCGTTGTCGTCGATGTCGTAGTTATTAATTTCTGTTATTATCATTATTTAAATTATTTAATTTGTTTCATTTAAAATGAAAAAAAAAAAACTTTTACTATTATTATTTACGTAAAAAAATATAAGCAATTAATTAGAAATCGTAGATTGATTTTTTTAAATTTTAAATAGAATTATTAGATTAATTTAAAGTAAACCAATTTTTCTTAAACTAATTAATATTTTTTTTAAAAAAGCATCTCACCTTTTAATTTTTATATATTTGATGTGGATGGAGAGGTTGTATCAGTAATCGACAGCTGCAGTCATTCTTATGTAAATCTTGATTGTTACGGTTTCCAACAGTATCGGCTTAAATGCTTTCTTACACTGCACTCCCGATATTTTGTTTATTAACGGAATTAAAAAATAAAATATGGAAGTAATTACTTTCACCTCCACTTTTATTCAAAACGAAAAAATCATTTTATTTTTAAAAACGCTCGTAAATTCTTGTCCAAGTTTTTGCTTCTCTTATTGCACAAAAGGTGCGAAATAATAGAAATACTTAGAACAAGACGAGCGTTGTAAAAAAAATACCGAAAAATTATTTAATAAAACTGTGAAAACACGTACTTTGAATGTGAAAAACAGACATACAAGTAAAATTACTCGACGTCACCACAATTCAAAGTATATTGATTGATCGTAAAAAAATCGCATAAATAAATAAATCAAGGTAAAGAGACTATATATAATCTTGGAATTGAATAACATATTGGAAATACGTTTAAATATTTAAAATGAGTCTTAAAATTACGTAAAAGAAAAGAAGATACTCGCCTTTTATATTATTGATGAAGTGTAGTGGACCAAGAACCTGGAACTTCTTGAAGAAAGTCTTCTGCAGCTGCTTCATATTTTCTTTATCTTACGTTTTCTTTTTATTATAAATATACACTTTTTTCTTTGCCAATTCATTTATTCAGCAAAGCCAATAAAATTGCGCCAAAATGTACGCGAAGAATTATGCTTGATTCCGATGTTCAAGTCTATTTTGTTTAAATATTTTATACTTTTTTTAATTATATTAGTTATTAAATTAAGTTAATCCGATAGTTCTGACGTCAGAGACGACAATCCATTGTTGCTTTTAAGCGAGTACATTCACGTTTGTTTGTTAACAAATAATCAAAATATCTTAATCGTCTGACATTTTTTACGGGCATGTGGCCGTACTACCGGCATTAAATTCTTATCATATAACGCATCGCGTATCAAAACTTATCAACAAATAATAGCGATATAAATATATAAATATTTTATTTAAACCTATCGATCGTCAGTGATGTCTTTTGACCAATTTTGGTCAAGTGCGGCATTAGTGCCTTTACGTAAGCGTGGGAATGTTATATCGACAACATGTAAACATATTCTTTTATTTTGGACAGAGAGATTTTTAATTTTAATATAATTTTATTAAAAAAAATTAAATTTTTATTTAAACCATAGTTTATTTCAACTTTTTAGTTATTCACAAGGATAAAATCTCTCTGTCCATGTGTACATGTAATATCTAAAATAGTGTACGCTTCATTGAAAAGTAATCATCAAACAAAATTTTATGTAATAAAATATAATATAATAAATTGAAATAGAATTTGGTTTCAGTGTAACGTACACTACATTCATGCTACTTTATGTGTACATGTAAGTAATAAATTAAAGTATCCAGTAATTTGTTTGAAATTCATAAAATTTTATAAAATTATATTGAAATTTAAGAATTTTCATTTGAAATTGAATTAAAAAAAAAAAAAAAATAACTTATGGTCAAATTACTGCATACTTTGAGCCAAAGATGGTTGTGGGTTATAGTGTGTGCACTTACCTTGTGCGAATTTGCACCATATCACATAATGGATTGGTGACTAACTCTTTTCAAATGAATTTATCATAATATTTTTCCGCTTTAAATTTTTATTTTTTTAATTTTTATGAAATTTATAATAAAAATAAATATTAAATTATATACTAAATAAAAAAAATAGAAGATTTTAGAAGCCAATAATAAAATAAAATAAAAAATTTCTCTATTTTGTTTGTGTATACCACAACATTACATCTTTGACTCTTGCATTGAAATACATATTAGAAACTTACCCAGTTTTAGGATCGCCATCTGTTGCAGTTTGTGTCATTGACATTTCAGACATTTCTGTGACCTTTTGTTGTTGAAGTCCTGATGGACCAGCTTCATCACAAGATATAGGTACATTTACAAACGTTTCAGTTTGAACTTCTTCAGTTTCTTCTTTAACAGGTAGGCCTTAAAACAAAAAAATAATATTTAGAACTGTTTTTCATTCTTACAGTGATTAAACTAATGTTTTAATAAAAAATTATGAAGTAATTACAAATAGTTACAACAATAAGATATATTCACCTTCTTCATTATCACATCCATCATCGGAGTTTTCTTCCTCCTCACTTTCTTCTACTTCTTCAGTAACTAAATGTGTTTGACTTTGGCCCATTTGATCATGTGTGCTTGGCCCTGGTACTGCTTGAACCGTTTGTACAGTGCCACTGGTATCCATAGGAACTGTAGTGAATTGTTGTTCACTTCCAGCAGGAATCGTCATGATAGTCATATCTTCTATCATACCTATGTCCATGTTATTTTGATGCCCGCTTACTTGGATTACATTACCTTCTAATCTATTATCACTATTTTGCTCCTGTTTCATCACATTCTGAAAAATAAAATAATTTATTTAATATTTGAAAATGTCAATATTATTTAAGATATAAGAAAATAAAAATAAAATTTTATGTAATTATAACAATTTTTAATTAATAATATATATGGAATAAAATTTTTTAACTTTATTTTGATTTGTTCATAAGATTTAATTTTAACAAGAGTCTTAAATTAATGATTTTCAATTCTATATTTTATATTGTGAAACTTACTGTATCGAGGACTTCTGTTACATAAGTCTGTTTGTCCTCTAAATCGACTTCGCCAAGCCATTGCAGGAGCTGCTTTTCGGCGTTTGCAGTTGTGTTCCAAAATTGATAAAATAACTCTACTTTATACACACAGTCATCGCATATCTTCTTAGGTAATTTGTCGTCTCTTGAAACCTGCAACAAAATATTTGCATATTTTATTGGTCTCTGTTTTTATTTAATTCATTAAATTTTAAAATAATATAAATAAAATTTGGAAATATCTTTTTCTCAATTGTTTTATTCAACATTTTTTAAACTATTTTGAAAATGATCAATAAATAAAAAATATTCATTTTCAAAACAATTATTAATTTTGTTTATTCATGAATGAAAATAAATTGCACATTTCTATTGATTTAATGTTCAAGAAAGAAAAAATTAAATTTATATTATATGATTCACATATCTTTATAAATTTATTATGACTTTTAAATTTTTTACTACTTAAGGTCAATGCCACCAACGGTTCAATACGCAAAAAGTATTAGAATATTTAATAACAAAAAAATGAATAAAACGTTTTACATACGATTTTTCATAATGAAAAGAAAATAATTTAATGTAATCATAATTTAAAAAATATCTATTTCCTAATTTCTATGAAATTCAGTATTGATTCTCTCTTAGTGAAAAAAAAGCATAGGAAACGCTCTCGTATAAGCGTGGAAAAAGCGCTCCGAGAAACGAACTCTCGCTTTTCCCTGCCAGTGTGCATAATACATGAGGTAGACTCTTTGGAGGCCTCAGTAGAAAACCACGAACTAGTCACCGACGCGAAATGGTGGCGTTGCCGCACACACACACACATATACAAACGAACGTACAAACGAGCAAGATAGAGATAGAATGGATCGATTCTCATACACAGCAAAGCTGAACCGCATATGCTAAAATCGATACATAAATTATAATTACAGAGTCTATTATAGAATGCATTATTTTCAACAATTAACTAGCGTTCAATTTTTCTTTAGTATTTTAAAAGAAAAAAATGAGCAGGCAACACGTGTTTTAGCCGGTTTCACTTCTTTTTTTTCTCGTTTTAGAGGGGACGCCGTCATGGAAAGGGAAAGGAACGTAAAAGGCATATTATATATATAGTTGTTACCGGCTTTGAGCGTCGCTTTTCTAGAAAATAAAAAAAAATGATAATGATAAAATAATACTATGTTCCTTTTTATTTTGCTATTAATTACATAGAACAAGATTTTATGGTATAAAAAAAATAAAATCTTGCTACAAACGATTTTTTTCAAGTTTTAATAGAATTCGAATGAAGTATTTTTAATAATATTTTCAAATAATCTATAACTAAATGAGATAAAAAAATCGAAAAATTAATATTGTATAATGTTAAAGATGCAACTGACAATCATTTAAAATTAAAAAATTTTGCATAGCGAATGCTAAATTCTAAATGCAACGGCATTTATGTAATCATAATAACTACAAAAATAAAAAAAAAATATGACTATTGTATGAATCATCTAAAATAAAATTTATATATTTCAGAAGACAAAGGGATAGAACGTTACAAGGGAAAGGGAGAAGAAATAAAAAAAAAGCTTGAAGGTCCCCTTCGTGTATCACCCATCTCGTTTCTTACTCGTAGACAAAGACGCAAAACGAAAAAACTGCGCATCGCACATAATGGCGAATTCCCAAGTCTCTTCGATCGCAGTATACGAAAATGTATATAAAAAATTCTAAATAAACCGGCATATAATGCAATATATGTTATCCTATATTATGGATTGTTTTATTATTAAATGTGTGACTGCCTTAATATAGTTGAATGCACACAGCCTTAAAAATTTTTAGCCTCGTTCGGATATACACACGGCACAAAGGAGAAGCCTAAAAATACGTAACGCGTGCATGCGTTTCAACTTCTTGTGAAGAGAGCCGCATAGTTGTTTAGTGGGGGCGGAAAAAAAATGCCGCGCGGCTTTTCTACATGCCAATAATGCTATTATAAAATGAAATTTAAAACAATAGAAATGATAGAAAAGAACAGTTGGATTAAATGTAGAAGTATATGAATTGGTGAGAAAAAGGAATAAAGAGAATGTGTGGAAATAAAGAGAACAAAGATGGCGGAAAGTATAGAATGTTTCTTACCTTAACAGGCAGGCAGGCTGTAATTTTGAGAAATATTTGTCTAACATCGCCTTCATCCTCGAATATTGGTACGGATACACGATCTTTGATGAGGCACAGCCTACAAAGGTCCAAACAATCGAGGGACGACGACATTTTGCCCTCTTAATTGAACTGGTAACTACGAGAGCCAGTTTCGTAGAGTTTAAATATAAACTTTTTCTTTATCCCACCAGTGGTTCCTCTTCTTGTTTTGTTTTTTTTTTCATTCAATGTTGTTAATCTTTTAAACTTAAAAAAATATATGATTAAAAAAAAGAAAAATATTAAGGCCGCGCCCGCTTGATATAAGCGCGTAGCACACGTACACGCAAAACGCCAACCTCTCGCGCTCAATAGTCGCGCGGCTTCTATCGCAATGGACGAAAAGGTAGTGGTGTAACTGCACGGCGCCGACAATTAATACAGCGACATCTATAGCGTCGCTTCATATTCTCTCTGTCTCTCTTTATTCTTATTATTCTCTTGGTTTGCGATGTTGCCAGTGTTTATTGTCTGTCCTGCTTACTCTTTAGGTGGATGCGTTTAGGAGGCTTCTACGGTTATTTTATTTGACGTTGAGTTGTTGAGTTATCGATCCACGTTGGAGAATGGGCTTTTTGTTGTGAAGAGGCAACGTTGCCGTGTCATTATTTTCCGGACCTTCACTCATTCGGCGGGATGTTTAAATTTTTTATTTTCAGTATTGTTGTGATATTCGAATACACTATTTTAAAAATAAATTTTCAATTTCTTGAGATTTAACAAAAATTTTAATAAATTTATGAATGATGAAATTCTATCAAGTTTTTTCATGAAAATATAATCATTGAAAAGTTAGTTAATTTCTTATAGTACAGGAAATTATTCTGAATTAATAATAAAAATTTCTTTAGAATATGAATTTTAACATGAAATCTACTTCTTATTTTCCTTACCTTTGAACAATTTTTAAAAACGTTATTTTAAAATTGCAACTTTATCTGAATGTTTTTTTATATTTTTTAGTTCATGACTAATTTGCAATAAATTTTTCATATGATTAAAATATTTTTAATAAAGCACTTGAAATTACGCATTGTAAGTATAAATTTTTTTTAAATGTTATAAAGCATGTACAAATATATCAATAGATGAAAGAAATATTTATAATTCTAATTTTAGGAAGGATATTTTAAATGTAAGAGAACTTAAACTAATGTTATTTTAAAATTTTAAATATTTGAAAAATTTCTTATTTTAGAAATGTATAAAATATAATTTGAAGGAATAAAATAAAATTCAATAAAAGTAAAGAAAATTACTGTTTACACATCAACGGGTTGTATTAAGAAATAACAGAACAACAGTTGTAGTTTAAAAAAACTGCTTTATTGTGGCAGAACACATGTATTATCATATACCAGCATATAATTAGGAAGTCCATTAGGTATTTTACAAATTTACGATTTTTTTTTTAAATATCCAATTCTGAGATGTGTCATTATACAAGTATTATTTTTTCTTGGCGCTCTTTTTGTCGTACATTATTTTCTTCTTTCCTAACGCGCGTACATCACAATTCTCTTTTCCCTTTACATTGCCAATCGATACAATAAATATTCGTAATAACATCGAGTTCAAATTTATGATGCGCGAACAAATTTTTCTTTTTCTTTTTATTTTTTATTTTCTCAAATGAGAAAATATTGTTCACTTTTCTTAGCAAAAGTGTCCATAGGCAGCTTTTAAAGGAGGGAGAAAATAAATGCCTTTTTCACTTTTTTTTCAATTATATTCATCATATATCTCGCTTTCCCCCTTTTTCAATAAAAAAAAATGTTCCCCTTTCGGCTCGATATCTCTTGGGCTGCACTTATTTATTTATTATTTTATTTAATTAGTTTTATTTTTTTTTAAACAAAGGATATGTGCTGTCGTAAGTTATTACTTAAATTTTTTAATAATTTTAATTGATTATTAAATTTTTTTATGGTCTATATACTTTATTCGCACGTGTGACTTTTTTAATAACTTTTTTTTTTATATTTGGTTCTTCCAAGAAGAAATGAGAGCGATAAGATTACATAATTTTTTTTTATTTTGCATTTATCGACGCTTTTACTATTAAACTCAAGCGTTCGATGGCTTTTTCTTTAACGTGATACAATTAATTTTGACATTGATATAATTAATTGTTAATTAATATTTGACGCTTTTATTCGATGCTTCATTGACAATTAGGTCTTTACACGACGACTCTTTTCTTCTATATACCATGATTAATATTGGTCAAATTTTATTGTTAAGAATTTCATGAACTTTTATTTAATTATAACTATATCAATAAAATTGATATTAAAAAACTGACGTTAGGTAGATTTTTTAAATGTTATTTTAATTAAATTAAAAAAAAGATTTTTTATTTCCAACTTTTATAAATAAAAGTTTGAACCAATAGCGTTAAAAAAACTTTAGATTTTAACACCTAATGAATTGTTTAATTGATAAATATTAAACAATTATAATTTTATTTTGCTCAATATGTGACTATACACACTTACGCGCTAATAATAATAATAATAATAATAATTTAACATTAATGACACTTTTTTAAGCGATTCTTATTCATTTTTTCTTGTTTTATTTTTATTGTTAAACACATCGAATTATTAAAAATTTACAACTATTACAAATACTGTTTATATATTCTCATTTTATATGCACGCTCGCCACTTTTTTTTTCTTCGTACATTACATATGTATTTATTTTTTTTTTCATAATTGTACGATATTATCCTAATACAAAGTTAAAAACGCGGGAAGTTCGAAATGCACGCATTAAAAATGCGACCTCTTTTTTTTCTATATTTTTCTTTGTTTTGTCGTTGCGACTTATAGATTTCTTATTATTTTTTTTTAATGTGCACCATTTCGTTTTTCTTTTGTTTGTATGTCTTTTTTTTAATCATCATACAATTTATACCCTTATCGAGAGGGAAATTCGTTGATTCTGAATTAATTTAATTATTTTTTTTAAATTCGCACGATCAAGTGAATAAAGCATATTACGACTGGTAAGTTACGCTAGATAAAAGTAAAGAATATCTATCGATTTATTAAACGTTGCTTTAATTTATTAATTCAACATCTTATTAAATTTTCCGACACATGTATTAAAAATCACGTGAAATGGAAAAGTTTTATTAAAAATTTCATATATATTAGGGTCTTAGAACGTTGATTGAAAGTAATGAGAAAAAATTTATGACAAGTAACAACGATAACTGAAAATTTTTAATACAAAAGAGACATGAATTATGTAAAGGTAAATATTAGGATAAGAAAAAACATTTTAATATCTATACAAGTTATATCTTATTGAATCATATTTAACAATAAAAGAATCGAGCCGAATGACTAAAGTTTTCTTTATTATTATTTTTTTTTTTTTTTTGCAATAGAAAGGAAGCTCTACAAGACGCATCACATCGATATTACATGTTCGATCGCAATGAAAGTGCACGCGCGAAAGCATTTGAGAGAAAAAGAAAAAGAACAAAAAAAAAGAGTCGCAGTGGTACGGCTCTTTCTTTTTTCTTCTTCATTTGGCGTGTATGTGTATGTTACGTTTATATTTTTTTTTTTTTTTTGTATAAGGTGATAAGAATTATATAGGATCTCCCCTTTTTATATTGCTAGCTAAACGATAATACATCAATCAACCCGATGTCGCAAAAATTTGTATAGATTCTACATCGCGAGCAGTTCGCAAAAAGCGTACATTAGTCAATTCTCGCAGCGACGTCGAAAGGCTTTATTTTTTTTTTACTTGTTTTTTTTTTAATTTTATTTTCTTCTTTCCTTATCTGTATTTTTTTTGTCTTCCTTTTTTTAAATCGTTTCTTCTTCCTCCTCGTTTCTTTTCATATACTTTTATGCCATTTATAGATGAAAGTTCGAAAATATCACGACGAACAAATGGATTTTTTGTTGTTTTTTCCCTTTATTTAGTTTTTTTTTGGAATCGTCATTGTGGTCATTCGTATACAAATTAAGTTTTTTATTTAATTGGTGGATAGTTTTTTTTTTTGTTCATGTTTAGGTTGTTAAGAATTCAAAAAGGATGTAAGAGTTAGATACGTTTTCTTTATTCCTTTCTGTTCTTTATTTTTTTTTTCCTTTTTTACAAAGAGTATGTTTAAAAAATTTAGGCGAAAAAACAACACTACATGCTCTTAAAGTTATATCAAATACTACTGAGCAATGAAATACTTTTTCTTTTCTATCTTTTAAGAGTTAACTTGGTTTTTTTTTCATTGGTATGATTATATAAAGAATTAAGTGAAGTTAAATTTTGCGTTAACAACGGCATCTAATTGTTAGAAAAAGAAAAAGCTTATCTCTTCTTTTTTATAAGCGTTAAAGATATTTTAGTATTACAAGATATTGACTTGACTGTATTTCATTAATTTGAATAGAAATTATTCTATATAAATTATTAAAGAAAATCTATTTGGACATGATTAAATGAATATTGTACGATAGAAATTTTATCAGTAAAATACTGTTGCGGTTTCTTTAAGTTTTTTTTTCTTCGCAATAATATTAATTTTACCAATTTTGTAAAAAGACTCTTAAATTATGCTTCGAAACAAAGAAATTTAATCAATAAAGAAATTTGCAAATACAACCTTTATTGAATTATAAATATTCAAAAGTTAAAATCACTTGTTCCAAAAGTAACTAGAACACTTCAAGCAACCCATTGATTAATAAATAATTCAAAGCTTATCAATTGAAAATGGCACTCTAGATAAACTTATTTTAAATATCAAATAAACATCATAATTATTTTCCAATAATAGGAAATAATGATAATGTGAAAAAATGTGTCGCTAATTGTTGTAAAAAAGATAAAATGAAAAAAGTTAATTATTATACGCATATATTTATATTATATATATATAAACATTGTTAGGACAGCAAAATGCAAAATGTATTGAAATACACATCTTTCCTCGTCAACGTGGAATTGGACACTGTTATCATTATCATCATTAATATTTATTTAATTAATTAATTTAATTTTTTTTATTTTTATTTTATTTCATTAAATCACTCCTCTTTCAGCATCGCTGTAACGCACCATCAAAATCGCTCTTTCGCTTACTCTCTCTCTCTCTCTCTCTCTCTCTTTCTTTCGTTCTCTCTATATATTACAATTTTTTTTATCGTACATTGCGGAATTATATATAACAAAACGTTCGACGCTCTGCAACGCATTCATAACTATATAATCGTATCGCCTAAGAATTTTTTTTTTATGTACGCTAATTGTTATTTTTTTTCTTGTTTTTTTTTTGTTTGTTATTTTACTTGCATAATTTCTTGTTTACTTTTTAAATACTTTTTTTTTCTTTTAAATCATAATCTCCTTCGATATCGAATCTCTTAGTTCGTTTTTTTTCTCTCTGTTCGCTCGTCGACGTCGCTCGCTATATCCTCTTACAATTTTCCCATATATACTCAGCTTATACATGTATATAATAAATGAGCGGTCGCAATTCGACACTTTATGGCCATATGTGTGTGTGTGTTTTATTTTATTCACATATACTCTCTCGCATATTAATTTACTTACTGCGCTATATGCTTTGCTTTCATTTATTTTTTTTTCGAACTTCTTCGAGACTTGATACGTTATTTAAATTGTTATTTTTTTATTTCATTATTTTAACGGGCACAATCACAAGGTACAATTATCGTCGTAGAGATCGCCGCTTAATTACATTAAGTTATAATTATTTAATTATTAATTAATTTTATTCGATTCCAAATTATTTTTTACGACTGCTTTCTTTTTTCACATCGATCACCATGTCGTTTTTCATTAATTTTTTGCAATTCTTTTAAAATCATACACTGTCCGAATATGCATTGGTGAATTTATATTATGAATTGATAGTATACTTGATAAAAATAGATGATTTCTAAATAAAGTAAAAAATTTGAGATTTTTAAACAATAAGACTTTTTAATAATGATGCGATTTTTATTATTGCTAATATATTATCAACTGAATTTGCAGTAAACAAAATTACATAAGTATAAATAAACAGGTCTTTTTTCAAAATATTTCTGCGACTGTTGAGTAGAAACATAGAAAACATATGTTTTCAAATTTCCACATATGAAAAGAAAAATATGCTTCAATTTATGATAAATACAGTACTTATAATTTTATGGATATTATACCCTGTATAATTAAAGATAAATTCCCTATAAACGACGAAAATTAATTAATTATACATACACACTTTGTGTTTCAATTTTTTTTCAATATGGAGGGAAGAAGACGGAAGGGAAATTATTGATGTTCCATTCTACGCAATTTATTATAATTCATCGACTTTAATGCCGGCAGTATTGGCTCTTGTTTTATTCTTTTAATTAATTATTTTCTTAAATTATTCAACACACCGTAAAATTGACGAATTTAAAAAGCATTTAATAATCGATAAGATGATAGAGTTAAATCATTACTTTCAGAGCCGTACACGAAGACATGCAATTACATCATTATCTTTTCCTTTTCTTTTTGGCAAAGTTTAAAAGGTTAAAGAATTTTTTTTTATTAAATTCAGCGATGAAATAAGTATTTATTTTTATATTAATATTAATTTTTTTTTTCATTATTCAATTCTTATAATCTTTGGCACGAAAGAAGCTGCGTTTTCTCTATTATTATATTTATATATCACATCGACGATGCTCTTGTAAAATCATATTCACGATTCCATTCCTTTTTTTTACGCTTTAATCTTTTCTTTATTTTTTTTAATATATAGAATCTCTATTATCTAGTATATTACAAGTGGAAGTTTTCTTTTTTTTTTAATCGCTTATAATAATTCGTGACCGTGACTATGAGATGTAGACACAAGTACGTAAAGCTGACCTTTTTTTTTCTTGCTCTGGTTATTATATCTGAGCTTCACACGTTGCCATCGACGTCCTTATTTTTGTAATCATCGATCGGGCGACTTATATGTATTTTAATTTTTTTTTTTCATTCGTTTAAGTGCGTGTGACTGATGGTAATTCGAATAATGATTATATTCAGGAAGGATCGAAAAAACTAATTTCGTCATTACTTTCTTAATTAGACTTTTTCTTCTGTCATATTCCTATATATTTATTTTTTTCATTACTTTATTACGTGGTCACTTCGAAGCAGATTCTTTGTTTTTTACGAGCATATTTCAAGAAGAAGAATAAAATGAAAAAATTTTTTTCGTTTATTTTGTAATTTATATTTCGTTTACGATTCACTTTCCCTAATTTTCTTTCTATTTAAATACGATAATGATTGGAAAAATTTTATTTATCTTTGGTAATACGTGTAACTTTTTTTTTAATTCAAAGGATTATAAATGACGTTTTGAGAAACGATTTCCTCATGTGGATTAAATGTTTGAAAAATCTATTATAAATTTAAACTCGCTAAACGAGATTTTTAGTTTTTAATTAGTTTAATATGAACAATGAGAGTGAAAAGTAAAATCACGAAATATATATATAAATGTATATTTTATAAATAATTAGAATTTTTTTACAGACGTAAAATTTATCGAGTTTAATCGTGATCAATATTACAACGTAAAATCCGGTTCGTCGAGAATTTTTCGAAAATTCAAAAATCACATTTACATTTGACACGTTAACAGATCGAACATCGACGGAAGAATTACGAATTAATTAAAATGGGTACTTTAGTTATGTAGAAAAAACGATATATTCCTTATTTATTTTTATTTTTGCCGATTTAAAACAACCTTTTTTTCACTCCATCATAAGAATTCGATTTTATTTTATTTATAATATTTTTTTTAGCAATAGGCTCGACGCTAGCTACGATCTCTCGTTTATTAATTAATTTTTTCTTTAATTAATAATTAATTTTATTTATTTATTTTTCTTTAAAGTTACTTTCACTATGTCGAACAGCATGCGAATCGCACATCGATCTCATTACTTTATTTTTTTATTTTCGTCGTTAAATGTAAGAAGTGAAAAATTTGAGAATGTGTTTTTTTAGCAAATGTCTTGTCTTGTCATTTAATACGACACCAACAATCCCATACGCAATGAATTATTTCCATTTCTTTTTGTTTTAAGGAATATGGGAAAATTGTGTCGTTAAATGTTTATCTTTGCTTACCTTCTTTTCTTTATCTTTCATTTTAATTGTTAATTGCAATCATTAGTTACTAATCGTAATAATTAATTAATATGTAATATTTATCTATAGCTCATATGTACAAATTGTAAAATGTCTTATTAATGTAAAAGTTGTTCATTTTTTTTTCATTCAAATAGCAGTGTAATGTAGGTATAATTAATCTCTTTATTTTTTTTCTTATATTTTTTTTTGTTAAATCTATAGTTTTACATAATCATTCATTCCATCATTCGTACGCAATTTTTATTCTTGCAATTTTCTCGCTTCTTTTATTACTTTTCCTTCTTACTTTCATACAACAATTTGTAACTCGTGCTGCATAGAATACGTGGTCTCTTAAAATGGTTTCTTTTTTTTTAATCATTATTCTTTGGTTGCATGGCAATTGCATTATTTAATGCTTTGTACATGAATTTTTTTTTCTCAAGAAATAATAATATCTACTATGATAGTTGTTTTGCGATTGTATCGATTTTAAAGAGGTGACTTTGGTAAATCATTGATGAACGTTTTTATGTAATTTAATATAAGTATCATTTGTTCCCAAAATTTTAAGTGTAAAAGAAGAATAATGGTAAATTTGTAAATTATGTGATGAACCTCGTGTTTTTAAATTTCATTAAAAAATTTATACATTGGCTTATTATAGGGTTTGATTAATTTAATATTTCTAATATGATTACCATAATCACCTCTTCGGATATGAAATACTAAAGTTTCAACTGTTTAATGAAATTACAAAAGCTTTGAATAATTATATTTAATTATTTTTAATTGAATATAATCAATGAATGACGAACATCAATAACATTTATTGTGAGAATAAAAATGAATTTTTCTATAAGAAAATTCAAATGCTTACGTTTATTAAAAAATCAACGTTATTAATTCAACATGAATCAATTTATTTTTTAAAAGCTTTTAAAACTATTTATTATTAAGACTTCTCATTAAAAATACTTTTTAAAAGTGATAATTTTTTATGTTCTTATGATATTTCCATTTAGTTTCAGTATTTCATATCCTTGATGCCTATTTGCTTTGTTGTTCGTTTTCTTTTATCATCAAATATATAAAGACGAGATAATTTTTGTTGTTCTCAGGCATACCAAGACGCATACCTTCATTCATAAATGACTATCATTTTCGCATCTTTTGTTTTAATTTCATTCGCACGTTATACTTTTCTACAATAATATTAGAAGACAAGTTTGCGCTTTGCTGCGGCTCTCTTCGATTGTATTCTCGAGTCTTTGCTAAAATTATCATTTATCGTTAAATTTATATATATAATTTTTTTTTCTTGTTTAATTAATATTAATAATTCATCTTACTCACACGAAGAAGGAAGAGTTTAAACCGTTTCACCTCCTTCCTATTTTTTTTTTTTTTTTTGCGGAACATCTTTAGGGGGAAAAGGCGATTTTCACATTTATTTTTTTTTTCTTTCTATCCTCTTTATTTAATCCTTAATCTTTTTTCTTTTCATTCAAATTATTCTTAATATTTTCTTTCAGTGTCTTATCCTTTTTTTTTTTTCACTCGATATATAATGTTTACATAAGCTCGTCCGGTTCATAGCCGAAACGATCGATCGATCGATGATATTTACTTTATTTATTTTTTTTTCTTTTTAATTATTGAAAAAAGAAGAAAAAAATTGATATAAAGAAAACCTAGTATCACTCTACCATATATATGTACGTACTAGTTACGAACTTTGGTGAGGCACCACAGGGGAGACTATTATAACTATACAGAAAAAAGTCGCTCCGATCGTCGTGCGTTTTTTTTTTATATATATATATTTTTTTTGTTTTTTTATATTATGGTGTGAAACCATCACAATTGGCAAAATTCGTGAGGAGTTGACAAAAAGTTGTTAGTTTTTTTTTTTAATTTAATTATATATATATTATTTTTTTGTTTCAACACCCCAACGCTCTTATTCGTCTAATTTATAACTTTATCGTCGTTAGTCTTCATCTCAACTCGTTATACATCTTTTCGTATTACATGCGTTTCTCGTATATTCGTTTACTTCATTTTCCTGTCTACTCTTTGTTTTAAACAAATTAATCCGTCGTATCGGAATAAATCGTTTCTCGTTTCGCTTCTTTGGTCTTGCGGAAGAAAAATAGAATGATATTTTTAAATAAATTATTAGTATGACATTCAATTTGTCCTTAGATGATTAATACGTAAAGTTAAAATTCTTTAGAGTTGGAATGTAATTAAAATACTGATAATTCATTAAACATAATACTTTATTGGTGGAATGCTTAATTTTCTTTCGTAATATTAGCTCGATAAATTGATTTGTGAATAATAAAATTCTGTGTAACGTTAAAACTTCTCTCAAGTTGAATCTTGTATGCGCTGGCAAAATCAATGCGGCTATGACAAGCATTGATCTTATATGGTCGATTTACGTGTTCACATCGGATTGGTCGGAAAATAATTTTAAGTTGAAACGTTACACAGAATTTAGTATTGTTTTCAATGTTTTATTGTTAACGTTATAAAGTATGGCTTTTTTTAAATTTTAGTTATCATTTAAATAATGGAAATATTATCTTTCCTTTTTCTTCCAATCGACCTGGCACATTATACCATCTGCTTTTAGCTCGAATTATTTATTTGACTAGTTAAAAATGTATGGGCGCAATCTTTCATTATCCAATCGATCATTCCATATACCGTTTTATCAAGACTAAAGAGAAGAACGTCGTTGTTGTTCTCTAAAACGCAAAACAAATCTTCGACGGTAAGAATTATCCTCATCATTATCATCATCATCATAATCATAGTCATAATCCATAACTGATCAGATACTAGCGCGATGTTGATATATTGGCGGCAGTTGAAGTAATGGCGCAAGCGAAGGTGGTCTCATCACATATTCATGATTTGGCAAATCAATAAATTCCGACGAATGCAGATGATGATGATGTTGATAATCGTCATAATCAGGCGTATCATCGTCGATCGAGCTACCAGTTGGCAAGGGCTGCAATGGCAATAGATGTGATATTTTCCCAGGCGAACGACGTACTGTAAAACGTGGTCTTCGTCGTTTTTTATAAAACCCACTGCAACGACAGCTACAAACCGAGGCATTATCATCTAGCGATATCGTATCACCTTGGGTTCCTAATTGACCCGATAATATCGAGCCGTTGGCCGTTATCACGTCACCCTCCAGTCGTACCGCTCCTTGTGCCGCCTGAAATGTGGATTTTTTTTTTTAATTATTAAAATACAAAATATTTGCTTTTTAAAATTTTAAGACTCTTTATTACGATTTCAATAATAATAATCACTTTATCAACTCAAAACGCAGACCAGAAGTAAGATATTTCTCATGTCGAAAATTAAATAATAGTAAAGTGGCACTTTCTTGACTTGTAAATTAGAGAACAATAAACTACCATTTTACTACTCTTTAAATATCATTATATAAAGTATCAAAAATAATTGAAAATATCATATTTTAATAAAAATTAATAAATAAAAAATTCATAAAATTTACAAGAAAAGTGCATTTGGATTTTAGATTTTCTTCTAACTTTGGGATATTTTTTCTTACAAAAAATTATAAAATAAGTCGAGTTCTTTCGATTCAACTCTCGATTTTTTCAAAATTATGATCAATTATGTCTAAACTTTAATAAAAAAACAAATTTGTTAAAAATTCTTGAGTTGTTTAAAAGTTATTGAAAAACAAAAACTAAGATAGAATTTATACTAAATTACACCATATATTTATAGGTTTTTATTTTACAGTTTGATACGAAAAACATTTTTATTTTTTTAATAATTTTTTTTTGACAGAAGGGTTTTATTGTCAAGTTTAATATATTCTTACTAAAAGCCATCTAGAATAACTAGTTGAAAAACTACAACTATAAAGCAAATGCATTTTTTCAAAAACCTTGTTGCAAAAGTTCAAGTGAAAAATCAAGTAAAAATTCAGGTGATTTATCACTTAAAGAAATCACCTGAATATATGGTATTATATTCAGATGGATGCCACATATATCCGACGTGTAAAAAGTGTAATGAAAAGATTCGCATGAGATGCACGGTTGATTTGCATGGATTGTAGGTGAAGTGCACTTAATAAACATGTGAATCTATGGTATATTTATTTCAAAATTCACATGAATCTTAGATGAACTGCCATTAAAAACTATGTTAATTAACGGTGCACTTTATGTAAATTTATAATATGTAATTTTTAGACTTTTTACACGTCAGATTCACGTTATATCCATCTGAATAGAACACTATTTTCAGGTGACAAATCACCTAAAATTTCGCCTGATCTTTTGCAACCGGGACAGCTTTAAAATTCAACCAAAGTTGTTTTTAAATTTGGAAAAATTCAGCTGAATGATCGCAATTTATAATTTTATGTAAAAAGATCCCAAAGTTAGAAGTAAATCCGAAACTCAAATGTATCACACTGTCATTGTAAATTATAAATAAATTTTTTATAAAAGTTTACAAATATTAATAAAATATTAATATTACTATAAATAATTTTTATTTTAATACTAAATTTAAATTGATTTAAACTAGTTAAGATGCAATATATTTAATGAAACTCTATTATAAAATAATAATATATTAGCATTATTGTTGTAAACTTAAAAATTCATTGTTTTACATTAGAACCATGTATTTAAGTCGATAAAATGTCCAAGATTCAATTAAGAATAAAGCACTATACGCAACGCAAAGGTAAAACTTATTTCTCTCTCGGATAGTTAAGAACTTAGATGTATATTTTATCTTCGGAAGAAATATACGACTTTACACACCAGTTGCATAATGTACTATTACATAAAGAGAATTTTTCTATAAAATTCACAATGGAATTCTGCATAAAAATTATAGCTAAATTTCTCGTTAATTATCGTGTTGATACCTCATAAAATTTACAGAGATGTATCGTAAAAATTACGGTAAAAATGATTATTCAATTATAACTTAAAATTTTGTCTATGTGGTCAATGACCGAAAAGTATACGATGTCCCACTATTATAAAACGGTTAGCGTGGTTTTTACAGAATAATTCTCTTATAATGTGAAATGAATAAATGATAAATTAAAGGAAAAATATTAACCTGAAGAGCTTCAGCCTCGTCTCGCCTTTCGTCCTCAGTATTCATAGTAACGAATCTAAGTACGAGTAAATTAAGGGAAGCAGCAACGATCGCCAGGCCGAATAGAATGAAAATTAGTGCAAACATGACGTACTCAGGCTTGTTGTCAAGTGCATTATCTTTTTGTAATGCAACCATATCGCCGAAACCAATTGTCGTCAATGTTATAAAGCAATAATAGACTGAATCAAAATATGACCAGCCCTCGTAGCGAGAAAATGCTGCGGCACCACCGGCGATCGTTAGTATCGACAAAGTTGTTACAACGAAAATTAAGTTGATTTCCGAGGCCTAAAAATTACAAGAAATTTTTAATTATTACATTTTTTTCATTACACTTATTTTTATGCATATTTTTTACAATTAAAAAAAATTTTTTCAATACACATCCATTATACTTGTATAAATAATTTTGTAACTAAAGCAGTGTGCATGAAATAAATAATTACACTACTTTAATTTATTTGATAACAATAAAAATAATAACAGGTTGCATGTAAAACCAGTAGATCAAATATGTTATTTTTAATTTATGAGTTTCATAAAATTATTAGAAAGTTAAATATAATTTATACAAATAACGTGACGTTGATTCTAGTAAATATCATTATATTATATAAATTAACTTAAAAATTTTGAAGATATGATTAATTATTTATTTTTAGAAGAAGAAATTATTAATAATGCAGCTTTACACAAAAAAAGATCAAAATACTAGTCACAATACATGTAACTAGTCCAAGGATAAATTTATCTTTAGATCAAGAAAATTTCTTTATACAACTAAAAATATTATCATGAAAATATAAATTTACTTTATTCACTGCATTGCAAAATCTGCATGCCAATCATGAATTATTCATTCAATGAAAATGAATCAAACAAAAAGAAAAAAATCTTTCTCTCGGCCCAGCTTTTTCGAAAAAAATAAAATTTTCATAATCTTTCTTTTGAGCATGCTTAAAATAGATAGAACGTGTATCCTAAACTCGAGTTAAATTTATTCAAACATCACTCTTGAAAATTCGGCAAACTAAAATTTACTTGTGTCACCTAAAGGCGTTTAGGTACAAAATTCACTTTTACAGGATGTTGAAATTTAATAAAAATTTCAAATTTCTATACTACTTTCAACAAAGTCAGAGAATTCGAATATTTAACAAGCGATGCAATTAAAGTCTAAACGTTTACGTAATATGCAAATTACTCTCTCTCTCTCTCTCTTTTCTTGTAATAATATAAAACAAAGAAAGAGAAAAAGATATTGTAAAATAGGAAAGTTCCTTTCCTAGTTTAAATCTATATATGGGCAATGAATATAGTGGAAAGAGAAAATCGGCTTTATACCTGAATGTTCTTGCAGTTTAGAAGCCGCTTAACATTTCGTATAACGACCGATGAAAACTTGTTCAGTCGTTCACCTATGCTTTGGAACATTACGAGGCCCAATGGGATACCTACTATCGCATAGCACATTGTAAAGAGCTTGCCGCTTATCGTATTTGGCGTCGAGTGCCCGTAGCCTATTTAAACATGGAGAAAAATTTATATGTTAATGAAACAAGTGGATAAAACGAAAATAAGTTTATTTTAGTCAAGTTAATATTTATAACAATTAAAAAATTATAAAAAAAATTTTAAATATATAATATGAATTTATAAATGTATTTTATTCAAATTTCAATTAATTTCATTTTATATTTAATTTAAAAAAATAAGAAAATTTTACCAATGGTAGTGAGTACGGTGGTAGCATAATAAAAGGCCCCAGCAAATTTCCATTGTTGTCCAGCCTTATGAGGCTCTGTCTTAAGCACCACCGTCTCCATGATCTTGAAGTCGTCCACGCTTATATTGTATTTGCGTATAACCATTCTTTCAATGGCTGGAAATTAAAATATTGAATAATAATTAAAACTTTTAATAGTAAAGTATTTTTGCGTTTAAATTGCATTTTTTTCGTGAAAAATTAAAACAAAAAACTATAAATCCTCTTTATTAAAACATGAATAATATTTAAAAATTAAATATATACTATTTGGCTAAAAACAATTTACTGTTTTAACACTTATTAAACTTTTTTAATTTAAACTTTAGTTATTATTAAAAAGTTAACGTTTATTGTAATTCTTTTATTGCAAAAATTTTGAAATTTATAAAAAAAATAAAATTAAATACAATAAATCTTTGAAAGTTTGGAAAAATTATTATTCTTATAGTCTAAATACATTTTTCGAGTGATTAAAAATTATTTCGCTGTATATTTTCTTTACTAAATTAAAAAAAAACTTTGATCGTGAAAAATAATTGTTAAACAATTTGCTTTAAACTTTGCAATTAAGTACATGTACTTTTAGAGTAGATTTAAACTTTTTTCTGAATTATTTACAAATAAAAGTTTGGTAAATTAGTAAAACTATATATCCTTGGAAAAAAAAATTCGCTGATTTAACTACTTTAAATATACTATTATCGACCATCCTTAAATTAAGAAGATTTTATCTTGCGGTTGGTTAAAGAAAGGTCGTAATATAAAATGAGAACTTTTTTTAGTTATTTTAACTATATTTTTTATTTTGAAAAAAAGATGTATTAAAATTTCAATGTATTATATATATTTCTGAAAATTTTTTTAAAAACAGCATGCAGTTTACGACTGATTTAGGTCCTCTTCTGCTTCGATGTGTTTGAGCGTTACCCCCTTTCTTAGGACTTGAAACTCGCTTGAGTATTTCATAACTCACGTTCGATTTAGGTCCGCGCATAAATACGAAGATTTTAAGTAATAAATGGTGTAAAAAGTGCTTAAATTAATTAATGAAACGATATTCTTATTAACTCTTTCTGACACGGTGTCCACTGGAATTGACATTGATGTTTTTTGATTTTTTTAAATGTGCAAAAATGACTTCAAATTTTTTAAAATTAACACGTGGATTAGCTTGAAGTTGTCTATTTCAGATCTTAAACTGGGGCCTAAGTCTTTATACTCCTCATAAAAACTGAAAAAATTTGAAAAGAACAAAAAAAAAATAATTTTTTTTCATCACAAAAATTTCTTAATAAATAAATACTTATCATCATAAAAAAATTATCAGAACATTTTATGATATAATAAAAATTCAGGTCTGAAAGGGTTAATTAAATAAGAATTTTTAAAAAATATAAATTATTTTAAAATTAATTTTTCATTATTTATCATATAAAACATAATATTTGAAATATGGTAATAAATATGAAGTAAACAAATATTATATTTATTTAAAAAATATATTAATCTGCACCTTCTAATGTGAAATTAAATGCAAATATAAGGAAAAACAAAGATTGAACGTTTATTTGCTGCATCAATTCGGTGAAGACCTAAATCAAATGTGAATAACTAAACTCAAGAGAGGTGAGAGTGGGGACAGTTTTTTGACGACGATTTCTTAGAAATTCATTTTTCTACAGCTCCGTAGGAGATCCTAAATTGGTCATGGACTGTATTATTTAATTGGAACAATTAAGTAGTAATCAATTATATACAAATAATCAATTAAATACAAATTGAGGGTGAAAGTGACATACGGGATGAGATAAACATTGCGTCACATGCTGCTTTTCTCAATAACAAGTCGAAAATATTACATTACACCTTCGACGCCAGAATACAATGCCGTATTTTCGAACCGACGTTGTGAAAAGTTTTTTTCAAAATCAAAATGAAATGCAATCTTTTGCCAACCAACCGCAAAATACAATATTCTTCATTGATATTATATCAAACATAAAAGCTTTTTGATGAACGAATTCTATTTGAAGAGTTCTGATAAAATATTCAAAATGCATAGGGTAAATGTGCCAGTTATCGTTGCCCCCCCCGACTATCGTGCTCCTTCGATATTTTAATACATTAAGATAGGTTGAAGCCTTAATAAATAATACAAACAAATTTTTTTTATATTTTTGAAGTATAATTTAACTATTGGAAAAATAAAAATTTAATTTATCGACGTTTTATATTGTATAAATAATGTACGAAATTTTTGTAACGTGATTTATGCGTTTTTAGTGCACGCGTTATGAAAAAGCTTAAGGATTGCATGTTTAATTCAATCATTTAAAGTATTAAAAAATGTATATTAATAATATGTAAATGCATTTTACTATAGTAAAATACTTAAAAATTTCGAAAAAACTTACAATTTGCGTTTTTAAATTATTTTTTATTATTTATTTATAAAATATAGTAACTGGAACAGATTTAAGCATATGATTCAATTATCGTGCACGATAACTAAATCAATTTTTTGGTATAATCTTAGTTATCGTGCTCTCTAACATGTAAGCATCGAAGAAAACATAACCTCAAAAAAAGATAAATCGACGAAAAATGCACGGTATTCGACGCTCGATATTTGGTTGAGGGCTTGCTTACTGACAAAACGCATTTAGTTGGGGGCGCGGAAACTGACACACGGTATATAGAAATCTGAAAATTGAGCAACACGGTATTTGACGCATGCATAAATTCTTATATTTTTAATAATATTTCAAATATTTTTCTATACATAATTAATCAATCATGCTTATTAAATAAAAGATGCTTCAACGTTTATAACTGATATCAATAGTTATCTAGCATTAATAGAAAAATCTGTTTAATTTGATAAAATCTGTAAGAGATTACGTTAAACTCGCGGTAACTGGCACACTTACCCTATGCACGTTTCGAATAAATTATTCATTATCTTGGCTTCTTATGTAATATATTTCGTTGTAATTTAACTTTTTGAATAAACTGCACTCGCACCGGAAAAAAAACCTTTTTTGACATAGGAGACAAAAATACTTTTTTGATTCTGTTTATAGAAGAAAAACTGGAAATTTTTTTTTAAAATTGTAATAGCAGCTTAAAATGCTTAAATTTATGTTTAGTTTAAAGACATGAAAAAATGTAGCTTCAACCTCTTGTGAAAAAATACAGTATTCAACGAGGGATGAAAAATTATTCCACACCTGGGCGAGATAGCTCGCGCTAAACGCTTCACTCTCGCTCGAAATACCTGATTTTGATCCCTTACTGCATAGTTTACTATTTATGAAATATTTTATTTAAACTTTTAATTTTGAGTTTCGTCTCTAATATTTATGTTAATCTGTAATATGTTAAAATTTTCAATAAAATTAATTTTTTTGAAAAGTTTATCAGTTATAATGTATTTTGTTTTATAAAATTATTGCTTCAGTTATAATGATCAACATCCCCTTGATTAGCGATAATAATGATTAAGGCTATTGTAAATAATAATAATAATAAATTTTTACCATCCAAAGCTTCCTTGCGTCGTTTCTCCGTCTCGGACTCGAGACGGTCGAAGATTGCTGCGCCAATGAGGAGATAGGTAAACGTGCAGACGATCAACGATAAAGTCCGGACGTTTTGCTTCTTCATTCTCTAGTGAGCCACATGCTCACTAGCTGGGCCTCGGCCCCAACTACGCGCATCGCTTAGTGGCACACAATTGTTTTACAGGGTCTTCGGCCCATTTTCAAATTTAAATTTGACTTTTTACTCAGCCCGATATTAACGCTGTCGTCCGTTTTAGATTCAACGGACACACAACGTAATTTATGGCTATTTAACAATTGGAATTTCGTTTGCCGCTTCTGTTTATGCTGCCACCTAATTTGCTCAAACCTGCATCCCCAACCGATTCCTTCATCTGTTATTAATATAAATAAACCTTTATTTAGTTTAAAAAAATTATTTTTACATCTTTTTAATAATAATAAAAATAATAACAATATATAAATAATTAATTTTTAATCATTTCTATTATTGACCTTACTGTGTCGTTATAATGTAATGTATAATTTTACAAATTTATTGAATTATTATCAACTCTTAATTATATAAGTATTAAAGCTTATTTTCATAATTAAATTCATTGATTGAACAAAAACAATTATTTTTTCAAGCGATTATTCATTCTGCATATCAATTATATTCTTACTAAATTAGTTTATCTTTCTTTGAAATTTTTTTTTTATTAATAATATTTATTCTCTAGTTGTTCAGTAATTAAAACAATTTGCAATAAAATTGAAAATCTCTTTTTATAATATGTACTATAGTTAAAATTTAATTTTAAAATATTCATTTAAATAAATCCAAAAAAATATTCAACTACAATTAAAATTATCGATTCAATATCAATAAATTAATTTTCAGCTATAACACCATTTCAATAATTGAGTTTCAGGAAAACTAAACAAAAACGATAAAAGAAAAATGGAAAAATAAAATACTTACTCGCAGCTTGCTTCAATGTCTCGGTCGTCTTATAACAATAATCGCTAAGCTTTACGAACCCGAGCAAAAAGTTATGGCAGTGCTTACGCTGCTGCTGCTCCAACTGCCACCGCGAGCCCTCCATTCCTTTACTCACTGAGATTAATTATATCCAGCACCTTCGAAGCTCACTGTTAACACATCAAAATAACAGCAATCATTAATTAAATTTAATAAAACTCATTTTTTTATTTTAATATTTAAAGAGATGAGAATAAAATAGTTTTGGGTAAAGGAAGTACTTATATTGTATATAAAAAATATTTTTTTTATTCATTACTTATTATTACAGCACACCCTATATTGCACAAAGTGTTAGTTAAGTTCTGATTATTTTTAAATCGGTCAACAATATATAAAAAAAGCTGAAACTTGTTTTCGATTTTAGAAAGGAAAAGGTTTTAAGGTAGTCTCGCCATTAGGACTCCTTTGCTTAGAAAGGGGAAAAGGCAGCTTAATTTTTACAAATATTAAGGAGGGGTAAACAAAATATCGCTGATATCATTCGTTAAAAAAGTCTTTTAAATAAAACTATATTTGTAAAATGAAAAAGCAAACTTTAAACATTCATAACTTTTGAAAGAAGAGGAAGTCAAAGAATGGTTTTTCATTTTATGAAAATATTTACTTTCAATACATAATCTTTCCCTGTCATTTTAAAAATTAAGTTTTTCCTTTTCTGTCTTCTCAAAAGGAAGGATATTCCAATATCGATATTTCTCTAAAAAAAATGTTTTCTCAAAATAATCGTATTTGAGTGATTTACTATATTTTGGATGAATTAAAAAATTTGAGATTCTTGTTATAGTTAATTCATTTGATAACCTTAATATATTTTCTATCTTATCCGAAAAAAACTCATGGATTTCAGATGTTGCGCGTTGAATAGAGTATTTACGAAAATTTTCAGAGAATATAACTTCTAAATTTTATAACAGTATTTTATTAGATTTTTATGCGATATTACTTATAATTTTCTTATAGAAAATGGTTTGAAATTTTCGGTATTTAAAACTGATTGATAGTTCATCGTGTATAAATTTTTAATGTTCTTATTACAAAAATTAGTATATTTCTTATCGTGTCAAGAAATTGTTAATTTCGAAACGAGAATTTTACAGGCCGACCCGAAGGTGCACTATACCGAGGTTCGAGAAAAACCCTTTTCTAACCCGGTAAGAAATATACTTACTTTCAGATCTAACACATAATATCTGAATTTTGCAATTATGTTGTCAAGTTAGATAATTCAACATTCCATTCTCATTCTGTAACAAGTCATATACAAAAGCCCGATTTATATTTTAAAAATTATATACTTTTAAGAGCCGTGGACAATTTTTTTAATATACGCATAGAGTGCTGCCTAATTTACAATATTCCAACTCCATTAATATTCTTTATATCCAAAAAATTAGTTTTACGCGATAAAATTTAAAACTTTCGTACAAATAAATTAGAGTTGACTAGATTTTGAAAATATAAAAGATAAAAATTGGTCGATTTTCCCGCTAATTAACAATTTTCTATAAAATTTTAATAATCTTAATGACCCTTTATTTTCAATGTGTCAAAGATCACATTGCACACGCTTTTTCAACACCAAACCATCATAAATCATTTCTATCTTAAATCCTCCGACCTAAATAAAAAAAAGGATCGTCGCCAAAACTTTGCAAATATACGTGCTATTATAAATCAAAAGTCATCTCGGTAAATATAACGAACGAAAAAAAAATGGTTATGAAAATCCTTACTTTTAAACATAAATACAGAGCAATGTTACCCATGACGAAGATAACACTTTTATAACTGCATTTTAATCGTAAAAACCGATCAGTTACCGACTTTCTTTTGTAAAATGTCGCTTGAAAAAAAAAAATATAAATAAAATCCAACTATAAATTCATGTATTAACGCAGTACTAACTCATCTTTTATTCATCGAGCTCTGTGACGTTAATAATCTTCGTATAAATATACTGTACTCGCGTATATATACATATTATAAAATTTTTTTTCGTTTTACGCATTTAATAAGCGTATGCTCATCTAAACTTCGCATTTGTGTACATATATACATAGTATACGAGGTATGTGTAAGTGTATATATATATTTGATATACGCAGAGATATCCACAAGCTGACTAAAACGAAAGTGAACTGGACCACTGATTATCAGAATACTATCAGACTATATCGCCTTTGTATAATACGCGAATTGTACGCTAGATAGCTAGAACGTTATCTCCCGCTTCACCGCATTCACTATCTATGCATTTATGTCGGCTACGTAAATACACTTCAGCTGTTCTCTCCATACGTATATAACTACTGCTTTTTTTCTTTTTCTTTTAGAATGTTCGTTTATAGTACTGTAAATTTAATGAAAAATAAAAAATCTTCAAGAATTTAAACGATTAAAAAAGTTCTTTATATGACCAAAAAAATTCAAAGCGAGAGAGTTCTTTCGTCAAAAAACCTCGTTTAGCCTTTTATTCGCGTATGTCTTTTCCATTTTATAAATTTATTGTGTTAATAATTAAGCCACATTTAAACTTTTTAAGCCATAATACAAATTATAAATTTTATACAAAATGCACGCAAAATTGTTTAACCTACTTTTCAGTTGCTTCTGCAATTTTTCACAAGTACGCAATTTTGTAACTTTTAATTTTCGATTTCCAATAAATAGTTTTGCTTAAGCTCATCATCAGGAAGGACTTTATACGCAATAAGTAACGTAAACATCAATAGCATTGCATAACTTTACACGCCTATATGTTTATATATATACACACATGCTTTCTATCATTGTACAAACTGATGGGATTTCATATGAATAATGCAACGCAATATGAGCAAACTTATACAAGAGTAAGTTGCGTTGCTCATTATCGTCTATGTCATATAGTATAAGTGGGCTTTGCTTGAAGGTAAATGTTGAGTTTTTCAATTCAAAGTAATAACAAGATGGAATTTATGTTTAGAACTTAGTATACACGAATATGCGAATACTTTATTCTTCCGAGCAAAAATACAAATATTCATTTTTTAATTGAAATATAGAAAAATTAAAGAGTATATGTTTAAGTATGAATTCAATTTCTTTTTAAATTTGCCATATTTAAATTTAAAATAAAAAAGGATTTATTCCTTATCTCATAGAATAAAAAAAATATATATGTACTTATTTAATCCTTTTAGAACAAGATACAATTATAAATTCGATGTTCAAATGGAAAAAAGTATAACTTAGTCATTTTTTAAATTTATTCCATTTTTATGTGGATTTTAATGATAAATATATATACCTATTCAATTATTATCTTTTTATTTATTTATTTATTTTTCGCTATATTCATATAACAAATTTATTTTTGTCGCTTTATCCTCAATTTCAACGCAAATTCAAAATTTTCTCGGAAATTCTCTATGGGAGAAAAAATTTTATTCAACAAGAAATCGAAAAATTTTTCTATCAAAATGTTAAACTTTTTTACCTTTAAGTCTTTTGCGTTTTCAACTTATTTGAACATATAGTTAAATTGCCGAAACGAATTTCTTTTTTCTTGTATCGTTTCTATGACTTTGAATATATTTCTGTACCTATGCTTAAATAAAAAACTTTCATATGAAATATATGGTTTCCCTATTTCCTTATCAGATGAACAGATTATGTATTTTATAGGTACATTATAAAAAAAAAACATTCGATAAAAATACATTTTATTTTACACAAAGCAATAATTGTAATAGATTTTTACATAGAAATAGATTAATAATAGAGAATTTTTTTGATGTGACAAAATTTTTTAACTTGTAAAAAAACTGGCTTTTGAGATTATTTGATTATAGGACATCATGCGTCACGTACTTAAAAAATTATGTAAACATATATTGAAATCAGTAAAATGGAAAATACTCGGGTGCATTGAAAAACAGAAAAGCTAAAAAATTCTGCACTTCATACATTGAACAAATATAAAAAATTCAATATTTATAATGAATGGCTTTTTTTATTCGTGCTCTAATTAACAAATTTCTATATGATATACTGGATGATATTATACGACAACTAATAAAAGATACTTAAAAATTAATACTTGAATTACAAACTTTTTTTAAATTACGCTTCGGTCGTATAGATGTTTTTATTGATTAATTTATTTTTTCAATTGTATTATAATGCATTAAGTTTTTGTAAATTAATTACATCATGCAAATGTTGAATTGAATATAAGAAGAATCCTTGCATATCAATATACTGAATTTAGAATGAAATATATATAAATATATTATTATAATGATAATTATTTAGATATGATGTATTGATTAATATGAATTGATGTTAAGTCCAAGCTTGTTAATATTTAGATTGATTTGCCATTCAAGGGTGCTCCTGAATTTATTAACATCAAAATCTACATTGATTGCTTAAATTAATATATGATACATTAATTATATATTCAATACAGAAAATTATACGCTATATACAGTTTATTTTGCTTTTATGTGAATGACACGTAATATATAAATATTAGTTATATACGCCATTTGGGAGTAAGAAGGATGAATACGAGGCGAGTTTGTTGCGAGAACAGCAGAAAGTCGAGAGAGCCCGAGATTGACTGCTGTTCGGGCAACAAATTTTTACTCCGCGTAGCATAATATACTATTATTTGACTGCAACAAAGTTTATTTTGTCCAGTTTAAAATTTAGAATCTATTGACGAGGATGGAATTTGAATTTTTATTTTTTATTGAAATTCATAGCCAATTTTCTGCGAAAAAATGCAGATGTCTCAGACGGTACTTATTGTTTTATCATAGAAAATTGGCAATGGATTTTAATAAAAAAATAAAAATTGAAATTCCTCTCTCGTCAATAGATTCTAAATTTTAAACTGAACAAAATAAACTTTGTTGTAGTCCAATAAAATCATTTTTGAAACGTTGGCGTTAGTTTTTATGGTTGCATTAGATTTGTTAAAATTTATAAACTTTAAAATGTTATAATTTAATAATTCATTATATTTAAATTAAACAAAGTTTAAAATGATTTTTTTTAATATTATCTAATAAGTTATTCAGCTAAAATTTGGATAATTACTTTCAGCCGAAAAATATAAACAATTTTCTAAAAAATTAACTTTTGTTGCAGACTGTATAGCCCATACAACTTTAAGCAATTTCAAAACTTTATACATTTTAATTTGAAAAATAATTTTTTTTTGTAAATTTATTATTAATTTAATATTTTTTGAAATTTAAAATTTTTCTTGTTTTAAATTTAGTTTTTACATAGAAAAAAAATTTAATAAAAAAAATTGTAATGAAGTTATTGGTATATTCATTACTTTTACAAGGTTTATTGTTTTTAGTTGGTAGTAGATTGTATATTCTTTTGAAACGTAAAATTGCTTTGATGCAATCAATTAAATTACACAAACCTAATAAGTCCAGTGTTTGACAATGTGTAATGCATGTTAATTCCGTCGCCTTGTATTCCGTCAAATTTTTTCCCTATAGTCACACAGAGCGAAGAAAAAGTTTTTTTTTTGTTAACGTCACTATATTTATGTTATACTATTTTTGCTATGCTAATCAGCGTCGGAGCTCCTAATTGTGTTTGTAAACGAAGCACATGTAACGTACAGTGGTGCTTGTATCACGCGGCTGCCGAGAGCGGGATTCGAACTCAGAACCCCGAGATTACGAATCCAATGCTCTACCGAATGAGTCACAAACCGACTCGTTCTGTAACATTGATTAGTAATATAATAATTAAAAAATTATGTTGTTAATTAAAATATTTGTTTATACGAACAAAATATATTTTATTTCCACAAGAAAAGAATCTCATTAGAATAATATTGAGTGATTATTTCTCATTTTTTAAAAATTTTTGTTGTTACTTTAATTTAAGATTTTCGGACACATTCGTATGCTATTTTAAACACTTTTTCAGCTAAATTCCTCTTCATGTGAATATAAGGAAAAATTTGACGTAATACAAGGCGACGGAATTAACGTTCTTTGACGTTCCCTCACCTATTTTCCGCTCCATCTGATTTTATCCTAACTAATCTATTGAAATATCAAATTTCATACTAAAAAATATTTTATGTTATTAATTTGGTATTTAGATTATTCTGAATTATAGCTTAAAAAAGAAAAAAAATAATGATACAAAAAAGTTATTATCAAATTATTTATTATTACCATTTAATTTCTCAATGATTGCTGGAAAATATTTTCCAAGAACAATTTTCTCATAAACGTTGTAATTTAAAGCTTTAAAAATTTTGAGCATCCTGTAGCTCTACGTACGTGTCCAGAAACGTGTATAACATTTTTAGAATCATCGTTTCCGTGCTAAAGCTTCAACTTAGTACATATACCATACAAAAAGTAAACTCACATTTCGACATTTTTCATTTTGTGTTAAATTACATATATCTGACCGTACAGTCACATACATTCCTCGTACGATTTGGTCATTCGTCTTGCTTAAATGTAAAGGCTTTAGAGAAAAAGGAAAGAAAAAAACAAAAATGTCTTGTTTTATAACTTTATATATTGACATAAGCGATTTTTTTTTAAATAAATAAAAATAGAAGTGTACTTGAATTGGGCTAATAAACAAGTTTGTTCATTAAAGGGAAGCACAGCATAGCTTTTTAAATACAGATTATAGATTAAAAGATGACAGTATTTCAGAAATAAGAGTAAAGAATTTAAGGATATCTATAAATAAAATGTAGTGGTAATTTTTTTTAAAAGCTCTTTTACTATTTTTTTTCTAAAATTCTTTAATTTTTCATTTTTTTGTTATTTAAAATTTAAATAAAATAAATTAGTAATAATATAGAATAATAATGAAAATTTTTAAAGTATTAATATATTTGATGCAAATCGTGTTTTATATTTATTTTAATTTACAGTACAAGCATGTGAGATTATTAAAATTATTGCACAAATAAAATAATATGGATCTGCATACATTACAAAAAATGTTGTATAAGCTATTTATCCGTTGCGGGAATAATTTTTATGTTAAAATATTAATATGCATGTTTGAAATTAATATAAAATTTTTGTTTTAATTTTGATTTATACATTGTTATATGTTTATACATGTTAAAATAAATTAAAGTTTAATAACGGATGATAAAAAATAAATAAGAAATATAAAAATAATGAGCAAAGTAGACGTATTCGATAAAGTATCATAAAAAACATCACTAACATGTTATATAATATCTCGAGATGAAATCGAAACATATCTTAGAAAACAAATATTTATTAATAAAATATGAATTTTCTATGATAAAAGAAGTTAGACTTTGAATAGCACAGACATCCCTTGTCATGAAAAAGATTTTGAAGATAAAAACGAGGAATTAACAAGGACGTCAGCATGACTTAGCAATGCTCCAAGACATATTAAGAAAAAAATGCTGATAAGCTTTACCAACCTAACAATTGTTTTCTAATAAAAAAAAGTGACGATGATGACTTGCTCAACCCAAAGAGATTGTGATTCTTTTTTTTTCTTTCAATTGTATGATTGCGTCTTTTAGGCACCAAAAATGATTATTTTTTATCGATTCGTGTTTTCTTATTAATAACGCTTTAATATCATAAAAATTTTGTTTTATTCAATATTTGATAAATAATGAATTTACTTAATTAATTCATGAATGAATAATGTATATTTTAGCAATATTTAATTAAACTTTATGCTGAGAAATGTCATTGAATTACCATTAAAATAAAATAAAATTATTAATAAAATCATTAAAACATAATTTATGAAAATCTAATAAAAAAATAATTTTAATATTTATTTGAAATAAGGAAATATATTTGAAAAAATCTACAACATGTTATCGGTTTTCTTTTGTAATCCGATTTAACAGCAACGACAGTTTGAACTTAACCCACTATGGTATAGTGTACATTTACGTTAAGGTTGTAAGCTTAATGTCACGCAGTGTCACTTGAATTTATGGTCACGAACGTCTGACCACTAGTAGGTTTTATCTACTGAAGCTTTGATTCGACAGATACTTCGATGTCGCTTCAGATGCTAGAAAGTGGATAAAGTGTATCTTTTGTTATTCCTGATTTATTCTTTCGGGAAAAGATTTTTAAAATAAAATTCTCGTTTATTTACATGTCTACACTGAGAGAAATCCTATAATAAATATAACTATAGATTGTATTAAAAATTACTATATTATATAGTACGAGTGGGACATTTCTGCATTATAATAAATTTTACTATATTACATAGTAAAATTTATGAAAACAGATATGTAGAAAAAAATTTTTTTTGTTTTTTTGTACCCGAAATTTGACATTGAAATTTTTAAATTCATTTAATTTTAAATTTATTTATTAATTTTAATTATATCAATTTTTTAAAAATAAATTACCTAAGAAAAAACGGACCTGAAGTGGAGTCGAACCCGGGACCTCGAGACTGGAAAGCGTGAACGTTACCGACTGCGCCATTACGACCTGTAACTTCTAAAATTTTGAATCGTCTACATATGTTACCCAACTATGCTTTCAATTTGGTAGAAAATTTTGAGGTTAGAAATAAATTTACAGATCATCGACTCGACATTATTATTTGAAATAATAAAATTTATTATATTCATAATAAAATTTATTATATGCATAATGAAATTTATTATATGCATAATAAAATTTATTATTTTTATAACATTAATTCCAACATAAGATATCAAATATTTTTACTCTGTCATAACAAATTTTACTATAGCATAATTTTTACTATGTAATATAGCAATTTTTCTAATAAGATATAGTTTCATTTCTTAAACGATTGTTGCCAACCTTATCAAATTTATAGTAATATTTGTTATAAATGTAATAAAAATCGTTATAATGCAGAAATGTCCCAGCTCTCCTATAAAATATAGTAATTTTTATTACTATCTATAACTAAAGTTATAATCTATTTTTCTCAGTGTATATTGAGTGATTATAAAAGTTTTAGAAGTGTAATATTCGAAAAAAGATCTTCAGTATAGAAAAATTTTTAATATAATTTAAAATTAAATAAAAGTACACGTTGAAAGTATAAAGTGATTTAGTGATAAAATTTCATGAAATTTAAAGTACCATATGAATTTTGAGAGTTCGTCAGCATCTCAGTTGGTAGAACGATAGATTCGTAATCTCGAGTACCTAAATTCGAATCCTGCTCAAGAAACTTGTTTCGTATAGTATATAAAAAGTCGATATCTTTAATTTTTTTTTTATTTATAATATTTTTTTAAATACAAATTAATTGTATTATTATTATTGTTTCAGCTTTGAAATAACAGTAAAATCAGTGTAAATGACTTATGCAGTAAATTTTGATGACCGATAAATAAAATTAACAACATTATTTTAATTATTTTATGAATGAATTCAAGGAATTTTTCCTTTATGTTTTCATTATTATTATATTATAATTTATTTGGTAAATTTTTAGCATTCTTATGTAGAAAACCAAGACAAGTTCATAAAACGTTTGTTTTCATTTAGTTTTTTCTACATACACGTATTTTAATGGAAACAAATGGAAAAGCTTGCAATTTTCTTCTTAATTTAAAGTTTTTATAAAATACGAAAGTTTATCAGTATTTATATTATGAAAAGAATAATGTTAAATTTAAATTCCGATTTTTCGCAACAATTATTAAAAAGTTTTTTATATAAATATTAAACATCTTTTTTTCAATTCAAATTTATTGTATTCACCAATATTATACACTAAATAACTAAAATTAGTATAATAATATTTAGATTTATAGATAATCATATCACCATTTAAAATTATAATATAATACTATTTATTATCATGTTTCAGTCTTTATTAAAACCAGTAATAAAATATAATAGAATAAAAATCTTCTATCAGAGTATTACTTTTCAGATATCTAATATACAATTTTATTACCGCCTATACTCTTCCCCTAAGCTGCTAATAATGTTTTAGTGCGGCTACTAAAACTTCAAAATGATCCAGGAATTCAATTACTGATTAATGAAAAAAACATCCCTCCGAATATAAGCGCATAGAAGCCCCCAAGGGGAAGAGTTTTTCCGCGAATCAGGTTTCCCCTACCACGCGTACATTGTTTCTTTCTCCCTGAATTGCTGTCTCTCTTCCGCATTTTAGTTTACTGCTTCTCAATAAGCATATTGGCGATAGTTCCTCGTCGTACATCAACTGTTTTAACGGCTACTGTATAAGAGCAGACATGTGTCGTAAGTACACAAACACTTGGTAAATGTGTGAAAATGTCGGACTCAATTAAAAAAATTAAACGCGAAAATTCTTTTATTCAAGCAGGTGCTACTGATATCCGTGAAAGTGAAAAACATTTAATAACAGTAAATAAACGGTAGAATTAATAGATAAAAACTATAAATATCTAGTATAAATATAATTATAAACACTTTTTATTAAAAATTTATGATTCAATAAAAAATTTCGTTATTCATAATAAAAAAATATTAAGATTTTATGTAAACTTTAGATTTTAAATCCTCCATGAGCGATTGCGCTTATTGAGTCGCAGTGGGGGCATGGCTCGCGAACAAACAGAGGGGTATGCGCTTATTCGGAGCGATGACTGTACTTTTCATCTAACAAATAATTCAATGAAAATCTACTTTATTAAAATTGCGAATTACATTTCATTAATACATGATAATTTTATTGTGATTATAATAAATTGATATACATTTTTTCAAGTAAATAATTGCTTATGTGAAAAGAAAACGTATTATTTTTATTGTTTGTCATTTGCAAATAACGTCGGACTTTAATGTTTGAATAACAATTTATATATTAAACGTAAATACAAATTTAATTAATATGAAATATAATTGCAATTTGTTATCGAATCAAGTAAACATTATAACAGCACAAGACACGTATGAACAAAAAATTTTAGTTTTACAAGATTTTAGTTAAATTAATCAAATAAATCTTTCAAAAAAAATTTACGACACTCTGAACAAAATTTCGAAAAAAATTCTATTTTTAAAATTTTACAAAAGTGGTAAAAATTTTCGAAATTTCAAATCCTTGAAAAATTTTTTACGCTACGTATTGCAGCTACACTTTTTACGTATATAATCTCTTTGTTCAATCACTGACGTAAGAATTGTATAAGAAGCGCAATCGTGAAGAAAAAACGCCAGAAAAAAAAACTAGAGGGAAAATTGAGAACTGCTTGGGTGCAAGTGCGCATTTCCCTTGGGAAAGGCTAGCTAGCACAAAGAATACTTCTTGGCGCAAGATCAAAAGTTTTTTTTGCATATAAGCTGTCTCCGATATTACGTGAACGCGCAAGCTCTTGCATAATGCACTTTTTTCCTCCTTATTATTTATATCAAGATCATTTGTCGTCTTTTTTTTACTGAGCTTTGATTTGTTGAAGGTGTTGACCCTTTTTGTTAGTTTCGAGTATTTCAGTAAATCTTTGAACTTTATCATCTTAAATATAAATAATATACTGAAAAATTTACTTAAAAATTTCAACTTTGTCAAGTATAAATTTTAAATTGATTAAAGAAAAAAAAACAAAGGAAATATTCGTGACACACATAACTTCAATATCCTGAAACTTAAATGATTAATTACTCCAAGTTTTTACTTTCGCGTGGACAATGTATACATATAGCGTTATTCTTAACATTAGCGCGTCCTTATTAAAATTCTCGTGGGGTCCTTAAATTTCTCAGAGGCTAATCTGTGTGTGCGCGACCTCTGAATGCTAATTTAACTTGGACTATGAAAAAGAAAAGTGAGATAGAAAGGACGAAAAAATAAAGGAGAGATTGAAGATAAAGCTACTCTTGTTTCACCACGATGCGACCAAATTTTTGGTTTTCCGAAACAAACAAACAAACAATCTTTTCTAGGCTATTTAATTTAAAAAGTAAATGAGATAAAAGTTATTTAAATTACAAATTTCAGTCAAATTTCTTTTTTTTTAACAAAATGGTTTACATTGCGACGAGTCATATTGTATTTTAAATAGTAATATGAACATTATGATTGTGAAGTTGTACAACGAAAAAAAATTTGAACAAATTCATGTTTCTGAAATAATATGAAAAAAATTTCATAACATTTTATCGACCAATTTGAAGTTAATAGATTTAAAAAATTTTCAAAAATAATATACTGATTATAGTTTTTAAACAATAAGCACAATGCTTTAAGTTTTTATTCACTCTCGAAAAATGATATATAAATCAATTTAAGTAAGTTAACTTGCAATAACGTTAGATTTAAGTATAAACGTGATTCAGTTAAAATTTTGGAAGTTCAGATGACTTTACTAAAAAGCTGTGAACGTTTATAAAGCCTATGCACCATCACGTTAATGCGGTGATACTCTAATCTCCATAATTTTAACTTCGCAAAACGCTCTGTTAAATTTTGTAGTTATATCTGTTCTCAACTTTTTTATAAAGTCACCTAGACTATCAAACTTTTAACCGAGTCACTTTTATATGTAATTTATATTCACGATAAAGCGAGTTTCATCGAAATTCAATCGTTAATTCTTCATTTCAGAAATTCACTTGAATCATTCATCCATTCAATCCTCTAAGTTGTTCCTTAAAAAAAATTTTTAGATTATTATTTTATTACATTTAATAATAGTATAAACACTATCTTGCATAAAAATAATTTCGATTGTCCAAAGTTTGAACAAAGTTTTATTTGACTTAATTATGAAAAATACAATTAGATAATAAAACGAAAAATGAAAAAATTCATTTTATTTATAATCTATTAAATCAAATAAATTGATTTAAAAAAATTTAATCTTCGCTATAAATAAATTAAATGATATAATCATAAAATTAAAAATTAGGTTTTTATATATTTTTCTTTTGATTTTATTCGATAAACACGTGCCGATTGTAGAATAAGCAAACCTCGTATAACGCGGTTAGTATTCGACCTCACGAGAAATAAAGGAATTAGTTGTCGTATCGATGATCCCGTGGGAATCACGCTACGACACCACTGTTTACTTCATTCTCTTTATATTTTTTTCAATTCTTTTTTTCTTTTGATTTTTTTTTATTTTTTACTTGTTTTTCCCTTCAGAGAGATTTCCTGTTATTTTTTATTTTATTTTTTGTACATATCGAGTAAATAAATTTTACTTTGTGATCTTCATATCGTACTCTGAAACTTCAATAAAAGATTAATGTCAAATCATTAGGATTATTTTTTAAAAATTTATGTTTTAACTAGGTTATTTACTATTGATAGATGCACACGATGGAGTTTAAGTTGTATTAGTTGATATTACAACCATCTACTTTGATCGTCCTTATTTGACCAATACGTATTATCTTTATTCACTGGTTAGTAAAATCCCTCGATATTTTACATGATTATCCTGAGGTAATAAAATGGTCGAAAAGGTTTGCCATTTTTAGACTCATCATTTTTTCAAGGAAGGATCAGGTGTTGTTTATATTATTAAAGTTACACCCCATGCTACATCTTTATCTACCCGAAGTAGCCATCTACTCCGATCGTTATCTGATCTACAGGCATATATCTTTATTTACGCTTTTGTGTAAGTCCTGGGATGTACCATGTGATATCTTAACTTAATTAAAAAATTCAGATTCATTATTGTAAAGATGGATAACAGATGTTTTTGTGAGCTTAAATAGTTTATATTTCTATAATGTTTTCTAATCATTAAGTTCTTGATAGTAAGTTGTTATTAGATGTACTTTGGGTTTCTCAAGTTCGTTGCTGACTAGTCGAGTCTTTAAACAAAAAAAAGTCATTCTCAGCAAAGGTTCAAAACGAGCCTTTTGAATCGCCAAGGAATCCTCGTATAGTGTACGACCTTTTTCGCCCCATCACGTACCGTCGTTTAGTCCGCTCGTTATCAAGCCTTTTTCCTTTTTTTCTTTTCTTCTTCTCATTCTTTCTCCAATATTTTTTTTTTACTTTTCTACCTATTTTGTATTGCAATCCATGATACTGGACCTATTTATTTTGCTCATTTTATATCTATATATTTTGTTCTTCACATTTCAGCTCTTTTTTATCATTAACATTGTTTGGAGGGAAGTAAGATCTTACTTTCTAGTACTATAATCTTTGAATGTAACAATAAGAACAAAGTTGAGAAAGGTCAGTGAACGCGAAAAATCAAATGTGAATCATCGTAAATTTCTTAAAATGAATCCTTTGAAAAACTTCAAAATCAGGAATTAACCAATTCATTACTTTTTTTATAAAAATAAATTTGAGAATGTTATTACTTTATCGTGTTTTTACTTTTTTAATATAATCGTTATAATTTATCTTAGTAGAAATAAATAATTCAACTACTCTTCCATTCAACATATTTTTTATTTATCTCAATTCAATAGAATCAATAAGAATGAAGTATTCTTCTTCTCCGAAAAAAAGCAAATTGAATCTAAAGTAATTGCAGCCAATAAAACAAAGAGATCGATAGGTTCGCACTGTCATAGAATAATATAAGAAAGAAATCCTAAAATTTATGAAACTTTATGTATATAAAGTCGGTAATAGGAATTGGGAATGGAAAATTTTTGCACGAGCCAAATGATTCGTTTTATATTAAATGGATTCAATCAGCCATGCCACATATAACTATACCATATAAGAAAAAAAAAGAAGTAGTCCAATGCCAAAAAAAGTCTCTTTATTCACGTTTATTCGCATTCTTTATCTATAAATTTCAGCTCGTTTTCCACTACTGAAATTTCAATTAACGGACCAAATAGACCACCGAAAGATAGCGAAGCATAACGTGTTTTATTGAATTTAATGATAAATGGCTTTTTTTTAAAAAAAAGTCTTGTGTGTTTTTTTTTGTCATTTCTTTTTCTCTGGTAAGGTAAGTGAATTTTCAACTGATGACGAATATTTTAATCTTCTCTCTTTTTTTTACTGTACCTAAAGGAAAACGACCACAAAATTGAATGAGTGTATATGATGGATAAACGCAAGCTTGATGAATATGACACGGAAAAAATTTAATTTTGTATTTCTCTGATACTTTAATAAACGAAACGGGAGCTTATATAAGCAACGTTTAGTATATATGAAAATGTGAAGAAAAAAATGTGTTGATGTTCATAGCAATTTTCATGACTGTTGGGAATTTCCTTCTGAAATTTAAAGTGCTTTTGAAATATCGGATAATTACGTTTTTTAACAAGATTCTAAAATACACGTCACTGAATATAAAGATGTGTTAAATGAGTTTTTTAATAGTTATATTTTTAGATTTATTACTTTATTTTAAACGTTTAATGTAAATTTAGAAATATAAGCTATTTATATTGATTAAACTTTTGTGAGTTAGAAAAATATTATCGTACACGGAGAGAATTTTTCCATAAAAATTACAATAATTGTCACTATCAATCGTGGGACAACTTATACTTGTAGGATATTTATGGACACATCTTTTAAATATTATGATAGACATTGACAAAATAAAGTTCATCTTAAAATTTTCACGGTAACGGCTCGTAATTTTTACAGTATACTTCTCCATAATTTTTATGTGATTTCACTATAATTTTATAGAAAAATTCTCTTGTTATATTGTTGCACTATATCATACCCGTCTCTTAAATCTTTATACTGATTTATATTTATATTTACACTCCTAATGCTTTTCTTAGCATTTATTTGGTTTGCAAGTTTATCCTCTTGATATACGAAACTTTATATAAAGTTTTAGTTAAGGGTTGATGCTTTGTGCTTGAGGTAAGCAAAGTTTTAAGGTCTACGTTGCATCGATCTTTTGTTTTTGACATTTAAGATTATTATGGTTTATTTTTTCGTGAAAAAAAGACAACAGGCTGATATATGATTGCTGTCAAAAGTAAATTACTAAAGTGCTTGTGAGTGTTTGAAGTTTGTTTTAGAATGTTAAATAGGTTTCAATATCCTTTTCAAAATTTAAAAATAAAAAATAAATTCTTTCCTTTACCAAAAAAAGGATAATAAATAAACTTTTATATTGTCCTCAAATCTCTAAACAGTATAATCCAATTACGAAATTTACGGAGCATTAACTATACTTCTTTTCTTTAAACAAAATAAAATCAGACTTTTTAAGTATTAAAAAAAAGGAAAAAAAGAATCGTAAAAACAAAAGTAGTATAGTATCTTGAATTGACTGTATTTGAAATCGTTATATAGCTCTCTTGGGTAAGGTAAATGTATACTTTGGAGAGATCGCTAAAACAGGCAGATAATCTTGTCCGACGGATACACGTGACAAGAATTTCAAATGCTTATACTGTTGCGGATATTCTACATTGTCTATAGATTAAATTTCCAAATCATTGACAGAGAGTTCGAAAGTTTTTAATCTTTTGTTTGTTAAATTGCAATGTTGTTTAATTGATTTTATCCATGAACTATTCGTAAGATTATGTTCAATATTATGATGAGAAGATTTAAAATCAATAAATTTTAATTATGAAATCAATTTATAATTGGAATGATGAATAAAAAAAGCTTGTTTAAATAATAGAGAAAGTTAAAAGCGTGACAAAGAGAAATTATAGTGAACTGAATTTCACATATGATAAAAAGTAAATATTAAATTATAATTATTAAAATAAAATCACAGAAAAGTTTCAAAGCTCTGAAAGTAAATTTTAGAGATAATTTTTTAATACCGCACCATAAAATAAATTAGTTACAAATCGTACTGATCGTAAAAATTTCACAAATTTTAAATCATTTAGTATTACAATGATACCTGTATATATTTATGTAAATGTATTGTAATACAAAAAAATATAATACTAAAAGAAACTGATATTAATTTTTATACTTCAAAGTGACTTTGAAACTTATGTCGAAGGTCATCAAAAGAGTGATTAACTTCAATTTTTAAAATAAAAGCCATTTTTTATCCTGAATTCCGAAAGGGCGTTAAATTTTACGTCAAAGGGCGTGTTGACCCTATAGTTAAAAATGATTCATAAATTTCATATAAAAAGCAAGTTAGCTTTCGATTTACTCTTCGATCTCTATGACTTTTAGAGAGGCCTTTTTTCACAATTCAAACATTTTTTTGATTTGCGCATCGAGAACTAACTTGATCTTTGTATGACCTTATGTTAAACTATTATGCCAATAATACGTATCTGTACCTAAAATTTAGCACTTTCTGAGTATCCAGGGTAAAACCTGGAAATTTCCTTTTGAAAAAAACAATGTTGACCTTCAAATTATCTTTAAAATGAGCTTTAAAATCAAGTTCAAAGACATCTTCAAGTTTGTCTTTTTAAATCTTACAGTATTCTTAATATTTTTTCGATAGATTTCTAGTTTTCGAGACTGTCGAAAGAGGGGGAATGAGTATCCGACATTTCTTAAAAACTTTGAATATATATATCAATTGAGTTTGCAGCCTTTCAAAATGAGTTGGCATAGTAGTTATTTATGATAGAAGAAATAAGATTCCCCATTTATTTTAGTCATTTCATAAATTTTTAAAAAGGTCAAATTTTGATTTATATACCATTTTTTAGATAAATTGTTATTTTTTAGATTAACATCATTGTTTTAGAAAAAATTGTTTTTCAAATATTTTGAATAAATATAAAAGAAAATTAATAATATTCATAATTATTGATTTTGTTCTGAATGTAAATAAAATTATAATTTTAAGAAATTTTTAAAACATATAATAATTTGCTAGCGATATTTGAATGGATTGCCAAGAACATTGTTGGATAAAAATCCTATACTTTTTAAAATTTTCTAGTGCTCTATATTAAAATACATTTTCATGTACTTTTTCAAAAACATCAACTATAAAAAACATTATTAATTTATCAATTTCAGCCATTTCTGTTTAATGTATCGTATTTCGGCATCTGATTTTTTAGATAAAAAAAACCTTTCAATATTTTTTTAAACATTTTGAAACAGAAGTTTTCTACAAGTTATTCAATAAAAAAATAATTTAATATTTAAAATTTTTCAAAAATGGTTAAAAATTAAAGATCTGATCTTTTAAAAAATTAAAGAAATGACTAAAATAAATGTAGTATCTTCTTTTCATCATCATAAACAGCTACTACGCCAAATTTCAATTAATTTTAAGAGGTCAGTTGACACGAAATATCCAATGTATAAATACGTAAAGAATTCAGCTCCCATATCATTTATCGCTTGCGCACTTGTGACCCTCTTGAATATTTATTTTTTATGTTTTCTATGTGTACAGTTTTTATCTCTTTTTTTTTAAAAAAAAAGAAGAGAGAACGAGGCTATACACGAATGTTTTGCTATAAAACGATACTGACGTGATAACATTCCGAAAAAAGGTGTATAATGACACAGATGAGTATATATTTTTTTTCTTTTTTTTGAAGAGGGATACTGAAAATTTATTCGGTGATAAATAAATGAGAACAGGAGAATGAAAAAGAAAAAAGTAGAATATCGTGTTACGTTGAATGATAGTAACATTATTGAAAGTATCATTGGATTATTTAGTTTTATATTACCTGAGCAAATTCAGAAATTTTTTGCTTAAAGTGCACTTTTGAAAGTATTTCATTATTACTTAAGTTTAGTCTTTTATTTTTTATAGAAATTCGAGGTTCTTCTTTTAAGTGAAAATATCTACGTTTTGTCAGACATGATCCATTAGCTGTATAGGATTCAAATTTAATTATTTTGTAGTATAGATTAAATTTTTATTTTATTGATATACAATTTTTAATAAAGAAAATTTAAATAACTAATATAAAAATTTGACACGTAAGAATAAACAAACCTTATAGATAACATATTTATAATAAATAAAAAATGAATAATGAAGGTTCTGACACAGAAAGTAAATATTCATATTGTAAACCACAATAACATAAAATTAAAAATGAATAATTTTATGTTAAATAAAAGTTTGAAAGAAAAATAATAATTAACAAAGACAACGTTGAATAAAAAATAATAAAAAAGAATAAAGGTAAAAGACAAAAAATGAAAAATATGTTTATTTATAAAACACTATTTTGTAAGTACTATTTCCAATTTTCGAGAATAAAATAAAGAATATAAAAAAATAAAAAGATCTATAAATTATCATAACGAAGCATATAGATCTAAAATGTTAGCCACAACTGCTAAGTTACAAAAAACTTAAAACTGCAATGCTAATATCTTCATCCATCCAAATCCTTCTCCCCAAACAAGTATCCATTCTCAAAAAAAAACGCTGAACTCTAATCTTAGCTCTACTTACAATAATCAGCCGGAAACATTATAACGATCTAGCACATTTATATTAACAGTAGAGATTCAGCTAATAAGCTATATTTATATAACAATGTGTACTCGTACGTGTTTGTACATGCATACATGTATGCGAGTAAAGGGCAGCTAACGAGTTTATACTAAAACGTTGAAATTGCGCAAGATCAGGACATATTGTGACGTTAGCGCAGATTAGAGTAAATGTTTGGTTAGTCGTTTTACGAGATAGAGAGAAGGAAAGGCCAGAGTCCTTGTGGGAACATTTATCTCTGTAAAAGTGTCGCCTTTCGATTGAGGGGTAGAAAGCGAATGCGTTGTTAATGTTCCATGGGTAATTAAGAATTATCGATTTAATGCTTTTTGGTTAAGACAAATAAGCAAAAGAACAGAAAGAAAAAAGAGTTTTTCAAACGATATTTTATTGTGTGCTTAAAACTTAAATATAACAATTAAATATACTGTTTTTGTAGAAATATGTTTATTTTATTGCCAGCAAATAATAATACTAATTAACCGTTATAGTACACGTCTAATAATCAAGCAACAAACCAATTTTTTCAAAATTTTACTCTACTTTGTATCCGGCACATTGGCGAGGTTACAGAACTTCACCTCGGCCGATCAACAATGTGGTGATCGCTAATGTACTGATAAAAAAGAATCGTAACAGTTAACTCGGCGAGGTAGCTGTTAACGAATGGTGCACTTAAATAGAGAAAAACGACGAAATTTCTATTCATTAGTAATTAAGGAATGGTGGATGCCGTAAGTGCTTCACAAAGTTAGAAAACTTTTTAGACAACAAAACATAACTTAAGTTACACTTTAAGCAATATTCATTAACTATTAATGAATATTTCTTCTGTTAAGAAATATTCATTTGACTCAACTGTTATGAAAATTTTGGACCGTAATAAGGTTGGATCGAAAAGTATAGAAAAATTTTTAATGCACTTACTAGGCCAAGAGGCTGTAGGTGGGTAAACCCAAGTACATACAAGTACATACTCTACTTTGTTATATCAATGGTATATATATGTTAAAGTTTATTACAAGTTTTCTAAAACTTTTAATAAAGCATTTTTCTGCTTACGTACATACAATCGAACGTTTATATAAATTAACACGATTTTCAGTTAAAAATTGTAAAATTATATTCATTTTACTTTGCAATAAAATAACGATCTATTGACACAATTGACTAATATTCTGTTACACGAAATAACTTCTATTTATAGAAATGATCCAATAACGAATTTTAAAAATATTGTCACAAAATTTTGTCTCAAGTTTGTTATGCTATGGAAATATACTTATTTATTAGACTTTCAACATCATGAAACCATACGAGCAATAAAACCTTATCCACCTTTCACGCAATATTTATTGGGACAAATTTCAATGCATTAAAAGCATCGACAAGTATGAGAGGTTAAATACCGCAAGCAATACTGCATGGCTCATGATAAATTGAAAATTTTTAGAACACGATTCGAGCTTTGCTATCATGAGATGCTATAATGCTTTTACGGATGATTACATTCAAAGAGGATATATTTTTTTTATTGCCACAGTTATTTATTTAATGTTCATTGCTAAACTAAACTTGCTTTTTTTATATAACATAATTCATTGAAAAATTAAGGGATTAGATTAAATTTTTAGTCTGTTATTCGTTGTTAAAGAGGTTGAACAATTAAATATTACTCATCCTATTTCATTGTTTTTGTGACTAGTTTTGAAATAGAGAATAAGTTATACAAATGACAATATAGTTAAATCTATTACGTGCTATATCTTTGTATTTGTACCAATTCTAATAATTATTCAATACGAATGAAAATATTGAAACGTACAAAAGTCTATTGAGATTTGTTAAATTAACAGTGTTATATCGATCTGACTTTAATTATGATTTAGTCTTTTGAAATATCCTTTAACAACTAATGCTCTAATTTCTTTGGCCCACTTTATGTTATTTAGTTTAATTAGTTTTCATAAAAGAGATAATCGATTTAATTTTAGAGACATGGATTAACGTATAAAGAATAATAGCTTAAACGTTTTCCCTACATATCCTTTCAAGCGTTTTAATATACGTAATGGTATACGCATTCAAGTCAATTGAAATGGGTTAATCATAAGTGTTAAATTAATGAATTTATATTGATCTGCTTTTGTGAAATTAACTTAAATTACCAATCGTTTTGTCATAATAAACGTTAAATAAGCATGAAAATTCTATGAAACTTTGTAATAAGAATGAGAAAGAATTGATTTATTTGTTATTGATTATTAATTTTTTAATTGATTATTGATTTTTAACACTTTAACCATATTTTTCCATAAAAAAAATTAATAAAACTACTGAACAAATATTCAATTGAAAATCTATGACGCATTTTAGATAAAGTATTAATCAAAAGAAAAGTCTCGAATATCAAAGCTGTCAAAAATGACGAATTCATGCCTTACATTTTGTTATTTTTTTGTAATAACAAATACACAATACAGCTTATACCTTTACTACTACCAAGTACATTCGTACATTACTCTCTATCTCTTGCTCTCTCCCTTTCTATTTTCACCCCCTTGAAACGGATACGCTTGATGGATTGCTAGGAGAAAATGAAAACTTGCTTTTTTTTGATTTATCGCTATACCATTTTTAGTACATCTTTGTAAATAGGTTGTTTACTTTTTTTTGTTATAACATATTTAATGTTAACGTATTTTTTTGCCTTCATTGTAGTTTTCAATTATGCCAATACAATTAATAAAATATATAGGATACATCATATTTTAGAAATTAATGAATAACTTAATAATAGTACGGTATTTTGAGTGGATATTCATTTATCATACGATTATTGTTAAAATTTAATAAAGTTTTATTTTTAAAATTTTCCATACAGTAAAATTTTAGATATTTTTATCTAGAAAAAGATCAAGATATGAATCTTTAAAGTATGCATTTTTAACGCGTACTTCTTATAGCGCTGAACCAAAAATAACGACATTTTCCGTTCGTTTTAAAAAATGATTTATAAAATCTTTATAAAAAATGAATGTAAGTATGAACATTTCTAAAAATGAAAAAAATTGCATGAGAAATTTTTGAAACGTTCTTGTGCAAGGTCTGAATTTTCAAAGAATTTTCGTAAAAATATATTATATAAATACAAGATATTACTAAAGTGATTTATTCGTATGCTTGCTTATTCTAACATATAAATGGCGTTGTGCATGCATTGTTCAAGTGTAATTCAAATATAAACTTTTGTCACCGATTTGTGAAAGTAAAAAAATTGAAATGGAACACAAACTCTCTACAAAGATTTTTTCTAGTTTTAGATGGAAAAAAGAAAATGTAAATTAATAATATAAAATGATTTTCTTATTAATTTCGAATTATTTTTATATTATTTAAAAAAAGGAAACTTTTTCAAACTCCATTTCGTAAATTAAAAACACAGTAAACAACATTGAATTAAAAATTTTTCATCTCATATCCGTTGTACATATTACATTGGGAAACTTTCTACAATATCGATTACCATATCCATATCGAAACTGTATGTATATACGCGCGTTATATACACACAATTTGTCGACGGTGCATTTCAAGAGCCATACGATTTACCATAGTATAGTCAATGTTTTATAACGACTTGTAAACTTTTTTACAAGAGCAAAAAAAAAGGAAGAAAAAAAAAGATGGTACTTGGTATACAGCAAATAGTTGACAATACGGTATTTACGTATTAGTATGTTTGGTATACATTGCGAGTGTACTCGACATCAGGTGGAATTGAAGAGCTGCTGGCCATTAAACAGATGAGAATGGTTTTGTATCTATATATAGCTATTTTAATATTGATTTATAGAATGGTAATAAATGTTTTATTTTTCAATATTTACATGTTATTTTATTGAAAAATATTTTTTCTCAATCTTATAATGATAAAAACAATTTTTTTTCGATTAATTATTTTTTTTTAAATAATACACTTTTAATTTAATATTACATTATTTATAAAAAGCACGGAAAGTAAATAATTCAAAGAAAGTTAATAACTGTCAAATGAATGTTTGTTAAATTTTGTATTCATAGAAAAATTTGATTATATTCTTTTAATATATGCATAGAAATCTGATTTTTGGAGAGCTTGTTTTGCGTGTATCAAATGCATATATGAACTTATTAATAGCTAAATAATTTTTTAGCGCTTATTACGAAAAAGATCAATTTTTATACACACATTAAATGTAAAAACAAGTTTATTTCAAAATATAAATTCTTGCTTCATTAAATAAATACTTTTCCAATTTCTAGAAAAGAAGATTCTTTCGTTTTTACGAACACTAATCATGAATACAAACATTGTTCATGATCCATATCCTGCTTGTAAAATCAAATAAAAACTCATAGCTTCCTAATACACTAGCTCTTCTCTCTCTATTTTATGTCGATCGATTAAATAAGAAGACGCATGTAGCTTATCATTTCTCTTTTAAAACTTCTCTTTATCCGCTCTTTTGGCCCACAATAACCATTCAATAACTCATCGAATTTATCGAGTTTAAAAAATGGCTCAACATTATATACAGAATCTCAGTCGACAGAGTATATAATAATAAGAAAAGAAATAAAATAAAAGAAAAGCAAAGAAAAGTTTGGATTATACTATTATTTTAGTAACGGAAGCAGTTCTGTCTTATAACTTATGGGCAACAATATCAACTTCTTTTTTCAACAACATATGCATAAAATATTTTTAGTTTGAAGAAATGTTTTGCTTGAAGATATGACCGAGACGTGGGTGTATCGTACGGTTTATGACTTGCGCGGTTAACGTAAATAGCTTTTCGTCCAGAAAATTGCTCGACTTGTCTGGAATATTATATACTTTCATACATTTGTATGATGCTATTTTCTTTTTTGTTTAACAATATGATTGATGAATTCAGAGTTTGGTACAACAAAGTATTATATATATTATATTGTTATTCCAAGTTTACCTTTAATTATTTCAAAAACTTTCTGTATTTTATAAACTGTATATAGCTTGCGGCATTTATTGTTTCAAGGTTCGGGCTTGAGTTATGGCCAGATTGAAAATTTAATTAGAACGAAAACTTCGAAATGGAATATTTAAATTTGCAATGCATATTTTGTTTTTTTTTTTTATTATTTTATAAATCTTGAAACTTATTTTTGTTTTATTTTATAAAATTTTTATGATTAAATAACTTAAAAAAATGGGTTGATCATCGTTACGAAATTCACGTATCCAAAATCAAAGTTTCTCAATTAGGATAACGTCATTCAAACGCATAAATATGTACAAGTGGCGAAAGATAAAGTTATAGAAAAAAGTTTCATGAAGAGTTTTGGCTTTTATATACATACACATACTTAGCAAAGTTTTTTTTTTATTCCTGCACATATAACTCGAAGTAAATTTGGCACAAACTGCACTCGAGCGTGACGTGAAAGCTCGTCGATAATGCGAAACGATGGCACAAATGTTTATGGCCCACACTATGCTATATCCTTTATTTTTAAAGGCATAAAGAGGATGACATTTTAAAAAGTTTTCATCGATAGAAAAAGTTTTGATCTATACGTATGTATGAGATACGAAAAATTTTTTAATGCACTCATGGCTATCTTCTGTTTTCTTTTGGATTTTCAATCGACAAAGTTTTGCTTGGTTACTAAATTTTTAGCACCTTGGGTATAAATTTTTTAGTTAGTGACTTTTCATTTAAATTTTAATGTTAATATTTATGCATATTTGCAATTTAAATTTTAGCTACAGATTCCATATATCTTTTATGACTTCAAATTCCACTTTTAGTTTATAAAATTAAAACAATGAATCGATAATATTAATACCTTATAAACTAGAACATTTATATTAAATTATTAATTAATTATATAATTAGAACAATAATTTTAAAATATTATTAAATATTATTAATTATTATATAATTTATATTATATAATTAGAACAATAATTTTAAAAAGAAGTGAATTCTCTTTTAGTTTATGTTGCTGATCATTTCATAAGAAAGAAATGTTGTCTTAACATTTTTCCACAAGTTTATTCACAATATATTATTTTAATTTAAATAACGCAAAATTTGCACAAAATTTGTTAAATTATCAAACCTGTCACAAACACTTTTTAGTATACCTCATGGCTATTAATTCATTCCTCAAAGTCGTAACTTTAATTCTCGGATAACAAACGACCAAGCTTAAACAAAAACAAAATGCAAGCTCTGTATAAATCAAACTTTTATGCTTTCGAAGAAACGTTATTCAATCGAGTGAATTAAAAAATAAACTAAACTATTTCAATTAAGAAACAAACTTTATTACAATGTATATAATTATACCAATCCATTGTGAAAATTTGAAATTGCATTAGAGAAAATGACAGTGTTAAAATGAGTAAAGAGAGAAATATCTGTACAATGTACAAGAGATATTTCTAAAAACAAAAGAAGAAAAAAAGTTTTTTGGATAGATTCCAAAATTCAAAGTTACACTGACCGCACAGCCGTGCTAAACAACAAGCCTCGAAGAGTTAATTATCTATCTCACCGCACTCTTGTGGCCTTTCTCGAATCGTTGCTGTATCATGATAAACATGATAAAGATAAATCTTGTACAGGCATTTCAACGCTAAACATGTAATCGTAAATTTAGAATTTTCAATTTGACATATGTTTTATAAATTATCATTTTTTTAAATTCATACTAGAATTAGATTTTGCGTAATTAAATTTTCTTTTGATCCTTAAATGCGTAAAACATATGTATAATTAAATCTTTTTAATAACGACACTAGCTCCTAGAATAAAATATTTAAAAAATTTAATAAATAAAGGGAACATTCACAATTCATAACTAGGACCCCCTGTGCGCTATTGTGCGTCTTCTTTTCTGGGTTAGAGTTTTAGAAAATCTAATATTTTTGCATATAAGGTGCATCTGCTGCACTTACATTTACATACGTTTATATATAAATAGAAAACAACAAATTTTTTAAGTTAATTTTTAAGTTAGCAAACGTACTATGTTGCCAGTTAATCCTCACTTGGTAAAGCAGACTTTTTACAAAGTGATTTTTCTATAAAAATTAAGTCTATACTTATCTTTACGTTGAATTATTATAAGAACTGAATTAAAAGTAACTGTTTCCTCGGATTAAGACTTAAAAGCTTCCTAAAATTTTAACTCCTTTTAATATCTTTATGTAAAATGAAATATTTTAGAAAAATGATTTGCATCGTTCGTTCTGTGGAAACATTTATCGAAAAGTCAAAAAATTCATATATTCGTAAAAGTTTTTTGTAGTTTATATTTTGAGCTATTTTTTGTTTTAGGTGGTTGTCATTGTTCTTTTTTTACATTGAGCAAAGTTACTTTTTTAATACATTGTTGTAATTTTGAAACTGTATACCTATGTTTATGTATGTTAGATAAGTACATTGGGGACAGCTAGTCGTAGAGATATTTAAAATTATATTTTTCCAAGTGTATTTTTTAAAATGCATCCATTCATTTTTTATTTAAATTTAAATGCAAAAACTTTTTATGATTTATTTGTATTTATTTTGTAATAATTGTTATAAAAATTTGTTTTACGTCATACATAACGAAGAAAGTATCATACCATAAAATTTTTTATATTTTGAATAAATTAACTTTTAATTAATTAACGAATCAAATCTTTGTAAAAATAATTTTTTTTTTTTACAATTTTGCTTCGAAAACAAATTTTTATCATTTCCAAACAAATTCGTTTTTTATATCAATTTATTTTGATTTTTTGTTTGATTGAAAAATGTTAGAAAAATAATAAAATGGGCTTTTTAAATGATCAAAAATATCAATTTAAAAATTGTTTTCAAGCATATTACTTCAAAACTATAAAGACTTTTCTGCTAAAATTTACGGAAAATTTAAAATAATTAAAAATAATTAAATTAAAACTTTACAGCTTAGATTATAATCGTTTTGCATTTAATAAAACTATTACGAAGATGAAATATTACGTGCTAATTAAATAATTATGCTTAATTACTATTTACAAATAATATAACGCGTATAATAGTCAATATCACCAATTTAGAAAGTTCAAATTCAACAGATAGGAAATATATATGGTAATTCTAATCAGTACAAATCGAAGCTAATCAGGTTAACCCTTAAGTACATTAGAGGTAATCAAACTTGAGTTTGAGAATTAGACACTTACGGATCGATGAATCATAGCTATAGATGTTACTAAACTTCACAAAAGTTGATTTTTTTAAAATAATTTTGAAAAACAAATTGAATTTCAATGATAACTTTATGATTTTTAATTTAAAAGTTATTTAAATTCAAAATTTGATATTTCAATTAAAAAATTTTTTTAAATTGTATTCAATAAAAGTTTCTATAAATGAATAACAATTCACTTCATGTGAATTATATTTTAAAATTTTGATTTTGTTCTTTTAAAGCTGTGCATGAAAAAGTATTTCATGAATTTCCGATTCTTCGAAATCAGCGTAAATGGCTCTATATTTTATATCTGTAAATACATTTATAAGTGAAAAATTTTTTTATGAAAATAACTACTGATGCGTACATAATGTAAAGTGTTCAAATTTTTTTATTCCTATGATACTAAAGTAAGTGTGTGTTGTGTTGTAATGTTTCATCGTTTTTTATTAAAATTTTAATACTTACGTTTAATATTAATTCATTATATTTTTTTAGCTTTTGATCAATTTTAATTATTTTTGACTTGCGATAACACATGCGTTACTAATTAATTTTTTAAAGATACGTTTAGTTGTATCATTCAAAAGATATTTGTCTTATTTATTTATGAATATGTAATTTTTTAATTATAATTTTGTTTTAATTCGTAGCTCCGAAAAAGGCTCTATTTAAAGAAGCCAAAATATTGTGTAATCAATAAAAAAGAAATATTAACTTAGCATCCAAGTCTATTGATGTTAATTTTTATTTTAAAGTAATTATTGATTGAATTATGGTAATTTTTCAAATAAATTATTCTATGCTTTTCAAACTTTCTTACATTATTGTAGTAAAATAATGATTTGAAACCTACACTGTTAAAATAAATGCTGGTTGCTTCCATTACATGTAAGGGAAGCAAATTTCAAGCCTGTACATTAAATGCAAATCATGTGATAATTTTCAAAATAAATCATTTTATTTGTTTTTGTATACTTTTTTCATGTTATTTATAGAAGAACATTTGATATGATTCAGAAAAATAACTAATAGCTAAATAATAAGCACCGGAAAAGTACTTTTAATTGTATTTAAAATTTCATCTTGGACATCATATTTCATCCGTTTCTAGTTAAACCTTGTACGACACAAAAAACTTAGCTCCCATTCATCATCTCGATCATTAAAAGAAAAAATCACCCAATTTTATATTTTGACTTATAAAAACATTAAGTCTACTCTATAAATCCTGTTCCTTCCCTTTTATTCTTTCTCGTCCTTTGAAAAAAAGCTGAATCAACGAAAGAAAAACAAAATCCTAAAGCAACAAAAAAAAAATATATTCGTGCACCATGTGTGAATTAGTCCACATCACGCGCTTTCCACGTATATTTAACGCGATGCGGAAGCGCAACGGATTGTGCGCAAGAATATAGGATATTTTGAGGATGTGCATGTTATATCCTTTTCTATTTCGTATATACGCGAACATGTTCTGCACTTGCGCAAATCTCCTGAAGAAACGCGTGGATTTAATGCTTCTCATTCCCTTTGGAAAAAGCCAATATAGCGATGTAAGCTTTGATCTCTTTTTTTCTTTCTTTTAAAATTAAATGTATTACTTTGTGAGTTCACGGTCTTTTCTCTTACTTTTATGATTGTATCATTTATTACCTTATTTTTACTTTTGTATTACAAGTGTAGATTTATATTTATCTCGGTTTTGTATTTTGATTAATACTTTTTTTATATTTATTAATAAAAAAAATTTTCAGTGATTTAATACAGTTTGATTAAGATTACTTCGATTGTATTAAATTTTATTGTAATAAATATGATAAGTTTATGTAAAAATCTTTCTTACAGCAGCTAAAGAGTTAATATACAAAATAATTAAAATAATTGTTAATCGATTAATATCTTCTATATTACATGCCAATGATATCTAGTGTTGTAACATTTTTATTCTAAAATGTAAAGCTAAATAGATTTTGGTTTTAAAACTTATTTTCAAATATAAAAGATCAAATTATGCTTACCATTGAAAAATTTCCAAATCACGATATTATTTTTACAATAATAAACCTGTTTATCATAAAAAATATTGTTTCCGTAGATTATTAAAATTCTTAAATTTAAACTATACTTTGAACTTGAATAAAAGTTTAATTTTCTTATTACTTATGCAAAAGAGATGATTGTATTAAATAAAACTAAATTATGTCTTTATGTTATACGCAGTAGTAAGTTATTAAAGTTTTTGATTCCATTAACTTTAAGGAAAGTTCAATTTTATATTAGTCTCGTATATGCAAAAGGGCTGGATATATCATCTAAAAGTAAATTCTTTCCTTATTTTATACGCAGTAGATATAGGTTATAATATGCTTAAAAATTATCAAAGTTTGCAAATCAACCAACTTTGAGAAACACGAAAAATGCTATTGAACTCTTGGAGAAATAGAAAGTTGCTAAGAAATGACGATAAATATTTGTAACGTTACAACAATTACTCATCAAGCTACGAAGTAACAAAAAATTTTATTATGAATAGCGGCTTTCATATTTCAGAAAATAATCTACTAGCAGTTAAGATTTTCTCTTATTTTTTATTTAATAACTTTAAGTAGATATTGTATATTTGATAAAATGAAAAAGTAAAAATGCAATAATCGATAGGTTTATTTCTATTTTTTCAAGGGAGTATAAAATTATTTACAAGCAAATTATTATGTAAATAAAAAAATTATTTATAATTATAAAGAAATAATAAATAAATAAAAAGAATATTAATTATTATGTACTTTTCGAATATGAAGTAATTTTATTCTTTTAAGAAATTTTTAATTTTTCATAACTTTGAAAAATTAGTAAAAAACAAAATTAAATCTATGTACACGATTTTTTATAACATACAGATATAACTAAATAAATGAAATATAAAATTTATAAATAGTTTTGAATAATCAAAATAATCGTAACTAAAGCTATTCCAGGTATATTTTTTATATTTTTTAATTACCTTTAAAATATACATAATCTAATACTAAAAAATCTGATTGCATGCCACCATTGCTAATTCAATACGTGTATTGACTATTTTAAAAATCATTTCTACTTATTTTAGCTAATTACATTTATACATTAATGTTACAGAGCTGATTTTCTAAATTCATCGATATTTCCACTATTCTAACAGTACTAACACTGATAGCACTCCTCACTATATTGACAGCGGTGATTGTTAATTTACATAGTTGTAGAAGCGTTATCTTTTGCTTGTTATCGTATTAACATTCATTTTATTTAAAATTTAATAGAAAAAAACGATAATATAAATACATTTAAAATTAGATAGGCATAATTAAAAAAAATTAACAGCCAAGAAAACGTTTATCAATAAGATAAACGTTTATAATCTTTATTGTTTTTACATTAGTATCTTTCATATATTTTGTCGACACAAAATATATAAAAGATACAATTCATATAATTCTTTATCAAGAATACGAAGCATTTCTTTTAAAGTAAAAATTACCTTTTAAACATATTTTTTTATTTAACGTCGCTGTATTTATGCTATCATTACGATGCTAATTAGCAACGGAGGTTTACAGTGTGTTTGTAAACAAAGCACATGGTATCGTCAGAGGTGCTTGTATCAATCGACCGTCGAGAGCGGGATTCGAACTCGAGTCCCTGAGAATACGAATCCAACGCTCTACCGAGTGAGCCACTAATGACCTCAATTTTAACATATCTTCTATTTATATTAAATCATTTATTCAGTTTTTTTCCTAAAGATGAGCATACAAATTAAACATTCGAAGTATAATAATATATTTCAACTATATTTACTTAAAACAATTATAGAAAAGAACATAATTGAAACAAAAAATAATTTTGAAGATTATAATTAATTAATCCATTGACTGTTTCTATTATAAAGGTTTTCATGGTTAATTAAAGAAAAGTTGTATTTTATTCTCTTTTCAAGAAAAATATTATTTAATATTTCTTTAAAAAGGAAAATATGAAATACATTTTTTTTTAGATAAATATTTTTTCAATATTCGAATTTTATTAAACATAAGATTATATTTTTATCTTCATTTGCTTTAATAAAATAATTTAAAATATTGCACCTCGTTAAATAGAAAACAAGCTTCAGTCTTTTGTGAATTAAAAGCGACACACAATCTTTTTTCGGTAAACACGAGATACAGTTTTTTTCGTGAGAAATGTTCAAATATGAGAAGCAGAAATAGCAGAATTCGTAGGCAAAAATATTTTATAACAATCAGCGGGTTTAGTTTTACTTGTGATTAAAATTAAAAGGATTTTTTTCTTTTAATCTCATGTTTTAAATGTAAATAATAATAAAACTAAATAAATTTATTCATTATTTGATTATGATATAAAAAATAATGCAAACCCAAAACCTGACTAATTAAAAATTTTTTAATTATAAATGCATTTTAGAGGATAAAATACTAAATATGTGGAATAAGTTTTTAAAAAATTCAAAAACTTCAATTGAAATCTATTTTCCTTTTTTTTTAATGTAAAAATAGAAATCTGCCCAATCAAAATGTTTTTCGAACCACTTTGAACTTCTTCGACTTATTCTCAATGATTTTTCTTACTTTTCTTTACAACGTACTCGTTTTTCTTCGATCACTTTTTAGTTTATTTTTATTTAGTATTTCTTTTCTTCAGATTCACTGAGCTTGCATGACTAAATTTCAATTCATTTCTTCTTTTGTGTATGTGCCAAACAAAATGACATTTTTTCGCAAGCGCGAATGACGCGCCAATTTACTGTCTCTCGTCTTCTAGTTTTATCTTTTGTTCTTTTTGTTTCATTATTTTACGTACATGTGCACGTTTTTATTGTGTGCTATAGTATTTTTTTCTTTTTATTTTAGTCTTTAAACGCAACCGAGCATACGATGGTTCTGCCTCTTTCGCGTTTTCCTTTTTCTCTGTGTTAATTTATTTTAGCGCAGTCGTGCGTGTGAATCCAACTAATTTTATTAGAAAGAAAAGAAATGAGAACAGGAAAGTTTTATGTTTAAGAATGCAATAAACAATAAAAACTGAAAACGTTTTTTTTTAATCGCTTTATTTTTTAAAGTGAACTTTTTTCGTTAAAAAGTTAACTTTTTAAATCTTGAATTGGTTTGAACTCATTGTAATCAATTAAAAAATAAAAAACATATATCTCATGATCTACGTTTTTGAAAATTAAAAAATTCGATGGTAAATAAAATAAAAAATTGTCCTTAATTAAAAAAAATGTTAATACACCCATAAATTTGATGAAACTATACAGCATATGGATTGATTAATTTATTAAATTATTAAAGTTATTTTAAAATGACACTGTATAACTATAACGCTATAGAAAAGAATAAAATATTTGATTTGCGTATTAAATTCTTTATAACGCATAAATAATATAATTGAAAACCCTTGATTGCATGTACATCTCTCTACAGTATTCCCAAATGCATTCAATACTCTTCGCACTAAAACAAAATAGCACATAGTGTGCGCATACGTACACAAGCGCATAGATTGCAATATAGAAGCACTTTATTCTCTGTCTCGCTTGCCCTTACACTACTACTTGCGACACTTAGCGTAAATCAATTTTCACTGTAGAACACACTTGCTTGTGCTATATATAGAGAAGTTTATGCTTTTACGGTGTTGCAGGGGCTAGCGCAAGCTCTCCAACCACTGGACAATGGTTTACGATATACACAAGAGCCGTGACTTGCATATAAAGATATTTTCACTTTAAACTAAGATTATAAGTGTATCTCTCCTATACCGAAATATCATGACTGTTCTCTTGGACAATGTTATTTCGTTTTACGACAGGTCACTTTTTGATATTCTCAAAAGCACTTGGCTTACTTCGGATAATTTTCGTATATAAGCTTAGGACGAAATTAAACTGCTTGATAATGCTTACTTTACTACGTACAGGCTATTAAACCTATTGCTTTTATTATTTTATTAATAAAACATGTATAAAAACGATTTTATAGAAGTTTATATCACATAAAAAATTTTCATCTAAGAAAATAAATCAATATATAAATATAACGACAGTTTATACTGATAGCATTTTATTTACTGATATTTCAATGAATATACCATTGTTATGGGTTTAAAGTAACATTAAAATGACGAGTATAATATGAATCATTGCGTGAAATACTTGCAACTTAAGTTACAGCTTTTTCCTTGTTTTTATCTTAAGAACTTCATACTTAAACAATCGTTACATATACTTGAAAAAAAAAGAGATTATATACTTCGGATACTGTTACTGTTTTGACGATGGATATGTCTTGCTATAACAATAGAAAATAGAGATAGAAGTTAGGTAATATTTGGCTTTAACCTACTTTTTTTGTCTTAACTTCCACTTTTGCTTCCCCCTCCTTACAACTTCCGACTTATGTTAGATTCAAGCATTTATTCACACATACATATTACATAAAATGAATGTACACGTGTATATAGGGGAAGACTTTTCAATGTTTCATAAGAATATATATACACGAATCGGGGCTATGGGATATTTTGTATGCTCGCTCATTCGAGCGTTACGAGAATTTTAAAATTTTAAGAGAATGATACTGCGGAGGTGTTTGTTTTTCTCTTTCTTCTGTCTTTTGGAAGGTGTCGCTGATTTATTTATTAATATAGATTTGTTTTCGAAAGATTTGCTTTGCACAAAAAAAGATCTGATTTTTTTTATTAAAATAACGTTTATGCAAATTGCATTGTGAGCATTAATGAAAATAAAAATTTTACATTCCATATTGTGAAATATTTATTGCGATTTAAATAAAACTTCCATTTAACGCTAAAAAGATTACTGTATGACTCATCACCCTTAATTATTATTTTAGTTAAATAAATGGTTGTTTTGATGTTTTCAATTTTAAACAATATATAAAGTGAATATAAAATTAGTATGGAACAAAAATTTTGATGATACAAAACAATTAAATCATCAAATAAAAACACATAAGGAAATAAAATCACTTTTAGGAGTTGGAAACATTTCTATATATCAATAACTTCAAAGAAAACTATTAACCTTTACTGTTTTTCGATAACAGAAAATACTTTTGGGAAGAAAGAAAAGGGGATGACGAAATTGCAAGTTTGGAAAGTACGAAGTTTTATCGTTCTGTATGGACTATAGAAACGTTAATTCCTCACGACGGTCCCATATAAGAAGAAAACTTTAAACTACACTTAAAACATCGTGGAACAACGTCTGTAACTATTACAAGTTGTGGGCTACTGTTTCAGCTGTTATTGAAAAGCTAAATGACCAAACGCTGAGAGTATCGAAAAATCATTAATTGAACGAATTTTTTATTTTACTTTTAACCTTAAAGTAAAACCGTAGAAAAAAAATTAAATGCTATTTCGATAATGTCGGGCGCACTCTGAAAAAATTTTTAATTTACCGAGAGTGCATAATCGATAGAAAAAAAGTTGGATTTCGGGATAATTCATTTAAAGAGATTATCAGATTTATCTTTTTATTGAGGCAAAATGGAACAGTAAATATTCAAGTTCATTAGTAGAGAATACTATTTGAAAATTATTCTTAGAATTCAGAATATCTTTATATTACTTTGCTATAAAATTATTTTACGCTTAAATTTGATGCTGAATTTGAATGAACCGCGATGAAAATGAAATGAAAAAAAGTATAAAATTATAATAAAAAGTAATGTTTATTAAAGAAGATGTATCGTAATTGCTCTAGTCACACTAACTTTACTATAGTTTGTGCTATGTACACAGATATTTCTAACATATACTGCCCTATAACAAAAACAATAGATTTTTCGATTAATTAATTTTTTTTTACATACTTAGCCGTACTCAGTAGATAATTGAAAAATCAAAGAATTTTTTTAATATTGTCTTTTATAAAAATAATGAATATATAATCAATTATTATTTAGGCAAAATTCATGTTTTAAATAATGCAACTCTTCACATAAGATCGAGTTAGGACTGAAAAACTATAAATGTTAATATATTTTTTCACGAATTCTATATTTTTAAAAATTTACTTGAATTGAGCCATCATAAGATATTTTTCCAGTTCTATTTTAATATTCGATGATTTCTCATCAGCGATTCTCTTTACGATACAACTCTCTTAATCGTTATAACAAATTTGTAACGAAAAATAATCAGAGTAAAAAGTTTTTGGTAATAATCGTAAAAAGTTGGCCAACAGCTTTCCACTAACATAATTTTATCCGTGTTTTGGGATTCGAGAAGGATTATTATACGCAGTACGTTCTCAGATTTTCCAAACTTAATTATTTATCGTCTTGCTAATCTTGAGAAAAAACCTACCTAGAAAGTAGGATAATCCTCGTATAAAACTGCTAAAGGAGACAACAAATATTTAAAGACTTTCATATATACAACGTCCATAATTTCTTTTTTAATTTTTTAGATTTAATCATGGAATTGAAAATTTTATCTATCGGTAAAACTTTTTCAATAATTTATAGACAATTAGATGATACAAGTAAATTTTCAAGTGATTTTTCATGATGTACTTAAAGTTTTTTTATTATGTAATTTTTAACACGTTAGAACTTTTAACGCTTAGATGCTTTGTTTACCATCTATTAAATTTAATAAGATTACGTCATGTTAAATGATATTTTTTGATCAAATGATAAAGTAATAAATTAAAGTTTTATTCTTTTATTCCAATTTAAAATTAAAATTAAAAAAGGAAACTACATTAGAAGATAAGAAGAAATAGACAATAATTCAATTTTATTATGACTCCTGACTTATTAAACTTACTGTCCAAATTATAAGTTATAGTCTAAAAGCTGGCCAGATGAAAATTACATATATAAAGTACAAGAAATATTTGTTGTCGGAAAGAATCTATTGATGTAGCGGGGCACGAGATTAATGATTCGCTGGAACGTTCAAGAAAATTAAGGTGAAGATAGTCGATCAAAGATTACAAATTTTTTGAAAAAAAAAATAGATTATGAAAAAGAAAAACGAAGTGAATAATATTTGTTGCTGTAAAATATGAATTATTATTGATGATTTATTTCCTTAAAAAATAAGTGCCAGTGTTCAAAGATTACCCCGTAACTGCAAAAGTTAAATCGTAAAATACAAGAATTAAACTTATTGGTAATGTTTTTAGATCTTTGACAAACTATATACAAAAAGATAGATTACATCGGTAGACTAAAAAAGCGTGGTCTTGTAACTTGAATATCCGAGGATTTACTGTATTTAAGTAATAAAAATAAAATTTTTGCACTTTCTTCTTTTTTTCACTTTGATACACTTAAAAAAATGACTTTTTTAAGCTCAAAATACCTTTCTGATGGCTAAATGATTTCTAAGAGAATGCAGAAATTCATTTTACAAAAAGCATAATTTTTTATAATCTTGGAAAGCATTTTTTAAATCCGTAAGATAATTTTTGTTTCAAGATATTAATTTCATTAAAATTCAAATCAATCCTTTCGATTTAAATAAATTACAATGGTGATTCATAAAAATGGTAAATTATTGTATGAAAAAATTTATAACTTACTTTAAAATTGAATAACTTAGAAATAAAAAATTTCATTTCTTCATTTCGTTTCACTGATGAGTGAGCAGAATATTTTTTTTAAATGAAACGAGCATGGAAAACCGATTTCTGGTCATTTCGTTAGAAAAAATAGTCGATGATTCATATAGGCATCGATTTTTTCTTTACGCGCTTTTTTGTTATTCATACCATGCTTGATCAATGATACTATGGTATGTAAAAACGACTTATTTTACTCACGAGTAAAGTAATGTACTGTTATTTGGCTCGTTTTTGTACGTGTGCAATACTTTGTAAATTTTATATGCTAAATTTTACTCTAAATATCTTAATTTTTATTTATTCATAGTTTTAAGCAAATTAAACTTTGTAAACTAAATTCTGTTTCAATCAAAAGATATTGATTTCAACTTCTAATATTGGACACAATAACTCTCAACTTTAAAAAGCATTGAAACGAATGAACATAAGAAATTTCAACGTGTATGCATTAAATTTTAAAGCAAAGTACAATAAAATTTCCATCGCATTGAGGTCTTTCAATTAGCAAAAATTATGCTTATTTTTAATAAAAAAAATTTCTTTGTATAATAGTAATTAAATATTTAAAAATAAACTAAACAGAAAATCAAAACATTTGTATAGTATTGTAACTTTTTCCGAGTTTCCAAAAGCAATATAAGCACAAACGATACAGAATCGAAGAAATTTGGTTGGGAATCTCTAAATAATAAATCTAATCAGAAAGTAAGGAAAAATAAGAGAAAAAAAATCGTTTTTTTTCTCCCTTCCCTATCATGACCTCTTCTAGAAATTCATTCGTGGAAAATTCCCAGGTTCCTTCTTTCTCTCTTTTCTTTTCTTTCTTTCTTTTTGCTCCTCCTCTCCCCGAACACACTTTTATTTCCCCCTTTGACTTATGTACACATACATATAAACTTGTTCATAAAATATCCTCCCATTTCACGTTGATCCAGTATACGCAGCCAAGATGAAAGAGGTGTTATATATATATATATATATATATATATTTTTTTTTTGTGCGCCGGTCGATAAATTGGCTCTTTAATATATTCGAGTGTCCGAGACGCGCGCGCGCGCGACACTATACATTAAAGTTTATATATATACATATACGTGTTTGAAACGGAAAACGTAAATAAAATAAATTCTTAGTATCTCACTTGGATGTTGCTCGTCAGAAAGAAGGGGGGTGGAAATAATCGTAAAAAAAAAGGTGGATGGTTACGCCACTGCGAGTCTTTTTTTTATAGTACGAATTTCACACGATTGATCTACGTTTCGATGTGTTAAGTTATTTTATTTCAGACTTCGCTGTGTTTTGAATAACTTTTTTCTTCGTTTTCTTTTCTCGAATAAAGTTAAAAATATGTTGTTTTACAAACGAAAAAAACTGAAACAATTTATGTTTGAATCATTTCGTTTCATTGATTATTATTGCACGTCAGTGACTCATTCGGTAGAGCGATGGATTCATAATCTCGAAGTTCCGAGTTCGGAGGCCGATTGATACAAGCACTAATATATACGATACATGTACTTTATTTAAAAACATTTTGACGAACTCCGTCGCTAATTAGCATCGTAATGATTATCTTAAATACAGCGACGTTAAATAATAAAAAAAAATCATTATTTTTGGTAGAAAAAATACTCATTTTTGTTTCTACAATCTTTATATTTTTTGTTGTTATATAAAAATCATTATAATAAAGACTATATGACTTTTAATATTTCTTAAATGAATCAGCGAATGCAGTTTAAATAATTAAAAAGAATTTTTTGTGCCTGAATTTGTAAAAATGAATAATTTTTTTTTTAAGAATCATGTTATACCTATCAAATAACGTTCAAATTCGTTCTTTTTTTATTTTTACCAGTTGTAGTACTCTGTAAAAAGCTGCACTTACGTTTTTCTTCATGAAGTTTATACAATCTTTTGAACTATTAATGTTTTTAATTCTATTTTTAAATGCATCATCATCATAACGCTGTGAATATTAACTGTTACTAAACACCTTGTATAATAATATTTTATACACGTTTCATGTTTCTGTTCCTGGTTGATTTTTTAACTCGAGTACTCTGTAAGAAATTAGTAATCGCCATAAAAATGAAAATTACTAGCAGACGCATAATGCTACTAATTTTTTTTTTACTTTTTAATCAAGTCCAAATCCACACTTAATACATTAAATCCTAATATTTACGTAGCTGATTTTTGGATGATAATTAAGTAAATCTGTCACAATGATAAAAAAAAATAGTGATAATAATTTATAAATGTAAAAAAATCTAAGTTTTTCGATTATAAAATATTAAAATAATAATTTTTCAATAAACTTCATGTTTAAAAGTTTCATACAAAAATATATCACATTTGCCTTGAAAAACTATAAAGGGATTTTCAAAATATAAGAAATTATATTGCATAATATAATACCGTTACAAGAATGTTTTTTAAGTTAATCAGTTGATTATTGTGATATAAAAATTAATAGAAATCTATTTAAATATGAGTGAAAACCAGTGTTCCCATATTCTTACGTTGTTAGTCGTATCATATACAATTGGTCAGACATATTGTACGTAAATCATAAAATTTTCTTAATATCCAAATCTTAAAATTTAATTTTATAAAAGTGAATATTTAATATTAAAAAAAAAAAATTTTTTATAATAAAAATACCATAAAAGCAAATACAATTATTTAACAATCACGCAAATAAAATTTTAGAACGATAAAAAACGATTTTTTATAAATGTATTTTTAAATCAAACGAAATTAAATTATTTTGTTTGTATTTAAGAAACTCCAATAATATAATTTTATAAATATAAAGATTTATAAAAAATAAAATGCCGACTCTATTTTTTTTTATGAACATATTTAATCCAAGTAATATTTTTTTTTTATTTGGATGTGCATTATCCTATTCATTGATGCCCAAAGGAAACAGAAAAGAAAAACCTCCATTTCATAAACAGTTAAAATAGGCGGCAAATCTATTAATGTGAGTTAGATTGAACGTTATATACTATTTGAACGTTAAGTTTTTCTTATCTACCACGATATTTATTTTTTCCCATGGCAAAATGAAATTTAGGGCTCAGAGAAAATTTGAAACGAAAGCTCATCACTAATCCTGCAAGCCAATTAAATGCTTAAGGGCAATACTTACACCAAAAAAATCAAGTAACACATATTTCATTTACACCTGCAGTGATTTCTTGTTCTATGTGTGAGCTTGATTACTTTTTTATGTCCCTATAATATCGGATGTAGGACGATAAATTTTAGCGACAGACGTAATAAGTGACAATTGAAAATGATAAATATATAGATGTAACTATGAAATCAAACATATGAGTAAATAAAAGCGTGTAAAGATTAAGCATAAAATAAAATTGACGAAAAACGATTAGTTGAATTCTCATGAGAAAACTAAATTCATGCATACAAGATTAAATAGCATTAATAATCATACACATGAATATTGATATTTTTACCAAATTTCAATATAAATATTTCTGTGAAGAATGTGTCATTCCATTTTTGCTTAAAAAAAGAAAAAAATGAACTCATATTAGGATTTGCAAATATAGAAAAATAAAAAATTATTTTGATTTTTGGGTAACCAAATTTAGGAAAAGAATAAGCTTTTTTAATTAAAATTTATTTATTCTTCCATTTTTTGACAATTTTTGTATTTTATTAAAATTTGTTGAAGAGATTTACTGTATAATCTTTTCTTTCCTTCTCTTTTTTAACTTTTTATCAATACGGAATATTCGTCAAAGTCAGCTATGGCCTTTAATTTTTACGATGAATCAAAGTCAAGGGAAAAGAATTCAAATAATATACGTAAGCTTTATTCTAAAAATTTAGAATCTGTCAAATAAAATTTATATTTCATTAGTACGCTTTCATAATTTTCATTAAGTGTGACGTATGTCACACAATATATTACAATAAAATGGAATTTGTTGCTATACTCAATTATTATTTCAGTAGAGCCTAATAAATATTGGAGAAAAAATTATTATCAATAAAACGTTCTTCAAATTTAATATTCTTTTATTTTTCAACTAATATTTGCTTTATAACTTTCATATTAAATTTTTTTATAAAATATCTAATATTGTAACTAGTTTCATAAAAGGTTTTAAAGTCGTTTTTTAAAAATCTGCAACTAAAATTGTAATTTTCCTAAAATAGATTTTCGAAATATCGATTTTTGATGATTACTTTTCAAGAATTTATTGGACTTGAAAGGCATAAAGTTACGAAGGCATGAAAATATATTGTTCTTTAATAATGGCATAGGAAGTCAAGAAATCAGAAAATTTCCATTGTCAATCCAATTACTTATATGATTGCAAATGTGTCAAGCTTTCAAAATTCAATTGCCAATATTTCAAAATGACCAATGAAATAAATGGCGAAACCCAAAATTTTTATAAAACTCAATATCTGAATTTTTCGATACCTCGATTATGAAAAATAAATAAATAAAAATAGGTAAATTATATATATTAGTTGAATTATATGGAAAAATACAGAACTTTAATAAATATTAGTACATAGAATTCTTTTAATCCGTTAATTATACACGTTTACAATCAATTCTTGGAATCTCGCAATTATTGCCAAAATAAAAAAGTTTAATTGTATTAATAATCATACAAACATATAGTGATACAAAAACATATGAAATTTCTTAGGCTGCACCAGTCATAAACTTTAGAGCTATAAATAATAATTAGTCAATTTCTATTTAAATACTTTTTAAATTTACATTTACTTATCAAAGAATCAGATTAAGATTTATATCTACTAATTCTAGTAAAAAATGATAGGTTAGCAACCTCCATTTCGATATTCTCTGTATTTCGTAGAGACACAATTTTTATCACAAAGAATTGTTTCGATATTATTGTAAAGGATTTGCATATACTGCTTAGTCAATTACATTTTTCACTTCTTATAGTTTAGAGATTTTGCACTTATTTAATTGATTGGCCTTATTTAACTTTTTTTAATACTTTAGTTTTTTTCAGTCTAGGTTATAGACTTAAAACCTTTCCTGTCAGTGGTAGTTAGTTGAGTTCAATTGCAAATAACGTTGTCTATAATTCTCTAGTGTTCTGATTCACATTAAGAGCATGACGAAGCTGTCCGCCTTCTAATAATATTTCCAATCTTAACTTATGAATAAACGATGCGTTTAATCGAGTTTCTTTGCTACAAAGAAAAAATTTGTAAGATTAAACTCTAGTGCGGACAACTCAAGAAATCCACCAAAATATTATACATACAAAGTTATAATAAAAACTTTCAATATGTCGTATTTTAAGGTTAGGTTTGTCGAGTTTGAAATCTAATTTCCAATCCAAGCTCATAAAAAAATAACAAGTCCAAATGATTTTTTATTTTAACAAAAATTATTGTATAAATATAGCTTTAGTGCAGACAAGTCATTATATTTGTTTAATTTAAGAATTTAAAAAGATATTGATAAAATAAAAAAAGCAAAACTCGATTGCTGCAGCTCCGACATGCCGTTAAGTATAATTTATAATATCTAAGCGACTGATAGACTCATATCATGAATAGAGTTATTTTATTTATAGATTCTATGATGAAGATAATCATTTCGGTATTAACAAAGTTGACCATAAGAAGTTAATCTATGCACTCCTTATCCATAATATCCATTACTTGTTACATTATTCCAAACATGAGTCCTAAAGTGAATATCATCTTCGTGTCTCAATGACAGGACATATTTACGTTATTCTAAGGAAGAGTATTTACATTAGTGGATACTCTGAGTTCACTCTTCTTGAACATTATGTTCTCTTTTATTATTATGAGATTTATGATTTTTCTACATAAAATAAGTACAAATGATCGGAACAGGCACAGTTCATTTTGTGATGTGAGAATTTAGTTATTCTAAATAATTAATAAGTATATCAATAAGTATATCATTGAAGAGAAAGAAGTTGTAACATCCCTTCTTAACGCTCTCCTCATCTTTTTCTGTTATATCTTGTCTCTCTCTCTGTGTTCTGTGCGCGACAAGACAGCGCGTCATCACTTCCAATTCGCTCTTACGATGTACTGATCTTGCTGTCTCTTTCTTATACCCATCTTCGTTCTTCTTCTCTTTCTACCTCTTCTTCACAGCATATCGACTCCTAGCGCACGCACGGTCGTTGCTGTGTAGTGGTAGTAGATGCTTCCTACCTATGGTCTACGTAAGCAGCACTAGCGCTCACACACACGGTCTACGAGTGTGTGCGTAACGGCTGCCGCACGCTTCTGCCCGAGTAGAAATTTGTTAGGGCTGCCACATTTGATTACGTGGCCCCCATCTGGCGGCCGAATGCGGACCAATAGTGGCGTGTAATGGGGCGCTAATCGGGGCCACTTAAGGCTGCCTCATCTTTCATAACCTCCAATGCAAAATTGTAATGTACTTGTTTAGTTTTTCATTAACTACCTGTTTGAAAACTTTCTTTAAAATCTTAACAAAATTATCTTGTAGTGTTTTCATAAAATTATCGTAAGTTGATGATCTTTGCATAATTTGCCTGGTGAATATTTATTAAATTTATCAAATTTAGTGATTCCAGAGTATTTGGAAAATAATGAATAAAAAATTTTATTTTTTATGAAATCTTCTAAGCATTGTATATTATCCATTTCGAAAGGCGGTTCCATATATTTAACATATAATTGCCCATCGTTTATTTCCTTTACATAGTCTGTAGGTACAATTACTGGATACTTAAATTTGCTATCACATATACAGACTAATTGCAAGTATCTTGTCATTGTAAATTCTATAATTTGAGGTTATGTTTTTAATAACTTTCAAATCACATAACATTTTCACAAATAAATTGTTTAATTGTATATAAAAAAGGACTGTCTTAATATAATTTATACATATATATATATTTATTTGTTTAACATATATTGAGCAACACAATTGAAAGCCGGCTTTTGAAAAATAACTTCATTTACCTAAAGTTCGGCAGCCTTGCGAGGCCCAGATCTGCGCCCCATTACATACCTCGTATAATACAATGCATAAGCCACAAGAGGGCCACATCAGAATCTTCCGGTGCCACTCGTGGCCCAGATGTTTGCCCTAAGTCTATTTCTACTCGGGTGCTAGCATCGCCGTTCTCCTCGTGTGCCGGTAACAAACAAAAAAAGAAAGAAATTTCCTTTAATTAGTTATTTATTCTTTTAATTAAATATATGCGCCCGGGTCGGTGAGTGCGCCGGTGGTATGTGTTTTAGCTCATATGTGACTCAAACGTTGAGTATACGCCTCGTCCTTCGATTTAGGGCGACCGTTTAGGACGGATGTTGCCCGGAATTAGGAAAACATATTCAAAACTCGAGAGCTGCTGTTTATCGACACGCAGCGCTAGTAGAATCCCAACCTTTTTTTAGTGTACCACGTCATCATTTTCGGTACTTTCTTTGTTCTTTTCAGCACACCGTTTGCGCTGAACACGTGGCGTTAGCGTTGACAAGGAGTTGACACAAAAAGTTTTTCAGTGTATGGTTGCCATGGGCAGTAGTACCATCTTAGCATCGCTCTCTGCGTATAGCTTTTTCTTTTTAGTCTTTTGTTGAGCGACGCCACGAACAACTTAAGGAGATTTTGTATTCGCTTTTTTTTGTGATTTGCTTAATAGAATAACGAGTTAATTTTTTTGTATAAGAGAGTGTGAGGTGTTTATACAATAAAAACTTTTAACTTATAAATAAGAGGTTTGTTTGGTTGTGGGCAAACAATTTTTTATTCGCTCCCCATCAACGAACTATAATAAAGCAGGCAGAAAGAAGATGGAGCAAGGTAAGAAATTAAAGGAAAAAAAATGTTATTATGAGTGATGTAGGAGAACGAAAAGGAGATTTTTTTTTTTTTTTTTCGAGAGCGAGTTTTTTTATGCGATAGTGCGTGTTTAGTGTAGCAGTACGGAGAGCCATGAGCACGTCACATATGTGTATACGTATATGCATAGGTATCTATGTATAAGTGTACATGAGTTACGGAAATTTAGTATCGCATACATAAAAATAAATTTTTATTCGGATGTATAAGATTGAAATTTCGAAGTTGATTGGAGCTGTTCTCCGAAATTGTTTTTTTTTCTTTTTTTCTTCTGTACTTTGTTTTGAGGCGAATTAACATGGTGGATTTACTTCGGTCAAAGAAAAAGATAGAAAGAGATGGAGAAAGAAGAACCGTGTAAAGATGACGTGAGGCGAAAAGCTCGCGTTCAATCGACGTCGCTTCAACACGTTACTATATAGATATACGCATAACATTGTCATGGTAACTGACACGAAAAAAGCTCAGTTCTTGAACTTTTTTGTGTGACCAGCGCAGATTTCAAAATACTAACATCAGCACCTTCAGAGAGTGTAATGGTTAGGTTTACGAGACGGTCGATTATTTTCACTCTTTTTCGGTGTTCTTCTATATGAGTTTCATATATTATTTGCATTATAAGTAACGAATTAAAAAAATTTGATAATGATAATGATTGATATATTATATAATACCGAAATTTGTTTTAGTTAGTATAAAAATGTATAATGTTATATATATATATGGGACATTTCACGCCAACTGAGAGAGCAAAAAAATAAAAATCGCTGAAACATAGAATATATTATTTCTGTTATCCAAAATATGTAAAAAAATTTTCAATGATATAGATTGAGAGGATCAAGAGCTATAGATCCTTGAAATTTGAAAATTTTTCAAAATTTTTGGAAAAGTCCTAACTTTATGATTTTTTTCCTGAAAATCCTGATGTTTAAGAGAGAAATTTATAAGAATACTTCTTGTTGTAAATGAAGAGGAGAGTTAGCATGATTTTTTACAGACCTAAATTCTGAATTTTTCTATTGGTTCTTATATGTATTACATGGTAATTGAAATTACTCATTGTTTGCCACTTCAGAAATTGCTTTTCGAGGGCTTATTTTCTTCTATTTTTTATTAACTTCGAAATAATTTTTTGATTATATAAGAAAGAAGCACCAATAAGGAGGTATAACAGTTTGAAATATATATTTCCATGTATAATTTATTTTCAATATGAAAAATATATCATACATGAAAATATATATTTATATTCAATATGAAAAATAAATCATACATGAAAATATATATTTCAAACTGTTATAACTCCTTATTGGTGCTTCTTTCTTATACAATCAAAAAATTATTTCGAAGTTAATAAAAAATAGAAGAAAATAAGCCCTCGAAAAGCAATTTCTGAAGTGGCAAACAATGAGTAAATTCAATTACCATGTAATACATGTAAGAACCAATAAAAAAATTCAAAATTTAGGTCTGTAAAAAATCATGCTAACTCTCCTCTTCATTTACAACAAGAAGTATTCTTATAAATTTCTCTCTAAAACATCAGGATTTTCAGAAAAAAAATCATAAAGTTAGGACTTTTCCAAAAATTTTGAAAAATTTTCAAATTTCAAGGATTTATAGTGCTTGATCCTCTCAATCTAAATCAGAAATCAAAAGAAGTGATCGAAGAGCTACGCTAAGAAAATTATTTTCTAAAAGCTTGTTTTATAAAGACAGTAGCAAATAACTTGTATACAAATTTTAGAGCAAATCTACCGAGTAGTTTACGTAAAATGGAAAACAAATGAAAAATAAAAATTTTTTTAACAAATTAAAAAAATTTTTTTTAATTAAAACTACGCTAAGGAAATTGGTATTTAAAAGTCATCTTTCTTTTGATAATTTCAAATAATTCCCATGCAAATTCCAAAATAAATTCATCAAGTAATTTACGTAAAATACAAAAAAAAAGATAAATTGAAATTTTTTTTTCAATTCTTAAAATGGCTCTATAAGAAAAACTACTCTATGAAAACTAATTTTTAATAGCTTCCCGCCTACTTAGACAAAATAATAGATAGTACGCAAAATTTGAAGCAAATCCATCGAGTAATTTTCGAGATTTAACTGGCTAAATAAATAACATTTACTATTCAAAATTTCTTTTTAAAAATTTTAAAAATGCTCTAAAATTAAAACTACACTAAAAAAATTAATTTTTGAAAATTTTCCTTCTTTTGACAGTTGCAAATAACTTCCCTAAAAATTTTAGAACAAATCTATCGAGTATTTTACGTAAAATAAAAAAAATAATAAAAAAAGAAGAACTAAACGAGAGTCCTAACTAAATGAGAGTCCATAAATAAGGGGCTTATTTCTGACGGCGACAGCGGCGATATGTTTTAAATAATTATGTCTCACGGTTACTATCTAAAATAGTAATTTTTTCTATGGAATTTGTAATTTTTATGATAGAATGTTTTTCTATATAACATTACGTTGAAACCCTTCACGTCTTGGAATGACACTTTGATGAGATAAAGAAAACTTGCATTTTTATGACGACTTATTCAACAAAAAATCAATTTATTATTTATTTCATTTAAAAATTTTTTTTAAATTTCGATAGTTTATTTTTTTTTACTTTACGTAAACTACTCGAAGAATTTGCTTGAAAATTTGCATGAAAATTATTTTTGACACCTAAAAGAAGAAAAACTTTTGAAAACTGATTTTCTTAACGCACTTTCAATTTTAAAGCATTTTTAAAATTTTTTTAAAAATTATTTTTTATTTTTTTTTTATTTTACGTAAAGTACTCGATAGATTTGTTCTAAAATTTGCAGGGAAATTATTTGCGACTACCAAAAGAAGGGAAAGTTTTCTGTTAATTCAGATAAAAGTGATTTCACATTTAGACTAGTGTGCAGTACGAGCGTATAGTTTTTCTATTAATTCAAAATAAAACAAAAGTGATTTTACACTTACAAGGAGAGTGCATTGCATTTGGGTCTCGGATTTCCTTTCAACTTTGGGATATTTTTTCTTACATAAAATCATGAAAGAAGCCGCGTCCATTCGGTCCAACGCTCGATTTTTTCCGAGTTATGAGCAGTTTTGTCTGTTTCGTTAAAGAATTCGCATCCGCTTTATAGTTTTATAGTTTTCGAACTACTCGTTCTATAAGGTTTTTACAGATTGCGTATTAAAGTTGAGATTAAAACCTTTCGATTAAAAAAAACGTGTCCAAAAAGCTCAAGTTGTTCAAAAGTTATGAAGGGAATAAAAATAGCGCAAATATTTAACTGAAAATATGCAGATAAATTAATGCTGTATTTTAGTCTAAATTTCATTTTAATTTTTTTCCCTTTGTAACTTTTCAACAACTTCAACTTTTTGGACACTTTTTTTTTTAATCAAAAGGTTTTAATCTCAACTTTAATATGCAATTAGTAAAAACCTTATAGAATAAGTAGTTTGAAAACTATAAAACTATAAAGCAGATGCGAATTTTTTAGCAAAACAGACAAAACTGCTCATAACTCGAAAAAAATCGAGCGTTGGATCGAATGGACGCGGCTTTTTTCATGATTTTATGTAAGAAAAAATATCTCAAAGTTAGAAGGAAATCCAAGACCCAAATGCAATGCACTCTCCTTGTTAGACAAGTGTGCAGTACAAATTCATAAAAAAAACAGAATAATAATATTAATTTATTAATAATATTTATTTTTTTATTAATATTTATTTATTATTAACAATGAATAATAATATTAATTTTCCGTTAGCAAATGATGAAATGATGGACGATATGGAAGTTGAAGAGGAGATAAAAAAACTTGATATCAATGGTAAGCTCATAAGTTAATATTTTTTTAATATAAATATAATACTTATGTATTCGAAATAATTATTGAAAAATAAATTAGAAAAAGAAAATGCTTAATTTATTATTATTGTATTGATATTATAATATTCATTCAAGTTGTTATGAAATTTCTTTAGAATTTTTTTAAATTTTTTAATTAACTTATAATGGTAATTCATATTTCAAGTTGTGTATGATATGATTTTGAGGTTATTGAAAAACAATTTTTAGAGAAGTTCTGCATGATAAATCTGTACAATGATGATAAGACACAACAAAATATGCATTATATTATTTGTATAATATAAATAATAACTAAACAGTATGAATTCACTAAGAAATATTAATATATATTAATGTTAATTATTTGTTTCAATCTGTGTACATGCATTTTTTTTTATATTTGAAAAAGGTAAGAATTAAATTCAAATATTGTTTCATATTTTTAATTGACTGATAAATGTTAAGGATGTTGCCCCGTTAAATAAAATAAAGACAGAAATTCCTGAAATTTGAAATTATAATAGTTTAGTGCAATCGTCGAGTACTTCTGAATTTAATTCATTCTTTTTAATAATATAAAATTCATAAAATGTTCAGTTTATATTCTCTTTGATAGATGAATGTTTGGAAAAACTTTGCCAAATAATTTATGAAAAAAAGTGATTATTGAAATAAAGATAGCGATGATATATAGCATGGAAGCTATCTGGAAGCTTCCATGCTATGTGGGAGTACACATCAAAATTGGAAAAAAATGATACACCAGATCAACTTTTTATTTCATTTATGAGTGAATATTAATACTTAAACATTGACAAACTATACTTGATCTTTTTTCTTTTTTTATATAAAAAAAAGATCAATATATAAAGGATATTGTCCTCTGTATGATTAACCTTTTTTATATGGTGAAGTCGAGGGAGTTCCAGCCCGGAACCGTTTAACACATTACATCAGGCTAGACTGTCAGACTCACCATACCAAAAACTTTGACTATCGATGGATGGTCAGCCACTTTTTATGACCAACAATCAACCAATACCCAATGAGGTCGGATTTTTTAAGAGTCGCGATATACATGACTATACTTGATCTTAGTGATATCTATTTTATTTTATTCCTGATAAGAGACATATTTAATAAAAAATTTCCGAAATGTTGAACTTCAACGTTTCAGAAATTTTTCATTTAATATGCTATCTATGGTTGAAGATCAAAATTGTGTAATCATATTGCTATCTATGGTTGAAGATCAAAATTGTGTAATTATATTGCTATCTATGGTTGAAGATCAAAATTGTGTAATTATATTGCTATCTATGGTTGAAGATCAAAATTGTGTAATTATATTGCTATCTATGGTTGAAGATCAAAATTGTGTAATTTTATTTCTAAAAACTTGGCAGAAGGGCTATAAGCTTCTAACAATTTGTATTTCAGAATTTGCTGCCATCAGTTTCAAAATTATTTATGCCTTTTTAAAATTTAAAGGAAGATACCCATTTTAATTGTAATATTTTTAATAAAATAAAATTATGCATTCTCTATCTCATTACACTATCGTTTTATTTTCAAGTGCTGTAAAATATATTAAATTTTACTAAATATCTACAAAATAACAAAACATTTTATGAATTTTATATTATTAAAAAGAAAGAATTGAATACAGAAGTACTCGATAATTGGGGGGGTCCAATATATAGAATGTTCATCTAAAATTTGCGTCAAAAATACGAATTCCATTTATTCGAACAATTATTCCGGAATTTCGAAGTTTCAAATTTAAGAAAATTGATAAAATAGAAATGTGTAAACTACAAATGCCCAATCAACCGAAGTTAGATTATTAGAATATTATTTATTCGAAATTAGTAATGTGTCAACTATTTCGAAATTATAACTGAACTAATAAACATAAAAATAAAATAGAAATTCACTTAACCGAAAATTACTAACTAGGAGAGTATCACACCTCCGGATCACGGATTTTGCTCAAACTTCGGGATAAGTTTTCAGATAATAAAATATGGGAAAAGCTGCAGTTATAGTCATAAATACTCAATATTTCCCTAGTTACAGGCAATTAAAAAAAATCACTAAAAAATTTACTAGATTTTTAAACGCATATAGTTCTTTAGCGTCGATAGCTACAAGCTTGAAACTTTTTTAAATTAAAGCTGAGCTCAAATCCTTTCGAAATAGTAGTTACAGCATATCAAAATATTATTTTTTCCCAAAGTTAGAGCGTAATAAGGATTGGACCTAATTTCAGCTTTTATTATTAATTAATGTTTTTAAAAGAAAAATCAGGTCCAATGTTTATCACGCTCTAACTTTGGGAAAAAATAATATTTTTACATGCTATAACTACTAATTCGAAAGTTTCAAGTTTGTAGCTATCAATGCTAAAGAACTATATGCGTTTAAAAATCTAGTAACTTTTTTAGTGATTTTCTTTAATTGTCTGTAACTAGGGAAATATTGAGTATTTATGACTGTAACTTTAGCTTTTTCCATATTTTATCATCTGAAAACTTATTCCGAAGTTTGAGCAAAATCCGTGATCCGGAGGTGTGACACTCTCCTAGTAAGTTCAAGACATCAGCAATGAATAAATCAGTAGTTTTCGGTTAAATAAACTTCTATTTTATTTTTATGTTTATTAGTGCAGTTGTAATTTCGAAATAATTGACTTATGTTTAGTGTCGAATAAATAATATTCTAATAATCAAACTTCTAATGATTGATCATTTGTAGTCTACACGTTTCTATTCAATTAATTTTCTTAAATTTGAACTTCGAAACTATGAAATAATGGTTCGAATAATTGGGATTTGTATTTTTGACGCAAATGTAAAATGGACATTCTAAATATTGGACCCCACCCGATAATTGCTTGATTGATTTCAAAACTTTCTTTAGCCAAAATTGTAAATATTTCATGAATTTAATATTATTAAAAAGAATGAATTGAATACAGAAGTACTCGACGATTGCTTGATTGATTTCAAAACTTTCTTAAGCAAAAACTATGGATAAATCGAGCAAAAGGTATAAACTTTATGATAATTAATCAATTCATTTCAGTACTTTCAAAAGCTGAACAGAACTGAAAACAATTTTGCGCCGGAATCAAACGAAGCATTAGCCTGCTATTCGTTTCTTTGTTCACCTTCTATATTTTGAATGACAGTTGCTTTCCAGTGAAATTCTGTTATAAATTGTCCAAGTTACATGAGAAACTACCAATCATCATTGCAATAGAAAGAATTAAAAAATGGAATAGCGAACGGAACGGCAAAAACACGATGCGCATATGTGTACACAAAGAAGTTTTCTGTTAATTCAGACAAAAGTGATTTCACATTTAGACTAGTGTGCAGTACAAGCGTATAGTTTTTCTATTAATTAAAAATAAAACCAAAGTGATTTTACACTTAGACAAGTGTGCAGTACAAATTCATAAAAAAACAGAATAATAATATTAATTTATCAATAATATTTATTTTTTTATTAATATTTATTTATTATTAACAATGAATAATAATATTAATTTTCCGTTAGCAAATGATGAAATGATGGGCGATATGGAAGTTGAAGAGGAGATAAGAAATCTTGATATCAATGGTAAGCTCATAAGTTAATATTTTTTTAATATGAATATAATACTTACATATTCGAAATAATTAGTGAAAAATAAATTAGAAAAAGAAAATGCTTAATTTATTATTATTGTATTGATATTATAATATTTATTCAAGTTGTAATGACATTTATTTTGAATTGTTTTAAATTTTTTAATTAACCTACGGTGTGTTTCGCTCGCTCTCAGCAACTTCAGCTCAAGCGACAAACATTGTTCTCGATTAATATTCTACCTGAATACGGCCAAAGGACATAATTTATTTTTTAAATCATTTCATTAAATTAATTATATTATATTATTATAAAGGAATTCATATGTGTAAAACAAATAAATGATTCACATATATGGTATGGAATAGACGATGGAATTGAAGTTGAAAATTAAATGTTATATTACTTTTAATTGATTTTTTTTAAATGTACGCATACATGTAAACAATTTTTATAAATATTTTCTTTCGTTAATATTAATGATTTGGGTCAATAAGCACAAAGGCATGGATAGCAAGCAGGTGATAGATCATTACATTTAGATCTCAACAATATCCAAGCGGGTCCAGCACCAACTGCCAATATAAGACCAGTTGCTGATAATTTAGCTATAAATCAAGCTAATAATGCTAGACAAACAGGTAATTTACTTAAATTATTTGATTTTTAATTAACTGATAAATGTTAAGCTTGGATAAGAATTATAATAAAAAAGTTATGAGTTTATAGTAATTAAAGAAAACAAAATGAATTTTTATACATAATTTATTGAAAAATGTTGAAATAAGGTTTACTCGTGTTGATTTAAAATTTTTCAATTTAAAAATTTCTTGTCATTTATTTTTTGAATCATTTCATTAAATAAATAATATTATATTATTATAAAAAGAATTCATGTGTAAAACAAATAAATGATTCACATATATGTTATGGAATAGACGATGGAATTGAAGTTGAAAATTAAATATTATATGACTTTTAATTGATTTTTTTAAATGTACGTATACATGTAAAAAATTTGTATAAATATTTTCTTTTATTAATTATTAATGATTTAGGTCAACAAGTACAAAGGCATGGACAGCAAGCAGGTGATAGACCATTGTATTTAGATCTCAACAATATCCAAGCGGGTCCAGCACAAGCTGCCAATATAAGACCAGTTGTTGATAATTTAGCTATAAATCAAGCTAACAATGCTAGACAAACAGGTAATTTACTTACATTATTTCAGTCAATCAATAGTTTAAATTAAAAATTTATTCTATAATTAATATTAGGATAAATATTAAAAATCTATAACATTTTTGTGTTACAGGTGATGTACATTATGAAAACGCTGAACAACCTCGCCGTCGAGGCACTCGAGCAAGGAGAAGTAGAAGGAGAATGAATCCTTATAAGCAAAATTTAAGGAACGTTGCTTTTTTGATGGCCAGTTATTTTACATCACTGTTTAAAGCAATTGTACAATAAACACGTCAAGAGTTGGATGATCAACGAGAACAAGAACATTGACAATAGTTGGTAATATTTAAAATACAACAAAAATAACAAATTGTAATATATCAATATACAAAAAATAAATTAATTTTATATCTTTTTTAGGCTTATGTTATAAACTGATGTTGAATTGTTATACTTCATTCATAGAATCAATGATGAAAAAATAGTTCAAAGTTTTAATATCTCTAAAGATTAAGCTGTTTTCAAAATAAAATTCTTAGACATTAAGTGATTTCTCAATAATATGTTAAGTATATGGAAAAGTACAAATGTTGTCTATGCGGAATAGCTGGACAGAAGAAAAGGTTATTTCGGTTTTGGTTCTGAAAATGGGTTTTTTCATTTTTTATTATCTCTAACTCTACAATATTCTAATAAATTTTATTATTTACTTTAAATACTTTATTCGAAATAACTTTTTTCTCATAAAAAAATGGAATAACCCATTTCTTCGACCAAAAACGAAAGGAATTCTTCTTCTGTTTAACCATTGACATAAGTATAGAATCATTGAAAAAATCTTTTTCAATTTTATTATAAAATGCATTTTCTATTTGTTTTATTTTTTAAATGTACTTACATAATAATTTTTGTGAAGTTTAAAAATGTATTTACATAATTTTTATAAAGTTAGAAAGTTTAATAATAAAAATGAGAGCGTCTGTGGCGTAACCGGCTAAGGCATCCACCTTATACGGTCTCTAAACATTCGCTCCGAGTGCTCGGGGGTTCGATTCCCGGTGAAAACACCTGAAATTTTTTTCAGACGTTTTTTCATCAGAAAAAGAACTTCTGAGCGCGATGGGTAAATATTCCTGGCGTAGGTTTTCTCCTGGGGGAGTTTTCCCTACGTCACAGGCTTAGGCCTGGGCAAATGCAGGAATCTACCGTAGAAATCTACTTACACTGAAAGACTTAGAGAGTTGTATTCACTCCCTATCGGCGTAAATCCAACTCTCAGTAGAGGGGTAGGAGTTACATTAACGCTGCCTTGGAGAGTAGAAGATACTCCCCAACTTTTAAAGTATGATTTACTTGAAATCAACGATGTGAGCTCAATTATTTTAGCTTAGAAAAGTTTACATGACGTAACACTACAAGTAGAATCTTTATTTAAGACTATTAATTAAACTATACTACATAAAATTTTGCGTGATTAAAAAATCCTAACCTTTAATTTCAGGGGCTTATATTAGGAATAACAACCTATAAACAATTAATATATTGCTTGTTTGTAGGTTACTTTTTACAATTATTTCTCAGTATAGTTTTGTAAATACAATAAATACAAATTCCGCTCGTAAACTTACATTTTGCATAATTTCCTAAACTAAAATACTTGTGTTTACATCGCGAATCGCAAGTAAATCATACTTTAAAAGTTGGGGAGTATCTTCTACTCTCCAAGGCAGCGTTAATGTAACTCCTACCCCTCTACTCCCCTACTGAGAGTTGGATTTACGCCGATAGGGAGTGAATACAACTCTCTAAGTCTTTCAGTGTACCGACTGTTCTAGGAACGCGGCAGTCTGTGATTTCTCAGGTATGGGTAGATTAAAATAGGTAAAGAAAATAGGTAGGAAAAATATAGGTACAGGAAATATAGGTAAGGGAAAAAAGGTAGGCAAACATCCTGACACAGAGGTGGTCAAGGATGTCGGTACACTGAAAAAAAAAATAAGCAAATTCAACTCGGTTCCCATGCTAAAACAACATGGCTCCATATGCAAGTAGATTTCAGTAATATCATCATAGGAACCATGCAATGTTATGTTAGCAACCATGCTAAAACAGCATGGTACGCCAACCAAGTCGTTTTTATTAGAAGTAACATTTATGATTTATCGTAAATAAATCATGTTTATTTAACAAAATTTTATTAAATAACCGTAATTTCTATTTAAATATTTGTTGTATATACACGTATCTATACTAAAATACGTTTTGCAAAAAAGTTTTAAAAAAATTTTGAGGTTATGTACAAAATTATACTAGAAAATTTTGACACAAATTCAGAAAAATTTCTTTAAATAGGATATTGTTATACGAAATTATCTATCATATATAAACATTTTTGCTGAATAGTTTTTATTATTTATTATTTTCATGAAGATTCATTGATTGCTATACTTAATGCAACAATAACGGATCTCCGTAGATTCAAAATGGTTATTATATTAATATGACATAACGGGCACTATGCTGTTTTAGCATGGCTCTACGATGTCATGTTTGCTTATTTTTTTTTTCAGTGTAGCTTGGCTAAGAGGCTGCACCAGGCCAATAGGGCGAACCAAAAAAAAAAAAAAAAAATAATAAAAATAAAATAATACACCAGGAGCTATGAGCTTCGGGTCACAGATCTTGATAAAACTTTAAAATATGTTTTTAGGTACCAAAATATGAGTAAAGCCAAAGCGGTATGGTCTAACGCTTCCAGAAACTGAAATTATAGACGTTTCTAGTCTTATTTTAAGAAAAATGTAAAAGAAAACTCCTAATTGAAGTGTGAATAATTCAGTCTAGAAATATCTTTAATAAATTAAAAGGGACTAAAATAAAAGTAGAGGAAGAAAGCTTTAATTTGCCGTTTTCAGAATAGAGAAATAATAATTAAAAGCAGAGACATGTTTATTCAAAGTTAAGCAGCAAGAAAGTACCAACAATAACTGACCTTCAAAATTTAGATGATTTTTGGTACTTCTTGCTGCTCTCCGTATATCTTTATTTTTCTTTTTAGTCTTTGTTGAGCGACGCCATAGACAACTTTTTTTGTGATTTGCTTAATAGAATAACGAGTTTATTTTTTATTTGTACAAAAGAATGTGAGATGTTTATATAATAAAAACTTCTAACTTATACTAAGGGGCAAGCTCCCTACTCGCAAGCGTGCCAACCCCCATTGTAAATGTAAAATTTTTAAATATATTAAATGCTTTTCTAATTTGATCATTAAAAATTTAATTTTATGAATTAAATAATTTAATTCAACAAAAATTTTTCTATTGCTTCGAATGACTTTCGTATTAATTCTTTTCTATTATTATAATTAATTTTAACATTATTATTATCTACTTTTTTAATAACGCATTCAAGCTCATTTTTAATTTCTTCTTTGTATACATTTTTAATGTTAAATTGTTAATAAGCAAACATTATGATTAAAAAAAGAATTCTTTTTATAAAACAAAAATATTTATTTACATGTATATATTTTTTATAAAAGAAAAAATTTTAATCAAATGTTAATACTATACATTTTATTATATTTTTTAAATTAATTTTTACGAATAATTATTTAATTTTTACAAATATTCTGTTATTTAGAATCAATTCCTACACAATCATAAGAAGACAATACATTTTCTATTGCAAATATTTCAAAATCTACTTCAAACATTATAAAAATGGAAGATGCAAATGGTTTATTTAGGTAATTTTCTTTATTCTTATACAATAGTCAAAACAAACATATACAAATTAGAAAAAGCATTGTATTATATATTATTGACAATTAGTCTATGTATGAACCGTACATAATACTTAATGATAATGTTGAATTAAATATTAATGATATAATGACAAAAAAAGATTTATACCAATTTCATATGTTAACAGATGGCATTTATGGTAGTGAAGTAGAAATTATAGCATTTGTAAACAAATATTATGTGAATGTAATAATTTATCATGAAACGTTTGGATTTATTAATCAATATGGCGAATCATTTAGTCCATTAACGTTAAAATTACAAATGTCAGGTCCGATTGATGATGGTCATTACGATGTTATAAATTATTATAATTTAAATTATAATAGTATATTATTCACCTAGGGAGTTAATTTCAAAAATGTCTTAAATCGTATGTAATTGTCACCCGAGCCGAAGGCGAGGGTGACAAACATACGATTTAAGGTATTTTTCATTAACTCCCGTGGTGAATATGCTATTTTTTGTCATACCCAGACCAAAAGTACCACTTCGTCGATTTTGAGCCGGGAGGAGAAGTGGTACTTTTGGGCAGGGGATGGCAAAAAAATCATTATAAAAAATTTTATAATAGTTATATTTATCAAAATTTAATTTTCGATCTTTAAATAAATATATTATTCGTTTTCATAATAAAATTAATAATACATGTAAATTATGTAGAAAAGTATTTAAGAGTATGACGAAGCTGTTCGCCTTCTAATAATATTTCCAATCTTAACTTATGAATAAACGATGCGTTTAATCGAGTTTCTTTGCTACAAAGAAAAAATTTGTAAGATTAAACTCTAGTGCGGACAACTCAAGAAATCCACCAAAATATTATACATACAAAGTTATAATAAAAACTTTCAATGTGTCGTATTTTAAGGTTAGGTTTGTCGAGTTTGAAATCTAATTTCCAATCCAAGCTCATAAAAAAATAACAAGTCCAAATGATTTTTTATTTTAACAAAAATTATTGTATAAATATAGCTTTAGTGCAGACAAGTCATTATATTTGTTTAATTTAAGAATTTAAAAAGATATTGATAAAATAAAAAAAGCAAAACTCGATTGCTGCAGCTCCGACATGCCGTTAAACATCGAAAACATTATTTACGACATATACAAGAACATAGTAATAAGAACGAATTTTCATGAAATATATGTAACAAAAAATTTATAAGTTTTTCTCATTCACTAAGACATCAACATGTTCAAAGATGTAATAAAAATAACAATGTTAATAAAACATATAATATATACTTTAAAATTTTTAAACATAGAAAACATGTTTTAAGACACGTACGAGAACATAGTGATGAAATTAAATTTTCATGTAACATTTGTAAGAAAAATTTTAAAAGAATTTTCCATTTGAAAAGACAAGGTTGAATGTAAATGTAATAAAAATAAAAATTAATTTATAATACTCAATTCATGTATTTATTTTGATTTTTAGTATACAGTATTTAAATTTTATAATTTAATTATAAAATCAAATTATTTAAAAATATTTCAAAGGAAATTATAGCTAAATTCATCTAAATTTTAGCTGATTTTTAGTTGATTTTAGCTGAATTTTATCTGAATTTTAGCTAAATCTCAGCTAAATTTTAGCTAAATGAAGGTTCGAAAATGAGAAGCCAAAAATGGGGGGCATATTTCAGACGGCAACAGCGGCTACAGCGGTGATATATATTTTTTCAGCTAACTTTTAGCTAACTTCTAAATAACTTCTAGGTAACATTTTGCTGACTTTTAGCTTGCTTTCAGCTAAATTATAGCTAAATTTATCTTAATTTTAGCTAACTTTTAGCCGATTTTAGCTAAATTTTAGCTAACTCCTAACCCACTTTTAGCTAACTTTTAGGTTGTAAAATGGGGGTCCAAAAAAGGGGGGCTTATTTCTGATAGCGACAGTGTCGACAGTGCCGACAGCGGGGACAGCGGCGATATATTTTTAATAATATAGAGAGAAATAAGAGGTTTGTGCAAATAGTTTTTTATTCGCTAATTACCTCCTTATCAACGATCTATAATAACAATAATAGATGCTGTTAAATTTAATGCTTGTTATTCAATTTTAAACATCGATTTAAGGATTCCATAGGATAATCTATCATTTTATTGAATTAATTTATAATTATTAATGATAACTTTGCCATTAAATTATGATTGCACCATTATAAACAACACGAAAACAATTTTATTTATTTATAAGTTATATTAGCACCCATTGTTTAATAATTTTTATAGTTTGCTTATTATTTTGATTATTTATAGTGTTTTTTTATTTTCTATAGGAACTGCTTTACAACCAAGTTTTACTATCGCTTTTAAATAATCACTAAAAGTATAAATGTACATCTTTTTATAAGTGTTTCATTTTTTAATATACTTTCCGGTAACTATTTTGAGTTTAGTTCATGTTAAGCAATATATCTATATATTAGAAATTTGTAAGAAATAATAAAATCTAATTGTGCACTACTTGATCTAATAAAAGAATAAGATGTTTTCATGTAACGGTGGTATTAAGAATAAAAGAAAAAGACAATAATTTTTCTGCAGAGCATTTCAGTTTTCTTCATTTCTTTATGTTCCAGCTCTAGTGCTATACGGTCGTCACCGAGGTAACAGGCAAACGCATATACGTGTATAAAACAGAGGATTTACGTGATGACTTTATGAAAAATGTATTTCGTGCTCTTACACTTTCACCAGCTCGAAAAGACTTCGAACATACACGGAGACTTTTATCTGTCTCACTTGCCTTTTTTCTGCTTTTACTTTGATCTTACGTCCTTTTTTTTTAATCTCTTCCCTTTTTTTCCTCGACCTTTTTTTCGAAAATAAAAACTCATCTGCTACCTAACGCTTTACTTATGTAAATAAATATTTTTCATAAAATTTTGATATTTTTCGTTTTGCACAAACACTTCTTAAACATATTTTTAATATTTGAATATATATTTTCTAAATGAATGATACTGTATAAAATAAAAAAAAATGAATTGTACATTTTTACATATTTATTAAGTAAAAGATATGATGTAACAACCTTGATTAAAAGTTTTTAAAATATGAGAAATTCATTAATTTATTAATGTAAGAAAAGGAATTCTTCCGAAATTAATTTAACGTCGTTGTTTAACAAAGTAATAATCACGAATATATTTCCGATAGAATTTCCTAAATTACCATATAAAATATTCCAACATAATGAAATGAAATAAAAATTTACCAAACTATATATTTTAAAGTGCAAGATAATTACAGTGATTGTAATAAAGAGAAAAAATTCATCTTCGTTGAAAATTTTTCTTTTTTTTTTTCATTAAATTCAATTAAAATTCGCCGACGAAGAATAGATTTTTCAGCAATCAACTCGACCTTCGTTTGCCAAGAACACAACGAATAAGAGAGAGAGAGAGAGAAAGAAAAATAAGAAAAAAAAGCTCACGAGTGAAATTCGATCTAGTGAAAAGTTACGCGTTGCGAGAAAGTGAAAGAGTAAGATATCTCTGGTATATAGCTTTTAATTCTCAGTGGAACGAAGCTTTAATTAATTAAATTTTCGGTTAATAGATAATAAGAAAGAAAAGGATCAGTTTCTTAATCATTGATGATGCATTGTATTTTATGATTCACATTTCAAGAAATTCAATTAAAAGAAAAAAAAACATGAATGTTTTAGAAATAAAAGGTAAGTGCTTATTATGGTTTTTTAGATAATTATTATATTAGATAAAATTTACGTAAAACATTTTCACAACATGCATAATATCTGTTTTCTTTTGAAAAAATCGTTAAAAGAGTTAGTTTACATTTTTAAGATATTTAAATGCTTAAAAAATCTGTGGAAACTTAATGAGTTCTCTTAATTACCATGAAATTTATATTCTCATTTATTGCCTTAAACACATTTAACGTAATATAATGCTGCAAAAAAAGAATCAAAATTAAATTTTTATTTAAATCTGTAGTAACTATCCGTTTAAACAGAAGAAAGTAATAAACTAGATAATTAACGTGTTCATGAAAAATTTCGTAAATTTCATTTTGAAATTAAGGTCGCAACCTCCGATAGGTACGAAAAAAAAGGAGGAGAAAAAAAATATCACGCTAGTTGACATAGAAACAGCAAACGCTCAAGTTTCACGTGTCATTTTTCTCGTTGTAATGAAGAGAAGAGAAAGGAAAAAAAGGGAGGATAAAAAATGCGAGAAAGAGAGCTTTAACGCGTGTAAAACGAATATCCCTTCCAACGATTAAGTTGGTCTTTTTGTATTTGTTTTTTTTTCTCTCTTTCCCATACGGATCAGTACAGTGACGATGCTTTTGAGTTTGTACGCTAAGGTAATTGGAGTTAATCCAATTACGTTGGAGCGTGTGCAAGACTCTAATTAATTTTCGAACCGAGGAAGAACTGCGAATTATTTCCGTTTTATTATCGAATGAAACTGCTTCATCGTTGTCGATATTATAAACGTAAAAATACAAAAACTTTTTTCTGCTATTTTATTAAAGGTATATCAAATAGATTAATTGTTTACGTCCGATTAATTTCTTTTCCAAATTTTATTTACTTTATTTATGAGAAAATTAAGAACAAATATTGTGTAAAATAAAAAAATTCTCACAATTATGGATTAAATTTTTTTAATAAACTTATTAGCATTGTGTAAAGAAATAAGGGAATAAGGTTAATTAAACTATACTATTATATTTGCTAAAAATTATTAAATTTGGAATCAATAACTTAAATTTAAAATTTTCCCATATGGAAAAAATTTTTGGAAATAATTGTAAATAAGTGTTAATAACTGTAAATAAATGTAAATAACTGTAAATAACTGTAAATAAGTGTTAAAAAATGTTGAAATTGAGACATAAATAACAATTATTTACAGTTATTTACAATTAGTTACTATTATTTACACTTATTCACAGAAAGTATTTCCATATGGGTGTATCTTTTAATGATTGTAATAGATGATAATTTTATAGCAAATTAGAAAGTTACTATAATTATTTTTGAAAATATTAATCTATGTACAAACGTATTAATATCACCCTATACTTTATAAGAAATTAAATTTTAAAGTACATCATAAAAAAATAATACATCATGATTTATAAACTTAATAAAAAGGGCTGGAAATAAATGACCGATACGTCATTATCAATCTTTCAGTTAAAAAAAAATTAAATATAAATAATTTCCAACAAAATAGATCCGAAGTAATTCGATACAATCAAAAAGATTGATCTCGCTAATGCAAAGAAATAAATCTATTATTCACTCTTTACAAGATACACTTGAATATTTAAACAATCCAATTCATTCTGATTGCAATCCTCTAACTCAACCCCTCTTACTAAAATATCGATTGACTTGGCTCTATCTTCCTCCCTTAACAAGGATTAATTGAGTCACGTAGAAATGTTCTACTTTTCTTCTAAAAGAACCATTATATCTTTTAGTTTTCTACGAAAAAGCAAGCTTTCTCATCTTTTGTAAGACATGTTATGTAATTCCAGTTCTATTATAGATAGGATATATATATATATTTTTTTTCTTTGGTTTTGTACCTTTTGTATATTTCCCCTCTTTTATTCCATTAATTAGCAAATGTAATTAGAAATAAATAAATGATTTTATTACTTGTTCGTGTCAACCTACTTTGGTAAATTCGAATGAATAATTTTGTATTACAAAAGCCAATTGTAACCTACCTTTAAATAAAGCGATATATTTTAATGTACGTTTATTTACAAAATAAAAAAGTCAATATATATGAACTAGTGTTTATATGGTAAAAATAACATTTATTTAACACAAAAAACATACAATTAATGTAATTGATTCTATTTAGAAATTTTACATTATGTATTTTACTTTGAGTTGCGTACACAAACTTTATTTTTCAATTGTTCTAATTTATCAATGGAATTGTAATGAGTTATTCAAATCAAATTTTCGTTGTTTAAAATATTGCTACGTGCTATTAAGTTTTCGACAGTCATATTTTCCATTTTGACATTAGATCACTATGATGTGACGACATACACACATACTTTTAGAACATTAGGAATATTTGTTTGCATTTTAAGAAAGAAAATAAAAGTTTCATTAAATACACGCCACAAAATTTCTCAAATTTGAATATGTTTATATATTATACCAGCCTAAATTACTGTATTCAAAATGCTAATACGAAATAAATAATTTTATGTACAACGCTGTTAATTTTTTTATATTGTTTCGTTTGAAAAAAAATTTTTTAGTAATTATATAATTTATAAAATATTGAAGATCAATGCACTTAAATTAAGGTAATATACCCTGGTAGAAATGTAAACATAAAAAATTTAAGATTATTAGTAATAATAATGCCAAAGAAATGGCCATAAAATGTTTAAAAAAAGCGTTTCCATTTCTACTGGTCGTAAAATGGTAAAAAAAAACGTTTCAATTTCCACCAAGGTAGCCACAAAATTTTTAACCATTTTCTTACAAAATTTTATATAGATTGCATCGACTTATTTACTGTATTTTTATGTTCCAATCGATGAACATCATGAAATGAGAATATATTGCCGTACTAGGTATTACGTAATGGTCACAATTTTACGCTACGAAGATTTTGCTTTTTGTAGAAAAACTTCTACACCATGATCACATTACATCATCTAAAATAGCAAATTCTGTGTTTTGAATAATATTTATTTAAAATAAAAATACTTTATTTTAAAAAGATCTTTCTTGTGGATTGTTTATTTAGTTATTATCTTTCGGTTGCTATTTTTATTAAACACGTGCAACCCTGTTAAAAAAAAATTTTTTCAACAGGGAAGTTTCCTATTCTAAACTATTAATGATAAAGAAATATAATAAATCCTTGAAAAAGGAAGCCAATAAATAAGTAATACAAAAAAAATAATCCAAAAAGAAAAACAAAACAAATTATGCAATCAATCAATTATCATAATCATATCGTCTACAATGATGTAATTATTGAACAAAAATAAAACATAGAGGATACGGTAAATCGAGAAGAAATAGAGTCAACGAAGAAAAAAAAGGGAAAAAAAGAACGGAAGAAAAGTCATCGGTGTCGGTCAGTAGAGTGAAATAACAAAGACAGTATTGATTAGCTTTAAGGAGAGAAAGATATGTGTGTCGAATGCGTGGGTGTATGCGTACGTTTTTAACTTTCTCTTTTTTTTTTTTGTTCCTTTTTCTCAAGGCCACGTACATGTGTAAGCGTGTGTATACGCAAGCTATCATATTTCACTGCTTCAGTTTTCCTTAGTTTGCTTTTGCTAGATGAAATAAAGCTTCTAAACGAAGATATAGATTCTTTATATATACTTTTATTTTCCTCCTTCTGACCTTACTTTGGAAAGAGCTTATTGTGAGGATTTAAAGGTAAGTGGACATGGTATTTAGTGTTAAATTTTATGAGTTATTAAGAGAAGCTTTGCCGTGAATGTATGTAATGAAAATTACTTGTGAAAAAAAGGAGTTTAAGTAATATAACATACTATTTATTTTAGTATAAAATATACTATTTACAAAATAAATGAAAATTCTTATTCAAAATGACTTTATTATAAATTTTCATAATCAAGATAATAATATTAAATATACATAACTGTTATATTAAACTTTGAGAGTTCAAATTGAACTCTAGAGGAACTAAACAAGAGCTAAACAACAATAGATATTGTTGTTAAACAAACAAATTGAAGTGAGTGGTACTGACAAGAATTCGTACTTGTGAACTAAGGTTAAACGTAATATTATTGTAACAACAAGATGAACTAACAAATTATGTTCTCTATATTAAAACTTACGTGGTTATACTTAGCGAAGATAAAACAAAAACGTTACTTTGACAACTCACCTGTAACACAAAGAAAAAGATTAATTAGTTTTTTTTTCCAGAGTATACTTATGTGAAAAGCAAATATATATTTTTATTTATTTAATAAGAATATCATGATTTCGTTACTATTCATCAATAGGTTAACGATTTTCAACAAAAACTTTTTCAAATAAAAATAGAACAGCAAATATTTATGCATGCAGTACGGAACTTTACTTTTTTTTTTTAGCGCAACAAAAATAAACAAAAAGAGAGAAATGAAGTAAAAAAGAATGCTAAACAATAAAGTGAACGCGTCTAAAAAACTTGCTTTGTCACAAAGCTTTTTATTCTTTCCTTTTTTTTCACTATTCTCTGAAAACAGAATTCCTCTGTGATGCTAGTGCATTGCACTTACTTTACTCTCGAGACAGTTTTGGGAAAACTTTCTCTTCAAGTCAAAAGCCGTTGCTATAAGTCAAAAATAAAGGAAAACTTTTTTTACACGAACTAGGAAAATATTTTTGGTAAGAAGACATATTTTGGGTGATTTTATAAATGAATTACATGAAACTCGTTCTTTGTAATTTTGATTTACTTGTTGTTAAGAATTTATTCTTGAACTTAGATATGCAGATGAACGAGGTTGATGAATATTTTTATTGCGCTTTTTATGAAGTTTACAAGATACACAAGGTACGTCAGATAGTTTTTAACATTTCTTATTGTTTTTGACATAATTTTAAATTTCAATAATAATTATTCTAATCACGAGATATTAAAACTTCAAATGTCATTTTTTAATGATATTTCAAGATAAAAAATTAAAACTTTTCTATAAAAGTTGGCAAAAATAATGATTTTCAAGCAAGAAAAGAGTTTAATTGTACTGCAAAAATATTATTATTCAAACATTTTTAAATAACAATGTATCGATACAAATACGATTCTAAAAATATGCAAGTAATTGAATTTGCATGTACGAGATTGATTTTTCAAACTATCAATTTACAATTTACGTGATTTTGTTGATTGACTTTTTAAAATTTGAAAAAAAGTTTAAAATTAACTTTATATATAATATTAAGAATATATTTTAATATTTTATAATATTTTAAAATTCATTTGGAATCTATTTTGGGACGTTAAAATTAGAATTGTTTTATAAAGTAGGTTATTAAAATTCTTTTTTAAATATAAGTATACTTTATTATTATATCATGATATTATTATCATAAAAATATATAGATTTATAAATTCAAACATTTATATCATTTGTTCATTAAAATTTTAAAAGTTAATAATTGCTAGAATGGAAATTAAAAATGTATGTTAAAATGTTCTGGTATAAAAATATCACAAATAGAGGCAAATTTAATAGCATACAAGTAGTAAGGGTGTGGTTATAGTCAGACATTTTACGAAAATGTCTTAATTACATCGATTTGATTGCTTTATTATAGTAAAGCGGAACAAGAGATTTTATTTAAAGAGAAATTTCAAATATAATCCGCACAAGTTAAATAAACCAAATTTATGTTTTTTAACTTATATTTAAGTAAATTGAGTGATTTTTTATTTTCAATTTATCTAAATTAGTATCTCGGTTAATTTTTAACTTAAATTTAGTTATTTCTTAACTTTGATTTAGATATAACCTGCATCTTTGATAAGTTGGTATGGTAAAACATTTTTATAGTAATAAATATATATATATATATATATATGTAGAAATGGTAATATCACAAAAAAAATAAAATCCTTGTCTCAGCGTTTTGACTAGTAGATTCTAAAAACTCATACATAGATAAAAATTTTAACATTTTGAATATATCCATCTATATATGTATACGTATGTATGAGTTTTCTGAGTCCACCCGTCAAAACGCTGAGACATGGGTTTTATTTTTTTTATTATATTACCGTTTCCTAAAGTTTCGAGTAGATTTGTGATACAGCAGGTATGTACTTTTTTTATTACTTTCCATAACTTTAATTTTAATTCATAAAATTAATGTAAAACTGATTATTTTAATTTTCATACTAACGTTTCTTTTAAAACGATTTAAAGTCATTTTAACAATATTTGTCAGTTATATGAAACAAATAGTTTTGATTGAACATTATCAATAAATATAAATACGCACACACGCATTCATATATAAAGATTTTCTAAAATTGTTATGTTTCATAAGAAAATAATTAATTAATAATGTATCCATACAAATTTCATTACCATTTTGTTAAAATTAAATTCACTATAAGTAACCAACTATTATTACAAATCAACTTATAACAATTCCTTTAGCAAAAATGTACTTATGAACTTTTTTACCAATCCATTTGTCCCATATAATATCAACTTATTCAATAACAAAAAATCTATACCGTTAAATTTTCTGATCTCGTAAACAGCAAATTAATTTTTTCCGGAAAAAAAATAATATCGACAATTGATACATTTGAAATAACAGTCACGTTGTATAACTTATCAGTAATGACAAAATGTACGCAGTTATGTTATTTTGAATAAACGTAATATGGTATTTGAAACGACATATTTGTGTCGAATATTCAAAATTATACTGTTTAAGCGATAGGAGAAGTTGTCAGTATTTAATAGTTCAAGCGTATAATTTGTGGTAAATTAAACACGTAAAGTGTTTATTAGAACAATTTTGCATTGGTCAATGTTGTGAATGTTATTGTCTTACATTTGCATCGACATAGCGGTTAATGCAGTTTAAATTAAAGTGACGTTAGTTGAAACATTGTTTCTTTATCTTATTTAAAAAAGCTTTTAATCAAAGAAACTAATTTAATAGACATTAAAATTAAATTTTCTTTTATTTTCTGTTAAACTAATTTAAATTATAATTTTTAACTAATTAAAATTTCAATTCGAGAAAAAAAAATTTGTAACATAAAAATCTTATTTAAAATTGAAAAGTCAATTAAAAATTAAAGATTAGATGAAAAATTTGGTCATCATAATTCAAATCTATATTATTACAGTTGAATTCTAAACTGTTAACTACTAAAGCTTTGTTGACGTATCCTTTTAATTAGTCAACTTTTGTTAAAACCAGTTTTCGAATCCTGAAAAAGATTCATTTTAAGATAATTGGCATTAAAACATGTATTTCCCGAAAAGTTGTAAAACAGAATATTTTTACTTTGATGATATAAGTTAAACTGAATTATCAAGCATTAGATGTTACGCAAGTAACGTAAATTCTAATGGAAATCTCGTGTTGTCGAGACTATGCTGTTATCTAATAAACACCATGGAAATGTACTAATTGGCATTGGTTTGGATTAGATGTATTTTAGGATTTCGAAAAAGTTTCATCTACACGTGTAAGGGTTGTTGACAAAGTGGAAATAAAGTTACAGTTGATTAGTTAATGATAGATTATGTGACCCTATCATGGATTATTTTAATGCTTGCTATAATTTAATCTCACAAAATTTTACCTAACAGTTGCCTACATTAGATTTTATTAGGTGTACTAGTTAATTTAAATTAACTTCGATGTTTTAATTTGACATCTGCTTGTATTGTTGTTATTAATTAATTTGTCATAATTAATCCCTTTCTATAAAATTAAAACGTTAGAGTTAATAAAATAAATTGTTGGCCAAAATCATTGATATTCCATTTGCTATATTTTCACAATAAATATCAAAATATTCTGCATTATAATTAATTAAGCTTGTTACGTTTGATTGCGTGTAATTAGTATACGCTCTAATTTAATGTACAATTAACATAGATACAAAATTTTAATAATTATTTTAGTCGTAGAAAGAGCAATGTACGTATCCTTTGGAAAACTTTTATCGTGAGATAAGTAAAAGAAAAATGTTATAAATAAAGAAAAAAAACATACATTTAGCAGACTATTTTTTTTTCTTTCTTTGAAGGTTCAAAAAACTTATAATAAAAAAATCAATCTTTTAGAAATATTTTTAACAAATGCTTAGTTCAAGTAAATAAAGTACCATTCTCTTTTTTTTTTCTTTTTTCTTACGAAAACATAGATACTATTATCTTGTATAAAACAATACAACCTATTCATTAAAATAAATTGTGTTATAATTTTAATCCTTTCACAAAAAATGTTTTTTCTTTAATTTTTCTTTTTTATACTTAATCACATACGTATATATAAAATATACAACGTATATAGAGATTTAAATCTTTATACTAAGAGATGAAAAGTTGCATGCGTGCGCATATGTTTGACTTTGGTTTGGACCTCTTGGTTATATGTATTATGGAACCGATACTTTAACACTATACTCTGACGTCAGTCTTTCTCTCTGTTTCTCTTTCTCTCTTATACGGAGTGAAAATGGGCCATGGCCTCCTTACCCATCGCCTCTTCTTTGCGCACACGCACGCGCTTATACCACTTTTTTCTCTCTCTCGTGCGTATACACTTATTTCTTTTTTTTACTTTGCTTTTCTTTTCATTGTTCGTCTTTGTTGGTTATAAGCTTTTCTTTTTATGATTACGTTGATTTTTCGTTTGTTAAGCGCGTGTCAATGAGAGAGTTTAAGAATATTGAGTATACAGGTGCAAATGTTTGGATTTTGATTGATGGATTTGGTAAAATGAACGTTTTCAAATTAACAAATGGGTTATCGATCAAATTGTTTTATTTTTTTATATTAATTCAAGAAAAAAACAATTGATAAATCTTTCTTGTTTTTTTTTTTAACTAAACTGTAGCCAAATATTTTTATACGCTACAATATATAAAAAATGTCAAAATATAAACAACCAATAAGACAAAGGAATAATATGTATCATAAATTTATATTAAATTTTTTTTAATATCTGTATTTATTTTTTTAAGTTCGTTTTATCCATTATAGCATTGTTTGCTTATAGTATTCAATCAAAGCATGGCTATCAGTAAACATGTAAGCTAAGAAAATAAAAGTTATTTATAAATATGATCGAGTAGTTTTTAGTTCCACATAAAAACGAAGCTTATAAAAGCTTTTTATGTAATTCAAAGAAAATTGTTTACAGATTCATGCAAATAAAACATATTTTCTTTTAATAACATTTCAAAGTAAATAAAAAATAATATTTTTCCAATTTTTCAACAAAGCTTTACAAAAATTTAAAGTTTTTTATAAAAACGTAATAAAAATCTCCTTTGCTTTAAATTTTAAATATTTCTAGCACATTTCCTCAGATAAATTTTTTATTTACAATATAAAAATATGTTTGTTTATTTTATACGCAATATTATTGGTAATGGTTACAATTCTTTCGTGTATATAAAAGTATAACGATACTTTTAAGCTTGCGTGCAATTACTATAAATATTGCGTCATTGAAATAATTTAATTAGCGCAAGCTCAGGATATATGTGAGTATGTGCGTGCGTGAGTGTATGTGTGTATGTATGTGTGAGCTACGTAATTAAAGAGGGCTCTGCAAACATGGGTTTATATATGTTATATTCCTTTCTACTGCGTATGTTTCTCTTCATTCGGGGCATTAAATCTAAGATTATTTTACATTGCTGGAAGTACGTTTATAAAAAAAAATTTTATCAATGTGAAATTTAGAGAAAAAATTATTATTTTGTTATATTCTATTTCGAGTCTCAATAAATTAGAACTTTAATTTAATTTTCATCTTTCTAAATAGTTGAAATTCGAAAATATTAATTTGTTTATAAATGATTTTATTAGAAGCATTATTAAATAAATAATATTAAAGTATATGCTATGTGTTTATCTATTTTTTTTATTTACTCATCATTTGATTTGATGAAAAAATATTATTTCTAAAAATATTCGAATCTCTTTCTTTAACAGGTAACATTATACTCTTAGTAATAACTTTCACCCTTCACATTGAATTTTCTATTATCTTATGCTTCACCTATAAATAAACATATCTTTAAATGATCAACAATGAAATAAAGAACAAGCCTTTATTGCCCTTCGTAACAACGAACGCCTTTTGTATATAAACACGCGACAAGTATTGTATAATATATACATATATAAACATGCACATATATATATAACAAGTATCAAGCTTGGCGATAAACGTGATAAGCGTGGCAAGCCGTTGATTGCCGGAACAAACGAGCCACGGCAACCTGTAGGATCGCGTTGCGTGAGTATTATAAGAGGAAAAAGGCCTATATATCGTCAAAACAATTCCAAAACTTACACACGCTTATAGATAGTTCAACTAATAAGAAGTGACTTTCAAGTGATTATAAGATTATTCTTTTTTTTAATCGTATAAAAACTTTTATATTTTTTTTTAATATTTGAAACTTGATTTATTTTTTAAGATTGAGAAATTAATCTTTGATGTTCGTTTTATGAAAGTATTCATTAAGTAATATCAAGTTTAATAATAATTTAATTATAGTGTGGTATTAAAAAAACATTTATTGTAATGATTAGATACAAAAAATTTAACGTCATGTTAATCAAATTAAATTAAATTAAACCAAATTATGCACATCAGTCCCGCATCATTATCTATCTATTAATAGTTATGTCCAATAAATATTATTATTCAAATTAATGAACTTCATGATCAAAGTGAATAATCAACAACTTTATTATATAATGTAGTTACATGAAACATTACATTTAAATGACTTTAATTTTGTTTAAATCGCTTTTGAAACGTGGCCAAAATTATAAATTTATATTCGTTTCTTATACGAATACGAAAATTAAAAAAAAAGAAACATAATATAATTATGTAATAAAACATTTCATCACCTAAATTTTATTATCTATGAGTCTAAGGAACGTCAGCAAGATAATCATCAAGGTTCGAAACATCCTAGTCCTCCTAATCCTCTTGACCCCTAATCCTCCTAATATATTAAATTAATTGCGATATTTTATCGAATTGAAACTTCAGTTATAAAAAATCATTTTTAAAATGACATATTTATATTTTACACAAGCATTCATAGAAATTAATGCATGGAATACATCATAAATAAAACTGTTTGTGTATGCACTTGTACATACAATAATTGATAATATCATATAAATAGTTTATATATTCGAAAAAAATTTTTTAAATCTACAAAAAGACTGTAGTAATCAATAGAAATAAAATGAAAAAAATTTATAATCATTTATTTTCTTAATTTCCTTCTTTTCTCTGGGTTGCTACGACTCTATTGTCACAATACTTGTATTTAGAATTAAAAAACATAACTTGGTGCCGATATCTGTTACAAGAATAAAATGCATCTCAGACATTGAAGAGATAACCGTACGCGTGCAGTATAGATTTAAATAAAAGTAAACAAACGAAAACCATTTACATAACCTGAAAATTTCTAACGAAAAATTCGTGAACTTTATGTGTGCTATTTTTAGAAACTATCTTTTATTCTCTCTCTTTCTTTATCGTTCTTGTTGCTATCAGGGACGATGATTTAGTTAACTTATTTCGAGAGCAAACAGAGCAAATTTAAAATAAAAAAAGAAGAAAACGACCTTATCCTTATCTCTCTTTTTCTTATCACCTAATTCTTTTTTTCCTTGTGTTTGCTTTGTTTTTACTTGTACTACTTATAAACGAATATTTTACTTTACTTTTTAAATTGAATTTTTTTGTTTTAAATACATGTTGAGGGTGGATAATATGATTAATTTATTTCTTTCTTTGTTTACGATGTTACATAATAATACAAAATACATTTAAAAAACAAGGAGAATACAGCACTTTTAAATCTTGGAATATTTTTTCTAACATAAAATTATGAAAAAAAGCTATATCTATACGGCCTAACATGAAATTATAAGATGAAGGGTTATCCACAATACTAAATAAGTGTAATAGTTGTAAAGGAAGAAAGATAATGTATAAAATTATCCTAAAATGTATACAGCTAATGAATTTTGGATTTTATTTTATCTGCAACTTTATTCGTTTATAAATTTAAAAAAAATTTAATTCTATGTGCTACAAATTCTTTATCGACCGATTGATTTTGATTTCAATTTTTATATTTAAATATTTTAGAATAATTACTTAGGAATTGTTCGTTCTTAAAACAGATGCTAATTTTTTTCTTTAAATTTCAAACGAAAAATTAATAACTTTAAAGAAAGTTAATTTCAGATCCAATAAACACGACTTTCTCATAATTTTATATAAAAATTTTTTATATAACTACTTCAAAATTTAAAAAAATCCAAAATCCGAAAATTAAACATTCTTTTTATAAAACGTATTTTTTTAATTTCAATGAAAAATCTTGTTTATAACAAAGTTCTTTTATTCTTAAACGTCTGAAGAATATTTAAAAATTATTAAAATATATTTTTAATCTTCATAGTACATTGTTAGGCAAAAGCTTCCAGACATGATCGATATAAATACAATTAATAATAAATAATTACTATAGATTGATAATTGTATTTATGTTCACGAACGCTGTACTTTATTAAATATTCCATTACAAATAGATAATAGCTCTAGTGAGTTTAAATATTTTATTTTATATCTTTTATATGTCGAGAAAAACTCTACTGTGGCACTTTCTGTTATTCTATGATGTGCGCAACACGAGTTAATGTTACAACTTACTTCGTAACGTTATTTGTGTCAATTATTAATCATATAACCATTAGTAATGAATTTTATATGCTATTCAACAGAAGAAGAAAAAAAAGACATAAATCTTACAAGTTGTTTTTCTTTAATCTAATAACAATTGTCATCGAACACGCTAGTCTCATATTTTTTTCGTTTCATGGTGAAAAAAATAAATTAAAAATAAATATATATCCTACCATCTTCTCTACATTATTTCTTCATTATTAACCCTTAAGAATCTTTTAATCTCTCCTTTGCAGACTTTTATTTTTTATTTTTCCAAAACATTTTTTTTTTCTCTATATTTATCTAATACCTATCTCTCTCTGGTTCTCTTGGCTGTACGAAAGTACAGGCACTATATACCGCAATGCGGCTGCGTTATCGCACCATCGCCCCTGTCTTCTTCCCTTTCTCTTTATCCTATGTACACACATATATTTGCTAAAGTATGTGTGAATACGCGCCAACACCGTTATGTACATACACAAACCCACGCAATACATGCATGTTATGATTATACGCGATTCTCTCTTTATATATATTCCCACATAAGTTTAGTGCATATAGAAGTATTTTTACATTTCTTTTCTTGGCTCGTCGAAGTATTTTCTATTTTTTTCCCCTTCATTTTCTTTTTATTTTTGTTTTGGGGTCTTGTTCGTTTTTTTTATGCGTCTTATGTGTGTTTACGTCGTACAGCTGCGCGCACTTTATCGATGTATACATGCAAGAGAAACTTGCTTTTGTTTTCATTATTTGCTGTATATTTTGTGCGAAAAGTTTTGTACTGTTGTATTCAGATATTTTCTTTTTTTCTTTTTCATTTTACTTATTCTTTTTTTCATACTTTGCTTAGTATGTGAATAAATGAGCACGCTTACTCGATTACGCTTGCATATGTGCACTCACTACTTTGGAGTTGTCGGCAAAAGGCTTGTGAATTTTTGTTTACGTATGGGGCAAATTTGTAATATTGTTCGAAATTTTGTTTCATTAAAATTTCAAATTTTTATTTTTATATTGATGCTAATTTTTCTAGTGAGCAATTTTTATTGTCATTGGTACTTTATATGCATTAAAAATAAAACAGAACACAACGTCATAAGTGGAAAAGTTAAATTATTAATTTGTTGGTTAATGATCATGCTTGTTAATTAAAAGAGGCTACTAAAATAAAATATGAAATAACATAATCACAAAATGTTGGGTATTAATTTTTTTCAAATTAAAATTTAATAGGCTTTGTTAAAAAAATAAGTTTAACAAAATATGAGTGAAAATGTTACCGATAAATGAATTATGATGTTTGGATAAATATTTGACAAAACGTTAAATTCGTTATCTCACTATCTCTATTACTGACATGTATAAATTTGCATGTCCGTAACTATTTAATAAATAGTGAGAATAATGTAGTTTTTTTAATATGTTCATAAAATAACATAAAATACATCAGTGATAAAAGACTATAATTGTTTTTTTTTCGTTTGTTCACTTTTCAAATAATCACAAATTAAAAATGGATTCAGAGTCGGTCTGTGGCTCATTCGGTAGAGCGTTGGATTCGTAATCTCGAGGTTCCGAGTTCGAATCCCGCTTTCGGCCGATTGATACAAGCACCACTGTACGTTACATGTGCTTTGTTCACCAACACACTTACGAGCTCCGTCGCTGATTAGCATAGCAATAATAGCATAGCATAAATATAGCGACGTTAAAAAAAAAAAAAAAATGGATTCGATTTCTACTATGGCTATACCATACATTTAATATGAATTAAAAAAATTAATATATTTTAAGTCAGAATAATAGATTAATCGAATGATAAAAATCAATTTTTTTTAAACTTATTAGACCAAAATAAATAAAAAAATAAAACCAGGTATTTCAAAAACAAAATATATAACCCTATTGTTTAAATAAAATGCGATATCTTTCTGTATAACACTTTATAGCTATGATATATATATATATATATATATATATATATATATATATATATATATATATATATTAGTAGCTCATTTTTCTAACTTTCTTTCTTTTCTCATTCTTAATTAGATTCTTGTTATGCCTCCTTAAATAGCGTCCATTAATATATTTAACGACTTGAAACTGCTATACTTACCATTAGATGTGGACTAATGACTTATTTTTGCATGGTTGGAGTGTCTTATAGCAAATTTATTAGAGGAATTTTTCTATGTATCTTTTATATGAAGTTTATGTAGAAAATTAAAATATAAACAAAAAAATTGAACAATTTAAGTATTTTATATTATTAAAATATAAACAAAAAAATTGAGTAATTTAAGTAATACTTATTATTTTATTATTAAAATACTTAAATTATTCGATTTTTTTTATTTATATTTTAATTTTCTACACAAACTTCATATAAAAGATACATAGAAAAATTCCTCTAATAAATTTGTATTTGCTTACTTAACTATGCAGCTTGATTTTAGATTCAAAAGTTATGTCTTTAAAGTACTGATAAGCCATAAAATCATAAAAAGTTATGTTTGAAAATTAAAAATCATAAAATAATATTTAATAAATTAAATTTTCTATGCTATTTATTAATACCTTTAAATTTCCATTATTATTACAAAGATTCTAAAAACTTATTAGGTTACTATACTCAAGTTACATTGTAATAATAAGATCCACTATCGTTTAATAATTTGCAAACATTAAATTCAATGGAGCGTACAAACTTAATGACAAGCATCTATAACTTTTGATTTTGATTAATTTATTAAGTTACTAAAGCTTTGTAAAGCACTTTGTTAAGCTTATAGTTTCGAATTTATGAACTGACATTAAATTTTTAATGAATTACAACCTAATTTTATTGTCCTTTCTTCTTCTTTTTGCTTTAATAAACTTAAAACTTATAAAAAATATTATTAGTATCATATATTATATGATATAAAAAATAATATTTTTAGCGCTCTTCACGTGAAAAAATAGTATGGGCAACGCAGGAGCATATAGGTGTTTGTCAATTCGTGCAATTTGTAGCTCTCGCTACGCTCGAGCGACAAACACGCGCTCGTCGGCAAACACCTATTTTGCTCCCTTGTTGCACAATGTACTATTATACGTGCAATAATGAATAAATTGTATTTCAATCGTTCATTAATAAAATCAAAGACTTATCTAATGCAATAACAGACCTATTTTCTGAAGAATACTTTGTCTCGGATAATATTAATCCAAACACAAGAAAAACAAAAGAAATAAAGTGAGATAATTCACTCTCTATCGAGGGAAAAAAAGAAAGAAAAAAAAATAAAAGAAATCTTTTCCATATACCCTTCGCTCCTTCGAGACCAATGAAGGATATCTAGAGCATACCACACGGGAACGCGACACTCTTCGATTTTCTTTTTTCTCTTTTATCTTTTCTTTTTTCCTATCTGTAATTTCAAGTAATAACTGTTAATTCTCATTAAGTATCTATTTTTGCTAAGCGACGAGACATTTACGTAGTTTTAAATTAAATGGCATACTTCCCAATAATTTTATTCGCTGTGAGAATTTTTAATTGTATTAATAAAATTATGATAAGTGGGTATTAGAGCTTTTGAATTTTAAAATATCATAGAATAAGTAAAAAAGTATCAGTTGATAAAGAATCTGTGAGTAAATTTTATTTGTTATTAATGTTAATTTTAATTATTGATTTTCAATAAATACATATAATTAATTGTATTTTTTGAAAAATTTATTTAAATACATCGAGAAAAGTTTTCACAATTAAATAATGGTATTAATTCTTTAATCCATTGTAATCATTCATTTATCAAAGAAGTTTTAGTTCACAACTCTTTCCAAACTTTAAAAAAAATTTTAATGACTTATCATAAAAATTATTTAAAAACTTTACGAAGTTTATTATATGAGATAACATTAATGTTTATTTTAAAATAATGGCTTTCGTATATTTCATTTATTATAAAATAAAGCACACACCTTCATAAAAGTGCGCAATATATTCAAAGATTTATTATCCTTAAGAAATGATTAAATTTTAAAATAAAACCTAATTTAAACTAAAGGTTTAAAAAACTGATAAGAAAATTAATTTTCCTTCTTTTGAACAATGCAAAGAAACTTAACCTTTTTTCATCTCTCAACAAAAGAAGCCAATACAATTTTAGAAAATAAACATGATTAACCATTCTTGTGAAGGAACTTCTTTTTCTTTATAATTGCGTACTTATGCTGTTTTGTTATTAAAAATTAATTAAAAGCATCCTATTTTTACAGCGGTTAATTTATCAAGCGTAGACGGGGCCATAAATCGTGTATACGTAAAGAAAACTCAACAACTTCTTATGGCATAGATGAAACTTAAGAAAGTTTTACCGGACACATCAATTAAAGTACGTTTATCCAAACAACCTCGATATGTACTGTTTTTCATTTCTTGGTTGCGATATGTTTTCTACATGGAAACTCAATCTATCCTTAAAAAATTATGTTTAACTGTTAAAATTATTAATTATTAAGTGATTTATTAGGAAATATGATTTCTACATAATTAACAAAATTGCAGTTTCCCGAATTTTTAATCTTTATTCAAAAATTTTCTGATATATCTCTATATTAGGCTTTTTATTACTTGAAATATTTTTAAAATTTTTGGATTAAGAATTAAAAATTTGGAAAACTGTAATGTCGGTATTTTATTTTCTTGAGCTATATCGTTTACTATAAAAGTTGATGATATATTTGTCAATGTGTGGTTTTAAAAAAGTAAAAATTTTTTAATTTTATCATTGAATTTAAATACATTTCCAAATATTATCTGAAATGACTAAAATATTAAATTAGCTTTTCATTATACGCTTATAGCAATCATATGAATAATAAATTTTTTTTAAACGTACGAGTTTAACATGAAAACGGATCGATCTAATCCAAGCGACTGGTTATATTCAATTGATTATAGTTATATACATATACGCGTTGCCGGCGTTATAGCCACGTTTAATTTGCTTGTAGTCGCCATCGATGCATTAAGTAAGCTAAGCGCAATTCGTTAAATTACATAGCGATAACAAGCTTTTCACTCTATCTCTCTCTGCTTCTCCTTGTTTCTCTTGCATTTTACTCTTTTGTTTAACTTTTTACATTTTACTTCAGATAACATTTGTTTGTAGTTATTTTTTTTTAATGTTACTTTATTATTCTTTTTTTTAATCGTTACTTTATTTCGAACGGTTTAATGTGTAATTTTATAAGTTTAATGATATATGAATTATAAAGTACAGCTAATTTTAAAACATTAATTGTCTTTATTACTTTTATCGCTTTAATTAATGGAAAATTTACGTTTTTATCGAGCTTTTTTCTGTTCATTTTGTTTTTTTTATTAGAATCATTTTGAGTAATATTGTATTTCTTAGTATAAAATAAAAATTGTTCTATTAATTTAATAAAATATCAAAGGCGATTACTTTACAATTAATTAATTTCATTATTATACCAAAACTTTTATTATGAGTCACAAAAAAAGTAAAAATTATTATATTATTTTATAATGTATACATTATCAAAATATTGAAATTAAACTTAAATATTTAATTTAAAATTATTAAAATAAATTGGAAGTTAAATTTTCTGAATATTCAACAGTATAAACTTTGAAGAAACCATTATAAGAAAATCTATTTATTTTTAAATAAAATAAAACTTTTCTAATTTAATAACTTGATAATTGAAAAACATGTTTTTTTCTTCTTACTTGTTATACTAAAGTTTAAAAATTATTTTTCGAAAAACCATTGAAAAGTTCATAATGTTTAAAAAAATCAATTCATATAATTGATAAAAAGGTAAATATAATAAGAAAAAAAGTTTTTACAAAAGATAATTTAATTAAATAAAAAAAATCTTATTTAAAACAATATAAATTGAAAACAAAGATATACATCAACTAAAATAAGAAATTATGATTCAACCACTATGCTAATAAAAAAATAAATAAGTCTGTCAAAATGCTTTAATAATACTGTTTTAAAAAATTATTTTTTACGAATCCAAATTAAAAGTGAGAAATATTTATAGTATTAGCTATGTTCATAATTTTTAAATTAAAATTTTTCTCATCATTACCAATCAGTTCACCATATATATTGAAATACTATAAAATTAAGTGAAAACACACATATTTGGTCAGACATTGAGCATAAACTTTAACATAAATTTTTTTTAAATTCAATATATTATTTATTTTTTTTTTTTTTTTTTTTTTTTCGCTTTCTTTTACCCTGTGGCCCACGGCTAACTATCTTACTGTTATGCGTGGCCACCTCTACCACCTTTGTGTGGAGGTGCTCCTATCTATTTTTATTTTTCCGATACAACAATGTTTTTCGCCGCAACTATATTTTTGTTATAAACTAACTAAAGTACTTAACTTAATTAGTTCCCACATCCCCGAGAAGTCTACGGACTGCCGCGTTCCTAGAACAGTCGGTAAGTAGATTTCTACGGTAGATTCCTGCATTTGCCCAGGCCTAAGCCTGTGACGTAGGGAAAACTCCCCCAGGAGAAAACCTACGCCAGGAATATTTACCCATCGCGCTCAGAAGTTCTTTTTCCGATGAAAAAACGTCTGAAAAAAATTTCAGGTGTTTTCACCGGGAATCGAACCCCCGACCACTCGGAGCGAATGTGTAGAGACCGTATAAGGCGTATGCCTTAGCCGGTTACGCCACAGACGCTCCTATATTATTATTATAATAATTAATTTAATATTTTATTGGAGGTAGTAAAATAATGATTTTTTTAAAAAAATAGGTATATTCTATATATTATAACTAAGAACTTAAGAGAATCTGCGGATTACATAAACATCCTTTAAATTCATCCTGAATTCTGATAAGATATAGTAAAGAGATATCGTAAGTAAGCTGCTCTAAGGGCAATGGTAATGGTAAAGCGCATAATTTCCCTCAATCGATTGCATATATCTCAAACAAACTAGTCGGAATATATATCCAGAGAGAGCTTGGAAGCTGATCGCCGATAACCTAAATGCAAGTCAATCAGACCCAATTAATTGTCTCGTTCTGTCCTCCCTTTCTATTTCTCTCTCTCTCTCTCTCGTTCTGTTTGTCTCTTTCTTAGTTGGCAAGCTTACCTTACGATATCTACGGTACTGTGTGTACGTGAACATAAGTGTGAAAACAGCTTAAGCTCTGGGTTTGCTGTTAGCATAAGATGCATAAGCTAATTTTAACTTGCCCATTGAGTTCTGACGAATGTTACATTTCATTCGGTTAAACTTCTACTGGGAGTTATAATTATATGTAAAACTTTAAGTTAAGATGATCCTTATTAAATGAAATAGGCTTCTCTTGAAGTTTTAAAATTAAATAAGAATTAATAAAATACATAAAAATTACTTTATTGCAGTGTTATTATAATTGAAAATAAAATTTTAAAACAGAAATAAATGTCATCTTGCATGTCAATCAGCAAAATCTAGTTTTTTTAATATCATCAATAAATTTTGTTCTATTATGAATTAATTGAAAACTGTATCGAAAATATTGATCAATTATACATATTGAAATATATATCCTATAGAATAAGCAGTAATACATTAGTGTAGGTTCTCAGGTGACTGTTTGATTTCAATTGAAGTTTCACGTCTAATTTGAATCTACTGGGAGGATTGGAGCCGTAACCTGATTCTGATATACAACTAAGATTACAATTTGAATATTGATACTATTAATTAGGAAATGATTTTGTTATTTCGCCGGACGAAAAGAAAAGAATCTCATCTCAAAATATGCGGCGAAAAGAATCCTTCACAAAAACATTTTAACGAAAATAATCACACCTTAACATGCACTTTTATTTCATATTTTGATGTGAGATCTTCGCCGCATTTTTAAAAGTGTGATAATTTTCGTTAATATTTCTTTGCGAGGGATTCTTTTCGCTGCATATTTCGATGAGAGATTTTCTTCACCGCATTTTTCAGTGAGATTATTTTCGCTGCACGTTCCATTGTGATTATCTTCGTTAACACCAACGATTTAATATTAACATATTAAAATATAAAGAATTATTGATAAAATTATTTCTTATTTTCCCATACTTTTTCACTGCTAAGACCTTTCGAAACATTATTTTTTTTATAAAACTTATTCTACTGGAAAAAATAAACCATTATACCTTCACTCAATAAAAGTCAATTAATATTTATAATTTGAAGTAAAAAGTGAAACTTCAAAATTACTGTTAGTTTATAGTGTAGAAGAAAAAGAAACTAAAGGAATTCAAAATTTAGCCTATATAGGTGTACATTTCTTCGTCTTACGTTAGGTGAATCTGCCTTGTTCTGTATACCTTTAACACCTTCATGAATATGTAAGCTCATGCCTAAGTCTTTGAATAGCCTCACTAAATACGATGCTTACGTGTGTGAAGTTTCAAGGATCTATATATATAAACACTTTTTTGCGTGCGTGAAAGCTCTATAACATATCGCTTTATGATGAATATGCAATATCGAAGAGCTTATCTCGATATTTCAATAAATTACTATACTGTAATTTACTGTTCAATCGTACTAAATGTTTAAAGCTAATTATTTCACATTTCCGAACTGAGCTGATTTTTCGTTGAATAAAACTAAGAAAAATTGTAGTAATTAGAATTTTTAAAATAAAGTTAGGAAATTTTTTTATTTTATCTTGGTTTCATAACAAAAAGAAACATTAAAATTCTAAGAATATGATGAACTAGGTTAACTATTAGTTTAATTAGCATTAAATAATTGAAGCTTTAATTAGAGCTAATTATTAAGGTTTTTTGTAAATTATTCACCTTGAGAGGCGGTTAAATCAATTTCGTTGCTTGGTTCAATGCGGCGCTCTGGTCAGATGAGAAAAATTTTTCATAGAACGAATAATTACTTACTTAGGCAGTAATGCCGACGTAATCAAATTTTCTAGTAGACGCTTCTCGCAGCGACGGAAAGTCCAATGAGACTATATCCGTGTTTTTCGTTTATTATAACCCTGGTAGAAAATTGACCAAAATTCTGCCCAGAATTCTGGTCAATTTCCTACCAGGGAATATTTTTTTTTAATCAAAATTAGTACATTGTTACATATATATATACATACGTTGTATATATATATATATACACGTATGTATATATATACACGTTAGAATTATTTAATTGACTAATAGAATAGTAATTCGTTCAATATTTCTCTCTTTTATTAAGAGCAACGCACCGACTGAACCAAACAACAAGAACTTTCCCAAATTCTCTCTTGGATAATCAAAAATTAAATTGCACACAAATATCAAAAGGATTTTTGGATTAAAACAATATTAAAAACGTGGTAAGATTATTTGAATTATACTAATTATCGTTGTTAAGCCAGCAATTGCCAGCAACGTACATTTTGGCTGCAATTCAACTCGTTATAATACTTATAGCACTATTTTAAGCTAGTAAAAGAAAGAAAAACCTTTTTTTACCTACGCTTTTGTTTTACTTTTTTTGGCCCTTAAAAAAAAGAATAGAAGGCATTTAATTTAATTTATGAAGGATTTGGTAAGTAAGAATGCTTTTTGTACTTTTATAAATGAGGAGCTTATATGAATTTATAAACAATTTTTCTTACCAGCTGTTGTTAAATACTTAATGTTAATAATATATATATATAAAGTAAATTTAATTTTGTAAGTATATACCCTAGTAGAAATGTGAATATAAAAAATGGTAAATATAAAAATTTAAGTTTATTAATAATAATGCCAAAGAAATGACCATAAAATGTTAAAAAAAGCGTTTCCATTTCTACTGATCATAAAATGGTAAAAAAACGTTTCAATTTCTACCAAGGTAAGTATATTATCTTATAATACATTATAAGGTAATATACTTGAATTAAGTTGTTTAATTAAAGTTTATTATTTTAAATTTGTTAAAGATTGTTTGTAATTCTTTGATTTCATTTATAAATTTACGAACGTTTTATAAATTATAGCAGAATTAAAACGATATATTTAAATCTGTGTATTATTTTGATTAGCTGGTAAGCATTTAAATTTAATATTCAGATATATATGCAATATCAATTACTGACGTAAATAGGGTTTAATAGGAACTAAGAAGATATTTTAAAATATCTCTTTTATTTCGAACATTCATTAATTTTTTTGCGGATTCTCACTGTGTTATACGTCAGGCAAAAAAAAGTGAGCTTAAAACTTTTCCTTGTAAAATATATAGGAGTGGCTTATAAAATGAGTTCGGCACCACGTTCAAATTTTTGGCAGCATGCCTAAAATCCGATTAACCTAAAAATTTCATGATGCATTTTCTTTTTTTTCTTATTTTATTAATTTCTATGAAAATTTTCGCTTTATTTATGAATACGTTATTGGCATTTCTTAAAAAGCAACACAACTCACTTAATGAGCGTGCTCAGTTTTACATTTGAAAATTTCAAAATGATTTTACTCGATGTCGAGTACCAAGAAAAAATTACGTAAAGAATGAAAATTGCAAAAACTGATGAAACAACATTGATTATGTGATTATTAAATTTATTCATTAAAACAGAATCAAAAGTCGCAAATTTCATTGAAATTAAACAAATTTTTTTTTCTTTTTCTAATTAATATCGAAATTGAATGTTGTTATACAGTATTGTAGTAATAATTTAATCCAATGTTCAATGAGAAAAGAATTATGATGTAGTTAACTTGGCTCTGTAAAAGTTCCAACAACTAAAGTCTCTAAATCAGCATGTGTGGAAACTACCACAGATTTTTTCATCAATCAGAGGTATAGATCATCGAATATCCGAAAACGCAGCAAAATGATTTAACAGTAAAAATAATTAGTCGAGTACGTTCTAGAACACCAGATAAAATTTAATACATTAATTATATAGAAATTTGTTGAATTTTCAGAACTCATTGAGCAAAATGTCGAAACATCTCATGCCTTTTTGCTTTCTCATAGAGAAAGCATTGTATCGATAAAAAAATTTTTTTCTATTTTTTCATTAATTTGTACATATTTGAACTCGGTGAGTCGAAAAAAGTGGTTTCCAGAAAATGTCTGTATGTATGTGTGTGTATGTGTGTGTGTGTGTGGATGTATGAATTCAGTTAGTAAACTGTATCTCGAGAACTACTCGATGGATTTGCTTCTAATTTTGCATGGAATTTAGTTTTGTGACTAACTTGCTGGGAAGCTATTGATAATTTGGTTCTTCCAGCGTAGTTTTCATTTTAAAGTTTTTTTTAAAAAAAAAAAAAATTCTATTTTTCGTTTTTTGTTTTTTTTTGTTTACTACTCGATGAATTTGCTTCAAAATTTGCATGGAATTTATTTCTGATTGCCCGGATAAAATAAATTTTTAAAAACTGATTTTCTTAGCTCAGTTTTAATTTTAGAGCATTTTGAAATTTTGGAAAAAAATGTTTCTATTTATTAAGCCAATAAAATCTTAAAAACTACTCGATGGATTTACTTCAAATTTTCCATACAATTCAATTTTTTGATGAACTGGTGCGGAAGCTATTGGGAATTGGTTTTCTTAGCGCAGTTTTTTTTAAGAATCATTTTAAGAATTTTTAAAAAATTTCGATTTTTCATTTTTTTTGTATTTTACGTAAACTACTCGAAGAATTTGTTCGAAAATTTGTATAGAACTTTATTTCGACTGCCAAAAGTATTTAAAATTTTGTAAACTAATTTTCTTAGCACACTTTTAATTTTAGAGCATTTTTAAAATTTTTTAAAAAATTTTTATTTTTAATTTTTTTCTATTTTACGAAAACCATTCGATTGATTTGCTCCAAAATTTGTATGCAATTAATTCGCTACTATCTGAAGAAAACAAGCTTTGGAAAACTAATTTTCTCAGCGCAGTTTTAATTTTAGAGCACTTTGAAAATTTTCTAAAAAATTTTTATTTTTCATTTATCTTCTTTTTTGCGTTAACCATACGATAAATTTTCTCCAAAATTTTCATACAATTAATTCGCTATTGTCTGAAAAAAATAAGCTTTTGGAAACTAATTTTCTTAGCGTGGTTACAATTTTAGAGAATTTTAAAGATTTAAAAAAAAATTTCGATTCTCCTTTTCTTATTTTTTTTTTATTCTACATAAAGTACTCGATAGATTTGTTCTAAAAATTACAGGGAAATTATTTGCGACTGCCAAAAGAAGGGAAATTTTCAAAAATTGATTTTCATAGCGTAGTTTTAATTTTAGAGCATTTTTAAAATTTTGAAAAAAAAATTTTGAAAAGAAAATATTATTTATTTAACCAGTTAGATCTCGAAAATTACTCGATGGATTTGCTTCAAATTTTGTATACCATCTATGTTTTTGTATAACCAGGCGGGAAGCTATAGAAAATTTGTATTCATAGTATATTTTTTTTATTATAAAGCCATTTTAAGAATTTGAAAAAATTTTCAATTTTTAATTTTTTTTGTATTTTACGTAAGTTACTTGATGAATTTGCTTTGAGATTTCCATGAGAATAATTTGCATCTGCCAAAAGAAGGATAACTTTTATAAACCGATCTTCTTAGCGTAGTTTTCATTTTAGAAAGTTTTATAAATTTTCTTAAACAATTTTCATATTTCAGTTTTTTTTCATTTTACGTAAAGTACTCGATAGATTTGCTCTAAAATTTGTATACAAGTTATTTGCTACTGTCTTTATAAACCAAGTTTGAAAAAAATAATTTTCTTAGCGTAGCTTTTTGATCACTTCTTTTGATTTCTGAGTAAATCTTGAAAATTTATAATAGTACTACTGATTTAGATGTTGACTTGTATTATTACATTCAATTAAATATTTAAATATAATCATTATTAAATATTATAAATTAAATTGTTTTTTAATAAATGGAAAAAATATTTGAAGAAGAAGAATGAATTTCATTGTCATCGTTCTATTAAAGTACAAATTTATTAATAAATATTAATGTTAGACAATTTTTTTTATATTAAAATCACATTTAAATAAATATAAAAAAAATAATGAAACTCAAAGAACTCTATGAGAAAGCATTCCGCCAAAGCACTTGGCAGCGTTTTTTATATTTTTTATCAATCTTAACTTTTTCTTTGTCTGTTATTTAATAGTATGATTTTTCAGGGTACAAGCTTCCTTTTACATCTTTAATTTTCAATGAAAGAGTTAATCACGACGTTCTAATTTCTTCAGCCAAGCGATCGAATTGCCATTATTCGTGTTATTAATGGCTAATCGCATTTGCCCATCAATCCATGACAGTTTGAGATTTTCTTATAATTTCCCAATATTGAATAAACATTAATAAACGGGAAGTTAATTAAAAGTAAGACTCACTTCGCGACAAGCTGCTTTTCTGAAATACGTCAACTAGGTTATGCTGTAGACGTTCGTATTATTTGAATCGACAGGACCAATCTTCCGGATACGGTAAATATGTCCAGCATATTTTTTCTTTTTAATTTTCATGATTTCTTTTATTTTTTATCAAAGCATAAAATTAAAAAAAAATTAAAGTTTAATTATTGAGCAATTTAATGATAGATAATTAAAACTTGATTCAACGACGGGCCATTGATTCTTGATGCTTTAAAGAATTTATCAAAATATTTTTATTGGAATACAAGATTTTTCAAAGATAAAGTCATATTAAAAATTCAATCGGGCATCGCGACGCGAGCTCCGTGTCTCGAGATCTCCAGGCACGAGTTCTAACCACAAAGTTATAGCTCAAACTTATTGCGACTTTTCTCGATAATGTAGAGTTTCACATTTAATATTAACATATGAATAAAAATCCATCATGTCATGTTAGTTACATTGTAATTAGCCAATATTTTGAGATTCTTTTTATTTGGGATCTTTCGGAGCCATTTTTTTTCAATTTAAATGTTTTCAATAGAATTATAATATTTCCTTTTTTAACCTTCTGACAACCGGCATTTTTTTCACTAAAAAAGTGTAACTTTCTCGAAATTTTCCATATAAATGTTTCTTAAGTAATAGTATATGTGGGCCGATCATGGGATGACACCATATGGCGTCATCCCGGCTGTCAAAAGGTTAAAAGAGAATTTTTTTATTTTAAAAAGAATTGCAATTTTTTAAAATTAACATGACTAAATTTCTTGCGTTTGTCTTTTTTAAAGGCAATGACTATATTCTCGAAAAGAATCCATTGAAATCATTTTTTTTATAATGAAAATTTTAAAAAATTTAATCGGAATCGTAGCAATTTATGATTAAATTGTTTTCAATGCAGCATAAATTTATTACAATTTTTTGGTTTACATAAGATAATAATACATAAGATGTGATAATATGTAATTATTTAAACAATCACTAATTTTTATGATCTTGCTGAGTGATGGATTCGTAAACTCGAGGATCCGAATTCGAATCCCATTCTCGGCCAATTTATACAAACGCTACTGTGTGTTTCATGTGCTTTCCTCATAAACACACTGAAACGAGCTCCATCGCTAATTAGAATCGCATTGATAGCATAAAAACAGTGACGTTAAATAGTGTTATTATTAAATTTCTTCCTTGGAACATTTTTCTTAGAAAAAAATTTATTTATAATTTTAACGAAAATCTGGAATTTTGACACTACTCAATAGGGAACAAGCAATCGAACATAATTCTTTAAATTTGCTAATAAATCATATTATAATCATACGTACCTAATCCCGATTAACATTTAAGCACAAATATTTTTAGCAAATGTATCAGCGGTTATCAATGTAAATAGAATTGATTATTGTGTGTGTAATCTAAAAAAAAAAGATTTATAAAGCTAATTTGTCAAACAATTTAAGTTATTTTTCACAATTACATAATGGTTACCAAAAATCTTTTTAAAAAAATGAATTAACTCTAGTCAAAATCAGAATACATCAAACTGAGTTTTTACGATTTTTCAATTATTCAACTCAAATAAGAATTTTTCTACTTAATAGAATTGTAAAGTGGAAAAAAGTTTAAAAGCTTGTCATCGTTATTTTATCAAGGATTATTGTTGGAAAATTTATTTTTAATCATATATAAATTTTAAAAAAACATTTCTGAATTTAAAAAATTCTTTTATACATTTTTTAAAGTTTTTTTTAAACACATGCGTTTGTACGACTCTTTTTAAAACTTTAAAATAACATTCAAGCTTTTACAAATTAAAAGTATCTACACTGAAAAAAATTTTGCCTTTGGAGATGTCGATGACTTAAGGGATAAAGACTTTTCAATAATTGTGTTAAATTGATTCGCTAGCGTCGGAGTCTCTTATTCAAAGGTATTGCAGAAATTGAGAATCTCGGCTCTCGGGGTCTCAGACGCCGAGAGCCGAGTTAAGTTAGCTCGGCCGTGCGCTTGCGCTATTGCGAGGACTCATCGAATTCCATATTTACGAATTTCGAGTAAGATCAAGTTCAGTTTCGTTTTGCATGTATTCGAGGATTCTTAGAGTTTATTTATACGCTTGTACGAATTGAAATAATACGAAATGTAGAGTTATGAAATGTTGTTTCTTTCATGAAATCAATAGACTCTAAATATCGAGATACCCAAAGACGAAATTTCTTTCAGTGTAGATAGGACAGAAGTATCAAATGCTCATATTTTTAAAATTGTAAAAAATTATTTGATCCTTCATTATCTGTATAAAATGTATTTTAGTCATTAATAATGTACTACAAATTTTGGAACCCTTTGTTACTCATAATTAGAATTATTAACAGAATACGAGCTATACAAAATGCATCCAAGCAATAATAATTAAATTATTTGCTATAAGAAATAAAAAAAAAGTAAACTAATTTAATTATTATTTTATATTAATCTCAAATCTTTCTCCTCTCTTTAAAAGTGAAAATTCACCAAATTATTTATAATGCTCAAAAATTTTCAGGAAACAAAAAAATTTTTAGAATGCATCGTATTAGTTATATATGTCCTTTGGCCGTATTCAGGTGGAATATGAATCGAGAACAATGTTTGCCGCTTGAGCAGAAATCTACCTCGGGCGCGCTTCGCGCGCCCTCGGCAATTTCAGCTCAAGCGACAAACATTGTTTGAGATTCAGATTCCACCTGAATAAACGGCCAAAGGACATAGATGATTTTATGTCCGAAGTGGGCCGTATGAGGAACTATAACTTATTAGTTGAAAATATTAATGTTTTTTCCAATAATTTTAAAATTAAATTTTAATTCTATTGATTTTTTCTTTTGTTTCTTAGATTGACATTTTGTAATGAGTATAGCTGCTGTCGAAGCGCGAGTCATTTTTTTTTCACTAACCTACGTTCAATGTGATTGCTCTTTGACATATTGAACGAAACATAGTAGGATCGGTGATGCCATATTGATTTCTCCTGAGACATATTGAGTCTCAATATGTCTCAGGAGGACACATAAAGCTTGTAAAGAGTCGAGGAGCGCGTCTGAGACATATGCGATGCCAATACAAATTTAGCATGCTCTTTACATACTGACACGAATACGGCCTACGAGGACATAAACGACACATATAGACGGGTTAGAGATTTATTTTGATAATTATTTTTGAAAATTAATGTATTTGTAATTATGTAAGTATACACACACACAAATACGCATAAGCGTGTCCAATATTTGCATTTCAATTTTATTTATTGGTCTTAAACTTAGTGTGTTATCACTTTTAGATTTATTAGTCTTTTAGCTTGTAATTCAACACCATCGAAGAACATAGCTTATATATAGAAGCAGTTTTAGTTACGTCCTCATCTCTTCAAACCAGACGATTTTTCCGACAAAAACCTGTCTTCACGTAAAAGATATTAAATTTTCCTGCTCTTTTTTTTCCTTTTTAACCTACGCGTCATTGCTGAATTATTTCTTTTTTTTTATTATTATTCTTATTATTTTCAACGTTAGTAAAATTTTCTATCTCGTTTTACGCTTGTAAAGAATAAATTGTGCACAACTGCTAGCACTTTTTAGCTTTCCATATTATGTCCGTGCAACTACAGTACTATGCGTTTTACTTTTATTTTCATTTCAATATAAATTTTTTTGCCAGAGGATACTGCGACTGCTTTGTCGAAGGTTTTTTCTACGTTTTTCTTAGCTGCGATAGTAATATATTTATTTTTTTTATGAATAAATTTATTATAATTAAAAATTCATTTGTATTTATTGTTAGTTTTAATAAACACTAAATATGACCTAATAATTATTTGAAATCATGAGTTATTTTATGAACAAAAATAATTTATTTTAGTCGTTATTTATTTTAATTGTACTGTATATGTTTTTGGCTTACAAACGCATATAAAACAATGTTTCAAAGCTTTTGAATCTATTGTGCCAACTAAAATTAAACTTTAGTTCGAGACTTCTCTTGAATTAATACAATGTTGCGAGGGAGAGGGAGAGCGTGGTCATATCAAATTTTAAATTTTAATTTTAAATTCAAACGAAAAATAAAAGCTATATTTTAATTTAGAATAATTAATATTTCATGATTATTTATATTATTTGTGTTAATAATACGAAATCATTAATAATAGATGATTGCAGAAAGTTGTTGAAAATTAATAAGAAACAAAATACAAGTGAAAAAATGAAAGAAAGTTGAAAGAATAGTTTATCTTGCATCTGATATGGGACAGCAGCGCATATATTTTAATATCCTTTGAATGAACTGAAAACAATTCTAACGCAAAACCTCTTCCTGATATTTGTGCGTACATATATGGAAAATGTATAGATATAACCGTACTCTTTAAGCTTGAAAGAGCTCGAAATTGTGTGTTGCGTCGTGCGACACAGCGTTTCGGAAATAGCAAAGTCACGCATCGGGCAGTTTTGTTATATATAACGTTACACAGAATGCGATATGTATAGAGAAAAGGAAATCGTATATAAATAAACGAAGGAAATATTTGCCTGAAATGTTGAATAGTTTGCTTTCATATATACGTAGCATAGGGAATTATAGGTCAGTAAGATTTATATTTGTAAAGCTTGTTAAGATATTACGTGTGAGTAAGCTCGTAATTATCAAAAGGTTCAAGTACAAAATTAAGAGAATGAGACTGGAGAGAAAGAGAGAAAGAAAGAGCGAGGGAAAGTTGTTAGTTGCCAGAGATTTAAGAAAGTACCGGGAGATTTTGTAAGGATTAATTTTAGAGAAAGATGGAGAAATGAAAATTGTTACTGCTGTACTTTGCTCAAGAAGGTTTATGTTAGGTTAATTTGTTTAGGAAGATTTACTTTTCGAATTCCATAGATTTTATTACCTAATTATAACAATTAATTGAATTAATCTTATGTTATTTATTGCATATATTGTTTGGAGAAAAAATTAAATTTTGTTTTATTACTAAGAATTTAATGAACCCCTTAACTGCTGTGGAAAAGATTTTTAAATAAGGGGTTAAGGGGTTAACCATTGAAAATTAAAACTATCTTTAAATAAATATTATTAAAAAATTTATTATCTTGTGTGTATGACAAATAATTTTTATTCATTAGGAATCTAATCACAATGAGCCTTACATATTTAATATGAATAAAAAAACTAAAATAAAATCCAAACTACTTTCTAAAATGGCAAAGAAAATCTTTACTCTCGTTACTGCACTTCGTTCTAGCGATACACTCATTTGTTTCCCTGCGGCATGAAAATCACCAAGATATATATAATATACATATGTATGTGTGTATAGTATATAGTATATACTAGTGTGCTAAACGATTATGCGCTTGGTAACGGCTTTAACGTCAACGCTAATTACGCTACCTCATGTGCTCTAACCGATTATACTTGCAGAATGTTATACTCCCTAACTCGTTCTCTCTCTTCCTATTCTAGCCCCCTTTCTCTCTCTCTCTCTCTCTCTCTCTTTGGTCATCGGATGTACGTCAGCGTAAATTCGATTTTCAGCCAGAACGCGACCCTTTTGCAACGCGCATAGGAAATATCTCTCTACGAAATTGACACCGTGCCGCGTTCTAAATTCGTTGGCTCGTGTGATATTGCCATATACTAGTTTATAATTTGCTTCTGCCGTCGAGAGATGAGTTAATGGGATTTTTTTTTCAAAATGTAGAAAGGTAACAATTTTCATATTTTTTTTTTGCATTTTTTTTTCCTTTTAGGCAAATATTTTAGAGGGACTGAATGTTTGAGTTATTGGATAATGGTGTATTTATATGCTTTTTTCTATTCTCTTTTTTTTTAGATAAACTTTTGTGTATTTATTCTTGTTAAACATTTAAAAAAATAAAAATAAAAATGAAAAGATAAATAAATATGCAGTTGGAATTCGTATTACGTTAAATTATAAAAGTAGGTCTTAACAATTACTGGAATTCAATAATAAACTCGCTAAATAAACTTATAAATTTGTTACACATTTATTCGCTTCATTAATTTAATTTCTATCTGTTTGTTTTAAAATAAAAAGAATCTATGAACACGCTATACAATACTTTTATATAAATAGAATTACAAAATACAATATGATCCAAAATGTAATTCTTTATTTTAAGAAATTTTATCAATAATAATAACAAATTTATTAAAATATAAATTTTGTTCTTTAGTAGTTTATATTTATTAAAAGGTCGTCCAAATCCAATACAATTTTAAATCTAAAGGAAGATTATCATTTAATTTTTATTATGTCATCCCCTTTTTACTTATTTCTTTTTCATATGTTTTAAACAAGATTAATCCAATTTTGGCATTAATGGATTACTTAATCAAAAAAAAAAAGAATAAAGAAAATAATGAAATTGTTAAAAATCTCGAGTGTATTTTAATCTATATAAATTCAAAAATTTAAGCTTGTATTTATTCACCATCATTAAATAAGCATTAGTGTAAAGGTTCAAAGTTATGCTTAAGAAATTGGAGAGATTTTCTTTGTTAAATACAAAAAGTGAGAAGAGAAACTTACAATTTCTACTCAAGAGTTTGTTAAACTTTAAAAAACCAGAAAAATAGTAAGCAGAAAAGTTTCATAAAAAAAAATTTTTTGAACAATTTATCTTTATATATATACCACACAGGCATGTCTCTTTAATTGTTAATGAGTTAGCAGTTTAACGCAAAAATAAGATTTTCTGGATTGTTCTTTTTTTCGGGAAAGAAAAATGAGATAGAATTTTAGTACAATATGACAATATTAATAAAGACGTTTATTTTAAAAATTAGATTCATGATAATTATTTGAAAAATTATGTAATTATTAATTGCTGATTAAAATTTTTCAGTTTATTTAACTGGATCAAAAATAATAGTTGATAACTATTAAAGGTGAATTGTTTAAAATTTCAAATATAATTTTTCAAAATTATAATTAAATATGAGGCAAATAATATTTTTCACCACAGTCGAAAAACGATATTATTATTATTAAATTAATGTATGTGAGAATAATTTGAAATTTAATATCTTAACATAATTAAATCACAATATTTACTTATTATGAATATTATTTCCACAAATAATAAGCTGCTCTACAATGCAAATAATAATTCTACTTTCATTTCACTTTCGTGTATCTTTCTTAAAAAAAGTAGGAAAAAAAAACAAAAGGCAAAAAGTCTAGAAATTAATATCACATGCAGTGGACAAAACTCAAAGCTAGCCTAAATTGAACTTTAAAAAAAAAAAGAAAGAAAATCGGAGAAGTGAAAAGAAGAGTTAACGAAAGAAAACGAGAACAAGACAAGTAAAGAGAAGAAATTGGAAAAGTAAACAAATAAATAACTGTCCAAAAGTTTAAGGGAATCGACGTTTCCCTAATTCATTTCTCCCTTTAAAAAAAAAGACAAAAAATTTCGCATAAGAGAATTCAGAAAAATAAAAGCAAACGGAAGAGAAGCAAAATTGCATGTGTCTGCACATGGAAAAATGAAACTTTATCGGCTGACTCAAGGGAGAGATATTCTACTTTTCTTCATTGTGGCCGGATATAAATTTTTCGTTTATAAATTTTTCTACCAACGCCGTTGCGGTTGATTTACTTTTTACCCAATTTATTTTTTCTACTTTCCCTGTCCTCTGTAATAGTAAATTTTTTTCTCTTTTGTTTTAAGTATAGAACGACTATAGAATAAAAAAAAACGCGAGAACTTATTAGTTTTGTTAAATTTTACACGATCAAAAGTACATAATTTATACAAAGTAAGCTGTTAAATTGCGGAAAATTTCCAAGTACGTTAATTTTATAGTATGTTTCATAGTGCAGTAAAGTTTTAACGCTCAAGTTTTCAGAACATTATAATTTTCTAGAGTTAGTAGTAACGTAGCTCACTAAAAATTTTAACGCTTATGTCTTTGCGAGCAGTAAAATTGAATAGCAAAATCATGCGTAGTTGAATAGATTAATTCTCAAGACATTTTTATACATTGATTTATAGTTTTATTCAATTTTATATTTAACCATTTTTTTTTAATCTATAGAAAATATTTCATACATAAATTATTACTCTTTTGTGTTAATCGATTATTTTTAAATCTTCTGTGTAAAAAGAACGTAATATCAATATAAAATTCATAAATAAAAATTTTTAAAAAAATGATTGATTTTTAAGGCCACATGAACATGATATTTTGTTTATTAAAATAATTATTTTTCGAAAATAAATTAAATCGAAATAACAAAAGCAGTTAATTTAAATTGGATACGATATTATGAGAACAATTATGTGTTTCTAATATCTAACTATAACTTTGTGAATAAAAGCAGTAACTTTATATTGAGGATAGTATGTTAATAAGCGCATAGTTAGAATAACTAATTAGCAGTCGATTCAGTAATTTATCAAAATCTTCATTAATATATAATTAGTAACAATTCAAAATACGTACGTGGAAAAAAAATTATTGATTAAGAATATTTCGGCTAAACAACTAGTCAATCATTTAGTGTTATACAAAACTATTGAATCTATCAAATAATCTTTAAACATAATTGTATTGAAGAAAAAATTTGAAAATTAATTGAGACATTAACTTGGTGAAAATCAATTTTTATTTTTATTGGTTATATCTTTTATCGCTATTGTCAAATATGATAAATAATAAAATAGAAGAGAATTTATTGTATCCGTCCTGCTATCAAAAACGGCATCACTATGCAACGTTATTATATTAATAATGAGAATACTAAACCCTGTGAGATTCGGATTTTGATTATATCTGGTTCTATATGTTTTTATTGCCAAAATAATTGAACCCGCGTTTCAGATTCTGCTTTAATGGGTTTTAGTTTTTGAGTTATTCATTTGTAGCGGTACACGTGATCTATATCTGTTTATAGGCATAATCTATATGCATACGATAAATAATAATAGATAAATATCGCGGCAATCAAGGCCTTATTAAAATAAATCCTGAAGCATAAATTACAGGATGATAAAAATCATAAATATTATCCTATCGATCGATTTAAAAATAATTAAAATTCGCCCTACTGCGAATATTTATAAGTCAAATAAAATAAATAAATAATCTGTCGAAAATCCGTTTTAGAAAGTATATGAAATCAGTGCTTTCGAGCACTGATCACAAGCTCTCCTTGGAAAAAAAGTCTGTTTAAAATATACCTCTCAATATGTTTTTCTTTACAAAACCTTTAGAAAAAAATAAACATACCGAAAAAAAGAGTAAAGAAAAAAGAAATATATATATATTTGTAAGAAGGATTTCACAGCATTGCACTACTCTCGGTAAGCGTATAGCTGAAAGCTTCGGCAACCTACGTCACAACGTTATATAGCGGCTTGGCGGCGCGCTATGGCCTGGTTTCATTGAACCTGCGCGCGACGCCGGCGACTGACTAAAACAGAAAGAGAAGGAAGAAAAATAAAGAGTAGAAGAGTGCAAAGAGAGAGAAAGAGAGCTTATTTAGGGTGGTGGTGGTAAAGCTTGGGCTATGCATAGCTTGCTCCCGACGTCTATATATAGACTCTCGGTTCTATAAATAGAATCCAACTATACCGACGGTCACCCCCCACCATATTAACCTGACCGAGGTTACTTTACTGGTGCTGCTGCTCTCGCTGTTGATGCTGCCGTTGCTGCTGCTGATGTTACTGCTGCTGCAGCATCAAGAACGATGTTATTCAAGAGTTTTTCGTAAGGGAAGTATATAGGTTTCGATTTTTTTTTCCCTCCTTTTTCTTCTTTTTTATTTTTTCGAAGGGGAGATTGAAGGTTGAAAAATTAAGTATGAACGTGATTGACCTTGTTTTTAGATGTATGATTAAAAGGTTTTAAGGTTTCATGTAATTTTTTTTTTAGTGAAAGGTATGTTTAGTATTTAAAACAACTTTATAGCGGAGATTAGATATAAAATACTTTTTTAAATAGTACAAACGTTAAACTTTTATGAGAAATTTTAAATTCTTTTGAGAATTCTTTTATTTATATAAAATTAAAATATTTTAAAAATCAAAGTTAATGCTTTATTTTAAATTTGTAAAATTATTTTCAATGGATGATAATATTGAAAAATTTCTATATTTTATTAAATAAAAAATTTTACTTTTCAAATGTATCCATCTAAAACATTGTTATAAATTTATTTTATATTACGTTACAGGATAGTAGTCGCTTTTATAAAAGCAAAGTATAATTAAATTCTATTCATGGAAAATTAAATACAAATTCAATAATTAAAGTTAATTAATTATCTCTTTCATAGTAAGTGCTTTTGAACTTTGAAACTGGCATGTCGAAAAGAAAAAAAATTATGTAAGTTAATAAGAATAATTGTAACTTCTGTAATTTTTAAAATAATTTTAAATTATTGATTCCGAGTGCTTTTGTTAATTATTACCTTTTTAATGTAGCTAGTTTCTATTTTTGATATATACTCTTATGTATTAAAAAAAATAAAATAAAATAAGTAGTAGATAACTTTTTAAAAAAGAATTAAAATTATTTTGTACCATCTCCAATTGTTTCAAAAATTAAATAAAAACTTTCACAACTGTCAATATAAATTACAATATTCTATATTTAAACTGACCTTTTTTTAACATTCGTATAAAATGAAATTTCAAGTGTATAAAAGTTTCAGGTTTCAGCAGATGAAGTGAAAGAAGTTTTGAATATTTGCAAAAAGCTTAAAGAAAGCAGTATATCATTTAAAGCCCAAGCTTCCATCGGACTTGTCTGACCGAAGCTAAGCTTTTTTTTGTACTCTATTTTTTTTTATAACAACGAACTCATTGCAATTTTTTTTCTTTCTTTACATTTTTTTTGTTCTTTATAAGGTATAAACGGTACACGTTACTTCTTTTACGCTTTGTTAATGTTTTCCAGAGAAGCTCTTTTTTTTTGTTGCTGTAAAAGAAACTTGAGTTCGACTACTGCATCCATCTCTTGGGTCGCTTTTTTGTTTTTTTCTTACTGTTTTAGAACATTTTACTTGACCGAGCCTTTTGTTGAAAAACATGGTTTTAAAAATTTGAAATAATACATATCCTATCTTGTGAAATAAAAAAAAATATTTTTTTAAATATATTGGAAGTCTAAATGATTTATATTCAATTAGAAGGTTTGAAATAGCTTTTTTTTTTAATGAATCAGTAATTATTTAGTATCCTTTTTTTTTTAATAAAATAAAATTAATAAACATAAGGAAATAGATTTTCAATTTTAAAAATTAATTTATTTTTTACTGCCGAAACGTATACAACTGAAAAAGATTTTTTTATTTTTCGTTTTATGCATTCAAACAACTTATTTTCATTTTCTTTCTTCGACATTTTTATTTTCAAAAATAAAATAACAAAAAAAAGAAAGGAAACTGCATAAAACTTAACCTACACTAACTCAAATTCTTGACGCATATCCATTAACCCGTATATAACAATTCCGTTATGCGTAAAAATTTTTGCATGAATCATAAAAAATGCTATATACAGCGAAAAAAAAATAATAACAACGCATTCAAAAACTATAACGCATTTTATCACTGCTGGTAAATATTAAAAGATTTAAGGATTGAGGAATGTTAAGAGAAAAACGTTTAATAAAAATTATCTTTACGAGCTTGCAGTTTAGCTCTTAAAAAAGGGTTTACTATTAATTTTTCTTTTAACCACAAACGTATAAAAAACATACTTAGATTATCTTTACAAGCATATTACGTAGATGTCAGTGATAAAATGTGCATGCATTTCCGTATGCAGTTTTATTGTTGCAACGAAAATTCTTTTAACGCAAAAATATTTCGGTCGAATGCAATTTGATTTTCGTAGACTGCGCAATTTTTCAACTAACGAATTTTATTGTAGCCAATTGTTAAAAATGTGCTTTACGATCTGTATTTTATGTGATGAATGTAATAACTAATTATTATATTACCATTATTATTGACGGATATTTTTATTGTCCAAGAAATCAAAAGTCGTTAAAAATTATTAAAACAGTTAAATCGTTTTTCAGATATAAAAATTTTCAATAAAAATTTTTCTCCGTTAAATTTTTTCAATCATAAAAAAATTAATTAAGTTTTTGCGATATTATCAATAATGTTACTTTTTTTAAAATGGAATATAATATTTTCTTATCGTACAATTCAAAATTTTACTATTAAACTATTTTTCCATAATTAACGTAATATAAAGTAGTTATAAAGATTAAAAAATATCATTTCTTTATTTATAAATAAAAACAATTCATAAAATTTGAAGTGATCGAGAATATACGTCAAGAATATTTAACGATAGGTATGTTATAACTCAATTTCATTTTTTTTCCCCTCACATCATTGCAACGATAAAATTCATCGTGCATCCTTACTGCAACCTAAGCAATAGTCTCTTTCTTCATTTTTATTTTTTATTTTCTCTCTCTTTCTTTACCGACGTCATTGCGCTTACATATACATATTTCTATATCTTTTATTTCGTTATATCCTCATTCTTCTCCTTTATGATGTATATAATACATTAAAAGAGCGATGAGAAAAAAAAGAGAGGATAGTGTGTGTGCCGGCATTAAAATTTATTACCTCCTGCTGGCGCGATAGAAATATCAATAATATATAATGACAGCGTGAATTTTACCTACTTTACGCACGCACACACAACCATACATACATAGAGATTCAAGTGATGTCGCATGAAGGTGGAGAGAAAGTACTTTTCTGTATTGTGAGAAAAATTCTGTAATATTGAATTTAATTCTTTTTTTCATGCATTTCTTTCACTTGCCATACGTCATTTTTTTCGTATTGTGGAATTTTGCAATTTATTTTTAACACACTTCTGTTGGCGTGCAATTAAAATATTTTTCCGGATAATTTCTCCTATTTTTAAGAAGGTAATTTAATGGGAATTTAAAAAAGTAATGCACAAAAATATTCATAGAAATTTTTAGGGATTATGGGATACAAATTTGACAACCGTATTCACATTAATTTTCATTTTAAGAGGCAATTTTTAGGAAGATGAAAATAAAAAATATTATTTAATGTATATTTTATGGAGTCTTGGAATATAATTTTGATAAGTATTTACATAATCACTCTCAAAATAGGGAGTTATAACCCTTTTTTTAAGAGTGAATATTATTGAGAGGAGAAGGGGATGAAAAAAATGAAAAATAGATCAAAGTGGGTTTTAGAGTTAGAAATATAATTTGAACAATAATTTTGTCATTTTTCATTATCACCTTCTATTTTAAAAACTTATCTTTGTAATAAATAATTTTTTTAATAACTCATTTGAGAAAATATTTTGTTATAGCTTGTTAAAATTATGATTAAAAAAGTGAAAAACAAAAAAAATTTTCAAAAAATGTTTTTCTTAAAAATAAATCGTTTTAAAATATAAAAAATAATCTTTGGTAAATATAAATTTTGATAAAATTTTATTTGCGAAAGACCAAAAGAAAAGCTTGGAGCGTTCACGCCTGTGGTATCAAAGATGTTTTTGCTCGGAGACTCCAACACTGAATAGTATATGAAGTGATTGCATATAAGTGCGCGTGCCATGCTTTTCTGCCACTCTTTCGCGAACAAATATGATATTATCAAAATATATGTTTACATAAGATTATTTTTTACTTTTTAAATACAATTTATTTTCAAAAAAAGTATTTAAAAATTTTTTTTTATATGCGTTAGATTGGCATTTCTATTTTTAGTATAAATACATTTTAGTTTTTGTAATTACTAAAATTTTTATTTAATTTACAAAATTTGGGAAGCAATTTTAATCAAATTTGTTAAAAAATATTACAAAATTATATATTTAATTATTCAATTGTAAAAAAAATATTTTAAAAATGTAAATTAATTGAAATAAAGAATTTCTTTAATTAAAAATTTGTTTAATTTACAATAAAAATATTTCATATATCCATAATTAATATATTGTCGTAACAAACTTTATAATTAACGTATATAATCAGATTATTATTAAAATTTCCGTACAAATATTACATTATATTCTCTGCGTACACATTAATCTCGTTAACCTGCAGATTCAATTTTAATTAACTTTATAATAAAATTTTCATATTTACTTTAATATTTTATAAAATTTTTAAACATCCAATAATTATTAGATGATAGAAAATTTTTTTTTCTTATTTCAAAGTGGATTTACAAACTTCAGGAGTAAGAAAATTGCATTAGACGATTGATAATTTAAATCTATTAATAATGGTAACCTACATTTCTTTATACCAAAATTGAATTATGTATAGGTAAATTTAATGCGCTTTATGAAAGCAAGTAATGTATATGACTTGCATATCTAGCATCTAGATGAATAAATATATATATATATATGTATTTATGTATGTATGTATATCATTGGGCAAGAAAATTTATTCATCAAACTCAACGAATCTCTCATTCTGAATGGGCTAAAAAGAAGCAGAGTAGAAAAAAAACCAATAAAATTGTACGATAAGACGAAATAATTCAACAATGTTCCTGCTATAGTATGTAATTTACCTTTCTACTTGCGAAAAAGTCATGTTTCCACCTGTCAAGTAAGCAAACGCGTAAGATAAACTACCTAGTGTTTCTTATAACAAATTCATTTCAATCTCATCAGTGAACGTGAGCTCGTATACATATATAGATATATATGTATCTATGTATATACAGGTACATTTGTTAGAAAGAGAGTTTATAGTTGGCTACTTAAAATTTCACTCGCAGACTTGCCCGAAAAGTTGAATTTCTCTGTGCATGACTCTACTCAAACACTATGTGAACATGGAATGAAAAAGATAAGTGGAAGGATGTTAGAAAATAAGACGATATATATATACTTGGGAATAAAAAAGTTTTGAGAAAAAAATTCTATTCAAACTTTGTTTTCTTCTTTATTAGGTTCTTTTGAATTTTCCATACTTTATCCGGTATAATGAATTTGCAAATAACGGGACTTTATAAAAAAAGCTTTCTACGCAGTTTTTATCAATTTCATTAATATTTAAAAATATGTATACATTTTCAACAACAGGTTATTTTTTCTTTATTCAATTTTTTTAATGCAAGTTTTACAATATAGACGGCTTATTGTTGCTAGCATGTATTCTGGTATGTTAATAAGAAATTGCTTTTTTATAGCTATAATTTTAGAAATTAGAGTGTATGAGAAGTTAATGGAGCGGAATTTTAGCTAAAAAGTTAAGTTGGACAGTTGCCTAAAAGTTTGCTGGTTTTACGTCATCATTTTGAATTGCAATAAAAGAAATCTAAAAATATTCTCAAATTACTTTCTCAAACATTCCATTTTTTTCTGTTAATTATCACTTTCAATTAGATTATTATAGTAATATAATTTAATCATATTACAAAACAATATAACAATGATTATAAAACTGATTTTTTTAAAATGAAAATTTATAAATAAGCATAAAAATAATAAAAATTAAATTTTTATATTTATAGAAGATAATCAAATACAACGAGGCAATGATAATGTTTATCACGCTAAATTAAATTGGAAATAGAGTTTTAGTCAATCAAATCAGTTATATAGAGAAGTATATTGGTATTACGATGCACTGTGAATGAAGAGAAGATACAAATTCATTATTAAACTGAATTTCTAAAATAGGATTGATAGTGGAATATCGGATATTTCATCTCAAAAGGAAGTTTCTCTAATCTAACAATGTTATTATAATTAGAAAAAGTTTATTTCCAAATAAATTGTTAATTTAATAATTTAATTTAATCAAATATAAAAATAACATTAGATAATAATCATATTATTAATCTTTTTTCTAAATAGTTTTTATTCAAAATTTAAAAAAATAAGATCTATAAAAATGTATGCTTATTATATTCATAGAAAAATTTTATAGGAAAATAAAATATTTTCTAAATAATGATATTAAATTCATTGCTCATAAATTTTTAAATGGAAAAAGCTAAAAATCAACAAAAATGTATAATTTAAAATTCCTAAGTCTGACCAAACGCAGTCTCGCACTACTGCGCACGATAATCACAATACAATCAAAACCACCTAACAGCACTTGGAGCGGAAATATTTTGGTATATCAGTAGGCTTTAAATCCGGATCATCATATATGTGTATATGTATACTCTTAACTGATAAAAGCTTCCTATATTTATGCAGTATAGATAGTATACAAGCAACGATTTCTCAAATTCACGCCTCAATACTAACTTCTTTTTCCTCCAATATTCTCTCTCACCCCTCGCCACGTATATCGTTAAAATCGACTATTCTCATGTAAATTAGGCAAAAGCTTGGGCTACCTTCTGGAATTTACATTTTATTCTTGCTGCTAGTAATATCAAAGCTATTCAAAGATAAGTTTATATCAACGAGAAAAGCTGGACACGTACGCTTATACTCTATAGATATTCAGTTTCTATATTGTCAGAAAGGGGAAACTGTTCTAATGGTAGGGTAGGAAGCTTTTTTTTGAAAGGATGTTTGCCAGAGATTGAAAGTGAAGTAAGCTTAGAAGGCTGGGGTAGATATGATTATAGAATATTGCCTGATTTATAGTAGTTTGTTTAATGTTTATGTATTCAGTATTGATTTTGAAAAATAATCTTGGAAATTATTGATTTTTCAACGTTGTTTTGTTTTAATAAACTTATTGAACTTTATACTAAAATTTAAGTTGTATTTTGATTGACATTGATTACTATCAATTTTCAATTTTGGCATTTATTATTAATTGTACATTAGAGTTACAAGTATTAATACTTGAAATTTAATTATATAAATAATGAATGATTAATAGTTAGAGTAAATAATTAATGATCATTTTGGAATTTTTAATTGAAACATCAAATAATTAATAATTTTTTTTCGTAACTAATTAAATAATTAATAATCATTAGTAATTAATGATTACTTTTGAAACTATTTTTTAAATCGCTGATCAGTTAATAATTATTTTTGCTATTAATAATTATCAATTTCATAAGTAATCATGAACATATAATAATTAAAAAATAAAATTCACGATGATTTAATTAATAATAAGAAAGAAATTATTAATTAAGAATTAATAAATTACCCATTTTTGTAATCGTATTATAAAACTAAAAATGTCGTAAATCAATTTTAAAGTTGTAAACTTTTAAGCTAAATTCGTTTGAAAACTTTTCTATAAATCTGACGTATTTTCCAAGAAAAAAAGCCAGCAATGAACTTTTTAAAAAATTCCAAGCTGGAACAATGTTAAAACGAGTTAAAAACATTTATACAAAAAAGTAAAAAAAAAATCAGGCACTAAAAAGTGAGGGACACTAATTCGCATTCCGTGTTGTCGAGAATTTCATTAAAACAAGCTCGTACATACGTGCGTGCCATCGTCAAACTAACTTATACAATGTTGCGACCTATAATTACCAATGTAAAAAGCTGATCGATGAAAGTTCAATTTAATGCTCCTCTTTACTAAAATTTGTTTGTTTTTTTTAGCTGAACTTATAATTTCTTTTGATGTTTATATAATTAAACGGGAGGTAGTTAGTGGCTCACTCGGTAGAGTGATGGATTCATAATCTCGGGGTCCCGAGTTCGTATCCCGCTCTCGACCGATTTATACAAGCATCACTGTATACAATACATATGCTTTGTTAACAAACACACTGACGATCTCCGTCGCTAATTATCACCATAATGATAGCATAAATACAGCGACGTTAAATAAAATTAAAAAAATATAATTAAATAATAAAAGAAGCTATCGTGTTGACTATGAGTTAAAAGCAGAGTTATCTCAATGGTTATAAAAAGTAATATTTTGGTGAAAGATGAAAAAAAGTTATTTTTTTCAAAAATATTTCTAGTGATATTACAGTGATATTACGGTGCAATGTTACTTAAAATTTCAATATAATAAATTTTATAGTCGCACAATGCTCTTTTTTCAAACTTTTTTTTTCATTTTTCGGTAGAATAGCATAGCCAAAATTCTTTGCCAAATCGCTGAGATAGAATTTTGTAATATTAAACCAAGAAAACAACTATGTCTAAAAAATTTTTATAAAATTACTTAAATCCATAATATAAAAAATTAAGATCAAATTGATTTATGCGATTCCTCTCTTACGAAAAAAACATTTAACTTCGGGGTCACTTCCCATGAAAGAACTGCCAGCTTTGAATTAACGGCCTGATAATGGCTAAATATTGGTCACCGTCCTACGTATGCCCGGTACTGAAACAAGCTTGTATCCAATATCGAAATGATAATATCGGACCAAATAATATAGAAAGGTATCGTTCCAATATCGTTTGCCAGATTCTATCGATAGAATATTATTATAGTATTGCTCCAGTACCGTTTGCCGTTGTTGTCGTTGCTAAGCAAGTACTTGCAATGACATAATATTTGTTTGAATATAACCTCATTATAACCTAATAATTTTATACGTACATGTGCACAATACGCGCTATAAAAAAATGTATAAAAGAGTAGTTATTATTTGAAAAAACAAGAAGCATTGAAGAAATTTAATTTGTCAGCATTGTAAAAAACATCTGTAAAGTCTGTAGTCGATTCTTTAAGCTTCGAGAAAAAAACTGATTTAAATAAAAATACAAATTAAGGCGCAATAATAGGAAAATTGGTTAAGTTTATTTTCAAAATTAATGGATTATGGTCGTATAATGAACAGCGATTTATTGATTTCAAAAGTGTTTTTATTCCAAAAAATTTTGTAAGAAAAAGATGATTTATTTATTTAAATAAATAATACTTAATTATATAAATTAAATGATAAATTATTCGATGACTGGTAAATACTGGTAATCAGTATTGTGCCTGCATTGGCATTGATAGTTCGGTCCTATATTATCATTTAAATATTAAACGGATACCGAACCAGCATTGGGAATCAGTACTGGAATCACGGGCACCAGTACCGTACCAAATCCAGTCCGGAATTGCCTTCTTCCATGGGTTCGAACGTCGAACGAATTTTTCGTGTTGATGCAAGTGTTCTAGTAGTCAAATATACGGTTCGGTGTACGAAATAGAGCCGAAGTTGGGTGTTCATTTTTCTAGTAACTGCTAGAAAAAATTGATCTAGATTAGTTTTAAATCAACTAATTTCGCCCGAATAACTAATTTCGATTAATTTTCCACCCAAATGTAATTTATGTTAATTTCAAATTTTTCAATCTAGTTTTGAAAATTCCCTTGATAGGAGAAAAAGAATTTCGTTCTAAATCCAATATTTCAGTATTTAACTTTATTGATCAATACACGTACTCGTCACCGCTTGTGGTAAATCAATAAACATAGAGAAAAACCAAAAGCAAATAAATAGACTTTTTAGTTCGAATTCATCAGAGGAAAGTAAAAGATAAAATATATATAAATTTAATTAAATTTCACTCGTGATTGGTAATTTACAACTAGATATGTATTAACTGCACAACAGTAACGGTTAATTTTGTAATCTGATCTCGAACAATCAATACCAAAAAATTTTTTTTTATTTTGGAAAAACTAGAATTTTTTTACTGAAACAAAGTTTTAAGATTGTTTTTCTTGGACTTTTAAAGAAGATTGAATCAAAATGGTCGTTTTTATAGAACTGAAGTAAAAAGAATTTTGGAAGTAGCTTTAAAATTGTTTTAACTTGGTTTTCTGTGTTTTTTTTCCATTGAAAGAAATACAGTTGTGTTTAAATTATACTTAAAACAGAGAATTTGATAATGTAAATATCAATATATTTAAATTAAAGATAAATAAAATTTTTTTGAAAATAATCTTATATTTGTAAAATAAACAATGACAATATATTTTTTTTCTCGAATTATAATCACGCAGTCCATAAAATTCAATGATTTAAAAATTTAAAATCCGATAAAAAAAGGATTAATGAAACTTTTCTGTTTAAAAGGGTATAAATATTTACTCGTTGGAAGCGAATGTTTCACATGGATAGCTGCGAATGTAATCGCACGACTGTTTCAATAATAAATCTGTTTAAAAAATAATACTTATAACGTATTTTCGCCTATAAATAAAAGCATTTCCTTTTAAAATTTCGACAACGTTGTATATATTTTATTATTAACATTGACTCAAAATTTTTCATTATAAAAAATAGCTCATGCATTTAATCTGAAAAAGATATATGCAATTCTTGATTCATATTGTCATTGTATTTCAGATTTTCAAAGTATTAAATAACAAAAACCATTACATTTATTAAAAAAAATTTTTATTGTTATCCAATATAAACAAGCACCCTTTACATAGTACCATAAATAATACATAATTTATGAATTCATAAAAAAAAAATGAATAAAAATACAAAAACAGAAGAAAAAGAATTATCTATGCATACAGGTTAATTTTGAAATTTCTAATTTAACCGAATGATTGATTTTGCCTGCGGGAAATATAGGAGGCAAGCAATTGCTATAAGGTATAAGAGAACCTAGAGATAGGAACACGAGATGTTACGCTTTCTCTCTTCTCTTCTCTCTTCTCTCTCTCTGGAGATTGGTTTTGGACATTGGCCAAATCTGTCGAGGCCCATTAAAATTAAACTACTTGCATACACATGTATATAGCATATTCCACGGACTATGTAAATTGCGCTTTCGAAACAACTTTCGGAAATTATAATCTATGAATTTCTCCATCTCTCGCTCGCTCTCTTTGTAACTATTTTTATTAAAAATTAATATTGTATGTTTCAAATTTTTAAAATAATTTCACTCAATATTTTTTGTATGAATCATAAATAAATCTTAAATAAAATAATAGAAAATTAAAATTTTATGGACAATTACATTTATATTAGTATTTATAGGAATGAAAATTATAATGACAAAAAATGACTTTTTAATTTTTAAAATTTATTCTATAAATAGAGTATTCGTCAGTATCATGCATTATTAATATCGTTTACGCATAAAGATTATCAAAGTAATTTCAATAACATTCAATAATGTCCATTATACGCATATTACGAGAGTTAATCTACTGAACGACTCATTTAATTTAAAACTGTTACCAAAACAATATCGATTTAACATGGACTTTATATGAAATTAGTTGACTTATTACAAAAAACTGTTTATTTCTGCAGAGTGTATTTGGGACTGGACTTTAGAAAATTTAACTTTAAACGAATTTGTTGTAAGTAAATGTGTATCAAATGAACAATTAATAAAATGTATAAGATATTAGAGTTGTAAGTGTTGTGAGAATTTTTTTGAAATATGTCAGAACGAGGACATTTTATGTAAGGCCTGAAATTTAATAGCTATCCACTTTTTGGGTCTAATATTAACCTATCTTGGAATAGCATACTTTACCTTGTTGTGTTTACAAACGTGGCATCTTAAAGAACAGCAGAAGATGAATAAGAAAATCAACAAATAAGTTAAAATTTTCAGTATTTGTGCAAACTTGAAGCAAATAAAAAGTGTAGTTTACATCAATTGGTAACAATAACATTCAATAACATTCAATTTAATAAATTGCAATATTTTTTTAATGGATTTATCGCATGTGGTCACCATTCAACAATCGTCTACTCGAGAGATTAAGAAAAAGAATTTGAAGATAAATATTTGGAAAAATATGCAATAATAAAAGCAACACGTGGCAGCAAGTCTTTTTAAAACGGTATACGAGCCCGGGCAAAGTTTCCTGCGTGCGTCAGAGAAAAGAGTGCCATTGCTACTTTGCTTCTCCTATTAAAGAGTTGTATGCACTGATTTTCCAGGTCGATGCAAAAGAGCTGTATTCTCTTATTCTCTTCAATTTTATCTTATTATCAATCAAATTCAACTGATTACCTATACGTATGCATATGCACTCGGATTTATTATTTTTTGTTTTGGAAATTGATACTCTGAAATTTGAGATTATTTGTTCATTTAAAAACGTGTTTTTACAAATTGTTGTAAGGTTTACATAATAGTATACATAACACAGGACTAAAGTCGATCATCTTTTCCGGCGGTGTGACAGCCTCCCTTGGCTTTGCCTTAGGGGGCTACACACTGTCGGAAGGAAAGATCGACTTTCATCGCTTCATATGTAATGTACTAAATTTCAACAGATTTAGATTGTGTGATTTTTGTGAAAATTTTTTTTTAATCTGGATTTGCAATTAAAACTTATCATTATTTTGGATAACTTGCCCATCACTCAATACTTGTCTTATGAAATTCTTCACAAACACTTACAAAAATAGTACAGAAAATCTTTAATTTTTTAAACTAATTTAAAATATTGGTTCTTTACAAAGTGGTCACTTTTTGGAAATAATATTTAAACTTGTATATAATAAACTAAAATAAATAAAAATAAAATATTAAGTAACTTCAAAATAATACATGTTTTTAAGAGAGACCTGCAAGAGCAAAGAAGGAAGGCGACGAAGTCGCCATAGTCAGTCGTGTGTCATGCCTTGTACTAGCTATACACACAAGTGCCGAGAGTTCTGCGATCTAACAAAAATGCATTACTAATTTACTTGTTTGTTCCTATTCTGGTAAATACCTTTCGTATCCATCATCCTCATCCTCGAGCACGTTTACCTGGTGGAGTGTGGCCACCTATTCAATTTTACGGTTAATCATCACCGGCAAACCCACATCTTTTTTATGTATTATTAACTTTCAAACATGTATTATTTTTAAACAAGCATAATTTTTTGTAAAAAGTTAATATTTTCAAACCTTTTTGAATAGAAATAAAAAATCTTGTGGTATTTTATTGATACTGTTTTTTGTAAAATTTCCCAAGACAAGTATTCCAAATCACTTACTTCATTTTTAAGTAAAATGTAAGCTAGACATAAGAGATATGTCGCAATAGTCTATGTAGCGTCGCTAAGATGAATAAATCAACAGAATTTCTACCAAAAACATTGCCAAGCAACATTTTTATCCAAAGTCGTTAAGTATTTATTTTAAAAAGTTTCGTTCATTCAAAATTTTTATTTCAATAAGATGAAATGAATTTAAATAGCTCAATTATTGTTCGAAACTATTATCATTTTCATTCGTTTAAAGACTTTATATTTAGCATTAAATAAACGCCTGGATGATTATTTTTTTATTTTTAATTTAAAATTTACATAAATTGAGAAAACAATTATATTATAATTTATTTTAGGTAATATAAACCTTTATTTATAATAATTATTATTTCTATAAAAAATTTAATTGTTCAATCAAAAGTTAATTTAACTTTAATTAGATGGTGTATTTGAAAATTTTTTAATAAGAAATCACTATATATGCATTGCAACATGATTGAATACAATAATTTATTATTTAAAATTTAAACATTATAATTTTACGACTTATAATAAAATTATATTTTCTTCTCCCCAAAAATAAAAATCATCCCATTTCTACAACTTATTTTGTATCTTTATCTTTCATATTAAGCATAAAATATATCATTTTTTACACATGACCAGAGAAAGAGAGGGAGAAAGATATAAAATATAAAGCTCGAATATAATTGTTAAAAAATTAATTATAATACATAAATTTAGCGATAACCTATAGCTAATGCAACTACAAACATTGATTAATACAGCTGAGTGTTTGATAAACAACGTTGTTGCATTAAACCTACATAAACTCTTATTAACACCATGTGTTGGAAAATTTCAAAATAATCTATAACATTAAAAGTCAATATAATATCGACTTTTAATTTAATGACAATATAATATTAATAATAAACATAAATTGAATTAAATTTCGTCAAAACCTTTGGATAGTGAAATTAACAATCAGATAAAATGTAGAATAATAGTTAAGCTCTGATGAAATTGAAAATTATTTTATGGCCAAAAACAAATAATTTTTCATGTTGTAATATTAATTTTGGGCTATATATCAGTGTTTTATTCCTGTGATTTATACCATCAGACCCCAAATGTAAATAAAAATATTAAACATTTTTAAATTTTCAAACTCTTGCTAAAATTATTTAATAAAACAACATATAAAAATTTGTATTTTGTGCTTAGTCAATTAATTACTTTAAACAAAGAGCTAAATAAACTTTGTATTTACATTTAAAAAGATTCTTTGTAATACCTACTCTAAATAAACAGAAAATTACCTTTTCCAGTGTCGACATTTCAAACTATACTTGGAAAAGCTCACGAAATACCCGCAGTAATTAGTCTAGCGTCACAACCACACAACCTTACTCATTTACCAAACTTTATATTTTCCCGCAACAAGCAAAATTAACCCTTTTTCCTCTCTTTTATCCATGCAACACTTGCTTCTTTCTTTTTCTAACTTTTTATCGCTTGGATTAAACAAAAACCAGTTGACGTTTTTATAAAAGATTTTGAAATTGAATCCGTTTGAACAGAATATATTTTAAAACCTTCTATTTTTACTACACGATAAATCTGTATTTGAAAGGTTAGTTACAACGCTTATCACTTTTTTTGCATATAGAAAATCTAGATTACAAACGTAGTTTGTTAAAAATACTCTCGACAAATCTAACTTTGAATCTAATAGTTTTATTTTAAAAATTGACAGGTTTATGAACAATTAATAAAAATCGCACATTAATTTAACTCATAAGAGATAGTCATTGTTAAAAAGAATATTACTTTTCTATGTATTTTAAAAAATGGAATAACATTGTTAATCTACAATCTCATCTTTATATTTCAATATTCAATAATTCTGATACGATAAAAAACATAAAAAAGAAGCATAATGAATACTTGCAACAAGATATTTTTCAATACACAATCTCTTAATACGAAAGTAAGAACCTTTTTTTTTTGCTTTTTAGGAGTAAACGCAAACGATAAACTTTCACAAAGCAAAGTGTTACACTTTTAGTATTTGATGAACTATAAAAATTCCCGAGTATCAAGCATCAGCGATGTTTTTTACGGCTCGACGCCTCGTATTGGATTAAAGGTGAGAAACAGGCTGCCGTACACTCATGGTGCATTATGGAATCACTTTTATTTTTTTTTATTCTCGTGTTTTCGATACAAATAAAGATTACATTAACATGAACGGATATCCAACAAAAAAGGATTTACTTGTTTTTTTTTTTTTTTATAAATAGTATAATATTACGTAATAAATCAACTGTAAAAAAGCTCAAAATAAGATTACCGATTACGAGCTTTAATTATTTAACTTGTAACTTTTGAACTTTTGGGAAAGTTGAATAAGTTTGTTTCTGATTGGATAACATTACCAGCGCGGCCTAAGTGGTTTAAACTAAAGTAAAATTACTGAATTCAGAATAGTTGAAAATCCGACAAGCTTTCCATGTGATTACACTTGAAATTAGCGATTTTTTCATTTTATATTAAGCAAACTTACTGAATCGGAAGCAATAAAATGTTTAGAGTTAGAAAATGTATAACATTTTTCCTTTTTTCCCTTAGAAAATTTATCGTAGGCGAGAATGTGTACCTTTTTAGCACATGACGCAAGCAACAAACCATGTACACGGAGTTACGTAAACTTGACGTATAAATTAACGTGTATATATTTTAAAAATCAATATAGACACTTTGATATGAAATATTCTAAAATTCGTCACGAATGACGTCTAATGAGATTTATTTTTCTCTTTTATCATTTCTCTAAAAATATCCCTAATTTCGCATGATTGACCGCACATAAGCCCATTAGATTATATTTAAAGATTGAAAAAAAAATACAAGTAAAAGAGACGAAATTAGGAGGATGCATTTCTCATAATTTAGCTTAGCCGATCGATATATTGATTTTGTATAAATATAGCTTTTACGAGACTCGTGTACGAATGTTTTGCATATACATATATATCCAAGGTATATGGTTATATGGTATTTTCATTATTAAGTAGGGAACAAAATGAACGCGGAAAGGGATGAAAGCTTTCGACCAACATGAAATATTAAATGCAAATTAAAATTTTTTCTTATTTCATTTTCTTTTCATCATTCATATATTCAAGTGAATAATTTAACTTTAGTTGTTGTAATTTTGATCATTTGCATTTATGTAATAGATGCAAATGCATTACATAAAATAATAATTGTAAAATAGAACTAAACGTTATTATTGAAACTCATATTTCTTCTTTCAAAATATTTTATTCTATTGCACAGTAGTTACTGAATAATATTTTATATTATATGATAAAAATATTACTATAAAATTGATAAACAATAAATTAAATTGTTTATTTTTAGACTGTTGTTAAACGTCCTCCAGATTAAAGAAATAAAGGTTCTGAGCGTAAAATGTTAAAAGAATTGCATAAATATTAAAATTTGGATCGTCAAACTCCAGAATATATAAAAAATATAGCAAATTATGATTTAGACAAATAATAAATTTAAATTGAAAATTAAATCTGGAGTAAAATAACCTCAAAATGCCACTATATTTAATATGTTTTAAAAAATTTTTCCATATAAACCATGACGAGTTAAAAAATAGAACCAGGGTAAACCAGGGGTGAAGGGGGAGGGGAATTAAAAAATTATGAATTTAATAAACCATTTTAAAATTCAAACAAATAAAATTTGCACAATTAAAAAAAAGAGAGGGTCATCTGGAGAACATTTAACATCTCCGTTATTTTTATACTAAAATAATTTTTACTTTAATCTGTAATTTATAGCAATTTTCATAAGACATTATTCTGAAATTCAGAAAAAAAGCTAAAAAAAAGGAAATAAATAATAAATCGAGCGCTTATGCATGAAAAGAGAATACATAAGAGATAACGAGACAGGAAAGAGTATGTGTGTAGTGAGAAACAAAATTCTGTTTGCAGTAAAGCTTTTAAGCGTTATACTGGCAACAGGCAGATTGACTTTTCGTTTTCACAACAACAAAGAAGGGAGAGAAGAGAGAGAGAACGAAGTATATACTGGTGTATACGATCAATAGGTTAACCTCTGATATAGGAGTTAAATTGGCGCGCTTAAGCGAGATGGAAACAAAAAAACGGCTTTGCAAAGCTTTTTGAACTAGTTGCTTTTTCATTTTGTGTAATTTTTTTCGCTATTTGTCTTCAATGGTTTCTCCTTTTTTTTATTCGATATATTTTTTTTTTGTTATTCACGTAAGACTACTTATGCATATACGATCTTATTATTATTATTATTAAATTCAAAGAAAAATAAACAATTTTGAAGATATTATATGAAAAATGGAATAAACAAATTAAAAAACTGAATTCTTGAATAAACTTACCCATTAATAAACGAAAATAAAATTATTATATGTAATTTTCTCTAAAATATACATTTATGAACCTTGAAAAGCGCCATCATACCGTAAGTTCAATCGTTTTTAAGCTGTATAACCTTTTTTTTGTATTTTTGATTACGCGAATTGATAAAAAAGTTATGATTTCATAGAAAATATAGTAATAATTACGCTAATATTGAAGAAAAAATGTCACACGGCAGTTTTCCAGGCTCAAAGCTTCTCGTACAACTATTTCGACAATTAACAAAACCAACATCAAAACGTATAGTCGAATACGCTAAGACACGTCCTAAATTTCGACAATATTTTTTATTGACACCTGGACGATTTTATCACAAGCTCGAAATTAATTTACAAAGGTTAAAAAAACCATCGATTCTCGATGTTAAAAAAGAAAAAGCTAGACCTATTCCCCAGATTAAGGATGAGGCAGCCGTTGAACTTGGATCTCAGCTTATGATTGAGGTTAGGATTTATAATAGCGACTTTTATTTTATTTTTTACAAAGTATACGCTGTATTGTTGGCAAGCATCTTAACAAGAAAAAAAACGCTGCCAAGTGCTTTGGCGGAATGCTTTCTCATAGAGTTCTTTGAGTTTCATTAATTTTTTTATATTTATTTATATGTGATTTTAATATTAAAAAATTGTCTAACATTAATATTTACTCATATTGTGCTTTATAAATTTCGAACACATATGCTAGCTGTTTGCTTTTTCAACATTTATAATTTATTTTAAATCATCAAGTAATACAAAAAAATTTGTTCTATTGAAAAATGATATAATGTAGTAATAAAAAGAATGATGACAACAAAATTTCTAATCTTTATAAAATGCAATCATATTTATATATAAATACAGTTCATGTTTATGGCTCTATAAAAAAAACTACTCTATGAATACCAATTTTCAATAGCTTCCCGTCTAGTTATACAAAAACATAGATGGTATACAAAATTTGAAGCAAATCCATCGAGTAATTTTCGAGATCTAACTGGTTAAATAAATAACATTTTCTTTTCAAAATTTCTTTTTCAAAATTTTAAAAATTCTCTAAAATTAAAACTACGCTATGAAAATCAATTTTTGAAAATTTCCCTTCTTTTGGCAGTCGCAAATAATTTCCCTGCAATTTTTAGAACAAATCTATCGAGTACTTTACGTAGAATAAAAAAAATAAGAAAAGAAGAATCGAATTTTTTTTTTAAATCTTTAAAATTCTCTAAAATTGCAACCACGCTAAGAAAATTAGTTTTCAAAAGCTTATGTTTTTCAGACAACAGCGAATTAATTGTATAAAAATTTTGGAGAAAATTTATAGTATGGTTTACGCAAAATAGAAAATAAATGAAAAATAAAAATTTTTTTGAAAATTTTCAAAGTGCTCTAAAATTAAAACTGCACTGAGAAAATTAATTTTCCAAAGCTTGTTTTCTTCAGACAGTAGCGAATAAATTGCATACAAATTTTGGAGCAAATCTATCAAATGGTTTTCGTAAAATAGAAAAAAATTAAAAATAAAATTTTTTTAAAAATTTTAAAAATGCTCTAAAATTAAAAGTGCGCTAAGAAAATTAGTTTACAAAATTTTTTATACTTTTGGCAGTCGAAATTAAGTTCCATACAAATTTTCGAACAAATTCTTCGAGTAGTTTACGTAAAATACAAAAAAAATGAAAAATCGAAATTTTTTAAAAATTCTTAAAATGATTCTAAAAAAAAAACTGCGCTAAGAAAACCAATTCCCAATAGCTTCCGCACCAGTTCATCAAAAAATTGAATTGTATGGAAAATTTGAAGTAAATCCATCGAGTAGTTTTTAAGATTTTATTGGCTTAATAAATAGAAACATTTTTTTCAAAAATTTCAAAATGCTCTAAAATTAAAACTGAGCTAAGAAAATCAGTTTTTAAAAATTTATTTTATCCGGGCAATCAGAAATAAATTCCATGCAAATTTTGAAGCAAATTCATCGAGTAGTAAACAAAAAAAAACCAAAAAACGAAAAATCGAATTTTTTTTTTATTTTTTAAAAAAACTTTAAAATGAAAACTACGGTGGAAGAACCAAATTATCAATAGCTTCCCAGCAAGTTAATCACAAAACTAAATTCCATGCAAAATTAGAAGCAAATCCATCGAGTAGTTCTCGAGATACAGCTTACTAACTGAATTCATACATCCACACACACACACACACACACACATACATACAGACATTTTCTGGAAACCACTTTTTTCGACTCACTGAGTTCAAATATGTACAAATTAATGAAAAAATAGAAAAAAATTTTTTTTACCGATACAATGCTTTCTCTATGAGAAAGCAAAAAGAAAAACTTTTTACAAATATAAACTTTAACTTATTCAAAAAATAAAATTGGAATGAAATTTCGAAATAAAAAATTAAATCAAATATAAAATAATGTAAATTAAATGGTAAAAAAAATTGAAAACGTTTTTCCGATTTTATTGTAGCTTACGTAAAATGATAAAACTGATATTTTCGCATTGAAAGTGCTTTTAAGCATAATACAATACATTGAAATATAAATTTTTCATATAAAATTTTTATAGATGTATTTAACATTTATTACGTAAAATATACTTTATTTTAAAATATGTAATAGTGCCTGATAACTGAATATCAATTGTTTTTTCATAAAAAGTACTGAACGATGTAAAATTCATTTTTTTCACAATTCACATTGAAAAATTTTATAATATTAAACTGAGACAAGCAATATTTAAAATATATGGATTTTAAAAAATGATCATATATAATAAATGTTCGGTTTGAAAAAAATTTATGCGATATCGTATAAATGTGTCAAAGATTCATTTCAAACAAATAATTCTTTATATATATTCAAAATTTATATTATGTCATAATTTTTTTAAGCACATTAATTAAAGATTTTTAAAATTTTTCATTTATCATATAATTATAATTTATTTAAATCATTATCAACTTAACCTAAATTTTTATTTAAAAATATCAAAAGATATGAGTGATATAATTTAAATTTTTAATTTCATTATTTTGATTTACCATTTCTTTTATTTTTAATATCTAAATTAAAATTCGAAAAAATTGTACATTATGCAACAAGGAGGTTAAGTTGCAATTTTTTCCCAAGGGAAAAATAGACTTTACTCTCGAATTGCATTATGGGTTCTATTACTATTTCAACAGTGGTCACTTTATTAAAAAATATTTAATAAAAATACTTTATTCCCGGAAAATTTTAGAAGTCAATTATATCTAACTTTTGGCCCGCTTTTCTTGTTAATAAAGTGGCCATTATTGTAGAGGTAAACATTAATCGATAAACTATTTAATTGTTACTTTATTTTTTCAGATCGTAATATTTATTTTGATGACAATAATTCTAATATTAGATCAGATACGTTCGACGTTGAAGTCAGGACGTGAAGAAAAACGTCGTCGTGAAGAATTTGAAGAGCTTGAACGACAAAAGATCGAAGCGCAAGCTCGTGTTGAAATGCTTGCCCATGAGATTGAACTAGCTCGTGAACTAAGGCTTGAACTATTACGCGAAACTCAGCGAGAAGACTAACTAAATCTTGTTTAAAACCGCAAGTGTATATAAACTAAGTTAGGATGACGATCGGTCAGTAAAGTTTTAAAGTTTTCTCAACGAGAGTAGTATTAGTAAGTCGGGAGGGAGTTGATTAATTTATTTGAAAGTGAGATTGTTGGTTACGAGCTGGAAAATATTATCATGGCTTTTTAGAGAATATTAAATTCATAAATTTATTAGCTAGGAATTTATTAAATCATAATATAAGAAAAATTTAAATAATCGTATTTTATTTAGTTATATTTTATTTTTAAGTTTTACTGTAAAGAAATGATAACGCTAATAACCGAAAACTATATGTGGATTTATATTTCGACAAAGTCAAATTAAATAAATTATTTTATAAATTAAATAGTCTCTTTTAGTTTTTATGATTATTATTATTATTACTATTACTATTATTATTATTTATTATTATTATCATCATTATAGTTTAATTATTTTATCATAATATTTGAAGTTATTACACTTTAATGATATGGTTATTGATATTCGTATTGTGGTTTTTCGGCTTTGAATGGAGCAACCTCAAATCTTAGGTTTGATCTGAAGAAATCAATTGCAATATTCCCAGAATGTCAATTAGCTTTAAATACTATACTGGAAAACCACGACATGATTAATTACCAAGATAATTATTTTAACTTTAAAAATCATAATGTATATATTTCAACATCAGATACGATTAAAATAAATGAGTACACTAATCACGAAAATAAAAAAATTTTATATTTTATATATCAGTAAGTTTAAGTGAATTTTAAATATTTAAATTAAATAAATTTTCTATTAATAATTTTAGGTAAGAAAAGCATTAAAAAATTAGTCTTAACTTGATCAAGAATTCGACTCTACTTCACTAACGCAAATAGACAACAAAGGCTACGATGTAACAAAGGGAATAGGATATAATAGTATATATTGGATAGTATGAAAGTGAAGAAAGTTACGCGTAACGCCACAAGCTAATGCTATAGATGTATATATATGTACCCCACACGACAAACCGCATCGTAATCGAAGTCGATGGACTGATCTGATGTAGGTTGAATTTACTTACTCTTTGTTTAAGTGCAACTATGTGTACGTTTTTACAAAAGATAAAAGGCTTAATTCTTTTATGGTTTATTGTTTTATCTGTTAAATTTTATTTGCGAAATTGAATTTTTTTTCTTACGCATGTCTAGATATATTTTAACGCAATAATAATACAAGTATTGATATTTTTAAAGTTATAAATTTGTTTTTATAACGATAAGGAATACAAACTAGGAATTATTCTGTTCAATATATCAAACATATCATAATTAATTTTGAAACTTTTTTCAAAACTATTGTCTTATACAAATTGATTCATTTAAAAATATAAAATTTATTTCATTTCCATTTCGATTCTCTATTATACTTACATTATTTAATTGAAAAAAATAATAATTTTCTTAATTTTAAGAAATTAAATTTACTTAATCCTGGTACTAAAAAAACGAACATTTTTTCTAAGTGCACTTAAGAAAAATCCAGTCTCATTAATCAAATCCAAACCTTTTCAATTGTTTAAAAAAAAGAACGGTAGTAAACATCAATATCTCAAAATAAGATTTTCAACTCGACATTTCTATTGCTTTTTGCTTTAAATAAAAAAAAAAGAGTTAACTACTCACGCCGATCGAAATAAAAAAGAAGAGTTTTTCCTCGTTGGAAAAAAAGCAGCACGCGGAGGTCAAGTAGAGTGGTACCAGTACGCAAGGAGAAGAAAGTCTCTCTTTGTTTTTTTTTTTCGCGAATTCTCAAGCGGGTCGAAGTGGAAATGAAAGACAAGGTCTCGTTGAAAAAAAAGAAGAGAGAAAGTTAGGTTTGGATGATGAAAGAAAAGAAAAAAAAAATGAAAGTCGATCGTAAAAATCCAGTAATTAACTGCACTCCAGCTTTATGTATACTGTCTAAGAAAAAAAAATAAGCCTTAAGGTTTATGTTAGATGTTATACATATATTTAGATGCAGATATAAGTGGGTGATAAGAAATTTAAAAAAATGCTTTTCAATATAGATTTAGTGCACTTGAAAATCAATGGTATATTATCATAAATTTTTTTTTGTTTTTCAATTACAAATTGATAAAAAAATTATTTTAGATAAAATTTTAAATAGCTAAACAAATTTTCAAATAAAGAAAAATAATTTCCAAATTTTTGTTTATCAAAAAAAATTAACATAGATATTTATTCATGCGTGTATCACCTCTGCCCATGTTGACAATAAATTATCAAATTCACACATGCGAAACATTTTCTATTTGTTTTCTATTCGTAAAAAATGCCAAAATATATAAGCGAGCCGAGGAAACATCGTTTATTCGAATAGATGTATAAAACATCGAAGTATGACGTACAATGTGAAAAAAAGCAAAGCAAAAAAAAAAGAAAAAAATTTTTAAAAAATGAAAACGTCAGTTGATATTCAAACATGCGTTTGCATAGAAATGGAAAAATCACTACATATCTATATAATTTTTTCATGTATACGTACACATGCGTGTATGTATATGTGCGCGTAAAATACGCACGTCTACAGTTACAAGTTGGACGGATTCTTTTTAGGAGAACTGGACGAGATAACTGTGTGACCGATATCTCGTAAAAACTGTGAGATTGATATCTTTCTTTTTTTTTAGGCTGAGAGGTGAGCAGCTGCTACAAGGCCGAGGACCAATATCGATGATACGGAAATAGAGAAAAATTGTTCTGATGTTATATAAGTTATATGTATGTTCTGAATTTGTTTTATATACGTTCAGATTTTCCTTTCATCTTTTCTTTTATTTGTTTAAACATATAAAAACATGTGTTCATTTGTATACTAAATCGTTCCTTTTTTTTCGTCATAAAAAAATCTTTATAAATCTTTTTTCCTAAGTACTTTCATAGATTTTACAAGATATGCATTTTCTAGATAAAAATATGTTTTTTCATTAAATAATAAGATTTTAAAACTTAATTTTTTAAAAGCGAATCTCCATAAAGTAATTCTACATAATGTAATCTCATCTTAAATTATTTTCAAGCAAACATTCCTTATAAGAAAAGAATGTACGAACGTAAGCAAAATAGGAAAAATAGAATAACATTGATAAAATAATGAAAGAACAATAAAAGAAAAAAAATTATTAAATAAATTCCAACTCCTTGACAAAACTCTTTAGAACAGGATTCTATAGATCTATTAGAGACAGAGAGAAAGAGATAGAGAGAAAAGCCTTTCCACAACTTCGCTCTCGAGATTTTCCTTGACGTTTTCTCTGTCGAGGTCGTTTAGAGTAGATATGACGTGCGCAACAAGAGAGAAAAGACGGGAAAAGATAAAGAGGGAGAAATGTATAATACAAAGCAAAAGCTTTCCGCAAACTATATGGTAAGCATAAATATAAATATACATATATTTATGTTAAATATACGTATATACATAAGTTTATTCTATAGGCAAGAGAAAGCCTCGGGTATTGAAGAGGAAAAGAAGAAGAGGAGAGGTGCTTGCTAATGGACTGCTAATTGGTGCCTACGCGTAAAAGAAAGAGAGAGAGAAAAAAAGCTGGGGAAGCTTTTTAGCGCGCTTATTGTCCGCTTGCTAAACATCGTGATATTTTTTTTTCTTTCTTGAGCTATACTACTTCTTCGTCTTTTTTTTTTTTCTTTACTCGTCGATTTTTCCGCAACTCTTGAGTATATAGATGGAAAGTGCGGAATAGAAAATGATTATCGAAATTACGGTTAAGAGGGTCGAGAGTATATGCAATGTGTGAAGAAAAAAAAAACGTTAAAAGGACATTGAGTTATGTTTTTCAGTTTAGATTTTTTTTCTAATTTTAGAACGTCATACTTGTTATTAAATGATTCACACTTTGTTAGAAATTTCATTTGAAAACATTCGATAATCCATTTAGAAAAAAGACTGTTCAATTTCATTATTGCATATTCAATTTATTTAACTTATTACCAATATTCCATTTATTTATTTGCTATTTTTTAAAGAAAATTAACGTATAATTTAATCATTAAAACTAATACTTTAAAATAACAATGTTCAATTGTGTCATTGATATCGAAAGAATTTTAACCCTTATATACGTATTTTTTAAGTTTAATAAAATAATTAGAATGATTAAGACATATGTTTTTGGAATGTTTAAACAATTATTTCGTATGAATTCCTTGAAATAAAGATTATTTTTATAATAATTATGTAAATATAAAAACTAAGACAAACTAGAAAGCTCGTTATAATTTTTCTTGATTGAAATTCTCCGCATTAATGTTATTTTTAAGAAAAAAAAAAAAGAAATACTTAGTAGTGAACTTTCATACCGACGTGTACGTACTAGAAAAAGAACTGAAAAGTTGCTTTACAAATAAACGTGTAAACTTTTAACGAAAGTGTAAATAGCGGCAACCGTATCGAGTTTACAGACGGATCTGCGCCAGAATAAATTTAAATTAAATAGAAAATGCACTTAAAGTTAAATAAACAATGATATATGATTTTAAATGTATTCTGTGTTACGTAAATCTAGCCATTACTTACCAACTTGCCATCAGTTGGTGGACATTGTTTATAAAACATTAACTTGTTATGTTTATTTACGAGTTTCAAAGATTTTTTTTCATTTACGTTTTATTATTAACATCTGCATCTTCGTACTTTTTCTTTATTTACTCAACTTTCATTGCTATATATTAATATTTATTATTTACTGTTTCAAGATAAAATGTAAATCTTGTTTTAGAACAATAACGGGTTCTTTTAAATATAAGGATATTATAAATATGCCCTGTGCAAGCAATTGCCAAATCGGAACTGAAGTAATTTTAGATAAGGTTTACCTTTCGACTTCTCAGTTCCGTTGTCGTTCGATATTTTCCATTATCACATAATCGCAAAGCCATTGAAATTAGGAAATGGCTAAGCCAATTAACAATAAACGATTCATATCGATCTTAGATTTATCAAAGAAGAAATAAATAAAGATTTTAAATCGTTCAGGAAAACGGTACTAAAATGGCTTGTAATTAAATTAATAATTTCTTGATGTGTGAAGCTGGCGAGTTGGTGGTCTAGTTTCATAAATATGGAAACAGAATGACTACGGCTATAACGTTAATTTTGCATTTTAGGAGCGTTAAGGTTCGATGTGCACTATTTTGACAATTAAACGAACGCAGATAATATTTTTTATCAAAAGATATGACTTAGTATAGAATACTTGATTGCTGAGTTACTTTAATAAACAAATATTCGATACGTTTAAGGTGATAAAAAGAATATTTCATGAAAATAAAAATAATAGCTTTCTAATAACATATTGATTAGATGGATGAAATTAAAAAATACTATACAAAATAATGTACAAAAAATACGAATCGAGACAACTACTTAAGTCACCATAATTTGCTATATTAAGTTTTCAGTTAATCGTTTATCTATAGCTAAAAAGAAATTTTTTCACTGAATCCTCCCTTAACTTTTTTTTTAATTACAGATTCACTTGTCAATACTGGTCGATCTCACTTTCGTCCTCTTGGTTAGAATTTAATCACTTTAATTTTCTATACGATTTAACACACCTTAAAGAATCGTCGTCTTGCAAGCAACTCTTTAAAATGCGAGTTTGAATCCCCTAAAATATACGTGTATAGTTGACGAGATGACATTGATTAGACCGTTATTACGTGCAATATCGAACCTGTACACATATTAAAGCTGCACGCGATCGTTATAATAAACGATCAAGCAAATTTTCTAGCTAATTTGCGTATTATATCCTGTATGGTTGACAAGAGTGTTTTGTTCCTTTTAGAAACAATTAAGATCCCAAGTTAGTATGGAAACTCCTATCGATTAACGTCACATACATCCGCTAGTCTCTTCTGAGTATGATAAGCCTGATCCTTCATTTTCTTGTCTAGCTTAGCAACATTAGTCTGCTTACACGCTATAGTGTTATATACTCAAAACTTTCCATTTTTCTTATTGTAGAGCGCTATACTCTTTTTTTTTAAATATTTTTTAAGAAACTGACTAGCGCATCTTTAGGATTGTTTGCAAGTTAATTTAAGTTTTGAAAATTTTTAATTATTAATATAATTATGATTTGAGACACTTTTTTACCCTTTTAGCAAATTTTATTTCACATTATGTAAAGCACAAATTTGCGCAATGCAAAATTTTGACATAGAATCTTAACTACGGTAAATACTCATTCCAAGATTAGAGTGAATTTTTTACTTTAATTTATTTATCATATACAATTGGATAAAACGAACTATCTACTATTTTTTCTCCTCTGCTAGTACTAGATATTAAGATTTGCCACAAGCGGTAGCTATTTCCAGACCCCTGGCGTTTATGACTGTTCTTCAAGTACTATGGTCGTAGAGCTATCAAGGAGTTTCTTTGTCTCAGTCTTGCTGGTTATGCTCTTGATGGTCAAATGTCTCTGCTTGGCTTTTATTCTCTATGCTGGCTTAGATGAAGTCTCGAAATAGCTACCAAAAAGTTAGATGTTTTTGCTGACTGTTCAAAGTTAATTTTGGTCAGAAAATGTGTATGAATGCAGAAATTTTTTGGAGAATGAGTTATAAAAAAACATTGAAAGTTTTTGCGCACAATTTATTATAATATTCTCTTGATCTTTGATAAAATAATTAAGTTTTTATTTTTTTATTTGTATTTGACAAATAAAATACAAATTTTATTTTCTTAAAAATTTGTGGTTTGTCCTCTCCTCTTAAAAAAAATATAATAATCATAATTTTTAAACGCCCTTATTAATTTTCAAACATCTTTTTTTTAATTCTGTTTTTTATTGTTTATTTACATTGCTTGTTACTCCAATAAATTTGGTAAGTTCAACTTACACGCTGTTTAGATTTACGACTCGTTTACGAGACCAAGAACAGAAGGAATAGAATTGATGTTTTCGCAAACGGTTTTGCAACGACGTTTTTTTTAACATGTAGGTAGGTAACATCGATTAAAGCCACATATATCGTAAATTTTAATGAAGCGTAAAGAAGTAGATTATAATCGGAAAAGTTTTAACAATTGCCAAAGAATAAGATGATGACCCATTGATTAGATCTGGTTTGTCTTTGGCAACGGTCCATTTCAATTCTGTAGGATTAATTTTTTCTGGATTGTCTATTAGTTTTTTTTCAGTAATTTAAGACTTCTTAAGATGAAATAAAAAAAAGCAATAAAGAATGTAAATACACGTGAATTTGTGACAAATTGATGCAACTATGTATATTACGTTAACCACAAATGGGTTTTGGTATAATCGGTAAATACCTGACACTTTATCCACTCTACCGTAAATAATATACCAAGCATATACAAGATTTAATGCTTATGGCTATGCTCGAAGATACATATATCAAGAATAATAATTTTCTAAGACTTTGGTCTATGCTGAGTCAGGAAAATCGAAGGGATTATATGTTACGTAAATAAATTTTATTATTTTCATAGAAAAATTAAACAGAAATTTATTTTGTATTTTTGATTTTATTCGATTATTAGAATAAAATGAATTAGATTTTCAAAAAATGTTAAAGTTCTCGTTAAATAAATATTTTTTTGTAAATAATTTATTTTTTATTTAATAAAAATGATAATTGTGTTTCAATAACGAATAATAAAATATTTCAGTAACATTTTGAATTTATTAAAATGTCACTATTATTTAAATTTCTTAAAATAATTAATTATTCAACGCATAATTTTCTCAAAACATTTGAAGACAATACTATTCCCTTTCAAAATTTGAATAAAACCACTTTTCAAAGGAATATCTTGACGATGATTTTTATCCCATTGTTCTTAAACAAAAGTAAATGGATGATACAAAAATATATAAAGTGAACGAATGTCTATACGTAAAAAAAACTTTTGAAATTCTCTTGTCTATTTTATCTGTCTGAGTAATTTTCTTAAAATTAAATCGGGCGCAAAATTCAACAGAATTGTACAGCTGTCGTAGAAGCTATTTTAATTAGTGAAATAAACCGCGACACCTCTCTCAAAGTAAATATTCGCATAGTTAAGCTCCTTTTCACTAAAATGCATTTTCGTTTTGTACATTTGAATGAATAATAGCTGAAGCTGTACCAAATGGGGAAGATTATTCACGGATAGTTTTGTTTTATGTAAACGTTATATTTCTCTTTGAGTTTACGCTTTAAACTTTTATACACGTTATAATTTGGGTTTAAAGGATGTGAATATTTTTTTAATCTATATGCTTCATTAATTTAACGATGGATTGAAAAATGAGTTACTATTTTTTTAATTTTTATTTTATTTTATTTAGTTTCTTTTACATCATCAATATTTTTAAAAAATACATTTTGTTCTGTAAGAAATTTTTATCGAATTATTGATAATTCAAATTATTTTTAAAACGATAAACAAAGAAATCGATTGGTTGAAAAAAAAGTTGAAAACAGATTTTTTTTTATTTTAGTTATTTATTTCTTTTAATTTTGACAAGTCTAAATTCTAACCCTTCGTGGCAGATCATTTCTCGGGCGTGAAAAACTTCACGCCCACTTAATTTGTTAATATAAAAAATAAAAATGAAATAAAAATCAAAATCTTTAAGTAAAGTCACGATAAATTTGGTTTAAAATTAAAATTTAAAGTATTAATTCAATCTACAATTTTTCATAAATTCAAACTTGATTTTTCATAAAAATGTCCGAAGATTCTATCGCTCAAGAGTTCTCAGTAAGTATTCAAGATCAATTTGGTGTTTCTAAAACTTTAAAAATATTTATTTATTTTTCTTAACCTATCTTTCATTATATAAAATAAAATCCTGAAAATTTTGCCGTTAAAAAAGCTTGTCGGATAAGCAAATTGAATATAAAGAAACACAATTTTAGGTCAAGATTATATATAAAAAAGTAGCTAAAGTTCAGGATAAGGTCTTTCAAATTCTCATTATAACCGTTGAAATAAAGATACTAAGATTAATATTTTTTTATTTTTCATTTATTCAATTAAAAATAAAAAAAAAGAATAAATAAAAAATTATAAAATGCATAATTTTCTCCCTTTGAAACGGAAGCGAACCGTACAATTTCAACTTCTCACTCTGTTCGTACCAAAAAGACAATAAAAACATATCTTTAGTCAATATTTCATAGTATAACACTTCATTAATTACACGCGGATATACAAATAAAACAAAGAAAATAAAGTTTCTAACATCTAAGAAGTGTCTTAATAATCAAAACAATGTGTTTAACCAAGCGCGTAACATATCGGTTTTGGTCCTTTTAATAATCCTTCGCCGTTTTCTCTTTTCAGGTCTAACGGAGGATGTTACGATAAAAGCAAACCTCGTACCCAAGGAAGCCCATATATAGTTTAGCCACTTACTCGCTCTTACTCTCATTCTCTTTTCGCCTCCATCCCTCTCCGCTTAACACTTCATGCTTATATGCCGCTCTATTTCTCTAGCCGTGTGTAAAGGATACGATAACTTTCGTTTCTTCTCTTTGCTTACATCCCTTACACGTATAGGATGAGCTATCAGTTAAGAGAGGATGTATTGAGTAAAAAATTTCAAAATTTTTGCTAAAACTTTTTGATAAAAGGAAAGAATAAGGAAATATGTGCTTGATTCTCGAACTTCTATTGTAATTGATAATTTAATATTTTATTTATCATTTTCAAGTTTAATTGTTTACCTTAAATTTTTAGTGTATCTGTTTATTAGGTTTTTTATAATAAAAGCCTCTGATATATTGCAGTACATTTTTGGTGGATTTAACTCGGAGTGCCCACGATGCAACGCAATTCACGATGAAAACGATAGGGTAATGTATCAAATTTACATTGAAAAAAAAAATTCTTTTTAAATTAATTTATCTAAACTTAAATATTCATCATGAATGTGCATGTTTACGCTGTCATTTTAATAATGTTTATTAAAGCTATAATTGTAAAAAGAATAATTTGAATAACTATTTATTATGGCTTATAATATTTGAAATTTTATTGTTTTTAGCCAGCAGTAATAGTGGAATTATAACTCTCAATTACCATTTCTTAAGTGACTATTAAAAGAGGATCATTGCCAAAACTTTTCCATTTTATCGAGATCATTATATTGAAATTTTTTAAAAGGAAAGAAACATGCTTTGTTTAGTTGCAGACATTATTGCGTAATTGATAAATTTTTATTGAATATTAAATTTTCCTTATTTTTAATATATTAATTATTCTTTTTATTAAAAAATTTAGGTGCCTGCTGCACAAAGTTTTCGATATTATCGAATGTATTTTCGGATGTGAATTATGTGCGCCACCGTGTGTTGATGATTCCGTTTGTTATGAGATTATGAACGAAGAGGACAGAATAGTGTATTAAAATTGCTAAATTACCTATTTTTGTTTCGTTGAAAAAAATTTTTTTGGGATAATGTAAATTGTCAAATATAAATATTACAAAAAAATTATTATTTCTTTTTTATTTAAATTGTTATTAAAATATCAATCAATCGATTGATTATAATTTACCTTAGATTTCTTAATGATAAGCTGATAAATGGTTTTTACAAAAAGTAACTTGTTTTGATACACACCTAGAACAGAAAGAAAAAAAGAGTAAAATTAATTTTTCTATAAAAATAAATTGTAGATTTGTAAATAAATATGAATTTTCAATTTTTTTTTTAATGTTTAACTAATTAATAAAAAAAAGGAAAAAAAAAATTATTTGTATAGAAGCTAATTTATAACCTATAACAAGATTAAAACAGATCTTTCATCATATCAATCACAATGAAGAATAAACTCTTCGAGATGTATTATCTATGTGTCATCGTAAATAACTTCTTTCTCTTTCCCTCTCTCTCTTTTTCTTCAAGTTAAAACTTCTAAAAACTCTGGCAACGAAGTAAAAACTCGTTCGAACGAAGTTCATACTTCTTCATCATCTTAAGAAAGTGAATTACTCAAAGTGTATTACTCTTCTACTTCAAGAAAAAAAAGAATTACATAGAATCAAGTAAAACTGTTGAAAAGCTTATACTTGACATCCTAGCTTGTGTATTATCCTTTTTATACATGAATAAGGTTAAGCGAAAGCGTACAAACTAAGATTTCAACAATAAAATTTCAGGCAAATTTCGATGGGCTCGTAACTTTTCTAGGAAAAAAAAAACAAGAGAGAAGAAGAAGAGAGAGAAAAGCTTAAGTCACATTCAGTGAACGTCAACTTTCTTATGATGTTATGCTTTTACACGTGGCATTATATAAGAAAGTTTTAGGACACGAGAGATATTCTATTGACGTTGTATATTTTCATAATAATAAAGTGGGTCATGTACAAAATAAGTTTATTAGCCCCTGAATTAGATTCTTTCTTTTTGCTTTCTCATAGAGAGAGAAAGCATTGTATCGATAAAAAAATGTTTTTTCTATTTGTTCATTAAGTTGTACATATTTGGATTCAGGGAGTCGAAAAAAGTGCTTTCCAGAAAATGTCTGTGTGCAAATGTTCGTTACGCCAATTTTATCTCAAAAACTACTCGATGGATTTGCTTTCAGTTTTGCATACAATTTATTTTTTTGTCTAACTGGAGGGAGGAAGCTATTGAAAATTGGTTTTCTTAGCGTAGTTTCTTTTTTAAAGCCATTTAAAAATAAATTCAAATGAACTCAAAAAACTTAATGAGCTCTATGAAAAAGCATTGCACCAAAGCACTTGGCAGTGTTTTTAATATTGTTTCTGAAGGGATGATCAGAAAAATATTTTTATAATATTAAGTATTATGGTAATGTAAAGTTGTTTCATATATATTTTATTCACTTTTTTATTATTATTATCACAATGATCCAGAAATTTATAAAAAAAATTATATATGCTTTGGATTTATTTTTAGTTAAACTTAAAGGAATTAATCTTTTAAATAAAAGAATTTTTTAATTATTTTAACTTGTTTAATAACTTATATAAGTTAAACGCATGAAAAAAACACTTTTAAATAAACTTTCTAATGAAAAGTAATGTCCAGCATGAGAAAACAGAAATCATATAAAATTCTATACAAAAGGTCCAGCCATATACTTATAACAATCATCTTTGTTTTAATCAACTCATTTCAAAAACCACGACTGTCGGGGTAAACATTAAGCGATCACGTCGTTAAATAAAGAGCCTTTCTTTTCTTCTTTTATAAAACGCACGATAATCAAAAGCTTAACAACGCAACGAAATAAAAAAGAAAGAAAAGAGGTTGTCTTTACGGTGTGTATGAAAAAAAAAAATCGATTTTATGAGGTACTCTTTTAAACACGTTTTTCTTATAAGTGAATGGCGTTACAATGAAGTTTAATGCACAAGCTGGTGTCGGAATGAAATTATCGTCTTGAAGAAAATTATACGAGTAATGAACGCTTCATTCCAATTATTATTAATAAATTTGTTGCACTCAATAAATATTTATTAAAATAGTTGAGAGTAAATATTTATTTTAGCTGGATAAATGTTAATTTAATTAAATTTAAAGTTTGTTAAATTGAGCAACGATATGTTATTTCAAATGAACCATTTTTACCGAAGCAAACATTTTATTTCTGATCACTTTAATAAATATTTATCGATTACAAACAAATTATTTCTCATCGTAGTTTAATTGGAATCATAAAAAATTTCATTTAAAAAATTTTATTTATTTACGCATTATGTCAATCAAAGTAACACCGGCGCTTATTTTTTTAACAAGGTGTATTTAATATTCGAAAATGTCTATCAAATTAAATCAAATAAAAATATTATTTATATGTTGTGTTTAAATGAAGGAAAATCTATTTTAAAATAACATCATAAATTGTGACTGAAGAAAAAATTAAATAAATATATCTTCATGAATAAAATTTTGATTCAACTTATCTACAAATATAGATATTTTTCGTTATTTTAAAATATTATTCTTTGATAAAAAAACTTTACAAAATATAATAATCAGAAATTTTTTGTGATTTTTGTGATTCTCTCAGAATCTAAAATTTTTCTAATACAATCATCCCTTCCCAAGTTGAAATTTCATCCTTCCTCTTAGAAACACCAGACATTTATCCCTCGTTATGACTATGGCTAAACGTTCATATTTTTTTTTTTTCCCCCTTTTATTTGTTTTTTTAAATGTATATGAAAAGAGAAATAATCCAATTATATATTAAATGGCTAGCAAAAGGGAAGAAGAAACCACTTATTTTCTTATATTATTATTTAGCTTATTTTTAGATTAACGACGTATTCTAGACACATATGTGACATTAAGAGAATCGACATCCACGTGTTATTTTCCTTCTGGGGATAATTTGAAAAAGTAGGTGTTAAATGTGAGTTTAAGCTTGCGTATTATGTGTTGAATTTATAGCTCTCAAATTATTACTGAAGTATAGAAATAAGCCTATGAGTATTTGGTAATGTTTTTGAAAGATCAAAGTTTGTTAATTAATGTTTGGCCTTGATTAACAAGTTTTCCTTTCCATATTAAAATGCATTATAAATTTGATTATTTATTTATTAAATGGTTACAAACATAGTTCTCTGGAAATTCGATATGTCAAATCCATCCAAATGGTAAATAAAAAAATTTTTTTATTTTTGCTATTTTATTTTCTATGTAATCTTGTAAGCTTTGATCAACATTGAAAATATAGCATTTACAACAATATTAAATTTAAGTCAACACATATTCATATTACGCTGCGTTTTCTGTTATTTTCCATACTTTATGCCGAAGACAGAATTTTATTCTAAAAGGATAAATATTTTTTTTTCGTCGCTATATTTATGCTATTTGTTATGCTAATCAGCGACGGAGCTCGTAAGTGCGTTTTATGAACAAAGCACATGTAACAAACAGTGGTGCTTGTATGATTTAGCCGAGAGCGGGATTCGAACTCGAAACCTCGAGATTACGAATCCAACGCTCTACCGACTGAGCCACAGACCAGCTCATGGTAAATATGTTTATCTCGTTTTCTTTTATCGTAAAATAATATTAATATAATAATTGGAATGTTTGTGAAACGTGTAGTATTATTTTTGCTTCTATAATTTAAATTTTATAATTTTTAATAAATATATTAAAATCTTAATCATGTAAAAATTTACTAAAATATTGAATTGTATATTATTTATGTATTTTATAAAATTATTCTATAATTTATGAATTAATTTACTTGAATAAATTATTGAATAAAAAAATTCGACATTACATGTATTTACTATAAAAGTCTTATTTTATAGTTATTGTAATAAATATTGTTTACAACAATCATTGAAAATAAAAATTAACCACAACTTGTTCATAGATATTTGAACTATTTATTTTTTTAGGCCTTTAAAAAAATAAATAGCTCAAACACCCAAGAACAAGTTAAATCGATTATGGGTAACGTTTATAACGATTTTTATAGGTATTCACTAGACGTGTATTATTAATTCAAAAAAGATCGGCTTAATTTTTCTAATATTTTACATTTATTGTTACGATAAACGATAAATCGATATTTTTATCGAACTCCCCAAAAGGGTAAATTTTTCTCTCAGCCTTCCTATTTTACTCTCTTTCTTTCTCTTCCTTTATTTATTTTGATTTATGATAGTGCATTTAGAGTTAGAGTGATCTATCGTTTTTAGGTTTTACACAAGATTACACGTATACACACTCACGCATAAACAAACATTCGCAGAAACATGTGTCTATATATGTATATAGGCTAACCACGAAAAGTTTATCAAATTTCGGTCACGAAGGAAGAATGAAAAAAAAATCATTAGTATAAGCTTATTTATCTCGAAGATAGATACAAGTGTAGACAGATAACATAAGCAGGCGTATATGCTTTCTCATTGTTATTTTTCGAAGCTCCTCACGATTAAGATTATTACTTTCTCTTTTTTTCTTCTTTTTTTTTTCTTATCAAAGCCGATATCAAGAAAGAGCATCATTTGTTTCAAACTTTCTTCCGGGTACAAAGATAGAACGATCTCGTGGTTATGTTCATGAAAATAAGAAAGAAGAATATATGACGTACTTGTAGACATTGTCTCGTTTGTTATGCAAGAAGTGTGCTTGATAAAAATACTACTTTTTTCACAGCATTATTATTCATGCTTTTCTTCATGGGAAAAAACGCGCACGTGCAAAGATTCTCCGGAGAATAGAATTATAAATATCGTATCATTGGCTTGAGACAATATTTTTTTTTCCTCTGAGTGTATTTTTTGTATATAAGTTAAATTTGTAGCAATCAGTAAGTCAAGTTAATATTTTTGCTGTCAACAAATTAAGGTTCTTGATAAACATGCTCTTGCCAAAAATAAATTATTGTCTTTTATACATTGTTGATTTTCAAATAATCCAGTTGAATTAATACTCTTGTTTGGTTTTCAAATTATCGAAGTTCAACTATGAGATTAGTATGATCAAGGTCAGCATTATCATAAATCAACAAAATTAATAACAAAGAAATGCATATATCACTAGTTTATCATAATACACACTTCCGTACATGTGCGCTTCATTGAACCTCTAATACATGTATATTCTCTGATTAAATTAAACGATTGTTGAAATCAGATCGACCTCTCTTTTATATTACGTACACCAAAGTTCTTATAGATAATATCGAACAACATCAATAAAAAAATTCCAATTTCCAAAATTCCAATAGTTTTCCAATTTCCAAAAATTTTAAATTTTAAGCAAATTTGAAATTTTGATTTATTTTAAATTTAATTAAAATTACATGACGTTAAAAAGTCTCAGATTAAATTCTAGTTTAAATTAAAATAAGCAACTACGCTTTGGACGTACAGAATGTTTTAATATCTCAGAGTATACTGTAGACAATAGCTTAAATGTTTCTCCAAAGCGATGTTGAATATGAGAAAGCTCTACCCTCAGATTTAAGATATCCGAGATTTTTCAAATTTTACTCACATTTCATATGATGTTAAACTTAAATAATTGGTATTTCTTTATTTGTAATTAAATTATAATAAACTCAAACTTAAAATCAACATTGTGATACGATGTACAATAAATTTTACTATTTCTAACAATATTGGAGTTATGGGTTGCTCCATTTTTGTTTTTCGAGTATCGATCTGTTGTTAGATGCTTTGCTGACAAACCTAACTACGTGCGCACTTCGGAACGTGCGCCATGACTATGCAAAAGATTAAAATTTCCGTAAGTTTATATAACCCAGCATATACAAGGTTTGTTGTTACACGTTTACAAGTTTTTATTAATAATTTCTGTTGAACAATGATTAATTCACGTTGTGGATTAAATATGGCATGTCGTGTGTTTTCCATGTATGAAAAACATATGCTAAGGGAGTTATGATATTGTAACTAGTAATAAATTTTTACAAACTAAAAACGTTAATATTTGATTATATGTTGTCTAAAACAAATGCCTGGAGGATATGGCTCAAATATACAAGATATTAAAATTTTCGAGATAATTGTTGTTATTCAATTTTGAATTTTTCGTTTTTTTTTAAATTAAACGACCATCAAAAATTAAAGAAATGTAAATATTATTTAACCCAACATTATAATTACTGAAGCTAATATTTGTTTTATTTAAAAAAAAACATTTTTTCAAACAAAACTTTTTAATTTACTGTGAGACGATTATTGTTTTTTAATTTTTCTGTATTTTTGATGATTGTGTATGGAAATCACTATTTGCATAAAGGGAAACATATGCTCTTTGTTTACACAACCTCATTTGAAAAGGTATTATGCAACGTATTTAAATGATATTTTAATTATTGTCACATTGGTTAATATTGAAGCATTTTTATTAGTCAGAAAAATTAATAATATGCTCGAATTACTGATTGTCTAAAAGTATTTCATTAAAATCAAATCGAATGACCGCAATTATTGATATAGTCATTTAATTATTCGGGCCATTAAAAGTTTAAATTTCCTCTATTATATTAAATAAAATTTTACTTTTTGTATTTTTCGATCTAACTTAAAATAATTAAAAGTATCAAGTTAATAATATTTTAATATTATGTTTTTTTATAATACCAGTTTTTTATTATCAATTTATGTTTAGAAAAAACGTTTAATTAAAATTTAAAAACTAACAGTATTCTTGTATCATAAATTATCGATTTTCGCTTTAAAATTATTCAAAATTTCCACCGTTTAGAACAAATAACTTTCCTTTCTAGCTGAAATGATTGCAAAACAATTAATTTATCTAATTTCAATAGAAGAGAATCACTTATGAAATAGAAATGAGAACCATCAAATACAACTTCGTAAATTAAAAATCAACAAATTGTCATCAATCAAATACATATTATTGCGTCATGCAATCTAATAAAAAAAAAACTTTTTTCAACCAAAAAGTATAAAAAATGGATAATAATTCATATGAATTAAATTGCCTAGTCTTATTATTAAGATATGCATGAGATAATTTGCAATGGATTATTCAATAAAACATCAAATTTCTTTTCCTTTATGAAAACTTCTTTTATCTTTAACTAACCTAGTCATAGGATAATTTTCGTATGAAATTTTTAGCCACATTAAGAAATCTGTTTCTTGTCGTGTACCCATAAGTGCGATTGAATTTATTATAAGTATAATTTGAGGGGCTCCGACAATAGGTAAAGCGTTGAATGAGGTTTATATTCTTTGTTGTGCTATTTTCTTCCATCTTTTGAAATAACACTGCTAGTTATTTAATTGTGAAGATCAAGTCAAACATTATTGATACTTTTAGGTAACAATTTTAAAGGACTGTAATGTCCATAATATTTAAACAAAAATTTTAGATGACTAATAATTTATTAACAATACTTCTGCATTACTTAAACTAATCTTGAATTTAAATACTTTCTGAAATTATTCCCAAGCGTATACTAAAAAAGAACTTTGTAACCATAAAATTAGCTTACTTTACTTTTAGGAGCATAGCCAATTTTACTTGCTGGAAAATCCATTCAACAATACAAAAAGAGTCTTTGTTAAGTTATTCATTCGCAGGTTCACATCTTCAAATTATACCGAGATAAGATAAGAAAGAAGAATAATAATAAGATTGCTAATCCTCAGCTACTTCAGCTCGTCGTACATTTTTCTTTGGTACATGAAAAGTAATCGGTAATCACGTTTTCATTAATCCGATTATTTTATTTCTTTGTTAATGTTTTGCGATAGTATCAATAGGTGAATCTTTTACAAAGTTTTCTATATTCCTAATATTTTTTTTATACAGTTAAAACAAGTTTCATGCTAGTCCTTTTTTGTACATAATGAATTCAGATCACACTTTTATTGATCTACTTAAAAATGTATGAACAAGTTATTAGTTTTTATATGACGCAAAAGTTCAGGTTAATCTATATTCTTTGTCATCAAAGCCCGCTATGAATAAAAAAGAGAGAATGAAAGTATAAAAACTTTTTCTGATATTTTTATTTACTAATTTTAAAGCCATAATCTATTTCAATTAATTCATTTATCATAAAAATATTCCCTTAAAATAAAATTACCATTCGCATAAAAAATTAAATTTGTATATAATCTGATTTTAGTGATTAACAGAGATATCTAAAATTAGTTGGACAAAATAAAGTCGTGTGCAAAATAAAACCAGCAAAATAATGAGAAAAAAAATCCAAACGAGAAATTGAAGGATAAAATATAGACGTGCATTGTTTGATAAGAAAAAGTGTTTGATAAGAAAAGCAAAGAATTAAACGTATTTCAACTAGCCGAGTTAAAAGTGCAACCGAGTTAAAATGGATGTCAATGAAAATGGAAGAAAATAAAAGAAAATGGCAAAAACAAAATATAAACCTTTATTTTTAGCTTGACCAAAATGGGACAGCAACTAAAAAAGGAAAAAGTATATAATTATATAATTTTTCTGGTAAATATAGATACAAAAATCTACTTAGATTTAAATTTTGTTTTTTACTATCCTGCACTTTTTCACTTTGTTCTTGTTTTATTTTTTCCTTTTATTTTTACTTCTGGTAAACGAGCTTACATTTACACTTATATATACCACCACGCGCTCATTTTTTACTTTAGGTGATATATAAACATTTTTGTCTTTTTTTTTATATATTTTTTATTTTAAATTTTAAATGTACTGATTTAAATTATTTTAGAATATATTCAAAAGGGTTGAATATGTCAATGATTTTTTTTTAATTCTAAAATTATTTAATTTTTGAATCAATGATAAGATGTAAATTATTAATAAAATAATTTTTTATAATTCTGCAAAATTTCATATTACGTTCATGTGATAAAAAATTTTTTATACAAAATAATAAATTACTATAACATCAATGAAACTAAACGACAAAGCATAAAGAAAAAAAGTATATCTTTTAACTAAAAGTGAACAACTTTTTATGTAAAAATTCTGGTACTTTTATCTCAATATCTTCAAACATTCAAGATTTTACAATTTTCTCAGACGTCTAACATCCCTAAAAACCAAGAAATCACAATCATTCCACCGAAAGACAAAAAAGAAAGAAAAAAAGCTAATTTCGCTCCATCTTACATCTTCTCATTATTTTTTTCTTTCCTTTTACCAGTGGCTCGCAGTAGTGACGTCGAGTAGGTCAGCGTTGTAATTTCAAATTTCGTTCTTTTGCGCACTACGGAAACGTAGAATACATATATATACGTGATTGTGTGATCTACTTTTATCTTCCGCGTATTCAGTCCTGAAGACTAGACGCTTACTACTATATGTATATATATACCCGTAGTCTCATCGACTACTATGTGTATGTATGACGCAATGACTTCCGTTCACAGGAAGGAAATACATCCTCGAGCTTTCTATGCTTGACTTTTTTTTACTCATTGTTTACGTTTGTTTTTATTTTTTTTTTTTTTGCTATACTTTTTTTCTTTGTTTTCTTTTTTATATTTTTTTAGAGATATACGGATAATTATATTCTTTTTTTTAGATTTGTTATTTGAACAAAATATTTATATTTATATATGTATATATATTTGCATGTGTATATAACCTGGGTATATAAGTAAAATAATTTTAAAAACAGAAGTCGTTAAAAGTTAATGGAAATTCTAAACAAAGTTCTTAAAACGATAAATTATATTTTCTTAACAATAGCATTTCAATATCTATTCATAAACGAGACATTTATATGAAGCAATAAAATAAAACTTCATAGAAATGAAAATTCATGTAAATATTTAAAAGTAATCATATGCAAAAAGTGCAAAGTGGCAATAAAAAAAGCATATGACCATATCAAAAGCATATAATAAAATATATATACAAACATAGAAATTCGCACGATATACCTTTTTTCATACATGCCGTTGCATAAAAGAAGTATATAAACATCGACAAAAGTGGACAAACAAACGAAGCTTTTAAACTTACATTGACAAACATTGACTCGAGCTATGTTTACCTATAGAAAAAAAACTCCTATATACCATCGACGTTTCAGCACATAAAAATTTTATCAATTTAGTAGAAAGTTTGTCAATTTCATGTAATCATTTTAGCATTATAGGATTGAAGTTCAACTAAAATTTAAATAAAATATATAAAATAAATATTTTCTAAAGGGAGTTCTATTGGTAATAGAATTAACAAACAGATTTTAATGAAATTTGATTTGTTGGTACATAATACATATAAAATAACGTCATTAAATTCTTAGAAGGCTAGGGACACAGGAGAAAAGTTATCAAAGATTTTTTTTCGAGATTTTATCGTGCAGTCTTATGGCGAAACGAACTTTTGGCGAATTGACTTAAGAAATACAGTTTATTTAACAAACAGATATCTGTGAAGCCACGTATGCATTTTTTAAACAAAGCTTATCATAAAAGTATTAGAGAATAAAAAAATGTTAAATTTGAATGGTTCCACGATAATTTTTGTCCGTTAGTTGTTGCAAAAAGACCAAAAAACCATCCAAAATGGCCATTTACAATTTTTTTTAAATATCCTATAATTATATGTGTATCGGAATTAAAAGATCTTAATGTTTTTTTCCAGAATAAAAACTCTACCTCAAATAATAATTAAAATCAAATCATAAAATTAACCTAAATAAATTTCAATTTATTAAGAAACTTATTTATAATCTTATGTGCAGCATATAATCATAACTTTGAAATAACTAACTTATCAACAAATGAAATGTTGATTTAATCCCTATTTGCATTTAAATTTGTGCGTTTTATAAAAACAAATTTCTAAGGATTCATATAATATGTTAAAAAACATCCGAGAGGAAAATAAAATTTTACTCAATTATAGATCTTGGTTTGAGAATAATAAATTTTTAAAAAACTCAATTTGAATAATTGACCCTTAAGGGGCTTCTGAACTAATCAATTTACTGAATTTCTTCACTGTATGATCAAACTAACCACTTAATGAAGTCAGATAAATATATCTGACCTGTATTTTTCAAACTCTTTTTATCAATTAAAGTTCAATTTTATTTTTGTGAATTTCATTAAGGTTAAACGAAATTTAAATCAAAACAATTTTATTTATAAATGTTGAATTCTTTACTAAATTAACATAATTAACAAATTGCTTTTTTGAGCTTTATTTACGAATAGAGTAAAATTTTGAGTTTCAGAATGAATCGTAATTTGAGGTAATAAAGGAAAATGTAAGAAAACAAATAATGAAAATTGCAAAAATAAGTGAAAAAATCAAGATTTTGTCAGACATTTGAAACAAATAATAAAATGATTAAATTTTATTTCGATATTTCCAATGCTAAATCAAGTAATATTTTATATCTTCATAAATTTTTTGATTTCAAAACTTTTCAAATCATTTCATGAGAATCCTCCTTTATATTAAATAAAAGACGATAGTGTTAATGAATAGTGAAACATTATAAATTTCAAATATTGCTTACATAAATTAGTAAATAAAATTTTTTCTTTACTCATTATTATTCTTCTTAAATTTAATTTTTTGTAAATTATTATTTGTATTACCGATAGAAACGCTAACCAAGAAAAGATATACAAAATTATATTCTAATATTTATAAAATCATATTTTATCTTCAAATTTAAAAATAATAAAAAAACTCTATTGTAAAAACTGAGTTACAACTTATATTTATTACGATACAATTATCAGCTACCATTTACCACTTCTATCACGTAAAAACACAAAATATATTTTCAATCCCTCATAAATATAATTCTTATCAAAACGACACTTAAAAAAATCACATAAATCATCACACGAATGAATAAAAAAAACTCAAATAACCACAATAAAAATTGAAATACAATTAATGTCCCATCGCTATCTTCTATGAAATAAAAATACCTTTCAAAACACAATAAGTTACTTTCTTCTTTTTTTATACTATTGAAAAGCACTTTGTGATACAGTCATTCATTCTTCCTCTCTCGCTCCCTTTTTTCCTTTCTTTTAGATAAAGCTCATTCATCTTTCAGCTGTCAAAACGTACTGAAATAAAAAAAAATGAAGAAAAATAAAAGTATAAGACGCACCCGTCAAATGCTTTTTGTCAATCGCTTTCTTTTAGGCTTGGCTGATTATTAAATTCGCACAGTTGGAATCAAGCTACCCATCTGTAAGACCTTGTTTCCGTAAAAGATTTTTCTTCCTCTTATTTTTTTTTTACTTTTTTGCTATTCTTCGTCCTTCAAGGAAAATTAAGCAAAAAAGTAAAAAAGGAGATAACGTGGAAAAGAAGATGAAGTTTATTTTCTTTACTCGTTATGAGATATCTAATTTAAAGTAAAATATTGATTTTTAATAATAGTACATTATGCAACTAGAAAATAAAGTAGCATATTTCTCCCGAGTTGACTGCAAAAAAGCGGGTTCAATTGAAGTATATTTATTTTTAAAAATAGTTAGTTATATCTTACTTTTGGCCCGCTTTTAGAGTTAATAAAGTGGCCATTACTATTGGGGTAATAAAATAATATTATTTGTTATTAAAAGTTTTAACATGATTAGAGATTTGATATTTCATTTCTATAAATACGTTTTCTTAAAGGATTTTCCGTTTCACTCAGTGAAATTTCAATTAATTAATTAATTTCATAAGATTAGATATAATTTTATGAAATCAATTAACAAAATACGTTACAACTACAAAACTAGAGATGAAATCTTAAAGTAATATTTAATTAAAATAATTCTCTTAAAATTCTATAATATCTACTCAACACTAGATAGTTTACAAAATGTTACCTTGTTTTTTCTTCTTTTGTTCCTGTTAGTAAGGATTATAAAGATCAAAGGTTTAACGGTACTATATAAGGATAAGAAAGAAAAAAGTTCCGGATATGAAATCATTATCTTCTGGTGGTTCGACGTCCAACGGAATTTTCGATAAGTGCAAAAAGTGGGTATTATGCGCTTTAGCAAACTAAGGAATCTCTTGACTCAAGTGTCTTAGAAAAAGAACAAAAAAAACAAAGACGTCACTACGTCGATAATATAATCCGACGCTTGATGTTATCAAGATGAAAAGACAACTTTGTTCACGTTTACTGTGTATTAAAGAAAATATACTTTAAAAAGGTAATTTTTTTGAAATTTTTTAATAACTATAATAAACCTTGTTATGGCTTAACGTTGTGTTAAAATCACATTGTAATTTCAATTTTTTATAAGCATTCAAGTTAGCTAGTCAACAAAATCAAGAGTAACTATTAATTCAATTAATTTATGCGATAAACTTAATGGACGAAAAAATGGGAAAATTACAACAAGGAAGGCAATGCAGAAAATTGGTTACAAGTTTGATTGTTGCCGAAAACTAAGAGAATATTGTTTCTGTAATGATCTAGGAAAAATTCGTATTGACAGGAATTCGAAATTACAACTCTTGAGTTATGATTGTTTTCAATCTTAAGTTTAATAAACTTCGATAAATGTAACGCTGAAAACAATCGTAATTTAGTTATGATTTTGAAAACTAGTTATTTCGAATCACTTAACTCGAATTTTTTTGAGGCCATTGCAAAAACAATATTCTCCTCATGTTTTGGCAACAAAACTTAAACTTGTAATCTTATTTTATGCATTGCCTTTCTTGCCTTACCTTATAATTTTGTAATTTTAAGGCCGATTGAGTTTTATGAATACAATAAAATCGTTTCGTAAAAGTCTTTTAAAAATACCAATATTTTTATATATGGATAAAAATTAATTTTTAAAAAATAATGAACTTAGAAAGATTAACAAACATTTGTGATGTAATTGATTGATTCTGATCAAGTAGTATTTGAATATTAAAAAGAAATGGCTGTTTTCTATTCGTCGGTTTTAACTGTTGTACACCCACCGTTAATGAATTCTTTCCGAATGTTTTGAAATCCTGAACTTTCATTGGACCATTCCGTTGTTTTCTATGTTTCTATTGGAAAATTTTTAAAAATTCGGAAAGAATCAATTAACGTTGGGTGTACAAGTATTATATTTATACAATCAAGGGCTACAGCCCTCGCTTAAAATAACAAGCTAATATATGCTCACAGCAATTTAGATTCATGAGTGAGAGAAATATAACCCACACAAACAGATAAAACACAATTAAGGGAGGCTTCTCTTTTCTAATAGTCAAAATTATGAGTTTTGTTTAATACAATTGGGAAATAAGGAGTCAAGACAGAAAAGTAAGCTCTGAAATAATTTTAAAAAATCTTAATAATTTAATATCGTTGTCAATGATTTTGATGAAACTTTAGAATATATTTCCGAAGTATTATAAAATTTTACATAAATTTTCGTCTATATCAAGTTACGAAGTTATTTTTTAATTATTTAAAAATTTACTTGTTCGTCTTAATCCCGTATTCCGAATAACCCATCAATTTCAAACTATTTCCAAATATTTAAAAAAATTAGAAAAAAAATTATGATGATTATTGCAGTTTTATTCATAATGACAGTCCGTAATAACATTATTGTAATTTTACAAAAAATAGTATTATAATTTTTACCAAAAAATTTTTAGTTTCTTTAAAAAAAAAAAATATTTTATTCGCGTCATCAAGTAAAGCATCAATGACCGTGTGACTTTTTATTAAAAAAAAAAAGAAAATGAAAAAAAAATAGAAGTGTTGACACTCGCGAGATGTATGAAATCGACCGTATGCTCTATTTATATTTACGTGTGGTCTGCTTCCTTATCCTTCTGTTATTCATTTTATTCTATTTTTGACATTTGAAAAAAAAGAAGAAAATGAGGCGTGAAAAGCATTTTATTTGTTTATTTTTTGTTTTGAGCGTAGAACAAAAGAAAATATTTTTAGCAAGTATTGATTACTAATAATGTTGAAGTTATTTTAATACTTTAAAATTTCATAATTAAATCAATATTTATAACGTAATAAAATATGCTAATGAAATAATTGATTTTTTAAAGTGTTTTTTCAGAAAATAAAAATAAAAAGCTCTCGTTCTTATTTAATACTCAAAACTCAATATTGTTTAATTTTCTAAAACTGTTAAAATTCAAACAGAATTACATTCTTAAACAGGCAATAAAATTTAATTATATAAAAGTTTCGACGCACTTAAACTCCCCAATGTATCAAAATGTCGAAAAGTTTTTCATTTTATCTTCTTTTAAGTTATAAGTGTGTCACTTTTTTTGTTCGGTTCGTCATTATTTTCTTTCTCTATTTCCTTAAGAGTTAAAGGAATCGTGAATTTTTCGGTACCCCTACTTTTATTTTCTATTTTCTTGTCATCTCTCCTCTTTATCTTATCGTATACTATAGTTCTTTTTCTTATTTTTTTGGCTTTCAAAAAAATATTTTCCATTATTTATCATCACCCTTCGCCTCTTTTCCAACTCTCTATCTTACTCTTTCTGCTCCACATACAAATGAAAAACTCCGAAAAAACGAGGCGTCGAAAATGAAGAAAAAAAGAAGAGAGAGAGGGAGCGCTATAGTAGTATGCTATAATAGCTACTAGTTTTTCAAAGTGTGTGTATAAGGTACTCAATCTTCAAAGTTTCTCAAGCGCTAACGCTTTTTAACCGAATCGGTTGCCCTTCTTATACTTTCTTTTCTTTTTTTTTTCTTTCTCACATGTGCAAAGTTTATTTTTAGTCTTTTCTTTTCTTTTTTTTTATTTCTGTCGTTCACTCTTTTTCTTCCACATCTTACACTTCTGTTCCTATCCATTTAGAAAAATATTTCGAGGGTTAGCTGTTGAGTTCTACATAAATTGTATACGCCATGCCGCACGCATTATTTATTAAAAAAAAAATAGCACGAACTACGCAGAAAATAAAGTGTCCTCTTATTGTCCTCCTCTTTTTTTTAGTCAAAGAAAGCTAGAAATTGAGAAAAAAGCAACATTATCTTTTTTATGATAGTCATAATAGTTGACGATCGATATTCTTGTGACTATAGTTATTAAGGAGAAAAAATAGAAAAAAACTATTATGAAGAGATGAAATTTTTCTTACTTGTGTATATAATTTTTTATTTGATGTTTGTCTTTTCATCTCGTTAGATGTTATCTTAATTCTTTTTAGATTGGATCGAATTGAGTTTTGTAAGTTTAATGATCATATAGAGTGGATTAGAAGACAATGACGTTAGCGTAATGATGGTAAATGGCTGAGAAAACTTTAATGTGATTTAACTTCTAATTTGTGCTTTTTGTTATATTTTTTTAGAAGAATCTTGCACTTTTTCTTATTGCACTATAAGAATATAGTAATAAAAAAAATGCAAAAGTCAATTAATCAACATTTCATATAATATGAACTACTTAATCGTTATTTATCTTATAATTTTTTAAACATTTTTTAAAAAATAGAATTATTGTCTTAATTATTCTCTATTGTGAATCTTATTAAAATTAAAGTAAAAATTTTACTGATTATTTATAAAAAATGTATTTACGCAAATTTAGAAATAATTTAAAAAAAACATGTGCTCTAATTGTCTTCAAAATACTACCACGTATTAATCGAAAATAACAATCGTAAACTGTTCATAATTAATGACTTGCTCATATAAAAACAATATGTCATTAAAGAATTAAAGTTCAAGAAAAAAAAACTTTTTTTTTTATATTTTGTTCGTGACATGTATGTCAATATTCATACAACCGGTTTAATTTTTAAAGCACCTATCCACTTTCAGATTTTGGCCTATATTTCCTATTCAACAACAATCCTTTCATCATTCTCCTGACTACATTTTGTTTGCTCGCTTGTTCGCACCCGAGATTTCCCTTGTATTTTATAAGATCACTTACTTTAGAAAAAAAAATATGAACTCACGTCATCAGTACTGCATATATTATGATCATATATGTATATGGTGAGAAAAGAAAATCCATTGCAACGTTTTGTAGTGTTTATTTCTATTATTGTTGAAGAAAAGAAAGTACACCAAAACTTGTTTTTTTTTTATTTTAAGTATATAACTCGTGTCTGTTCACCTGTTTAAAAATTAATTTAATTATAAAGAAAAAAAGTCATAAATATTTTATTTGATTTTTGAAGGAAGTTACCGAGAAAATAGTTTAGATTTATTAATAAGCAATATCGTTAATATTACAAATATTTTAATATAAAATTTAATAAAGTTTTCAAATGAAGCAAGCTTAAACATTGAACATAATTAACAAGTTAAATTTATAAAGTTAGAAAGAAATATATAATAAGAAATAACTTTATCAAGCTCAAAATAACTTTTCTTATAATATTAAAAGTCTTATTAATCAAACGAACATTATTTTATAAATATTAATCATACGTACTTAAAATTAAACATAATAAAATATTCTACTTATGTAAACGAATAACTTTATAAGATTTAATTTTCATCTCACTCAAAAACACATTAATTCAAAAATATCCTCATTAAAAACTGACGGTCCAATCTTAAATAAAAGAAAAAGTTCCCCTATGTATGAGATACCTAAAAGCGCATCGCTTATAAGCGACTAAAACCTCTGAAAAGCCAATCCTCTTAAAAAGCGTTTCGTGTTCGCGTCAAAGGGCTTAATTCCATAAAGAAAGAAAATACAAAAAAAAAGAAGAAGGAAGATTAGAGCAAGAGACAAAGACGTGTTTTAAAATCATTAGCTTTTTTAAAAAAAAATGTCATCAAGTACAGGTGTACTTAAACTTTATTAACCAACTGATTATCGACCTTGAGTATAATGTGTGAAGTTCTATTTAAAAAAAAAAAGAAAAACACAACTGCATCGCACGGTCATGTGTCACTTTTTCTCTCGTTTCTCCAGTTACTGAACTGTTCTTAGTCTCTAACGAGACCACTTAGAAAAATGAGTATTTTTTTTCTCGTTGAAAATAGTCAGCTTATGTGCACTTGTTAAATAAAATGTTAAAAATTATGCTAAAAATGGACAATTAGAGTAAAATGTTAAACTCGAAGTATAAGTAATTGAGTTATTGAAAGTTTTTTTTTTATTTATGATGAAATTTAGATATATAAATTTTTAATATTATAGTGATTATTTTTTTTCGGGAATGAATTTTACGTTATTATGCATCCAGCAAAATTGCTGCAATGTTTCTTTGATAAAAAAATTCTAATATTAAAAATATTATTGATAAAACAAACCATTCAAAAAAATCCAACACTCAAATGAATCATTAAGAGCCAAACATCAAAATATTGAGATTTCATTTTTCAATATCAGCTAAAAAAAACTTTCTTTGAAAAAAAAAGCAAAAAAAAAAATGATATATATATGCAGTATATGAACGAAAGCTACAACGACTTGCGGTGTATGATGTTTGAAAGAGTCTGCGCCGAGGCCAAAAGTTATAACCGCGACCTTAACTCAACTCAACTGATGTTCTATGTATATGTATACATTCCCCTCTTTCATTCTCGTAGAGAGCAAGCGCGTCTCTCTTTTTAACCGGGTCGATAGCAGTCTCCCTAGCCATTATAAGCGTAGCATAGTAACTATATTGTACATCATGCGTTCTACAATCTTATCTTACAGATTTTAATTCAGATCTTTTGAATTTATTTTTCTTTTAGTTTTTGTTTCTTCAAATTTTGGGAATGATTAATTAAGACTATATAATGATATGTATAACTTATATTTAATTATCGACATTGCAATTTTAAAGTTGATCAATTTTTTTCAAAATATTTTTGGATATATTGTAAAATTAAAGTTTTTAAATAAAATTGAAGGGTATAAAATATAGGCATTTTCAATAAATTATATGCTCTTGCTAATTTTTTTCATTTAAATAAAAGTACTTTTTATCCAGATATTTTACTTGTTTAATCATTATACTCCGAAGAATAAATAGTGAATTAAAAAAAGTAAATTAAAGTTCACTTTTTATCATTCGTTTCTCTAATTAAATTTTTTTCTTATACGTGTGTGCATTTTTTTAAAAAGATTTTTTTTTCAAATAGACAAGTTTGATAAAAAGTTTTGAGTTAGCATAGTATTAATTAATACTTATAATGCCGTATATTATTATAATTATAAAAAAAATTTCAAAATTTTTTAAGTTTTGTATATAAAGAGGTAAATGTGAGCTTTAGTTACGTAGACAAGGCTGATCAATTCCGCATATTACTACTTGCTAGCATTTCCAGGATTTCATTTTCTACTTTTCTAGAAAGCTAAGTTTTATTAATGTTTTTATATTATAATGTTAATATGTATTTTATCGTAAATATACAAGCTTTACCATTTTAATTATAAGTAATTGATAATATAAATTATTATTATTTAAAAATATTAAATATAAAGCAATATTATAATATAACTTTAAAATTTTTTACTTCAAATCATTTATGTCATTTTTGTCAGTTTCTCATTAATTACTTGTACACAATTCTCTCATCTTAAGCAAACGTAAGAAAAAAAAAAAAAGAATGATATGGACATAGACATAGACAAAAATTTATTTAACCATGGTGTTAAACCTCGTGTGGCTCAACTAAGAAAATACATAAAATGTTACAATATTAATAATAATAGAGTGTAACAAACAATGAAAAATTTAACAAGTTATACATCAGATAATCGTTTTGAATTTAATTGGAAAATGATACTATAAAAATAATAACTATAACTACACGGGAGTAATTTCATTAATAGAGTGATTCAAAAGTAAAACAAAGAAAAAATATTAGTTAGTTTGATTTAGTATAGAACTCTGTTGGCAGTTCTTGATGCTGATACATTCCATCGCATTGTCCCTTCCAGTCATCGCGACATCTCCCAGTCCCTGCGATCAGCATCCATGAGGTGGTCGAATATGTGCTTTTTGAATTAAGGGATTAAGCCCATATCGAAAAGTAAGAGTGTTTCACTGCTCGCATTAGCTTCATTGAGCAGGTTGGTGGCCTGATTTATTAATCAACAATAAGAAATTTTTAAGTTTGTTAGAGGGCGCTAGTGCGAGCAGTGGAACAAATCTTTACCCTATAGGGCCTACGAGACGATGATCTGACAATCACATCAGGATCGACTCTCAAAAAACGATAAGCCAAGTAGAACGGACATCTAGAGGAGATGACAGAGAAAGCCAATGATTGAAAGACGACAGCCACCCCAACTCAAGCCTGTAGGGCGACACTCTTTCCTGGGCCTTGATGTTACCAAATACGAATCTGACGCATGCATTGAGAGCCCTATGAAGTTTCAGATTCTGATATTGAAAGAGGTCATCGTAAACAACACAGGCATAGTCGAAGATCGAAAAGATGAGGGAGAGAAAGGGAGAGAGTGAACGAGAGAAATGTCCACGAGTAAAGGTCAGACATTGCGGCTGTAGTTACAGTTGTCAAGCGGCGTAAAGTCAATATTTCAGAATGAAAGATATATTAGGTTTACGGTTAAGGTTTACCATTGTACATCTGTTAATTTATTATTCCTTGTAACATACGTGTATATGTATGTGTTTACGTGGAAACTTTTTTTTCAATTGTAATCAACAATCATAGTAATTAAAAAAAAATCATATATTATAAAATTTTTTCATTTCAAGCTCAGTTTATCGTAACTATTATAAACTTACTAATTAAGGACAGCTTTAAGAAGTAATAAAATTTGATCACGAACCTGAAACAAAAGAAATTAAAATCATATTAGAACAATTTACAACAAAACAATTATTCTTAGAATTATTTATACACTTCTTTCTTACATAAACAATTTTAATTAAAAATACTTTTTTAATTAACGAATAATTTAAATAAAGTTATAAAAGTGAAAAATAGTAGTAAAACCAAAAGAATTTAAAATATTTTTTTTTTCAGATATTATTCTAGAACAAAGTTTTTCTGCTTAGAATTAAAATTGCTTTTGTAAGCACGCACTTTATTTTTATTGCACATGTTTTTCAGAGTCAAATGACTTTTAAAACTTACATACTGAAAGTTTGTTTTTTTTTACTTTTAATTTTGTATTATCTTGGTATTTGAAATTGGAATCCTAACGACTCCGATTATAGTTTACTTTTTTAAGTAAACTCAGCAAAAATTTAAAATCTTGATAACTATTGCATTTTAATTTGCATTAATTGCAAATTATCAAAATTTACCAGGTAAATCTAACATAAGTCTAGTTTTTTAATCCATTAAAGATATTTTCTTATCACGTGTTTATATTAGAAGAAAAATAAGCATAAATCTCATTTTTTAAACTTAAACTGTATTTTATAAACTTTCGCTCGATCATTTCCTGGGTATAAAAAATTAAACTCGTGTTCAAAGCTACAATACAACAAAGTAAATGAAAATAATAACAGATATTTGATCATGATCAGAAATTGAGTTTATTACTTTCATTGGACATAACTAATCTCATTTAAATAAAATAAAATTAGATATTTTATATACGTTATAAGCTTACCAAAATAAAATTAATAATTTTTAGTTCAATATCAAATTAATCTACGTATGATAAAAAATTAAAAAATGACCTTTCTCTCATAACCATAAATCGAATTATGTACATCATCGCATTCTCGTGCTTACTGAATAAATCAACATGCTTATTTCCATTTCCCTTTTTTCCCATATATATTCATTATCTTCATCTATTTCACACGAGAGATCTTTATCGAGACTTTGATAAAGAAAAGAAAAAGAAAATGAAGAATATAGTTTTCTTTTCATTTATAAAAGTCGATATATATAGAACACTTTATCTTTATTTCTCATGAGTACCATAATCATGATTTTGCAAGATTAAAGTGACGAATGTCTTTTTTTTTTACATCGAGATATCCAGAGATTTCAAGAAAAAAATTTTTCTGCACCAATGGGTAAGATGAGATTAATAATGATTTTCTTTTCTTTGTTTTTTTTTAAGGATCTTTTTTTAGGTTCAGTCTGTTTTGATTAGATTATATTTTTTTATGAGACTGAGCGGTTTTGTTGAAGAGAGGGATTGCGAATGAGCTTTTTTATGATTATGAGCTAGTGGTAAAGTAAATTCATTATTTTATGTTTTTTATTATAATTTAAAGCTGAAATTAAATGTAAATTATAAAAATTTCATTTTTTATAATAAATAATTAATGTTTTTATTATATATTTGAAGACATTTACTAAAAATTACTAATTTACAGATAAATATTATATGATTTAATATTGTTTTAACTATTTTAAATAATACAATAAAAAAAAAATTTTCCATCACAGCGGCCCGGAAACAGCACTTTCGGTCCTGCGACAAAAACACAAAAGTGTTGTTTCCGGGGCGCGGGTGATGGAAAATAGTATACGCACCTGCAGGGGAAACTTGTTCGCCCCTTAGCACGCGTTTAACACCCTCGGCTACGCCTCGGGCATTATTATACGCGTGCTATGGACCGAACAAGTGGTTTCCTCCCGCAGGTACGCAATATACTATTTAACTACTTTTTAAAACTATATAATTTTTTTTCTTTTCATTTAACGTCGCTGTATTTGTGTCATCATTGTCATGCTAATAAGCGACAGAGGTTTTCAGTGTATTTGTGAACAAAGTACATGTATTGTATACAGTGGCGCTTGTATCATTCAGCTGAGTACGGGATTCGAACTTGGGACCTCGAAATTATGAATCCATCACTCTACCGAGTGAGCTACTAACGACCTGTTCCGTGGACTATTCTATTAGGAAAATTCATTTAGCACGTAATCTCAGTAGATTTTAAGTTAAATGTAAATAAAAAAATTTCAACAATGTTAAATAATTGTTTGCAGTTTTTAAAACTCTAGTTGATTAAAAAAAACTGAGAGAAATGAAACAAATCAGTAGCAAAATTTTAATATAAAACTTTAATAAAAAGTCAAGTTGTACAATACATGCAGAAGCAAAATAACAAAAGCAAAAATAAAATTACAAGACGAATGCATTCTTTGAAACTAAATGTTCAAAAATCTTACAATGATGCATAAAACGTATAAAATAAATGATCTACGTTGTTCACAATTTCTTGTAAATTTTAATTTTTACACGTAACGCAAAAAAAAACCATGTTCTTATAAATCTTTCATTGAGACTATCTGACGTCAGTAAGATGTTAATTTTCATTAAATTTTCTAAGGCATTTTATAGAGATAGATAAAATTGCATTTTGTATATTTAATTTAGTTTATTACAGTACGCGCCGGGCTCAATATTAGTGATTCAGCATTACGTATTGATGTTATATATTGAGCGTGGATACAAATAACATTAACGTTAAATTTTTTATGCTCTCTCCTTTAATCTTCTTTTTATCGAGAGGGGACTTTATTTTTAGACTTTAGCTTTAAGTTTTTTTTATATGTTCCCAAATTCAGAGTTTTATGTCAGTAAAAACTAAATACTACTGAAATTAAGGCTGAAAAAAATGTGTGCGCACGTGCAGAAGGAGTATACAAATCGCATTGCATTATACTAAAACAATCAATGATTTAAACAGTTATGAAAATAGAATTTTTAATTCTACTGATATCTTTCATGAAAAATTTCTTATTGAATGCATTTATAATTTTAAGAATAGCTTATATATCCTTAATGTAAATAAACGTATTTGATATTTTTATTTAGAAACTTTTCATCTTAGAATTTATTTTTTATTCCGTTCAAAGCTAACATAACTTTACATAAAAAAAACTTTAACGTACTTGCGTGGAAAATAAAAAGTTACGTTAGTTGACGACACCCACTTTTATTTCTTCTATAACCTTCGTTGGGTGAAAGAAAAAATTCATTAATAAATAACGATAGTAAAGAGTGCGCGAGGAAGCTATTACCGGCCATTATGGGCAATGGCATAGGAAGGATCAATGGGATTAGCGTACGTGACATGAAAGTTAGTGGCAGCTAAAGTATATTTAAGTACACTTGGGGTATAAAGGATATTTAGAAGAAGAAAAATAAATAGACATGCATTTTCATCTCAGTAAGTTTAATGATAATTTCAGTTTTTGGATCGATATCATGTTGGAATTTTAAGGATTAATATTATAATAAGGTTTTTATCGCTTTAGTTAAGAAAAATTTAATTACTATTCAACAAATAATCTATTGTGCGACGAAATTTCATGATTCGTACTACTTGTGATATAAGTCATAAACGATAGTATCGACTATCACCCACTAGAGGGACCATCAATTTCCTTTATTGGATTAACCGAGTTGAACAGGTGCAAAAACTTCTTTAGCAAACTAGACGCGCTGATATCTTATCAACCTTGTTTCTTCTTGGATTGGAACTTATAAATTGAGGCATCTGATAAAAAAGAACTCGATAAAAAATCGTTTATTTAAATGAAACAGAAATAATCAGTTTGGAATAATGATAAATCAAAAATTTTTATCGTTTATCTTGGACGCTTAATTTTTTATCATATATTTGAAATTCTAAATTATTCATTTCTTTTTTTATTGTATTTGTAATAATTTTTATGATAAAAATAATATTTTGTCGATTTCTTTGTTGTTCAATATAAACATTGACAGTTTTCTACTTTCCAAGAATTTTGTATTTGATTTTATAAAATAAACAAAGGAAATAAAACGTATTTGACAAAGACAACTCAAAGAACTCATAACATAACTATCAAAGTCAAAGATTGTAAATTTCCTGAAATAATAAAGAATTTTTCGTTTACGCTATCAGTATTCTTGGTATTCTGTAACTAGTTTTACGCAAGAGGTATCTTGTTTTATGTCTGGTACGTAATTTAAAATTCATTGTGTGCGTCATCCAAAAAAATTAGAAAATTTAATGAAGCACTTTATTTTATTTTCGTCATAAACTAAAATGTTGACAGACATCGTAAATGTTTAAATTATCTGTCACAATTGCTACGTGGTTTTTCTCGGAAAAGCGAATACTTAATTTAAGTCTCTTTTTTTTAAATTAAACGCAAAAATGCAGAGTAATCTTATCTTTATCTTAATTTTTTCTTTTTCAATTTATGTCATTTAAATATCCAAAATGTGAATAGAATGTGACGATCATTTGTCGCATAGTTTTTAATTACCTTGATCATATAATTTGGTATAGAATAATTTTTAAAATTCAATCATATATTAATATGTATGGAGTAAAACTTATTGATCGAGAACTGATTTGTTTTAGTCATACACTTATCCACGATAATCCGCAGACGCACGCACACGTGCACGCGAATTAAATAAAGCTTTGTTACGTTAAACTCATTAAAATTTTCATTAAATATTAATGGATATTTCTTGCTTTCATTAGTACGCGTATGCTTCACTAACTATTATGATTATTTGATTAATAAAGGCGCCTATACATTTTCCACGATTATATCTTTAAAGTGTTGATGTAATAGGAAATTACAACCTTATTTTTAAGAATGTTTACATTATTTGTAATAGAAATAAGTTTTAGCTGTATATTTTGTTTTATTTATTTTTTGCCATTAAAATTATTTACTTAAATAATTTTCATTGAGGGTGTGGTGAAGTAACGGATAAAATCTGACCTTCTAATCTGAAGATCCAGGTTACAGCCTCGGTTAGATATCTTTGACTATATTTTCGAAAAAAAATTACATTACTTATTTTATTAGATGAAATACCCGACAGTGGAACAATTTTATAATGAGAAAAATATACGAACAATGTTTCTGGAGCTGATAGTACAAATTTTTTAAATTTTCATATATAAATATTAACTCAGCATTTATTTTTTAAATCGTGTAAAAATAAATATTAATATTAGTAGGTCATAGTATATATTGAGTTGGACTCTCATATGTTGAAATTTCACTGAATATAATAAAATTCTATTACGATTTTCATTACCTATGTTGAATTTGAAAAAAAAGAAATTAAAACTTTTAATTATAATATAAATAATATTGTTAAATTAAATCATATTACAATAACTTTATTAGACATTTAAAATCATTCGGTATAAATTTATTAATTAAGTAACTCTTTCCAATGAGATCTAATTACTTCATTGCAAGGAGTTAACTGTTTAAAATTTTTTATTATTTCATAACTTTTACGTTTATTTTAGTATAGGTTTTATAAAAGGCACTTATGTATTATTTTTACTTTTATATTTTACGTGACAATAAAAAAAAATAATAAAACTTTATCAATTAGATTCATAAGGAAAAAATATATCTATATATATGCATAAGTGTATAGAAAGAAATAATTTAGAAATTATGTCAATGATATTTTAATTCAATGAAAATTCACATTTAATGCAGAATACTCTGAATCTCATTACATTATTCGTGCAAAAAGCAAAAGTGAAGAAAGATATACTTGAATCTTCAAAAATGAAAATCTAATAACATATTGTGTCCATTTACATTTAACGATTTAAAAACTTTTTTATCATAAAGGATATGATATAAATGAATAATTTAATTGATTTGATTGATCGAAAATTAAAAACTACGCGATTGAAAATATGTTTCTTATATTTCAAATAAAATTTAAAATACGACAAAAGTATATTTGAATATTTTTAGATTTTTAATTATAGTATGATTAAATCCCTTATAAAAAATGTTCGTTCTATGAAAGAAAATACGCGATCAATTTCAAGACAAGTATAATAGATTTTCTTTTAGAAAAAAAAAATCCCTTCTATTTGAAGAAGAAAGGAAATAGAGAGTTTAGAAAATTCAAAGGCTCGACGGGTTGCGGCTGCACATATACGCAATGCGACGACTAGTCTAACGCGCACATATAGAAAAGTTTTTCTCGCTTAAAGAGCTAAATGGCTTTAAGGGTCGGTGCACGAGGGAAAGCGACTGAAATTTTTATTAAAAATCGTTCTCTCTGCGCTTAGAGACGAATGAAAATAAAAGGAATAAAATGAATTAATGCCTTTTTTCCCCTTTTACTAACGCGGAAAGCGCACTTTTAATTCTATTGGCAAATCGTATAAGCTATTTAAAGAGTTTCTTTTTTTTTCATTCGATGTAAAAAAAAATGTTCAGAGACAATTGTTGAAAAATTCAATATTATCATCTCATAATATATTTAACGTTATAATCCTACATTTTTAGAACATATAAATTATTTTATACCACTCTAACCTCAAAATCATAACTTTAATATGATTATTCGGCTATCGTGGTATAAAATATATTATGGAATGGGTGTGTAAAAGCTTTTTTACGAAACTCGTTACAACCCTCGCCTTCGGCTCGGGCTGTAAACTTCTCGTTTCGTAAATAAAGCCTTTACACACCCATTGCATAATGTACTATTTTCTAACGGCGTGCGCAAAATTCGATTTCATGTACTCGTTTGCGTACATAAAATATCATATTATGAGACGCATTTGTTTAGCGTGCGTAAAATGAATCGAGCGTGCGTAAAATGATTTCAGCGTGCGTAAAATGATTTCAGCGTGCGTAAAATGATTAGAGCGTGCGTAAAATGATTTGAGCGTGCGTAAAATGATTTCAGCGTGCGTAAAATGAATACAGCGTGCGTAAAATGATTTGAGCGTGCGTAAAATGATTAGAGCGTGCGTAAAATGATTTCATCTAAAAAAAATTTTTTAAATTTTTAAAGTGTTATATTTCATGAACTATACATCATAACAGACATTTATACATCTCATTTGAAAGCTCTTGTGGTGCTCTTTTAAAGTGCTATGTACAATTTTTTTCGCGATACGTGAACTCTCTTATTAATTAATCTTAGAGTTAATCATTTAAATAATTTCTTATTTATTGTTTTAAAGAGGGGGGAGGAACTCTCAATTATTATTTTAATAATATATTTTCATGGAATTTTAATTTAAGAGCAGGCCGGATTCGCTGTCCTTGTCTAACTGAGATTTTTGTTATTTACTCAAGTATTAATCGGTGAATCTGCAAATTAAAAGCTGAGCGCAATAGATATTATTATTACAAATATTTATGCACAAGAAGAAAAAAATCTATCGCTTTGTTTTTGAGAAAAGTAAGTAACGCGAAAATATTATAAAAATAAACTTTCACTTTGGCGTTACTTACTTTTCTCAAAAACAAATCGGTAGATTTTTTTTTCTTGTGCATAGATGTTTATAATAATAATATCTATTGCGCTCAACTTTTAATTTGAAGATACACCGATTAATACTTGAGTAAATAACAAACAACTCAATTGTTACTCGGTCAATATCAGGTTCTACTCTGGCCTGCCGTTAATGGTTTTATTAATTTTATTTTTATATTAGTAATATTATTTTTTTTTTTGGAGGCGGGGGGGGCCCTGCCCCCGAACTCTCCCCGGCAGGGGCTTCGCCCCTGCACACCCACCGGGGCTCCGCCCTGGACCCCGTCCTGCGCCCCGACCTCGACTACCTCTTACGATCTTGATAGCCTTCGAACAAGATTGTACATGCTATCACAGACGCAAGTTTGTCATTCTTAGAATTTTGCGCACTTGTTAGAAAAAATAATATACGCAACTAATGCGTAAAGTGATTATCGCACGAGTCGGGTTTGTCGCCCGAGCGTAGCGAGGGCGACAAATAAGACGAGTGCGATGATCACATATTTTACGCACTCGTTGCGTAATATACTATTTCAATTTTTCAAAATTCTTTATAAATTTTATAAATATTCTTGTCCTCAAAAAATATAACTATTAAAGATAAAGATGAATTAACGGTAGGCCGGAGTAGAACCTGATACCGACCGAGTAACAATTGAGTTGTTTGTTATTTACTCAAGTTTTAATCGGTGTATCTTCAAATTAAAGGTTGAGCGCAATAGATATTATTATTATGAACATCTATGCACAAGAAAAAATATCTACCGGTTTGTTTTTGAGAAAAGTAAGTAACGCGAAAATATTATAAACATAAACTTTTACTTTGGCGTTACTTACTTTTCTCAAAAACAAACCGGTAGATATTTTTTTTTTTTGTGCATAGATGTTCATAATAATATTATCTATTGCACTCGACCTTTAATTTGAAGATACACCGATTAAAACTTGAGTAAATAACAAAAATGCCAATTAGACAAGGACAGCGAATCCGGCCTGCTCTTAAATATTTTTTTAAAATTTATTTAACGTCGCCGTTTTTATGCTATAATTACGATGCTAATTAGCGACGGAGGTCGTCAGTGTGTTTGTGAACAAAGCAAATGTGTAAAGTACAGTGATGCTTGTATCAATCGGCCGCCGAGAGCGGGAATCGAACTCGGGACCTCGAGATTACGAATCCATCATTCTACCGACTGAGCCACTAACGACCTCATGAATACAATATTATGCTGACGGTATGCTCAAGTAAAAAATTATACTGAGTTTTAATATTTGCTAAAATCAACTATTTAATTTCAATTATGATACTGGGTGAATACTCGTAATTAGAAAGAACTTAGTAAAAATATCTGAATACGCGAAGGAAAGGAAATTGATAAATTAGTTTGTAGGAAGAGAATCTATTAGTGTTTGCTTCAAATGCAGCGACACAAAGATCAACCGGTATCCGTCTCGTCGTGCGCGACTATGAAAGCCAACCTAAATTACCTGCTTCGGCAAAGAGACAACAGGAGATAGCAACAACGGAATAATTGAACAATAAAGCAAGACAAGAATGGCAAGAATGGATGGAGTAAAGTTATATTTTAATCAGGTATCGCAGCGAAGCTAATACTTTTTAATATTCTAGAAATGCTTATCATAATATTTATATTCGTAAATTTTTTCAAACGATTAATGGTTGTATTCAATTGCATTGATGTTTTTAAAAGTGATAATATACATTTAATTTTTAATTATTTTTAATCGATGTGTGTGTGTGTGTGTATGTATATGTGCGCGAGCAGATGTGCGAGTGCGCGTGTACATAATTTCCATAATAAATCATAAAGTTAAGCTATCCAAATACTTTATGAATGTTTAATTACATCTTCTGTAAAAGGAAGAAACCACTAATGTACCAAATTCTAATTGAAATAGTAATCAAGCAATGAGCTTTAGCTTAGAACGTAGTAATCTTCAAATAAGTTGCTTTACACTCTCTCAACTGTACGTACGCTAATCAATCATAAAAGCAAATACGAATCAATCAAATAACTGGGAAATTCTATTCGTGTTTTAAGGAGGATTTATGTGCTATAAAAACATTTTTTATATTTTAAGGAAAATTTACTCAATTCTTTTATAGTTTGCATTAATTATTTAAATTATTTAGTCCTTTTTTTCATTTTATATATCAAGTATTACTGTATTTTAAAATACATTTCAACTTAATGAAGATTATTGAAGAACAAAGTACATAAAAGAAACGAAATACATAAAAACCTGAATAAAATATTTTTTCAATTGACTGGAATTAATGGAAATTGCAGTCGATGTTAGAATGTTTGACTAAATCTAGGATTTATCAACCGGTAAATAACAAGGTTTCGTCTCAAATTGAAGTTTATTACATACCTTCCAATATCCTATATCTTTCTTTAAAGATGATCACCGAGAAAAGAAATAAAATGACATTTTTCTCAGATTATCCGAGGAGACTACGTTATTTACTATTTGTTTTTAAAGTTATTGACTATCTTTTGCAAAAAAGCTACGTAACACAACAAATGCAAAAGACTTTGTTTAAAAAAATTCACAACAATCCAAAAATCAAAATAAATTAATCCAATAACATGATTAACAAAATTTTTTCTATTTCGTTTTCTATTTAAACTTTTTTTACCTTAACTTGGAATTAATTTACACGTTTTCACTATAATGATTATTTGATTCCTATTAAATCTGCTCACCACACAAGACTATAATACCGAGTTTGGTGTAGAGTTTAATCGACGACCCACTTTTAACCACCACACGTGTATATGCCCTAAAATATGTCAACCATAAAGTAAGAAGAAACGAGAAAGAGAGTGGGAAGAGAGTAGAGGACAGGCTCGTTAAGACGTTGCCGTGTAAGACGTTGTACCGTCACGCCCTCAAGAGGCTTGTCTTCTTCTTCTTCTTCTTCTTCTTCTTCTTCTTCTTCTTCTTCTTTGCTCCTTTTGTCATATACTGCCGTGGTACTTGTATACACACATAAAGAGCCGTGCACACAAACAGGAAAAGAGAGACAGGTGAGAAGGCTTTGTTATCAGAAGCTAAGATTACACGCCGGTGAAGCGCGTAATTTTCACTGAAATGTGAGAGCTTTGAGGAAGAAAGAAATTTTACTTTTAAGATATTATGTAAACATTTTGATAGACAATATACGAAAATAGATAATTAATGGGATAACAACTTTTTAATGAAAATTAAATATCATTAGAAAATCAATAGGTTTTAATTAAGAATTTCATTTTTCACGACAAAGAAAATTTGATAGCAATTATTCACAGAATCTATTTCTAACATATGAAATTTAGTCGTTTTAAACTTCATGCACGACATCACTTATAAATAGCATCAATATAAATATACGTTGGAAATTTCTCCATATTGTACTAAAATATTAAACGTCACGTCGAATGATAAAAAAAATGAAATAAAGGTAAAAATAGATCCTTCTGGTATATAAAATCAATAATTGCAATTAAAAGCTTCAAGAATTAAATATATATACAAACGGATTTTCGTTAGCTTTTCTATATAAATAATAAATGAAATAGACAGATGATCCGATTCGACGACCCGAAATATATCAACCTAATTCTCTCTCTTTTTTTTCTCTCTGATTCTTTCTTTTTTTCTCCCTCTTCTCTTATATATGAAATATGAATAGACGAATTCTCCTGTCACTCTGAATTATCGATATTTGTTCAATGTAGAAAAGGAAGATTTCAGTGAGTGTCATTATAGAAAATATATTTTGGCCCGAGCGGGGGAGAAAAGAAGAGAAAAAAGAAAAGTATACACTGTTATAAATCTTTTTTTCAAATTTAAATATTTCAGAAGCTATGATTATTATTTCAACGAGTTCTATGTATGTCGCAAATGTTTATTAATATTAAAAGAAAAAAAAGAAGCCAAGGAAGGTCCAGATCTTTTCCTCGTTATTTTTGAAGATCGCATTATTATCTTTTCATAAAAAAAACGAGTAATAGAAGTAGGTCGAGTCTTTTACAAATGAGTGAGAAGAAAAAAAAATTGATTCCAACACTGAGAGGTACACTTAATGTAAATTTCGAACTTGCATAATTAATGATAGAATTTCAAAAATAATGATGAAAGATAAGGAAAACAATGTCACATTGTACTAATAATTTTTTAAAACTTCACAAAGATTCTTTTAATTAAGTTTTTAAAAATAAGAATAAACCTTTTTTTCAATCTGATACATCTGAAATTAAAAGTTATATCGTAAATAATAAATTTCAAATAAAAATTTATTGTTCCAGAACGGAAAGATATTTTTTCTATGTACGATTTTTGAGAACTTGAAGAATGGAAACGCACGTATAGAGTCGACAAACAAGCTCCTCGAGTATACGCCCGGCGTCAACGAGTATAGTCTAGATGTGCGTTTATCTCATGAGACAAACAAAAACATTTGTCTATTCACAGCGACAAGTGTTGCTCAGACAATTGGCCTATTGAGTTTGTGCTCATACGTAAAAAACTAATAAAAAATTATTAAAAAAAGAAACGCTTTTACGATAAAAATAATAAAAAATCAAAAGTGTTCAATAATTCTATTATATGATTATATTATATATTATCTTTGTGCATCATACCTAATAAAATGTTATTAAAACTTTACATAAAAGCACGGAGAATATCAATAAAAAATTTAATGAAAAAATCAAAAGTAAATTCAATGATTCAGTTGTATGATTGCATTATAAATTAATTTTCTGTAACATAGCTAATAATATTTTATTAAAAAATTTTAATAAAATATTATTAGCCATGATACAGAAAGATAATTTATAATACAACCTTATAACTGAATTATTGAATTTATTTTTGATTTTTTCATAAAAGCGTTTTATTAAAAGTGATTTTTCATTAATATTTTAATTAATTTATTTTTTATTTCTGTACATATAAGCGTAGACTTTCTTAATAACGCCTATATGTAAATGCTTATTTATACTGAGAATCATAAATAGTTCATGCACAAAGAAAAAAGAACCTTCCCTGGTAGAAATATTATCGGGTTTCCAGCTAGAAATAAGCGAGACCCGTTAAAAATTAGCTTTAAATTAGCTGAAATACCACTAACCATGGGTACCATTTTAACAGGTTCTTAGCTAGAAACCTGTTAACTTTCAGCATACACAGAAACTGAGGCGCTATTCAAGTAGCAATACATATGTATGTATTGCGTTGTATGTATGCGTGCGCATACTTTTTATTCTTTTGCCGACAAAACGATCGTCGCGATATGTACATATGTATCACTCAAATCTTCCTTCGTACAAATTTTACACAATGTTGGCCAAATTGATCCTGCACTTGATTTAAATGGAGGAAATCCATCTATGTTTAAAATTTATTCTATAATATTAGAAGTATGTAAACATGGATTTACAACATTTTTAATAATTTATCTGCATGCCATTGGGGAAATTAACCTTAAAATGTGAATCGGACTAGATGCAAACAGCGAAATCACGAGACTATACCTACAGCGTATGCGCAAGCAGTTGCGCTCAATATAGCATTATGGTACTATACACCACTCCGTCATACATGTATAGATATATAGTATACTGCTTTGACATGTATGTATTCGTTTATGATTGCTAACCTTTATGATTAAGAATAAAGGCGTAAATATTTTTAAAAATATTTTAATGATAATTACACTACATGAGTATTTAAAATATTCAAATAATCTAATATGCTGTTTAACTATGATAATAAATATTTAATTTATATTTAAATTTAATTTATATTTTATCGGATTTTAAGCGAGAAAGCAGCTAGAAATGTGCCTGATTTCTCGCTGCTGATTCTAGCTGATTGTTATTAACTTAACGGGTGAAACCTCTTAACGTTCTACCAGGGTTGTAGCGCCGGCAATATAATATTGTATTAAGATAATTGTCGAAGATATATACATATACTTTGGAGATTTCCAGCTTCCTATGTCTATGAGAAGTACCTTAATTTTCATTTACAAGATTTTAAGACATATTCAGACACAGTCAAGTTAAATAAAAGCTTTTAATTAATTAATAATAAAAGTGTTCAAAAACAAAATTTATTCTTAATAATTTTTTTCATGCTGGATAAGGTATTAATTTTGGAAAATAATAAAATCAACAATATGCGTTTAATTATGTATTTTTTATTTTATTGAAAGAGAATATAAAATTGTATCACTAATTTATTTCCAGGGGAAGTGATTTACCTTTTTTCGAAACTTTTAATTTGTACAAATGTAATATTAATTTTTCCATTTATAAAAATGATAAAATTATACTTGCCAAAATAGAAATTCACATACATTTCCGATATAAAATTATCATGCAACTCTAGTTTTCTTTTGCTTTTATTTTAAAAAAAAAGAAAGAATTTCAACATAAAAATCAAATATGTTATATGTAAGAGATACATGTACATAAATAACGTATCGCCTTGTCACTACGATACGCCTCTAAAAAAAAAGGAACATGCAAGTTGAGTGGCGGACTATCCGTTTTATCATAATATATGCGAATGTTATATTCAAGCTTCGTAGATACTCTCATGCATATAAAAATATCGCATACATATGCATAATACCGACGTGTATCAATGCTTATACGTATTGGGATCTGACATGGGGGCGTGGTCTAAGCTAAGATGGCGTACCATAGTATACAATTTACATTGTCATATATGGAGCAAGTACCTGTTTTTGTTAATTATGAATATTTCTGTACTATTGGGCAGATACTAATCCTACCAAACGTTATTTTATAAAAGATGAACAAGTTTTCAGAGCAGGACATATAATAAAATACGTTAAAAATAACAAAAATGTCGGTGATATAATAACCTTTTCACGCAAGACATACAAGAACATACAAGTCGCATCAACGAACGCTTTCTGCTTGTATGCTACTATTCGTTCAGATTTTATCCACCAGAGAGCGTCTGGTCTATGTCAGATCCCAATATTACCTACTTAAAAACAAAAAAAAAAGGAAAAATGTACCTCTGTGCACATTCATAATTAGCAATTAATAACGTGAAAAGAAGTGCAGACTTTAATCATTAATTATGCTGTAAAGTAGGTAATACGAAAAATGATGAATAAATTTTTTTTTAAATTAGATAGCGGAATATTGTAAAGATAAAACTTTGTATTTTTGAAATTTTCATGAAAATTTATAAATAACTTAATAAGAACATTGAATATTTTCAAAGACGAAAAAATAAACATTTAAATAAAGAATGCATAAGTGTATTTGTAAACTGGAGTCTGATGTCATTCATACTGTTGAAAAATAAAAATTTTAACAAAATATGAACAGAATACTGAATGCGTTGACAAAAATAAAAACTATCTATTCGAAAATAATGGAAAGTATAACTTGACACTTTTATTTGAGAAAATGAATTTTCATTAAACCTGAAGAGATGTTCATTTAATTGTATTGAAATTATTACATCCTTCACTATAACGTCAAGTATTTCAAAATTGATGGGTTTAATTTTATCTCTAAAGCCTATAGTCAAAGTGAATGATTGATAATGCCATTGAAAAACTACAGAATAAAAGAGTTATATTATCTATATTTGGTAAAATAAAAATGTAATATTTTCATATTAAATTCACATATATTTTTGAAAAAAATAAAATTGTTAAATAGATAAATTGATAAATCTTTGAAGATAAGATATAATAATACATCGTTCTTTTCAACATAAATTAACAATAATTATTGCTACTGAAAATGTATCGATAATCATCTATGAAGAAAATCTTCGAAAAAATACAGTTAATATGTGCAGCAGTCATTGTTTATGCATTGTTTTCTTCACCATCAATAAAATCAAAGCTTTTTGTCAAGATACATTTATATTATATCAATTTGTTCGAATTACATTAATTTATTAAGAATTTTATGTAAATAAGAGTATCATCACAAATTCTTATAAATAGTTGAAAGTTTAATTTTATCTTTTTATTTTATTACAAAGGAGGTCATCAGTGGCTCACTCGGTAGAGCGATGGAGTCATAATCTCGAGGACTCGAGTTCGAATCCCGCTCTCAACCGATTGATACAAGCACCACTGTAAGTTACATGTGCTTTGTTCATAAACACACCTAGAAACCTCCGTTGCTAATTAGCATCGTGATGATAGTATAAACAGCGACGTTAAATAAAATTATAAAAATAAAAAAATTTTATCTCGAAGAAATCTAAAAAAAATACGTGTATGGACAAATACAATTTATTTATATTAAAAGGATCTATTCAGTAGTCTGAACTATAATCAATGTAACTATAATATTTATTTTTCATCAGATCCACTCAACTACTTTTTTTCTTCTCCAAGTGCAGTACCAACAGTATATACGTTATGTAATATATAGTTATACGATGTGCCAAAAAAAAGAAAGGATTTTAACGCGCGCGTCAAAATGTTGATCGGATGCTAAATAGTCAAGTATAGCATCTATATATATACAGGCTACTTGTGATAGTACTTGATAGTACACGTTTGGCGCGCAAGCATGCCTATTTTTATCTTTTCAGCAGAAAAGAAAGAGAGAGAGAAAAAGAGCTAGTTTTATATACCTGACTTTATATATAACCCTCTTGAAACAGTCTATGTCTTTGTTCTGTTAAAAGAACAGAGAGAGTGAGAGAGCAAGTAAAAAAGATACTCTTGGCGTGCTTCAAGGAAAAGAAGACACTTGTATTGTAAGGGCTTTGAACGATTGATCCGATAGAAACTTGTTTACTAAAGTTCAAAACAATACTTTTAAGTCTTCTGAACCTTTTTTTTTTTTAATTAAAACATCAGATGGATTAATGCCTTGTAATTATAAGTAGTTAGGATATAAGGGTAGAAAAATCATGGCTTTTGATTATTTCTTGTATTCTAATTTTGTCTGCAGTTTTTATTTCATTTGCAAAAATAAGATTTTTTCTTAAAAAATTATACGAAAAATTTTTTCATATATCGTGATAAAATCAAATTCCTTAGTCAGAGCAATATTATCATCAATTGATGAATAAATAAACGAACTCAAAATTAACTATATCCTTTAACGAAGTCACTGATTTTTTAGTTTATTTTTTAATAAAATTAGAAAATAATTTATTTAATATTCTTTAATTCTAGAAGCTTTATAAAATTTTATACACTTATAGTATAATTTATAATATTTATTGTAAGTCAGGATTAATTTCATTATGAAAAGGCTTTTTTATACAAGAATGCTTGTTTTTGTATTTAAGATTTAACCATAAATCGATTATCAAGAAAAAAAATGTAAATTTTAAAACTTCAATAATCTATAGACACCCTGTGAATATGCATAAAAAATTTAATAGTAAGAGTTGTACAATCATTAAAAGAAAAAGCTCATTATAATAAAAAATTTATGAATTGCGCCTGTTTCTATTTAGAAAAAGTTAACTTTTGAGTAAAAGAACAAAAATCATGAAAATTGAAAAAAAGCTTAACTTTAAATTTAATAAGGCCAAATATAGAAAGAGATAAATTTTAGTAAATAATCAATAAAATTAATTTTTTTAAATGACAAAAATAAAACATTTTTAATAGTAAGAAGAATGGAAATAAATCATTGATAAAAAAATATAAAAATATCAATCCTAAATTTTTTAAATTTATGAGCTTTTTTCTGAGTTTTAAAGGTTTTTCAAAAAAATTTGCATTGACTTCAACACGCCTTACACCTTCTTATTGATAATTTCAAAAAATTCTTGCCAACATTATATCACCATTGTCAAAAAATACATTAAAAAATTACAATGAAATAAAAATTCAAGCGAAATAGCATGAAAAATTTACTATTATTTGTTAGTGCACATTTAAAGCTAAATTTCTTAACATTTTTATAAAATAATGCACCTTATATGTACACAGAGAGAATTTTTCCATTAAATTTACAATAAAATTCTGTATAAAAATTATAATATCATTTCTTCTAAATTATTATAATGAGATCTCAAAAAAATTACGAAGAAGTACCGTAAAAATTCTAGGACAAACTTTAAATTTTGTCAATGCATTGTTCGAAAGGTACAGGCAATTAAAATATGCTAATGAAATAGCGTAAAAAAATGATTATATTTTATATGGTAAAAATATTAAGTACATATGTAGTAATATTTAATGAAGAATAACTTTCTAACAACGAAAGCTTTTTTAACGCAATAAAGCTTAAATTAAAGCATTCAATTCATGCTTTATTTTATTTTCTATATCCTTGTCTAGAAGGTCTATTGGACAAAAAGAAAACATACAGGTTTATTTTTTTTTTTTTATCAAAAAATCATATCCTACAGTTTCAGCCGAATCCGTTTCTAGAAGGTCAAACACTATCCTTGTCAGTCATATATTCAACAATAAAGATGTTATAACATCTAACGGCAGAAATAGTAATGAATAAAGACATTACTTCTGATATAATTTTATTAGAATTCATTTTCGTAGTTTTAGATGTTTATAATATATTCTTCTGAAGAAAAAAAAATAAACCAATGAATGAAGTCCCAAGAAAACATTTTATTGCATGTGCAAATTAAAAAAATTCACTTATCGCGCACATTTCTAACTAGTCAATTATTAATGAAGGCCGCAAAAATACAGCAAAACTAAAATATCTATAGCTGACTGTTTTAAAATGTCAAACGTTAGTAAATAATCAATGAATGCAAAAAATATTTGTAAAATATAACTTAAAAAATAGTATTATAAATTCATAAATCACTTCCATATTATTTCATTCTTCAATTTAGGGGAGCAATCTTTATATTAACATTGTTTTCTTGGATATAAAAACTAAATATTCAATTTTAAAAAATTTGGCAGTCGGGGGACTGGCTGACAGTCGTTTCACTGTGTTTGTAAAAAAAAGCACATGTATCGTATGCAGTGGTGCTTGTGTCAATAAAAATTGACCGATTTTCGCAAATGAAAATTTACGATAAAGCACTAGAAATAAAAAATGCAAATATTTAATGATGAATTCTTAATTTTAGATTGAAAAAGATTTGAATATTTCCTTTTGCTGTGACTGAAAAAAGTCATCATAAAAACTATAAAAACTCTTGGGTTTCAATGCCATATTTTTGTACACTTCTTGCATGCATACGGATTCGATAGTTGTGCTTATAAAACAAGTCACACGCACATGTACGCACACATATCAATTGGGTGTAATACAGTGAAATAAAAAGAGAGAAACTATATGATATTTCTCTCTTTCAACAATAGAATTCATATAAACTCACACTCAAACGTTTTCTTTCTGTACTTTTTTCTCAACCATATACTATATCATAGATATTTTTTTCAGCCGTAACTTGAGTATTAGACTCTACGTTTGAGGCCTTGGCGTTTTGTTTATATATTCTCAATTTTTACGAGTTTAAAATTAAAAATTTTAAGATTTAAAAGTTTAAATTCTTAACTAAGCAATTCCTAAGTAACTCACCGTTCCATAATAAGTTGTCAATTGAAAAATCAATATTTCTAAGATGGAGTTTATCAGATGAGAAATATAATTTTATAATAAACTGTAATTTAATTATAAATATAACTAAGTTTCGAACTATAGATATAATTTTTTTTAAAATGTAGGCTGAATTAATGACTTATTATGTGTTGTTAAAATAATTTATATTTACAATCAACTCTGCATCATAAAAAAATCAAACTCCTTGGTCAAATCAATATCATCATCAATCGTCGAGTGAATAAACTCAAAATTGACAATATAACTCAGAAGCTGTCTTTCAATTTTCATTATATCTGTTATGAAACTTGTCTTTATCTTTGATTTAGAAGCGTGCATAGCTCATTTTAATAAGATTTGATCATCGTCATCGAGTATAACGGTAATCGATCATTATAGACTTTATAGATGCATATTATTCCCAGAAATACGCTCAAACCTAGTTTGTGGTTTCAGTCGTAACGTGTGTAAACGTTGAGCAAGTCAATGGATTATCAGATGTATTGACAAGCCTCTCGAGTTCAATTAAACAAAGAATCAGTTTTAAACTTTTGAGCATCAAGTTCAAATAGATTCTTGGAAACTAATTTTAAGGAGATGTGCAAGATAAAATTTACCAGGTCATTCACTCAAGATAACGAAAAGAATTACCAAAATGACGAAGTATAAATAATTATAATATCAGTAATTTTTTTATAAAAAAATGAATAATTTAAATATTACCATTTTATTTTGATTATTAATAAGCTTTTCAACGTATCATATTAATGAGTTAATCTATCAACTTACAAGTATATGTGCATGCCAAAACAATACATAAGGTAGTGGTAGTGACTGGTTTATTTAATACGCTCAGAGAAAATCGTGACCGTGGCAGTATATACGTAACGAACAAAGTATTAACATACACAAACCGAGCGTACAAATCTCGCGTGGTGAAAAGTATGATAAAAAATAATCATTGAGTTGTTGCTGTTAATTTTCCAAACTGAAGCACTGTGTATATCAACTTGTTATTACAGAAGCAGCGGTAATTATTAAAAATTTTAAATAATCCAATTTAATGCTTTTTTTGAGAGAGAGAAAAGTTTACACTCAGATAGATCAATTGACACATTTTTGTAATAATTCAAAAACAAAATTTAGATTTTCCCTTTAATGTTAAATTTAAGCTTAAAGTACAGTAAAACGCTTACTATAGTTTGTAGTATTTTTCTTCATATATTTAGAGAATAATCGGAACTTCATAATGAAAAATTTGAAAAGTAAAATTCTGAACATCGTATGATCTTCAGGAAATCGAAATCTACTACTCCAAAGTAGTCACAAACAAGATCTCTTTTATCTATTGAAAGCAAATTCATTTTTTTTCTCCTTTTCTTTTTACGTTCGCGCACGGAACGTCGATTGAATGACAATCGGAAATGGATTTAAGGTAGCCTGCGGGTATACCTGAAATTTTACTGCTAGTGACGCGCAATTAGGTGAAGTTTTTCTGTTGTACGACGATTAATAGAGAGATATTTTCCAATGTTAACGAGGCTTTTCGAATCATTTTGGCTTAAAGCTTTTGTTTTTTAGGTCACCGATTGATAAAATTAATTTTCATACTGTATATGACAACGTTTTACAAGAGAAAGAAATAGATACATTTGTCAAATTAAATTTTAATTAAATATTTTTAAATGATATTTTAAAGGATAATTGCGTAAAATTAGAGTCGAAACATTGTTTAACATTCATTATAATTCTCATTATACTAATAAACTGTTGATAAAAATGTCATTGATATAACTTTCAATTGTACTTTCATTCTCTTAGCTACACTTTAATGTTTCAAAGTTATACAACATAATTTGTTTATATTTCATTTAATTATTTTCTTTTACAAACTTTTCCAAAAGCTATCTTTCATCTTGATGACATACTTAATTCTTATCTTGATTCTATTTATTTTTATTTAAATAATAAAACAACTACTGAAAGTAAGTATAAAAATTTATCAAGAAACACTGCACATACGTATAGATTATTAATTAATTGGATGAAAATAATTCTCATATGAGCGTTTGATCTAGTTTTATAAATAGAATCCATCAACTAAGACAAACAAATATTTCAATTTGCCTTCTAGTAATGTAAATACAAACTTTTCATATTAGGCTCGTAAAAACTTTACGTTGATTTTAGCAACATTATCATCAATCAGAATGCTACGTAAACACATGAATTAACTTTATTCGTTTATTAATCCGTTTGGTATATATGTTTTACTACAAAGTGAACAGCTATGAATGGATAACTAAATAGGAAGTATTAGCTCTTAATTCTCAATTGACGTTTATTGTATTTTTATTGGCTTTTTATAACTTTGATTTATGCAACAACGAATAGAATCGAATAATTGTCGATTGCTTAACCTGATTTGAATTCTCATGTGAATAGGAACTGGTTTTTTATTCATAAAGATACTTTAAATTTAAACTTTATTAAAAATTAAAAATTTAATGGATTCAAGAACTGTTTAAATTGATTTACTCTTTGACAGCTTGATTATTTATTTTTTTTTTAATAATGAAATAAATCATAGACCTTACTGAAAAATTTCATGTCAAAATTACACCTAACGGTACTTTAGGATTTGAGATGCTTTAAATCATCGATTGAGAATTTTTTTAAAATAGTCCCTAATTGACCGAAAATGATTTAAAACATGCCAAAATAAAAAATATCGTCACAAGAGATTTTGGCATAAGATCTTATGTAAGATTTTTCAAAAAGGGAAAAAGTGAGAAAAATTTTTGAAAACTTCTTAAAGTGCAGTAAATTGTAGAAAATCGTCAATTCTGCGAAACCAGGTTTTTTAATTTTTTACTCAAGATTTCTAAAAAAAAAAATTATACACATTTTTTGTTTGAAAGATTGTGTAAAATATTCTTGAATTTTTGCTTATGATTTGCAAAGTTTTATAAATTAAAAATAAATTTTCTCTTTTTTTGAATATATGGCAAATTTGTTCCATAGTGACTTCAATTACAACTTGTCAAAATGCATATATATTCTACGCATAAATTCCAATTAATGTTTTTACAATAATTTTCTTAATATCCATTAAATAAATAAAAAATTAAAATACATTAAATATACAAAAGAAATAAAGTAAGAAAAAATATTGAGAGGTTTGAACTAGCAATATTTAGGCAGCAGCATAAAACCTTCGTTACTAAGCTACAGAGAAATACTGCCTTGGAACTTAGAAACTCAAAAATGTTTATCACTCTCTTATCTTTGATCTATGGAATTAAAGAAATCTTATCATTTGGCAAAAGATATATACATATATAAATTCAAAACTTATTTTTATTATTAACGTAAAAATAACTTAATAGTTTCCATCCTACAGTTTCATACTTTATAAGTTCTGTTTGCTCATGTCACATCCTCCGAGAGGATATAGTTCGTACAAAGTATGTCAGAATAGGAAGTTCCAGAATATGTGCAACAGCCTGTTGTTGCATGTAGCTTGTCCATTGTTTTTTTGAAACCCATGCAATGGTGGGTACAGATGATCTATGTCACCTTTGGATGTCTTCAATGAAATGAGGCCATTAAAATGTACCATGAAAGAAGAAAATTTTATACACTCAGCCCATGTAAATTTGCATATTGATTTGGGATGATTTTCCTTTCCTTGTATCAGCATTATATTTGAGGTATGAATTTTCATCTTTACAATTCTTTAGCATATTTGTAATAGTATTAATAAATACTAAATATCTCTGTTCGGGTTATTCTATTAAGTATTTATTTAAAAAACAGTTTAACAGTTTTAAAAATACAACTTATTCATTATCAATATTTTACAAAGACTAGATAAAAAATTAATAGTATTATTTTGAAAAATATACTTTTATCATCACAAGACCTTATCACTTAGTTTCTTGTGTAAAAAATCCTTTTTATACTCAATTTTATAGGATATAAGAAAATTAACTACATGATTAAAATTATGTTTTTGTTTATTTACATAGAGAGTTAAAGATTACAGAAGAACTGACTGTAAAATCATTTAATCACAAGATATTTATTTTCCATAGAAAATAATTACTACATTTAAAGTAAAGTATTTGTATAATAAGATTTAAGCTGCGTGAAATAAAATTATTAAGAATATACTTTACAAAAATTAAAATTATATTTTTAATACTAATTATATGTAAATACTAAGAAATTATTTTTAGTCTTAGAAAACAAATTTTAACTTACAGCTTCTATTTAAAAAATAGTTTTATGAAACAATGGAATGATTCATATGACAATTAAAATAAATAAAAAATTTAATCAGTATTTTAGGCTTTCAAAAAAGTTCATATTTCAAAATATTTAATTTTTTTTACCAATAGCAATTTATCATTGATTTTGAGTACATTATTATAATTTGCATAAACTTATCATATTACTACTGAATAATTAAATTTATTATAAAATTAAAAAATAAAATGTAGAATACTTGAAACTAAGTAAATCATAGATCTCTTTTTGTTTGGTTTAATTTAATTTAACCTTTCAAATTTAATTCCTTAAAATATTGGTTGTGGTATTCATCTAGTTCAGCATTTAATTCGTCAACACTTGGAACCTCTTTTGAATTACTGGCATTTACAGCTCTGTTACCAATTTTATCAGATTGAATACGTGATTTGACATTATTACGAACAGGATTAAGTTCTGGAATATTTGTTGTTGTCATCTCAATGTTCATTTCTCGACCATCAAGTGGAACTCCGTTATATAATTGCATAGCCTTTAATAAAAAATTTAATTTTAAAATTTGTTTTTTGCTTAATTATAAAATATTTATTATTATTATACTAAAATTTTAAAAAAGAAAATAAAATAGAAAAAAGTTTTTAATATTGATTGAAAAATTATTTACAATCCCCAAATTATTATTTAATACTTCATTAATAATATTTTGTAATAATTTTTTTTGATGATATTATTGATAATAGTAGACAGTAATTTAAAACGATGAGAGATTAAATTTTTATTTTACCCTGGTAATTATTATATTATATCATAACTAACGTCATTTTTTTTTTATAGTCTAACAAAGTTTTCTTTTAATATTAAATTAATCTTTTTTACTTTTTTTTTTCTTAGAAGTATTAACAAAATATTATGTTCTGAAAATCACTTTTTAAAATGACAATTTTTTTAATACAACTACAATTTATATATGTAAAAAAATTTTATGCTTTTCCATAATTTTTGTTTCTTTTCAATCATTTTGTTGAAAAAAATACAATTACTTAAATATTACTAACTACAATTTTGAAAATTATTATTTAATTTCAAAATTTTCTATATAATAAATAATTTAAGTTTGTAATAAATTATTACCTTTTGAAATAAAAGATCTATAATATGAAATTTTGATGAATTGTTTTTCTTAAACAATCAGAATATAAATAAATATTATATTGAATTCAAATTTGTAAGTAATTTCTTTACGTATTTATTATGGAAATATCTTTGACCTCTTGAGTGTGAGGACAATTTTTAGGCCTATAAAAGTCTTTGTTTTAACACTTCAAGGAAAAAGATTTAAAAAACTTCTTACATAAAATAAAAAAGTATCATTCGGTGTTTTTGATATGTTTAAAAAACAATTGTATCAATTTCTTAAATATAAACAGAATGCAGTCGTAAAGAAAAAAATACCTGAATAGCGTCAGCTCGTTTTTCAAAAATAACATCGGCAGCGCCTTGAGAGCGACCAGTTTTATCGTAGTGAATTCCAGCCGATTTCAATGGACCAAATTCGCTGAAAAGTTCAATGATATCCTCGTCCGTAACACCAAATTCGAGATTCGTAATAATTAATTTGCAAGAAAGATTAGTCTTTCTGTGTTGTATGGAAGCCAGATTAACGGCACGTGCTCGCGCTTTGTTTCCTTTGTTTTTATTGTTACGGACAATAGCACCATTATTACGATCGCGTAGAACACCATTGTTTTTTTTCTTCTTCTTAGTAGCGCCGCTACTTTTACCACCAATATTTTCCTGTTTTATTATTTCTTCTAACGCCATATTTATCTTTTTATTCATCGTGTAATAATCTTCGGTACTTATATTAATTCTCTTTAAACTTATACTTTCACAGGTTACGTTGCAACTAGCCGGCTAAAATTTTTTACCATTAACTTGTATAATTAATTATTGATATTCAAGAAAATGCAGATTCTGTAAAGTTATTACCTTTATAAATTGATTGATTACCAGTATCAACAAACTTGAATATATAGAAATTACTTAAGTTTTAACTGAGAATTCTTAAATTTGATAAATAAATAATGTTAAATACACAAACAACTAAGTAATGTGCAATATGCAAGTGTGCAAGCTGTGCGTACAAAATTCCCGGTTGATCTCAGACTGAACTGAATCGTAGATGGAGCTCGCACTCGCACGGGACGCGCGCAAGGAATATTCTGTTCGCGTTCCTATATCCGAAGATTGGAACGCGTACGAAATGTTCTGTGCTAGTTGCGAACTCCATCAGTTTTCTAGTACTTCAGATTTTTTAATAATTTTAGAAGATTCTTATTATTACTATAACATTATTCAGAGTTTGTTAAACGACACATTAAAAACTTTAAATCAATTCATTTGAAATATGATATAAAATTTATTATTGTATAAAATATATTTCGATACGTGTTTTATGGCTTTTACTTAAAAATTTTTATTAGTCTTGGAATTTTGTTTTTCAAATTATAAGGTTTATTTTATTGTATCTTGATGTATTTTTTCTTCTTTATTATTTTTGTGAATAATTTTTTAGTTGTTAATTTTTACAGCTTTGTTAGACAGCCTAAAAACTAGCTTATTTTTAAAATTTTTTGTAAACTCTAAATTATTAAAAAATAAATTTTACACTTGTTTCATTCATAATTTTTTCATCTGTTAATCCTTGAAATAATGAATCTTGTTAAGCAAATTAAAATCGAAAAAATTTATTCTTGACTTTAAATCCAAGCGAAGTCATTCATAATTTATGATAAAAAATATTTCAAGTTATAAGAAATTTATTTTTAAATATTGAAAAATTAATAATAAATTCATAATATTAAAAATGAAAAGTAAATTGGAAAAAAAAATTTTTCACCTAAGATAAATCTGTTTCTAAAAAGGAAACATGGTTGTTACAATCTACTATACTAAAAAATCTCACGCAAAATTTTATACCAAATTATCATGTATTTAAAAATCTATGAAAATATAAAAATCCTTTTGATTTTCATTTCACAATCATTTGCATGTATTATGCAGTTTGTAATTTTCAAATAAATCATTTAAATGTAATATTTTAATTGAGTTTGAAGTGGATTTCCGCTTTGAAAATTTATTCATAAAATTATTTTTTAAGTTTTTACTTGAGATCTCATGTAAGATTTTATGTAGATCTCGTGTAAAAAAAAATTAATTATGAAACCTTTCCAAGCAAAAATCCGCTTAAAATTCAATTATAATATTGCATTTAAATATTTAATTTAAATGTTAAAAGCTTTATAATGCGTAAGAATGACTGTAAAAATGAAGATTAAATTGATTTCCATATTTTTATAAGTTTTTAAGTTGTAAGACATTTTGACATGAGATCTCAAGTGAAATCTCACGTAAGATTTTGCAGAAGGATAATTAAAAACAATATTATTTGCAATAAATAAGTTTTTTTGTATGAGAGCCGAAAATGAGAAAAGAAGTTGCGATTTTGAAGTTAGAATGCCAAAAATTTTATATATACGGAAAAGACAAAGTACAATAATTTTTAAGCAACATAAAAAAACAACATCAATTAATTTGCAATAAATTATTTTTATTTAATATTTTTCTTCAAAACAAAGTACAGAATAAATAAAAATATTGTCGTGCACTGTAAAAAATGGTTTTGAATTGTTATATGAAATTGAAAACAAATATTAAACATTTTAAAAGAAAGTCATCCATATGGACAGAACGAAGTTCATCTATTTCTAAATGATATTTTAAATCGCAAAAAATATAGATCTTCAAAGTACTAAAATTTTTTCAACTCGTTCATTCGTGCTGTATATAAGTTATGAAAAAGGGTAAACTTTAATTCTAGTAAGATTTTCTTTTGTTTGGTGCTGCTTATTTTTTATTTTTTTTCAAATGGTTATATAATATTTCCAATAAAAAAATCGAAAGCGATGTTGCATATCCAATCCCGAGAAGATAAAGTATTTTTGTTAATAGTTGAGTTTCTGTATTTAGATTTATGTAACTTATAGTTTGTTTATTCAGGTTTGCCATGAATTGATGTTTACTTATATTATAACCCTTCTGATTTATCAGAAATTCATTTTTTTTCCAGTAATCGTACATCACGTAATTCGGAATACCAGAATCTATTGCTCGGTGTATTATCGTATTAAATCTCTCATAATAAGGTGAATTTGGCGATAATAAATGAGCAAGTAATGAAGTAAATAAAGGTTCAGAAACTGGACTCAAAATCCAACCTTCTTGAGGTCGCGAATAATCCTCAGCTATTATAGATGATAGGTAACTTGTTGTTAGACAAGCGCTTATGATGCTGTCCCGAAATGTAAATTCATTACATGCTATTTGTGATGCATTCACAAATTTGAAGATTTTTAGTAGCTCGGGTTTTTGAAATACAAACAGTTTTTCCACCGAGTCACTAATGATAATAGTTATATTAGCATCAATTACATCTTGAAATGATTTAAAATTATGAAACCTCTTTTGATTTAATTGCATATCAAATAATAATTCCAAAATATTTATTGAATATGTTGCTGATAAAAAGATTAAGCATAAAAAAATTAATCTTTCTATATTTTTTTGTGGCATTCTTCCAGAAAATCCAAATGAAACAATAGTTATATTCAATATTGTCCATGCTTTACTGTGAAATTTTAACAAACGCGTGAATATAACAATAAATACAATAAAAATATTGATGAAAACTACTGATATAATTAAATTCCAAGGTACTGTATTTTCAGAGTAAATGTATTGTTTAATTAATAATTTGTAAGTGTGGAGATCAAATAAATAGCAGCAAAACCTCTCAGCGTATTGATAGGTCACTGGCACATAATTTATAGAAAAATCTATGCGGTTGAATTTAAAATCATTCAATACTTTAACCAAATTTTCATCCTTGTATATTACAACACTAACAGTGCAGTTTATAAGTTCAGTTATAATTTTTGTTAGTATTACATCAATACCAGTCATTTGATTCCATAGATCTTTTCCGGAAACGTCTTTTGGGTTATTGTCATTATTTTGTTCAACGTGCATCCGCAAAAGATTACCTACTGCAAATAAACTATATCCATGAAGATTATCAAGTTTATTTTTATACAATAAAACATTTTTTGAAAATTTTTCAATACTGTAACTGTTATCGAATGGATTATATTGATGTACTGATACACTATAATTAGGATTTAGTAAAGAAAATGGATCTAAATCAATCTTCAAGTCAATTTTTTCAATGATTTCAATTACAGTAACAAACAAAGCTTTAAGTTGCCACAAAACCTGAAGTAATCGTTTAATTTTTACAATTCTTCTTTGACTTGTGAAAAAAATAAGATAGTGAGGTTGCATTCCATCTCTAATTAAATTTATGAATATGGATTCCAAAAAAAATCCCAATCGCTTTGAAGTGTCAGTATTGTTATTATTAATATTGAAAATCATAATTTTAAATATACAACGTTCAAATTTCACTAATTCTTTTATAGCTATTATTGATTTTTTATTATTCGTGATATTCATTATTTCTCCCACGTTAACATGTAGAACTGGAAACGTATTGATGAATTTCTCAACTAACGCTGTAAGAATGAAGGAATCAGAATGTTGTGTTGAAATTGTAAATAAAATAACATGATTCATGTGCAGATATTCTGCAGCGTACTCAGTCACATATTCAACAATAAAGCTGCTGTTATAACAGCTAATGACAGAAATAATAATGAATAAACACATTACTCCTAATATAATTTTATTGGGATTCATTTTCGTTGTTTTGCATATGTATATACTTCTGAAGAGAAAAACGGACTGTGGAAAGTACCCTCGGAAAAAGTTTTATTGCACGCACAAAAATTGTATCATTAAAAATTTATCTTTTGCGCAGATTTCCATCCACGATTAGCTATTAGTTTATGAAGGCTGCAAAAAACATCAATACTACAAAATTGAACTTCATTTTTCAAAATTTTTAACCATTACTAAAAGACTTTTTTATATTAAAACACTTATTTTTTTGTATTTAAGATAGCACAATCGAATAACACGTACGAAATATCAAGGTGCAAATGGATGCTGTGGTAGAAATCACTAAAATATCGTAGAAAACAATTCAGACAGTTTCGCATAACAACCTTACAAATTTTTACACATATACGGTCTTTAATTCGAAATATTAGATAATTAGTGTACATTAATAATAATTAGAATAGGTTAATTTTTAATTAAAATCACAACAAAAAAAAATTGTAAAAAAAAATAACTTTAAGCTTAAAAAGGTTAAATATAAATAAATAATATGTAGTAAACAATCGATCAATTGAATTAATGTGAAAAATCAATAAATTTAAAAAATAAGTAAATAGTCCAATGAATAAAACAATTAATATAAATATATGAAGAAATCCACATCAGTTTTAACGCCTTACAGTTTTTATGATAACAATTGTATAGATATAGATAGATATTGATTTATTTTGTAAAAAGAGTACAAAAAGGCGGAGTATAAAAAACGTAAATTAAAATTTTTCTAAGTTCACCTAAGCACTTTCAAAAGGTTTTTACCTACCCTTTCAAATGCCCTTAGGATTCAAACTACAATAATTTATTCTAAAAATATTAAACTTTTTAGATAAACCGATATTTAACGAGGGGTGGGAAAAAAGTAGCTTAACGGGAGGGTACAAACAAAATATTTTATGAATTAAAATTTCTTCTGATTTTTAGATTACGTGCAGTATAATAAACGGATACAAATAGAGTTTCTTTTTTTTACAAAAGAAATATACTTTTATTTAATTAGCTAAAATCACTATCACTATTTTCATTAAAAAAGACACTTGATTCTATTTATATAAAAACTTTTAAAAGAAAAATAAAAAATTAAAGCTACTAAGGATTTAATATTATAAAGAAAAGAAAAAGAATGAAACACGATAAAAGAATAAAATTTATAGATCAACAGCTTAAAAAGTCTGATCTTTAATATGAGATAAGCTTTAAAGAGAAGAGTTGCTTTAAAGGTAATTGTATACAAGCATCAAGATTTAAAATCTATTTGCTAAAAGCAGAAAATAAACCTCGACATTTGTTATTGCAATTGTTCTTAAAAAATGATTAATTTTTTGTTTGTTTAAAAAGAATATACTTTAAATTTAAAAAAATATCGTAAAAGTATTCTTATTATTCGTGAATTAAAATTTTTTTAAAACTAGATTTTGATTCTTAATTTTTTGTATATCAAACATAACAGTTGACTTTACTTGGTAAGGTATTTTTTCCAAATTCATATTATAACACATTCATATGATAATACTGCGAGCAATAGAATCCGATATTTTATATTACATAATGAATAATTATTGAAAAAAAGATTTTAAAAATAGTTTAAAAAGCGATGTGAATGATTTAATCAAAGGTCAATCCGTAACAAGCCTTAATAAGCAGCCGTGAATTTCAGAAATCTCAATGCAGAAACTGAATTATTAACCGAAATAATGTACCTTCTAATAGGGATCGGATATTTAACGTCGTTTTCTATTTTTGTCTTGGAAATTTTGTACAAACAATTAAAAATGAAAAATAAATTACACTAAACAAAAAATTATATCCAAATAGAACTTGACTTTTTTAATAACTTACATACAGTACGGATAAAGGCATCAAAACTAATATTTCAATTTTCACGCTACAATATTAGAGGAAAAAGATAGGTTGTTTCAATTTCTACTAATTAAAAATTTGATCATGATAAAAATTGAATTTAACAATAAAGCAGCCATGGAAAAAAGATTATTATAGAGAAACTAATTAAAGATGATACTCTTTATTCCTAGGAAACGTCTTATATTGATAAAGGTTTAAACACCTTCTATATAAATTGATGGATGAATTTTTCTTAACTTGATATATTTTTTTATCATGAATTATGAACAACTTTGTTTACAATTCATGATAAATGTGAGTAAAAATCGTGATTTAAATCTTTGATCATTTTTTTCAAAAATAAAAACAATTAACAGACCATTTTTACATTAAAATACGTACAAATAATAAGATGCATTATAATATTAAAATGCTAAAAGGAAGCCATAAAACTGGAATTCAGCATAAAATTGGCATAAAAATATAATAAATTTCATATGCAAAAAAACATTTTGCAAATCAATTATAAATACTGTTAAACATTAAGTCCAATGCGAATTTTTTTCAAAAATCCTTAAAATCCAGCAAAAAACTCATAAATTTAAAAAATTGAATGTTGAGCCAGAGACATAAATTAAACCCTTACTACCTTACTTATTTTTTTTATATTTATTGATATTTTAAGTTGTTTTAATTTATCGATTATTTGTTAAAACTTATTATTTATTTAGATTTAACCTTTTAAAACTTAAAATTAAGTTTTTTTTTCAATTTTTATGTTTTTTGTGCTTTTGATTAAAAATTAACGTATTGCAAATAAAACCGAGTGCAATTAATAAATTTTTTATGCTAATGATTTACTTCTTTTAATTAATGACTGTACAAAACCCTAATTATTTAGTTTATAATTTGTGAAGTGCATATGTTTTTAAAATAATAAAAAATGAACTGATTCTCTATAAGCTCGTCATAAATTATCTCTTTTTTTATGAAATTTGTTGATTTTGTTTTATCTAATTATAAGAAAATTATAAAAAATATGGAATTTGTGCACAAATTCCATATTTTTTATAAAATTTATTTATTTTTTAATTTCTTTTGGCTGCTACAGTTTTCATGAAAACTGTAGCAACCAAAAGAAATTTGTGCATCACAAGTTTGTATAAAATTTGATAAAGTTTTCAGAATTTAAGGATGTTTATAAATTATTTTCTAATTATATGGAAAGATCAATCACCGTCAAAAATTAAGTATCAAACCTTTGGTATCTCTAATTTAATGTTGTCTCTCTTTCAAAGTTTTTTCTTTAGGCGAGGTTAAATGTCTTTTCCGATGATAATTATCTTTTTCAAAGAAGTAAGCTTTTCTTGAATTTCGTTTATTGTATTATACGTGATTTAAGAATTATGACAATTTTAATTAGGGTGATGTAATAGGAATATGGTTTGAGTATATTCTGGATTTTTTTATCTTTATTAAAAAATTTTTTGAAATATCTCTATATCATACTTTTTATTAATCAAAGTGACAGGGTGTAATAGAGAAATGTTTTTAAAACATTTGGATCATAAGAATGAAAAATTCGTAAAACCGCAATGTCAGTATTTTACATTCCCTTAATAAATCCTTTTTGGTTGTATCTAAAAGTTCTGTATATTGAGAAACAAATATTCTCTTTATCAAACTTAATTAAATACGATATATTCTTCTGCAATCAGTGCCGGATTTACCTATGGGCACTTGGGACACAGGCCCCAGGGCCTCCACCAGTTAAGGGCCCCTACAAAATATTTGTTTTTTTAATACTTTGAATCTACTATTCGTGAATTATTTTATATATTTATTAAAGATTTTACTGGTTTTTCGAACAAATCTCGAAGAAAAATTATTTTAAAATTATTTTAAAATTATTATTTGTTGCCTTGTCAACTAGAGAAAATATCGCATGTTGCAAGCAACATTTACAATCTATAATGATAAATATAACCATTTCCTTGACTAAAATGTACCGTTTGGTACTAGTATATTTCGATTATAACATCTATTGTGTTTAAGATAGAGCTGTCTATATCTTACTGATGATGAGCTAACAGACAGTCTCGTGCTCGAAACAAATACTTTTTTGATCTTTTCGAAGTTAGTTTTTTTCTTCTCTGGTTTTGATTCAGTTCTGTAAAAAAACAGAATAGTCATTATATCAGGAGATTCTTTAAAAATAATTTTTCTTTGAGATTTGTTCGTAAAATCTTTAATAAATATCTGATTTTTTCTTTACTCATTAAATTTAAAGATTAAAACTTTTGAGAATAGCATATGCTACACTAAAAAATTACTAAAAATGAGAATACCTATATAAAAATTTATATGTATAACTTGTACCTTGTAAGAATATGTTTCACCTCATACTGTTTTTTTATCATAGTTAAAATATTTCAGCAAATTTACGTACATCAAATTAATAATTTTTAATTGGTTAAAGTTAAGAGTTATAAATAAAAATATTTTATTTACTAACTAGTACAATTTATTTTCCAATTTTGAATTCCTTACATAGAGCCCCTACATCAATTGTGCCCCAGGGTCCAACAAATCTAAATCCGGCACTGTCTGTAATTTTTTAATTATTAAGATCTTTTTACTTTGGCTCGATGAAAAACTTCATGTTGAAACCCTTAAAAGTTTAAAAAGTAGTTGACATTTTCAAATTCGAAACAAAGTAATGGAGTTTCGATGTCTTTTTGTGGCCTTCATTAATAATTGACTAATAGTAGATATAAATGTGAGGAAAAACTGAATTATTTATGGTACAATTTTACTATGTACAAAAAGGAAGTAGCAAGGAAGGGCAAAGGAAGCCAAACCCTTTATTTTCCATTTTGGATCACTTTGATTAGCCTATTTTTGGCTGAGATATGACCATTTGAAAATCGTAATTTTTTAGACCAAAAAAAGTGGCGCGTTTTTTTTTTGCCGAGTGTATAATAAGTAAAAAAAATATAATATATATTTTATACTCTACTTAGCTCATTCGAAAGGTTTCTTTTTCAAGCTTTAATACCTAAGCAGTTTTTCAGGGATACCTACATTTACACCAAAGATATTTAAACTTAGTGTTTTGTGATTTTTGCCATAGATGGACAACAATACATCATCGGTAGTTACTGATCACTTGATCACATTTACATACGTATATCACATGATAATACGTACAATTCGTTTTGATAAATTATCGACTACGATACGTGTACTCCTAGATCACAAAAATATTCCTGAACAAATACATGAAAAGTGAAAGATATATATTATAAACACAATGTATATACAGTTTAGGTAAATCAATAACCACGTTGCAATTTTCATCCTTTTCGTTGCGCGCTCTGTGTAACAACGATGACGTTATTGATAACAGTAGAATGTTGGATATTTAACTATACAGCTAATTGTATGAGTATGCAGACTATTCGTGAACTCCAGAATTTGTGATTTGATTTTTTTAAAGTTTCTTTAAGTATTATTTTTTTTAATTCTGAAGATGAAGATGTTAAATTATTATATATTTTTTTTTACTTTAATATAAATGTAGCGTCGAAGATTAACATGAATTTTGTAAATTTTTAATCAAGGTTTTAAGAATTATTATATGTTTCTATTCTCGTTAGAACAATAATAGACATTTTACAGCGAGAAATTTCTTCTACCTAAAGTTAACAGGTAGTAATGTGGCTTATTATGACATGTTAAAATAACTAATTAGAAATTGATTAAGAAACTACTATTTGTTTATAAAATTGTTTCAATTTAATTAACTTTTTGAGAAAATAAAAAATTTTATTATATCAAAAAGAGTAAATTAATTGGATGATGCATTAAAGTATTTTCACCAATATAAACATCTAATAATTTTTTAATACAAAATCCTGTCTAAAAAAAACTCTAGCTTCAAATTTTAAAAATTCTCAAATTTCTAGCTGCAGTAAAAACTACTGCTGCAGTAGATTTTATTAAAGAACAGAAAAAAAAGGAAAAAAGGTACGGTTAGTTCACCCCTGCATAATATCCGTCGATATACTACATTATTAATGCAATTGCAGCGTAGCTAGTCCAGGTGTTCTCTATTTTTCTCCTCTCTTTCTTTATTCTTCTTCATTTTTTTATGTATATATCGTACGAATTTCTTTTACACGAATAAAATGATACAAGAGTGTTGTTGTTCTCTCAAGAGACGAAGTCTGGCCTATCTTAGAACCTTTTTTTTTCTTTCATTTTAGAAGCTCGTTTTCCATTCGCTTAGCTCATTCAAGCTGCGCCACATACGTGCAGGTTTTCTTTTTTTTGGAGTGTTCTCTTTTAAAACTTTCTTGGGCTGACGGCACGTTTCTCACGAGACAGTTTATTTTTTTTTATTTTAGATATGGGATAGTGATGGCAACGATTTGAAATTTGCACAGGCAAAATCTTTCAAATATTCTTATTTTTTCTTTTAAATAATTTAATAAGATTGTCTAGATTTGGTGAATAAATTAAATTGATTATTTAAATGATTTTATTTTAAAATTCGACGTTACGTGCGAATTTTTCACCAGTCAAATACTTTTATGAAGAAGAATAAAAGTATGAAATAAATACATAAGCACAACGAAAACAAAAATTTTAGTCGTACTTAATAAGAATTTAATTTAACTCAATTAAAAGTTTGTTAAATTAATCAACGATATGTTATCTAAAATAAACATTTTTCGACATACAGAAATATTTTTTTTCCAATCATTTTAATAAATATTTATTAAATATTACCAAATTATTTTCAAGATATAGCAGAAAACTGATAATTAAATTTATATATACTTTTTGATTGAACGTTAATTTTAAAGTATTTAATATAAATCATGAAAATTTAAATTAAATTTAGTTTTAAATGATATTTAATTACTTACTGGTGCAATATATTTTAATAAGAGTTTATATATGAAATGAAATAACTATTAATATATTTAACGAAAACGAGGTCGTCAGTGGTTCAACCAGTAGAGCGATGGATTCGTAATCTCGAGGCTCCGAGTTCGAATCCCGCTCTCGGCCGATTGATACAAGCACCACTGTACATTACATGTGCTGCAGTTCACAAACACACAGAAAATCTCTGTCGCTAATTAGCATTGATATATAGCATAAATACAGCGACGTTAAATAAAAAAAAAAAATTAATATCGTAAATACATTAATATTACACCACTATAATCTTCAACAAATACTTTTTTACGCTTTATATTTATTTTCCACATCATGTTTCAAAAGTCATTATTTTTTATATAAAATCGAAATAAAAAAAGATCTAAAATAGATCACTGAAAAAATTTTTTTTAATAAATATGATATACTAAAAATAGTAAAAAAATCATCGCTATATCTTTATCGTTTCGTATAAAATAACGTTAAAAACTTACTTCATGCGAGCTGAAGCCCCATTCACCTTCTTTTTTTTGAGTTTCCTTGAAGTAGTAGTAGAAGACTTGTCAAGAAAGAAAAAAAAATAAATAAAAAAGAAGGAACTGTCAAGTGGGAAGTACTCAGTGAGGATTTGCGGAAGAAAACTACGTCACTTTTCCTTTCTTGTACATGACACGTACAAGACTTCTTTGATCAGTTACCGTAAAGAATAATTTATCGAACAAATTTTGACGTAAAAGCATACTTTATTTAATATATTCTATGACACATCAAAATGAACTGATTTTACATAAAATCTATAGCTTATTGGCATACGGACTAGTATTTTTAAAATAGAATGTATAATAATAATGATGATGTTATTATCAAATTTTGTATAAATATTTATAATTAGCTTATAATGATTGCATTAACTTATATTTTTATAGTAAAAACAGTTTTTCTAAGTTTTGAGATTTTACTTTAATTTCATGTACAATAATGATTAAATGATTTTCAAATATAGCAATCTGTCAATATCTCATAAAATTAGTACCCTACAATGGATTAGATAGAAAACAATCAATAATTCTTTTATAGCTGTTGTATCAGCAATATTTAATTAATACTTTTATTTCTAATAGGACATTGTTAATCAAGGAATGAAATAGATGATTTTTGGCAGAGTTGGGTTTAGCGTCCGAGTGAATCGAAGAAGCCAAAAACATTTTGCTTCCTTGGTTACCATATTTTTTCACACGAAGGGCTTCAAATTCATTCTAATTGCAAACATAAATTGAGTTAGGAATAAAGCACTATATGCAACTCGGAAGCAAAGTGTATTTCTGCTTCTAGTATTTACTCTCCTCGCTTTCTTTCACTCGCTCGAGTCACATATCAGAAATATACGACTTTACTCCCTAGTTGCATAATGTACTATTGCACATGTATTCAAATCAGTCACTTCGTAAATGCAAAACAGACTCGAGAAAGCAAGTAACGAACACTCTGTTAAAAAATAGTATATCGAGATATCGACATATTTGTCTTAATAAATGATATGAGCTTATGTAATGTTAAATTAATATTTCAATGTGAAAGTTTTGAAAAAATTTCATTCTTGATTTTTAAGACCATCATTCATGTATTTTTCGTATTTTAAAATTATTCAACTATTAAAAATATGATATTATGTCTCGTAAAATGAAATTTATTTGAAAATTTCAACGAAATGATATTTTTAGAATGACAAAGTTTTGTCTTTATTATATAATATATGAAAATTAAACATCTATACATATTGCATACATTATTAAATTTTCGATAATAATGCTGATTTTCGATTAACTAAATCTGATAATTTATTTGATTCCATATCTTATAATTATACACATAATATATTTAAAGCTTAATTAATCCAGATTTATTTTAGATAATTTATTGATTATATAAATTTATGTATTCAAAAGTTATCTTTAATAATTATGACTCTATATGCACTTTATATATAATAATATAAATAAACTTTCATCGCTTTTTTTTTATTTTTTGATATATTTTTTTTTTTCTCTTTAAATAAAATTTTTTTATTTCATTATTCTCATTCTATACTTAACGCAATTTCTTTTTCTCATCTTATTTACTTTTTTTGTTTGACAATAGTTTAAAGATCATATGAAAAAAATTCATGTTTTAGAGTTTATATTTCTATACATACTTACATAGATATATTCGAAATGTTATAAGCACCAATATTTTAAGTTATACACGAGTTTGGAAGACCCATTAGTCAGAGTTTTTAGAAAATTCGTAACCTTTATCTTTCAAGTAAAACTTTACTATTATTCTAATAATAAATGCCCTTTTTCGCAACGGTTCTAATATATTTTTCCAACGATACATGTTAAACGATTCTTTGAAAAAATTTATAATGTTATTATACTTCATAAAAGTAAAAGCAAACGTTAAATAACTAAATTAAAAGTCAATTAAATTAAAATTCAAACTTTATTTTAAAAGTTTTATAATAAATATTAAGTTAAAAGAAAAGTTGCTTTATCAACTTAATTTAATATACCAGTTCATATTTATTTTATTCATGAATTCAATATAAACAAAGTTTCCTAAAGTTTAAACAATGATTTTAATCTAAAATAGATTTGAAATACGGCTAAAATAAACATTTATCAAATGAAAATTTAAAAATAGTAGTCTAAATTTAAAAATTAAATTTTTATTTATTTTAATGCTAAAAATTTTCAGCGAAAAAGGTAAAACTAAAATAATTACAATAGAAAAAAGTTGAAAAAATTATATTTAAATTGTATGTTTAAATAAATATTTTAAATTTAAATCAACTTTAATAAAAGAAAAGATAGACGATATAAAGAATGAAACCAAGGGGTAAATAAAATAACAAAAAGTATAATAGAAAATATCCTGTTGGCTCACAAGTCTCCTTCAAGTATTCACAAAGTGAAATCGCGCGTAGTTTTCTTTAAAAAAGTTTACTCGTCCCTTCTATAAATGATATTTTTATCAATACTGAAAAAGTATATGTTGAAAAAGAAAAAAAAAATTTATAAGATTGAAACTTGACGAGGGAATAAGGATTTGAAGTTGAACGCTTGAAGTTTAATGATGAATGTAAAGTTTTCGTTCAAGAAAAGATAAAATTGTAACAAAATATTCGTTCAAAAGTTTGTTTGAATTTATTTCTAGCTAAAAGAAATCTACAGCTCTGTTCTTTTTATCAAAATCAATAATTTTTTCAAGATTTTAAAATTATTTAAAAAGTTAATAAATTAATTTTGAATAAACTAAACGATGAAGAAAAATGTTATTTTCCAATTTGTCACGATAAATTATGTATAAAAAACGTTGTAATTGATTGATCCAATCCTGAAGAAAGCTTTATTTACTCAATCATTTAATTTGAGGAAAAAAAAAATCCAATTTCCTTTAGCAACAAAACATCCAATTCCTCATTCCATCGTCCAATTTCCTTTCTTCCCTTAAACAATAAAACCCGTAGTTCTTGATGATCTCAAAACATCCTAAGCTAGTTTATACGAAAAGCAGCAACACTTGCAAGAAAGTTAAGTGCACCCTATATGCATTGTCATAATAATTCAAGAAAGTTTTGTATGGTATAACGAACAATGCCTAACATATACAAAAGACAATGGCGCCTTGACTTGCACTTAATTGAACTGACGGCGATATACAAGTTATGCGAATAACCTCCTTAGTCCTTACACGTTATATAAACACATGTATATATATTTATAATGTTAACGTAAAGATCCCTAAGCACATCTAGCTATATGCAAAGATGTAAGGCTTTAAGCAAAGGGATATGAATATATGAAGAGAAATGTGGAATGTGTATATGTATGCATGTACAAGAGAGGAACTAATTTTGGTAATTGAGATATCGTATTATTGATGCTAAAGCATATTATTGGATTTTGTCTTGGGAAGGTCAATATTGCAAATTTGATGTTTGGTATCTTATCAACCTAAACGTTACATTTGCTCGAGGCTGTTGATTATGTGTCGAAAGTTTTATTTTTCTTTCAAGTATAATTCATTATAATAAAAATTTTTAAATTCTAATTATATTTTAATGCACAAATATTACCTATTTTAATTTTACAATTTATAATCTCTTATGATAAGAACATTTTTTTTAAAATTATTATTTCTACAGGTATTTATATTTTGATTTTGCGATAAATTGAAAATTTTCTCTTTCTTAACTATCAATTTTGACACTTACTTTTTTCTTTTTTTATAGATTACATAATTTATTCTTTATAATATCAAAAAAAAAGGATTATTTTACATAAACCAACGCCATTTGGTGCGTGGCAGGAGAAAATAAAAGATGAAACAAAAAAAGACAAAAGAATCTCGTTATCGCTTCAATACAAATACCCTCGAGAAAAATATGTTTCTAATATTAAACTTTTAAGACGAAACTGATCTATTGTTATAAGGTAGAGAAGTTATAAAAAACCAAATATAAGAAATCACTAAGTATACGTAAGAAGTTATTTTCAATAACTTGTTACGAATATATATATATGTAGACGACAAAAGAGTAAGAATGAAAAAAAAGAGAGAAAGGAGCTGATCGTGTATTAAAATTTTGTGCACGACTCGTGTATAGCTCACAAATATTGTATTGTATAACTTTCAATTGAGTTTTCGTATTATAATACGAAATTTTGCTATAACGAGCAAATAAAATTTTGTACGTAAAAGTTTTTCTATTATTCTTGGTATTTGTAACAAACTATTATTTTCTACATTATATTTTTAAATTTATAATATTGAATGGTAACATTTGTATAGCTTGAATTTTCTTTTAATAAAATGTGCATAGGTATTAGATATATACGATTTAGAATAAGTTTTTGATATATTTAAGGTATATAATTATCGTTATATGACATTGTAAAACTTTATTTTCATCAAAATAAAAATTTTAATATTCAAATGGATTTTAATGAAGGATTATGGTTATTAAATCTAAAAAAATAATATAATTGAAAATCATTTTTTTATTTGGAAATTTCAATAGTTTTGTAATATCTTGAAAATACAAAAATTAAAGCATTTTAGAATACCAATGTTCAATTTTTTTCTTACAATTTTTTCTTAAAGTTATAAAAAACTTTTGAATTTATTCATTTAGTTTCTATCCTATGAGAAATGTGAGGTAAAGCTTGCGTAAAAACAAGGTGAAAAATAAGTAGTCATCCACAAATTTTAAAAGATATGAAAAGAATTATCATCATCAACGCGCAAGATTCAAGACTATAAATTATAAAATTGTTATATTAATACTATTCTCTATCTGCTAAAACTTATGAATATATTCAACAAATTTTAACGAGCAATTGTAATAGAAGCGCTCACTTTAAAAGCTCGTCGTAATTTCAGAAATTTTTTCTAATAATTTTTCTTTTTTTTCTAAATCCTCATTTTTATCTTCCTCATCTCATTCTATATTTGGTTGGGAATTGTTTATTGAGGAGGAAAAATCTGTAGGCAAATTCAGTAAAGTAAAATTCTTCAGAAAACGTCCTATGGAATACGTAAGTGTTTTAGTAAATTCGGGTACTTTTTCTGCACAAAACCATCAAATCTCATATTTAACACACCGTTTCTTCTCATATTATTGACTGAGCAATACACTTGAACGATCTTCACAATTAGAAAGCCATTTGGAGCGCGGAACACTTGAACGGTCATTCATCTAAGTATGTTCTACATTAAAACCAGCTTAACTTAGCAAGTTCCGTATGTTTTTATTAATAAGAAATCAAAATTATAAGTCAATAATAAATGAATAAAGAATTTTAAGTACGGAAGAATTTGGATTTATGAATATTTGGATTTCAAGTTCAAGAATTTCAAATTTATGAATTTAAGGTTTATAGCTTTCAAATTTTGTATTAGTATATTTTGAACTTTAATATTATAGTATTATATATATTTATATTTTGGTTTTTTACACTAATATTGACGGTCGAGATAAAAATCCTGCTTTTTTGCATTTGGTATAAGAAGTCCACCATTTCGGATTTTTTTTACATTTAAAATGATTTCTACAAATGTCAAGTAGTAGATTTCTTCCACAAATACGAAATGAGGGATTTCTTCTCCCATGTACAAAATGTACAGCCAAACATTAAATGACCGGATCTTAATCTTGACCTGATAAAATTTGAAGTCTACATTTCCAGACCTACTCATAGATAAAGTTCTGAAACTCATAGATCCAAAGTGTTGACTTATAATTTAATTTGAATGCATTTTTTTTCTTATGTACATTTGTATCAATATTAACACATTTAAAACCGAAATATATTTTATGTGAAATAATTGTAGTACAATAATCAATAAAATTCTCATTCTCAAGAATCATCCACACTATATATCAGTATATTTTTACATCAACAAAGAAACAAAAAGTTTGACGTATTTTGGACTAAGAGAATAATGCACCTAACGAAGATTTTTAAAAAAAGCGGACAGAAGCGCACAAAATATATTTACATAATATATGTAAAGATATAAATTTTGTTGCAAAACTTCTTCTTATCTTATTTCTGCTTGCAGGAGATAAAGAAGTTAAACTTGCTTTCAAGCTTAGCCAAAAAAATTTCAGCTGCAAACAAAAACTGTAATGCTTCTGTTGTTTATGAGATAAGTATTTTTGAATTTCTGTCGTGGATTCGTTGCTTTTCCTTCTTTCTTTAAGCAGATTTTAAATTTAAGTATTTTTAGAATTTATGGTAATTCATGGTAAGTATTTAAATAAATATATTTATTTAATAAAATTTCTGCAATGCTTTTTAAAGTTTAACGTATTGTTTATTTCTTGTTTTTACGTTCATAAATAATTAATTTTCAATTAAAGATAAATATTAATTAATATTTACTTTCATTATCGAGTCATGAAACTTCTTATAAAGTAAACAATATCCAAGTATATTCTGACCACAAAATATTAAAAAACGAATTTGGGTAATTAAGTTTCAAATAAAATTATGGGAAATCTTATTCCATTTTAAATTGATTAGATCAACTTTGATAAAACTTATTCATCTTGTTTATTTACCTATGTATTTTTACTCTCTATTACATTTATCTTTTGATATATTCTTTGAAGTAAATAAGTATGAGAAAAAGAATTCACTTTTTTTTTAAGAACTCAAGTTGAACTCAAACGAAAAATCGTAAACGTACGTTTCGAAAGTAGCATAAGAGATTGCTTAAGTAAAATCGACGTATTTTACAAATAGTTTTGTACTTTGAAATTGTGTAGAAAAGTTTGATGATAAACTTTCGTAGCTTGAAACCGTACTTGAAAAAAATAGTGAGCGTGTGTGTATGTGTGTGGGTGAAAAAAGCTCAACAAAATGAAGATTTGAAATGCTCAAAAAGACCGAAAAAAAGAGAATTCTTTTTTCTTTTGGGTCATAAAGACTCATCCAATCAGGATTACAGTGAGAAAGTAAAAAAAAGAGAACGAAAAGAAAAAAAAATAGTAAAAGACAATGCTTTTTGCTTCAGTGTGAAATTCTCTTGAGAAGTTTTATCTTCGTGAGAATTGCTTAAGATATCAGACTTCGCCTACTTACGTTTAGTAAAAAGAATCATGAAAAAAGTATTCTTGAAAAAAAAAAGAATTTCACGAATTTTTTAAGACGCTTGTTTTCTTTTGTTAAACAAAGCCAAAGTAAAAAAAAATTGTTTCGAGGCCAATTTTCATTTCTCAAATTAAAAAGTTTGCTATCGAAATTTCATTCGTAATGTGATCTACAATCCTTCTTTTTTATCTTGTCAATAACAATATAATGCTTTCTCTATGAGAAAGCAAAAGTAATTGAACCTTGTAATTCTTACAAACGACAACCTTCTATAAACTTTAGACAAATCCTACTAATGTATTGACAAAAAAAAGATCAATTGAACCTTTTCTTTTAACATACAAAACTATTCAAATTGTTCAGTGCTTTTGAAAAACAAAAAAAAACAAAAGGATAAAGTAACTGCACACTGAGAGAAAGAGAGAGAAGGAGGGAATACATGGTCGATTGATAACGGAAAAACATTGAAAAAGTGTTTTTCACAATTTAGAATTTCTTTTCTTGTTTGTAACAGATCACGCGTGTGCACATAAATCCCTATCTTTACGATACGGATGAAAAGTAAAAGCAAAACAAAAGGGATCGCTCAATGTATAGCTTGTTTGAATGTAAGAGGTGAAAAAATACAATCTTATATCATTTCATATTATTCAGACGAATAGATTTATAGTTTGAAATATAGTAAATTCGATTCAACTAATTTAGTTGCATAGATAAATAAATGGATAAAGTTTAATACTTGGAAAAAATAAAGATAAAAACTAATCCATACTTGTTTTATATACTTATCATCAAAACTTCTCGTAGCCACAATTTTTATTGTACTTGAACTAATAAACATACTAATTTTATAGTTTATATTAGGTACGAATAGTGTACAGCAATATTCAAGAAAGATAAAGAGAAATAGAGAGTAGAATAATCAGTAGAAAAAGAAAGTAAAAAAAAGTACATAAGAGAGTAGAAAGGGAATAAAGATAAATGAATAAAGATAATGAATGGAAAGAGGGTCTAGGAAATATACACCTTTATAGATATATATATATATATGTGACTATGGAAATACAATCGTATGTTAAAAGAGTACATGTTAAGAAAAAAAAGTTAAAATTATGAAATAAATATAAAACAAAGGTTCATCTAACGTTATAACATTGCAATATTAGAATAAATTTTCGTCTTAAACAATAATTGCATTAAGGTTTCTCGCTTTAATACATCAACATAATAAATTGGAAATATAAATCTCAGCACTAGTCCTTGAAATTTCTACTATACCTTAATGAATTGCTATGACTGACAAGAGAAAATAGCATAAAATTAAGTGTTGTAGTTTAAAATAAATGCCTTTACCTCGCTCTACGTCTTAACCAACAACTCAGAAAGGTCATGAAAGTATTTCATCTAGATATATAGACATATACATATATAAAAGACAAATAGAAGATAGCTAGTGGTCTGCATGGATAAATAGTGATGTGCGCTATTTGTTCAGGATTACTTTGGAGTGTGCCGATGCAAGCTCAAAGAGAAATCCTTTTCGGTAATTCGAGTAAATTGCTTCATACACGTATAACCGCACACATACATAGAAAATGTAAAAAGTCAACGAAGAACTGCATGACTCTACAGACTACAACAGCTCTTTGCCGATTTGTCAGACTTGAGGACGCTGGCACTGCTCACCATTTCTTCTCATTCTTTTATCTTACATATGTTACGAGCTCTCTATCTTGCTCTTTTGCTCAAAAAAATAACGAAAAGATTTTAAAAAGATTCTTAGAATATTTGAAAAACAAATTTTTAATAAAAATATTAAAAGACTATTAAAAAGTAAAGATTTATAATCCAGCGATATTTTATATCATATATCAAACTAATTAACTTAAGAGAAATATGATCATAAATATCCATTATATTAAAATATAATATATATTACCACTTTATTCATTGTCATTTTATATAATGATGACAAAGAAAAATTTGTAATTATTTACATTGATTGCAATACATTAAACTAATTCTAGAAAGTACAATATAGAATTCCAACATGAAAATTTATTATCTTAATGGCACTTTAAAATACATGAGGGAATAGTTAGATATCGCTGCTTGCACTTGGGAACACATCGCGTATGAATCGCGTGATAAAGTTACAGTAAAGTTATAAAAAAACATTGATTTTAAGATAATAAAATGAGATGAAATTTATTTATCACTATTAATTAATTACATAATATGTTTCCAATGTCATCTATATGTGACTTTTATAAGAATTTCAGATATCAAAATATATTTTTCGCTATGATGTGTGTGAAATTGAATTTTACGTATTGTACGCCTACATTATAAAAAAATAACTTTTATTACAATTGTATAAAGTTTTAGATTTTGATTGTGCGTCTGTACCAACAGTAAAAAAATATATCGAAACGTAACCACGTGGACAAAGTTCAACTTTGCACATGGATTTATGTTTAAACATTGTCACAATTAAAAGTGTGAGAGAAATTGATATTGAACACATATAAGGTTTTGTATAATTTTAAACTTTAATACTTACCATTAAAAAAATAGTATGTGATATACATGTGTAGAGATTCCTGCACTCATCTATTTGTCATCCTCGCTTTTCTCAAGCAGCCTTCTTTTCATTTGTATACTATTTAATATTTACTTCGTATACTCATAAAGAGATGTATAATTACATAAAAATAATTTTTTTTTTTTTAGTCTTACATACTTTATTCAACTAAAGAAACTAGATAATTTAGATATGAAAGTTGAAACATCTTATTTTTTTATTTATTGAAAAAAAAATTAATCAAATCCGTAATAAAATAAATCATTTTTCATTCCCTCAATCGACTTTGCCCTGGCTAGCCAACAAAATCATAAATAACATCTCCGCCTTTATTTCCATTTATTTGACCTTCTTAATAACCATCAATACAATCTCAAGCTTATTTTATGTGCTTTCTTCACCTTATATATATATATATATATATAAAAGTGTATGTACGTTTGTATATTTTCTATTTTGTTTTTTTTTTATTTTGAGCTTGTTCATGTAAACACATCACGTTTTTTCCTCTCTTCTAAAGCTTGTATAGTGTATAAAAAATGTAACATAAATATCCGAAATGTTATTTTCGTTCGATTCATGTACCAATATATATATACATCCATACAGACATGCGAATGATTTTAAGATATATGTTACGCTATAAGCGATTATAGTCGGTTTAGTTTCATGTTCATATATACACGTTAAAATTGATATATCTAAAAATTGACGAAACAATCAAACTAAAAAACTTAATAATATAAAATCAAAATGAACGAAAAAAATTAAGAAAAATTAAACATTGCATATAAGATAATAAAAATTGTATTAAAAGCAATATACCAAAAATAGAATAGTATATTATTCTGATTAAATCTGGCTTTTATTTAAATACCTTCGTCACTTAATAGCATTTATTTCCGTTATATTTATAAGGTATTAATAGTATAATTTCAATTATATTTAAAAATTTGACAATAAATAATTAAAAATTCAATAAAAATAATTAATGTTCATAAACATTAAACTCTTATAGCAATACAAACTTATTAAAATTACATAAAAAAAAAATTTCTGTCATTATAGATAAACAATAGAAATTATAATACAGTCATCATGAATGAATGCCATCTTATGTATAATATCCGATTATGTGCACCACTCACGTAAAGAATACAAAGTAAAAAAAAGCTAAAGTATTAGTTATACGATTGTACTTTCTTGTTTATGACGAGCCATACAAGTTGCCGATACTTTATTTTCACTCAAGCTTTCAAATTTTAGTTTTATTTGTAGACATACATATAAATACGTTTTATTTTATAACATACGCGATAGATTTTTCTCCTGTTCTGAATAAGATACTAAAATATTTTTTTATCAGTCTAAATGTAAATAATCTTTTGATTGTTAATTTGTTTATTATTTATTCTATTATTCAATATTATTGTATTAAATTATTTTAACTCAACAATAATAATCTTAGTCTCTTTATTGATTCGAAAAGCGGGTCGAAAGTAAGATATTACTTACTCACTATTCAATTTTTAATTTGTGAAGTGTTTGCGTGTTAAAAATTAAAAAAAATAAATTGATCTTATATAAACTGTTAAAGTTTTTAAATTCATTTTCTTTCTGACCGATACCGTCGAAAATTTAGTCATAAAGAAATTCTAAAAACTCAGATTTGTGAAAATTATAGAGAGCTTCTATATTAAACTATAGGACCCTTAATGTTATCTTTAAAAGTGATGTGGCTAGCGTTTCCTTTTGAATATGAAAATATGTATATAAAAAACGCTGCCAAGTGCTTTGGCGGAATGCTTTCTCATAGAGTTCTTTGAGTTTCATTAATTTTTTTATATTTATTTAAATGTGATTTTAATATTAAAAAATTGTCTAACATTAATATTTACTCATATTGTACTTTATAAATTTCGAACATATATGCTAGCTGTTTGCTTTTTCAACATTTATAATTTATTTTAAATCATCAAGTAATACAAAAAAATTTGTTCTATTGAAAAAATGATATAATGTAGTAATAAAAAGAATGATGACAACAAAATTTCTAATCATTATAAAATGCAATCATATTTATATATAAATACAGTTCATGTTTATGGCTCTATAAAAAAAACTACTCTATGAATACCAATTTTCAATAGCTTCCCGTCTAGTTATACAAAAACATAGATGGTATACAAAATTTGAAGCAAATCCATCGAGTAATTTTCGAGATCTAACTGGTTAAATAAATAACATTTTCTTTTCAAAATTTTAAAAATGCTCTAAAATTAAAACTACGCTATGAAAATCAATTTTTGAAAATTTCTCTTATTTTGGCAGTCGCAAATAATTTCCCTGCAATTTTTAGAACAAATCTATCGAGTACTTTACGTAGAATAAAAAAAAATAAGAAAAGAAGAATCGAAATTTTTTTTAAATCTTTAAAATTCTCTAAAATTGCAACCACGCTAAGAAAATTAGTTTTCAAAAGCTTATTTTTTTCAGACAATAGCGAATTAATTGTATAAAAATTTTAGAGAAAATTTATAGTATGGTTTACGCAAAATAGAAAATAAATGAAAAATGAAAATTTTTAAAAAAATTTTCAAAGTGCTCTAAAATTAAAACTGCGCTGAGAAAATTAGTTTTCCAAAACTTTTTTTCTTCAGACAGTAGCGAATAAATTGCATACAAATTTTGGAGCAAATCTATCAAATGGGTTTCGTAAAATAGAAAAAAATTAAAAATAAAAATTTTAAAAAAAATTTTAAAAATGCTCTAAAATTAAAAGTGCGCTAAGAAAATTAGTTTACAAAATTTTTTATACTTTTGGCAGTCGAAATTAAGTTTCATACAAATTTTTGAACAAATTCTTCGAGTAGTTTACGTAAAATACAAAAAAAAATGAAAAATCGAAATTTTTTTAAAATTCTTAAAATGATTCTAAAAAAAAACTACTTTAAGAAAACCAATTCTCAATAGCTTCCGCACCAGTTCATCAAAAAATTGAATTGTATGGAAAATTTGAAGTAAATCCATCGAGTAGTTTTTAAGATTTTATTGGCTTAATAAATAGAAACATTTTTTTTTTAAATTTCAAAATGCTCTAAAATTAAAACTAAGCTAAGAAAATCAGTTTTTAAAAATTTATTTTATCTGGGCAATCACAAATAAATTCCATGCAAATTTTGAAGCAAATTCATCGAGTAGTAAACAAAAAAAACCAAAAAACGAAAAATCGAATTTTTTTTTTTTTCTTAAAAAAACTTTAAAATGAAAACTACGCTAGAAAAACCAATTATCAATAGCTTCCCAGCAAGTTAGTCACAAAACTAAATTCCATGCAAAATTAGAAGCAAATCCATCGAGTAGTTCTCGAGATACAGTTTACTAACTGAATTCATACATCCACACACACACATACATACAGACATTTTCTGGAAACCACTTTTTTCGACTCACCGAGTTCAAATATGTACAAATTAATGAAAAAATAGAAAAAAATTTTTTTTATCGATACAATGCTTTTTCTATGAGAAAGCAAAACTAAAATAATTATGTAAATATTTTGTAAGAATTACTATATTTTCCAGCACTTCAGAGTAAAGAGACAATGTAAAAATATAAAGGGTACCTAATTGAACTCGAAGTAATGTAATTTCGAAAATTTAGTTAAATTCTAAGTGAAAGGTTCCTAAATAAAAAGGCTGGTTAAATGTATGAAATTTTTTTCAGAAGTACCATATCATACTCTATGAATATAATAGAAACAGAAACACTTTAATGTTAAATTAAAAAATTAAAAAATGTCTTATTGATAATAACATTGTTTACACAGTTAACGATCTTACCTATAGTTTTATGTCAATTAAAATCATGAATTTATATTTTCTTTTCTTATTATAAAATCTTACAAGTTTCAGTTTTAATCTTTAACAGTGAATCATTGTAAATTACGAAGTCGTCAGTGGATCAGTCGGTAGAGCGATGGATTCGTAATCTCAAGGTACCGAGTTCGATTCCGGCTCTCGGCAGCCGATCGATAGCATCACTGTAAGTTGCATGTGCTTTGTTTACAAATACACTGTTGATCTTCATCGCTAATTAGCATCGCAATGATAGCACAAATACAGCGACGTTAAATAAGATTTAAAAAAAAGCAAAATAAAAGCATAAAGAATTCAATTAAAAAAAAGTAAATTAAACTTTTAGTGTAAAAGAATTAAATTTTTTTTCTGTATTTGTGTTGGTTAATAGAAATTCAAAAGAGCCCTTTAATATTTACGCGAGCGTATACAGAAAACAAACCGAAAAGAGCGAAACTAATATACTTGAGATACAAAGCAGTAAGAGAAAGTATTTTTAAAGAAATATTTATCATTATAATATATTTTAAAAATTTTATTGATTAATTTAATATAAAATTTAAAAAATTATGCTAAAAAAGAACATGAAAAGCATAAATTTTTAGTAAATTTCAAAACTTCCACTAGCTTAAACGTAAAGTATAACAACTTTCCCTTGAAATAAAGAAAAAGCCAAAAAAGAGGAAGTTGACCCTTAGAACAACTCCATAAAAACATTCTTTCTCTTCTAAACAAGGGAAGAAAAAAAAGAAAAAGAAGGCAAGAAAGGGCAGAGTCCGGAAAAGAAACGAACAATAAAGAAAAGCGAGTCAAGAAGAAATAAAAAAAAAATAGCAGAAAAGAAAAAAAAAATATAGGGAGAAGGACATCGGCATTGCAGGCACGTCGACACAACCTTTGCGCATCGATTGCCCGCAAGCTAAAGAAAAGAAATGAAAAGAGAGTATATGTACGCTGGACTTCTCTCTTTTGCTTTTGCGCTTATTTGAAATTCGAAGAAAAACTCGTAAGTTTCAACTCGTAAGTTGAGAGTTGATTTCTTTTTTTTATCGTATTTTTTTTTTCTCACAAGGAAATGTACAAGATTATGCGAATGGGTGTATGGAAATAAAAAGAAAGAGTTTGAAGATAACATTGTTTTATAGTTTATAAAGTTGTTACTCACGTTGCAAAATAGATTGACTGCATTGAACCTTTTTTTAACTCACCTGTAACATAAAGAAATATTTTATTAAGAAACGTGCACAATATTAAGATTCATTGAGAATTTTAAATAAAATTATTGTGAAATTTTTACGTTTAAATATTTTTATTTTCTTCATCGTTACTATAAATAATATTTGTTTGATATAAGCACAACTATCACGAATTTAAAATAAATTCATTGAAAACTTGTTTATTTAGATTTTAAAATAGATATTCTAGAAACATTTAACCATACAATTTTGAAAAAAAAAGAAAATCTTTAGTTTTAAAAGATTCAAAAGTAATCCAAAGTTCAAAGTTTCAATTCGGCAATTCGCCACTATTGACGATTTATCTTAGCAAAAAGCAACTCTAAGCGAAACATTCGTATTTTCTTGTTATACTCGACAGTTTTACGCTCCATTACATTTCAACAAAAAGGCTCATTTGTGCTTTGCAAAAAAACGACAGGATTACTCGTAGACATGAAATTGAAGAAAAAAAGGTAAATATGTTTATTGAAAAGATTGGATTTATGGGTATGAAACAAATAGTGATGCAGTGTAGACTAAGAGACGCTTGTATTTATTGAGTATCCAAGTGCTTTTATTTCAATTGATAGTATAGCGAGAATTTTTCGGGTTTCAATAGTAAAACGTCGTATTAAAGGTCTTTTCAAATGTATTTAGAAATACATTATTAAAACTTTGAACGTATAAATCCTTATTAAGATACTAAAAAATATTTCAAAGAATTATTATATTCTTGGATTATAGTTGATATCAAACGTTGTACAATGTTTTGTAAAGTTAATTGATATTGTATAAGAATTAAAAATGTGAATAAATTTCTACTATAAAAAGTTATGAGAAATTTAGCATTTGAATTTTCAAATAACCGAAATAAGATTTTAATATTTTTTACCAGCAGAAATTAGTATATTGGATAATATCGACTGTTTAAATACTCAATTATTATAAGTAAAGATATTTTAAATATTAGTTCGATTTCTATGAGGATAATTTAAATTTTAATAAATTTCAATAATAATTTTATTAAAATTTTTATTTCAAATTGAAATTCAACGGAAATCAGATATTTTATTTAATTTTAAATGAAGACGAATCATTGCATAATAATGAATGTTGAATGCATTTATAAAATAAAACCATTTAAAACTTAATTTATCAACATTAAAACTTATTAAGTTTGGAAAAATTGTAATTAATTTTTAATTGATACTTTTTTTCATGATTATTAATTAACGAATCACATGATTTATTGTTATTCAATAATTAATCAAACATTAAATAATGGATTAATATTATACCAAATGAAATGACAATAAAATGTTTAGTATATCATAGTTTATATTTATCTCCTAGCACATATATTCATTTGATCAAATATTTGACCTTGAACAACTTTCGATCAACCGATGTTACAAGGACGACTAAAAGTTATAAAAGTTTTAGGAGCAAAAAAAAAACAGAAAAGAAAAAAAACGTATGTTAGACTAGACTTTTACTTTCCTTGATTTTTCCCTACTGGCTTACTACTGCCTTTTTTCGAAACTAAAATTACTACTCGTGAAAAGAAGATTTAACAAGATATCAATGATATCCGGACACGTGCAATTTATCAAAAAAAGATAAAAAGAGCTTTGAAGCAATCATGTCTTGGCGTTGATTGATAACAAACACTTGACATTTTTAAATTTTCTATTATAAGAATAATTTCGTCTAAAATTTATTAATTTAGAATGAAAAAATTTTTTCATGAGTATTTAATGTACTTTTATTTAATTTTTATTTTAATCAGTTTAGTTAATTTATCATGGAAGTTTATATACGTCATCGAGTAATATACTTTTGAATTATAATGTAATTTTGGAAAACTTTTAAATTACATTGTCAAATTTAAATATTCATTAAAAAATTTTTTACACGCTCATAAAGTTCTAATTACAAGTTTTACGAATTTCAACAGAGTTTAAGAAAATAGTAATTACATTTAAGTTGAATTTATTTACCATAATACATTGAAGCTGTATCAAACTTTCAATGACGTAATAAATTTTATTCCAATTTCAGTCTAGCAGCGATACATACTTTATCAACTGTAAAGCCAAAAATGTAATATTCTCCTGCTTAGAAATTATCGTAAATATGAATTTCACTCCAATTGCTTAATGTACTATTTTTATATTGTTACACTTTTGATTAATGTAATATAATACTTTATTACACTTTGTCCAAAAATATTAATAAATTTATTAAATTAACTTTTCAACATCCATACGACTACACATATTTTCAAACTTTACTAGTGATACTTACGTTTAAAATTACTAAATTTTTTATAGTTAAAGTTACAGATATAAAAATATTAAAATTATAATAATTATATTTGATGCCTATAAGTAAAAATAATTGAAATGAAAAGCCAAGCACAAGTCAGTAATGAAAACAAGTTCATATACTGTCAGCAGTATTTTCACCCAACTTTTTGCATCAGATATCTTTTCTTGAGAATCGATAAAAGTAAACGATCAACTCACTTAATAAGATTCTTTAATAACAGTTACACTTTAACTACTTTTTCTTTCTATGTATGTATATATACACGTTACTCTGTATAAACACCAATATAAGACTACGATAATTTTCCGTTTCGAGGTTTTTATATTTGAAATTGTGGCTTTTCTTTTTCTTCCTTTTCAACTGTAAAAGAAATGGAAAAAAAATAAAAATACAAGATAAAATCAGATTTTCTTCTTTTATCGTTCGTGAACGCAAAAGCGAAGCCACGAAGCGAAGAATTATTAACGACGATTTATCAAATTAAACTTCTCTCGATGTTTTCATGTGGACTGAATTTTGCGAAACGTGTCATATGTTATATAAAGTTGCGATTAAGTAAAAATAAAAAAATGGTTTAAGTCTTTGTCACTGATAAGGCAGTTATTCTGTTGTATTAAAAATAAATAGGATTTTATTGATTTTTTTAAGAGGGAGATGGATATTTATGGTATATAAATAAGTTATCAATTAATATTTATAATAATTTTTCCGTTATTGTTTAGATAGACAAATGAGTTTCGTATCGAAATTTATTCAAATTTTAAATCTCTTTGATTGCAGACAGTAAACTAATATAATTTTACTCAAACGATCACTAAATTATATTTATAATAGCAAAAAAATTTCTTTACACGATTGTGCTTGAAATGTTAATATTATTAAACCATTTGTGATAATTGCTACTCAAGTATATTAAATTTATCTACATTGTTTTAAATTCTATTGTTAATTAAAGCAATTTATTGTCAAATATTTACTAAAATGAAAATCAAACAAAGAGCAAAGCACATAATCCATTCTAAAAGCATATAGTAAGGCAATAATCAATGAACAACGTATACAATTTGTCCATTTCCCACATTATTCCCGTACATTGCAATCATAGCAATTTCCTCTTGAATAAGTCATACAATGCTTATTTCATCAAACACATAAATTCCTTATATACTCAATCGTATAATCCCTATTTTACCAAAATTTATAAACATATATTTATACATCGCAAAGAGTAAAATAAAAGTTTCAAGTGTTTGATAAAACATGCAATCTTAACTTTCTTTTTTTTCGTTTTATATTACCATACGATACCATGTATGCATATATAACGTACATATTTGAATAAACTACGCGAAGCGAAGTCTAAAAAAGAGAGAGAAAGAAAAAGATACAGAAAATTTTCTCGTATTCCCATTTCATATATTAAATCTCAAAGGGAAGAAAAGAAAAGAATAGAGAATGAAACACGTTGACTTCCAAGTGGTTGCTCTTGGCACACGTTCAATGGACTTTTCTTTTCTTTTTTTTTTCATATACATACATATATGAGAATAAAAAGGGCTCGAGCCAGATAAGGGCTATAGTGTGTATGCTATAGGTGTATGTGCGTGTGTGGATGTACGTGAACATGACAATTTATCGTTTTGGCACCATCCAACTAAGTTGACACCCGTGTATAGTTTAGGTCATTGACTTCTTATATAGAAAACTTTTTCTTTTTTTACTACTGTAAATGAATCTTTTATTTGTAAGATCTTGACGAAGGTTTTTTGGAGATTTTAAGAGTATCTTCTTGATTCGCTTAAAAGTTAGTTAATTTTATGTTACAGAATTAGTAATTTTCTATATTTTATCTCTAGTTTTTACAAAAATAGAAAAAGGTAATATATTCAAGACCCTCCTCACATTAATAATAAAATATCTTTTTTCAAAGAAATGAAATTTAAAATATAAAAAGAAAAATAAATAAAAAAGTCATTTTTCTATCTACCTCACTAGTTTCACAACAACGAGTTCTCGAAAAAAAATTTATAAAAGTTAATTTTCCATTAGGCAAAAAGAAAAAAAAACTAAAAAGAAATAAAATCTTTTCCGTAAGCAAGCACATACAACCCAAGTGCAAAAATAGTTACCACCAACCTCACGTACAGAGTCTCTCTCTCTGTTTCCCTTTCTTTATTTTCTCATCCCCCTTGTACTATGAAACCACCTACACAGCTTAGAGCTAAAAAGAAAAGACATTTCAGCTTTCTCTCAACGTGCGTTAACAGGCGATTTCACTTAAAATCATTTGCTTCTAAAAAAAATCAATCCATATACACAACCCACTTAAACTTTTTCATGCAAAAAAAAAATAAAACATTAAAAAAATATTTATATATTAAGTGTAGAAAAATTTACGTAAGCAATAATCGATATGGTAAGAATGTTATTATAGTGCATGGATTACGAAGGATTAACAGTCTTGAGTGAATGAATTTTACGTAATAATAACAAAATTGTGGATATATAAACTATAGATTGAGAAATTTTTCAATATCAGTGTTTTCAGAATCAATTTTTTTATTTTATAAAACTTATTTATACTACTAGAATTTATCCTGTATCTTATTTCCTATAATAATCTTAATTAAAAAAAGAATAAAGTTTTTTTAATTAATTCATAAAAAATTATACAGTAATAAAAACATTTTGTGAGAATTTCATATCAACAATAAAATAAAAAGAAACATTTTAATTTTTACACGTTTTATTGAAGGAGCTGTGTGAGAAATTGCCATTTACATAGTTACCGATTGCAATTTTTAAAAAATTTTCATTCTTATTAAAAATGAACTCTGTACAATGTTCTTCCTTAGATAAATATCGCATAGATATATTAAAAAAAGGAAAATTTTAATAAGATTGAAAAGCCTGAAAAACTGCAATGTAAGCTTATCTTATATTTTCTTAATTGAAAAATATTCTTTTTATGAAAAAAAAAATTCAATTTCGTCAGATTAAATTTTCTTCAATGAAAAGACTATGCCATTGTAACAGATATAATATATAGTTTTAAATGTCATTTTATAAAAGAAACAAAAAATATTTTCAAATGTGATTTTTATTTTTAAATTGCGTAACATCATTTGTGGTTTTAATATTCAAAATTAATTTTGAAAAGTAATGAAAATTCAAGATTAATAATTTTAAAAAAATATTGGTTTTAGATAAATTATAAGTTAAGAGTTTCAGAAAGATAATAAAAATTATAAATATGTTTATAATTATACGATTTAATAGCGAAATGAATAGACGCTAAAATGATAAAAAAAACGCTTAAAAATGTTAAAGTAACATTTTTAATACTTAATAATAAATAAATTTAACTAATCGAGGTCGTCAGTGGCTCAGTCGGTAGAGTGATGGATTCATAATCTCGAGGATTCGAGTTCAAATCCCGCTCTCGGCCGCCGATTGATTCAAGCACCACTGTACATTACATGTGCTTTGTTCACAAACACACTGATAAACCTCCGTCGCTAATTAGTGTCAAATTGATAATAGCATAAACACAGCGACGTTAAATAAAATAAAAAATTAATTTAAATGTTACAAACCCAGGTGAAAATTGAAATTTTTTTTTTTACTATTTTATGACCAGTAGAAATGAAAACGCTTTGTTTAAAATTTTATGGCCATTTCTTTGGCATTATTAATACTAATAACCTTAAATTTTTATATACACCATTTTTTATGTTCACATTTCTACCAGGGAATCAATACAATAATATTTAATTAATACTTAATACTTAAATTTTTAAAAGTCATCGTATATAATAAGACCAATACTTAAAGATATACCACGAAAATTATTTATTCATATTATTTTTCAACACCTTTCACAAAATACTATAAAATGTCCCCTCTCATCTAACTTTAATTTATTAAAACATTCGCCATCATTAAACATACTCTTAAATCACATTCATAATTACATTCGCATATAAACATAATACACAAACGAAATTAATCTACTTTGATCATACCGCCATACTCTCTTTCTCTCAATAAAAATAAAAAAAAAAGGAAAAGCTCGCATATCACGTTCCAGTAGGCTAGTGTATACGCTTGCGACCGATATTAATAACGATTTCCTCTCTGCATAACATAAAAGCTCTTCGCGCGCGTATATACGTGTGTATATAGTAAAAGCTCTACTTTTACTTGCAACGCGCACTCGCGGCCTTGTTCGTTGGCCTGGTTTTTTTTTCTACAATTTTTTTTTTTTTGCATCGTTTGGCGCACCTGTCGCACACCTGCGTAACGTGTATACATATATATACATAAAGTAGGATTTATATTGGCAAGTGAATTTAATACTTGAAAGTTGGCAGGTGTGTCGGTAATTATGTGCCGCACCTTGCGTTCACTTTTCTTCTATTTTTTTTTTCATGTGCACAAGTGCAAGGTAGTTAAATGATTTTATAGGATTTTTGAATGATTTTTTTTCTATTTTTTCAGTGTATAATTTATTGTTACTTAAGGGATGAATAAAAAGTATGCGTGGACGTAAATTGAATTTTTTTTACATCCCTTCGATTTTTTTCGAGTCATAACGAAACCTATGAATGAAATGTTATTTTAAAAAAATGTTTATTTTGTATGATTTTAAAAACTAGAAAAAATGCTTTCCTGGTACACTTTTATTTTTATTCATTTGTTGAACCAAAACTTAAATTGAATATTTTGTATCTTTATTTTTATTTATTTTATTAATATATATAAATAATAAAAAAGTCAATAAAATATAAAAAACTTTTATAGAAGATAATCAACGGTTACAATCGATGAATCCATCTACTGACATTAAAAGTCCAATTTTCGTTGTAAATAATAAAAGTGATATCCTTCAACAAATAACGAAATACTATATTAAAAAAATAAATAAAAAGTCATAAAAATAAAATTAATTTACATGCACGTTTATTTCAGAAAAAAAATGTTCGAATTGAATTTAATGGAATCGATCAGGATTCCCTCGATGCCAAATGTTCATATGCAAAGCTATTCATCCGTGTAATACGAATCGTCCAAAACTTTGTGTCTAAGGTTCATCGGATGTGGTGAAGGTAAAGGAACTTAATTAATTACCGAGAACTAATTCAAACTGCGGTAATTCTACTCAGGTTATCAAGCCTTAATTACAAGATCAATATACGCTTTAAGGAATTAGTTTTATTTTCTGATAAAGTAGATTATTTTTTTCATTTTGTATTCAATTAAACTTAAAGCCATGATAAAGAATTCCTCGATATTTTTAAATTTTACAATATTTTTTTCACATACCGTATAGATGGTTCGCCGAGAATCTAAAGAATTTACAATTTTGTAATTATTAATAGTTTATAATTACGAGGATATTGCGTAGTTTGCTAAATGATAGTAATTTTAATTAAACTCAAAATTTAATTTATACATGTTGTCTAATAAATTTGCATTAGCTTAGATTCAATGAATGTGAATTATAAATTAATTTTATTAAATTAATATTCATAACCTGAATTGTAAATGTACAATATTGTATGAATAATGAAAATTTTATTAAAAAATTCAGAAATAAATAACTGAAATACCAATTAAATACCTTTGATACTTTTATTATTCATTTTATACACCCGAAATTATAATACTAATAACGTGCGTCTGATTAAAAACACGTTTTACTACTTAAAATTTTTAATTTGAAAAGCACACACATTAATTTAGAGCTACAGGAAAAATAATATTAAGCCACTAAAAAGAAGCATACAAATTCACGTCATAACTCAACAATCTCATTTGCTTTATACTTAAAAATTTTTCAACATAAAGAGAAAAGAAAAGAAGGTAAAGCACTCGACGTTACATCCTTTCAACAAGTCAAACTCACAAAGGAGTTATTCCTACAACCTAAAAGAACTTTTCTCAAACATATACGGCCCATGCATATGAAAAAAGTACAACAAACGAGAAAAAAAAAGAAAATATAAGCTTGTGCGAAAATGTCACAAAGCAAATCGCGTTCTTCTTTAACATACACGTAATATACATTGTATATCTCAAAAGAGAAAAGATTCCCCTTCTCCTTCTTAAATCCAGCTAAGCAAACCATGGACGTAAAACAAAAAGAAAAGGAAAAGAAGCAAAGGAAAATAAAAAAGTTTGCTAAAAGAACTTTTCTTTTTTTTTTGCCTTAATATACATGCCAACAACTTGGTCATGTATATAACGAGACAACAATGACGTTGTCCGTTCTTTGCGGTCAATAATGGAATAGTCCGAGAGGCGCTTAGTGAAAAAAATAAGGCAAATTTATATACAAAAGAAAGTATGAATAAAGAAGATTTTTAAAAGTAAAGAGATTTATTCTTATTTAAAATGTATATCTATGTAGTATAAAAAGTGCATTTGGATGAAAAAAAATTTTGTTCCTTTTTCAACGGTAATGGCTACTTTATTGATTTAAAAAGCAGATTAAGAGTAAGATTTTCTTTTGCTTAAAATTACCGGGTAGTAATGTAGTACATTATTTTTCGCTAAGGTAAAGAATAATAAAATTTTATAAATAATAATTTGAAAGAATTTACTTGAATTTCGAATTTGGCATTTTTTTTAAGTTAACAAATGACTACAAAAAAACGACAACATTAATAACAAATTTTTTCAATTTTCAGAATGTTTGTATTTTGTGGTTTTAACATGTTTTTTATATTTAACAATTATGTCATATACGATTTCCTATGTTTTTTGGGTCTTGATTACGAATTTGATATTATTATTGTAAAATTAATTTGACGAAACCATTTTTTCAAACAAATTATACGAAAAAATCAAAATTTTTCAAAATTGTGTCCAGAATTGTAATTTACAGGAAAATAGTATATTACACACCAAGGGAGGTAAAGTATTGGCGAGTTCATAGCACATATAATTGCCAACTCGAGCTGAAGACGAGGGTGGCAAATATGTGCTATGGGGTCGCCATTTTACCTCCCGCAGAGTGTATACTATTTTTCGCCATACCCGAACCGAAATTATGACTTTTCTGCCTTCCAGCCAGAAAGCGGCAACTTCCTGGTCGTTGCTCAAAACGAAGTTGCCGCTTTCCGGCTCCTTCGAACAGGACAGTGCATTACGACCCATGGCCAGTAAAAAAGAAAGCCTCAGATCACATGCTCGGCCGACAATCACATGTAATCTGAGGCTTTCTTTTTTTTACTGGCCATGGGTTGTAATATACTATTCGTTCATCAGCGCCGGAACGAAAGTTGTAGTTTCGGGCAGGGTATAGCGAAAAATATGTTAAATACAAGTTAAGCCAATATTGATTATTTAAATAATTAATAAAGTTAATAAAAAATTGTTTTTTTTTTGTGTAATTTGTTTAAAAGATTTATTCAAACAAATTAATTTTGCAATAACAACATCGAATTTGTGGTCAGTGAACCATAAAACTTCGGAAACCATATGTATGGTAACATGTACATTGAATATAAAAATTATTCTCTAAATATAATTCAGTGAAATGCCACTGAATGGATCTGTGAAAATCGCTGCACTTGAAGTTCAGCTAAAATTTCAATGAAATCTCAGTAAAATATCCACTATTTGAAATCAGCGAGGAAATATCACTTGATAATCAGAAAAAATTTCAATGAATTTCAGTCAAAATATGGATATTTCAGTGGATATTTCACTATTTCATTTAGTCAAATTTCACTGAACTCCAGTAAAGCCATCTTCACTTAAATTCAGTGAAATTTCACTTGATTATATTTAGAGAGTAGAATATTCCGAAAATTTTGAAAACTTGTCATTAACTTTAGTAATTATTTAAATAATTAATATTGGCTTTACATGTATTTAACATATATTTTCCTGTGGACTGCGATAATAATATCAAATTCGTGATCACCGACTCAAAAAAAAAAATCGGAAATCTTATGTAACATATCACAAAATACAAAAATTCTGAAAATTAATAAAATTTATTATTAATTTCACCGATTTTTTACTGAACCTTCAGAAAAAAACCATGAACATATTTCGAAAGAACAACTATTGAGAACACGATTACTGCATTTTATAGTTGGATAATAGTATGATAAAGTTTCTAAAATATACAATAAAAAAAAAGATTTAAAAAAATTGCATATTTTTACTTTATTTTGCAAAAATATAATAAATAATAACATTATAACGTAATTTTAATAGCACTATCGAAAAGAGTGACCTCGAAAATAGTGGAAAAGGTACTTCGTGATTTTTTTTTTTAGACATTTTCATGGTAAATAATACGATAGAAAAGTGTACATACAAAAAGTGTCTTTATGACGTTAAAGGGTTAATATTATTTACTGGGCTCAGCAGCAAAACTAGATAGACCTACCTACGACGCATATCGTTTCATATAAATTTTCTTCTTTGGTCGTTTTTTAATATCTTTAAAATATAATTATTCACAAACGTGTTTTTAATGAATAACTTATCGATTTACGTTAACTTGAATAAAAATAAGAAAATTAGATCGTCCTTTGGTTATAACAAAAATTTACATAATTAGGTTACGGAATATTTAATTCTTTATTTTGACAAAACATGACCTAGATTTTGACTAATGTACAACCAGACTGCAGAAAACAAATTAAAAGTGCTAATTTTTTTAATCAGTAGTAGCATTCTTAAATTTAAGTTTTAAGCTACGCGAATAAGAATGTGAATGAGAAAAAAACTTAAAGTGAAAAAATATATATACGTGCAATTTATTTATTTTTGTAAATAATGAAAATAAAAGGTCTATATATACAACCTTTTTAAATTTTTTTTAAATAAGTTAAATAAGTTATGCTTCCAAATTTTTTGAAATTCTAAAAAATAAAAAATATTAAAAAATAATTTCAACAAAATCTTATTTATAAATTTTAAGTTGAAACTTTATTAAAAATATAAATTTATGCTTTATAATAGTTTCTTTTCATATATTTTCTTTACAAATATTCTCTTAAATCCAAAACATATATAAGACACATAAAATGTTTATTTGCCCATATGTCTTGTTATTTATTATATTGTTATTGAACCAATTTTTTACCATCTATAAGCCCCATCATATTACCTTACAAAATGGAACGCACATCCTCCATAAGATAAATATATATATATACACGAAAGAATTTTTTTTACGACGTGTTCACAAGCAAAAATAAAACAACTCATACTTACACATATACACCTTTAAATAATAAATGAGTAATAAAAAAAACTAACGCGATAAGAAAAAAGAATGTCCAAAGTTACGAATGGCTAAGATAATAATTTATAAAAAAGGCATTAAACGAGGATAATAAAAAGAGAGTTCGCGTCTACATCATTTTATCAAATATGGGTCATTGAAATGAGAAAAAATAGTAGCTGAATCATCAGTAAACATATGATCTCAAAAGCAAAGACAAATACTCAAGTAAAACTATAAAGCAAAAATGATGAAAAGAGAACATAAACTAAAATGGAAAATTAATTTTCTTTAAGCCTTTAAGAATTCTTGTAATCTATCCTTCCGTACTCGATGCGTAACAGTATTAACACTTTTTCGATCTAACATTTCAGGACCTTTAGTCCTGTAAAGTAATAAACAGGGAGGGAAAAAAAGGAATAAAGAAGAAAAAACATAAATCAAGAACGAGGGAGAGAAAAAAGATGAAGCGAAGGGGAGTCTTTTTGTCGATTTGATGGTTGATTTTTTATTTTTCTTTCCCTTCTTTTTTTTATAAGCTTGTAAAAGTTCCTCATTTTGGCTCTATGACGTTGTTGCGTGACACGCGACGAAGTTACGATATTTCTCAAGGTTAAAGCGGACAAAGAACTGGTTTTTATATTCTTTAAATAATTACGTTTATTAAAAATTAACAAAGATGTTGCTTGAATAAACAGCTATGACAACATTATACACACTCTCATTATATACGTATAAATGAAATGATATATATGAAATTTTTTGATAATGATTTCATAAAAATTATAACATGAAATCAATAGTAAGTTTTATATAATTATGAATCATATACAGCTACTCCATCATTTATTCTTTAAACATTCAAATTTTTAATATATTACACTCGCAGAAATGATTTATAGCGGGGAAACGAATAGTATACACTTGATTAAGGTTTCTCCACACAAAGAGAAATCTACTAGACGCTAGTAGAATCATGCATTCTTACAAACGACGCCGTTTTTGTTGTTAGAATAAAAATCGCTTCCCGCTATAGGAGAAATCCACTAGCCTAGAGAAGATGTCTGACTGATTGTATTATCACTTATATAATGCAACTTTATTACGCGGCATTTCTTTAGGTCCTTCTTTAGTATGTTAAGATATAATACTTCAAATAAAAATTTTTTTGGAGTAGAGAAAATCCACTTGGAAATAGAATAATTAAAGTCCATGTCAAAAATAGGTCGTCAAGCATTTTTCTATAGAAAAATAGTATACTAGACACAAGAACACCCGGAAACAAGTAAATTTTATTATTTCCCAAAGTGAAAATATGCTACCGAGAATAACAAGAATACTATCTAATTCCGGCTAGTGTATTCCGCTTGCCTCAAGAAATCATTTCTGTTAGTGTATAAATATCGAATAAATATATCATTGCTATTCTTTTTTTTTAAACTTCTAGAAATATGAAAATTCAAGCTTAGTTACACGGAGAGAAATGCCCTATTAAATTTTGGTATACTGTATAAAAAAGGAGGGAGAAACTTGCAGTATCAAAAAAATTACTAATTTGAATAACAAAATTTACTATATTTATATTAAATGTTACTAGAACCATAGCAAAATTACTACAATTATACCAAATTTTGTTATTCAGAATAGTAATTTTTTTCATTCTGCAAGTTTGACCCTCTTTTCCTACACTGAAAAATAAGTGGTAAAGAAGCACTACCATCGGTAACGAAACTATACTCTTTTCGTTTCGTGCGCACAGAGTGCCACTGCGGGAAAACAGTGGTGCCACTGTGGGACGAGAGGAGTACTTCGCATGATGCCAAACGAAATCCCACGTGAGTGGGAATACACATGCACAACAAAAAGAGCTGTTAGCTTCGACAGTGGGGCGTCACGTTCCCCACGAGAGAAAGCATTAGCATTCTTACGGTTTCGTGGAGCAGAAGTACTTCGAGGGACTCGTGGACTACCACTTATTTTTCAGTGTATACAGTATACTGAAATTTAATAGGACATTTTTCTCCATGTATAAGAGGTTTTCTCATGATTCTTGGAGATGAGAATGATGATCGGTGAGAAAGAGCAATCTACACGTGCTTCTATTAACACTAATTTTCTAAATGTATATAATAAATTGGAAAAAAAACGAAAATATATGTAAAACGAAAAAGAGATGGAATCAAAAGAAAAAGTCTTATCTGTCGAAGTAAAAAAATGATACACGTGGACATACTTTTTAGCAGATAATTAATCGCCTAGAGACTACTATTATTTTTTATAGCAAAATTATAATTATTGTAAAGAGAAAACGAAGTTTCTGTCCTTGTCCAATTGCATTTTTGATTATTTATTAAAAAATTCTTAATTTTAACAAAAACTAAATAACGGTTTTCATTAGATGTTGATAAATTTAATGACAAAAGCAATGTATTTTATAGGTTTTCAGCATACTGCATACTTAAAAACTATGCAACAAAATGTTATTATAAATATAATTTTCATTCAACGTATTAATTTTTAACATCTAACGGAGATTATTACTTATATTTTGTTAAAGTTAATAATTTTTAAATAAATAATAAAAAATACAATTAGACAAGGACAGCATCTGGTCTTTTTAGGACAAATAAGAAAATAATTTCTTGATGTTAATATAATGATAAATGTATAAATTAAATAAAAATAGAACTCACAATTTCCGGATCATGGATTAATATCTCAAGGGATCTCAAAAGAAAAGTTTTTGTAAAATAAAAATAAGTTTTCTAAAGCATAGTTTATCATAACACATCAGATACCTATCCCCAAAGATTCGTTTAGATCTGAAACTCGGAACCCATAGATTTTCTTCCTAAGCAATGGCTCTATATACGTGTAATATATAAGAATGTAAATCTTTTGATGCCCACATAGATTCCTATTAGAAAAAAATCTTTTCATGTCCACATAGATTCCTATTAGAAAAATATTTTCTTTATTTATTTATACGATTTTATATCTTAGAAATTCCACAAGAAATTTTTTCGCCGAAAAAAGAGAAAGAAAATCTCTTAGATCATACCTATTGAATGTATTTTTAAGTCTTTCTATAAACATAAAATCAGTCATGAACAAAGCTTATTCATGCGCAAACCTTTATAATAAAAATTTTTTCATCAATAAAAACAAAATTTTTTTCATAAATAAAAGCAATAAAAATTTATTATTTTTCTTAAAATTAAAAAAATCTTAATTATTTAAATTTTTTTACCAGAACACCATACATGCTGGAATTTAAAATAAAGTTACAAGTAGAAACTTAATAAAATAATACAATTATAATTTTATTCATTTTTTTTAATTTAAATTGTTTTCATACTGACATCATAAGAAACTAATGATTGAAATCATAAGAAAGTAATTTGCATACAATCACTATGTGAACAATGTATTCGAAGTGATTTTTTCTAAATTGTATTATTTTCATTAGTAACTGATGGAATTGATTAATTCGTAGTCGAATAAAGTTTTTGATGCAAAGTTTAGACCACCGCATGTCGATATAATCACTGGCATACATTTTCAGCGTTTGTAGAACTTTCTGAGAAATTAATTTCGATAACATTAGAACAATTAATTAATGCATGCTATTTGCATTTCTATGATATTTATAATAAAGAATGACAATCTGGCTATTGGCATAAGAATTTAATGTGTTTGATATCGCGTTTGATATTGCGTATAACATTTGAACGTATTGTAGATTATTTGATAATAAAATATAACGCACACAAAAGTTATTGTTAATATATTTAAATATTTTTAAAATCGACATTCTTTTGCGATTATGTGAAATTTATTAACTTTTTAATAATTGAGTTAGATTTCACATTCTGTAATTTTAATGAGGTGATTATAATAATGATTACAATAATTATGTTTAGAATAATCAAAAAGAAAACGTTGCTGTAATTAAATTACTTTTTGACGTAAAACTATTCTTGAATATCTAGTATTTATTAAAATTTTAGTTGATTATTTTTAAATCTTTTTACATGCGTTAGCTATAAATCGTTCCATTTTCACTCGACCATTTATCATCCAAGTTTCGCCTAAACCACTTCGTGTACGCGATATAATTGTTCGGGAATTTTAGTTTTTGTTACAAATAAACATGAACTTGGCAACGCTATATGCGACATATTCAGCTGATTCACTGATAATATATTAAATAATGTTAACGATTACATGTTTTTTTTAAAACTAATTATTTATTTTTTGAATTATTTATTCCAGTTCTATGATTAAATTTCTATCCTGTTCGTTAAAAAGTAAATAAATATTGTCTTCCTTAGAGATAAGAAAAGAATTATATATACTCGGATACTTTAATAGTTAGTTAAATGTTAGTTGATTTATAAACAATCAATTGGTATCGATTAGTAATTAACTTTAAAATTAACCATAGCGAATAAATTTTGTTTTACGATATTATAATTTAAAGTTTTAAATTTCTATAAAATTAAATCAATGGTTACTTGTAAGGTTGTCGCAGTGGCTCAGTTGGCAGAGCGATGTATTCATAATCTCGAGGGCTCGAGTTCGAATCCTGCTCTCGGCGACCGATTGATACAAGCATCACTGTATGCAATACACATGCTTTGTTCACAAACACACTGATAAACCTCCGTCGCTAATTAGCATCGAAATGATAGCATAAACACAGCGACGTTAAAAAAAAAAGAATGGTTTCTCAATTAAATAATATTGAAAATATCTTTTTCCTTGTATTTGAAGAATCACAATCAAATTAAAAATAACATTGTAAAAAATATTTTCCAAAAATTATAAAAAGTATAAATTTTTTTTCTTGATGAACGTACCTAGTATAAACAATTTTTATTTATTTTATTTTTATGATTGGATACTTTTTCATTCCCTCAATGGTGTACAACAAGCAAGCATCAAACATAAAGAATTTCTTTGAACGAAATGGTAAAACAATGCAATTAAAATACAATGAAATTTATCACGATCATATTCCACACAACATTCTCAATTATACAAATTAAAAATCTATGCTCGAAATTTCTCATTTATCATTTTCAGAAATAATTGTGTTAATTGTTGGTAAGAGTACGTTATTTCATTGATTTTATAGAATGCATTTGTACACATTTCTTACCCTTACTTTTAATCTATGTGAAGACAATTCAAGCAAATAAGACATAAGTTTTTCGAAATTATTTTCATGTAAGTTACGAAGATGAAATTTATTTTTTTAAATCATAAAGAGTTCATTGTTTATTATACAACTTATAAAATTAGATTGTATAATCAATTCATGTAAACGATGACAAACAACTTAGACAGCAATCGAATTTGTTAAAATATGACTAATTTCAATTTATGTAAATTAATTTTATAAGTCAATGTTAAAGATACTTAAAAATATCTTTATAAAAGTTATTATATAAGTATTGAGAATTGAAATTTTGTCATCTACAAATTAAAATATAATATGACCTCAAAATGTGAAATTTAATACCCCATATCACATCTGTGAAATTTAATAAATTCTAATATTTATCCTGGTAGAAATTTAAACATTCGTTGGCCAAAAATGGTTAACTCTCTAAAATGAACCATTTTTGGCCAACGAATGATTAAATTTCTACCAGGGTTACTATCGTTGTTAAATTTAAAGACGAAATGTATATTGTAAAATCTAAATTTTCCCAAACTTTTATATGTAAAAATTCATTGTTAAACAAATTTCCAATTTTTCAATTAAAAAAAATTCATCAAATCTTTTTTTATTAAAAGTTTACGAAAAAATCGATAAAGTGAATTCTTTTATTTTTAAAATGTAGCGTTATATTTAAATTAAAAATAAATGAGAATATAAAAATCTTTTAGTTACTTTAATACTGACTTTTACAACAATTTACAAAAAACTTAAATTATTGTAAAATACAAATGTTAATTGTTGCATTTCTACAATTAATAAAGAAAATCTCTAATATAACAAGGTTTGTCTATTAAATAAAAGCATAAAATAGAATAGCGTTTGTAAAAAAATTCAAATCTTTTTACGATGGCTCTATACAAACGTGAAAAGAAAATGAAGAAAGGACAAGCTTTTAAATGGTTAAGTTATTTTAAGAATGTGAATACAACCAACGTTAAAATACTAAAAATAAAATTTTTTATTTTTTAAAATATAATAAAAATAAATTGTACTAAAGAGTAAAAAATAATCTTTTGTAAATAAGTATAATATACAATCAATTCGCGTAATATACAATCACTTAATATTTTATTCAGTAGTGAGACTTTTAAGAAAAAAAATATTTGATACCACAAGTATATCACGTCTTGATACATGCATATGATGCAAGTCGTTAATTTATATAATAGTACATGATACAACTAGTGTGCGAAGAACGCGATTCACCCATGAGCGGAAATTCGAACCCCGATGTATATGATAATTAAATTAATTCAGAAATATAATGCAAAAAACATGATAGTTAAAAAATGTTAAAAAAATTTTAACGAATCATAATTTTAGTTGGATTAATGATTATAGTATTACTACGCAATAACCATAAAAGAGTAATATTAGTTTTTAATTTTAATTAAATAACGCATGAATTAACTCTAATATACGTTTACTTTAAAGCAAAAAATACTTTAGAAATAAAAAATAGTATAAAAGAAAGTTATTGTTATGCAGTGGTATTCTGAGTTGAAAAGCCAGGGTTATCGATAGCGCCAGTATATAAAAGAAATTTCCGGAAGTTCAACGAAACTTTTTCACATACACTGCATATTTTTCACGCATTCAAAGATACTGTGTATGAAAAGGAACCTCTATATAAATATACGCTATATATGCGAAATTGAGCTTTAGCACATGGTGTTTTGCAAAGCCTTCTATCTTTTCGTATATTAAAATGACATAAAGTTTTGCATAGAAAAATGGATTATATTTTATTATTAATATTTTAATAAAAAAGAGTATAAAATTAAAAATGTTTTACATAATTCCATTCAATTTTATTGCAGATACTTTGACAATACTAGCAAAAGAAGAGCGCGCTTTGTAAGCCGTGAAATTTAATGAAACTCTGAAGATAGTTTTGCGTATAATGACGAAACTATATATCGTAGGCTTTTATTCGCGTTGTAATCGCGATTTCAAAGATTCTACACTAAATTTCGTATTAAATCCTGAAACTCTATAACTTGGCAATCGTGTGACCTGTAAAATAATCATCAAAATTAAAATAAAAGTATGTAGAGCGTTAACTTTAATGAATAAAGTTCCATAATATTAATTTATTAAAAAATTATAAAGCTTTCAAAATAAAGTGCAATTAAACACATAAATTAAATAAATTTTTTTTTTTATCATTCAGGTTGATTTGATTGAAATAATTGTACACCAATTTCTCGGAAATATTTCAAACGTTTTAATATGTCAGACAAAAGTTTGGATTAACAATACATCTGAACAAGTTAAGTTTAAAGCTATTAAATTGCGTTGATCATCATTGAAATTTAAAAACTAAAACAGGTTTTATTTTTTTATAGTTTTTAAATTTGCCTGTGGAAAAACAATTAAAACGTTCAAAGTATTATATAATAAAAAAAAATCAATAAATTTTCTCAATGAGCTTGCTGAAAATTTTGAAGAAAAACGAATTCTTATTTTTTATAAATATTTTATCATTGGATGTCGATAAATTTCGAACAAAAAATTTATTGATTATATGTACCTTACCAATTAAAGACCCCAACAAAATTAAATTTTATACTTTTCTTTTTCAATAATATTTTTAAGCTTAGCCGTTATCAAATTAAAAATGTACAAAATTCAACGTGAAATTTAACGCAAATCTTCAAAATTGTAATTATCGTAACAGTAAAAGCCAATAGAGTGAGTTTACAGACATTATTTAAAATAACTATGCACTACAATACTATCCTCAGAGTTTCAATTAAATTCGAGACCCGCAGGCCACGGCCTACATTCGTTAGTAAAACCATATGTAGAATGTTGAAATTTAGAAAAAAACTGGTCCAATTAATCTTTATTTTTAGCTATCCAAATTTTACTAATTAGTATACAAATATTTTTAAAATCAAAAAGATTTATAAATCGAAATCTATAACAATTTAAAGCATTATGATTTTTAAGGATTTTTTTGGATGTATTATCATGAAAATATTTTCATGACGTTATTAGCTTTTGTCGTTTAACTTAATTTTTAATCAGCCTGCATCATAAATCCGTTGATTATGTTTTAACAAGCTTGTTCATTAATAACATTTTGTAGATCAATCAGCTTTTGAAGCTGTTAATAATGTCGTACACGTGTATAATAATTTTCAGGTATATTATCATAATATATCGAAAAAAAGTTTCCTCGATAACCAAACTACTGCTTTGTTTAACAAATTAATTATTATTTGATACTCGTGTAATAACTTGCTGTACGATCAGTCATTTTCAAATTTGCTCATTAATGTTAACATCAGCGATATGCAATTTTATATGAATAATAATTTTTTTACCGTATAAAAATCGATGAAATTCATACCTATTGTAGTAATTACATTTGAAACAACAATTTTTGAAAAAAAGCTCTATGTTCTTCATAAATATTATACAGTTTAATTTTCATAAAAGTTTTCATTAATCAATGTGGGAATTACGAGGGTTTAAGCATCGAAAGTTAATTCTTTCAATCACGATAAGCGCACCCTCGTAATTCCAACATTTATTAATGAAACCTTTTGAAAATTTAATAACATAATATTTATCAAGAGTGAAGGAAGCCTCTTAAGGTGGTATGAGTGGGCTAAGATCATAGATAATGTGGAATGCGACTTATTTTATTTATTTTTTTGCTGACGTTTTTAAAAATTCTATATTCTGTATGATTACATATGTTATCCGTGTGTTATTCTCGCATTTGATTCAACCCTAACCAACACAAAAACACATGAAATTTTTTATAGTCAATCACAAATAAATCTTTTTTACAGTGGTTATCCCAATTTGAAAAATAACTCGTTTTAATCTTAATAAAAAAAGTTAATGATTGATCACCATTTTATACGTATTTATATTTTAATTTGAAAATAATTAATAATTTTGCATTTTATTCCATAAGGTTACATGTTAAAGTTACGAATTTTTTATTTCATTTTACTCATTTATTTGACGGTTGACCCCATTTGTTCTTTATACCATTGTAAAGCTCTAAGTTTCTGCTTTTGTTTGTATTAGTTTCAGATAATCCTATATTTTTAAGCGTAACCCGCTCATGATACCTTAAACGATATAAAGATTATAACAATATGGTTAGATATTTGATTTGAAAATGTTGTTCTAAATGTAACTGTTCATACAATTGTTCGTTATTGGGTTTGATAAAAATTTCAGCAATTTTCCTTACTATTCTTTCATTGGCATTCTGATAACAACAACACGGCTTTTCAGAGACAGAAAGAGAAAAAAAAGAAAAATATACGAGTACACGATAAATTAGACAAAATTAATTGATATCTTGGAGATTACGTTACGGTTTCCTCTTCTCTCTACAAGTATTTCTTTTTTCTTCTATCTTTTTTTTTCTCCACAGGAAGCTTCGTTATTTGTCTTGCGAATCGCGCTCATTATTTTTCTCCTGCTAACTGGAGAAGGGAGAGATAGAGAACAAAAAAAGTATACGGTCGAGGCGACAATGTTGTCTCTTTTTTCTTTTTTTTTTATCTTTTTTTCATTGACTTTATCTTGATAGGTGCACAATTTGATTTTAAATCGACTGAGTATCTCGAAAAGTGAGCTGCTTTATACTTAAGTACTTTGACAAATCTTTGCGGATTATTGTACAGACGAGATTTATTGCGTGCATTTAGATATTTTTCAAAAAGTTTTATACTACTTCTGAGGTGTGAAATCGATTTTTTATTAGGAAAGTTTATATTTATCCTTGTTATAAAAAGCAGCTGTCGATACATTGGCATTTGAATATAATTCTAACTTCAACTAATATTTTAAATAAATTTAGCCATTTAAGAAGAATTTAAGAAAAAATTTTCAGAAATGTGTATACACTGTTAAAAAAAAACATGAAATTTAATGCAAATTTAATGTAAAACTGGAAGCTTGCTTCAAGTCTATACATGAAAATTAATAATTTTATCGTAATTTTATTGTACGATTGCATGAAATTTAAAATAAAAATAAAAATTTCATAAATTTACTAGAAGAAAAATTGAATTTTTTTAACAGTATGTAAAAAATAAATAAAAATATGAAGAAACAAAACCATGAAATTGTAATATAAGCGTTCAAATAATAGTTTAGTTTTGTAAATACTCTTAGTAAATTAATGTTTGTGTGCGCACGATAAATAAAAAAAATATAACAACATTATAATGCAATCGCAATCTTTAAAAAAAAAAAGAAACATTGTAGACATGAATGTAAACATTTCATTTCCTTCTACTATCTTCCAATGTATACCTATAATGTTTTAAAAAAATTTTTATCATTAGAAAATTGTATTGAAATACGAAAAACCGTGTTATTACAATCATTGTTTACGAATATCGATTTAAAAATCTTTTCAAAACACTTTTGTTGATCATATTTTTGAAATTTGAGAATTGTCGTGTATATCTTAAAATGAAATTTTGCTTAAAAATATAGACTATGATACAGACAAACATTACAAATTTAAATTTTACTTTTTTTTACAATAACTTTTTTATATTAATGTAAAATTCGTTATAAAAAGATACGGGATGAATTAGATGAATGAAATATAAATATTTATCTAAGTAAAGGAAAGATTGTAAAAAAATTTTTTCCGATTTATCATAGTCACGTAAAATATGAAAAAATAACATTCTAGAAGAAATGAAATAAGTATAGCTTGTCCGTGGACTGTTTGTAAATAGATTTTCAATAAATAAGAAAGGAAAGAGAACGATCGATCAACGCATAAGGTTACATTAATTTAAAGAGAATTTTTCTTTTATAAGGACACATTTTATTGCCTACGATGAAATTTTATTTGCATAGAAAAATTTTATCTATCTTCTACTTTTTTTTTATAAATATGAAAAAAATAAATTAGCTCTTTTAATTATATAATTTTTGAAATTTTATTTATTCTTAGATTATTATACACTTAACAGTACTTAGAATCAAGTATTATTTATAAATGTAAAGTTTTTATGAAAAATATGAAAACATACATTAAAACTTTAATTCCATTTCCAAATAGAATTATTTGCGTTTATACAACTCTCTACTTTACATTGATTCCATTAAACCAAAACAAAAAAGTTCAATCATGTATCTAACAAAAAAAAATAGTAAAAATCAAATCAAAACTATTCCACCAAGAATTAAATAACTCAGCATACCTGTCTACAAGCCAGAGCACATTGCGGATACTTGTATATCAAATAAAGAAGAAACTTTTTTCAATTAAACAAAAATATTTAAGCAAATCTAGTTTGAAAAAAAACTGTATTAAGCTAAAATAGTAAAAGCTCTGACAAAGCTTTTTTTTTACACATACGTTAATAGTCAAGTGTTTGTGAAAATGATTTCCCAAGCGTATATAACGAAAACGAAGCATTCGCGCAACACTCAGCTAAACAAAACTTTAACTTTTACAGTTAATCTCTAGTACAGAGCGTATGAGTATATGGCTATGGAGTACCAATTTAGAGAAAATTTTGCAAAGTTATTTGAAAAATGCTTCATATCTGTCAAATAAACTCTGGATGAAATTCCCAAATTTATAGATAAAATTATCCTTTCTTTGGTATTTTTTCTTTGCAAAAATTAAAATTTAAATATGTAAAATTATTCAACACTTTTAAGGTTATTCTAATTATGCAACTTAACATTTGACACTAGAGGTGTCAGTGGCTTACTCGGTAGAGTGATGGATTCATCATCTCGGGGGACCTCAGGTTCGAATCCCGGACTCGGCCGATTAATGCAAGTACCATTGTAGGCTACTTGTGCTTTGTTCACACTTTGCTGATGACCTCCGTCGCTTAGCATCGCAATGATAGTATAAATGTAGTGACGTTAAAGAAAATAATTAAAACATTTGATGCTACGTGTATATTGTTTATGAATAATTTAATTTGTTAATCATAAGAAAATTTTTGTCATTTACATCAATTAAAATATTTTATAAAAAAAGATTGTAATCAAATCCAACTTTTGACAATACAAAACTTTACAATGTTAAAACTAAAACCCACGTTGTTCCACTTGATGTTCTATTGACTCGTAAACCTGCCGCATCTGCATTTGACGTGAACACGTGTCGTCTTTTTTATACGCAAAAAAAAAGAATAAATTCCTGTACAGCAAAGTGCTTACTTTTTAGTTTGTCAAGTAAGTACGTACGCGTTTAAGAGTCAATAAGCTATGGGTATAAAGGATGCAGAAGACGTATTATATGTTTTGGGCGATAACAACAAATTACCCTGCTATATTACGGTTACATATTTTCTTTTGCTTTAGCTTACGCCATCAAGCCGAATAATTAAAATGCAAATTTTAGAGTTATGGAAGTGAAAGTCAAACTGATAATTGTTCATAAAAGTTTATTGGCTTTTAAAGTTTAGCGATAGTTTAATACGGGTTTAGTCATTTAAAATTCATTTTGTTCAGTATGGAACAGAAAAAAATTATTTTATATTTTGTTGCAGTTTTATTAAAGATGACAAAAATTTAGAATAAAGCTAATAGAATCAATTTTTTATAACTTTAATATTTTTTTAACAATGTAATATTAGCTTTAAGATAATAAAATGTCCAATAAAATATATAATTACTAAAAATTTTACTAAATCAACTCAAAAATATCAAATACTGTTTAGATATATTTATCATTGTAAATATTAAAATTATCACATATAAAAAAGGCGGTTCTACGCAAACGATATATCATTTTACTTACATATACCCTTATTTAAATAAAGCACCCTCAGCTTTGACTACAACAAACTTTCGCAAGAATTTTCGCAATAAAGCAACAAAACAAAAAAAAGCTAACATTGAAGAAGAATGAACATCAATTCGCATCTTTACATCCCCCCTTTTTTTTCAACAATACGAGCGAAACAAATAGTCCCAAATCACTCGTAAATAAAATAGTCTCACACCGTACATACACACACGTATATGTATGAGTATAAGTGTATACGTGTATGTGGATTGTGAAAGACTAGTCGTTTTATGCGTTATCTGCAACTGTCGTTTGTTTTCTATACTCGGATTTTTTTCTTCTTTCTCCAATCGAATCGTTGCCAAAATATACTCTTGAGAATTGGTTTTAAAGTTTAGTATCAATATAATGTCGTGGGAGCGAATTGGTTCTGGCGCTTCGTCAATTTTTTTTCGCTTTTTTTTTTCTTTTGAGAGATAAGATTGCAAGAGAATTTGTGTTCCAGGTATAAAAAGAATAATGCTGTGGATTTTTATTTGCTTGAAAAATAATTATATAAGCATTTAAGGGATAATTAAATTATGATTAAGTAATATAATTTATTTAAATTATAATAGATAAAAAACATGAAGCTTTTCTTTTTTATATTATATATTAAAAAATATTCAATTTTCAGTTTATGGAAATTCGTGTCTGATCGCATACGGTTATTTCTACTTTATTAAATCTTTTACAAATATATATATATGGGGAAATCCACGAAGTTGTTAATTTTCTTGTCACTCCTCTTTATAACCCTTACAGCAAAAATTTATATTATTATTTTAGCTTATTTTCATAAAATATTAAATTAACAATATGTTTAATGTGAAATATATGGAATTTTCAAATAACAAGATTAATGATTCAACATTTAAAGGGGAAAAATGACGAAAATAAAAATTTTTGTGTGTCACTCGTCAAAATTATAAATTTTTTTTCCGTATAACTTTTTGATCGTTAGAAACGAGACTTTGAGACTCCGGGTAATGGAAGATGATATAAAAATTGAAATTATTTTAGAATTTCAAGAACGTGCCACTGATCTGGAATAAATAACTGTTAGTAGCATTTATGTCGTAACTTTTTTAAAAATTTTTTATTTATGTACTTTTTTAATTGCTGGTATTTGATCAAGCTTTGAAATATAAAATTCCAAGCTCAAAATGATTGCTTTTTTAATAATAAAAAAATCAAGCTAAAGTAAAGTCGCGTGCCACCAAAAATGAAATATTTATAATTCAGAATATAACAATGCATCTTGCGAAACGCATATCCAAATTTCTTACTTTTTACTGGCACATCCACAAACATTGTTGTAACACTTATATACATAGAGAAACTTTTAAGTTTATGTTCAAGAAATATTATAAAAAAATGTTCAACAATAACCTTTTTATTTCTTAAAATTACACACGTTTTTATCCGATTCTTTTACTAAATCGATTAAATTAGAATAAGCTATTTTATTATCGGTATTTTTATTTAATTAAGTAGAACTTCATGAACACTTATTAAAAGTTGTTGCGATGGTAAAAATTGGTTCTTTATACATGTATTAACGTGAAAAACTTTAAATACAGCGAGCCACAATTTATAAAAAAAAAATTTTTTTAAACAAAAAGTAACAACTTTATGGATTCCCCATATATATACACATGCGTACACACTACGTGTGAGCCTATCTGTGCGCGTATACACATGTATACGTGTAAATTATTTTTTGTTTTTTCGTTTGTAGTACACTAGTTTTGAATAATGTTGAATCATTGTTTTCTATGTACACGTTGAATCGTACGGAGTATGATCGTACCTCATGATTAATAAAATTATAGTAAAATCAAATGAAATTAAATCATGTAAGTTTAGAATAAGACAGAGGATATGGACACTACACAAGAAAAGTATAGAAGGTATGTAGGAGTATGTGTTAACAATAGAGTTGCTGTTACTTGATAACAGTGCTTTTGTGTATTGGATTACGATATAAAGCAGATACATTTTCAAAAAAAAAAGAGTATCGTTGTGACAATTCTAGGTGTTGCTATGATCATAAGACGCAGCTGTCCTAACTTGCTGAATCAATAATATTAGCTATCTTTTTGAGTTTAATGTGACGCTTGTAGTAGAGATAGATTGTTACTCAATATCATTTATGTGCATTACATATATCTATATATATTTTTGGGGTCAGTTATCAGTAGAGGTATACGTACGACCTTAGGTGTACAATAGTCTTGCGAATATTTTCCATCATTGATTGATTGAAATTGCTGGTAGATACACCATAAAGCTCATTTTTAATGTTTTAACATGTTCATAATAAAATTCCTAAGTTTCACATTATTTGTATTTAGTGCTCAAGAAAAAAATTAACTAAACTATATAGTGTAGAGTTTCAATTATAGTTTAAATATGCACTATGCATTTTTTAAATATATTGAATATTATAACTATTGTACAGTACCGCTCAAAAGTTCGTAAAAATTTTTTTTTTTTTAACTCAACTTCAAACTGCAATATTTCGGAAACGGCTCGATGAATTTGAAAAATCCGGACGGCGTTTGAAAGATCAGACAAAATACTATCTTTTTATGTCCTGCCAAATATTTTTATCTCTTTTTTTAACTCTATTTCTAATGATAGAAAAATTTTTTATTTTTACGAATTTTTAAATTTCAATCAATCAAATGTAACTTTTTAAGAAATTGATAAAATTAAAAAATTCGAATGCGACTGAAAAGTAGAGTGAATTTCCTAAATCTTTATGTTTCGTGATTTTTTTGTATCTATTTCCTGCGTGTAGCTAAAAATGCGCAAAAATGGAAAGTACAAGAAAATCAGTTTTAGATATGATAATATTTGTAAATTTTGGTTTACATTAGCAAGATACAAAAAGATAGTATTTTGTCTAATCTTTTAAACGCCATCCAGATTTTTCAAATTTATCGAGTCATTTCCGAAATATCGCAGTTTAAAGTTGAGTTTCTAAAAAAAAATTTTTTTACGAACTAATGAACGGTATTGTATACTTTTAACAAAATTATCACAAATTTTATCACAATTATTATAAATGATAGTGTCCTTTTTTTGAATAAATTAAAGTTATTTACAAATTTGATTCTTCGTATGTATATACGAACTACAGATTTTAACACATGCTGAAATGTAAACAAAAATAGACCCGCGATATTGGAAAATATTATCATATCTAAAACTGATTTTCTTCTACTTTCCATTTTTGCGCATTTTTAGCTACACGCAGGAAATAGATACAAAAAAATCACGAAACATAAAGATTTAGGAAATTCACTCTACTTTTCAGTCGCATTCGAATTTTTTAATTTTATCAATTTCTTAAAAAGTTACATTTGATTGATTGAAATTTAAAAATTCGTAAAAATAAAAAATTTTTCTATCATTAGAAATAGAGTTAAAAAAAGAGATAAAAATATTTGGCAGGACACAAAAAGATAGTATTTTGTCTGATCTTTCAAACGCCGTCCGGATTTTTCAAATTCATCGAGCCGTTTCCGAAATATTGCAGTTTGAAGTTGAGTTAAAAAAAAAAAAATTTTTACGAACTTTTGAGCGGTACTGTATATAATTTTCATATACTACTGCATAAAAAAATTTATAATTAGCCCCAGTTTACCCTATATATATTTTTTCAGAAGCAGGGCTATCAGAAAGGCAAAAGAAGTATAACTTCTGTCGGTCAGTCCCACAACTGCCACACCAGTTTTTTAAAATATCAAATAATATTATAAAGCAAATATGTTTTATAGATTACAAAAATTCATCACCTAAAGAATCAATTGCTCAAATAAAGACTGTATTTTATTAAAAATTTTTTATTCTTGTATAAAAATAATGAATTTCATTAATATAATGTATATAATTATTTAGAAATCATTGAGCCTATAAAAATCGTAAAATATTAAAAAGCGTAGTAACAAGCTATTTTTCTTTTTATTCTGAAATTAACACTTTCATCTACTACCTTAATAAGAGCTAATACTATACAGTTGCCAAGCGCACTCATTGTAATTGCTTTAATAAATTTTTCCTACACACTACGCATTCATCGTAATAATTCTAATTGTTATCAAGCTTATGCATCTGGTATTATGAGCTCATAGAATTATTACTAATTAGATCATCAACGCTGAATTATAACTCGGCAGAAAAATAACGATCATCTTTTTTTGTCTTGCGTAATATGTTTTTTTAAATAGAAATTTTTTTTCTTTAATTTATGTATGTTACAGTATGAAAGAACATGATTCTTAGTTAATAAATGGCTATTTTTATTTATTGTTGCAATATCTCATACACTAAGAAAAAATCTCTAGAAGTGAAAAGAGCATTCTGCTTGAGTGCGCTACTTTAAAAATCAATATAAAATCTACTTTTTGATAGCGGAAAATACTATTTTGGAAAATTTATTTTTATCAAATGCATCCTTTATTTTTAGTAAATATTTATTGATTCCAAACAAATACTTATCCACTTGAGGTTAGTGGATTTAAAGCAAAGAGATTTTGTACTTGATTAAAGCAGATCTTAAGACATAAAACAAGAATTTCTGATAAATGTAAGTGGATTCTTTTAATGTAAACACTTTGTAATTATTATCTTCAATAAATATTTTCTCCATAAAATAAACATAATTTAAATTAATTTAAAAAAGATCAGTAAACATACAACATTATTATTCAACGGTTAATTATCATACTTTAATCTCTAAGGGTTTGCCCTCTTTTCCATAATCTCAGTAAAGCTCGAGTGTTTGAATATGCAATGATTTTTGAAAAAAAAAGAGAAAAAAATTTACAACGTGATATTTCATAAAAGGTATACGTCGTCAGCACCGATCGTAAAAACGTTTTTGGCGTAAAAATAAGATTTCTCACTCATAAAACTTATACCTTATATATCCAAGTCCTTGGGCTACAGGAGATTTTTTTTTAAAGATTCGCGGTTTTATGCGCTTTTTTTCTCATGAATAAAATTCGTATCATCCAAGACACGGTCCGAAATTTTTGTTCCAATGAAAAAACGCAATCAGATCAGTACGCTAACGTAGTTTCTTTCTTTTATTTCTTGCTTATATTACTTAAAGTCCAATTAATAAAAAATTTTGCATGATTTTTGCATATTTCTGCGAGGTAATTGATTTTTTTCAAACAATTTGAATTTCTCAAATTGAAATTTTCTCGAGAAATAAATTTTTATTAGAATTTTTATAAATGAAACTTGTTATTCAATAATCTAGTTTAATTATGATGGTAAATATGAAATTTTACAAATTTTAAAGCACGCAAAAACTTAACGTTAAGAGCGAGTAAAATTTAATGTCATAACTATTGAATATGTTGTTTACATACAATTATGAAAAGTATGTAGTTTTGAATACAAAATGAATGAATTTGAATAACAAGAATAAAGATATATTGTTTCGAATAATATTACGTAGCAATGAAAATTTAAACTTAATGTCTAATTTTATTCAACTTAATGTCAACGACAACGTTATTACGTAACAAAAATGTGTCACACATTAGAATATTTGAATTTCATTTAATTTATATCTTAATTCATTAAAAATATTTAAATTCACAAAATTAGAAAATTATTTTAATTTACTTCCTAAAAGTATTTTCTTAAATTAAAATAATAATTAATTTAAAAGTTTTTTTGGTAAATAATGATTTTAAAAAATGTATGTCTATAATTTATGTAATAAAAAAATAAAAAACATCTTGGTTTCTCTAATGAGAAACTAATAACTAATCAAAACTATTCGAATCTGATTGCTCTGATTTGTAAGCCACGAACTGGTCGATATTACAAGTTCTTGAACCGCGGATCTTTAGCTTTTTGGTCATTGGTTCGATAAAAGGGACAAGACCGCACATTAAGCTTAATTCTGAATACTTGGCGTACAAAGATATCAGTTTTAAGTAAAAGCAGAGATTTCAAAGACGATATATTAATATAATATTTTCTAATTATTTTACATACAATTTAAGTAACTTTTGATTAGCTGTTTAAAAATCTATCAAAGTTACATATTGGTATATGATTTTATTGAGAAACAATAAGAGCATGAATATTACGTAATAATACCTTGACAATCTGTCGAATACTAATAAGCATTTGCATATATATTAAGCATCTAAACTCAAGCAAACGTATAGCACAAGCAAATTTAATTGAGTTTAAGATTTCTAGTTGATATATTAGCAGAGGGTAATAGTATGCATAACGTACAATAAAATCAATTATAAACAAACTATAATCATGAAAGATTATTTGTTCGTTTATTTAATTTATATTTGCGTTTAAGCATATAAAATAAGGTAAAAAGGGCTATTATTGAGTTTTTTTTTTCACGATCCTGTTGAAACTAGTGCTGAATAAAATATCTCAATCTAATAACTTTTCTTGCTTTTCCAAATAATACTTTAATATATTTAGATTAAAATTGTAAAGATAATGATGAAAAATAATGCGTCTATGCTTAACGTTGACAGAAAATAATTTTCGTATATATATATTACTGCAACACAGAAGAAATTATATGAATGCTGGAGAGTACATTTCTTTTTTTTTTAATTAAACTGATAAAATCATTAAATTTTTAGCTTTAAACATTAAAATTAAAATGAGATAAATAATAGAAACATAAACTGTAATCATACACAAGCTTCAGGATCAAAATGTACCAAATACTATGGACAACACTTTAAAAATGATAAAAGATCATATTTTTTTTTAATAACTTATGAAATATCATTGATGTTAAATATTTCTGTTATGAGCCGGTCTGTGGCTCAGTTGGTAGAGCGTTGAATTCGTATTCTCGAGGTTCCGAGTTCGAATCCCGCTCTCGGCTGAATCATGCAAGCACCACTGTACGTTACATGTGCTGAAGTTCACAGACACACTTACGAGCTCCGTCGCTGATTAGTATCGCAAAAATAGCATAGCACAAATATCGCGACGAAAAAAAAAATGTTTCTGTTGTTAACGATTTCAAACGCACTGATTCATTGTTTTTTCAATGTATAAATTTCACAAAAAATGTAGTATTCGATATATCCATAAAAATACCTATTATTGACATATCGCAAAAAAAAATTTATATACAACTATTCTTATGTAAAAAAATTTTTTTTCGATAATCGATTAACATATATTAATGAAAATAATTAACTTGAATGAAAAAATTTCTGAGCATAAAATTACGTATATTATGTTACAAAATTGTTGTAATACAACATTCGGAAATCCACGAATTTCCACAGTCGAAAAGAAAAAAAAAAGAAAAATAATCCCGCAACCTTTAACTTTGATCCCCATACGTATAAAAGAAAAACCGAAGCGAAAACAAAGAAGAAAAATAAAAGAGGGACCAAAACGTATATAGACTTTTCCTTTTACAAAGAATCATTACCTTTTCTTTTTTTTCATTCGTTTCATTAATCGTCAACCAATCAGTTTTAACCTCTTTTAACCTACTCGAAAATAATGAACCCAATCTTGTCCATTTTCCTTTTATATAATATAATGCGTAAAGATTTGATTCTCGGTGTGTTCTGTAGATATAGAATTCGATAAAATAAAAATGAAGCCAGAAAGGGAGAAAACAAAATTCATTCGTTGTAAGAAAAAAAAGTAGTGGACCATTGGAATGTATATAAGATTAAGAAAATCAAAATGTAGGGTGTTCTGGTTTTTGTTAGCTCCATATGAATACCAAAATTATGGAACAAATGTTATAAAGGACATGGGATGCAGGTTAACGAGGCTGGTCTGATTATTTTTTTTTTGCTACCAGTATAGTTATTAAAAGGAGAGATTTTTTTAGGAGAATTGTTTTGTTTTATTCTTTTTTTTTGGTGGTAAAGAAAAAAAGGTAAATTGTAAGGATTGAAAAAGTTGAATAGAGTTTTATTGTTTTGCCGAAAGAAAAAGGATTGTAATTTGGAGATTAGGGCTCACAAACGTTAGAATATAAAAAAAACTTTTGTTGTAAGTTGTATATATTTGCGCATTAAGAATTCATATTAATTATAAAAATACTTAATTAAAGCTGATTTTTACATTTGAATTATAATGGAATGAATTTTTTTTCATCAATTCTAAACTGTTATAATAAATTTAATTATTCGTAATAGATACTTGAAAATTAAAAAGAAAGAAAAAAAATAATCAAATAATTTAAATAGCATTAACTAAAAAAAAAATTTTAATAAAATTATATTCGGTAGATTTAACCCGCTATTAATTCTTAACATAATATTCTCTTTCCTGAAGTCTGGGAATATAATTTCTATAATTAAATTCTATTTAGAGTTTCTCGGGAAAATTTAATTTCCTCTTCTTCGCCGTATAAATGTTTATTGAAGAAATAAGCATTTGAATTCAATACAATAAATACATTATGACTACGGTTCTACGTTGAATTTTAAAGTACTTCCTTTGTAACTATGCAATTTTTAAACATGATTATTAATAAAGAAAAAAAATGTTGTGTAAAAAAATATAAATAAAGATTGTGAAAATTTAAATTTTCCTCGGTTAAAAGAATTTTCGTAATGACTTTATTGATAATGTCTAAAAATATTGTTGATATTTTTACATCTAACGATAATCAATAAATTACGTGTACTAAACAGATGATGGAAAAACTTCAAGTATACACTCAAGTATGCTACTTCAGCTATGCTAAACGAGCCATTGCATACAAAACACTCAACTATCACTACATAGATAAAAATCTTTATTTAAAAAAAAAAAAAAGACAAGTATGATAATAAGAAAAATAAAGAACAACTAAAATTTTTAAATAAAAGGAGATTTTTATTTCAATTTTTAAGTACTTTTAAAAATTTAACGTATCTAATTAAGTGCGTTTTAATCATCAATTTAAAAAAAATTCCACTTGCATAAACAAATTAACGTTTCAAAGATAAAATGCAACACGTGTACTTGAACATTAATCTTTGTTACAGAGTATTTCTTTTTTTTTCTTTTTGTTATTGCGGCAAGGTGAAAAGGAAACAACAAAGGAAATTCTTCTAAAGTACAAAATTCCTTCTCTTGTTCTTGTATTTCCGGATAGCTATATTATAGACAAGCACGCGCAAAATTCTCTCAACAATTTTCGTCGCGCGCAACTTCCGTCGTGCGTTCTCCTTTAAAAGTTCATTTTTTACTCTTTTTAAAATACGAATACGAAGAATATTCGTTAAGGAAAATATAACTTTTGATTGTTTATGTTTTAGAACATTAACTTTGAAAAAATTAACAATAATATAGTTATGAAAATTATTAAAATTTTATATTATTAATTAGTAAGCATTAAAATAGAAACAATAAGAAGAAAAAAACAAAACGTAACATATATAAAAATTGCCTAGGCTCCAATCTTTTCTTTTATTTTTCTCTTTTGTAGCTTATCGACAATCTGTCACTAGAAAATTAAACTCACATATATGTGCGAACAATCGTTGAAAAAGAGAGAAAGAAAAAAAGAAAAAAAAGTAGAAAAAAAATATGAAAGCAACGTTGTATTATAAGAGGCGTATGTATACGTGTATACAAAGACACCGCATCAGCGAAGCATGAAAATTCCCTTGGCGATCCACGTATCAAAGTTATGCGTCGCTCGTTCGAAGAAGAAAGGCACTTTTCTCGATTCTAACTAAATGCGTTTGTTAAAAAAAAAAAGGAAAAAAGATAAATAAGATTAAGAACGGAAGTTTACCGTGAAAATCATAAAATTAAATTCAAGAGTAAATTCAAAGAATTTATTGACCATATAATGGAAAAAAAATATCGCGTTTTATAAAAAATATCTATAATAAGTTCCGTCGTATACCATTTTTACTTCAATGATATATCCTCGGTGAAATAATATAGCATATTTTTTAACACTTTTCTTAATATAATATTTTATTTATTCTTTTAAAAAATGATATGAAAAATGTTTTATATTTGTTGAAATTTTTTTATAAGTTTTGAACAAACGAGTATAAAAATCTTTAAAAAAAAGTATAAAACTTTATTTTTTATTCGAATACTCGTGGAAATACGTGTGAATATATCTCGTCACAGCTTATAAACTACTCGAGATATCTCAACGCTTATTCAGATAAGAGTCTTAATCTTTTCCTATCGTTCGCTCAAAGTGTATTTACATCGATTCAAGTGAATATAATTTGTCTTACCAGACGCGACATCATCTACTTAGCAATTGTTATATTTAACGTTGCTTTATTTATTCTAAAATGTGTTTAGAAAATTCTTACATATTGGGAAAATAGTAAAAGAATTTCGTTTTAAAATTTAGATTTTCTTGAAAAGAACAGTTAATTTATCAAGAAGTTAAATTTTTTTAGTAATCCACAAAATTTAGCTTTTATATATTATAAATACTACATATGCGGACACATGGAAAAAATTATAGCATATTTCTATTTTATTTAATAACAAATGAATTTCGTTATATTATATGCATTATTTAGGATTTTCTGATTCTTCAAATTTCTAAATAAGTAAAAAAGTAAAAATGATCATTAGTTGAAAATTTTCATAGCATGATAGAAAAATGCAAAGAAAAGCGTTCAGCGCGTGTGCGCATTCGTATGCCGCAGCCTCCCATATACAATCGCATCACCGCACACATATACAGATATACATGTATAGTAACAAGTACACATGTACTGCGAATACATCAAAATTCAGCAAAAACTAGAGATTCCAAAAAATCGAGATAAAAAGAAAAATAATAATGCTTGAGAATTGCGTGAACAGGATTTTAAAGGTAATGAAATAAAGAATAAAGGTGGGATTAAATGTAAACGTTGCGCACGCCACACACAAGTAGAACAAGTCAGTGGCTGTTCCGGCAGCTGTGATATGTTTCCTTACCTGGCTTACTCGAGTGCTCTACTGGTGGCGGTGGCCTCCAGCTTGACGCCGGGAACTCATCAGCAATCATGACTTCTTCTTTTTCTTTTTATTTTATTCTGATTCTGATTATTATTATTATTTTTTGTCACTTATTTTCCTTTTTTATTTCTTTGCACAATTATCAGATTAATTAAAAAAAAAGGCAACGTGAAAATTACTAAAAATCACCACAGTTCACTTTTTTCAATAATCTTAAACAAGAAAAAATAATGAAAAAATTCGAGATAAAAAAAAAGACGATCCTTTTTTTATTCTTAAACACCGGCGAGCACACATTCACGCGTCTAGACGCTCTATATAGAAGATTATAGAGAAAGAGAGATGAGATACGTGACAGAATGTTATGCACGCACACAAGGAGAATATATATATATATATATATATAAATTTTATACACTATGTAGTAAAAGCTTCGAGGACGACGTTGTAGAGAGAAAAAAAATATAAAGTGTCCAACGACAACACCCCGCTAAGAGAGAAGAAAAGGGAGATATAAAGTAAGAGTAGAGAGATGCCAGTGTAAGAGAGAAGAGAGAACGAAGCGCGTACGCGAGCAAAGATTTTTCTCTCTCGCGCACACCTACACACATACACACACCCCCGCCCCTGCTTCTTTTTCTTTTTTTTTTATTTATTTTCTTTCTCTTCTTTTATTATTCCTCTCCTTCTCTTCTATGCGTATATTTGAATTTTTCTCTTTCTCTCGTTTATCCTCGTTCGCGCACTCCTTTATATACATATATAACGTATACATGCACGATATAACACAGCTTCCGAAATATGCCGGTTCCAAGACAAAAGCCTTTATTTATTACTTTTTTTTCTTGCTGTATATTTATATATACGTGCACTTTGTGTATGTATAAACTAAACTTGCTTGCTTAATTTTGTTTGATCGCACGTTAAATGTAACAACACCGGTGATCGAAACCGAAAAACCGAAATGAAAATAGGAAAAAAAATGATCTTTTTTTTTACCCAAATTCTCTCTCACTCTCATACGTTCGAGAAAAATAAGAGGAAAAAAACAATCCCGAGCGAAAACGTTGCTTGGGATTGCCTATGCCCGTGGCAACGACTGGGCGACTACTGGCTACATAGAGGCAGCAGCAGCAGCAGCAGCAGCAGCAGCTAACGGCTGGGAATATCTCTTGGTCGCTAGCGACGCTCTCTTGCTTTTCATCTCGCTCGCTCTTTACTCTCTTTCTTTAAATCATCCCCCTTTTTTTTCGGAAAAAAAATCCTACACGCCAGAGGCATAAGAAGAGAGAAAAAGATGAAGAAAAATAGGGATAAATAGAATTTCAGCCGGCTCAAGCTTACACAGACTCCCCCTTTTTGCTACTACACGCTAAAAAAAAAAGTCTAAGAGAGAGAAAGAGTAAAGCTTTCGGATACATATACCGTGTATACACGCATATATATAGATGAAGAGAGAGCTTTTCCTCACCACCAGATGGAGTCTGGAAAAATGGAAAGAGAAAGGGGATGTATTTCGAGATTAAATGTATATAGTTACACCATGAGTATATATACACAAGAAGGGATGCGTAAAGAGAGAGAGAGAGAGAGAGAGAGAAGGAAAAAGATAAGCTCGTATATGTGTGATATTGCTTTAGCAAAAGTACGACGTTGTCGTCACGCGATAGAAGCAGCACTAAACGACTAACTAAACATTTGATTATTATGTACGGATGCTGTGTTTCATTAAGGATGAAAAAAATTAATGGATATTTTTTACGAATATCTTACCACAAACGAATCTTTATAAAGTAGCAGTTTTGTATAAGATAAATAATATTTTTTTCAATCGCATCGGTATTAGTATTAAGAAAAAGCTATTTCATATTGTCTATAAATAGAAAATTTAATTATACTATGATTTCTTTTTTTGTATGAAAAGAAAATCTATACTACGTTGTAATTGTAAGACATATTTAATGCTGTGTGGAAATGACTATTTATGTGATAAAAATAAATATATACATAAAAAAATTGACTTGGTAAATATGGAAATTTTCATGACATGAATAGGAATTTTTTAACAAATATATCCCACTGTTACTAATCGTTATTCTTATAGAATTTTGCCCTGTGTAATATTAATTACACGAAGAAAAATGCCCTATTAATTTTTAATATACTGTATAAGAAAGGAGGGACAAACTTGCAGAATGAAAAAAATTACTATTCTGAATAGCAAAATTTGGTATAATTATAGTAATCTTTGCTATAATTATAGTAAAATTTAATATAAATATAGCAAATTTTGCTATTCGATATAGTAATTTTTTGGATACTGCAAGTTTCTCCCTCTTTTCCTATACAGTATACCAAAATTTAATAGGGCATTTCTCTGCGTGTACATTTACATCACAATCAAAGCTTCCTGGAAGCTTCCATGCTATGTGGGACATTATAATAATTAAATATTATTTTTAATATAATATTCCTGGATTTAATTCCTCGATAAAGTCACGAGTGCTTCAATAAAAATATTTAATTTTTATAATGTAAAAATATGCTTTTTGACATTTATTCAACCAAGAAAAAACTGTTTGTATTAATAAAAGTATAAAACTATACTCAGGCTTATACTGGTTTACAATTATTTTGTAAAATGTAAGTTAATTTCTTTATTAATAATTTTTTTTTTATTTTACTTTGCAAATAAATTTATTTTTAAAAAAATTATTATTTAAATTTTAATTAATAAATATCACGCTGATTCTATAATTCTTAGATTTATTTTATAAAACACGATCAATTTTTTCTAATAAATTATTAATGAAATGCACATTATGTATATTTTGATTATAACTTATAATGATACTTTGAAAACATTTAAAAATAAGTAAAAGTGAAAAAAGCAGCTTAAGCTATAAAGCAGTAGATTTGTAATTCATTTGCTCGTATTAAAATCGTAATCTCTGCTAAACTACTTGTGCACGTTACATGTACTTTATTTAAAAATACACATTGAATGATGATACTAATATGGTGAAGTTAAATAGTTTTATAAAAAAAATCATGAAAGTGACTCTAGCTCGAATTTTTTTTTATTTAATTTGACGTCGTTGTATTTATGCTATCATTACGATGCTAATTAACGACGGAGGTTGTCAGTGTGTTTGTGAACAAAGCACATGTAACTTACAGTGGTGCTTGTATAAATCGGCCGAGAGCGGGATCAGGACCTCGAGATTATGAAACCATCACTCTACCGAGTGAGTTACTAACGACCTTGATACAAATAAATAAAAATAAGAATAATATTTTAAAATTAATTTACACACATAATAAAATTTCAAACTGATCTCTGTAACAATAGTTTTAAAAAAATATAAAAAATTTTAATAGTCTACGTAAATAAGTTTAGTTATTTAGGACTGTTTAATTGTAAATTGATTAAAATCAATTTAATACCAGCAGGATTTAAGTGTACAAATTCCATTAGATCTAATCGCAATACCCAAAAGAGCTTAAATGTGCGATATATAATTGTCCAGTTGTTGCGAATCCGTTAGATAAGAAATTCTCTTTTGTAGTTTTAATGTTTTTACTGAGATTCCATGAAAGTTTATTTAAATACTATTAAATCTTTGTATTTAATTACAATTGATTATTTTAATATTATTTCCTATTTCATAGATACATATACTTTTTATCTATCAGTTTATAGAAATATTTAATATTATTCATATATAAACGTATTCGATTTTTTATTAAACTATTTTCCAAAAAATGCAAATAATGACCTATAAAAAAGCTACGAAATTTTTCCCCAAAAAAGGTATGCATAAAATTTTTAACACATAAAGAAAATTTTCACACTATTATATTTTGAATGAATTTGTTTATATCCCATACACACGTGGAGAGAGTCGATGTTCGCTCATTCAGAAGCTAGAAAACACGAATGAGTGCAAGAGACGAAGGACAAAGCTTGAGCCGACACCACAACATTGTAACTGTTATACGCGAAACGATGCATGCAAATGTTTCGTAACGTGCGCCTACATTCTTTTATTATTTCTTTATTTCTATTCTTATATCTTATTTTCCTTTTTTCCATTCAGAAATAAACACTGATGCATTTAATGCAAAAAATTTCTTTTTTATATTTAGTTTTAAAAATGGATTAAAAACGAAATGTATTTTCTAAAAAAGTTAGATCTATTTGTTATTTTATTGTTTATGTTAATAAGCGGCACGGTTTTATAAATTTTAAAAGTTTGATAAGTAAATTATGAGTTTAATTTACGTTTATATACATAAAAAAGATAATGTTTGAATATTTTTTTTAAGTAATAACCATAATTATAGCATTTAATTTTAAACAAAAATCTGAAGTTGTATTATTAAATAAGTTATAAAATATTAACAAAATAATTTTAAAATATAATCTGTGCCATTCCCTAAATTTTATTTTACAAAATTACATAATATTTTTATAATTATTGTTATTATCATTTCTTTGAAAATAAAATTTTAAATTCATTATAAAATAAATTTAACGTTATTTTCATTATAAAATAATTGTTCTGTATTTAACAATAAACGTTATTTATAAGCCCGAGTATCTGGGTTAATTAAAAGAAAATGTTTGTTTACAAAAAAGGGCAAGTTCAATTTTCAGATCACCTTGACGAAATTATTATTAATGCATAAATATTTTGATTAGAAATTTTATTTTAACTCATATTAAGTTATAATTTTTATAAATTAAACGGAAAAAATGAATTTGTCAGTACGCTCACAAGAAGAGCGTCAGGATATTGGAACGCAGATTTTGTTCAAATTTCAGATGATTTTGGTTTCAAAAACATGAAAAAAGCCAAAGTACTAGACTCAAACGCTCAATATTTCCCTAATTACAGGCAATTAGAGAAAATCACTAAAAAAGCTAATAGATTTTTAAACGCATGTAGTTCTTTAGCATTGATAGTTAGAAGCTTGAAACTTTTTTTAAATGAAAGCTAAGCTCAAACCCTTTGGAAATAGTAGTTATAGCATATGAAAATATCATTTTTTTTTTAAGTTTCAGTGCAAGGAAAATTGCACCTGAAATTCTTCTTTATCCCTTTCAGAACCAATGTACATTACAATGTACATTGACATTTTTGGGTTTTATTGAAATTGTGCAAAAGTGGCTTCAAATTTTGTAAAAAAAAATATTTGTATTAGATTAAAGTGGACTATTTCCGATCTCAAACTGAGGGCCTACTTTATTATATCTTTGATAGAAACTGAGAAAACTTGAAAAGAAAAAAGTGAAAAAAAAATTTTTTTATCGCAAAAATTGCTTAATAAATGAACACTTATCATCGCTAAATGGTCATCAGAACTTTTCATGATTAAAAAAATTCCGTTCGGAAAGGGTTATAACATTAATTAATAATAAATGCTAAAATTTGGTCTTATTTTCATTGCACTATAACTTCGGAAAAAAAAGATATTTTTATATGCTATAACTACGATTCCGAAAAGATTTAAGCTCAGCTTTTTTTTAAAAAAAGTTTTGAGCTTCTAGTTATTAATGCTAAAGAATTATAAGCCTTTGAAAATTTAGTAACTTTTATAGTGTTTTTCTCTAATTGTCTATAACTAGGGAAATCATCTCCCAAAATTTAAGAAAAATCTACGTCCCAATACCCTGACACTCTCCTAGTCAGTTAAACGTGAGAATGAATATTCGTTGACCCAGGACTCTTTACTCTAACATCGAAATAAGAGCACACCCACAATGATTTGCCAATCATAATTTTAAAATATATAATAGGCTACATACCTACCACATTCCTAAAAATTATGAGTTTTTAAGCACACAATTTTACATAAAAAGTCATTGGATAAATATCAATAAAATTTTTGTTAATAACTTTTTTCGTCTCTTTTCATCTTTCGAATTCTAATATATTATATTATTAGTTTAATTAAAATATCGATCAATTACATAATAACATTGAATATTGATTGATAATTTTATTATTGATTTATAAGTTCTTCAATTTTTATCTGCATGATTATAATATGCCTTGCAAAAAAAATATTCTTAAATTATTTAATAATATTTAAGTATAGATAAACAAAAGGTAAAAATTTGTCTTTGGTCTCGGTTATTTAATTCTCAAAGACTTGTACAGAGTTGATAAGAGCCTTTTGTATTGATAAATAATGATACTTAAGGTAAAGTAGTTCAAAAGTAAGTGCTAATGCTTTGCTGAACATCTTAGAGCATATATAATTATCAAAGCTATGGTTTATAAATAGGCTTATATAAGTAGTTTTATAATACACTTTGTACTTGTTTAATATTTTTTAAAGTTTTTTTTTAATACAAAAATCAATGAATATTTTTAAATTAATTAAATTAAAGAATATTTTTATCAGTTTTATATAATAATAATAATAATGATGATGGGAAATCAGAATATCCCCATTTATAATTGCCCCCGTAAAATCTTAAATATGAAACTTAAAATCATTCCTCAGAATTAAAAATGAAACGTATATATTTTAAAGACTAGCTCCATCATCAAAACAAATCGTAATCGTTGAAAAAATCCGCTCAAATCCCTTGAAAGGAGAGAAAGCGTGCTCAAAACGTTGGAAATGCTCGAAACGCAGTGAATTTTTTCAACTGGCAGCATGAATGTTTCAATAATTATTAAAATTTCATTTCAGATTCTAAGGCGTAATCGTGAATAAACGTATTTGGACTGTCCATCGTAATTATCATTATTACTACTATTTTGACTGTAAGACCGATAGAAATATTCTTTAATTTATTTATTTTGAAGACAACGTATTCTTTTTTTGCTGCTAATTATTACGTGAATGCAATCACTACAGGAAAAAAGATAAGAGGCTAATATTAATAAATAAACAACAAAATTTTAAGGGAAAATGTATTATTATTTATTAACTATTAACACCGCAAATGAAAGACAATTTTTTTCTTTTTATTCTGCAATCATTTGCAGAGTTTACTTAAATTCAAATTTTTAAAGCTTTAAAAATTGAATTAAAAAAAATTATATTCTTTGAACCAAATAATTTTTAAATCCTAAATATCTTTTGAGGTACTTTTTCTATACACGTTACAGCTTTGGTTTTAAAAAATACGTATCCATTAAAGCTTTGATATTGAAACCAATTTAAATTTCAACCTCCAGCGGATGAAATTTTAGAGTTTAGGGTAATAAGCATAAACTACATCACTATATAAGTACAGTCGACGGTAACATATTCTATGATAATTCTTTTTCTGCAATTTCAAAATAACGTAATCTTACTGGATGATTCCGTTAGTTCGCTCATTTTTATAGGTTAATTTTCAAATTTTGAAAAAAGAATTATCATAGAATATATTACTGTCGACTGTACGTCACTTAAGCGTAATACATCACGTTTATGTGAATCATCACAATTTTTTTTATGACTAATTCTACTTTGCTTAATATCCAATGATGCATTAATTTTACCGCGTATAAAATTATTATTTTCTTTCAACAAGATTAGTTAATACTAGTAATAATAAAAAGTTTTTTCATTACAACATAAACTAAAATTTAAGATAATCTCGAAAATCACACAGTTTCAAATTATTTTATCATAAAAAATATAAAATTGTAAGTTTAAACTTTTTATTTTAAATCACAAAAATATTTTAAGTACTTCAAATTACTGTTAACTATTAAAATTTTACGAATTATATTATTTTCTTAAAAAGTAAGTTTTATTTTAATTATTAAATGTTTAAAAAACATAATATTTTCAACATAAAAAAATACTTAAAGTTTTACTTACTTATATAATAAGTTCTCTTATTATAAGTTTTAACAGCAGTATTTAACAGCAAATAGGAACAAATACCTTGATATTTATGATTAATTCATGTAGATTCATAAATTGTTTGAATTTTTTTAAAATTTAATACTATTCTTTGATTAAAATTTATATTTTTCAAAATATAGAAAATATGTTTGAAAATTAAATTGAAAAAAATACTATTCAACATGAAGTCTGCATTAATATTGGGAATAAAATAGTTAAAACAAAGTGAAATTTAAAATTTTTCTTACAGAAATATTCCAATTTTCTGAAGAGTGAATAGTATGCCTGATTATTGTTTTTAATATCATAAGAAAAATGAGTAAAACTACGTTGATTAAAGCACCATTTCTTATATAAAGAAAAATAAAGAAAACAACATTTTAATTTAATAAAGTGTTAGTAAAAATAATAAAATTCATAATTTCAAAATTTTTAAACAGCATAAAACATACCATAATTTAATAATATGATGTTTAAACATTTATTAAATTAATGAACATTGTTTTCTCAGATCTATATAATGTTTCTTAAAAAAAGATACAGGTAACCAAATATCTCCATGAGATATTAAATTAAAATTCTAAATTTTACTTAAGTATAAAAAAATTATCTCTTTCTTTGATGAGACTTTCTCCTTTTATTTTAGAGAATATTTATGATCTCTTAAGAGACACCTCACACAAACTTGAGTATTTTTTATCCTGATTCATCAAGTTTTAATCTAGAAGTGATACTTTAAGATATAACAATGTAATTCGTAACGAAAAATAAAAAATCATATAACATCCTGAAAAAAAAAAAATATTTATTAGATTTGCTTACGTTATAAAAATAAATAATATAAATGAATTCACCTACTTATGCTTTCCTATTATGCTGAACTCCATTTTATCATCCATATTAAAGCTGTATTGGATTTGAAGGGTTTCTGTGAGCTTGTAAATGCTTCACAAGGGATGCTTGATAACTAAAATAATTTGCTTATATTAAAGCTGTTAAAAATAAAAAATTGTTATTATAACTATTTTCTTACCAATATTCCTTACTGCAAAATTCACATTTATATACAACATTTTTATAACACCAAGATTTATGTTTCTTGTGAGCAGAACTCCTCTTAAATTTTTTATGACAAAAGTCACATTCTGTATCATAAGGACCTGAAAAAAAAAAATTTTTATGTATATAAATTTAAAAAAATTTGATTTAATTATATGTTGTATTATTACTCACCTTTATGGTTTTCAGAAACATGAGCTTTTAGTATTCGTTTTGTTCGAAATCTCTCAGAACAGTTGAAGCACTCATACCTATAAAAATAGAGTCAATAAACTGAACTTTTAATTAAAATAGTAAAAATCATAATGTGATTCTTACTTATCATAATTTTTTAAAAAAATATTTGTTATTCTCTTGTCGTTAATATTTTGTTCATGAACAGGACTTGTATCATCAATAATATATTTATTACTTTCATCATCAATTCTTTTGATTTTAATTATTAATGATGCAGTAGATCGTCTGGCTTCAATATCAGCCTTACTCAAATATTCCACTGACTCAAATCTTGATTGAAAATCTGAATTAAATGAATTTGATTTGTTTGGTAAATTAAATGAATAATGAGAATTAATTAAATCATCTTTATTTTCTTTATATTTGTATACTGAACTTGAATTAATACTATCTTTCTGGAATTTGATTTTTGATTCTGATGAAGAAACTGATTCTTCATCATCTAATTCTATCACATGATTTGATTCTTCAACAAAGCCACCAAAACGATTGAATTCATTTATACTTTCCAATAATGAAACAGGCTTGAATGAATTGTCTGAATTTTCATTTGTTTTCATACATACTTCTGGATTACTTATAAAGCTTGTATCTAATTTGGTTTCTTTATAAGCGAGATTATTACCAAATAGAATTTCATTGATTATGCAGTCATTTGAAATATTAAAATAATTTTCATAGCCAAGTTTTTTAGCGTAAGCTGATTTTAAAAATAATTGTCTTTCTGCTATTTCACTAGGTGTTAATATTTTCTTTGATTCGTTTATTTTTTTATCATCTTGAAAATGTATTTCATTTCCATTGTCATCTATTTGGCTTTCTTTCTCTCTAATCAACTGCTTTGACGTATGTGTATTATGTATTTCTGAAAATTCAACTTCTATTGAAGGAGTTAAAAGTTTATCCATATCAGATTCAATTACCATTTCTCTTGGTTGAACACATTCCAAATAATCTGCACTAGTGAATTCTGAATTTAATTTTATAACACCATCAATTTCTTGTAACACATCATTTCTTGTTTGAGAAGAAACATAATCATTTTGATATTTTCTTTCATTTATTTTTATTTCTCCATTATAAGGATTATTATTGTATTGATCTAGATTGTCATCATTGGAGAATGTTGTTGATTGTAGTTTACAATGATTTTTAGATTTTTTCAGAGATTGAATCTTACTTCCTTTTAAAATACTATTCATTTTTAAATTTGCAAATGGATTTTTCTTTTGATAATATGATTTATTTTTCTGATTTTCTTTATTTTGCACCAATTTCTTTTTCTTATTTTTATTACTAGAAACTATTTCTTTATTATTCACATCTTTATTTACATCCAATAATTCAGTAAATGAATCATTTTTAACAGCATATATTTGTTTCCTTTTATTTACATGTCTTCTGTCAACATCAATTCCAGTTTTTATCGACGGATCATACTCATACTCATTTATTTCTTGCCTATTTAAGCTATTCAAACCAAGTGAATTAGATTTGTTCCAAGTTGATGGTAAAAAATACTGAATATTATGTTTTTCTTGTATAGTATTTACATCTGGTGAATCATAGTTTTTTGAAATATCAGAATCTTCATAATAAGTTAAATTACTTGAGCTACTAGATTCTGGATAATATTCAGATTCTTGAGACATGAAGATCTTATCATTACTCAAAATATGATCTAACATTTCTTGGATTTCTTTAGAATCATCATTTTCAATAGTGTAATCAAAATTTTCAGTTTGTATCTGATTTTGACTTTTTAAATCTAAAGATACAATTTTATTTTCAACTGGAACAGATTGCAAAACTTCATTTTCAATATTATTTCCATTTGTGAGTATCTCACAATTATTAAACTCATTACGTTGTAAACAAGCTATTGAATCGACCAGCAATTCTTTTTTGTTTATATATTCATTTTCAACAATGTAAATAATATTTTGTGATTTACTACTATTATTAATTTGGTCTTGATTTGAGCAAGGTAAATTTGTATTATTATAATTTGAATCATAAGTTACCGATGTATCATAAACTGTTCCTCCGGTATCGCAAGCCAACAAGCTTCTACATTTATAATATCTATAATTCCCTGCATTCTGTAGATCCATATCTGTAAAGATGTTTTACATTTAATTTATTTTAAAATACATTTTATTTTTCAATAGAAATAATAACAAAAAATATATGAAGATAAAATTTATTACATTTAATATTTTAAAAATTGTTTATAACTTAAAAATTTTTTTAATAACATTTAATGTAAAAATAAATCTTGACAAGTACATTGATATTAGTATAGCCACTTGTTGCTTATGTTAGAGCTTGAAATCTGCTAGTTTACGCGGTTATTGACGATTTTTAAAGAGCCTAATGTTCTTTAAAAATCGTCAATGTTAATGTTGGACAAATATAACTAATATAACTAAAAACAGTCGCTCACATATAATTATTTTCAACAAGTCAAATGAACATCTCTTAACAGGTGACTTATCGTCCCGAGCTTTTTGTATTAAATAAAGAATGATAATGAAATGAACTTACCTGATTGCATTCTGAATAGTCGGCAAGAAAAAAAAGAGAAGATGAATCCGTCGTCTATTTGTCTTTTAACCCATTAGATTTGATTAATTATTAAATTAATTAAGAGTTCATCTTTACATTAGAACCTTCGATCGTTCCATGAGTGTACAGAACGTAAAATGTACAATACAATGTTAAATCGATGCGTATTTCGAATTTTCCTAATTAAAGACACATATCAAATACACAAATAGTATAATGATCAATGTAGTTTAAAAGATTTTCGTTATATTAATATAAAGTACTTTACAGACGCGTGGATACTTGTATATTACGCGTCGAATGTTATTCGAAACAAAAGACAAGCAAAGAGAGTCAGATTATTACTACATAGCCAGAGTGCGTATAGCCGGCTTTCAAAATGTAAACAAACTTTTGCCGAAGCAAAGGAGATCGAGGCGCGGACCATATATATACTCGGGTTACATTCCAATAGGTACTTTTTTTTCAAATCGTTTCCATGTGTATATTTTTATACATATGTATATTCGTGACATATGCGTATGGTTATTCCCCTTTTGTTATAATAATATATATATATATTTATATTATTATATAATTAAAATTTGGGAAAACTGTTAGGGTTTTCTCTATGCTACCTTACAGTCATAGAATTTTTGAGTTGGTGATAATAACTATATCTATATTCGTTATATATAGAAAAAAATTCCAATTTATTTAAAATCTCGTTTTTTTTTTATTTAATAAATTATTTTTGTTAAAATTACTATAATTTATGGTTTATATTTTCGTTTAAAATAAAACACCCTATAGATTATTTATATTGATACTTGCGTGTTTTATATTAAATGATGATTGCTTGTAGCTTTAATTTAATTTTTTAATCAAAGTTTTATTTAATTTGTTTTTTCAATTGATTTTTACAATAAGTTTAATTGTAATAAATTTTTTAATTAAAAAAATTGAATATAATTTAAAATATTATTAACAAATTTTATAAAATATATCACTATATTTATATTCTTGTTTATTGTAAATATAATTATTGTACTTTATAAGTATTGAATAAAATAACATCAATATTTCAAAACAATTAAATAAATATTTTATAAAAATCTTTTTGAAAAAAAAATACCAGGAATTTTTGAAATCTAAATTATTTTATTTATTTATATTTGTTCTTTTTAGTTTGAAAAAGTATGAAATTTTTGTCAAACTATAAGTACTATTTTAAAATACAATACTTCTGTACAAATAATTGTAAATTAATTTATAATAATTAGTCAAAATTACATAATACTTTTTTATATTATCCAGTATCAAAATCTTGTAAAACAAATGAATCGTTAGAAATAACAATGAACAAAATGTGTATGTGTAAGTATAAACCACGATCTGTACAAAAACTTAATTTTACCAATCATCATTATCATTTTCAGTAGCTAACTTTGTAAAAAGTACATCTCGTACTTTTGGTTTAGGATCTTCTTTAATTTTTGTTGGAACAGCCCCAGCCTCTCCTAACATCCATTCAAGTTCTAAAATATAAAATAATTTATTTATTTTTTTATTTACTATAGGAAAATTAAATACTATTCATAAAAGACTATAAAATTATGTTATTCATTATATTATTTTACAAACCTTCTTCTTTAAGGCTCATCCCTCTTAATTCAATAGGTCCAACTAATTGTTTTTCCATGTTTCCATTTTTATAAATAAATATTGTTGGTAAATTGAAATCAGGATAGTTGGGAATGCACGTAGTTGAGATGCTTTTAACAAATTTTGTCATTGGGAACTTCCTAGCTAATGATGACAAGTGTTGATTAATCAGCGTACATAGAGGAATTCTGTAAATAAAAAAATTATATAGTCAATACCTTTATGATTCCTAGTTTATTATTTTATCTGAACATTACTCTTAAAATAGATTTATAAACAAAAATTTTTTCAAGCATAGTTTTAAAATTTTGTAATTTATTCATTTAAAAGTCCTCAACATTTAAATTTTTGTACTATTAAGATTAATTATAATAAATAAAACAAGTAATTAAGTAGAAGTTGAAGTATTATTTTGGTACTGTAGTTCTATATTAAATGTTACCTTTAATAATAAATGTTATTGCAAGAAAACTATTTAAAAAAAAAACTTAATTGAAATAACAATTATACCCCGTTTTATATAAATGAAGAATAACCCAAATGTCTTCTCCAGCTTTATTAATTTCTTGTACATAATCTTGAGCTGTTATTTCTAAAACATCACCATATTTAGCTTTACAAGCTAATGCTTTGATTTCTGCTATCCTTTTTTGTCGATATTCAAGTAATATTTGTTCATCTTCTTCATCTTCTAACTCGTCAAGTTCATCTAACGTTTTGTCATCAAAATTAGTTTTTACTGAAAAATTATAAATTAATTAAAAATTATGCATAGATTTCTAAATTATAATTAAATAAAAAATAATAATACCATTTCCAGTCCTCTGATCAATTGTATTTTCCATCAGCTGAATAATTTGATCCTCGGAAATTTCTGCATCCTTCTTTTTTTCAGGAATGATTCCTTTTTCTCGAAGAATATCATTCCACTGTGTATCTTCATTTGGATCTTGCTAAAAAACATTTAATAAATATAAATAAACAATTTTATGATTTAATTTTTTTAGATAACAAAATATTTAAAAACAATATATTTCAAATAAAAATTATTACGATCAAACTCAAAAAAGTTAATAACATATACAATAATTATTTTTAATGCTTGATAATTTCATAAAGCCTTCAATATTACTGTTTCCATAAAAGGTAACAGTAAGCAGAACACTAAAATAGACATCACCCATCACTTTCTTGATCAAAATATTTTAAAATATAAGAAAACTCACCATTTTTTTTTAAATTTGAATATCTAGACGATAAAAAGTATAAAATTAAATCACTTTGTGCATCAAATCATTAAATATTATTATTAAAACTTAATTGCACTTAAAATTAACACAGTGGCATTCTGTTACGCTTCGTGAATCATATTCATAAGTGGAGCAGGACTGCAGAATAAGGTTATCCAATGAGTAACCATATGAAAAAAATACCAGCTGATTGCTAGTGATATTTTCTAGGAACTTTTTCCGTATAGTATTATTTTTTTCATTTAAATTTCTCAGAAGTTATAATTTTAATTAAATTAATGAAATATTTTTAAAAAATCTGTGGATTACCCGAAAAACTGGATAACTCAGTTTTTTTAAAATTGTTTAACCAAGTTTAGAATTTTATAGGGTAAAAGTACCAATAAGCGAGTACCATTCGGGATGTAATTGAATCGCTTAAAATAAAAAATATATAATCATATTTTACAAAAATCGTTTAAAATATTAAAAAATATTGGAAAAATAATCAATTAGCTATAATTAAATTTTAAAGTAGCTTAAATTAAATTTTTTATTGATTTCTTCATTATTTTAAATTTTTCTGGTTAATTTTTGTATAAAAAAATTTTTTAATAGAATCTTACATTTTATTATAATCATTCAAGTGATGGTCATAAATATTATTAATTATTAATTGTTTCAATCAATATAAAAATTTTTTTCATATGCATCTAATTAATAAAACGTAAGAACATGGTATTTCAAAATATTTCAATAGTATTAATTAATGAAATCGTTATTCCTAAATTTTATTGCATGAATAAGAAAAAAATTATTTTTAACTTTATTTTTAGTTGTTTATTTATTTTTAATATGCGTTAATTAATAGAAATGTAAATTTCAAATTCTAATACTGAAAAAAATAGAACAAATCGGAATGAGCGACTGGAACACTCCAATCTGCTTATTTATTCAGAAATATGATTTATTTAATAATTTTATTTGTTAAATAGAAAATTTCTGAATTGTGGAAATTCAAAAATCTAATCGTTTCCGTATTTATTTTGTTTATATGATGACAAATTGCAAAACTGTAAAAAATTTTATGACACAATTGGTACTTTTGTCTTATTATCTCTTATATTTGTAACTAATAAAACAAATCGATATTCAGTAAAAAGCTGCGAACTCGAGAGTTTATTAATTTTTTCATTAAATTTACCATAATTTTAAAAACGTAAACGTTTTCATATTTAATATTTTTTACATCAACTGAACGATAAATAATTAAAACATGCTTTAAGATTTAAAATATTCAAAACTTCCAAGAAATAATTATACTTTCTATATATTTATAAAATACTGCGTGTATCAACAAAGTCATGAAAATTCTAAAGAAATAAGAGTTTTTGTTATTTTTCTAGATTTTCGATCTCTAGATAATATATCTTAGCTTCTTGAACGAATTATATGTGATAACTTCGAGATGTGTCATTATACTATAAAAATTCAAAACTATGACTTATTGACCTTCATCAATAGGTCTACTGAACTTTTCATATTAAACTTTTCCTCTTTATATGAGTATATCTACTTAATAATTTTATTTGTCATGGGCCAGTATTTATAAATTCTTTTCTTTTGAGTAACAATCATTTTTTTCGTTTGCATATTACTTAACAAGATTATGAACATTTTTTTATCCTATATAATTATTTAACTTTGCATTCAAAAGTATATTTATATTTGTAAAAAAATATGAATTTTATAAAAGTTACAAATAAAAAACAACTTATTATTATATCTAATAATCTTATAAGCTTCTAAAACAATTTTGTTGCAGAAATATTTAGTATTCTGCATAGAACCATTGCATCAGTGAAAAAAGTAATATTCAAAATTTTTTTTTTCGCTAATATTTATTAAACTAAGACAAAATTTATTAATTAATTTTTAAAATAATATTTTTTGGATTGAAATATACATACAAATCTATTTATTTCTTTAGCTTCAAAATTTTAAACTTTTTTGTTTAAATTTTTATTAATATAAATAATTAAATATTGTAAAAAATTTTACTCCTTTTTTATTATACAAGGTGCATTTATTTTCAATATTTTAATACATATTTACAATATAGTATTCATGGTTGCATATTTATTGAATATTGTAGAATATATTTTAATACATGTTTTTAATAACTAAATTCAAAATACAAAATTCAAAGCTATCTTCTAAATAAATTTTTAACGCACGCTAATATAAAGCTAAAACTAAATTAATGTAAAAATTTAACATTCAAAGTAAATTTTCAAAATTATACAATTTTTATTTTTGAAACAATAATTGTACTTCTTTTTTCATACTTTGTTTATAAAGATAATTTTAAGCAGATATAAATATGTAATTGATTGTACATACTTGACAAATAATCTTATAATAATTATAAATGTCAAATGCTTAAAATAAAGCATGAAAAAATTTAAAAAACAGGTTTGATTATTGATTTCTTATGTTCATTAAAGTATGATGTGTATTAGTTGATATTTTTTAATAAAAAAAATAATACAATTTTGGTTTGTTTGAACATAATTATAATAAGCCTAGTATTAATTTTAATTTGTAATAATTATTAAAAAAATATAAAAATGTCATGTTAAGGATGAATTATATTTATAAAGTATAAAATTATTTGAAATCTAAATTTTAGTATTAACTTTAAAATATAACTCAAATAGAAATCAACAAATTCCTTAAAAAAATAATAACATGTTACATTTTTAATCAGTTTAGAATTTGCTCTGTCAATGGTTTACAGCTTAGATGCAGATTCCGTTTTTTAATCTCATCAAGAATCTGATGATTTTTTAAAATTTCAGCAGTTCTCAGGCTATCATCTTTTGATGAGTCGACAAGTTGCTGATCTTCCTTACATTTATCTCTTGTATCCGCTGTCTTGTGATTTTTCTGGTACTTATCAAGTGCATTCATCATTTTTTTTTTTCTTTTAGACACTGTTTTCTTATCTGCAGTGTTTATCACGTTATCAAGTTTCGGTACATTATCACAATATTCAAGATGATTCAACTGGCTAGGATTAATTTCCAAGTTTTGAAAAAGATCACTTGTTATATTTGGTGATGAATTTGGTGAGCTTGAAACATTTAATGTATCATTATTATCTGTTTCTAGATTAGATGATACACTAGCATTTATGCTGGAATAGATACTATCAGAAGTTTCAATACTACTTTCAGGTGATCCAAGATTACTTGAAAACTTATTTTTGGTATTTTCATTATTATTTACTTTAATATCTTCGATAGCTTGTGAACGTTTTGCATCAACTGAAGTAATTGCTTTTTGAACACTTTTAAGACTATTTAGAAGATGCTGATATGGTTGCAAATCATCAATATCGACAATATCAAATTCTTCATCAGGATCTATATCATCATAAGGTGTTACATCATTTAAGGTCGTTGAATCTGGAGATGGAATCTTTTTTATTGATTCATCCAGATTATCAATAGTTAGAACTGTAAAATTTTCATCTTCAGAATCCGAATTAATTTCTTGGATGGTAACAGTAGATTGTGGAGCATTGTCATACTTATAAAAAGTAATGTATTCTGTATCACCTTTATCATTTAAATTATGTTCTGTATTATCAGAAACTATTTCTTGCACTATTTTATCATCTTCACTCTTTGAAAGAGGTTTTGCTTTTAGCAAATCACTGTCCGAACTTGAAACATGTATTTCTTTTTTTTCAGATGTAGAATTTACCATTTCTTCTTTGTTTAAACTTACTATTTTATTATTTATTTCAGTTGATTTGATGAAATATCGAGTGGATACAGGTTTCAATAACGATTCTTGTTTTTCATCCGTTTCTGATTTTCTTTCTTCAATATTAATGCCTTCTACAGCAGTTTTGACATCAGTTTTATTATAATATTCAGTATAACATTCTCTCATCAAAAATTCGCCATTATTTGTTATAATTTCTTTTGATTTGTTTTCTTCTTTTTTAATACTTATTTTTTCACTTTGACTGTTTGGTTTTGGTTCTTTTGATACATACTGAGAAGATGCAGTTTTAAATTTGTTAAAAATATTAATAGAACGAGTGGATAATTTAGAAACTGACAAACTTTCACTACCTGTTCCTGCTGATGCATCATCTGAATCTAAAGACGTATTTAATTTATTTTCGCCAACATTTTTCAATTTATTAAACAACAAAGAATAATTTGGAGTTGATTTGCTACTATTTTTTCTAAATGTTTCTTTGATGCTTTCATTGGAATGAATAGAACTCAATGATGAATCAGATTTCAATTTTGGTTGAGGCTTTTCAAAGCTGATCATATTATCGTCATATTCCTCTAATAACTTTTTTCTTCCTCCTTTTATAGGCAATGAACTCCAATCATCCAAATAAGATTCACTATTGATTTCATGTTTAATATTTTTTTTTTCTTGAATTGGACTGGATGCTAAAATTTTAACTGGATTCTTTTTTGGTAATAGTTTTAAATAATCTTTCTTCACAGGATTATTTGAATTTTGAGGCTCATCACATTTTTTATCTTGGAATGAATCTGATGCTGAAATTTGAGGATTTATCTTAACTTCTGATTTTTCTTCTTTTTTGGTTACCTCAGTTGTTACAGGTTCCAATTTCTCGATTGGTGGATCAATAATGTCTATTTTAGAAGATTTTGATTTTGATTGTTTAAAATTTTGCTGATTTTCCCGAGTCACAGTTACAACTTTTTTTTTATTATTTTTTTTCATTCTTTTTAATTTTAATGTAGGAGATTCAACAACATTTTGGATTTTTGTTATATTATCCTTTACTTCATATGTTGTTTCATGTGTAATAGTATTATTTACAAAATTTGTAAATTCAGTGTCAGCTTCAGATATATTTTTTTTTTCTGAGAGATTCTTCTTTTTATCTGATTTTTGATTAGTTTTATTATTACTTTTTTTCTGATTAGTATCAGGAGGAGGGATACTCTTTACATCTGACCAATCTATATGCTCCATTCTACCCCGACTTTGATAATACTTAGATTCATTTTGTGGGTTAATAATTTGTGGTTCTTTCATATGAAGTGCACCTCCTCTTAATTCAGGATCAGTGTCGACTTTATTATCATCTGAACTTAATAAAGGCTTATTAAATTTTCTATTACCTTGACGATATTTTTTATAATTTTCTTCTTTTATTTTTTGGCATCTTTCAAAAAACATTTTTTCTTGCATTAAAGAACTTCTCAATAGCATTTTTTTAGCTTCAATTGAACTATCACTTGTCGAGCTGATAGATTCACTATAATTTGACATTCTCATTGCAGTATTCGAGGTGGTTGGTATTTTTTCCTGATCTTCATTGGGCTTCGATTTACTTTGTGTGGTAGCATTTTTTAGCCTTTGCAGAATCAAAAATTTAGATGATGGAGATGGCACACTAGTGTTGGAACTGTTTACAGTATCAGAAGTATCATCTAATATCACCATTTTGTCAATTATCTGAAAAATCAGAAATGTAATGCTTTACACAGAGTATATTAATAATCATTTAACTTGTGTATATAAATATCATTGAACTTTTAAGTTGAAAAAAATAAAATAAAAAATAAATCATTTTATGTATGATAGAAATTAAGTTCTTTTTATTACTACGTCTAATTCAATATATTTTTTGTATATGCACATTCGAATATTTATTTAATCTTTAATACAAATTAAAAAATTTTTATTAATCACTTTGATAAACTTTGCTTTGACATCGGCATTTGTGAAATATCTGTATTGTATTTTAGTATGCTTATCATAACCTTTAAGAAACAAATGAGAACTCGTTCATTTTGAATGAATCGTCTAAAATTTGTCTTTCTAATTTAAATTTACTTTGTTAATAGAATTATAAAACATAAGTAATCAATTTCTTACCATAAATTATCACAGAGGAACTAAATAGATTAAGATTTCCACTTTTAGTTTGATTCACAATCTATATACAATTGTCACATGAAAGACGACGCTGAGACCGGGCTGACGTTGTCTAAATTTCAGCCATACTAAACTAAACACCCAAGAAGAGGCTATATTGAGAAAGAGAATAATGTATATTGCGTATCTCCCTCCCTACATAAGCTATAGTAGAATTTACCGTGCCGACTATTACAAAGAAAATTCTAAGAACACGGTGTAATATTAGTTTTCATTATTGCTGACGAATAAAATTATTAAAATACGAATGAACATTGAATGAATTAAAAGATTCGAGTAAATTTACTATTGCATACATTTTTCTTATACAAATTTGTTCTGTTAAAATTATACACGTCCTGTTTCAAATGTAATTTTTTATACTTGTTGTTTATATATATTGTTTACGTTTAATGAATTCTTTTGAATTATATATTTTAAAAATATTGATAATTTCAAGATTTAGTATTTACTAATATTTCTTGATTGTTAATTGCGTTGTCCTGTGTGATCTAACAAGTTGTTTTGTCTCGATAATATAAGAAATTTAGAATTTAGATTTAATAGATATTTAATAATTGTTGATGAATAATATTTTAAACTAAAAATCAACCGAATTCATTTTTATATATATATATTTAAAGCACAGGTATCCTATGAAAAAATATCAAATATTAGTTACGAGAGGAAGGGGAAATTTTTTTACAACAGGATTATACCTGCTATACCTGCATTTTATTACTACGTTTCGACCTTAATTTCTAGCATTTCTAATGCTTTTAGACTACACTAACATTATTCTCAATAATTTTAAAAAAATTCGTTTTTTCTTTCAAGAATTCGCTAGGAAACTTTTAGATAATAAAACTTATTCTCTCTATGTAAATATTATAAGATAGCAATTTTCAATTCTCTGTACTTTAAAATAATTTACAAATGTAGAGAGTATCAATACGCAATACCCTAATACTTTATACTGAATAGTGTATATATGCAATGCACAGACTGTATAGGTACACGTGCGAGCAAGAGAACATTACCCCGTGTGGAGTGCGAAGAGAACGAACCGCGCGTGCTCTCTCTTACATACACATTACATATACACACATATATGTTTAGTATACCGATACCGGTGTTTATATTCATGTAAAGTAAAGATACACATAGAAAATTTTATGATGGTATGCGTTGTAAAGTGAAAAAAACCCGTGCTCTCTGTAGAACAGAGCAGTGGTTGTTAGCTTTGCAGTGGTAACAGTGTGCTCGGATTGCCGTTTGCGGCACGTCCCTTCATCGTTCTTTGGACCGCGCGTCCATGGATTCTTTTGTCGTTATCAATACTTTTGCGTTGCGTATAGAATTAATTTTATTTAAAATTAAGAATTAATGTGTAAAATTTTAAAAATATAATAAAATTAAAAAATATCGTTTATTTTAAACTATAATGTAATTTATTTTATATATATACGTGCGCGCTTACACGTGTAGTTCTCGCAGAGTTCAAAGCCCACCTGCGAATCTATATTATGTATATGTTATATATAATAAGCAAAATATATCACTTTTCTATGCATATAAACCCTAAAAAAATCGAACTTTAAAAGAAAACAAACATAACGTGCCCTGTCATTTGGTTGCTCCGAAATTTTAAAATCGGAGCAATAACAAGTTAAATTTCGTATATGAAGATATTTTTTTTACAAAGAAGGAAATATTCACACATATATTAAACACATCCATAGAAACATACACGCATAGATATATACGCGTACACACACATCTGAGCTCGTATGACACATACACGTAACGGATCCTGCGCGTTCCAAGGATTACATATAGAAGAAAAGAAAAAAAAGAAGGAAATAAAAGGAAACAAAAACCCACAAGAAGAAGAATCTTTCTTTTCTTATAAGTATATATAAAAGGGGCGCGAGCTCGGCAAACGGATCAGCGTAAAAGAGCACGCGTGTGTACATATATATTTCGTTCTCTCTTCCTCTTTCAAGATATATATACACATGCGCGAAAGTTGTATACACACCTCGCGCAAATTATTTTTTCGCGTTACAAAGAAAAATATAATAGGGAAATATTAATTTATTAAGATCGCAAAAAAGAAACGAAGGACAAAGCGTTAAAGATATTAAAATATAAGTGACTAATAATGCGCGGATGAAGAAAAAACGTAAAAAAAAAGAATAAGAATAACATAAGAATCTTACTAAAAAGTAATAAGTAAAAAAAAGCATACGCGCATGCTGCTGGTAATAAAGACAGGAAGAAAAAAGGAAAAAAAGGACGCCGCATAATATAGGAAGCAGAGAAGTGTATTGTGTTTATAAAGCACATCTATATATACGTGTATGTATATATAAAATACATATGTGTATGAGGATGAGAAAAAAAGAAGACACTATAGAGCGCTCGGGAAGCAGCAAGCAATAGGAGAGCAACGAGCGCCGCAAGAGCAAAGCAGAGAACGTTTTTCCCTTACTCTCCTTTCATTCATGTAACGTACCGCGCGCTAAGAGAGAAGTGCTCGCGGAATCTTCTCTCTCTCTTCTTTTTTTTCTTTTTTATACTCTATTCCTATATAGTTCTCAGTTCCAAGTGTGTATATATATTTATATATATATATATATATATATATATGTATACATACACGTGTGTATGTGTATAAAGTGCGCGAGAGGTGCGCGCGCGAGTAAGCAAGCAGGCAGAGCAAAGCAAGTAAAGGCAAACATGCGGCAGCGAGGAACTCGTTGTCCTCCTCCGCGTAAACATAGATATTCATCAATAAATAGATACGCTTTGTTAAAGTTAAGCTGCTGAACAACTAAAGGATAAATAAGTTTTTTTTTTAATTCAAAGTGTAGAAATATAAGATATATAAAAAAAAGGTGATAATCAGAGCTCGGCGCAGCGTCGTATAGGGGCCGCGCGGGCGAATGAGCCCGGATTTATGGCGGCCCGAGTACTCCTGCTCGGCATCTTGTTTACGGAAGTCCTCAGGCCCGTTTGCCCCGCAGGTGCGTTTTTAAATAATCTTTCTTTTTTTATATATTTTTATTATTTCCTTCATACTTATAATCCTTTCAATCTATCGTTAGAAAATTTTTATTGTCTTGATTGTTTATTGCGTTGTCGTGTGTGATCTATCAAGTTATTTTGAAGAAACGTGTTATTGTGAGTAAGAATAAAGGTTCGCTTAATTATTCATAGAAGTAGTACGATTCACTCTCGTGCACATGTAATTATCATCTTAAAATTTGCAATGTCATTATCCAAAAGAAAGTTTATTGCAAAGTGTTTAATAAGTGTGACACAATTTTTTTTTCTCCAACCATAGTTTTTGGCCTTTATGTTTTGACAGAAAATGAAACAAGAGTGAGAAAGAGATGGTGATGGTGGGAGAAATCGATTGGTATTCGTATATTACGAAACCCAATGACCGAAAAATATCATACTAATTTAGTTGAATATAACGTGTATAGTTTCGACTATGATGAATAACTGTACTTCGTTTTTTTTCTACGCAGCTCTTTGCATTGGCTAAAAACATGTAGCATTTATTGACAATGATTAATTTGTTTACTAACTAATAACATTTCAACAAACAATGTATTATCATAAAGATTCAATACGATTAATTAAATTTTCAATAAAAAAAAGAAGAAAGAATACGCTAATGTTAAAGCATTAGAAAGTAATGATAATTTCAAATGTATTTTACTGTATAAATGCTCTATACTATCTGTACAATTCTTTCTTCTTATATTTTTTTTTCTATTTCGCTAGGCTCCGCAATCAGCACTCTCTCTTCTATACACTCTAGTAATTTTACTTCCTTCTTCTATGTAACGTATATATATACAACCCCATGAATCGCACATTTTTCGGAGCAAGCACGCTTCTCTATTCCCCTTCCTTCTTATAAATATATATATTATACGTATATATATATCGCGTATTTCTATATAACTGCAAAGGAATGCGTTTCGCACGGTGGTTTTGTTATGGTGGCTCTTTTTCTCTCTCTCTCTCTCTTTCTCTTTCAAGCGTTCATAATTAGAGAATGGAATGTTTATTAAAGCGAAAGAAATGTTTTCTGTCTCCTTTTTTCATTTTATTATTATTATTATTATTATTATTATTTTCATCATTATTATTATTATTATCTGATTTTCTTGTTTCCCTTTAAAGCTTTTTTAGTTTTATGTGAGAGATTCTATACAATTGCAAGTATGTATTACGTGTAAAAGTTAAATAGAAGCAACGTAGAAAAAAAAGTTTAGATGTGAATGTTTTAGACGTTGCTTACTTTGAGAAGTTATTTTTTCATGTTGGGGGGTTGGTTTATGTTTACAGGTATTCAGTAAACAAAATGGGAAGCTCATAAGTTTACTGTATGATGGTTTTATGGATTATTTTCAAGTTTATGAATATTTTTTAGTGCTGTTTTGCTGCTTGATCGCTAAGTCTTTAAAATTCAATTATATATTTGTATAAATATTGAAAAGATATTTCTTAGATCGGCTATTCTTAAAAAAGTCGAATTTTTTGGTTTCGTTTTATGATGTTTTCCATCATTTATAAGATATCGATTATAACAAGAAAAATTGCAGCCCTTGACAGATATAAAAATAATGCGTAAATTTTCGAATAAGAACAATTTTAACGCGTAGTTTTTCAGTAAAATGAGTCACACGAAATTTCATGAAAAAAATAATTTATATTAACGATAGTTTGCTGTTGCCATTTCACTTATAGACTACGCAATAAAATTTTTTTATTATAATAAAATTTATTTATCATATCCAGTCGGAGTCGCTATTTTTTTCTTGTTATTAGTTTTTATATGAATGATTAAAAAGACTATTAGACAAAGACGAAAATTTCGACCTCTTCTTAAATAGTCACATTTGAAAAATTATTTTCAAATATTTATGGTCATTTAAAATCAAGACGGTGTAATGAAGAGTCTTGGATTTATGAATTTTTCCATTTATTACGAAAAAACGTATAAGGTTCGTAATTCATATTGACGTTTTCAGTTCTACATGAGACTAACACATTAATCATCCTTCAATAATTCATAATTTTTATGTAAGTTTATTTAATGTGAATATGAAGTATCACAATTAATGAATAATATAGGGGCTACGATGAAAAACTTATTCTATATCCCATACCAAGCCTATTTATTCTCATTACATTTACTTAACATTTGTACATATACATTCAAATTCCAATCGATATTCTTTATTTAGAAACTCCCACATATACTTTATACATTTTAACTTCTCCAAAACATGATTTTTTTATTCTTTTTTTTCCATTTTTTCATTCTTTTCCTCTCCTTCAACACAATCAGTCAGTTATATAACATTGAAATATTCCATCCCTCATACACGTGTCTAAGCAACAATCTAAAAAAAACCCTCCACGAGTGTAATTTTCTTTACGAAAAAAAAAAAAAAAAAAAAAAATTCCATACACACGATTTTCTCATAACAACAATTTTCCCATGATCTTTTCGCATTCCTCTGCCTGACGATCTTACTACTCTTTCTCTCTCTCCCTCTCTGTAATTTTACATCGGTAAGACCGTATATACCGTAATAAATACATCGTGCATGTGTATGCATGTGCATGTATATACACATAGAGTAAAAAAGAGAAAGAAAGATAAGCGTCTTGTGTGTCGAGTCTTGTTGTTTTTGTTTGGCTTTTATGACTGCACGTGCTTGCATGTGCATCATCATATAGTTGGAGGTGCTAGGTGTAACCATGCGACACCTACTATCCAATGTATTCTTAGGTACTCTTCTTTCTAGTTTTTTTTTTCTTTTTCAGATTTTTTTTTTCGTTCTACATGTACTTAGGGGGATTATACGTTTGTTCGCGTGTAGATAAAAATGCTTGATGTTTTTTTTTATGCAAGCATGTATTTTAAATTTTTATACAGGAAATGTTGTATTTTCAACGTTTATTTCACTATTTTTACATGAAATTATAATCAAAGTTTATTTACACTTGTCGTGTAATATTTTTAAAGTGAATTTCCATTAAATTATTTTGATTAACGCAAATATTGAAATAACGATGAATAAAAATTTTTTTATTTTCAAAACCAAAATACTTAAATATTTTCTTCAGCAACATAATGAGTCTCTATGCATAGTTAGTTTGAAGTTGATTGGCCAATTTGTTTAATGCAAAAAAAGGATTTCTTATTCAAATTCTCAGCCTCGGGAGAAGCAATTTACCGTAAATGGTATAGGATGCTTAAAAAATCTTTTGAAATTTTCTAAAGCCATAATTTTTCATACAAGCAACTAAAATCCTTCACTATTTAATGATTTCCTTCAAACAAATATATACAATTATAAAATTAACTATCTATAAGCTAAAAATAAAAGAAATTCATTATTTCCAGTAAAACAAAAATTATTAATTAAACATATAATTGGATAGTAAAGAAAGTAACTTGAATAACATTTCTGTTTATCTCGAGTTCCAATATCAATTTCTCATTGATCCAACAGTATTTCAATAATCAGCAAAACTCCAAATCCTACATCGAAAACCGACATAGAAATCTCAGTAAAATTAATTTCTCTCCCTTACTCTCTCTCTCATAACCTACCGAATCCCTGTGCCCAGTTTCCCAATACCGAAAGGGGTTAACGACCCATCTTGTTGAAATCAAACCTCTCTCTCTCTCTCTTTCTTGCTTTCTCTCTGTGATGCGTGTGCGCACCTCATTCTCCCTAATATATATATATATAGATGTGTGTGTATGTAACCCCTTCTGGTGCGTTAGTTTTGTACATGTTACCACCCTATCTGTGTATATATATACGTACCATCCTCCCTTTCTATATATATACGTACATACCTGCGGCACGATTGTTTTCCTTTCGTTCCTCATGCTTCTCTCACACTCTTACTCTTTCTCTCTTTCGCACACACGAGTTCGTCCGATCGATCGGACGTTGTATGCCTCACGCGCGTATATATTTTTTTTCTCTTGCTCCAGAGCCTCCCCCGCACGTACAGGTATATATATACACATATACGTACAGTGAGAGTGAAACGTTGTTTAAGGAGTATGTGTAATATATATAATATTCATATACACATGTGTGTATTAAAGAGAGAGAAGCAAAAGCATGAGGGCAAGAGCCTGGGAAGAGGATTTTCCCTCCCTCGTGAGAGTGAGAGCACGCATGAAAGCTCATTCGTTGCGAGGAGGAACGAACGTGCGAGAAAACTTGTCTCTATATACGACTTTGTATACATATACATGTGTGCATGGTTTTTTTTCTTCTTTCTCTTTTTCTTCTTCTTTTTTTTAGTGAGGAATTAAGGGGTGGATACCTAGTTAGGGAAGAAAATTGTCAGAGAAGATTGCACTAGCTAAAGAGTTTTGGAAATTGTTTAAGGCTTGTAATATTATAGGCGTGACTTTCAAAGGGGTTGAAATAATACTATTATGAATTCTAATTATATTACATTTATACTAAATTCCATGATTTCATTTATCCTATTACGATTAGAAGTTTATAAAAGAAAGACTTCGTCATATGTTTCAAATACATATAATAATTTTCATCTTTTTGATTAAAATTATACCATCACGTATATCTTAATATTGTTTAATTGTTCAGCAAATGTTAATTTTAATGCGAATCCTTCAAAAACTTCAATTAATCATTTAATGAATTCCAAATTATATATTAATGAAATTTTCATTACTTGCTGAATTGTGTAAAATTGTTTGCTCGGTCATTAATAAGTCAAATTATTCGTATTAATTGCGCAACGTTGTATTAATATACATTTTCAGAAAATCTATATAAGCATGAATTTATTATTCTGAATATTAAACCAGATAAAGTAATGGAAAATTTGATATCCATACACGCTTTTATCAAATGTACATAAAATTTTTCATTACAATTTTTTCTATGAAAACGATTGCTAAAAATAACTTTAGACAATATAAACAACCAGATATGCTGCTCTCTAAGGATAAAATAAAAAGTATGTGTTTAATTAAAAAATGATTATGAAAAAAATCCATTTTACGTAATTAAAAGTCCACCCTAAAAAAAAAGTAAAGAAAAAATATTTTCAACCGTTAGTCTATAAAACGTTTTCGCAATTATCTTTGAAAACTTTGTCAGGCGTTAATGGGTCAAGTGATTAGCATAATTGACTTAATTACATGGAAATTTATTTTTCGCTTTACATTATTTATTAATTGCTATATAAAAGCTTGAAAAATTCAATGACGGAAGCTTGTATATATTATTAACAAATTTTACCGACCACCACTACTGTCTTCTTGATGTTTTTTACATGGTGTGTATGTGTCATTTTTAATCGCCCATTGTTATCGTTTCAATCGTTTTCCGAGGCCGCCTTCTAAAACCTCTTCTCTGATGTAATTATTCGATTTTTATTATCTTTGACATGTTGAATTTTTTTAAAGTTATTTAAATGCACGTGCGACGAAGAGAACTCCCCTTTGTTATTGTTTTACATTTAAATTGGTTACAAGAGATTACGTAAGTATCAGATTATTAAGGAAAAAAATAAAGGAGTTGATGTTTTTTAAATGGGTTTTTCTTTTCTGAAATTGAAATGCTCTGTTAAGATTTGAATCTCTAAAGATTTTCGTCATATGCTAAATTGTAAGAAATTTTATTTTTGACGCAGCATAAAAATACTGAAATTCAAATGTTCGTACTCGTGATCGATATGCGAAAAAAACAGACAATAACAAAATTTAGTTTTTTAAAATTCAGTGAACCCATTTTACTCGATACAATAGTATTTTACAATATTTTTTTATATTAATATTATAATATTTCAATTTATAAATTTATCAAACTATTAGACATAAATTTAATTAAATAATTTTTAAACAATATTGATAAAATAATTTTTTTTAAATTCGTTAATTTAACAAGTGAAAATATTAAACATGTACAACGGATTAATTAACACCTTAAACTTTCACCAAACGAGCCTCCAAATGATGTAACCCATACAAAGTTCAATATTTTACCTTATGTACCCAAAAAAGTGTGAATTTGCAAAAATAAATAAAACGATCGCTCATTCATATATATTGTATATATAATACATTAGCCACGTGTAACCTAAATATTCCATGTACATGTACACGTATACCACCCTACCTCCTTAAGTCTCTCTAATATATAACCTTCGGAAAATTTTCTTTAATTCTTTTGACAGCAGCAAGACACATCTTTTTCTTTTCTCTGTCTCTTTCTCTCTAAGAAACTTATATTTAACATGACAGAAAATTTCCAAGGCTCGCACCAATTATTATCATCGTTAGACTGAATACAAAGGGGGGAATTCCAAGAGAAGTGAGAACTATATAGAGCTCCCGTTTACTCCTCAATTTATCATTATCACATACTTTAGTACGAGACTTATTCTTCTTCTTCTTCTTCTTCTTCTTCTTCTCTTGTTTCTCACCTTCCTTTTCTGTATAGGTGTGTCTATGTATATGTATAATATGTAACGTTAAAAAACGTAAAACCCCAAAAAATAGTAAATTTTTCTTTTTTGATAGTTTTTGTTCTATCACAGACAGATATTTAAGATGGTAAAATTTGAAATATAATTCAATTATTGAATTATATTGATTATATTGATTTTTATTTAAAAGCAAAAAGTTTGATCTTTAAACGTTATATAACAAAATTCTACGTCAATGAAAATTGATTACAGTATTTTCATTTATATTTAGCAACAATAAAAAAATTTTATAAAAATGTATGTATGATAGTTATCAATATCAATTGATTTAGATTAGGGGTGTGATGAAAGATATGAAGAGAGAGAAAGTTACTCCTGATCCTCGTAAATAGCACCCTCCTTATCGAATATTCTTCACAAATTTAAAATTATATCTAGGTTTTCTATAATTTTTTTTAATAAACAGCATCAGCATAAAAGAAAAATTATTTTCAAATTGATTGTCTGTTGAACCGTGTGTTTTTTTATTTCTTTATTTTTTCAATCGCTTTTTAATCAAATAAATTACAAAAAAAGAGCCTATATTACATCGTTCAATTATATGATTTTAAAATTATGTTGATAATATAAAAAAAAATATTACAATCTCTGCCTTTTTTTAATCTCCGTACCACATTAACACTTGTTGTACAATAATAATAGCAATAATAGTAAATGAAAATTTAAATTAATTAAACGTCAATAAAGGCAATGAAGAACTACAATGAATATGTATATACAATATTTACAGCATTGAAGTATTGTATATAAAGATATATATCTTACACATAAAAAGTCTCAAAATCGAAAATAAAATTATGTACTTTGAATTATCTTGAAAGCTCGTCAGTGGCTTGGTCGGTAGAGCGATGGATTCGTAATCTCGAAGTTTCGAGTTCGAGTCCCGCTCTAAGCCGAATGTACAAGCACCACTGTAAGTTACATGTGTTTTGTTCACAAACACATTGAGACACCTTCGTCGCTAATTAGCATCATAATGATAGCATAAATACAGCGACGTAAAGTAGTAAAAAAAAATAATCTTGAATTAAGAAAAATAAGTAAAAATCTAATCAATTCGTCATCTATTATTAAAAAAAAATTTTTTAACATCCTTCTAATATTACAAATTAAAATCTTAATGTACTCAAATTATTTAATGTCTTAAAATTCTTGAGCATCATCTCAACGAAAATATTATGAAAAAAAAATTTTAAATAAAATAAATAAATTTTGTTTTACTCTTGTGCGGCCTTATCTATTCTTTCGATTCACTCTTTCTCTCTAACCGAGAGTTCGTAAACTGAGAGTTCATGTTGCATGAATGCATATTATCATATAAGAGTTATATATCTATATATGGGTATATATGCGTGTGTGTATGTATATGCAGAATGCATATCACCGCACCGCATGCGCGTGTGATTGTATGTGTGTATGTATATAATACTTGCTTAGCGTTATGTCAATAGAGTCGACGGTCGCTCGTGGCGATGAAAAAGCTGCGTGACAGAGCCAATTACGCGAGAGAAATGGCAGTTTGATGGTCTTCTTTCTTTTTCTTTTTTTATTTTCTTCTTTTTACTCATCTTTTTTTCTTCTCGTCTCTCTCTCTCTCTCTCTGTGATGTGTCGTTTGCTGCTACGTGAAGCTGTAGATTTTTTCTTTCATTTTTTTTATCTTCTTCTTTTTGTCTTATTCTTCTTATTCTTTGATGTTTAAGAGTCAGCATTATAATGCCTTTTCGGCGTCTATCTTCTATGTTCTAGCTTAGGATGTATACATGCTTCCTTACGTGTCTATATTCTATTAGGTGTTGATACGTCGATGTATATGCTATTTTGGGTGAACGACACTGTATCACTATAAACGCATAAAATGAATGAAAAAAAAAGTTATGAAACTGCTTTGCAGATTTATTTACGGTCGTTATAAAAAAAAGTAAAAAATCACGAGAATCATGATAAAATTCAGTGGGTTCCCGCATTTATTATGCAGAATTCTTTTTTTAGATTTTAATCTGTCAATAACTTGGTGACAATCATCCAATAACTTTCTTTTATAATAATACTCAAACGCTAATATAATAATACAAAATTTTTAATTATTATATTTATTATATTATTAATTTTTTAATATTTCAATTTTTTTTTCAATGAAAAAAACCTTTGATATTTTATTTTGATAGAATAACAAATTAAATTTAATAATATTAATCTATTACAATCTAAAAATTTTCTTCGCTTAAAAAAGTTTAGTTCTACAAAAGCTTTTTTTTCATTATTTTAAGGCATTCCTATTTTTATGTACACTGCAATGATCAAAGATTTAAAATGAAATTCATATAAATCGTAAATATTTGTTTAATCTTATGTTAATAGGTGTCCGAGTCAATGGAGTCGGAAAAAACGGCTCGAAGTCGGAGACGACGGAAACGACGACGACGACAGCAACGACAGCAACAATCGTACGACACAATAATGCCGCTTTCATGTTGGATATCAAGCCACGAGGCGATATTATCTTGGGTCACAAAGGTGTTACGCTTACCTGTACAGGAGCAGGACCGCATGCTGAAATCAATTGGCTTTATAACGGCAAACAAGTACCACCTTGTGGACAGGAGCGTTGCAAGTTCTTACACAACGGCTCGCTGCGTATCTATAAAGTAAGATGATGATTAATAGATACAAACAGATTTAAGTGTATAAAAGATTGGTTTAACTATTTTCTTGATTATTATGGTAATAATTATTACGTCAATCAAAAGTAATAAATAAAAGAGTAATCTATAATTAAAAAATTTCAAAGAAATCGTATGATATTTTTATTATTGATTTTACCGATAGTTTAACTCAATTATCATTTCTTAATATCAAATATTTCAAAATAATTGATTTGAAATTTAAATTCTTTAATTTACATGAAAATAAAAAAATAATGACGGAGAATTTCGTCTAGGAAAAGATAAGAACTCTTTTAATAAAAAAATTTATTTTTTGTAATCATCTTAATGAATTTATTAAGATTAAAATTAGTAAAATAGACGCTGAAAAAAAAGTTTGTATCTATATTTAGTTATAAACTATCTATTTATAATCGTTTAACATGCAGATACACAAATTTTTTATTCATGTTAGTCTATAATATTTTAGTTAAAGATAAATCGAAATAAATAATTAATAAATAATAAATACAAAGTAAAAAAAAAAAATTTTAAATATATATTTAAATAAAAAAAATTATTTTCATTATTCCAAAAATAATTTAATAATTTTCCAAGATTATTTGAAGAATAAAAATTTCTTGAAATTTTTGTTATTCTGTTTGACTTTTAAAAAGTAATAAACAGAAACGTGATGAAAATACAGAGTTTGTAGGCTATTTTAAATTTTAATCAAACTGTCAATCTTAACATAGTACTGGAAGTCTTTCGACTTTGATAGTGGTCACTGATATTTTTATTATTGTTTTTGATTTGACATTGTATTGAGCAATCATTGGTTGTCGACGTTTTACGAAAATTACAGTTTGCATCACCAAAATAGACTTCAAAAGATCCGCCCTTATGAAGGATTTTCTCGCGTTAAATGGAATGAACTGTTATATTATAAAATGTGTCAGCGACCAATCGCAGTTTAGCACGATGTTAAACCAAAAAGTAATATACATAATATTGATTGCTACTGATTAATTATTCACTTCCTGATAGGGATAAAATACCACAAGTCCAAAAAGAATCTAATTTTAGGCTCTATTAAATCCTTATATTTTAGGCGAAAATATATATTTATATATTTTGTTCATACTTCTTTGTAAAATTAGAAAACTTCAAAGAATTTTAATTGCATAAATCTTATCTTAAATTTTAACATAATATATTGTAATTTATTATAATATAATTCTATTTATTAAAACGAATTTAACTTTGGAAAAGTCACAAAAACGTCTGCATAAAAAAAAATTTATTGAATAATTATAATTAAATTTTAAAATTTGATGTTTTATATTTTACAGAAAAAAAATTCGATAATCGAGAAGCGTAAAGGACGGGAGGGAAATGATACACTGATCAACAATAGCATCAAAACAAAACAGAGACACGAGTATCGTTGTATTGCTCGTACTTCATATGGAGCATCATTAAGATCATCACCGACAAATATATATTATGCCAGTAAGTGTGCTACATTTTAAAAATTCGAATTATGAAAGCTAAATGAATCTCGGTTAACACGAGAAAAAAAACAATGTTGTCGTTTTTACAGAACTCTCTCATATATTCGAAGAATCACCGGAAGACCTAACAGTGCAAGAAGGTGAAGTCTCGAGATTGTCGTGTTCTATTGATAGTGTACCATTTCCGCCTATTATTACTTGGCTGCATGATGGAGAAATCATACCGATTAATTATAACAAAACAAAGTACGTTCATTTTCATCGATTTTATTTTTTATATTAATATGCTCATGAATTCTTTAGGAAAATAAAAGTAATGCAAAGTTATTCAAAGCTTAAAATCATAAATATTATGTATTTCAGATATGCTTTTATACCACCCGGTGTTCTTTACATAAAGGCAACAAAACTTTCTGATGCTGGTTCATACAGGTGATCAATTATTTTGCTTTATTTATAGAGTAATAAAAAAATTTTATTTTAATTTAAAACTAATGAATTTACTTTCTGTCACCATTCAGATGCGTAGCAGCAAATAATTTTATAAATATGACTAAGAAGAGTAAAGAGGCTAAATTGACTGTCGTTTCAAAACGCGAAGACGAGAATACACAAACATCTGTAAAATTGTTTCCGCAACCTTCCTACAAGCACTCAATACTAAATGGTAGTAATCTCCGACTTGCTTGCGCCGCTTCCGGTTACCCGACGCCAACGACTATGTGGAGTTTTATTCCACGTTATACGGGTACAGTAGATTTTTTTTCACTTTATCATCTTCATCATTATCGTCTATTTGATAGTTATAGATTATTTGGTTATTTCAGCGGATTCCACAGCGATTCATAAACGAGCTCTTCTCAATTCGAGCTCAGGATTGACTATTCTTGAATTGAAAAACGTTAGTGTATCCAATGCAGGAATTTATATATGTTCCGTGAAAAACAGTACTGAATTACAAGTTAGTAGTTTATGTTTATTTTCATTTTGTTGAATTTATTGTTGATTAAAATATAAGTAAAAATACAAACTAAAATAAAAATTTCTTTTTATTTTAGAATGTAACGGTGGAAGTACTTGTACCACCTTCATTTATTAAAAAACCATCGAATCAAATTTGTCCAAATGGCAGAACTGCAAGATTCGAGTGTCAAGCTCAGGGATTTCCTATACCGCGCATTTACTGGCTTAGAAACTCTGCAGATATCACTCTTAATGGTAAGAAACCTTAAGACTGCGCATAAAGAAAAAATAAAAATACACAACTGGCTTTATAATCCAATTTATTAGTGACAAGGCTAAACGTTAACTTTTTAAAATTGACACATTTAGTAAAGTTTAATTCCTGTTTTATTATTTTTTATTTTTTATATTAAAGTTTCCAAACACATTGTCGTAAAAAATTACGTTTTTTTTTAAATTGTAATATTCTATATAAATATTTAATATTTATTTTTGAAATATATTTTTTCAAATAAGTTCAAGAAAATCAATAATCTTTTTTAAATATTTTATTATTTAATTATTATTTTGAATATTCTGACTTATAAAACATCTATTACATATCTGCATGAAATTAGCAGATTTTAAAATCTTAAATTTTTATTTCAGGACGGACAACGGTATACGATAAAGAATTTAACAAAATAGAGTTAGCTATTTCAGCGACAGTCCCATCAGATTCGGGAATTTATCAGTGCGTAGCAGTGAATGCTGCTGGCGAGATTTGGGCTGCTGGTCGGCTACAAGTTAATACATCTCGCAACAGTCCCGCCGCACCAACGGCACTCAAGTGTGAAGCCCGATCGCCTGTGAAAATGTTTATCTCTTGGGAACCACCAAAATTTTTACCCTTTTCTAATATCACTGCCTATACCGTTCATTATAGGCCAGTTGGTAAGTGCATAAAATTTTAAAAATAAATATTTATTATATAAATATTATTATTTATAAATAATTAAAAAACTATAAAAATTTAATATAAACTAAAATAATAGAAGGCGGTAAAGAAGAAGTATCTCCACCTGAGCCTGGAAATTCTACCTCTGTTGAAGTCACAAAACTTTTAGAGCCATTTACAAATTATACTTTTTATGTGCGTCTATGGAATAATCACGGTGCGAGTGACCAATCAACTAATATTACTTGTGCTACTAATGCAAGTGGTAAGTTTTATTATAATTTAATTTTAAATTGAATTTCTTTGGACTAAATTAACATAATATATTACTATGCTTAGTTCCAAATACTGCTCCAAAGATTTCCGTAAATGTAATTGGTAGTACAAAATTAAATGTAACATGGAAACCTCTAACAAGAAAAGAAGCTCAAGGAATTGTAACTGAATATAAACTTGAATGGAGACTTTTTCAACATCCATCAGTTCACGTTCGTAATTTACCTGCCAACGTTGAACAATATATATTAACGGGTAAATAAAATTTCCATAAAAAAGGAATTAATTATTTTTTCTTTTTATTATAAAATTTTTCTCATAAAATAATGTTTATTAATAGATTTAATACCTGGCGAAAAATATGATCTTCGCGTACTCGCAAGAACTGAACAAGGATGGCCAAATGTTAGTGATTCGCAATTAGGATGGGTAACCATTACAATGCCGTCATCAAACGATCTTATTGAAACTCAAATTTTTATCGTTAATTCTACTACGCTTAAAGTAAGTAATTAAAGTTCGATAATAATTATTTCAGTAATCTATATTAATGATAATTTTAAATGATGTAGGTTGAATGGAATGTTAAAAAGAATTCTATTCTCCAATTCACATCCTGGATTATTTCTTGTAAAAATGAAAATGGAATTGCAATCAAATCGATTAATTTAACAAAGTATTCTACAGAATACATTTTTACTAATCTGGGTATGTACTACTTATATCAAGTATCAATATAAATTTGTACATATCTTATATATTTAGTTAAATTAAAACGTGATTTTTAGAATCTAATGCTTCTTACTCGATTGAATTGTGTGCTCTTAACTTTGGAGAAGCAGTCCATTGTATTACAAAACGTGCAGATTTAAAAAAGATTTTAAGTAAGTTGAAATATTTAAATCAAAAATATTATAAATTTTATAAATTTTATTAATTATTTGATATACAAATGTATTTCAAAATTATAGCGAGTAATGCACCAACGGCTTTAGAAGCGGTTCCAATATCTTCAAGTTCTATTAGCTTATCTTGGGTATCTGCAGGACCAAGTGAATCAAATTCATTCGAAGTTTGTTATCATCCTGTAGATTCTTTCAACAAATCTTCCATCTGTATCCCAGTGTAAGTTTTGATATATTTAAATATCTAAAATTCTAGATTTAATTGAACTATTTTATTCATATTCTAAATTTTAATTTCAGAAATTCCACAAAAATGATAGCAAAAAATTTAAAACCATTCACGCTTTATCAATTCAAAGTCAGAGTTTTGAATAATAGCACACATGAAAATCCATTTAGTGAAACCATTGAATGTTATACAAAAGAAGATGGTAAATAAGAATTCATTGCAAAAAATAAATATGTAAGATAAACATAATTAAACTTTGTATTAATTAAAAAAATTTATAGTTCCAGGAAAGATTGAAAGTATTGAATGGTTTTTAATAAATAATACAAAAGTGCGCATTACTTGGAAAGAACCTAGTAATATTAATGGTGTGATTCAAAGTTATTTTATCACCTATTCAGCAGATCGATCTGAATCAAAAACTGTTGGAAATAATTTAACTGTGTTTGGAAATAAAACATCGACAGATTTACAAGATTTACTGCCAGGAAAGCGATACTTTGTTATTATCCAAGCAGCAACAAAAGCTGGATTTGGTGATCCTTCGGAACCCGCTATAATTGTAACTAGTGGTGGTAGTACTTCTGAAGTACCCAGTTCATTAGATGAACAAAAACCACTCCCAAAAACAAGAGAAGATAAAAAACTTGGTATTTATTCTATCTCATAAAGATCTTTAAAATTATTAAATGAACTAAATTAATTTGTTAATTTCTGAATTAATTATAATAATTTTATTCCTTAAATAATTTACAGGTATCGTACTGGGAATAGGTATCAGCATAGTTTGTATTGTGGTATGCTTGTGCAGCATGTATTGTAGGAGAAAATATGAAAGTCTGAGATCATTACGAGAAAGTGCACAACCTTTAAAAAATCACGTTTTAACAAGGAATGGTAACAGCTGTTGCGTTGATCGTTCCTCTACTTCCGTCAGCCAACCAGCTGTAACGAGTAACGAAATTGAATTAGCTGTACTTTGTCCTTCCACGCCAATATCCAACAATCCTCTCTGTGATACAAAAGTACTATAATATTTTTTAGTTGATTAATGATTTGACTATTTTATATTGTAACTTTCATCTTTTATTTGTAGGGTGGTCATGCAAATGGTGTAATTGAATCATGTGCAAAAGAACCTCTTCTTGCACCTTGGGAAATAAATGGAATAAGAAAAGATCTCCGTATAACAGAAAATCCACAGGTATTGGTTTCAATAATTATGAAATATGAATATTTGAAATATTGTCTGTGAACACTATTATTATTAGATAAATATTATGCTTTATAATATTAAATTTATATAATTATTGTATTTTATTAATGATATTATATAATTTATATTAATTTTTAATTAATAGTATAAACCAAGAGAAAATGAGGATTCAGATAAATCCCATCAACAGCAACAAGATATTCCAGATATGAATAGTACGCAGTTGACGAGTATTAATTACGATTCTGGTGGTAGCCTGGAGAGTCTGAATAACAATATGGATAGCCGAATCGTCAACGAAGACGAGGCATTGCCTCAAAAGATCGCTCCCACTATCGTGCCAGTATTAGAACCAAATGGCTGAAGCAATGTGTGGTATGCGACAAATTAAGTTCCTGAATGACAGGAGAAATCTCCACCGAAACTCAAATTTATGCCCAAGTGGACCTCTTTAGAGGATACTTTATCGCTGTACCGATTGCTAATGGAATCGGTAATATCCTATATAAAATAAGGAGCAAAAGAAAGAAGATGTACGGGACAGGGACTCTGTTTACCCATGACACGAATCGAATTATAAGTTAAAATATATCAAAGTAAGTGCATCATTGAAGAGTTCTTTAAAAAAGTACGTATTTTCATCGATGTTTTGATTTTCTACTGGTTCATTATTTCAACGATTTTGCAGTTATCGTACAATCTCATTATCTGTGTGAAATCGGTAATTAGCTATAAACAAAATCATTTTTATCGCTAAACTAAAAAGAAATGCATTTTTAAATATAATCCTAAAACTTTTTTACGATTCCTCGCCAGCGATAATGACGATAAAAGTGATGTTGTTTATATTGCGGTCGCAAATGCGTTAAAATGATATTTGAATGAATGAATAGGGAATTAAAAATTGATGAAACAGGACTCTACTTAATAAAGAAAAAAAAGAGAATTAAAAAATAAGACATATAGTAGGCGAAACTGAATTTAATTTTGGAAAGAATTATAATCATTCCGTAAAATCTGGCCCGCTTTTACTTATCACTGAGGGAACCAAGTATTAGCGACTTGAATTTTTTTACACTTTTATACGTATACATAATTATGGTGACTGATTTTTCTACGTAATTTATATAGACTTACAACAATGTTTAAATCTTCCAATTCATGTTATATTCTCCATTATCAAATAGATCTGACATTTAAAATAGTTGAAATAGAAAATAAGATTCATTTGGAATCTTCACATAGCAAACATTATTACAAGAAACAATTAGATATAACAAAAATGAAATTTAAAAGACTACCATAAAGACTACATTTTGATCGAAGAAAAAAAAATTACCGATGGTATTTAAGACTTAATTACAGAGAAAGTTTACAAAATCAATGATCATCATATTTAAAATTTTAAAATTATTATTTATAAAATAGCAAACAGCAATAGAACTTTAAAATAGTTTAGGGTGAATTATTTCCTATTTTTTACTTTTTTTTTAATATATCGTTAAGGTGATAGGTAAACGGTACATTTGTTAGAAAAATAATAGGGAATCCTATTCCGGATTATTAGCTTCTATCGTTTAAGTTCTTAGAGACTATATATTTTATATTATTTGCGCTCTCCACGCAAATATCTTATTTTCTTTTTTTTTTTAGGAATCTTTTACATATACATTTATTAATGTTTAGCTTAATCTTAAAAAATTTTATTTAAGGTTTATTTTAATGATTCTATGCAAAACGATGCATAGGTGTGATGCGCGAGAGCTCTAACGTGTTATATTTGTTTTCATTTTTTTTTAAAGCCATTTCGCCAGTTAATCTATATTGATCCAACTGACATAATAATCTTAATGTAAAGATAAAAGAGAGAATTTTCTACACGCATTTATACATACACACTCACATATATATAAATATATATACATACCGGACTGGTGCATGTTACCATGACAGAAAAAAAAGAACCCAACGCAGTACCTGATAGACTAAGTTGTATCGTTTAGAGTGAGACATATAATCATGTCGATGTTATTACCTCCATTATTGTTATTTATTACTTCACGCATTCAGTAAAATTTTTTATATAAATAATTTGTGCATCAGGACAGTTTAAAAATAATCTGAACGTACAATAAAGTCTTAATACATTTTATTAATTAATGAATTTTAAAAATTCTATTTTAAATAAAAAATTATTTTAAATATTATCAAATGAATGTATTTAACTCTTACATTCTTACTTGACATTTCTGAAAAGAAAAGAAGAAAAGTATTTTATCTGTCGGCAGCTTTAGGCGAATGTTTTTGTAACTGTCCTAATGTTAGAAAACTAAATGTATAAAAAGTGGTGAATTTAAATAGTTATATAAATAGTACCCATATTAAATAATTTTTCAGTTGATGTATTAATTTGATTGAAACTATAAAAAAAAGAAAGACAAATTATTCTGTAAGTGTTGCTCCTAAAAAAAATCATTTAAAAGCTTATCGAAAAAAATGGGTGCACTAATAATATTTTGTGAAACACTGAAAGAAAAAGAATATAAAAGATAATATAATTGTATTAGCACTTGGTTAAAGATGCCGCTGGTTAAAGCTGCTCTACTTAATTTTTTTTAAGTAGTTTTGTTTTTCTATTTTTAAGATAATTTTTTTCTTGATATTAATTCATAATGAGAATTAAATCTTGACAAATTTAATATAATCTTAAGGATTCTTTTATCTACTTAAAGTATTAAACGATCGAATTTTATTGAAGCTTAATTATTATCTATACACGTTAAAGTATGTAAGTTGATTTTCTTTTAGATTACTATACTTCAGTTGAATAGTACTTGTACAAATAAAGAGTGGCTTTACTCTAGACAAATATGGCATCTATAACTAATATTTATAATATTAATAATAATTTAGAAAAAAAAGTACACTATTGCTTCAAAAGAATATCTCGAAATAATGATTAAGAAAAAAAAAATTGAAAATCAAAAATAGGTATAGGATTTTTAAAATATCGAAATAATTGTTTGGCAGATTTTTTGTTTTAAATATTACTTTACGCTTCCTTAACGTACCTTACAGTATTGATAATTCATTTATATTCCAAAAGACATAAACACATACGTAGTTAAAATAGATCAGCCAATTTATTTAAAATGCTGAAATCATAAACATAAATACACGTTATAACGATCACCTTATTGTTTTTGGATTATATACTTATAGAAACAACAATAGTTTAATTGATTGCATATTATCATCCAAATATCGAATTTTCAATAATTTTTTTCCAAAGTTGATGTTTTTTTTTTGAAAATCCATATTATTCCTTGATAGAATCAGTTTGGAAGTAAATATCGTTCCATTATGCGCGTATTCGTAACGTATGTAATCGAAACACATATAATAATTTCAATTGTGTTTCAAACTCCTTTTCTGCGCTGTCAACTTTAAAACTAATAAGAAAGAACAAAATTTGTTCCATACTTTTAAAAAAATTTAAACAAATTAATTAAAATTTTACTTTTGAAAATTATTAACAAATAATACAAAGATACAAAACAAAAAATACAAGAACAAAATGTACCTGAATCGTACAACAATAGATCTTTAAAAAGAAAAAAAAAATGTGTCGGATAACCATTGAACCGTTGACGAGCAGTGGAGCCTTTCGAGACCGATTTTAAATTGCGCGCACGCAAAAAAATAAAATAATAAATATAAATGTGCTGTTCGTTTGTTGTACAGAATAATAAAAGTTGATTGTAAAAAAAATGTTTCAAACATATTCTGTATATCTCGATTTATACACTCAGCAAGAAAAGTCTCTTTTATTTTCATTTAAAATAAAAAATTAATATTAAAAGTCATGACTAAGGAAATGAACAATTTTTAGACATGATATTTTTTATGACTAAAGAAACTGTACATGACCCATGATTATTTTACATAAAAAAACTATTAATTTTCAAATAATATTATTGTAATAATAAGTATAATTTTATAAAACAAAAAATATTTAAAAATAATTAAGACTTTTCTCTCTGAGCACTTAAAAAAAACAAACAAAAAGTAGGTACAAAAGTCGATTAAAATAAGCGGTGTTCTTCTACAAACTGATGTGCACGTAACCATTAAGTTTCTCGCTCGCAAAAGCATTCAGTACAATATATTAGACAAAGCATAAGAAAAATAAAGAATTATTAAAAAGTCATTATGCTATTGACATTCAGCGCGCACCTTATATCTGCTATTTAATAAATAAATGTTGAAACACTGTACTGTATTCTATTCAAACAAGGTATATAAAATAACAAAAGAACAAAAAATTAAAAGAAAATGAAAAATAACTTTGCAAGAAAAAAAAATTGAAAAATGTCAAGTACAAAGCAATAATTATATAAAGAGACGTAACGATCGTTCATACGTTAAAAATTAATAAAAAAGCGAGCGAAATAAGAAAAAAAAATCGTAAATAGCGACATTGTATCGACACTCAGAGGACATTTAAAAGAATCTTTAAAAATAAATGATTATGTTATTAATTTTTATGCTTGTAAATATCAGCTTCTATACTATAAATAATGTATGCCGTTGAAATTATTTATCGTTTTTCACTTCTATTATTAATTTAATAATTAATTGCTATAATTTATTAATTTGTTGTTATACCAAACAGATTTTAAATCTGTATATTTTAAGCTTTCTACGTTTATGTCCAGAGTGTCGATATCCAATGATCAAATTAAAATTGTCTACCCTCTATTATTTTAGTATACAGTTTCTGATGTTTTTTTTTTCATTTATAAGTTACCCGTATAAATAAATAATACTTGACAATGCGGTTTCGAAAGCGGCGAGCAAGTTTAAACATTGTCATCCGAAATTTCATTTTATTTATTGTCACTCCAGTATTCTGCATTTGAAATGAGAAAATCTGTACTCATTATATGTCAATCGATCGATGCAAAAAAAAATCATGGTCCTCGACGTAATCTTACAATAGTAGAAAAGCACACATTTTAATTTATTAATTAAATGAAGTTTTAATTGCATAATCGTTTTTTAAAGGTTCACGTTAATATTTTATTATCAAAGTTTAACTTTGTCACAGATATATCTATATAGACATACAATACTTGTGCATTTATAAAAAAAAAAATAAAAAGAAAACACATAGCTACAATAGATAATTTATGTATTAGTTACATCATCAAACAATATGCTGTGCAATCAGAAAACTTTTTTTTAAGAAAAATTTTATCAGTTACCAAGTAAGCATAACAAAAATCATTTGTTATGTGATATAATAGTGTTCAATGAAATTTCAAGTAATTATTATATTAATTAATTACTCCATCTAATCGAATTTTCATATTTAATATGGCATTACACACAACTTTTTACTTACTCAAATGATTCCTTGAGAAAGTGAAGATAATCATATAATTGATCTTAAGCTTGTCACATATTAAAACAGTATACAGATCGTCATTATTATGTTATATAAGTAAAATATTTATCAATATTTATTCAGTCTAAATAATTATTAACAATAGGTGTAAAACATACAACAAGCATTCCTAATTGAATTAGTAAAATTTCATTGTTTCATTCGTTAAAACGTACAATACTTAAAATATGAATTTTAAAAGTTGTACATGTAAAAATACATTAGTTGCAAATTAGCAATAAAACTATAACAATAGATTATAATACTTTTAAAACCATGAGCTGTTAAATTCTCAAAGACTTACTTTACTTGACAATTAAGCAAAAGAATTGTTAATTCTTTAACGGCAGTGAAGTAGGAGATTATTATTCCAAGGAAACAAAAATAAGCTACTCTTTTAATTTTTACCCACTAATTTCATAATTGTGCTCCAGTTGTGAGAACTTTATAAAGTCTATGTTCAATATGTTAGACAAATCTTGTCAGTGGGTCAAGAAATATTTTTATTTTTTATTTTCCGAATGTTGCGATACGTCTTCTCCTGTATACGCTTCGTTCAAATCATCAAATTTACATAGTGTCTGTTATACCTAAAATTTGCTTTAAAGTTTCCTCACAACATTTTTTGCTAAATATATTTTCAATACGCAAAAATTTGCACTAACTAAAAATTTTTATTTTCAATAAGAATTATAATCCTTAGATTTTTTTTTGCATCGATTGACTAAAGAAAAATTTTATCCTTATATTTAAACAAAGTACACGCATTATAAACATATTTATACCAAGTTGGCCATACAGACCGACCAAGTATTAATCGTTGTACGGCGGCTCTAGTCGAACAAATATACCTCCAATAGTAACTTCCTTATCCCTTTAAAAAAAAATCCTTCTATATGTAATAATAAAAAAGCTTTTTCGTTTAATTTTTCTTTGTTCCAAAGTAAATCTACTTAATTAAGTATACTTAAAAATATTCTTTTGTTTTTTAACAAAAATAGTATATATAAAATGGAAAAAGAAAAGAAGCAAAGAGCAAAAAAAAAACAACCTCAGTACCTATTAGAGAAAGAGAAGAAAATTTAATACGTATATATATTATTTCCTAAGTGTTGTACGCCACTTACCTCATGCAGTCGATGTATCTCTCTCTCCCTCTTTCTTTCTCTCTCAAATACGCACGCGTTCTTTTCCTCATAAACGAGAAATGAATAAAAGAAAATGTAGTGCGTGATTAAAATGTACAAGTACTAAAATTCTATCGAGCGGATTATTTTTGAAAAAAGTATCGAAATGGCAAATTTTGAGAGACAAGCGAGAAAAATGAAATAAAGAGTGAGAGCGCAAAACCGGTGACATTTATGATTGATTAAAAATTTAATGTTAACTTTAAGATGAATGATGCGATTATTATATAATTATTATTAGATTTATGTTAGTTATATTAATAACTATTAATACATTGATACTTGTAATATTACTATATTCCGTATGTATAACATTTGGACGATTTGAAAAAATTTATTTAATCGTATATGAAATTCTTATATTTTTTTGTAATTTTCAAAGTTGTCATTGAACGCTCCAAAAGTTGATTATTGTGCGGGTAAAAAATGCGAAACATAGAAATGAAAATAAGCGAAAATAAAAATTAAACCATTCTTTGTAAGGTGCAGTTAAATTGTACATAAAATATCTCACACTCCACCCCTTTCTCTGGATTGTAAATAGACTCTATATATACATATTATCTACTGAAAAAAAATATTAAAAGTATATATTTTAATATATTACATATAATTAATTACGTGAACAAAAAAACTATTATAATCTTATTGTTTGAAGTATTGGAATGAAAGCGATACACAAAATGTTTAAGAATATTGTTGATCCTTCGGAACACAGCATCTTGTTGTAATGATGACGATTGAATAAAATTAAGACAGCGTATTAATTATTTCTTTTTATTATTATATTTCCTTAATCCATTGAAAATTATAATTAAATATAGATTGTAAGATTCTAAAAAAAAATATAAATTTCGTGTATTATTCACAAAATTAAGATAAATTTCAAAAGAACTTTATTATTCATTTTACGAATTTAACAATAATTTTATATGTAAAAGCGACATGATTTTATTTTTTTTTTTCAATAACGATTCCGTGTGAACTGTTGCATACCAACAATTTATTGTATATGCTAGATAAAAAGTCAACATCAATACTATTTGCAATACAGTAAAATCGTCTAAATACAATCGCATTCTTGTATAAGACACTAAGAACATATTAAATTCGATTTATGACTATTTGTACTTGGTTTAATAAACATACATGTTTAGGCAATTTGGGAAATATCAAATACGGTAAGTCTGTAATAGCCTTTTCGATCTATAGTATACTATGATGAATGAATGATTTTCAATTCAAAATGCTTCACTTTCATCGCGGAATGTATAATAATCTTAGTAACAATATATATTAAGCCCCTAAGGAAATGTAAGTCCTTATAAACTTGAGCGCAATAATCATGTGTATAAAAAGAAGCAATACCTTAAAGCTATGGAATCACTCGCTATTCACAATAGTTACCTCCCTATTTGGCATTCGCAATTCCTTAAGTAAAAGATTTCATATAAAACCAGATAATATTTAGTAAAAATGACTTTGTCAATTTTTTTTTTTAAATAAAGAAAATAAATAACAAGTTTTTGAAACTAAAATTTCAACAAAGTTAAATTATTCAAGTTCAATTATTGCAACGAACTTTTGTAGTTGTAACATTAAGTATAGGAAAATACGTTTTTAATGAAACCTTTAAAATAAGGAAACAAGTCTACCTTCTTATTGCTTGTGGCTAAATTGAAATTTGTTCTTCTTTTGTTCCAAAAACGTATTGGAACATGACTAGCGCCCTGATTCAAATAAATTTTAAGTACATACATTGCTATTAATTTATCACATACTCTGGTAGGCCCATAATATCTTATATAATAAGGTAATAATATGACGCATGTTAAAGCGCGTCAGGCACAAGGTGTAGTGCTTCGTCTTTGCATTTTGAAGCTTACTAAAAAATCTAAAAAATACCATCAAAGTTTCATTGTGAAGTATTAAAGAACTAGTGAGTGTGGGAAGATTTTCATGGCAATATAGTCATCTAATACCTAGATAAAACATATATTTAATTAATGCTTTAAAAAAATATTTAATGTAAATATTTTTTGTTACACATATTTATTACTTACTTCTTTTAATGCTTCTTTTGTCAATTTTGGATATTTATAAGTAAAACCAGTGCTTTGAGATAATTTTCCTGGATGCAAATTTAAATGCTGATTATGAAGAAGCTCTTGATCTATGTATGGTGAAAGAGGACTATTTTCAACACCATCTTTATTACATGCTTCAGCCCAAGGACCCATATGTTTGTCATTAATTTCTTCAACAACAGTATTCATATCCATCTAAATATACACATGCATATAGTTATTACTACTTATTAATGGAAAGATTTTAAAAAATTAAAAACTTTGTTCCACCTTAGCTAAAGAAGACATTGCAGTTCCCCAGTAATCGTGATTTATATTAAAGAGTTCAGAAACAATAGCACTAATAGAACCTTGAGTAGAATTTCCTTCATCAACAAGATTGTATGTTTGACCAATAGTCTCTCGTCTTGTAGTTGCATGCCAAATAGCCCGAGCTACATCTCTCACATGTACAGTATTCATTCTTAGTTCAGAACCCCATAAAAGTTTCATCATTTCACCTAAATGTTTATAAACAGCCCCAATGACTAGACGAGGAGCTGAAATAAACATTATTTTACAATAAAATTATATAATAAAAATAATTAAATAAAAATGTTTAATGTTAATACCTAATCCAGTCCTGTCCCCACAACCATAAACAATTGCTGGCCTTAATACGGTATATTTTAATCCAGAAATATTTTTTAAATCATTTTCAACTTGAAGTTTATACTTTGCAACATATGTCCATGGTTCAGCTGGATCGTCCTCTTTGAGAGGCATCTGAGCAAAAAATAAAATATAGTCAACTAGATCAAAGTGAATTATTATAAAAGTCAATTTTTGAATAGGAGAATATAATACATACCTTTTCAGAAGAAATTAAATTTCCAGAAGAAATTTCAACATAATGTTCAACTTTAATTTTAGCAGCTTGTTGTGCACAATTTGTACTTAACTTATAAATTCCTTCTTTATAAACTGGATCTGTTTGTCCACTTTTGGTTTCGCCAGCACAATTAAATACATAATTAATTGGATGATCCGAAGCAAATGCATTTTGACATGAAACTATAATAAAAATATTCATAAACATTTTCAGCAATAATTAATTCATATTATGAATATGGTATTTGAATCATAAATAATGATTACTTGGATTTATAAGATTGGCACTCCTAAATTCTATTAATGAGTTTTCAAAAATTTTTTGATGTTTATTATTGAGCCAGGCAGTTTGTGGTGGAACTTTATCTACTACCCTTAAGTAGGAAACCAATTCATTTTCTATTAAATATTCAACTAAATGTCTTCCTATGAATCCACAACCTAAAAAATAAAAGAAAAATAATTTAATAAATTAAAAATTTTTAATTACTGCTAAAAGCAATTGTTTATAAAAAACAAGGAAAAAAATTTTTTTTGAGCAAAGATCATTTATAAAAATAAATCAAAGTTATTATTCAATTTTTGGAATAATAAAATTTTTAATTAATTATTACAATATTATAACATTATTTTAAAAATAAGTTTTCATACAAATAATTAAATTTACATGTTCATAAGTATGGTACATAAAACATCAAAAGTTCTAGAATATATTGGCAAGTGTTTCAGAATATACATAAAAAAATTGAGTCAATAATTATTAAATAATAAAAATGAATTACTCTTTGCTTGCTTACATGATTACTTGCCAGTATAAAATAATGTTATATTTTTAAAAAATCTTCATTTTCAAAAAGTAGTTTTTGAATAAATGGTACCTAACCAAATGAATGTTCAACTAAATAACAAAATAAAAAGTTAAAATACAAAAAAATGGTAAGAAGCAAATCTTAAACGAGTTTTAGAAAAATGGTAAAAAAATTGAATTGAATCTAAATATAAACTGAATGTCACTAATGATAAGAAATTCCAGAACACTGCCACACAAAAGCTGTTCACTTTATCATACTTTACCGGAACACTTGCACATTTCCTCAACAAAAAAAGGCAAACTGTAGAATTTAAAAAATTTGAAATTAAAAAAAAACTTACCACCCAAGACAATAACGCTTGGTTTTCCATTAGGCGCTTTCGTGTTATCCATAACAATTGTTCTTGTCGATGTACAATAACAATCTTCAGAAGGAAGACGCGTGCGAAGACGTAAAGTGTTCGAGCACATAAAACATGAGTTGCGCGCGCGCTGAGACCGTATCAGCGGCACTTCCCTCTCTCTTTTTTCTTCATTATTCTCTTCCTTTTTGTCATGTTCGTCCTCTTCGTTATTTGTTTCCCTTTCGGAGGCATCGGAATTATAGTTTGAATCGTATATATATTCCGTACTTGAGCTTAATGATTCGTATGATCTATTAATATCAATACTTATATTCATTTCTTCTATGTTTTCATCTTTTTCTTTATCCTCATTTTTATTGCTATTTATTTCTTTTTCCAAAATGTTTAAATGACCACCTGATTCGTTTAAAATATTTAATGATGAAGAGCACGGGTTCGTTCTATTAATTTCACATATTTTTTCTTTAATGTCATTTTCTTCTTCTTCATTAATTATTTCTCGTTTTAAAAAATTAAAATTATTATTAGATTCGGCATGTCCAAGCCTATATCCTTTAGATTTAAAAATATTATTTTTCTTTTTCTCATCTTTTTTATTTTTCTCTTTTATAGTGCTATCTGAATTATTTTCTGATTCATATATCAAAACTGTGCTAGAGTTTGCTAATGGATAATATGATCTATTCATTTTTTTATATAATAATAATCTTATTCTAAATATGTTGTGGCTCGCAAAGCGATGCGTAATTTCTTAGAGTATTTTTCTTTTCTTTGCTTTTTTTCTCCTTAATTGCGTTGGTGGTATAATTCAAATATACGTGACAATACTTGGTTTTCCCTCTTCTTCTCAAAGTGCGCGTTGACAAGTGTCAGCCTCTTTATCAATCTTTTGATAAGAGATAAAAAAATTTTACTGTACATGTGAGCTCACTTTGCCACTACCGGAATGCAAGACGAAGATAAAATATAATGTAAAAAATGTTAAATAAATGTAACTATATACATACAAGTGTCTACCGGCGAATAGTCGAGCTTCTACTGGCAGTTACTACTACACTTCATTCTCGCACTCTAATTCTACTTGCTTTGTCGAGTTTTTGAAACCCTTAACTTTTTTTGCTCTATGTTTTTTTTAAGCTTCTGAGAAAACTGCATGTTTACAATATAACATTGAAAAAAGTAAACTGCGCAGATCCTTATGAAGCCAAGAAGAACACTAGATTTTATAAACTTTAAAAATAAAATGTCAAAAATGTTTCATTTTTATAAATATTCCATATTAGACATTTATACATTAAATTTAAGTATATTCATTAACTTTAAAGAAAATTGAATTTTTTTTATCAATTAAATATTTTAAATGTTTTAATATTAAAGCTTATTTTTTTTCAAATAATTATAACATATTTGGATAAATATTAAACTTTTTGTAATTAGTATTTTAAATTTTTTAAAATGATTATTGTATATTTGATTATACTAGAAATTTTTTATTTTTATAATACGCTAACAAATATTTTAAACATTAAGTATTCATATACAGTAAAATTATGAAGTATAGAAAGCATAAAAATTATAATTTATGATAATCAGTAATAACAGACAACGTGGTTAGAATAATTGCACGTATTGCATAATAAGTTTTCAAATGAATTTTGATTTTCATACATACAAATACGGCTAAGCCATTCCACACTTTAAATTTATATTCAATAAGGATTTGTAATAGATATAAGATAGGTACCAATAACATTTTCTAAGTAATAATAAACAATTTATTTTCTAATAAAATATTCCTTTTTTTTAATATGTTATGATAACATTCATGATGTATTTATATTATTTTTACGTTCAAATTAAATATTTTTCATAAATATTTTCTTTTAATCTAATAATTGTTTAAAATTTTATTTTTTATGTTATTTTTAGAATAAGTTATCTATTAGTTATTTATGGTTTTGAAAATGAATTTGGTACCAACATATTTAATAAAAAAAAAAAGCTGGTCAAGGTTGAGCACCACTGACGCCACGACCTAACCTGCGCGCGCGCTACTTTGTATTTTATGTAACTTTATTTCGAATGAAGGGCAGCTGATCCTCCCCGACGAAATAAACGTCTGCATGTGACAGGCTTTTTTTCCTCAATCTTATTGAGGATTATTTTTGTGCCGAGCTCCCTGAAGAGCCTCACAGGTGAGTAATAAAGCTCGGTATAGTTAATAAAAACAAAAAAATGATTATAAAAAACGACTTATTTATACGATTTTACGATAACGTAACGATGATCACCTCTCACCTTTTTTACCTTCCAACAGGTTAAAGCTCGTGCTCCGCTGCCATAAGTAAATTAGCCTAGTTTACTTTCAATTATTTATCATTTTTGTTGTTGTGAGGTGAGAGGTGGACAATATCAAAATGGGCTCAAGTCATAGTGCCCGCAAATTAACAATCGTTAATGAGGAGGATGACATCAATGTCATAAGAATATCTGATGCTGTGGCTAAAAGATTATCTGAAAGTGCTTCTTCTCATGTCACCATAGAACCAGTTAAAGAAGTTAAACCTACGACACATGTAGCAATGGAGAAAGCACCTTTACCTACCAGGACTAATGTACCCCATGATGCAGCTGATATGTATTATCCTCATTTTACATTGTCAGCTTTAGAAGTTCAAAAACAAAAAGAGCAAGAACTTGCTGAACAAGAAGCTTATTGGCAGCATCGATTAATTAATCTTCAAAAAACACATGAGAAACTTGATCAAACTCTTGATAAAGAATATAAGAAAGCTCTTACTATCTTTGACGACTGCAGAGGTAATAAGATTTATATTGACTACAAAAAACAATTATTTTAATGAAAATTTTATCTTCAAATCATAAACAAACAATCTTATTTTAAAATTCATTTATCATGATTCATAATTTTCATAATACTAGAACTGAGCTGTGATGAGAAAAATGATTTTTTTTCTGAAGTAATTGATAATTTAATATCTTGTAATTACTCTATTTGTGCTATATTTTTTTAATTATAAATATTTGTCACAACTTACATAAATCAGGTAACTAACCTCTAAGTTAAGGTTCCTAATTTAATTAATAAAGATTTAAGTATGTCACTGTATTAAAAATTTTAATTTACTTACTCTAATAATTAAATTTTATAAATTTTTATTTTAATTAAAATTTTTTCTCAATGTATGTGGTATTAACTTACTGATTAAATTTTATAATTTAACAGTGATCAAAGTTCAAAATGAAGTTCAGCCATGTAATGAAAATAGACAGAAAGTCTTAGAGTGCTATCAACAGAATCCAAAGGAAACATTACGATGTTCTGATTTGGTGCAAGAATTTTCAAATTGTGTGGATCAGCGCAGAGCACAGCTTATGAAATGCAATTAACACTTGCCGGATAGTGTTAAGAAAAAAGGAATGAAAAAACGAAAATTTGTTTCACTTATGAAAAAATGCATAACTCCTAGTTGTTGGTAATTTACAATAATTTATGAATTTGTGGAATATTTTGAAAGACAATGTATAACAGTGCGTGAATGAGATTTACAGCAACTGTATAATAAGAATTTGATGGTCGTGTAATATCAAATCTCCACAGGGATTGGTCAAAAGAAAGCTTATGAACTTCGAATTCTTTGGAGTTCTTAGAATATTTTTATTAAATAAAATATTACAATAGAAAAAAAGATTATATATCTTTAATATTTGATCTGTCCTGTAAAATATATCTCATTAACTTTTTTTTATATCACTTTCCTATTTTTATCTTATACCATAATTACTTTATCAAAAAATATAACATTTGCTTGCTTAATAACTTCTCATACCTTTTTTTTAAACATTATTCTAAATAATTATTCCTGACTCCGTCATATCATATAAATAAAGAAAAAAAACTAAGTAAATAAACAACTTCACCTTACGACAAACTTTATTGTAAACAAATGCTTAACATAAGTGAATAGAAATTTATTTTGATCTTGATTATTGGGCTCTGTTAAGTGAACCACTCTTGAAGATTATTTTAAGACAAATTTAAAATAGATTCTATTTCTATTTCACTTTTAGAAGTGAGCCCATGCATACAATTTTATTGAGAATTTAAGTAAATAGCAAAATTTGATAAAAATGTAAACAATAAATTATTTTTTATATAATAATAGCGCTTACGTTATAAAAATAAATCTAAATAATTTTATAACTTATTTTAGTTGACTCTTTTTTTAAAAAAGTACTTTATTAAATTATATGATATAGTTTCTGAATGAATTAATTTTTAAAAAATGATAATTATAAGTCCATTTGGGCTCCTAAACCTTTAAAGTTCTTTAGTTTTTTATAAAATAAAAATAGTTATTAATTTTAATTACAAACATAAATATAAACTTAATTAATAACTTGTTACAACTACGCAAAATTATAAAACACCATAATACAGTAGAAAACGAACTCTCCTATAATTAAAGCCTGAGGATCCAAAAATAATTTAAAAAGGAAGAAGAAATTCAGTCACTTTTTTTATTTCCTTCTGAAGCCACAAGTTTTGCATGCTCTTCATTCAATCTGTCATATTCTTTGGCTAATGAATCAGCTTGAGATTTTACTGCAATCTTGTCCTTCTTCTCTTTTTTTAATTCATTTTCCAATTCTACATTTTTAGCTTCTAATTCTTTAAGTTGCGCTTTCAATTCTTTCATAGCCTTATCATGAACTTCGTTGGAATCATTCTGTGCACTTTCACCTGATTTTTGAAGAAGGCTTTTTGCAGCTGATGTAGCTGATTGAGCTTGTTTCATAGATGCTTCACTTTGTGCAATAAGAGATGCTTGAGCTGAAATCAATATAACTAAACGACGAATTACAAGACTCAGAAAGAGGGCAAATCCAGAAATGTAGAAATTTCTTTGCGCACGGAACAACCTCATGTTACCTAAAATATTTAAAATTAATAATTTCTTAAATACTTGATAAAGTTCTATATTTTCGAAATATGTTTCAAATAAAAAATAATTTTTCAATAATTCAATCATTAGAAATATTTTGATGATGATAAAGATTGTTACCTTGCATTTCAGCATCTAAATGAGCATGAGCGTGTTCACTGACTTCAGTACTCGAGTATTTTCTCATTTCACGTATAGCATCTAGTAAGAACAAAACAAGTATCGCAAGTAGAACAAGAAAATACATTGAAGCTTGCTGCCCAAGACTTTGTAAAAATCTTGATTTGAAAAGCCTCTGCCATCTTTGTGGTGAAGCTACTGGTAAAACTAGAAGAAGTACTACAGCAATTTCTGCATAAAGGAAGGTTGCAATCAAGGTCCACTGTAAACTCATTTTGACAGCTTTCAATTGTTTAATTACAATAAATTCTGAAACATAAAGTAAAAATTAATTAATTTACATAAACTTTGCATGAACTAATTGAATTACAGCAAATTTTGTCTTTTGATTAGTCACATTTTGTAATTTTTTTTTGGTAATAGATTTTTTGCAAAAAAAGGTGCTGCATAAAAATTTTATTTCAATACGAAAAATTCTAATAAATTATTCGCACAATGGAATATTCGTTTTTTATACGTTATTTTAATTTTAAAAATTAGGTTAGTTGCGTTGTCCGACTTACGTGTAAAATAAGACAGTGAAACTTAAATAATATAGTCTTGATAGATTAGCGATTAAAAAAAGAATAAGGTAGTACTTACAGGTGCTGACGGTGGAATTATTTGTGCGGTAAAGCAATGACGGTTTGGTATTATAACCAAAGAAAGTTCAAAGTTCGAGAAGGATAAGAGAGTGACAAAATTTTATAAATAAATTTTGCTTCGGAAATAATCTGACGTCATATACAGTGGTTAACCTATAAGATAGAGCTATGAAACTGTTTTCGATTGGTACTCGTCATTGAATATTTTTCCCGCCTTTTCTTCATGACATTAACAATTTCATTTATATATTTCATCATTGTTACAGTATATAAAAAATGGATATAATCAATATAGATATTTAAACATTATTAATATGAAAACAATGAGTTTATCTATCAAATAGACATTCGTACAAAATTTAAAAAGCTATGTATTGGTAGTTTTGATACAAGTGATAATAAGTATATGGAATATAATATCAGACAGTAATGAATAAGAGACTAGTAATAATATTAGAAACATCCAATAATTCGATAAAGTATAAATAGAAGAAGGTGATGAAAACGATTTAGCTCTAGAAGCCGTACATTCTTTTAAATATAAAATTTGCGTCAAAATTTTTATTCATTCAATTAAGCCTTGTTGAACTTGTGATTTCTGCATAATGTAAATATTTTTTTTTTACTTAACGTCATTGTATTTATGCTATCATTGCGATGCTAATTAACGACGAAGATCATATCATCAGTGTGTTTGTGAACAAAGCACAAACGTACAGCGATGCTTTTGTATCAATCGACTGGTGAGAGTGGGATTCGAACTCAGAACTTCGAGATTACGAATCCATCGCTCTATAGTCAGAATATGTCAAAAATAGTTCAGCACGCGACTAATTATTTGATTGGACAAGAAAGCAAATAAACGTCGATGATTGATTGAAAATTTCCAAGCAATTTTCTTTTGATCTTTATTATGATAAAAAGAATTATTGTTAATTATGATTTTTCTAACGTCTCATTAAATCGTTAAAATTTTTCTTATTTTATAAATTTTTACAATTCCAAATATTAACAAAATATTTATGAAATTTTGTGATTAAACATTGCACAAATTTAAAATAAAGCGTGAATTTCAAAAATATTTTCTTTATAAAGTTATTTTTTTACTTAAATAATAATTTTTTAAATTATTTTTAATTCAGTAATAATAACATCAAATACAACAGATTTATAATATTTTATTTTTACAAAATATAATTAAATAAAATTTTCCAAAAAAATAAACACATAACTTTATATATTTGAAGTTATTCTACATTATCAAATTAGCAGGTTTGACAACCATGTGATTTTTTATAAAATATCAACACATAAATTATATGAATTAAACTTTTCAAATAACTAAAAGAAATAATACTCAAATTATTACATCTTTTCTTTAAAGTTAGATTTTTTATTTTCTAATAAAATTTCTTACATCGCGATATCCGTCATGAATTCCATTTTCTTTGCATACAGTTGGTAATCCACTGTAGCATATACATATAGATTCATAGAAATAAGAAACATTTGTTTGACGCGAGTTTATATGGGGTCAGATGATGCTTATTTTGCTTAGCAAGTAATCATTTGTGGCGCCAATTTGTTTTATTCATTTTTAAGAGAAAAATTCATTTTTTATGGACGGCTTGTAATTAAAAAAATGCCGGCCTTCCTCAAGCATATAGAGGTAGATAATTTTAAGTCCTACAAAGGTAGACTTGTTATTGGACCGCTAAAATCTTTTACTGCAGTAATCGGCCCAAATGGATCCGGTAGGTTATGTTTGTATTAAGAGTTAGTATTATTTTGTTTAATTTTTATAATAATGATGTTTTCTTTGGACTCAAAGGTAAATCAAATTTTATGGATGCCATCAGTTTTGTTATGGGTGAAAAGACCAGCAGTTTACGTGTTAAAAGGTTCAACGAACTCATTCATGGAGCATCAATTGGACAACCAGTTGCTCGAAAGTACTTAAAAAATTTTGCTGTATTTAATCAAGTATTTTATGAAACATAGTTATTCTAATAATATTTGGTATAAAGAAGAATATAATTTTTTATAAAGTAATTGTTTTAAATCAAATGAGCCTTAATGGTTTAAATGTTGATATTTTATTAAGGTAGAATTAGGATACTTAAGATAATAATCAATTTTTTTTATAATTAATTTTTTAGTATACTTTAAAGTATGTAGAGAGTGAATAGCATATAGCTAAATATATATTCTAAATATTCTAAACAAAAAATTAGTGATAAAATGTTTTTTTAATAAAATTTTATAGTGCATCAGTAACTGCAGTTTTTGAACTAGAAGATGGCACGGAAAAAAGTTATATGCGTTCTGTTCATGGGTCTTCCTCAGAGCATCGTATAAATGGAAGTGTAAGTATAAAATTATCTCATACAATTTTGATGATTGAATAAAATTTAAAAAAATTTATATGAAAACATTTAAATTATTTATAGGTGGTCACAAGTCAAGTTTATTTAAATGAATTAGAACAATTAGGAATCAATGTAAAGGCAAAGAACTTTTTAGTTTTCCAAGGTGCAGTTGAATCAATAGCAATGAAAAATCCAAAAGAAAGAACTGCTCTTTTTGAAGAGATTAGTAATTCTGGTGCTTTAAAAGCTGAATACGAACGTTTAAAAGCAGAAATGTTGAGAGCTGAAGAAGAAACACAATTTTCTTATCAAAAGAAAAAAGGTATTGCTGCAGAAAGAAAAGAAGCTAAACTAGAAAAAGAAGAAGCAGAAAGGTATCAACGTTTAAAAGAAGAATATGCAGAAAAGCAAGTAGAATTACAATTATTTCGTCTTTTTCATAATGAGAAGGAAATAGAAAATTATGAAGTATCCTTAAAGAAAAAACAGCATGATATTGAAAAAGTGGAAAAGAAACGTGAAAAAGCTGAGGAAGTGCTTAAAGAAAAGAAAAAAGAATCTGGAAAATTGGGACGCGATTTAGCAAAGATTGAACAAGACATTAGAGAGGTAGAAGTTGAAATAACAAAAAAACGTCCTGCCTTTATTAAAGCCAAAGAACGCGTAGCACATATGCAGAAAAAATGCGAATCTGCAAAAAAATCTTTGGCCCAAGCACGTGTTGCTGATGAAGCTCACAAAAAAGATATAAATGAACTTTTAGAAGAGCTGCGTCAAGTGGAAGAAACGAAAGCTGCTTATGAAGCTAGTATTGCTGCCCAATCACAGTCCCAGGGTCGAGATGTCCAATTGGAAGATGAACAAGTGAGTGACTAATTTTAATTTATATCTTTTTAACACACACAAAAAAACATTTATAATGTTGGAAAATCTAAAAAAAAAAAGTATAAAAATGATATAAAATATGAAAAATTGATGTTATGTGAAATAAATTAATATGATTAAAACTAAAAATTATAAAATTAATAATTATTGTAGGTCAAAGAATACAACAGACTGAAAGAAGAAGCTGGCAAACAATCTGCAAGGTATACTCAAATGCTTGATTCAATCAATCGAGAACAAAAATCTGATCAAGACAGATTGGATAATGAAGGAAGAAAGAAAACAGATATAGAAAACAAAATAAAACAAAAAGAACATATGCTTGAAGAGGCCACAAAGCGTATTGAAAAATTAGAAGAGCACATTCGTACTTCAGAGGCTGCATTAGAAGATCAAAAAAAATTACGTCTGGATTTACAGAGTGATGTAGGAAGTTCTAAAGATAGAATCCAAGAATTACAGCGGGAATTAGAAAATATTTCTGAACAATTAGGAGATGCTAAAGTTGACAAACATGAAGTATCAAGGACAAAGAAAAAGACAGAAATTGTTGAGAACTTCAAAAGACTATTCCCTGGTGTGGTAAGTTTTTAAATTTTCAATTTATGCAGAGTTGAATAAATATTTTCTTACTCTTTTAATTGTTTAATTGTTCTATTTAAGTATGACCGAATGTACAATATGTGTGAACCGATTCACAAACGATATAATGTCGCTATTACTAAAGTATTAGGAAAATATATGGAAGCTATTGTAGTTGACACAGAAAAAACAGCCAGACAATGTATTCAATATTTGAAAGAACAATATCTTGAGCCTGAAACGTTTTTACCTTTAGATTATATTCAAGCTAAGCCATTAAAGGAACGTCTTAGGTACATTGTCTATTTTTAAAATATAGTTACTTATATTTAATAAAATTAATTACTTATATTTTATAAATTCATAACATTATACATTATAGAAATATTCAAGAACCAAAAAATGTAAAATTACTATATGATGTGTTACGGTTTTCTCCAAAAGATATTGATCGAGCAGTTTTATTTGCGACAAATAACGCTTTGGTTTGTGAGACTCCTGAAGATGCCAATAAAGTAGCTTATGAAATGGATAAAAAAGCGAGATATGATGTAAGCATTTAATGAATTAATAAAAGAATATTAAAAATGTATTATATAATTTATAAAAATTTAATTAAACTTAATATTTTATAGTGTGTTGCACTTGATGGAACATTTTATCAAAAAGCAGGTATTATTTCTGGCGGTAGTTTAGATTTAGCTAAAAAAGCTAAAAGATGGGATGAAAAACAAATGTCTCAATTGAAAGCTCAAAAGGTAACTATAAATTTAAAATAATCTGATTAACTAGTAATAATATTTATAATACTTTAATTGAATTATTTAGGAAAAATTAACAGAAGAACTTAGAGAAGCTTTAAAGAAATCTCGTAAAGAATCTGAACTAAATACAATTGAATCACAAATTCGTGGATTGGAAACCCGATTAAAATATAACAAGAGTGATCTGACAGCAACGGTAATGATTATTCAATTGAATTTCATTATAAATATTTAACAATTAATCATTTACTTAAATTGTAATTTTATTATTTATAGAAAAAACAAATTGCTGAATTAAAAGCAGAATTATCTAAATTACAAACTGAATTAGACAAATTTGAAGTGAGTGTTAAATTTTTAATCCTATAAATTCTGCGATATTTTGTAAATATAAATGATTCAAATTTTGATTTTAATTAGCCTACCATAGCGGCTATTGAAAAAACTATGGCTGAACGTGATCAAGAAATTCAAAACATCAAAGAGAAAATGAATAATGTTGAAGATGATGTGTTTGCTAGCTTCTGTGAATCCATTGGCATTTCGAATATTCGTCAGTATGAAGAAAGGGAACTAAGGTGCGTTGATAGTTTACTGGTTCTAAATATTTATTTCTTCAATATTTTTATCATTTTGTTATTTTCTCAGATCACAAGAGGAGCGAGCAAAGAAAAGAATGGAATTCGAAAATCAATGCAATCGTATTCAAAATCAACTGGACTTTGAAAAACAACGAGATACAGAAAGTAAGATATTTGTTTTGTAATTACTGCAAATCAGTGAATATATGATTGTATGAGTAAATATAAAAAGAATTAGATTTTTATTAAACTTTACAATTATAATTTATTTATATTAATTTAATCTAGACATTTTTTTATGATTCTCGTTTTAAAAATACTTGTTTCTTTCTAGGTAATGTTTTGAGATGGGAGCGAGCAGTTCAAGATGCAGAAGATAAATTAGAGTCTGCTAAGCAGGGAGAAAAAAATCACAAATCGGAAATTGAGAATGATGAAACGCAAATGGAACAATTAAAATCTTCAAGAAATGCTAAAAAAATGGAAGTAGACCAAAAAGATGAGGAAATTGGAAAATGTAGGCGTGAAGTAGGTGCTATTGCAAAAGATGTTCAAGCTGCAAATAAACAACTTAATTCGATTGAAAATAAAATCGAACAACGTAAAAGTGAACGACATGCTATCCTAATGCATTGCAAGGTAATCTAAATAGCTTAAAATTTATTTTTTTAAATTGTAAAGTTTATTTTTTATTTTATAAAAGTTATAAAACGCAATAAATCTGGCATAAAAAGATTTAATAAAATACAATATTATTTCAAGACTAATTATAAGATTGTTTCTAGATGGAAGATATCGCCATACCAATGCTTCACGGAAACATGGAAGATATAGCAGGAGATGCAAGCACTGCTGGTAATGAATCAACTACTGATTCTAGCGTCAGCACTCAAAAACAATACGAAAGAGAAAGTCGAATTACGATAGATTATTCTTCACTTCCTGATAATTTAAAAGATGTAGATGAAGAGGATCTTAAGAAAACCACCGATAAATTGACGCATATCATTAATGATTTACAGAATACTATTCAACGTATTCAAGCACCTAATATGAAGGCAATTCAAAAATTATATCTTGCAAAAGAAAAACTACAAGAGACCAACGAGGAATTTGAGCAGCTGCGTAAAAAAGCTAAGAAAGCCAAGACTCAATTTGAGAAAGTTAAGAAAGAAAGATACGATAGATTTATGACTTGCTTCGAGCATGTTTCTAACGAGATCGACCCAATTTACAAGGTATTAAGACGAATTGATTTTATAGTTTTTGTGACGTATCTTTCAATCAAAAACTGCAAGTCAAAATAATATTACTTTTTCTTTTTTAAATTACTAACTAATAATTAATATATATATATATATTAAATAAAATTTCATAAAGTAATGAAATTTATTCAACATAATCAATTTACATAAATCAAATAAATGTTTTTTTGTTACAGAGTTTAGCAAAAAATCAATCTGCACAAGCTTTCCTTGGACCGGAAAATCCTGAAGAACCTTACCTAGATGGTATTAATTATAATTGCGTCGCACCTGGAAAACGATTCCAGCCGATGTCTAATCTTTCTGGAGGTGAAAAGACTGTAGCAGCTCTTGCTTTATTGTTTGCAATTCATAGGTAAATTTTATAAAAATATTTTTATTATTTTACCAAAAGTTTAATATTATTTATATTTTTATTCTATTTTTTATTCTTAAATAGTTATCAACCAGCTCCATTTTTCGTATTGGATGAAATTGATGCTGCTTTAGACAATACAAATATTGGTAAAGTTGCAAGTTATATTAGAGATAAAACAAATTCTCTTCAAACTATTGTCATATCATTGAAAGAAGAATTTTACTCACACGCAGACGCACTTATTGGAATTTGTCCTGATGTGAGTAACAAAAATACAGATATTTTCTATGCTATTGACATTACAACTCACGCCTTCTGATAACTAAAAATACATATGTTTATATATATAATATATGTAAATAATATGGCCGTTTGATGTAGAAAAAATATACAGAAACCTATGGAGAATATTTAGTTTTAGTTGATTATTTGACTAATTAAATATCCGATTCAGAACAGTATAATTAATAAATGTGCATCTTTTAGTCATTTACGATTGCATTTTTTAAAATAATAAGTTAAATAACCAATTAAAACTTAATATTCTTCATAAGCCTTCCTACATTGAGTAGCTATTTTTTAGCTAGCAGAAGGCGCGAGTTGTAATGTCAATTATTTTATTCTTCTTAACTAAACATTAAATGTATAAAATTTTTTTTTATTTATAGGTCGGAGAATGTTTAGAAAGTAAGGTTCTAACTTTAGACTTAACAACATTCCCAACTCATATTAGTTAATCTATTCATTTTTCAAAATTATTTTACATTTTTTTTTTGTATCGTCTTGAAAATATAAAAAATTACGATATTGCGATTTATAAATGTAAGTAGGAAATAAATAAGATTTTAGTTAAGATGATGCAGAGAAAAGAAAAATATATATATATTTAAAATTATCAAAATATTTACTAAAATAAGGACAAGAAATATTTAAGAATTGACTAAGTTATTTTTACAAAAATAAAAAACACGTATATAAAAATCGTAGTAAAGTTTAAATTAATAATGCATGAATTATAGTATCTTATCCTTTACTATTTGTGTTATTTAAAAAAAATCACGATATTTATATATTATATTTTGTTAATACTAGGTATATTTAATTATTTTCTCTTATATTTAAGACTACAAGTGAATCATCATGCAGATTTGTAATTTTAATTTGAATTTTTATATAAAATGATCATCAAAACAAAAAGAAAAAAAAACAAAAATATCATCTATGTAAAATTGTAAGAAATGACTAATCAGTTTTATAAAGAGCTGTAAAGATTATGACACACATATGTGTACTTATCGTTTTCTATACTGTTAAAATTTTAAATAAAAAAAATAGTTCTATGAAACAAATTGTTTTTTATAATTTCCTTTAATTATTAATTTAAGTACTTAATTAATTTAAGAAAGGTCTGATTTATGCATGTGTTTCTTATAATATTTTTTATGACGATAACATAAAAGTCGATCTAATGATAACAGAGAGTGATATTCCGCAAGTATACTATTTTCACTGGAACGTGAAAAGAACGTTTTGCGTGAAATCGGAAACATAAAAACAACTTACCCACTGCATATTTGTATTTTGACGTATTTCTTTAAACTCTTTTTTATAAATATTAATAAATTTATTTATATATTTAAAATAATTGTAAAATTCAATAACAAAATTATTAATTATTTGATTAATAAATAAAATTGGTAATTATTTTAATAAAAAATTATTAATAAATTTTCAAAATTAATTTACGAATTATTTTTCTTATAAACTTATGATTAGAAAAAATATCAAATTAATTTCTTGGAAATTCGGGGAAGGGTTGCGTAAGTATACGCCCACTTTTTCCCATCATCCCTTGTAAAAATTCGAGATTGCAATCGTAAGGGGTCGCTTTTTTGTCATTCAAAATATCATCCCGACAACATATACTTGAAACTTGGGCCTTATTAACTCCACTTCTTTTCAACTTAATCCAAGTTACTGAGTGAAAAATTTTTATTTTAAAATAATTGCAAAAGAAACATTCGCAAAGTATCACGAATATTGAACGATGATTTTTACGTATTTGGAACTGGTGAATTTCAAGAGTTACAATGAGCCAGTAAAAATTGAATGGAGACAATTTTCTTCGATCGTAGGACCTAATGGAGCTGGTAAATAAATAATTATTAATTGTTATAAAAATTATTTTAAAAGTTAATTAGTCTAAAAAAAATTTTTTTAAATGATGTGTTTGAAAGTAGATTTAACTATGATTATATAATCATTAACAGTTACAAAATTTTCTATTATAAAAAATATTTGTAATTATTTAAAATTAATAACTTTTGCCTGTGACTTTCTTTTTATAACTTATATCTGAACATTGAACCTTAGCTTTTGAACATAATATATAACCATTTCATAAATTTTATATATTTATGAAATGTAAATGAAACGTTTTGAATGTATGTACTTTTAATAGCTAAATTTTATATGAGCTTTAAATACTTCAATTATTAAAATTAATAATAAAATGGTTCATTCATAAAGTCTGTATTCAGTTATTATCATAATTAATATCAGATTACCATTAAAGGATTCTCCGAGTTGAAAAAATCAGTTTTGAAAAATTTTTCGATTTTTTATTTTATACCTAAGTTTAATAAATTTCATTTGCGAGAAAATATAAAAATATTTGGTTTAATACCATCTAAACTATTTTATTGTTTATTCAATATTGCTATATTACTTAATGAAAAATAACTTAATAAAAAGTTAATTATGCTCCAAAAAATGAATCAAATAAAATTAAGAGTTCACAAAATAATTTTCAATATTTAAATTACGAACTATCTTTGTTATTTTGAGAGAAACTGTATTTCAAATAGAAATAAAATAAAATTATAGTCGGTCTGTGGCTCGTTCGGTAAAGCGTTGGATTCGTAATCTCGGAGTTCTGAGTTCGAATCCCGCTCTCGGCAGTCGATTGATGCAAGCACCACTGTACGTTACATGTGCTTTGTTCACAATCACACTTACGAGCTCCGTCGCTGATTATCATAGCATAAATATAGCGACGTTAAAAAAAAATAAAATTATAAAAAAACGGATTTGAGCCTTGAAATATAATTTTATTTTTTAGGGAAATCGACAATCGTTGATGCTATTCTTTTTGCTTTTTGTATCCGGCCTTATGATAAAATGTCTATTAAAAACCTTAAAGAAGATATATGTAATAAAAGTAGTAACAATCCAAGGTAAGAACCGTGTTTAGCTTAAAAAAATATATTGATGTAATATATGTAAACAAATTCAAATTATAAACTAACAAATCAAAATTAAATTTAATGAATTTTTAAGAAAAAATACATGAAATTTTTTTTTCTTAATTACGCAGAAGTGAAGTTAAGGTTACGCTTAATTTTGAAGATGATGAAGTAGTTTTTCAGCGAATAGTTGATTATAATGAATCAGCCTATAAATATTCGATTAATGGACAAGTAAGTGCACAGTAGTACATTAGGGAATAAAGTCAAAGATTTTTCTTGAGGGTCGTCATCATTCAAAGGGAAAATTCGACTTGCCCTCTTGTTGTTTATTATCATTTCAACCGTAACTACATTATTAACTTAAAAAAGCTCAATAAAACAAAATGAAATTTTTAAAAATTTGCTGCGATGACACGAGTTATTTTATCGGTTAATAGCCCATTTAATTTTTTTCTTGTATAAGCTACATGTAGCTCTACTTTATACTAATATTCAAACAGAAAAATAGCTTTTTGTGTTAATAAAGTGGCCATTGCCGTTAAGATAAAAATAAAATTTTCTTAATATTGTTTATTTTTTTTAATTATAACGCACTTATCATTATTTAGGACGTAAAAGCCAAAACTTACAAAAATACTTTGTTAAAATGCAACATCAATTGCAAAGCAAATAATTTTTTAGTCCAACAAAATTCTATAGAAAATATTGCAATGAAAGGACCAAAAGAAAGATGCGAATTTTTTGAAAACTTATGTGGCTCTGCAATCTATAAAGAAGAATATAATAAGTGAATTTTTAAATTGTTTAATATGCGAATGAATTGTTTTACACTTCTAAATAAATTAATTTTCTAGTTTAAAAAGTCAATGGGAAAAAGTTCATTCAGAAGCAGCAGAATTGAAAAAAAGTTTACGTTTTTATTGTGAACAAAGCAAAAAACTTAAGAAAACATCCAAAGAATTACAAGAGTATGAAAAATTACGTGAAAAGATTGTTTGTACAAATTTTTTTAAATACATTTTTATAATTATCATTAAGTTTTACACATGAATACGTAATTCTTTTAATTTTAGAAAAAAATTGAACTCGACTATTATTTTGCAAAATTATATAAAAATGATAATACCATTAATAAATTCGTTGAAGAACAAAATGAGTTGAGATTGAATGTTAAAGTTACTGAAAAATTAAAAAATGAAACAGAATCCAATATGGAAAAGCTTAAAGATGAATTGAAAGAGCAAACAGAAATCATTGATAAGTTATCTAAAGACGCAGAAGAATTACAAAGTGAAGTTTCAAAATACGAGTCACAAAGAATAAAAATCAGCCAAGAGCTTTTATGTCATAAAGAAAAAATACATAAAATTGAAGAAAATCTAAAAAATCGTCAAAAGATTCATAAGAAGCATAAAGAAATTATTAAAGATCTCCAATTGGAACGTAAAAAAGTTGAAGAAGAAAAAGAAAACTTTGAAAAATCTTTATCTTTGACAAGTCCTCTTCAATTAAATGATGATCAGGTCAGTGATAATAATAAGAATATCAAACGTTTTTTAATAAATTATACATTTTTATTATATTTTTTTTCTATATATATATTTTTTTTTAATTTTAACACCACAGGGAGATCACGAATCCACCGCTCTACTGACTGAGCCACTGAAATCTCCATATTTTAATATATAATTTTAAAATTAATTTATAATATAAATAATATTTTTATCAATTTAATTTTTCATCGTTTTAATATTAAAACGAGTTATTGTATTGAATAATAAAAAACGCAATATTTAAAAATTTTGTATATCTTGCAGTTTACAGAATATAACGATTTAAAATTACAAGTAGCAAAAAGATGTGCGGGAGAAATCGATTCGTGTGAATCTATCCAGAGAGAACGAGATTTCATAAAAATTCAAATAGAAGATGAAGAAAGAAGAAAAAAAGAAAATGAACAAACGCAGCAACAAAAACAAAAGTATTTCGAAAGTATAGACTTAAAACTTCACCAACTTGAAGAAAAAGTCACTGAAGTAAGAGAAATTTACAAAAAAGCTCAAGCACATAGTAACATGTTAGAAACCGAGATAGAAGAAGTTACGAAAGTTAAATTACAATTAACATTAGATATTGAAAAGTTACAAAATGAAATTGTAGAGAATAAAGAATTTGAAGAAGAAGATAAAAAATATCGGCAAAGTAAAGAAGTTTTAAATAAACTTAAATCAAAGTTTTCTGGAGTTGTAAGTTCAAATATGATATAATGACATAATATATATAGAATTTTTAATTAAATTTTTTATAAGTTGTGCATGACTTGTTTACTTTTTTTATTTCAACAAATAATAATGATATTACTTTATTGTTATTAAAATATTAATTTATATTGAATTATTATCATTAACATGAAAAGACGATATAAGACTTTTCTTTTTTTTAGTATTTTTTTTAATTAATTTTTTGTCAATATTACTAATAGATGAAAGAAGAAAAATTTAACTTAATAATAAGATTAAATTAAAAATCAATAATTATGAATTTTTAATTAATAAAAATTATTTTTAAGCACGATCGATTAATAAATTTATGTGAACCTGAAGATGAAATTTATGAAGTTGCAATTACAAAAATAATGGGCAATAAAATGTATAATATAGTTGTTGATAATACACAAACTGCGAAGGACTGTATAGAATATATAAGCGCAGAGTACGCTGGTAATAAATTTTCAGTTGTTGAAACTTTTTTGCCTATAAATAATCTTAAAACTAAAACATTAAATAAAGTAAAACAGTTAGTATTTAAAAATTCGCTTTACTATTTTTATTTAATTTATGATCATATTATATTCCTATCAACCGTTATTTTTTTTTCATTTTTTTAAGAATGATACAAACTTTACCAAATACTAAGCTAGCTTTAGACATAATGTGTGTTGATTCGGAAGATATCAGGCACGTCTTGCATCATATCTTAGGTGACGCTGTGATTTGTGAGACTGATAATGAAGCGTCTGAGCTTTCCTACAGTAAAAGACTTAACGTAAAAGCATATAAATAAAATCTTAAAAATAATAAAACATTTTTTAATTTTTAAAATAAAATAATGAATTGTTTTCTACAGTGCGTTTCTTTGAATGGAACCTATTATAGAAAAGATGGTAGTTTTTCCGGAGGGTTGGCTTCTTTAGTGGAAAAATCCAAAAAATGGAAAAAATCCAAAAGTGAAAAACAAAAACAAGAAAGAGAAAATCTAAAACAAGAAATGGTAATTTTCATTTTTTTCTTTGCTTTTGTAATTAATTTTATTTACTTAATTATTATTACGTATACGGCTATAGCATGCAAAAATCGACAGTTTAAGAAAACTTGAAATGGAACTTTTTAAAAAGAAAGATGAAAAATATAAATTGAATCTCAAGATAAAAGGACTTGAAGAAAAATTAAAAGGAATCAAAGTGAGTAACATTGCAAGAAAATTTTAGATTTAAAAATAAAAAAATATATCTATATAATTATGATGATAAATTTAAAGGAACAAGAAAAGGAATTAAACAATAAAAAGATCAAATCTCCAGAAGCTATGAAAGAATCTGATAATATTGAAGTTAATGTAAATTTTAATTAAATTTTTGAATTAAAATATTTTGTATTGCTACCTCAATAATGATGGCCACTTTATTAACCCATTAGTGCCATTTTTTAAATCCACCCGGAAAAATCAAGTGTCCAAAAAATGTCCGCGTCGGCACTAATGGGTTAACTCGAAAAACGAACCGAAAGAATAATATTTATAACTTCTAAAATTTTTCTCCCGTTGAATTAAAAACTTATAAAATTGAATAGATTGTTGAATTTTTTATTAAAAATTAATATTAGGCCGCTGTTGAGGTAGAAATAAAGCACAATATGCAACTCGGAAGTAAAGTCTAATTTCTCCCTCGGGAATTTATTCCCCTCGCTTTGCTTGCACGGGTCGCAAACTTTCCATCGAGAAAAATATGCGACTTTACTCCCTAGTAGCATAATGGACTATTAAAGTGTTTTTTTTTCATTGCAACTAATTTTATTTTTTAGTTGAAAATTGAAAAACTGCGGAAAAGTTTGAATGATAAAAATGCAGATTTGGAAAGAATAGAAAAACAAACAAATATAATACAAGATGAAGTTTTTGCAAGCTTTTGTCAAAAATTCAATATTGATAATATAAGACATTATGAACAAGGAGATTTCATGTATGTAAAATTATTTGAAGGACCTTAAGGTTTTTATATATATTTAACACTCCTTTTTTACAGGAAACAAAAAGAACGCAATGATTATAAAAAGAACTTTGAGAATCACTTAGATAAAATAAATAATCAAATCGAATACGAAAAAAGTCGTGATACAAAAAGTAATGTGACTATAATAAAATTATTTATAAAAAATCTTTATAAACATAAATTTATTTTTACAGCTATTGTAAAAAAATTGAAAAATCAACTGAAAGAATTACAAGAGAAATATGAAAAGTTATTAAAAGAAAAATCTCAACTGGATGAAAAAATAAAAAAAAATAAAATTGGTTCCAACGAGTTAAGTGATTTAAATAAAAGAAAAGAAATCAAAAACAAAATTAAACAGGAATTAAAATTAGCGAAAATTAAATATAATGCTATGGAGAAAGATTTTAAAAAATTGAACTCGAACATAATTACTGCAGATTTATCAATCTCCAATAATCAAATTGAAAAAAACGAATTACTCAAAGAATGCAAGGTTTTTAATTTTTTATCATAATTTAATCAATTATTCAATGCTTAAATAAAACTATTAAAAATCAATAAAATATAAGAAATTAATAAAAATAAAACATTTAATAACTATTTCGATTGTAAAGAAATTTTTTATTAAAAATTCTGGAATAAATTAAATATTATCTAATTTCATTTCAAGTATATCTAAATTTCAAAAATATTGTGCATTTATGTTTTTATTTTTTTTTATTATAGATGAACGATATTCAGATTCCCTTGCGTTCAAAAACAATAGATAAGATTTTATTTAAAAATCATTTAGATTCTACAACAGAATATAGCGAAAATAACAGTGATGATTCTGTAATTAGAGAAAAAGATGTTGAAGTTGATTACTCGAAACTTGAAAAATCTGTCAAAACTTTAGAAGATAATGCTTTGGATCATCATATACAATTACTTAAAAATGAGTTAGATGCTCTTCAGGATCAATTAAAAAACTTTGATTCAAATTACCAGGTTTGTGATTTTACATTTGAATATTCTTATGAAATAAAAAATTGAATTTATTGATAACATTTTAGTCGAAAAAAAATTTAAATTTAATACAAGAAAAGGAAGCTTGTCTGAAAAAAGATTACAGAAAAAAATTAGAACAACTTTGTAATATTCAAAGTCAATTCGATGAAGTTCGAAATAAACGGTGCACTGAATTCAATCATTTTTTTAAACCTACTGAAGAAAAAGTCAATCAAATATTCAAAGTAAGAATTATTTTTTATTTATAAACATCAAATAAAATATAGATTGAAATATTTAATAAAAAATAACGTATACAGTAATCATAAATTACTATAATTTACTTACGTAAAAAAACATTTTTTTAGAACTTATATGAAAATCCAACGGCAGAGGCACATATTAACATAAAAAATCTAGACGAACCATATTTAGGTGGAATTTATTTCAGTTGTAAAATTCCAGGAAAAAAATATCAATCAATGGAAAATCTTTCAGGCGGAGAAAAAACGATGTGCGCGATGGCATTATTATTGGCTATTTTCCGGTAAACGAATAGAAAAAGATTGTCTTAAATTTCCATCATTACTGTCTTTTTAATAAACAATTTATCTTTTTTAGCGTCAAACCTGCTCCATTTCTTGTTTTTGATGAAATAGACGCAGCTTTAGACTGGACTAATATATGCAAAATTTCTAGTTATTTTAAATATTTAAAATCTTCAACGCAAATCATTGTTATTAGTCATCATGACCATCTTTCTACTTGGGCAGATGCCATCATTGGAATAAATATATCTGTATGTATATGTTATAATTATTTACTATTTTTTAGATCATCATATAAAATTAATGATTTTTTTCGACAGATAAAAACAAATTCAAGTTATGCCGTTCACCTTGATGCCAGCGAATATCAAATTGAAACTCGTACAGAAAAATGCCTTAAAGCACGTATATAAATATTATATGCGTATATAAACAAATAATTAACAATAGAATGAAATTAATAGATTTAAGAAATTGTTTTATTTTTTATAAATATTTATCAACCAAATTGTAAATATTAATGAACTGGTATATAAAAGTTAATGAATTTATTTTATATTAATACTTAAAAATGAATTTTAAATTAATATATTTTTAATATTTATTTGTAGAATTTTCATATTGAACTCATTGTTTTTTTATGTTACTATTATTTTTTAAATTGATAATAAAAGATTTAAAAAAAACTTTGAATGATTCTTCAAAATCTCTATGCCAACTCTTTTAAAATAGAAATCTTCAATCATTCAAAAAGTCTAATTTTAGGATAACTAGAATTCTGAAAATTTCTCTATGACCTGTATAAAAAAATTAATCCAACATTTCAAGTGTATTACATCACTATATATAAAAGAAAACGAACCTCAAGATTGATAATTATTACAAAAGAGAATGCACATATGATAGTGCGTGAGTTGCGGATATGTACGGAATTATGTCGCGTGTTTAAACATATTTCTTTTGTACTTGTTGTAATCTTTGCGTTACCATCGTTCTAATTGGAAAAAAAGAAAAAATTACTCATACATTTGAGCATAAACAACAGAATCGAGCTTACGAAAGCTCTCACTTACGTAGTCACGCAAAACAATAATTAAAACAAAGAGATGTGGACTTTCTTTTCGCGATCGTTTAAAAAGTTTAACTAGACGAAATTACGACAAAGTGAACATTTAAAACTTATGTGTAGAAAGTATGGCATATCTTCTAGCATTTTTCTTTCGCAAATGCATGCACACGTGTGATTAGTTGTAAAATAAGTAAATAATAAATTTCGGAAAAATGAATTTATTTTTTTTTCTTTATTTATTTAGTGTCGCGTCAACGACTTGGTTATTAGCGACATGAAATATACATAATATTAATACATAAAATATACATAGTATTTATACAATAATACATTTTGACAGTTAAAGTTAAAAAAAAAATTAAATAAATTTGAATTTATTTTTAATATACTCTTTATAAAAATTGGTGAAACTCAGATTTTAATTCGTACAATACAGTTATGAAGAAAAATTTCGTTATTTCTAATGTATTTAAAAAATTTTTAACATTAAATATTTTTATTAATTTCTATAAATATTTAAACAACGCAAGTGTATAAACATAGCAATATTCTACTACTTATTGTAACAAATATTTTTCTATTAATTTTGCACTGCGATGATATATAAGCAAAATTTTATAAAAATAATAAATTTGTTATCGATTGTTATAAATATCTAATGATGACTATAAAACGATAATTTTTTTATTGCACAGTTATTGATAATTTCAAAGGATGAGGTCATCAGTGGCTCATTAGGTAGAACGATGCATTCTTAATCTCGAGGTCCCGAGTTCGATTACCGCTCTCAGCCGATTGATACAAGCACCACTATACATTACATGTGTTTTGTTCACAAACACACTCAAAACCTTCGTCACTAATTGGCATTGCAATTTCAGTATAATACAGCGACATTAAATAATTAAAAAAAATTTCATATTTTGAGAATTTCTTAACTGATAATTTGGAAAAAAAAGAAATTCAAATTTTTATTCTTGAAATGTATATATTTATTTTATATGTATTAAACACTTTCAATAATAAAATCGCTAAATATTAAAATGATTAAAAAAAAGTACCTAAATAAGTTAAAAAAAATCAAAACTACGTATCGGTTAAAGCAAATGATCTCGTATTCATAGAAAAAAAAAATTTTTTAGCTATAGTAAATCTCCTATTGCCCTGGTTTTTTTCTAATGAGTTAACGCCGACAAAGAAAAGTAGTGTAACGCTGATTTATTGCAGTGTATAAGCGCATGTGACACATAAAGAACTCCGAGAAAAACTCTATATGAGAATCAGAAGCTACTTAGAAATGATAGACATTGTCTTTTTTTTCATTAAAAAATTATCTTATTATTGAAGAGTATTATAAACTTTGGACAAATTTTGATAAGCTGAAATACATAAATGGGTTGGATATTTTTTTTTATATTTATACTGAAATAAAATTTTTATACTTGATAAATATCTATTAAAATCAAGAGTAAAATATTTATTTCAATTAGGAAAATTTTTATTTGATAAAAAATTTAACCGCTTAATTCAACAAACTTTATATTAACATGAATGTAAATTTATTTGATTGAAACAAATATTTTCTTCTATAGCCATTTTAATAAATATTTTTTAAAAAATCTAAAACGAATCGATGAATAATTAAATATTTTATATGTAACATAATGTGCAGTATGTCAACTTATATTTTGTTTATGTAATTATGTATTAAAAGTAAAAATTCGTCTATTAATAATAACAATGATGATGAAGATGATAAAAAAAAAATATTTTTTTCTAATTATTGCTTGGACAAAAATTTCTAGCAATGAATATGAAAAAGACCTAAAAACCTTATTACTGGAATCAGTGCAACAAAGTATTGTAATATGCCACTTCTATAAATCAATGACAGCTGGTTTAATGCAAGTGTCAATAAACGGCATAAATGATCGTCAAAATCAATGAGATGATAGTTAAAAGCAAAGACGTTTTTTTTTAAGCAAAGCCATATCACTCAAGTCAATATATATCAATCGATCAACGAGCAATGAAAATTTTCTTCGTTATACATATTATCTATCAATGACATATCTAAAAAGTAATACAAAGCATAAAAATGCATATGTAACGTACATAATCGTTGCGCATCAAACGCAAAACGTCGTTCACTCTTCCGTGTGACCCTAATTTCTTTAGCTTGTCTTGTATTACTTTACGCATATCTATATATACGTAAGCACAAGGGCTCTTCCGAGAGAAGAAGAAAAAATAAAAGAAGAAAGATGTTGAGCCAGATGCTGATGGTAGCTTAAGATATCGTTAGAGTGTCCTCCTACTTCGAATGCTTTAATCTATCTTTTACGCACTCGCGATATACTCTTCTTTTCTTTTCTTTTTTTTTGCCGGATGTCTTTATATGTCTTAGAACTATTATAATTTCTTTGAAAATTTTTATCATAGAGACGCTTGCAGAAACGTTAAATATTATATTAATTTTAGCTTTGATAGATTATTTTTCAATCATTGATTATGTTAACAAGTCATTAAAAGTTTTTAATAAAAATGTAATTTACTTTTTTCTGGAACTTTATATAAGTATTTCAATCTATTGTAGTATCAACATTTTTATTGAAAATTTTTAATGTTTATTTTAATATTTTTATTTCTTCACAGATGTTATATTCAAGAGTTTTTTCAAAATTATTTAATTCTTTTAAATTAATTTTACTAATCTGAAACTTTTCTTCTACGTTAATTACATATTTTAGAACCCTGCTAAAAAAAACACCTGTAATTTGCAGGTACATTTTGTTTCACTTTTTACATGCGTTTATTACACGTGTTTTTTTCATGTGTTATTTTTATGTGTATTTTTCATGTGTTTTTCTAAATAAAGTCATACACTGTTTTTCGCATTTAAAGACATTTAATTACTAGTTATTTATGTGTTGATTTCACTTAAAAATTTTCAAAAAAATTTTTGAAATATTTATCCACTATAAAATTTGGTGTACGTCTATTATATGTTTTTTATGCCAAAATTTGTATTTTTAAATAAAATCCACGTATGAGTAAGATTAACAAATTTTGTATAATTTTTTTTAGGAATTTTTGGAAGTATTATAAAATTAAATTTATATTCATAGTGTAAGAAATTTTATAAAAATCCATTAATCGATTTACCCTTTCATTCATCTCTCCATATATATCCATCAATCAACTATTTATCCACCCATGACTCATCCTACTCTTGCACCCAGCTTCATATCGAATAAATCATTTATTTATTCACCCATCCATTACTTTTCTGACCTATTTCTTACTCTCTTTTTTTTCTTCAGTCCGATGCTCACATTTTGAGAATTTCAATTTTTTTTATTAAAAATTTACAAAATAAAATATAACAATATTTGTATTCTTACATTTTATTTTGACGGTACATTTGTCACTTTTGTTTCATGTAAATTATTTGGAAAATATATATATTTTAAACTTGCACAAAATCTTTGACATTATACGGTTTTATATTAAATATTATGAGTAAATGATATGGAAACGATATGAAAAAGTGATGGAGTTGTGTTGATAGCTATCTCCAAAACAATAAATTCAAACTTAGAAAAATTTGCATTAGATCTAAAGTGTTTGCAGCAATAACTCCAAAATGGTATAAAATTTAAGATAAAAAATTTTTCACTTGAAAAAAATTTTTTTGTCTGGATTTTTATGCTTTTATAATGTGTAAACAAATTAAATTTTGTTAGAAATTTTTTTTTGATCGAAAGATTTCAATCTGAAATTTTGTTTAATTTTAGTTGTAAACATCTAGAATTGTTTGTTGAAAAACTGCCAGGTATTAAAGTCAAAGCCTTTTTTTTTTAAAATAACTATAAAATTCAAACAAAATAGTCAATAATTTTGCAAAATCGAATATCAGACTGAATTCACACTTTTTTTCCCAATGATTTTATGTGCTATTTTTTCTATTTTGCTATTTTGATATACGGGAATGTATGATAGAAGGAAAATTATTCCCTGATAGAAAGCTAACCATTCGTTGGCCAAAAAATGGTTAATTTTAACCATTTTTTGGCCAACGAATCGTTAATTGTCTACCAGGGTTTATTATCATTAAATAACTAAAATTAACAATAATTATTGAAAATAACTATAACAGAGATCTACATTTGATTATCTACTTTTAATAGCATTTTTTTAATTATTAAACAAAAAAAAAAATTCTTTTTTAATTTGAATTTTGGTGAATTCTAGCAGTTACTATAGATGACAGCTGAGCATCTTGAAGGGTTAAAATATGAAAGAAGAAAGTACGATAAGTTCCATAAACCCATTAAACTACTAACTTAGAAGTGACTTATGATTAACAAGTCTTAGTTGTACGTATGTATATGAAACATATCCGGCGCCACGCGGAAGGAATAAGAAAAGCGTCAAAAGAAAAAGCTCATGACTATGCGAGGAGAAGCTTAAGCTTTTACATTTCTTATTGTACATATACATATAGGATAGATGACCTCCCCACACAGCTTGCATATTGCCAAGTTAAAGTACTGAATAAACCATTGCTCATAGTTGTTTGCTAGTCTAGTTTGCCCTCAGCCTCCAACTTGAGGCTTACTGATATTATTCGGACAGTGTTACTTTCATCAACGGGGTGCACGCAAGCTTCCGTCTTAGATTTATTTTCTCTTTTTTTTTCTTTTTTACTTTTTATCTATTTTTTCTGTTTTTTCTTTTTTTTAAGATTTTTTTTTAATTTTATATAGATGATAATAGATATAAAATATCATATTTATTTTTTACTCAATATTAACTATTAATCGCTGTTTAATATTTGAAAAAAAAGTTATTTTCAAAGATATTCTTAACGTGAAAACGAGCAGGTCTTTAATTCCTATATATTAATCATAAATAGAATTTATAAGAAAAATCTGCTCTGTATGTATGTTATTTTTCTGTTTAATTCAGAAAATTAAAAAACAGCATAAATCAGTAGAGTCCAAGTTTCAAAAATTAAAAAGTGATATTAAAATAATTAAAAAAAAAACAATAAATGGTTTGTCGTATATGTCCATTATTAAGGCAAATTTAATTTTGTTGTACTTGAGAATATTTCTTGCATCCTTATGTGAATTTCTTTAAATAATAAAATAAATAAAAGTTATCCGTTTATATTTATTCCAACTTTATTTTGTAAAAACAATCTAAAAAATTGTATCAAAACACGTTTATGCTGAACAAAAAGGTCAGAAAAATTTGTTAAAAGGCTTGTCACAAAAAAATATAAAAAGGTAAACTGCCTTAAGCTGTGTAGCCGATGTAAAAAATAATCGCGCAATATGCGCGCTAGCTACCTGTTGCTAATGCTCATGAGCTTGCTAGTGGCAGCTCAACATATTGTATTAGCACAGCAATATACCGATGGCACTACAACCGATAAGCCAAAAATTAACAAAAGACAAAGATCAAGGCAAAATCAACCAGCGGATAACAATGGAGATTATAATAATGAGTACGACGAGTATGACAACTATGAGGAATACGAAGAAAATGAAAATGAACGGGGTTTGTGCTTTTTTATTTTTATTCAATTTTTTACGTTTTTATTTTTTTTTTTTTTATTTATTTAAAAATTTCTTACAATTTGTAATTTTAATCTATAATTTATATGTTAATATATATATTTTAAATTTATATTAGCACTATAATATTTTAAATATTTAAATGTTACGAAATTCATAAAAATTTAAAAGAATTTTAAAAGCATGATTCAGTTAAACCTATAAATTATGAATTTAATCAGTAACAATAAATCAATAAAATAAAAATCAACATTACAATCATTGGCACGCATCAATTTGTCGCAATCTATTTTGATGTTAGCTTTATACTTACGCACATCAATATTGCATATCTTCTACGAAAATTCTTAGATCTTCTTATTGTCGTCAATCTGATTTTATATGATGTTTATACGATATACTTTATAATGCATATTGATGTTTTACAATTGGAATTCGGTCATTAATTAAAATTCCGTATGTAAGTAAATGCAATAAAAAGTTATGGACCAAACTTTAATAATTATCATTTTTAAAATTTTATTTTATTTCTTTTTCTTAATTTGTGAGTGAAAGTACGTAAATTGTCGTGCCGGAAGTTTAAAGTATTTTTTCATAGGATGACCTACATAAAGAGGATTGATTAATAGACCCTTTAATTGTGATGATATCTTTACGATGCGCGTCGATTAGATTCTATGGAATTCCCTTAACTTTTATAGATTCATAGCGAATTAAAATTCTCTTCTTTCAATTTACTAAAAATTGTTATTATTATAAATTTTGATTATTTAAAAAAAAGTATTCAAGCAAATATTCCATAGTATGATTACTTAAATCGAATTTCAAAAATTATTTTTACTTCAAAATAATGTTTTTTTGATCATAATATAAAAAAATTAAAATGTTACACTAATGAAATATTTATAAACAAATACAACTGATATTAACAATTTTAACATTGATCATATCAATCTAAAAATCTAACAATTCATCAATAATTTTTTAAATCATTAAATATTTTAACAAAACGAATCAAATATCTACTGTTTCCTATAATATAGATACAACGAGGGACGCACAGACTCCGGTAACTTCCACCACTAATTCTCTTCGGGTCGATGAGTACGGTACGAAATTTTAAATAGATTATTAAAATGAAATTTTTTCATTTAATATTTTAATATGAAAATCGATAATATTATTTTTAGGTCGTACTCGAACTCCGGCCGAAACCACTATTAATTATTCATCGTCTACGTCAAGAGCATATCCAACTCCTAGACCAGCGCCATACAATATGACAAGAGTTAATATGAGTGCTGCTCAAGGTATGTAAATAAATATTATTAATAAATAAATGTTGTGAATAAATATTAAAGACTGTAAAGTAGAAAAACTAAGAAACAAATTACAAATTATTTGTTCTCAAAAAATAAAGAAGAAAATTTTATATAATTATTATTAATTTAATAAAACCTAATGAATTGACAAATATAGAAAATTAATAAATTTTTCAAAACATTTGCAGAAAATGCAGTTCCAAATACACCCTGTGAAATCGATGGATCGTATCGTCGATCTGGCGAATACTGGCGTCCGGCTAATTGCACCATATGCCGATGTCTTCGTGGTCAAGTGGATTGTACCCGTATACCATCTTGTAACATGAGTAAGATTTTTCAATAGCCTTTTTTTCATACTTAACTTGCTTTTTAAGAATGCCTTAATAGTTGCATCAATGAAAGTAATAAAAATTATTTTTTTAATTTTTAGCTACTACTACTACAGCTGAGACTTTTACGACTCGTTATAATAGCACAGAAAAAACAGTAAGTTTTATAGAATGTTCAATATTAATTCAAACTTTTTTTTCGTAGTTTATGATTAAAGAAAATAAATCAATCTTTATTACAGCAGTCTGCTGAGATTGATCTGGGAGAGAGTCAGCAAGTTAAATCTTTTGCACCATCTAACGTGGAAGTAACAAACATTTTTAATTTTTATCTATGAAGCGTTGGTATTTAACTATGCTAATAAAAATTATAATAATAACTTTTAATGTGTTTTCAATAAAATTTAAAAAAAAATCGCTGATAACCGAAAATTATAAGATTATAAAAAAATGATTGCTTTAAATAATTAATGAATATTAAATTTTTTATTTAAATGATTAATTTTAACCTCGCTTCATGTTACCGACATCTATTATACTTTATTTAAACAAATTTTTGTTTATAGGGTTCGAATCCTGTGCCTGACGTAAGTACCAGAAGTTTTTATAAATTAATAAATTCAATTAAATTATAAAAAAACATTCAAATAAAATTGTAAATGAAAAAATAAGTATCTTATCGAATCTTTATTTCATTAGGTTTCCATGTATTATCATCAATTAGCTATGGCACAAGCAAGTTCTGAAAAAGGTCCAAATCCTCTCGTATTTCCAGAACCCTATGTTCAAGTAGGCCCTCGAGGACCACCTGGTATATGAATTTATAATTTCTAATTTTAAATTAAAATATTAAATGAAAATAAATTGATTTGATCCATTTATTTTTAAGGTCCACCGGGATCACCTGGTCCAATGGGTTTTACAGGCCCAAGAGGTGAAATAGGAGAGCAAGGGCCACCAGGTTCTCCAGGATCACCAGGACCTCGAGGTTTGCCTGGTTTACCAGGGAATGATGTAAATATTGTAACAATGAATGAACATTTTAATCTCGTAGTTTAGTGCTTTTTAAGACTTCATAAAACGTCTACAAGTTTAATCAAAATTAGGTCACCACAATAAGTAGTTTTTAAAACATAAAACAAGATATATTTATGCGTTCTAGTTTTGTGTTATAAAAAGAGAATTCAAAGTATTAAAGCAATACTAATTTTCTCTTAGGATCCGATTTCGTGTAACTTAAATATTCTTCACAAACTAACTAAATATGCTATCGCACAGATATAACATAAAGTACTAAAATAAAATAATTTAAACATATATTTTAATATTTTTTCTATTTGCATAAAAAATATTCATTAAATCTGTTAGGGTGAACCAGGGGAAGATGGTGAAGTAGGTCCAGCAGGAGCGCACGGAACACCAGGTCCACGAGGTGCACCTGGTCTTCCAGGTTTGCCAGGAATAAAGGGTCATAAAGGTATACCTGGAGCAGATGGAGCGAAAGGAGAACAAGGGAGCCCTGGAGAGAAAGGTGTTATGGGTACACCGGGATTAATAGGACCTATTGGACCGCCTGTACGTATGCATTTTATGTTAATATTTTAATAAATTTGTTATTTCTTGAATTTTCGATAAATTGAAAATAATATATAACTGTTTTTAATATTTTAGGGTCCTATAGGTCTACGAGGTGAAAGAGGAAGAGATGGTTTATCTGGCTCACCTGGTGTAAGAGGTGCTGATGGATTACCTGGTGCGATGGGACCTCCTGTTAGTTAAGATTTATTATAAGTTACCAGTTTTTAATTTTAAAGAAATTTTAAAAATAAATTAACAAAATTTTATTTTAATGTACAATAATTATAAATATTCTTAGCTTACATGAACTTTATTTTTTTGTGTATTCAGGGACCGATTGGAAAAAACGGGCCACCTGGCTTTCCAGGAGTTCGAGGAATGAAGGGAGATCAAGGTCTTCAAGGACTTAAAGGCAATCAAGGTTTACAAGGTCCTAGAGGTAAATATAAATATTTTTATAAGCAAAAATAAAAATGTAGGAACTTTGTTTTTTTAGAATAATTAGAATTAGATTAATTAATAAATTAAATCAGTTGTCAAATTATGATATATGACACCATAAAACAGTCATTCTTTCTCACGCTCCAAGATTAATCAAACTGTTAGGATAAAAATACAGTCTAATATACTTTATTTGCATAATATTTTATGGCACGCTTGATCATTTAAACACTAAAATTACGGAAACGAATAGACCTCCCATGCAATGACCTCATCATTCGCATATAGTGGTACTTTTACAATCTTTTTATGACACACTTTTTATTTTCGACATTTATAAAAGGTTCGTGTAATGCTGATGAAATGCGTACACGCACAATTAATCAGTGCATTATAAGTCATATCATGTTTCTGTCAGAGAACATTCCATGTAAATGGATGGGAAAAATTTAATGCTTCCATTAAATTTATTTTCATATATAGTTCAAAAGAGTATTTCAATTTTCAATAATTAAAATAAAGAAAATTTTATCAAATATTGTTTAAAGATTTATTAAAAATAAAAAAATTTCTGTAAATAATAAATTAATAATTATGAATTGCGTAGGTGAAGCTGGTCGAACAGGCGCTCCTGGAGAGCCTGGACCACCTGGGGTACCAGGTAAAGAAGGTCCTCGAGGAGAGAAAGGTGCTTCTGGAACTAATGGTCTGATTGGACAGCCAGGGTTTCCTGGAATAAGAGGATTACCTGGGACATCTGGCAATCCTGGACCACCTGGAATTGAAGGACTACCAGTAAAAAGATATTTTTAACTATTACCAAAATATATCTCATAGAAATTGAAATAAATATAATTTAGATATTAATTCAGTATGCTAAATTACACTGCTATTTTTTTATATAAAATTAAGATAATATAATTTCTAGGGTGTACCTGGTGAAAAAGGCGGTCGTGGTGACATGGGACCAAAAGGTGAAGCTGGATTTCCAGGACCGAGAGGTCAACCTGGTCCCCCTGGCAGTGAAGGAAAAAAAGGTAAAAGAGGCATTAGTGGTCCTGTAGGTGCGCCAGGGCCTGCTGGTGAGCGTGGTACTACTGGTCCAAGAGGTTTACCAGGAGCTGATGGTTCTGTCGGCCCGAAAGGTATTTAAATCGCCGAAAAGAGTTAAACTTTTTAAACATTTTTTTAACAAGTTTTATGCACAATAATGAATTTTTTATTAGGAGCACCAGGTGAGCGAGGGCCTATTGGACCTATGGGATTAAAAGGTGCTATTGGTGATGTTGGTCGAGTTGGACAGGCTGGACCTCAAGTAAGTATTCTATATATATTATCATATTGTTATGACACTTTATCTTATTAATTATTGATTATATGATTAATTCATTAAGGGATTAAGAGGATTACCAGGAAGACCAGGTAATCCTGGCAAACCCGGTAACAATGGGGATCGGGGAGCTGCCGGTGCAGATGGCAAACCAGGAGAACAAGGTATTCAAGGACCTCCAGGACCAATCGGATCAATAGGACCTCCAGGAGAAAAAGGATTCCCTGTAAAATAAATTTCAAATTATTATTTTATTATAAAATGAAATATTAAAATTGTATATTTTAATTTAATTTTTATTACATTGATACTATGATTAGGGAGAACCAGGAGAAGATGGTGAACAAGGTCCTCCAGGTCCGCCTGGACTCGATGGACTACCTGTAAGATTTGATACAACTTTATAAACTTTATTTACTGTAGTTAAATATTGCATATAAATTTCAAAATAAAATCTTTATTTTCAATTTTTATTCTTTCAACTTGAAAATTGATATATCTAAAATGTTTAATGCATTAATTAATTAGCGTGCAAAATTATTATCTTAAAAATAAACTAATTATCATATTAAATTAATACGTTCCGTTGTATGCACTTATTTTATACAAAATAGGGAATACGTGGAAAACCTGGTCCACAAGGACCAGATGGTCCTAAAGGTGAACGTGGTCCAGAAGGCTTACCCGGTCCTAAAGGTCATCGAGGTTTCAATGGTTTACAAGGTATGCCAGGTCAATCAGGTATACCCGGGGAAAAAGGTGCTCAAGGACCTGTTGGCCCGCCTGGTAAAGATGGCGATGCTGGTCTTCGGGGACCACCTGGTCGAGATGGTAATCCTGGGCCTATTGGACATACTGGTAATCCTGGTCCTAGAGGACCACCTGGTGAAGATGGTAGACATGGACCTCCAGGACCACCTGGTCAACCGGGCCCTCCTGGACCACCTGGCGAACTATCTTATGGATATGATGCAGCATCTCTCGCTGCTTTATTCGGTGAGAGGCGATTTTTTTATTATTGAAATGCAAAATTTAAATTATTTTTTAAATATTTATTTTATTTTTAATTTTGTAATCTAATTAACAAAACTTTATTTACAACTAAACAATAATAGTTGGTCAAGGGCAAACTAAAGGACCAGATCCAACGTCGCCAACAGGAGATCCTTCGAGAATGTTTGGCGGGCCAATGAATGATGAAGAACGAAAAGAAATATTAGTGAAATTTTATGATCAAGTAAAAACATCTATAAAAAATTTTACAACGCCTAATGGTGAAAAAGATTCTCCAGCAAGAACTTGCAATGAACTGTTCGCCACTTACCCTAATAAACCAACCGGTGATGAAAATAGCTTAAATAATTTTATAATTTCAAATTTGTGTTTTAAAAAATCTTATTAATTTTAACAATGAATTTTAGGTGATTATTGGATTGATCCAAATGATGGTGATTCTAGGGATGCTATTTTAGTTCGTTGTGATGCTGAAAAGCGTATGACTTGTATTTTTGCTAGTCCGTTCCGTACTCCAGAAATCAGTCATCTCGGTAATGAACCAGAAATTTGGCTCAATGAGATAGGAAAATCACCAAAAGTATAAAAATGTTTATAGTTTTATAACTGTAATAAAAATTTGTCATTAATAACTTGTTTTTTCTAAATAGATCAATTACAAAGCTGACAGTAATCAAATTGGATTTTTACAATTATTGTCTAAGGAGGCCGAACAGAATATTACTTATCATTGTAAAAATAGTATAGCATACTTTGACGTTGAACGTAAAACTTATAGGAAAGGTTTGAAGCTTCTTGCGTGGAACGATGTAGAGCTGCTACCAAGAGGAAGTCATCGACTTCGTTATGAAGCAATTTTAGACGAATGCAAGGTAATCCTTATTTCTGATTTCAAAAAATTTTTAATATTTTCAACTATTATTATTATTTTAAACGAGAATTCATTTCAATGTTATAAAAACTATTTAATTAACCATATAATCGATAGTTGCAGTTTAATGATTTTTTTATTTTTAGACAAGACAAGAAAATTGGAGCAAGACTATCATCACATACAAGACTGATAAACCATCGAGGCTACCAATACTCGACATTGCGCTTCGCGATATTGGCAAATCGGAACAAAGCTTTTGGATAGAAATTGGATTTGCCTGTTTTCGATGATAAAATTTAATTGAAAATTTAATTAATTTACTACTAATAGCGATGAAAATAATTTAGATCAATTAAGTGTCATTGCACTTTGTGCTTTTATTGCTTTCTATGATCTTGCAATTTAATAACAAATAATGTCATTTACCGTAAACTGAATTTATATTTTTATAAAAATAGTAATTATTGTACATTTAAAAAATTATTCTATTGAAAACTTAAATTTATATAACTGAGGTAAATATTTATAACAGCAAAAGTTTCATTCATTGCCATAATTAATGCATAATAATTTTGTAATATAAAACCATATGTAAATGTAATCAATAAAAACAATTAATAATTTTTTTTTCATAAAAAAAAATTTATTTAATTACAGTCATCGTTATAAAAATAATTGTTCCTTTAATTCAATTTTTCAGATAAATTTTTTTTTTACGGTTATCTTTTTTCGCTTAAAAAACTTAATATTAAAGTAGTGTTTCCTTAAAACGAATGTTCCTTGCTTGAGTATTTTTATTTTCTGCCATGTGAAAGTTTGACAATAAGCGTTTTAATCTCCATAGGCTTAAGACTCACGATTATCGAACTATCAGTCATTTGTACATTGCTGCTATGATCATTATCAGACTTTGTAGCTTCATTAGTTTCTTCAGACCACTTAAGACGATTCAAATCTTCGACCCACATATTTGCACCAAGTGTCGTTTCCCGTACCGAGAGCACAGTAAACCCGGAGAATAATTCCTGTCGAAAAAAGAAATATTATTATTCAAATGATGATTTATATTGCAAAAATAATAGTAGAAAACTTGATAACTAATCCATTTCTTGATGTATTTTAATATGTAAAACATACCTTTAGATCAACTTCAGCTTTAGTAGAATACTTAGGTGACTCATCTTTTTCAAAAAGATGCTCAAGTCGAAGTAGAACTTCCCCATCTTTCCAAGGCTCAAGAGTAAGAATTCTTACATTCTTTGGCACATGTTTAATGTAACCATCATCCTAATAAAAAATCAAATTTGTTAGATAATATTTTTAAAAATGAAGAATAGTATAAAATTTTATTTCATGAAACATTTAAACTTACTCTCATTTTGAAATATTCGTTCCATTCATCAAAGGAATCCAATACGGGTGTTACAAAAATCCATGGACGTAGTGCCAATTCAGTAGCTAATTCCTTTTCTTTTAAAATTACTTCGTCAAGATTTGTTAGACTGCCACTAGCTAAATAATGTTGACCGCGTACGACTAGACCCTCTCCATAAGCTGATTCGTTTAGTGCTTCACCAACTCCAAATGCATCATCTGATAATAACCTTCTGTGAACCTATAATCGAAAATTTAATTTTACTATAACATAATTTATTTGATAAATTTAAAAGTTTGTTTTTTTGTTTTGATTGTTAAAAAATAATATTTTTAATAATACGATTTTTATAATATTAATTGTGGATTCCAATTTCTTTTAGATGAAATTTCAAATGTAGTTATACAATTTTAGCTTCATTAAGCACCTTTTGATTTTACTCTTAAGTGTTCAAATTTCAAATTAGAAACATTATTAAATTATTTTTTTTTAAAATATCTTTTTTTTTTCTAAAAACTTACCATAAGTTCAATTTCTCCTTCTTTAAGACTAGATCCACCTTGAGCGCGATCAACCAGTGCGCTCAATCTTAGCTTGTTAGTTTCATCTTCAATGGTAATCTTGCTAGTGACGGGATAATAATTACCGGAGATTGGCTCTTCAAGCTCGAGTTTCCATGTTGGTCTGTAATTAAGCTTACGTTTAAGCATTTCTCTACCATTGCTGTCAGTGTAAAACTCATCCTTACTCTTCAAGTTGCTCGAGTATTTGCTTATTACTTCCTTACCAATTTTGTCTCTAAAAATTAATTAAAAATATAAATTTATTAAAAATAACGTTTTATTTTAAAGTAAAAATAACTAAATTTTAAATTACTGAATGGGAATAGGTCCAACAAGCCAGTCGAATTCAACGTAATCTCGTCCATTGTAAATACGTATTACTTGACTCACCCATTCATTTACCACTTGGTGAATTTCCTCGACAAGAGGGCCTAAGAAATAGAAGAATTTGTTAAAATTTATTAATCATTTAATTACTTTTGTTTATAGAATTCAATTTTTAATTTTACACTCTTATTATATAAGTAAGCGCTATAGCCGAAGCAGCCAATAATAAAAAGAATATAAACTTATAAGAACTCATTTTTACTTCAAATTTATACCGTTTTTAAATAAATTTTTTTACGAATAAATTTATATTATTATTAACATTATTATTTAAAAAGCCAGACGTTGTATACGCCTGTAAAAGAGGTTAACTAAAGTTCAATTTATAAGAAAATAAAAACAAAATATAGTAAGGTTTTTCAAATAATTGAAAATCATATTAGTAATTAACAATGAAAACTCCATTAATTTCTACTATAAAAATTTTTTATATCCAATAATACCTTTGAAAATTTGATATGTTCCAGTTGCATTCAAATCTTTGGTAAAGTTTTCTTTTGGTCTAAAGATGTAAGCACCTGAGGATCGATTAGCAAATATTTTGTTGTTACCTTCAGCACCTTCGTAATATTGGAAAGTTTGTGTAAAATCGATTCCTTTTTCTGCTTTTAGTGAGCGAATCAAGACTTTGCCGTTATTTTCAACGCTTATATTATAATACTAAGAATAAAAATAAATATATATAATTTTCAATAAATAATTTTCTTTTTACTAAAAAATAATAATTTACCTCTCCACCCATAGTCTGTACATAGTTAGAATTAGGTTGATCATTTTGATAATCATCTGACTTTTGATTAATATAGAAAGATTGATAACCAAGTGGAGATATGTTAACTGCTTCGAAGATTAATTCTCTTGTTGCTTTACTAACGCGGCCAGGTATCTTTAGTACTGATTCTGCGATTGGCACGATTTGGGTGATAATTTCTTTTCCTATAAATATAAAATTATATGTATTATTAACAAATTTTTTAACTCTACTTTTTCATTATGAAATTAGGGATTAAAATAGTAAATATTGCCTGAAAGTCGAGTCTATTTAAAAGAGAATCAACTTTATTTCCACGATTGGATGTAATACTTTAATTACATCTTAATTTAACATTTGGATTGAAAATATCATTCAAATTATCTATTCAATATATTATTTTTTACTTCAGCAGCTAATAATGTGCCATATTACTTGGTAAGACAAGAAAAAATCTGATTTACAGTCCCCTTTTTAAATTAATAAAATTGTCATTACTATTGAAATGGTAATAAATAAATTATGTACCTGTAAAATCTCTGACACCATAAGATCCTCCTTGAACAGGTAAACGAACATAAGTTGTTAAAGGTTGACTAGTTGGATTGTAAACAGTAACGACGAATTTCTTATTATCAGATGAATGATCGCAAGAGCTGATGTTCAACAGTAAACATGAATGGAATTCAGGGGCCTTTTTAGGTTCTTTTTTAAATGCCAATTTGCTAAAAAAAAATATTATATTTATCAGTTTTGCATAAACATATTTTAAAAGAAACAACAATAAAATAAAAATTAAATTTAACTTATACGTACTTCATTGCATTTGATGCAAGATGTGCTCCGTTTTTAATGCTGTGATCTAAGAGCCTTGCATAATCTGCAGCTACATGTTGTTTTTCAGTACCAGTAACGGCATCGTGATGCTGCATCACACCCATGGCTTCACGGAACAGATCCAATTTCTTACTATCAGGTTCATTTGTTAATACTGACAATTGTTTCACTATCTATGATAATAATAAATGGAAAAATAATTATTTATCTGATAAAATTGAAAAAAATATAATATAAAATATATTATTTAAATAGTCGTACTTGTAAGAAATTGTTTCCCATTCGTTCGAAATACTTAATAGTTGGCCTAGAGGAGAAATAACCGGTCCAAAATGCATGTGGATCACTGGCGTATGGGAAGAAATCGTCAGTTTTTGTTGGCCATTGAAGATTATTTTCATTTAGAGCTTTCAAATAACACGATGGTGTTGAGTAGAATGCTTTGTACTCTGTTCCATTTCTCTCGTTAACGTACCTGTAAGCATTGAAGAAAAAAATTATATTCTTGAATTTTAGATAAAAGCTTATTGATCTCACCTTATAAGTTTATCTAAATTTTTAAACCACATTCCTGCATTCAAGTAATTAAAATCTTCGCCCATTGTTAGAATAACATTATTCGTTTTATATGATTTTGCTTGTAAATCGACGAATTTCAAGAACTTTGCAATCTACAATTCATATAAATATATTTCAATCTTTTCCATGCGAAAGTAATTTCTAGAAATAACTTTTTAAAACATGCAAAAACTTAGACATAAATAATAATTATTTTAAATTTTTTCAGATATTCTAAAATATAAAAAAAAAATTCATTTGTAAATTCTCACGTTTTTTTATAGTTATTAATAATTACCTATAAAAATTATTTTGTTTTTAATAGTATTATTCACAACTTTTTGTTGTAAAAAACTCTTGAATCTCGAAGTGTTATCATTTAATGAACAAAGATTTTTCATCACTTGTATATTTTACATTAAAAAAAAAAAAAATAATACCTTATAAGTTTGTCCATGTTTTTGAAATACATTTCAGCATACTGATATGTGAAATCTCCTCCCATCGTTAAAATAACATTTTTCGTACGATAGTACTTAGCCTGTTTTTCTACGTACGCTAAAAATTGTCGAAGCTGCAAAGCGAATTTAGATGATAACACACACAAGATTCAAGCGTCAACCAAAAGATTATTTTTATTAATATAAAATATTAAAAGGATGCAAGGAAATTTAGGTGAGATTTATAATTAAAAAGATAATAAATATTTCAAAGTCTAATAAACGTATAACTTCTAAATTTCCTTTTATACTTTTTTCTATGATTAAATTTTTATTAATATTCATACCCTTGAATCTATGTTATAATCTGGACTGTCAGCATCATCGATCATTGGCTCAGCATCTTGACAGAGTATATCAAAGCAAAAGCCTGGTGGTGGTCCATAATTATTGTACAACATTGTTGTGAATAAATTGGCAGATTCACCTAAAGGAAAAAAACAACTTGATTATTCTTAGTAAATAATGAGTGCGGAGTACATGATTTTGGAGCGAAATTAACTATTTTAATAAAATCATTTTACAATATAATTTAAGTTCTTATTTTTTAATTTAAATTAAATTTTAAAATACCTAAGCTAGGACTTGCTTTCCAAATAAACTCGGCAGTCTTGTCCTGAAGACGTTTAGATTTGTCTTGATAATCGAGACGTCCAAAAAGCATACCATCAAAACCCAACTGAGCAAACATCGATGCTTGTTCACGGGAATGACCAAAAGGATCGATTTGCCAACCGATTTTAGGACGAGCGCAAGTACCGAATGTATCATTCAATCGCCTGGAAGTAAATAAATAAAAAATTCATCGATAAAATATAGTTTATATTAAAAAAAGTATATTTCACATGAGCGTCTTCATTATTTTTAATTCTTTTGTACTTGAACATTTTTTAAGCATTTTAAAATTAATTTCATAAATTTTTAATTAAAATTACAAGTTTATAAGTTTCACTTTATTAAACTCTAAATATATCGTTTGATAAAAACTTATAATTTTATCGAGCATAAAAAGTAGTTAATGAAAAGTGAAAACTGTTTGAAAAAAAAAATTGATAAAAACCTAAATCCCCAGGTATATTGATCGATCATGGAGTGATAATGCGTAACGGCCTCGTCATTCATGCTCCATCCACCGCCGATAATTTCAAGTCTACCTTCGTTTATCAGATTCCTCATGATCTCGCGTTTTTTTTCGTTTTGTTCTTGCCACCATTTCCATAGGAAAGCTGTTTCCACGTAAATGAATCTGAAAAATTTATATTCTTATTTTAGAATGTGTGATGAATTTTATAATTTTTAATTATTTTTTATATAATTAAAATATCAGAGTTAAATTTTTTCTAAGTTTTAATCTTTTGATTATTTTTGAGCGGAGACTTGACTATTTTTAAATTATTGAATCAATTTTAATAATTTCCCTTTAAATGTTAGAGTGTTTGATTTTCTCCATTAAGGATAAATTCTATCGAGTAAAATCATTTCATTCAGTATTTTAGTTTGTATTATTAAATTTACAGCATTGGCGTAAATTTTTCAGTTAATATTTTATTTGCTAACTATATTGTTTATAATAGAAACAAAGAAAAAAATATTGAGGGTTCATTTAATAAATAATACGTTGTTTAAAACAATGTGTGCACGTAAATAGTTTTTGTAAACGTCATAAAAATATATTAGTTTCTTGATTAATCTAATTTTTTGTACAGTACGCTAATATTTTTCATTATTTTAATATATCAAATAAAAATATTTACAAAAATTTAATATAATTATTTTTAATGGGTTTAATAATGATACAATTTTATCTAAGGTGCATTGATGTTTTGGTGAAGTTACTAGGAGTGAATTGACATATCAATGCCAATAAAATATTAAGAAGAAGAAGAAGACATATCAATGAACTATAAAAAATTTTAGTACTTGATGTAAAAATGTTCAAAATTTTTTTATGTCGCCTGTATTTTCACAAAGAGTTAATAAAAAATATTCGAGAAAAATGATATAGTAATAAAGAATGTTGTTTTTTTAAATTTTATTTAACGTCGCTTTATTCGTGCTATCATTCCGATGCTAATTAGCGACGGAGGTCGTTTCAGTGGGTTTGTGAAAAAAGCACATATAACATACAGTGGTGCTTGTATTATTCGGCCGAGAGCGGGAATCGAACTCGAAACCTCGGGTCGCGAATCTATCTCTCTACCGACTGAGCCACTGAAGACCTTAATTTATTTGTTGCTCAATTAATGTTTTCAAAGAAAATATATGCTCAGAATTAAGTAATTATCAGTATGATTAAAAGATAATACACTATTAATTTCTATATTTTGAATTTTTAAATCATTTCATTATTAGTTTTTACTTTGCGTTTACGTTCATGAAAATAGTGAGATTATGTACTTAGATGCTCTTAATTTATCATAAAAAAATTATTAGATCTATTTATTAAACTATAAATGTTTCTTTTTTTCAAACTTTATATGTAAGATTTGACTTTTCGAGTGTGAAATTTGTTAGATAAACGAAACAAGATTAATTTCCTGGATTTATATTCAGCCAATATTTTAATTTAAAATGATTAAGTTCGATGCAAGTGCGTGAGTACTAATATTACTTTGGTTACTTTAAGTGCAATTTTGCAATGAATGATATTATTTTTTAAAAATATTAAAATTTGTTTAACATCATTTAATTTTTTTAATCGTCAATATTTACACAAATTAAGATAAAACGATAACTTTAGGAGAAAAAGTACTTTTTTTTAAACTTCAAATTTTTTCTACATAATACTGTAAAAAAATCACTTTTTTATATTTAACAATTAAACTTTTAAAAATAATAAGATTTTACTCAAAAGAGATTTATGCTATTGTTTATTTAATAATGTGACAACTGATTTTAAAATAATAATTTAAATTCTGAAATTAGTTATAATGAAATTTAGTTATCATTTTTTAACATTAAGAAAAAAAGAAAATAATTGTATTTTTTAGTGTTATAACACTATATAAACTGTTTCTTTTTACTATTAATTGAAATATAAAAATTATTTTTTCATATATAAAAAATCTATAATTTATCAATTTTATCAATCTTTGATAAATACATAATATCTAAAGTTATATCTTTATTAAATTCATAAATTTATATTTAACGATGATAAAAAAACAAGAATATTGATTTATTGTAAAAAAATTCCATTTTCTTATCCATTTTATTAAAATTGTAGTCCAATTTTATTTGCTAATAATAATAATTATACGAAATATTTATCCGTCTTCAGAATGAAATAAAATAAATTTATACAGTCATATAAAATTTATAAATAGACAAAAAAAAATTCTGTTTTATTTGTAAACTTACTTTCGGTTCAGATCTTGCTCAAGTGCTTCGACAACACTATCAATAATGTACTGTACACCAGCTACTTGGATGTTCATACGACCTTGGGGGAAAAACCAGAATTTTATATTACATTTTATTTTTCTTTATCGTACATCAATTCGCAATAAAAGAAATGCTCGATCCGAGTTTATGAAAATGAGAACTCAGACAACGATAAATTATATTGTAACATAATCCCATACCTCCGAAATAGTATTGGTCAACGGTCTTGAGCCAGCCAACATCGTCGTGTGTATGTGCTACTAAATGGATATTTATTTTGTCCGGATCGCTCTTCGTGCATGACTATTTCAATAAGAAAATATTTTCATGAGTTTCGTTATTTTTTAAAAATAATTTTATAGTACAATAGTTGTTAATTACAAAGATGATACAAATATTATAAATTAAAATTTTTTATCGGAATGACTTTTTCAAAAATAAATTCATAAAAAGTGAATCTCAATTTTCACTTGTGTAATTCATGAAATACAGAAATGTATTTTTTCAGTTTTTTTAGAATTAACATATATCTATATGTTGTTAATGAGCACTCCAGGCTGTAATATTAGTTGTAAAAACACATTTAAAGAATTTCGTGATGCATAAACGGAAATGGTTTTATAACATGTTTTACCGAATGATATTTTATAGAATCACTATTTTTACATTTAATAAAAATTGATTGATTTTTTTATCATACATAGTCAATGGCAACATATTCTTAGATTGTTCATTTTCGGTAATTTTAAAATCACCCAATTTTATTGGATGATTCCATTGACTCGCTAATTTTTATTGGAGAATTTTTAAATTGCAGAAAAAGAATTGACGAAGAATATGTTATCGTCGACTGTGCATTACTCTATGCTGAAGGATATGTACTTTTCTATTTATAACATAAAGTTTATAAATTGAAACTATAGAATAAATTTGATTATAAAAGAACGACAAACGATTATAATATGCACTTTATCAAGTTTGATGATTGTAATTTCAAATAACACGTAATATATACTATCGGATAAAATATTTTCAGTAATGTAATTAGATTTACAATTACATTAAAATAAAATTTGCGCAAAAATTATGGAAAAAAAATTGTATTCATAAGCATAAATTATATATAATAAAAACTGATAATAAACGTCCATATATAATTATGTGGCTTCAAAGAATTAAAAATATAAAATATAATTTTTTTTAATATTGTGAAATAAAAGAAAAGTTATAATAATCATCAAATTCTATTAATAATGTTCGATAAAATGAATATCAAATATATTTATCTTACTAGGAGAGTATCAGACCTCCGGATCACGGATTTTGTTCAAACTTTAGGATAAGTTTTCAGATGTCAAAATATGAAAGGAAATAGAATTTTAGACCCCAACGCTCAATATTTTCCTAGTTACAGGCAATAAAAGAATATCACCAAAAAGTTACTAGATTTTCAAACGCACATAGTTCCTTAGCATTGATACTTAGGAGCATGAAACTTTTTTAAAATGAAAGCTGAGCTCAAATCCTTTCGAAATAGTAGTTATAGCATGTCAAAATATTATATATTCTCAAAGTTATAGCGTAATAAACATTAGACCCAATTTCAGCTTTTGTTGTTAATTAATGTTTTGAAAAGAAAAATCAGGTCCAATGTTTATCACGCTATAACTTTGAGAATATATAATATTTTGACATGCTATAACTACTATTTCGAAAGGATTTGAGCTCAGCTTTCATTTTAAAAAAGTTTCATGCTTCTAAGTATCAATGCTAAGGAACTATATGCGTTTGAAAATCTAGTAACTTTTTTAGTGATTTTCTCTAATTGCCTGTAACTAGGGAAATATTGAGCGTTGGGATCTAAAATTCTGTTTCCTTTCATATTTTGACATCTGAAAACTTATCCCAACGTTTGAGCAAAATCCGTGATCCGGAGGTCTGATACTCTCCTAGTTAGTACTTCGAAAACAGAAATAATTGACTTCATCCGATTCGTGTATTTAAATATGTAGTACTGTTTTTAAGCATGCAGAATAAATACAAGAAAATCTCAAATCGTGTTTACTAAATTTTTAGTTAATATTATGACATTGTTTGACGTTGCGAAAAAAAAATAAAACAACAGTAATATTATTACGAACTTTTTTGTTTCGTAAGAAATAAAGTATTATTATTAATTTATAAAACAATTTATTGTAAATAATTGAATATAAAATATTAAGAGCTTAATTAAAATTTTATTTAAAAACAATATTGTTTTATTTTTTATAATTCTATAAGTATGAAATAAATGATTTCAACATGAAAACTCTAATTGACATTATTATGGAAATAAAATTGAAGTTAATTTTGATTTTAACAAAATTTTAAATAAATTATTTAAATTATAATTTGAGAAATCGAGATAAGAATATAGATAGAATATTTTTATTTATTTGAAAATAAAAAGAATTGCAGAAACAAAAAATTTTAAAGACCTTCAATTTATGCTCCAAATAAGTGACTTGTACTATAGCCAATCGCGTGCTCGACTACTCATATGAACACGTTAATAAATAAAATATTACCTAATTCATTTATGTTTTTTATAAATACTTCTGGATTTTATTTAGTTTATCGAAAAAAAATCTTTTATTTATTAAATTTTAAAAAATTGTAAGCAAATTATTAAATTAAATTTTTTTCTTGACAAAGAGTAATAAGGAAAGATTTTAAATATATTTTTTTTATCAAAATAACATGATTATAATTGATAAGATCCGTCTGTATTAGATACAAATCATACGAATATTTAAATAAAAAATAATTTAATTTAAACAATTTGTTAATTTTCCAGCATACTTTTATGATTATAACAACATAAAATTTTAGATTATTAACTCGATTATATTATATATATTAGATGAAAAAGAAAAAAATTGAAACTGGGTCAATGCTTTCGCTTGAAAACGAAAACAAAATTTTTTTATCAAATATCTTGAATAATAACGTAAACTGAAAAAAAACATTCTTGTTCATTAGAGACCTCTGTTAACTACCGGTGTCACACGTTAATCGTGTATATATATATATATATATATATATATATATATATAGTAATTCAAGCATGATTGATTAACAAAATTATTTAGTAATTAAATATATTAAAAATATCTCGTATAAAAATCATTTTTGTAAATGACTTATATATTATAATTATAATGTGAATTTAAAAAAATAATTTTTATGTGTAAATACATCATAATGTAAGGTTAACCTTAAAAAGTAATTTTCATATATTGCGATTTTTTCTTAATAATTTTTTTAAAAATCTTACTAACAATCTTGCTTGCATCGGTATAATAATAAGCGATTAACAATTTCTCTGTATAACAGCAGTTTAATAATTTAGACTTTGAACTTGCTGGTATAGAGCCCAGCAAGTACAGCTGCTTTTTTCACTATATGTATACATTAGATAAATTATAAAAAGATTTTATAAATTCAACTCACATCATATCCACAGGTAGGTCGTTGTGCATGCCTAGGTAACCTTGCTGCAAGGCTAACACCGATGAACAATAGTATAGCTGTAATAGCGAGCTTCATCTCTCGCTATTATAAAACTATATTTCGTTTATATTGCTTAATGTATTATAATAACACGTTGACCGTTCAACGCGCCAACGACAACTGATTTTAAAGCCGGTCTTACGCTCTTACTTATCAATAAAGCTGACCGTGCTGTAAACACTTGTTGCCGTGATCAAAAGCTCCTCTTTTTTTTCTTTAGTATGTGTTAGTATACTGCCATATGAAGAAATTGTTAAATCAATCGGTCAGTGGGCTCGTCTGCTTGTTATGTATTTATCATTATATTATTGTTCAGCGCTTACACGTTTTATCTTATCGTTACTGGCATGTAATCGTTAGAGAATTTTTTAGAAGGATTTTTAAATTTTTGAATTTTTTTCATTCTTTTTTTTTCCATGAAAAGAGGAGCAATATTTTAAATCGTTGTTAAAGTTTACATGAGATTTTTTTTTACAAAAATAGAATTTTTAAAGAACATTAGTAATCTTTTCATGCGAATGCATAAAAAACAAAACAAAGATATTAACTAATATTATTCAAAATTTTAAAGAAAAATTAACAAATTTATTTTTTTTTTTATTATCTATATTATTGACAAACCAGCTGTCTTAGAATACTCAAATTATATTGGATGAAAGATAATAATGAAATTTATATTCCATATTTAGATTACAGATTACTAAGAATTCAAAACATGCTGCAATCGACAATAATTTTGATAAACTATCGCTTCTAACGTTCAAAATATGTACTCAATTTTTACTCTATTGTTGTTTTTTTTTTTACAAAAATTTCACAAAAACCCTGGTAGAAAATTGAGCATATTTTGGGCAGAATTTCTGGTCAATGATAAGTTAAAATGACACTTATCTAAAAATTTTGTCCGAAGAATTTCTAAAATTTCTAGATAGGTGTCATTTTAACTTTCGTTGACCAGAAATTCTGCCCAAAATATGCTCAATTTTCTACCAGGGAAGTTCAGGAAAAAAATGTTATTTTCAAATATTTACTTACATAAAGTAATTGTGGTTTTATCATAAAATGCGAAACGTAATTCTATTCAATAATTAGTTTTAAGAATGAAATATTCACGTTTTACTTTTTATGACAATGTTTCAACAATGCATATTTTTATGTAAAAAAAATCGTGTTGAATATATAAAATTTGTCGTAGCTGAAAAATAATAATTAAATTTTTCAAGATTGAGAATCAATATGATAAGCATTAACATTGAGAGAAATTTATTATAACACATTTGAACATTTGTTACAATGAAAATAGGTAAATATATTATTTATATATATATTTTAGATTATTAACATCCGTAGTGTTTTTATTTATTTTTTTTTTTCTTATCACAATTCGTCGAAGAGGAAAAATAAAGAAATTATTTTAAAGTTTTTAGACCTCATATAAAATTAATTAACAAGGCACAATTCATACTTAAATATTATAATAATTACATCGAAATATTAACCAATATATATAACATTACACTTCATATATTTTCGCAAAAAAAAAAATAATTTATTTTATTCTTTTTACTTCTCAACGCACTATATAATATAACTTCTCGTCAACTTTGAAATTAACAAATAATAGATGCCACATTCCGGTGATACACGTATACTGCAAAATACGTGAATCAAATGAAGAAAATCGAAAGAAAAAATATGGATTTTTTTAGCACGAGTGAAAGCTTTGACAAAAAAAAATATGCGATGAATAACAACAACAAATGTATAACACTTAGCTTTGGCGCACACGTTTTTTTTCCCTTTTAGCGCTGATAACAATTGATTTATCATTATATTAATTGATCGATCCCTAAAATTCTTAACGAGAAAACAATATGACTGTGTGTATGTTTGTGTATGCGTGTGCGATAAAAATAAATAGGAAAAAGAAAAGAGTTTCGATCGATTTGAGCGAAAATCGATGTATATGTAAGCGTAAGTATAATGATGCTGCGGAGAGAAAAAAAAGTTATCATCGAAAAATAATATTTTCTTTATTATATTAATGTTATTTCTTGATAGTATTATTTTTTTTTCTTTTTTTCGTAAATGTACATGGCTCTGGGAAATAATCGTCTTCTTCTCTCTTTTATTTCTTTACATCGGTCGATCGGTTTCGAGCTTTTACGTCTTCCTCGTTTATTTGAAAAATAAATCTTGTGTAAGAATTTCTTTTTTTTTCTCAAATGGAAACATTTTTTTTATGTACTTTAGAGTAGCATAAGGTGTTGAATTTTTAATTTCTTTTAATATATCCTGTGCCTTCTGCAAAACAAAAATGATAAACACTTCAATGTAATTCTGAGATTTTAATTGATAAAATGTCAAAAAAATTATGATTATATATCATTAAAATATCAAAAATATGTTTTACATTTTACAGATGTCCTGATACGAAATGTATTTTTAATTTAAAATTTTTTTTTATTGACATTAATGATTAAATTAATCTCTAATATAAATCAACATTTGATGACATTGTAAATAAAATTTAATCAAACTCGAAATAAATAGTTATTTCTAAAAATGTAAAAGAGATTAATCTATATCAGATAACTAAATTCTTTATAAAGCGATTTTGAATGATTGAAAACAACCAATTTATAAACCTCATTAATTTTAATATTATTTGTACTAGTGATGATTTTTATCTAATCAAAAGAATGAAACTTAAGGAACTTACTTTTGACGCCAAGAAACAGAGAGAATGATAAGTTACTTATTCTTCATAGAGTTTTATAACTATCGTAAAAAAAAGAAGTTTGGACGTTAAATTTTTAATTTCTTTTTTAAATGCTTGAGAATATGAATTATTCACGAAGCTATACTTGTTTGAAAATTACGTCAAAAATTGCTCATGTTTAAAAATGCATAACTTTAGTAAAAATTAATATATCAAATTTAAAAAAAAAATAATTACATCATCCATGTCACGCTTCAATCAAATGCCTAATATTAGTTTAAATTTTAAATTTTAAAAGTAAGTTCCTCAAATTTCATTAAGATTCGTGACTTGCATCCCTGACATTCTTATGGAAACGATATTTACAATAACTATTTAATAAATCTTAATTAAATCATAATTACCTTAGACAATTACAGATTAAGCTGGCACTTCGCAGCGGAGGAGCAAATCGAACGAGCCAGGGAAACATTAAATCTAAAGGTAACATCATCCTTTCATCAAAAAATTTCGTAGCGTCAGATGTATTTGTATCTTGATTTTAATCTTAAAGAGCTGGGAAGACATTGTTTATTTGCATTTTGTGTACTTGTGTGATGATTTAATAAATATCGAGGCCGAATGGAAGAAGCTTGATTATTAAATTAATGTTTTATTGTTTTTGGCGTTTTTTGGTTTTTTTGTTTTTGCAAAAGGACCTCGAAAGGGTAATAAGTGTTTAACGAGTTTTAGAAATCCGAATAGACAATTTTCGTATCCTGTGGCTTCTCAAATTTAATTGGTCGATAAACTTGTTGCGATTGATCCCAACCACGTGGTGCTGTGTTATAATTGTTAAGATTATGATAGCCGGCAATCTTCGGGCCCTGATACGTTTGATTCTCGTAAAGTTTAGTTGCTATTTGAAGAGAAAAAAAATTTAATTAGAATAAATTTGTATTAATATTTTTTAGTCATGCTTTTAATTAACAAGGTATTGGGAATTTTTAAATTTGTCTTTTATAAGTTTTTTAAAAGCATAATTTTTCAAAAGAAAGTTTATAAAATAATTGATGTAATTATAAAATAATTAAATATTGATCAATTTATTTGAACTTTAATTTAAAAATTTAAAGAATATTTAAAAATTCCCACATTAATACCAAAACGATTTGAGATATTGAATATGATAAAAAAATTTCAGTTATATGCGTAATGTTAAAATATCAATTTACGGATAATGAACACAATGTTACATTAAAAATAAAAGAAACACTAAATTAGTTAAGACATAAAGTAAAAAAATGCAAAGCAAAGCAAAATATTCTTCAATTTTCCCCTGTCACTTGCCTACTTCTTCGGTGTATTCAATCTTAAAACATTCAGGCGTCGTGGTACCAGCAACCAAATTTTCTAATACAGGTGTTTTACTTAATTGTTTCTTTTTAGCTAAAATCTCTTCTTGTAAAGCAACATCAGCTAATGTAGCAGCTTTTGAATTAGCCGATGGATCAAATTCTGAATTAACGTATTTTTTAATACAACGTTCATCCTGATACTGCAATTGTTTCTTACAATATTCATCGAGGGTGCTCATTGATGATGATCGATTGTTACTAGCAGCTTGTGTTGCTGTTGTTTGGCTAAGCAATCGTCTGTCGTCGATTCGATAAAAATCAACAGGTGAGAGTGAATCGTCTAGTGATTCATCATCGTCGTCGTCATCTTGTTCATCATCACCTGAACTTGCATAACCATTACCACGATATTGATTGCGAACTGGCGGTGGTTGTTGCTGATGATTATGATAAAGAACTTCACGTTTTGATTCGAAGAAACGTGATATGTCATTTTGATTGGTATTCATTGGTGCAGCACATCCTGGTGAATATTGTTTATATTGCATTACGGGACGGCAAGTTTTTTCAAATTCTTGTATCAATTGTTTTACTGGAACTGGTGTATAATCTTCTGGATTTCCTTCTGTTTCTTCGCTAATATTTTGTTGTTGTTGTTGCTGTTGTTGATAAACATTGCCATTCTGATAATTATTACCGTTTTGATATCCACCGCTATTTTGATATCCATTACCATTTTGGTATCTGCTGCCGTTTTGATATCCGTTACCATTTAGATATCCATTACCATTTTGATATCCATTGCCATTTGGATACCCGTTGCCATTTTGATAGCCGTTGCCATTTTGATAGCTGTTACTTCGTTGTTGTTGATAACCAGCGTTACTTTGTTGATGATGACTATGATCATTGTAACCATTATGATGAGTATGGCCATTGAGATAACTAAATCCATTGTAATGATGATTATGATAACTATTGCTTCTAGGTTGATATGGTTGATAATTGCCTGGTACATAATGATGATGATGATTACTACTTTGAATTTTATTACGTCCTCCACGATTATAACTGTTACTAGTTGTTGAGCTACCATCAAAACTTGAACGTCTTTGACTACGTGTACTACCATCGAAACTCATACGTCGTGATTTTTCCATTTTATTATTGCTACTATTGTTATTATTGTATTCAGGTTCAGTGCCAACAGCTACTTCGCGCAAATAAATTTTCTTAACTTCGGTGTGACAAGGGCCGCCGCAGTCTGAATGGGTGCTACTAAAACTTGCACGCGAGCATTGATGTTGATGCTGATGCGCACAGCCTATATTGGTAAATTTTGTTAGTAAGCAAAAGCTGATTATTCTTTTTGTTAAAGCTTTTGTTTTAATTATGATGATTATATGAATTTTTTAATATGGTTTTTTATAATTTATGATAAATTAATAGTTTTATTTAATGCACTATAGTGAATATGAAAGTTTAAAAAAATGTGCACTGTATCTACATGATCCAGTTTACAATTTAATGAAAATAATGCGACGAAGCTATCTGTAGTTCAAAATATTATCGCTTATTAGTTAATTAAAATTATACAAAATTTATTTATTGATTCTTATTAAATATTTGAATTTAAGAATAAATTAATAAAAAATTCTGGAACATTCTTCAAGCATTTAACTATTCATATGACATAGATAAAGATCTCTAAATTTTTAAACGAATTCTTGAAGTGTACAAGTGTACTTTGAACAAAGTTACATTATCCAATGAAATAAACAGCTTGATATTTTTTTTCTTCAGATTTATTAGATAATAAAAAAATTGATAAACAATCTGTAGATATGATTTATCGATCGAAAGAAGATATACTGCAAGCACACGTTTATTTCCTAATAAATAATACAATCAGTAATATGAGGAAAAATACGATAATCGTAAAGAACTACAATCACGACAAGAATAATATTAAAAATTCTTTAAACGTATCCAAATTAATTAATGATTATTTCGATAAGCAATCGTCACAAAATTTCATATTTATTTTATGATTGATAATGCGAAAATAATATTTATTTATAAAAGTTTAAAATAAGCCATTTAAGCAGCGTTTCTTAGCTCTTCAAATACTTATAGGTACAAGCAATTCGAATTGAAAAAAAAAGAAAAATAAATAAATAAAAATGAACTTACTAGAAGGTGTCGAGTAATCCATTGATATATCGACAGTGAAAGGATTGTAGAAAGGTTTATTGTCGAATTTTAAGTTTTCATTGGTACCGTTGTCCTAAAAATAAAATAGTCAATTTAATACAAAGAAAAAAATAAGGAAATATTCGGAATGTATTTAAATGAAAAAAACGAACCTGCTTCATCGGGTAAGTTGGTGCTTTGTTAAAACCGTAGCTGCTAGGTGACTGCGGTTGCTCTGTGTCGACCACCCACTTTTCTGATTTTTTCCTGCGTTTTGCGAATATTTCGGCACCTACGCATTACAGGCAAATTTATTTATAAGTATATACCATGTAAATAATCGAAAATAACAATAATTATTATTATTTGTAATAACGTTAATTATAAATAATCTAATATTATGTAACGAAACGAAATGATATACGAAGTTTTTTTTTAATCACTGTCACTGTTTCACGAATGCTCTAAATATAATGTAGCAAACACTAATATAAAACACTACGCACTAGGATGACTTTCACCTTGATAATAATGCAAATAAATAAAAGCAAAGAAAATAATTTCATTCACTAATTACACTATCATATCTTACAAATGACCTAATTTTTTTTACAATGAACATCACGATTTCAAGTTCATTGATCGAAGAATCCTACAAATATAAATATATGAAATTGAAGGTAAATAAAAAAATGAAGAAATGCGTAAACAAAACGTTAAAATACCCGTAGGGCCTCACGAAAAAAGGTAGCTTGTCTCCCTATTATTATTATTTTTTTTGTTCAATCTATACTCTTCGAACGTTAAACAGACAATATCCAATAAAGACTCGAGTGTTCGAACTGGCGCTTTATTATATGTTAGAATTTTTTGGCACTAATCACCAAACGAGAGGTATAGTCGTTAAGAGATCGTTAAAAAGTTTGCGAAAAACTTTTTCGTAACAGGCCAATCACCTCTTCTAAGCGTCTCGCGTATATACCCAGGCAGTACAAATCTATGTCTAAATCGTTTTCTATCTGTCCAATCTAAATATAATTCAAGCTCACCTAATCCATTTCTAAAAGATCCTCCTTCCCTGACGTAATAACAAAAATCAATTATCCCTAATGGATTGTTATTTTTTTTTTTTTGATTTTTAGTTTTTTTTTCACTTCAAGTGCTTAATGGAAAAAAATGTTTTAAGAGAATTTTTCGTCGAAAGAATAAATCAATTAGCGGTTGAAAGATTTTTCTTTTTTACTCGTACATGAAAATTTCTAAGAAAAAAGAATAAATTTATAAATTTACCAGGCCTTACCTCGACCTTTTTGATTATTCAAGTCTCGAACGATGTCAAATAGCCGTTCAGGATTTGGTGGTATCGTTTGTATGTTCGGCTCCTCGCCCAATGCCTGGATGCCATGAATGTCCAAGACTTTGCCGCTTGGATTCATCATGCATTTTAATGGTATTTTGTCCTTTAAAATTAAAAGTTATTTTTACAATTTTTATTTTGTTTACTAAAATTTTTACAACCAGATGATTGATGGATATTAAAATATTAGATAATCTTGCAACATAATGCATTTATCACATTAGTATAAAAATTATTTTGCATAAAATAATACTAAGTTCTAATAAAATTCAAAAAATTGAAAATAAAATTTTCCCGCATATTATATATCTAATAAGTTTCATTCGATCCATTTGATAAAATGAAAAAAAAAATCCAATAAATTTACATACTTTGTGTATTGGAGACGAAGGCTCCTCTTCGTCTTCTACACCTGAAATTCAAAAATCAAAGATCATTTAATAAAATCATCCTATTAAAAAATTCCTAAAAAAAGTAAGCTTGTATTGTGTAAGCGTGTTGTTGGCAAAAAAAAGCGTGCTGTATAAAAAAAGATAAATAATAATTTAAAAAGCGTCTAAATGAGTTGTGTACGTATTCATACTTGCCGTTACCGTCGTGAATCCATTTGACTGAGCGTTTCTTCCTATTGACGTACATCGACTGGCCCTTAGACTTAACATTTTTAACATCGCTTAATGAGTTTGAAATTCGTCGGGCTAATTCTACCTGATCTTCTACTGTTGGATGAGTTGGCGCATAGAAATACGACGAAGCGTACATTTTTTCTTTGGAAAAAAAAAGAAACAGAGAAATAAGATTTTGGTATAGACATAAATGTTATTCTTTTAATTGGACAATTAAATAATAATAATAATATCATTTAACATAATTGACTTTAAATTAGAATTAATGTAAAACAAATATTTACTTGGTTTCTAATAATTATCAATTAAAATACATTATTTTTATGAAACTACCGCATGCGCGCGCGCGCGTGTGTGTACACGTGTTTATTGATGTCTATGTGTCTATTTGTAAATTTAAAACGAATTGATTGATTTTGATTTGACACGTCTTATTTTTTTGCTTTTTAGTTGAAAATAGTATTGTTATTTTAGTTAATGAACTTTGGTTTTATATATTCATTTTTAAAAATCAGTTCAATTGATTTTTTTTAATAATAAGTTAAAATAATTTTATTTTTTTATTGTTTTCAGCAAAAATTTTTTTGGTAACTATCATCGTTCTTATTTATTATAGGGAAATCTTTTTTTTCAAATAATTGTATACCATTAATCAATATCTTAATATAATTTTATTTTTTTAATAAAATTTGAATAATATAAATAAGTTTTATAACTTATTAAATATTTATTGTTCATAGCATTAATTATACTTATTTTGCTGTTCTTTTTTATTTTAATATTTCATTTTGAAAAATTTTTTTAATATTTAGCATTATTTGTAGTACATATATTATATATTTTTAGAAAATATTTTTTTTTTTTACTTATTATTTTATTTTAAATGGATTAACTGTTTGTTAAGTAATAAATAAAATAATTTTAAAAAATGAAACTTCAAAAACAAACGTTTTTGTCAAAATAAGTATCTTTTCTATTTATTAGTAAATGGTTTTGGTATATAAATAATTATATTTATACTTTGAAATGTTCAATGTAGTTAAAAGGTAAATACAAAAATTATAATTAGTAATTAAGGAAGCAGAGCACCAGTCTAATTTGTTGGTGTTTTTTTATCAAGTTAAGTATACGGTCTGACTTGTCTCGTCCTGTTTTTACTTATAATTATAAAAAAATAAAACTTTTTTTAATTAATTGGTTTAAATTAAAAGAAAATTATATTTATTTAGATTGATTAAAAATTGTTTGCAGTTAATTGATATTATTATAATATAAATTATTGCTACAATATAAAATAAAATGCTCTTACTGTTTTTCACATGCAACAACTCATTTGAGTCAGACGCAGGGGTCAGCAATTTTTGCAAATTTATCGGAGTCGAATTTCCGCTCTCCTGTAAAAAGAAAAACAATGCAACATTAAAATTAATAATAATATCTTAAAAATAAAAATAAAAAAAAAATTTGTTCATAAGTGATTGAAAAAAAGAATAATATGTATGATTCTTACCATATCGAAATGTAGTATTTTTGAAGTAAGACTTTCAAGAAAATTTCGTTTAGCTGGATCGTGCCTATCCGAGGGTTTGAATCCACGTTGACGTACTACAACATTGTCGGCCGATATGCTACGTTGAAGGAAACTTGAATTACTTTCGTGTATACTACTATAATTTAAACGTCTACTACTTGAGCCGTTTTTTGTATTCCCGGCATCTCGTGTCTCGCTCGATTGGAATATACTGTAAGCTGCGTTACTTAAAATATTACGCTTGTTACCGTTTTGCCTGGTAATTTGGAAAAAAAAAAAGATGAACCATAAATCATTATTTATCATGTTTTATTGATGATATTGTTAACAATATATTACTAGGTTGTTAAACGCCATGTTTTGTTAATAAACACTATTTTTTAAGTATAGTAGTACTATGTATGTTAAGAAGCATTGTATTAAGGCAAGATGACATTCCAAAATTTTAGAAATTTTTTCAAAAGCAGAGAGGGTTACGTATTTTCATTTTAATAAACAGGAATTATGATTAATTTATAAAATTGGTCGGAAAGTGTCCCCAGTGCGGATCAAATCGCGGATCTTTCGCACGACAGATAAGCGCTCAAACGTTGAGCCATTCCTACCAGAAAGAAATTTCATTTCTTTTGTTGCTACATATTCTATAACTTGCACTTTTGGATTTTTCTATTGATCGCTAATACTATAAGTGGTGCACGTAACAAGAGACTTTTTAAATTTGTCATAATCGTATAAAGAAATGATTTATCAAAAGTGTAAAGAAAAATTAAATCAAGTTATAGTTATTAAAACTACATTTTGAATATCACGTGCGATTCCAAATTCTTTATAAATGTTTAATATATTATGAGAAAAATCATTTAAAATTTTGTCAAAAATAAAAATAATGGAAAAAAAATGATTTTTCTTTACATAAAGTTCAATAAAATCATAATAAATTTAAAAATTTGATATTCTATTAAATATTTTTTAAAGCGATGAAAATCCGAAATATCAGTAAAAACTTGATTCTATATCGCTCAACATAAATAAAGCATCTATAAAAAAGTCCATCTCCCCCTAGTATCTATAGACGCAAATGTAGTTTGTTTATATCCACCGACGAATCGTTCACCACAACTTTAGGTACAAGCGTGCATATATATAATCTTTCTTTGGATTGAAGCATTATAGCTATACAGCAGAGGCGCCGATCAGACCGGGCCGCATCTACACATGCGAATGAGAAAAGACCCAATGTTACACATACACATACAAGTGGGTAGGTCCAAGAGGAGCAATTAATTCAACGTCGCGCGTATTGGCATAGTTACAACGCATATATAAGAGTGTAAGAGAAAGAAGTACATGTATATACTAGATGGTTTGTTGGTATTAGTAGTATCTTTTACTTGTAAAAGAATTGCTAAATTTATCTGTCGTAACGTAATACGTTAAGGTATAGGCCAACAGTATGCATACGCTTGCTTATATGCACAGCACGAACTTGTTGAGCTTTTATAAAGGTATATATGCATATCGAATCAGAAACACTAGATTTAATATTTTATTTCATTAAAATATATATTATTCTCATAGATTTTTCTTAGATTTTCACATTTTTTTAATGATCTTTTATCACTTCTTTTAGGATTTATTATTATATTGTTAAAAGTTAAATTAAGAAGATATTTAATGTTGCCTATTTGATTTTAAAATTTCAAATCTTTTGTATATTCTAATACTTTTGTTTATTTTAAACTGTATATTACGTTGAGATCATCAGTGGCTCAGTCGGTAGAGCGATAGATTCATAATCTCGAGATCCCGAGTTCGAATCCCGCTCTCGCTAGCCGATTGATACAAGCACCACTGTTACGTTATATGTGCTCTGTTCATCGATACACTGATGATCTCCGTTGCTAATTAGCATCACAATTAATAATACAAATACAGTGACGTTAAATAAAATAAAAAGACCTATAGAAATATTTCGGAGGTATCTGCATTCATATCTATGATAATAAACCGACGTACTTATAAAAAAATAATTTTTTTTTTATTTTGACAGAAAATAAAAAATTAATTATCTCTATTAATATTTCTGCTGAAGTAGATATTCATAACGTACAAATTAAAGATGATTTTTATGAGTTTTACGTAAACATGAAGAAAAACATTCATCGCAGGATCCTAATATTTAAATCAATGTATACAATAAATAAAAAACTACTTTATTTAAAGAATAGCTACACTAATAATTATCATTTATTATTATTTCATTAGCATTAATTTTCTTTTTATAATTATAATTATAAAATCCCATTTTTATGCACTAATTTAAAATATTATTATTATGAATTAATAATAAATTTTAGAATAAGTATTATATTCTAATGCATTTAAGAGATCCAAGCTTTAAAGTTGATAATTTAATTAGTTTCTTCGAAAAATGATTTTTAACCAATTATCTCTTAGTTTCTCAAATGTATCAATTAACATAGTTATTCTTTTGATGTTGCCAAATAAACATTAGTCTTCGTTAGAAAATAACATCAAGCGCATTACGTACAATAAGCTCTGCTGCTGCCTCGTCAAAAAGTTTCGAACAAAAAATTTTAAAATTTAAGTTTTCATTCTTGCTATCCAAGCGCTCTTTTATTATTCTCTTTATAAGTTTAATATTAGAAAAACCATGAGGGCGGTATCTTTAGAATATAACATCATCGATTATATTTGAAGACTTAACAAATTGATTAATCAGATGTTTTTACATTTTTTAAATACAAATTGATTAAAAAAAAAGACTACGTGATTAAAAGAAAATAAAAAATATAGAAACATCAAGAATTTTGTAAATTTTTCTTCGTTTTCAATGTATGTATATTAAATATATATTTTTTCTTTTCAGAGATTCTATTCTCGTCGAAGAGCATCTCGAGTTGCGTATACTCTGCTATTCATCTTCTTCTTCATCGTTTTCGTTAGTTTTTTTTTTATGTTGTGTCGTTGTTTTTTGTGCATCGAAAAATTATGTACCCAATGTAATTTTATCATTTTCAACAGAATTTTATAAAAACGAGGAAGGCCGAATATTGCGTTAATAAAAAAAGCTCCTTATAATTAAGGGCAAGGTAATTGCATAGCTTGTAAGATACGAAAAAATATGTATGTTATCGTTTTCAAGGTAAGCAATTACAGATGCATTGATCAGACATTTATCATCTTTTAATTTATGTTCTTTTTTACAATATTTCATTTATTATAGATTTTATCGATCTTTTAAATTTAATTGTTATTAGTTACTATTTAAAAATTGAGTAAAATGATTAAAAATAATATTATTATTCATTTTTAAAAAATTTCTATATTTATATTTGAATTCTTTATGATAAATATTATACTGAAATTTGTTTATTTTTTTAAGTGTTTGCTATTTATTATTTTTGTAGAAAAACTTGATAATAAAAATATATGTGCATGCGAATTATCATAAATATAGTTACAAATTTAATTAAACTCTAATAAAAGTCAACATAAATTAAATTGTTTTTTTTCTTGATACAACAAATAGGTATAACACGAAATTTTAAAACGCTGTGATATAAATTAAAATTCAGAGTTCAAAAACCTTAAAATTATTTTGAATAAAATAATGAATTCTCAAAATAAAAAAACTATAAACATAGAAAAATCAAAAAACTATAAACCAAAGAAAAAAATGATCATTCCCGATATATCGAGCGCGTGCGCGCGTGCAAAGTGCTTTCTGAAAGCAAACAGCCGCGCGCGGAGCTCTTGAAGAACTATATAAACTTCTATACACGTGTGTATAGCAATCCCGTATATTTTTAGCATTAGCACGTATAGAAGCAGCTCGCAGGTTTCTCCCTATTGGAAAACGAAAATCGCATCAAAGAGAATTGAAAAAGAATAGAAATTGAAAAAAAAAGAAGAAGATAAATATTAATGTGCCAACGAATTTAGGTGAACATGAAAATTTTGAAGAAATTATGTGTTACGTCTTTCTTTAATGTAAATATCGTATATAATTTTAATGAAGTTGGAATAATTTTAAGATTGAGGATACACGTGTGAAGTTCAGAGAGAAAAATTGATATAGATATGATGTAGTTTTTTCATTTTTAATTAAATAAAAATAGATTGAATTTTATAAAATGACATTTTTTTTTACTTTCGTGTCATTCAATTTATATTTTTAAAATTATAAAATTTAAGATTAAATTTTTAATGGAATATTCAAAGTTCCAAATTAAAAATTTTGTTTTTAAGTTTATTCATTTATGCACATGCATATTGTGTTACAAAGTCGATTGTTTGTTTTGAAAATATGAAAATATAGAATGCTCGGTGGGTTAACTTTGCCAATTTTCTTGTATAATAATGTAACTAAACTTTAATATTATGCATTTTAAACGCGAAAGAACAAAAGAGTTTTATGCAGATAAATATAGAATTAAGTAAGTTTTACGCAATTAACGTAATAATAGTTCATCCATTTTCAAGCTTCAAATATGGAGAAAAAAAATAAACAAATTTTTATATTCACAGCTGCAGGGCTATAATCGATACTGTTTGTAACGGAGATAAAAATAAAATCTGTCATCAGCAAACAATGTTTTTTTCTCGTTTCCCGTTTGCCTTTTTTTTAATAAAATCTTATTTCATCTGCATGCTTATAAAACTTGCAAGCAAAATTATTTTCAATTATTTTAAATTTTCGCGTCAATTTGTATTAAAATGTATTTGAAAAAAAGGAAGAAATGGAAAGATCTAAAAATAAAATGCTTGACTTTAGAGACGTTGTGTGGAGATCTTAAATGTTTGAAAGCCACTTGACATAATTCGGCGTCTACGCGTGATCTCCTCCGACAATATCATTCTGCGTAGTGTAAAAATAAAGAATTTTGACAATCAAGCTTAGTGCACAGGTATTTTTTTTTCGTTTTTTACAAATTATGCAAATTTTTGTTTTTCTTTAGTTTTATTTTTATTAAAATTAGTAAGAAACTATTTTTTCCTCGCGAAGGAATAATATAAACAATATTACTTGACGTCATTTGAGTGAAATATTTTTTCTGAAATATAATTATTCTTTGTTTGAATTTTTCGAATTGTTGCAAATTATTCACCAAACAAAAGTCAACTATTCACCAACTTTTTTTCATTATTGTACAAAATGAAAAATGTAATTTTTAAAGCTAGTACAAAAAAAGCATAAACGTAAACGTCAGAAACATTAAAAAAAAAGGCATGAAGAAAGTTTTAATGAAGGGCAAGGTGTCGACATCTAAGTTAAAAAGCTCAAGCTCAAGTTAATATTACTTATCCACTCAACTGTGTACTCCTCCTCATGACTTGCTTATAAAAAGCTTTTTATCAAGCTTTATATCCCTCCTCAAGTCAATAATGTAATGACGAAAGTAAGATAACACCAAAAAAAGTCTTGTTTAAAAACAAAGTATGACAAATGAAAAAAATCTAGACTATTAGGTATCAATCTGTTTCCTTCTTTATTCTCTTTCTTTTCTCTCCTGCGATACAGAGAGAAAAAAAGAAAAAAATAATATTTCCACGTTCTAGAGATGTACAAATAAGATTTAACGATAAGGTCACTTTAAAAATATTTTACGTAACCGTATTTTCCAAGATTTCACTAATCGAAAATGAAAATAAAAAATAATAAAAAAAAAAATGAAGAAATTAATTAATTGAAACAAAAACACAGGCACACAGACACACACAATTGCGAACGGGTTACACTAAAAAGCTTCGCTGCTTCTCAACTTAAACTGAGGATAAAAGAGAAAGAGAAATAGCGGAGCCTCTCCTGTGCTTCGGTAACTTCTTTTAACTCTTCTTCTTTCTTCTTCTTTCTGCAGATTTTCGGACTTTAAAACGCAAATTGCTTTATACTCAGCGCGCGCTCTCTATCCAATTCGTATTATACTCTCGCAGAATCAAGTGAAACTTAAATCAACCGAGTTTTACTTTTAAACATACGATGTACAAAATTCTTTCTTCTTCTTCTTTTTTTTTATTTGGATTGTTATTGTTGAAAAGTTAAAATAAAAACGTTAAATTTATACTCTTTTTATTCATTGTTTTCTTTTTGTTTGGGTTATATTGTTAAAAAAAGATCGAGAGAGTTCTGGATACACTTTTTTTACGTAAAAGCTTTTCTTTGTTTATTTGGTTTCTTTTGCGTATTGCTGAACGTATAGCAATAAGGAAGAAGATTCGAAGTTATGGAAGTTGTTAATTTACAAGCTTGAAAATTACATTAAATTTTGATAAAGTATTTGGCACGAAGTTGAAAAAAATACGGTTTTTTAGAAAAGCTTTATTTCTGGAAATGCCGTTCTGATGTTAACTAATGTTATGATTTTATTAATTATTTGATGTTTATTTATTTTTAATATGATGGCAACATAATATTCATGTAAATTTTAACACAAATTAAATAAATTTATTAAAATTGGTTAAGATAATAATAACTATAATTTTTTAAAAGATAAAGTAAATGGAAATCTTCGCTGAAAACTATAAGTTAAATTCGTAAAATAAAAAAAAAATAAACTTTCCAAAAAAAAACTAACAATAAATGTTCTCAAAATAACGTGTTGAAGGTGCACCTGTGTATATTCATCAAACAGACAACTTTTTGAAACTTCAGTCTGGATTTCGCTGATTTATATTTTTAAACAATCATAAATCTCAGTTCATTGTTTTTGTTATAAGTTATATAAATCTAACATAAATATTAGATATTTTATTAAATGTATTATTAGTATTAGTTTTAATTTAATAGGCTCAAACGAAAAAAAATAACTAAAGCTCTTAATTTGAATTATTTTATGTACGAAATTAGTGCAAATTTGTTTTAAAATTAAATTATTTTTTTTAAGAGTTCTTGGGTTTATAATTATTTTGATATATTTTTGAAAAATAAAAGTAATTATTAACATTATAATGAAGATAGAAAATGATTAATTTTCAAATACGTACTTGATATCCGGTAATATAAACTAATGTAAACTAGTTTATTTGAACAAATGTTGTAAAATAGCCGTAAACATTTTATTTCGAGCTTTTCACATGTTCTCCTTCCAAACGAATGACAAAATCCATAAATTTATCCGATCTTTCAAGGTTCCATGTTTACATAACACAAAAGAAAATTTTCTATTTTATCCACAAAACTAAACTAACTTTTATTCGAGAAAACAAAAAATTTTTTCTTATAACAGAATAATTATCCTTAATTAAATCACAAAATTTAACAAAAATAACCTTGCTAAAGTTTAACGACCTCTTATATGCGTATCGACGAAAGAAAGGCAAAAAAAAATTCGGCATTACACTGCACGTGGCATAACAAACAATATACCGTTACGAAAGAAATCCTTCTTTCCTTTTTTTCTCTCCTTCAATTATGAAAAGAAAAAACAAACCTTACAAGCGATACGTAAATCTCAAGCACATATATTTACATCATAAATTCAAACTTGAGCTTTTGTTAAACTTAAGAAAAAAAATTAAGCTTTAATTGCAAGCTGTTAAAAACAAAAACCGGGCAACATTTAAAACTTCAATAAGCATATGCATTTGCAACAAAAGATTTTCTTTTTTTTTACATACGTGATATATATTCTTTCTTATAACAATATCGTTCCTTATTCGTTTGTTTCCTTTATTCATACAAAACTCTCATTCGTTTAAAAAAAAAATTGTTCGTTAATTTTTTTTTTCTTTTTTTTATTTATTTTCTCACATAATATATATAAAAAGTATAAGTGTGCGTAATATACGCGCGCGCGAATGTCGCGTGTGTATCCGGCACCCGCAACCGTATAGCTGAATTTACTTTGGATACATTAGAACTTTTAGCTCGCGTGAAAGTCTTTTTCTTATTCTTATTCTCCTCTTCTTCTAACTTTACATCCACAAGCAAAACTTCTTATATACACTATAGCTTTAAGGTAAAAATAGATTATTGCTGAGAAAGCTTAAAGACACACACACCATCAACCAAGAAAATCGACGTGACGTTTTTTTTTTTTAAAAAAAAGCTTCCCTCGTGATGTGTTCGCGGATCAACAGTCTCTTACTATCTGGATGGACATGTAACTTTTTACTATACGAATGGTTAAAGTAAAAGAAAAAAAAATAAAAAGAGAAAGCTTTCTTTTTTTTGCTTATTTTAAGGGATACACGATTGTTGGGTTGAGCTTATATTTTATTTATGGTTTAGATCTGTCGAGTGGGAGAAGAAGAAAGTCGAATAAAAGAGAAGAGAAAGAAAGTGGGAGAATTACGGGAAATAAAAATCATCCAAGTTAGTATTAGCTTTTATAGATAGATTTTAATGGGTGATTGACTTTTTTTTGTAGATTTCATAAAATATGTTCGTTTAATTATATGATTTTTACAAAACCTAATTTGTTAATAATATTTCTAGTACAATGTAATAATTATTATTTTAATGTATTCAAAAAAACATCAATCAATCATCACATTAAATTTGATTTTTTTTTTGTTATTAAAATTTGAAAATACGATATCGCATAAACTTTAAATACTAAAACAATTATTAAAGAGTAGATTAATATTACTTGGCATGATTGGTCTCCTTGATTCATTTGCCAAAAAATAAAAGAGAAAATTTAAATATTTCAAGCTTAATTTAATTACAAAATTACAAGCCAAAAATTATGAAAAGTACAAATGGAATCTATAAATGTGTGGATTAATTAAAATTATTAGATAATTTTAAAAAACAAACATTTAATAAAAATAAGTTTAGAAAAATGTTTTTATTTTGCTCTTTTTTTCTTATATACAGTCTGTACACATCATTGGTGCTTATTTTATAATTCTTTATTGATTAGGTAAGAATATAATCAGTTGACGCACATTGCATTTCTTTAGAAAACCTTTTAATAGCAATTTCTCTCTTTTGTCAGCCTATTGTAGGGAAAAAAGTTCGTTGATCGAATCCATATTGCCATTAGATATCAACATTCAATGAATATTATACTTTTATTAATTATTATAGCATCAAAGAAATTCACTTGGTCTCAAAATTCTTTGAAGTAGAGTTTTATTTTAATTGAAATTTTTCAGATAGACCATGTGAAGTGTTTATTTAGAGATCGGGACATACTTAATATTGAGATATCTTTTAGTTTTTTTTTATTGTTGAGAGTTCAGATTAAACTTTTATCAGAAAAGAATAGTTACCTTTCAGCAGAGCTGTAGTTTAAATGTGTATTATATTCAAGTGATATTTTTTGATTTACACGAAATTTCTCAATAGTTACATCATAGTACAAACAAAAAAAAATAATATCGTTGTGTATCAATAATATTTTATATTGTTCTCTTCTATGTTGTTATGTGGTAAAATATTTTTATTATATTATTTTGTTAACGTTGATACCAAATTCTTGAATCCTTCAAAAATCAAACAGCAAAAATTTCAATCTATTTAAATACAAAATCGTTTTCAGCTGAAAATTTTAACCGGAAAAATCTTTCGGTGGAAGAACTGATACGAAAGATTTATTCAATACTATTAAATAGTAAAATAAATAAAAAATTTTTTCGTGAAAATATACATTTTTTCGGAAATTTGTTTATTATTTTATTTTATCTAATTTATTATTTTGTACATTTAATTTATATGGTCCTACTTTAGAGATATCAGAGAATGCTTAAAAATCTTTTAAAAGTAAAAAATTGATAAATGGATAAAAATTGATGACGGTGTCAAAGCTGTACATTATAATAAGCTCCATGGGGTAACTAACTGTAATTTTTAAAAGATTTTATGAATAAAGGACAACATATTTATTTTTACTTTGTCAATAAATAAACCGTTAGATTTATTTTTTATACTTTTAATTCATACTCTATTATTTGCGTGAAAAAATATGATGATAGTCTCATGTTTTGATTTTTGGATTTTTAATTAGAATTGTAAAGTTTAACTTAGCTTTTAATTATAAAAATTATTTAAATTATTAAACATAATTTAAATAATCTTAAGCGTTGTGAATTATTTAAATAATTAACAATAAGTGATCATGTAGATATAAATCTTTTAATGCACATTTAAAAATAATTAATAAAATAAAAACACTTCTTATAAAATTAAGAATTAGCAAAGATATTTTACTAATCAGTCTGTATTGGAAAAACTTAAATTCGATAAGTTTGAACGTACACATTTTACAACATATTTTAAACATTAATCCCAATCATCACCTTTCATATCTTCCACGATATCTGTATTATCTGTTGGTAATTCTACGTCATCTGATGTTTTAGCTTTCTTTGCTTTTTGCGTTTTCTTTGCTTTCTTTTGATCTTTTTGATTTTTTAACCTCCTTTCCATTTCTTCCACAGGTATCTCCAAATCGCTATCTTCATCGCTATCCTTTCGTGTATTAGGCCTCTTTGTCTTCTTAACTGTTGGTAATTTGTAATCTGCCATTTGATCATTCTGGGTTAAAATCTTTAATTTTTGAGCTTGATAGACTTTTATCCATGAATCATAGAATTTGGCAGTCGGTGTTCCTTTTTCCTTAATTTGTTTTTCCCATTTTTCAATATCTGCCATGTTTCGTAAATCAAAGTTACGCTTAGCTCTTTCAGTCTCGATGAATTTCCTGTTTTCTTCAATTTTATCAAGCAACTGCTTTATCTTTCTACAGTAATTTGCTACGTTACACTTTTTCAAAAATTCTTTTAACTACAAAAAATATGAATAAATTAGAGGATATTAATTTTTTTTAATTTTTAATAATTAACTATTCATAAAAAAATTATGAATAAAATAACATGAAATAATAAATTTTATAAATACCTTAACTATACAAAATATATACATATCAGGAAAATATATAGCATGACCGTCTTTCGCGGCACTTTCTAAAATAAGTTCATAAACGTTTTCAATAAGTGCATCTTTGTATCCATTTTCTTTCTGTTGACTCTTTGATACTCTTAACATACACATCAAGGAGATTGGTTTCATTGAAACAACTGTATGTTTTCTATTAAAATCGTAATCTTCCAATATCTGAGTATAAAAAATTTTTAATTTAGAAAAACATGATAGTTCTATAAAAAAATATTTTGAATTATAATATTATACCTGTACAAGAAGTGGTAAAGATGGAATGAACGTGTTCGTTTCACGAGATATATTAATTAACATTCTCACACAGTGGAACCTTAAGGGGTAGTATACTCCAGTAGGAATTAAATTCACTACTCCAATAGTTATCTATAAAAATTATTAAAATTAATTTATCTTAATACCAAAGCAATTAATACGAACGATTTATTTTACGTTAACAACTTACTTGAACAAGAGGGTATAACAAATGTCGCAACAAAGATTCGCTTTTTGAACGTGCAATAAGGTCTGACCAAAACCAAAGAGAATTAATGTATTGCCAATTATAAACTGCTTGAAAATGTTCCTAAAATTTAAAAGTAAACATTAAAGATGATAAATTTCACGAGCAGATTTCACCAAATTATGTTTCTCTATATGTACCTTTTTCTTTAACGTTAAAGCATTTCGTAAATGAATTGCAAGCTGTCGAACATACAAGAAAGCGTGGTAATAGGAACAATCAGTATCAAGTAAATACATTTCAACAAGTGAACGCCGCATGAAATTTATTCCAGCCATAGTTGAAGGAGAGACGAATTTTGAGTTTTCAACATACTTAATATACATAGTCTAAAATAAAAGAAATTTTGTATTAATATAGATATTTTAGAAAAATTAAAATATTGATAGGTAATTATTAACCTTAAGAAGAGTATCAAATACTGCTGGCTGATTTGTAGCAATTTTTATTATACATAAATAAGCTACTACTCGAACAGTTTCTTCTTCTCCAGTTGACCAATATCTCAATAAAAGTCGTAAAAGAGGTTTACGCAAAGAGGAAAAGGATTCTGTGTAAGGTAACATTTGATGCAAATGTTTTAATAATATACTAATGATATCAGCTGATGAAACATTATCAATGACCTTAATTAAATCAGACAAATAAGTCTTAAGAATTCCTTTAACTTTAGGAAACCTTTTTGTTTTGTGAGCTTCAATTTTTACGTCGTCTTGAATTTTTAGAAACTTTTTAAAAGCATCAGGTAAAAACATCATACATAACTGAATAATACCATTGAAAACTGAAAACAAATTTTGTGTTACAATTTAAAAAATTTATTTTATTTAAATTTTTAATATTATTACTAAAACTTCAACTCACTTGGTGCTCCCTCAACTTTGTATTCAGTACTTTGAGTCCCGGAATCACTAACAATATCCATTGCTGCATGGAATGCCATGACAACATTTTTTATTGTTCGAGAAGATCTAAAAAAAATTAATAGTACATCAAAATATCAAATAGTTTTATATGACCTAGTAAATTGTGAAAAAAATATTTACTTGTCTTTCTGTATTTCTTCTTGCCATTCCTTGATTAATTTGAATGTTACTTTTGTTGCACCACCTGAATGTGAAACTTCTTCCTTATCAGCCTCAAAATCAGATTCATCACTTCCAACCTAAAAAATGTGATCTTTTTTATAAATGTAGTTGTGATGTATTAAATTGTATACAATGAAAATTAAATTATATTTATTATAAAAATCATATAAATTTGATAAATTTAAAATCTTAATAATCAAAATTATTAATTATATACTAATTTTAATAATAGAAATTTACGAACCTCTATGCCATCTAAATCGGGAACATGTTTCTGTTCACTTTCATCTGCAGAAGATAATTGATCGATTTCATCGTCAACATTGAAATCTAAAAGTTTTGCATCATTTGCCTTTAAATAATTAAAGAATTCTGGATCAACTTCTTTTAGATTATACAAAGCTTTTTTATGTGCTTTTGGATCTAAATATTCATCGTCACTGTCAGAATCATTATCATTTTTTGAGTCTTCAGCATCAGGATTAGAAAGACGATTTATTAACTTTTCTATTCTAACTTTTTCAGCTACATAAATTAGTAAAGTATATTAATAATTTATAGATTCATATCATTAAAAATGAGTTATAATCAGTTTAAAGTATTTACCTTTCTTATTTACAGGTTTTACTTTCTTCATCGCACCAGCAAATTTTGATTCCTCCATGTCAACATCACTGCTTCCTGATTTGGATTTTCCTTTTTTACCGTGTTTTGCCTTTTTCAATACCGGCTCTTCTTCTTTCTCTTCTTCATTGGAATCAAGCTCCATATTTTCAAAATCTTGATTGAAAAAATCATCTGTTGTTATTTCGGCCACACTTTTTTTCTTCTTTTTTGTTGCATGTTTTTTTTCTACATGCTTTTTTGCCATCTTCTCAACTGCCTTACCCTTTTTAAGTTTCATTTTAATTCTGAAAACATAAATAAATTAAAATCCTTAATATATTTCAAGTACACCAAAAATTTATAATTATTTACAGTTAAACTTAATTATTAATGAATCAAATATATAATTTTTTGATTCATAAAGAAAAGTACAATCAAACCATCTTACCTGTATTTTTAAATACTTTATTTATTGGTAAAAAATTATTTCACAGAGAATAAACAAGACGTTAGTTTGTTTTATTTTATAGGTTAACAACCGACATACATGCGGTCTGCACAGCGCACGTGTTGATGCGGTAAATACTTTTCAGTCGGCAACTATATTTATGGAATGTAAATTCTACTTTATCGATCAAAATATAAAAAAGTCACGACTTGTTCTCGGCTCTCACATTTTCAAATAATATAAAAAATTTTTAATCCGTTTTATCTTAATAAGTCTTTTATTTAAAAAAATGAAAGTGTTATTATTACGCACAATAACACTTTGAAGGAATATAAAGACTAATTAGAAAATAAAATTATATTATGTGATTTCTATATTTCAACACATATTTATGAAATATTCTTTCTGCAGCACGAATTAAATTATGTAATGTAACAATATTTTTTTTTAACTTCGACATGGTAAATGCACTAATGAAGAAAATTATATGTTCGTTTCATTATCAATTTACTTTTTACGATTTTCCATAAAATTGGACTGTTTGTGGATTAATAATTTATATATATGCAATATTTTTTACGCGATTATGGAGATAAAATATTTGATAAATACCTATTAATTGAGAAAATTTATAACAGTATGAAATGAGATTTTACATAAATTATTTATAGTTACATAAATGCCATCATGGAATTTTTCTAATTTTTACAGTACACATCAATCTATATGTTATTATAATATAGATATTTAAAAACTAAAAAATAGGACCGTGTAACTAGAAAATTTTTACATTTCTAAAATTTTATCCCTTTTCAAACAGCGAGACTTCCCAGGAAAACAATTCTGTGGCTTGAAGGAATAGCGACATAAGTCTGTTTTTGAAGTTTTCGAGAAAACGAGGTTTTTATATGGGGGTAGAGCAATTTTCCCGTGCGTAAAACACCTTTCCCATGCTACTCGGCTTTTCTAATGTCTGCAAAGTAAAAGAGGTATAGTTTTAGGTAGATGATTCACTGTTAACTCAACTCCCCAAAAATACAGACTTATGTCGTTATTCCTTCGAGCCACATAATTTTATTTAAAATAATAAAAATTGTGTGAATATGCCAAGAGAGTTTGCATCCACCGGGCTTAAGGATTTTCATGAAATCTTCAAATAGTTTTTTTTTTTGTAAAAATAAAAATTTTTCGCCCAATAAATCATAAAAATTCATATATGACAGCTAAAAACATTAAAATTTTTAATTCATCTTTATTTATAAGAAAAATTTCAAATATGCTGATAACGTTAATGTTTGTAACTATATCCAAGGTACTATATAGTGTACATCAGATTAAACTCTGAAAAACGAGATCTATTTTTTAGTTTGAAATAATTTCTTAGAATTTTAAGATAAAAATAATAAATATCTCTGTTGGAATTTAAAGGAAGAAGGTGTAGTCAGAAAACACAGAGAAGTAATTTTTACAAGTCTTTATTTTGTGCTCTCTCTTATGCTGTCAGACTCGAACTAACTAGATGGCCATGCACTTTGTGCTCTATGGACCTTATCCAAAATTATTATTTTGTTTATAGTTTATGAGTGTATATGAATGTTACAATCAGTTTCGTAATATACAATTCTTAGAGATTATAACTGGGAGTCTTTATCCGTCACTTTTTCTTGTTAAAATAATATAAAGAATATTTATTAAAAGATTATATTAATTTTTGTGCATATATCAATAATTTCTTTTGAAAATATTAACATATTATTTCATTAATTAAGGAAATAATATTTTTTGCATGTACAATTTTAAAAAATAAAAATATTTTTTACTATATTTTCTTTTGAAAATTAGTCGCAAATAAGTCGAGAATTTTTACAAAAATAAATGTATGAATTTTTTTTTTTAGATTTTAAAATTAAACACGGAACTACTAACGCAAATCAACGTCTTTTCATTCTTCATACTCATCAAATTTCAATTAGCGTGAAAAAAAATGACACTTTTTTTTGGCCTTGTTATTGCTTTTAGTTTACGACGTGCGTAATCTTGAAAATTACAGAGCCTATAAGTAAAGAGAACAATTTTTCATGGATAATTAATGTTGAACATGTTGTAAATGCTGACACGTGCACGAGACTCACGCATTTTATTAACTGTATTACGTTGCATTATATAAAAAGTTTTTTGGCGTATTATTTTATGTAAAAAAAAATATGGTAAAAATTTACTTCCAATTAAGTTGCTTTGATAGAAGAAAAAATTTTGTGATTTATGGAAATCTCTGAAAATTTTGTTTAATAAATGAATTTTTTAATGAAATTCATAAAAAATTATTTTTAAATAATATAATTGTTTTCTTTCAATTCAATTAAAATTTTCGAATTTCAGTATGAAAGATAAGCATAGTTTTGTTCCAGTATTGATAAAATTTTAAATTCTAAATGAAAGTATTTTGTAACATCATATTATGTTGGATTTCTTAAAAAATTTAAAAATATTAATCTATTAATTAGAAAGTTTAAAATAATTATGATCTTTATTATTCTTTGTAAAGTTCTTTATAAAAATTTTCTAATTACTGATTAACGTACGTAAAACGTCAAATGTAATTGTTTATAAGGAAGATTGGACATGAGAGCATTCGAGAACTTTGCTCGCTTTATCGTATTTTTCTTTCTTCGCTGGGGGCTTCTCCAAAGCTGACTGCAATTATACTTTTATATAGCTTGAGTTGATATACCTTAAAAACAAATATCTGCATGATATAGGAAAGTATCGCGTGGTTCTCGAGTCGTCAATACGAACAATGTGAGAAAGTACAAATTTTCTCATATAATGTCAATCTGACACTGGACTGTGGTGTAATCTTATTTGTTGTCAGTTGAAATGACTTCGTTGCCAAGCTAATTAACCATCTAGAGAATGTTGGATAGTCGTTTATTTTTAATTTAGAATTAACTCATTTTTTTATGCCTCACAAACCAATCAAGAGTATATAACACCATCAATTAATTGATCGCAAAACTTCATTTTCATGACAATTAAGATTATTACTATTTTTTATTACAGCAATAAAATATTTTTCATTTGATAAACAATCGAGATCAATTATTTTAATACAATTTTTTAATAGTTATTTTCTTCTTCGTCACGAATTTATTCAAGGGCGCACTTACACTTCTACAATAACCATCTGGAAAAATTTAAGTAAAACGAAAAAATAAACTGGAAGATATGGTAATGATCATTTTTTAATGAAGCATGATAAAGTTATTTGATTGATTTAAATAATATTGTAAAAGAATTTTTATAAAATATTTTTTACAATAACTCTAATGCAAATATTTCGATGAATTCATTTAGTATATGAAAAAAAGATAAATGATCTTTAAATAAGAATTAATGACGCCAACACTTTAAGCTAAACCGAACTAACCCATATAATATTCTTCAATCAAAATAATACATTAATAAAAAAATATTATTCAACTCGCACATTCATTAAAGTGCAACAACCTTTTTTCTTCATTATTAATCATATATAAATATTAGTCTAAAGAGCATCTCTACGATTAATACATAACAAACAATTTATATTGTTGATTATAAAAAGAAAAATATTAAATGACAATGTAAAAGAAAAGAAAAAGAAAAGAAGAAATTGATAATGTCATTGACTCTGAGGTATATATGTAAAACATGTATATTCACAATAGTGTAGCCAAAAGACAAATAAAAATAAAAAAAATGAAAAAAACAATTATAAGCAAAACGATAAGAATCACAACAGCTGAGCGATTTTTCTCGTTTGCGATATGATAAAAGTATATAGTAATAATAATAAAACGAAACGCTCATATTTAACGTGCTTTTACGACAATATTTGCGTTGTTATACTCAAAACTATATATACGTACATATATAAATAGATAAACAAGCACGAATTTTATTTATATGGCCTCATTTTTCATATGCGCAATTAAATAAGAGTGCGCCTATTGAAAAAATTTAACATTTAATCTTATGCCGTTTTTAGTTGCTGAATTGTGTAATTTGTTTATCAGACGAATGGTTTATATTTTGTAATTTTATAAGATCAACATAAATAAGTTTTCTCTTTTAACTGTTTGATTAAAATAAATAATTTATTTTTAAAAATATTTGGAAAATTTCAAAAGTTTATAAATTTTTTATTTTATAGATAAATATAAATAAGAATTTTTATTTTTTATCTTTAGTATAATAGTCAGAATTTTTGTAAAAACGATATACTACATAAATTTATAATATTCTTATTTCAAATTAAATTTAATATGTCGCAGATAATACGACAAAAGTTTAGCTAAAATAATGGTTACAATTTCAGTAAAGGTGAAATACCGATATTACAGCTTTTAAAATTTTTGATTATTGATCCAAACATTGAAAAAAAATTTCTTTGCTGTACCCTTCCACATTAGCTAATAAAAAGAATAACATAGAGATAATTCAAAAATATTTTTATTAAAGACAAAGGTTTAGAAAAATGCGACGTCAGTATCTATATGCATACATCATTTACCCCATAACATCACTTTAGTGACAATTAATTAGATTAATTAAAAAGAATTAAATTAAATTTTATTTTTTCATTTAAGGAGATACAACCCAGACAATCCAAACATCGTTCAATTAAATTGCCAAGCAAATTCATTAATTAATTTCGGAGAATTTTGGGCCCTGGTATTTGAATAAAAAATATTTTGAGCAGTGATTTATTAGGAGTCAAAAAATGTTATCTTATTTTTAAATAAAAAATTCTCCGAGACTAATAAATGGATTTGCTTGAAAATTTGACTGAATATAATATAAGCTAATATATTTGTTTTTATTCCCATTTCAACAGAAATAGTCACTTTGTTAACTCGAAAAATGGGCCGAAAAAAGCCATATTTTACGTCTAAAATTTTGCGGGAGGAAAGAACTTATCTTCCGCCAAATTTCATTTCTCCCGCAAAATAAAAAATTTATAAAATTTAATATATTATTGAAAATTTGTAGAAAAAAATTTAATTTCAATTTTTCCAATTAAGCCCGCTTTTTTTAAATTGAAAAGTGGCTACAGTTGAGGTGGAAATAAAGCACCTTATGCAACTCGGGAGCCAAGTCTATTTCTCCCTCATGTATTTTCTCCCCTCGCTTCGCTTACTCAGATCGCAAATCCACCCTCGAGAGAAATATACGACTTTACTCCCTAGTTACATAATGTACTATTACATTATCAATGTAATTGGGTACGAGGGGCTATTCACTATAAGAAATCATTGACCACCTTCAGATGAAATCATTTGAAATCATTGAAATATTTTATTAAATTTTATGTGCACAATATGATTACCGAAATCAAAACTATTCAAATTGAAATCATTGAAATCAATGAATATTTTTGTATTTAGTTTACAATTTAAAATATTACCAGAAATATAATACTAAATATTATTTAAATATCAGATTAATATGAGCTGCTCTGATAAATAAAATAATTTTTGATTTTTGGGGAATAGTATCGATATATAATATATAGTGTGCATGTTGATGCGTGTTTATAATTTGTCCATACTTATTTGTTTTACAACTGTCAGTTCAGTTTAACTTTGTGTTTTCTGCTATGCACATAGCCAATGTAAGTACAAATCTAGAATAATTTTATTATTATTGAACACATTGTTGGTCTTTTTATTTACTAAAGTGATAAAAAGTTTTTGTTTTAATAATGCAATTTCTTTGTTTTTTTATTTTATTTTTGTGGTGTTAAAATATAGGTATTATTTTAATTTTTATATGATTCAATAATGACGATTTAGGGATTATAATTTAAAGTAAGCTTAACCTTCATAAGTATTAATTTTAATTATCTTGGAATGATTTTGGAATTATTTGAAATCATAAAAAATTTGCTTGAAATCATTTGAAATCATATGAAATCTGTAATCATTCTGACACTTTTTTCTAAGTGAATAGCCCCTCGATTGGGTATCAGTCGATAAGGTAGGCCTTCTGGTTACATCGTTTTAAAAGAAACATAATCTTTTTTTCCACATTCAAGTGGTCAGTTATTTTCTTTTTTAAGATAAAGTTTCAGTAAACATTAAAATAAACGAGGCATTTTATCGTTTTGATATGCTATAATTAATCTATAGCCAGTTCTCGCAAGTTATTCATTATAATAATAGTGTATCTCTGACGCATTTTATACAACTTTATTGGTAAAAAATAAGTATGAAAGAATCATCAACATTAATTTCTCTCTATTTTGTCTAGCATCAATGATAAATAATAATTGTTTTGAAAAATTCTTGGACTTTTAGCGTTCTGATATCTTACATAAAAAATTCTGTTTGCTAATGTTGTCTATCATACTTCCTCGAGTTGGCGGATTTTTCTTATTTCTTAATGACAAGTAAAATCCTTCTATTAGACATGAAAATTTATATTTTTTTATAACTACCGTGTTTTTTTTAACCATGTACACATTAGATAACTCCACTTGAACACGTTTGATGACGCAAAAAATATTTTTGTCTTCAAAGAATACATATCTAAATTCAAAGTTGCGGTTGCAGTAAATTGGAATATTTGTAATATTTTAAATGAATCGAATATAAATGTTACTTTAATCAATAAATTACCCGACAAGAAATCTTTTTTTATATCAAGTTGATGATAGTGATAAATTAAAGATGATTGAAAAAATCTTTTTTAAAACGTAAATCCAAAATAATTATACTTTTTTTATGCGCTAGATGTAAAAAGAAAAGAAAATAGAAGTTACCGTATTCTCAAGATCTATCTTTAAATAATACATCATGTGAGCCTTTATACATGTCAACACTCCAGACTACTATTTTACAAAAAAGAATAAGGGCGAAAAAGGGTAAAGAAGTAGATGAAAAGAGGGATGATTTTCATTACACTCTCTTCGCGAGTGCATATTTGACTTGTGCATATCTACAGATAACATTCGACATTAATTTTATTTTTGTAACATTAATTTTATCTTCTTTATCCTCTCTAATCTTGTAAATAACGATTTGTAATCTGTTATCGCAGTATTTTAAATACGGTTTGGCCAAGATCCAAACTGCATAAAAGGTCAATTCGCGCATGAAATAAAATGACGCAGTCTGAATTCATACGAAATTAGTTTGACTTTTGTCCTTCGTTAAATATTACACATTATTTTTAAATAATTTACTTTTTTTCAATCTTTTTTTAACATTACCTTTACTTCAATAGTTTAGTTCAAGAATGAATTTTTGAAAATTAAAAGAAAAATGATAATTTACGATGTTTCTAAAGTTTGGAGTAATTAATACTGAAATTGATGATAAATCGATTATTTGTTTATAAATTACGCGCTTAAAAGGAAAATTAAGTTAAATGAGTTATCAAATCAAAGTTGCAACAATGTGAAATCGATAACCAGCGCACCATTAGCTTCTACGTCAGATAAAGTATTTGCAAATTTTCTTAATTGCTTGTAATATCATTCATTTATTCAATTTTCAATCATTGAATAACCAATCATTTTGTATTTTTTTTTTAATTGTTCAGTTATGTAAAAAACCTCAAATGTTTGATTAAATAACCCACTAGTTTGAAATGATTAATTTGTTTTAACACTAAGCTTTGCACTTATATCGAGATTAAATAAAAACTTAAATCTTTGTTTTCGTAGAAAAATTGACTTATTGCTTTATTGTGTAATGGCTATCTATATAATCAGCGATAAAATAAAAAAAGTAAATTAAAGCTAATGAATATAAAAAACATAAAATTTGTTGTTTTTTTTTAAAAAGTATGATGATAAAAAAACATTAAATTCACGTGCTTACAAGGTATGATTAGCGGCGCGATTAAACGAGTTTTGTTTACAATTTTATATCTATGGCTTTGTGTCGCACGATAGACTGTTAAAACGATTCATGCATAAGATTATGCTAACCTTCGTAATGGCACGCGAGATCAATGAATGTATATATGTATATATATTTATATAAAAAAAAAGAATCTTCGAGTCATCTGGGATGTTATCCAACCAACGGATCTTTATCAAAGCATATAAAAGCCATAATTTCCAGAATTACGTATGTAACGAAAAAAAAATTAATAGTTGAATATAGATACTTTCGTTATTTTTCACTCTAAATTAGAAAATTATGTGATTAATGATTTGTGAAATTTCATCAACAAAAAAAATTTTATTTTAATACAAATTTTTTTGTTTTTTATGGTTAATTTAGTTTTAATAGTTAAGTATAATTACCTTTTAGTTCCCTGTAATATTTAAGGAATCGCATAGTATAATTGTTTACTTTTTATTTAAATTACGATAAACAAGTTAAATTTTCTTAATTTAAAAAAAAATATTTAATTTTCACTGTATAAAAGGCAATCTACTTAGCAGCTGTTTTTATCTTAGCATGTATAAAAGAAAGAGTCATAAATTATCAATGTATATACATATTGTCGAACATTAATGACCACGAATGAAATAAACGATTATTTCTTATTTTTTTTTAACTCGAAATAATCGTACATCTTTTAGTAATGATAATGTGTATCTTCGTTTTTTAACGTCACGAGCGCATAAAAACAACCAATTTGTTCTCGAATCAACTTCAAATTACACAGTATTTACTGATTTCACTTTTTTTAATATCTTAATGTTAATTGTAATATAAATAAAGAAAAAACTGTTTATTTTGTCATTCTTATTTATGATTTACGTTCATTGACAAATAATAATTATTTATAGATTTTCATTTATTCGTAAATAATAATTATTATTAACTGAGCATTTATTTTAAAAAATTTGTTTTTTTATTCTATTAGAAGTTAAAGCTACTTTTTTATTATTATCACGTTAAATTATTATTTCCACGTTAAGAATTCTGCAACTTACATCAGGAGAAAAAAATCATATTTTCGGCGATTTCAATATATTTACTTATACTTTATTCTTATATTTCAAGTTATGAGTAAATTAAATACAAAAATAATTGAATACTTAATTCGCAGCTTTCCAACACGAATCGAGTTATTTCACCATTTCTTTACGAAAGAACCGCTAAGTATACTCAGTATATGCACTAAAATTGTTTACCATCTTTTAACTTTTTTTTATTAAACATACGTATTTGCTACAAATTATAATCTGACATCTTATTTTGTAACAGACAAAAAGTCGTAATAATTTTCACACGCTAAAACGTATAATTATGAAATTTCAGAAATATTTTGGTTGATAAATTCATAAATAAATCTATATTTAAAATTTTACTTTATTTATTCAAAGGTCTTCACTATATACATAAATTAAAAAATTTTTCGTTCGAAACCAAAAAATAAAATTGATGCTATATATTTGAAACTCTAATCAATCAAAATAACCATTAATCATAATCATTCAATCATAATTATCTTAAAATGTTCATATTATCGAACGCACAATTATTAACTCAATTAATTAGAAATAAATTAGGTCTTATTTTTTTCTACCGACGTGCCAAAAGCCACGATTAAAATCATCTTCTTTCTTTCTAAAAGCACCGTCTTGTAAATATAGCATAAACATAGTAGTAGCAGTAGTAGTAACAGTAATAGCAGTAGCATAGTTGTAGTAGTAGTAGTAGAGCGTCGCATCGCCGCGCTTGCTTGGCTTGAGTTGCGCGCGAACTTATATAATAAAAAAAAAAAGAAGAAGAAGCAGTATATGCATATATTGCCGGCCCATATGCACACACCACGTTATTTAGTAAGGCGGCTTCGGAAGAGCTGCTTATAACAACTACTGTATACAGAAAAAAAAGTTATTCATAACGTTTGTTATTTACTTGTTTTTTTTTACTTTCATTTCTCTCGTTGAAATTTTCATCGATCGAAAATCAGTTGATTTTTCTTATGGAATGTGTTAACGTTAATTAATTCGTTGTTTACTTTCTTGTTAACTTTCTTGAATTGCATTTTATGAAAAGAGGGTTGAAATTAGAGGCTCTTTTAGTTGGTGTCACGGAGCAGTGAGTGCGCGTACTGTGCAATCGTGGATATTTTTAAAACGTGTTTGTTGTGGACTAAAGTACACGATATGAAGATTGCGAAAAATTGTGAGCAATGTTTTTGCCTTATTTTTTAGCTTTTTAATTATATTTTTGTAAACTCACTGATACTACAAAAAAAATTATTTTACATACAATTTTACGTATGTAAAATAATTATTTTCAGTTTAAAAGAACGATTTCTTTTATTTTTTTCCTGTTATTTTAAAACTAAATATGTTTCAAAACATAACAAATTTAATCAATGAATCAGTGTTTATTTATGTAACTTGAGGTTTATTTATAGCAAAACGTCAATAAAGAGTTTAAATTCTGTATTGCATTTAAAGTACTTAAAAATTGCAAATTCTTAATGATTTTTACAAAACGAGCTTTCATTTTTGTAAACATTTAAAAATTTTCTATTTATTATGAGACTTAAAAAATTATATATTTATGTATTAACATAACATAATTAATTAATATTTTTGGAAAATTAATAGTTCCTTAAAAAGATATTATAAACAAATTATTGTTTTTTTAATTTTGACGAAAACAAATGATTATGTAAAAAATGTTTGAAGTTAAACAAGATAAATTTTTTTCGTTATTATTAATCTTATCTATCAATATATTTTTATGATTTTTTATAGGGTATTTATGCATTCATTTGGAATATCTTACAGGTTAAGAGAAAAATTCCGTTGTGAAATATTCTTGGCTGCATTGATTTCATATTTAATTTTAATATTTTAAAACTCATGATTAGTATAAGTGATTTTTATCTAATATAATACAATTAAATATTTCATTCTTTCTAGCACTGTGATCACTTTATGATTTTAAAAAGTGGGACAAAAGTGAAACATTATATTCTATTTAATTTAAAATGAGGATTAATTAGTTTTTCTATACTGGGAATAAAGTAAAGTAGAGGGAGTAAAGTAATAATTTTCAATGCAGTAAGGTAAATTTAATTTTTCATAACTACTTCACATAAAAAGAAATGCCTTATTTTCTCATTATCAGCAAAATAACATTTTATTCATTCAATTTTACTTATTTATTATACTCATGAGAATTGTAGTATACTTACCCTGGTAGAAAAATCACCATAGTATTATCATAATTTGGTAAATTAGCATGTTAAAACACCATATTATGGTGTCATCGTGGTGATTTTTCTACCAGGGTACAAATCCGAAAATAGTATATTATACACCTAGGGAGAAAAAAAAATTAGTCAGCTCATAGCTAGTAAGTTGACACTCTCGCCTTCGGCTTGGGTGTCAATTTACATGAAGCACGAGGTGACTAATTTTCTTCTCGTGGAGCATATACAATTTTTTTATTAACGAACCAAATATACCACGTTCCTTTTCAGTGAAGATACATAATATTCCATCATTCTTACGCCAACAGAAATGGCCATTTCATTAACTCGAAAAGCAGACTGAAAGTAAAACATTTCTTACGTTTAAAATTATCGGGTATAAAAATAACATTTTATTCCCCCCTAAATGATTTAACTGGAATAAAGTACTTCTTTATTCCCTATAAATTAGAAGTTTATGAAATTAAACAAATTACTAAAATTTGTAAACAAACAAATTATTAAACAAACTAATAAAAATGATTTAAGAAATATCAAATTTTATTAAAAATTAATATATTGAAAAATTATAAAATTTTAATATAGAATTTTTTCCATTAGGCTCGCTTTTTAAAGTTAATAAGGAAGCCATTGTTGAGGTAGGAATAAAGTGCATTATGCAACTCGCTTTGCTTCACTCGCTCAGATTGCAAACGCTACCCTCGAGAAAAACATACACATTACTCATTGTTGAATGAATAGTGTAAGATATCTAAAAATTATATACGCTATGTGCATATATCAGTGTAACCCTTGTTATGCTCAGTCGATAAAATGGACTTGTAGAAGAACAATTACATTACAAAATTTATAAAATTTTTTAATGTTATTATAAAAAGTGGTCACTGTTGAGGTAGAAATAAAACACATTATGTAACTCGAGAGTAAAGTCTAATTTCTCCATCGGAAATTTACCTCCCACGGTTTGCTTCGCTTGCTCGGGTCGTAAACTTCCTCTCGGGAAAAATATGCGACTTTAATCACTCGTTGCATAATGTACTATTTGGTTTTTTACAACTTTCTGTTTTATTTTCAAATTAAAATAAATTATAAATTTATTTATAATTTTTAATTTTTATTCATTAATATTTATATACATGTATATTAAATGAATTTATTCCTACCTCAACAGTAATGGTCACTTTATTAACTCGAAAAGTTGGTCGAAAGTAAGATATAACTGACATCTAAAATTTCAGCAAAAATAAAGTACTTTATTCCCGCTAAATTAGAAACTTATGAAATTGAAAGAATTGTTTAAATTTTCATAAAATATTAATGTTTTATTAATTAAATATTGATATTTAATTAATGAAATATCATATAAAAAATATAATATCGTATGAAAAATTAATAATAATATTCAGAAGAGTATCAAATTTTAATAAAAATCGATATATTATAAAATTTTTACATTAATATTTCAAATTCACTTTTTTTCAACTGAGCCCGCTTTTTTAAGTTAATAAAGTGGTCACTTTTGAGATAAGAATAAAACACAATGCACGACTCGTGAGTAAAGTCTAACTTTTTCATTGGGAATTTACTTCCTTCACTTCACTTCGCTTGCTCGGGTAGCAAAATTTCCCTCGGGAGAAATATGCGACTTTGCTCCCTCGTTGCATAATGTACTATTATATATGTGTGTATATACATTAATTTATATACGTATATATTTAATTATATATTCTATTACATATGTTCGATTTCCTTGATTTTCTATTTGAAATTTTAAATATGTATTTTCTTTTAAAATATTCAATTTTGCAAATTTTAATTTTATCACCAAATCAAAATTAAAACAGTTTCACTTCTTTTCATAAGTTTCACTTTTCAAGTATCAATAAAGTAGAGTATGCAACAAATAAAAATGGAAATAAAGTTGATTATTTTCTCGGATGATTACTGCTCTGGTTTCGGCCACAATCGAGAATAATCTGCGACTTTAATTTCTTATTACATAATGCACCATTACTTCATGCTTCAAGTTTTATAAATAATAATGATAATAATAATAATTTTAATTCAAACCTCATGACTTAAAGTATCATAAAGTGTGAAAAGTCAATGAATTATTTTACAAATAAACTACGTTAATATAAACATTAATGACTAAAGTCAGATAAAAAAAGATATGTATAAAAAAGTGTCTGATTAAAGAGCAATGAATCATAAAAAAATCAAGACTAAGATAAGTAAAACGATTTAAAAACAAAATAAAGATGATGACATAATTTTAAATTGTAACATCATAATGATAAAAATGAAAGTAGTATTATTTATGAAAAGAAATATGCAATTATTTGATTTTAATCAAAGCTATCAATCACTAGATATTAATAAAAATTTATGAAAATTAATATTTCTACTATTGTTTTATAATTATACAGGCCTCTGGATATATAAACACAAAAATATTAATATGTATTAGGTACACAGTCATATGCGCACATGTATACGCAAATTTACTTAATTTTTTAAATAAAAAAGTAAATTTAAAAAATGGCTTGATTTCTTAATCTCTCTTGGAAATAAAGTATTGTATTTTTTTATTAGGGTAAGAAGGAATAATAGTACTTTATGCAATAGGGGAGTAAAGTCACATAATTCTCCCGAGGAAGAAATAAACTTTACTCCCAAATTGCATAATGAGCTTTATTTTCACCTCAACAGTATAGCCACTTTATTAACTTAAAAGAAAGCGAGCATAATTAATAAAAAATTGAAATTGAAATATTAATGTTAAAATTTTATCAATATATTTTTATCAAAATTTCATACATTTGGAATAATTTTTATAAGGTTGTTTAATAAATAGTTTAGTATTATATTTTATTAATAATGTATCAATATTTTTTTACTAAAATATTTATATTTTTTAAAAATTTTAACAATTTAAACAATTTATTCTATTATAAATTTTAATAACTGTTTCCATTTCATAAGCTTCTAATTTGATAGCAATAAAGTGCTACTTTATTCCTGCACTGAGAAAAATAGATTATAACTTTAGTTATAGATAGTAATAAAAATTACTATATTTTATAGGAGAGCTGGGACATTTCTGCATTATAACGATTTTTATTACATTTATAACAAATATTACTATAAATTTGATAAGGTTGGCAACAATCGTTTAAGAAATGAAACTATATCTTATTAGAAAAATTGTTATATTACATAGTAAAAATTATGCTATAGTAAAATTTGTTATGACAGAGTAAAAATATTTCATATCTTATGTTGGAATTAATGTTATAAAAATAATAAATTTTATTATGCATATAATAAATTTCATTATGCATATAATAAATTTTATTATGAATATAATAAATTTTACTATTTCAAATAGTAATGTCGAGTCGATGATCTGTAAATTTATTTCTAACCTCAAAATTTTCTACCAAATTGAAAGTATAGTTGGGTAACATATGTAGACGATTCGAAATTTTATAAGTAACATGTCGTAATGGCGCAGTCGGTAACGTTCACGCTTTCCAGTCTCGAGGTCCCGGGTTCGACTCCACTTCAGGTCCGTTTTTTTCTTAGGTAATTTATTTTTAAAAAATTGATATAATTAAAATTAATAAATAAATCTAAAATTAAATGAATTTAAAAATTTCAATGTCAAATTTCGGGTACAAAAATAAAAAAAAAATAAATTTTTTTCTACATATCTGTTTTCATAAATTTTACTATGTAATATAGTAAAATTTGTTATAATGCAGAAATGTCCCACTCGTACTATATAATATAGTAATTTTGAATACAATCTATAGTTATATTTATTATAGGATTTCTCTCAGTGTGCTTATTTCAAACACAATTATTTTTGGTCCGCTTTTCGTGGCCACTGCTGTTACGATAAGAATGAAATATTTATCTTTAAGCCTAAAAAGCTAGCTTCTGAGTGAGTAATTTTTTAAGAAGAGAATAAAATATTACTTTATTCCCTCCTCAATGTCAGAAGGTAAAATGTTTTACTTTTGTCTTACTTTTTACTTAAAAAAGTTGTCGTTATCATGCAGTCAAAAATAGTTATTACTTTCTTATAAATTTTAAACAAGGTATTCCTAAAGTAAGTTCATATATTAATATTTTTTAAATAATTAAAATCTTTGAAACTTGATCACAATTATTTCCAATTAGAAAATTATTTAAAGAGTATCAATATTGGAATGACATCGTTAGAAAGATCTGAAAATATTTGAATACAAATATTTTTGAGAAATTATAATTTATAAGAAAGAGAGAGGGGTTAAAAGTTTGATTTATCATTTTACAAAAATTTTCGTACGAATTTCCTTTTCCTAATTCCCTTCTTAAAATTCAATTTGATTTAATGATTTATTGAATTAATTTCATACGCGTTTATGATTTAAGCAATCCCCTAATTCTGGAATAAGAGTAGAAATTACTTATCTTTTTACAAGAATGTTTGTAATAAAAAGATTTTCCAACGATGAATTATTTGTCCTTTCTTATCATTCGAAAACTTAGGCTTCACCTCCCCCCTGCTTTGAGGGAGAGGGATTCCAATGTTGCCCCCTCCCCTTGATAGAAAGGATTTCCCTTTGAAATAATTGAGATAATATTTCGATTTTTTAAATTCTGTCTTCATTTCAAAAGTAACTAAGGTATGAAGTAGATACTTTTCGGACTATCCTATATATTTAATGTTACTAAGCAAGTGTAATTAGTATTCCAAATATTTTATTTTTCCAAAAATTTTGAAAATTAAAAAAAAAACTTATTGCTGCAAGATCTTCATTTTTCGTTATCTCTTATAAAATTTGCTGCAGGAAAAAAGAAGAAAAAAAAACTACCTCAGCATCTTGAAAAAGATGAGTGCGGAACTTTTTGAATGACTCCGTCGAGGGAAAAGAGAAGACATGCATCTTTTATAAGTGGACTTAACTTATATAGGTGATGTGGTTTTTAGTTTCTATTTTTAACTTTGGTTAAAAAAGAAACACACAATGAAGAATACTACTACATACGAAGGTTACACCGAGCTACTTGGCGGCGTCAAGAATGCTGGCATGTTACTTTACATTGTCAATCCTTATGAGACGACATTTGAAAAATATCAAGACGTACCTGACTATCAGTTACAGGTAAGACCAATTGTTATTGTTTCTATTGTTTTTTATTGCAAATTACTGTTTTCGATTTAGTTGATATATAATTTAATTGTAGGTGAAGGATGTAACAATTATATTATTGTTTTTTATTCCTTCTTCGTATGTCTATATGCACATATGTCATTTATTTAGATATAGAAATTTATAAATAAATTAATGTGTATGTATTTATATATTTGTATATATTTCATTTTGCATACGAGTTTATAAAATTTGTGTTTTAAGTGAAAATTAAAATTTACAACATATTATTCCTATATAAAATTAAATAATTAGTTAAAAGAGTAAATTAAAATATATATTAGTTGTAAATATTAAAAAATTAAAAATTATTAAATTAATGAAATATTTACTATAATCAAAGACACCATTAAAAAAATAACAATTTCTTTTTTTTTAAGATATGGCTCCCATTTTTCGTTCTAATCGCATTAGAAAATGCGATACTACGTGCAAAGAACGGAAGTGTCTTTCGATTGAACGATCATGTGTCTTCCATATCGCATTGGATCCTACAAGAAACTGGACGGTAAGCGTAGGTAACACCGCGCTGCATATATATTTATCATACCTCATTAATATTTTTAATTATTTATATGTTTTTAAAATTATGTATCAAAAATATTTAAAAAAAATATTAAAATTTTCATTGAATGCAAAAATTTGCACTGTCATAATAAATCAATGAACCAAGTTCAACTTATAATTTCTACTAACTTACATACTCGTTTCAATGTAAACTTACATAATACGAATAAATTTAAATAACTTTTTTTCTTCTTTTTATTCTTCTTCAATGTATCAGATATATTTTTCAAGAAATTTTTTCTTCTTTTTTTTCGTCGTTAATTGATTACAAAGGTCGACACCTTTGTGTGTACTATTATTGCGTTTCGTAAGCCGTTATCTAACTTCAAAGTCTACAATAGAAAAAATTTTATTTTCAAGATCATCGGTAAATTTAAAGGATATTACTTTTTAAAATGCTGCTTACTTTATTGCAGAATATTGTTTAGAGGAGCCGAGTACTATGTTTATATAAAAATTTACGAAAAATTCCGAATATGGAGTTTACCCTGGGACTCACCATGGACTTGGTACATCACGGCTATTGGAGTTGACTTTTGTTATTACTGGGTACATCGAGCTAATCATGGTTAGTTGGATATTAAATCTTTTACCTATAGGTTTTACCCACTCCTAAATATTGTAAATAAGAAACATGTTTAGAACTTTGTTCTAATTTAACAACACATTTTAAATTACATTTTTCTCGTCTTTTCATCATTTTTTTAATTATATTTTTAGTAATTAGAGTTCTAAATATTTTAACCAAAGTTAACATTATAATATTAAATATATCCAGCTTTTTTATCTAAAATAATATTAATTCTTAGCAATTCTTTGATCTAAAATAGCATAAATTCTTAAAATTCATTCCTTTAGCAAGGAAGTTTAAAATATTTCTAATTCCATGTTAAAAACAAAAAATTAAATTTAAACGATATCCCACTTAGCTATAAAACAACTTATATAAACCCATATATTTGTTCTTCAAGAAAAACAACATCCTATATACCTTGGTACATTCGTACTGAACTTGATGCATGTCTATACTATTATTAGCAATAAAACCCAATCTATCTATCATGCATTATAGAAACATTATCAACTTTTTTATTTTTATTTTAAAATTCTCTTCCTTATTTACGCAGAGGTACTTTTCTTATGGGCACACCATCAGGTACACCATAGCAGCGAGGAATTTAATCTTGTGGTTGGATTAAGGCAGTCGGTGTTGCAACAGTGGTGCAGCTTCGTAAGTTTTTATGCATGCGCATACACTTGAGAAGTTGTTTTAGGTGTCTATTTTCCATGGTAAACTATATAAATACATTCGATATCCCTCCAGTGTATCGCTGCTTATTATATGTATGCAATTTCTTTTTTTTTTCTTTTTGTATATCGAATGGAAGAAAATTGATCTTACGTGTATCTTTTTTTTTATTACGCTTCGATTATCTTCAGTCTTCTTTTTATTTCTTCTTCTCTATTTATTTTTATCATTAATGAAACTGTACATTGACTTAACTTCGAGTGAAATAATAACAGTTAATTTTAATAATTTTGTAACAATCTAATACATTTGTTTATCTATTGGTAATTTGATGATAAAATAAAATTCAATCGACCAATTTTTTTTGTGCTATTTATAAATTTTACGATGTTATTGATATTTAGCTTGTAAAAAATAAAATTAAAATAATTAAAAGTCTGGAGTGTATTAATATAAGTTAGCCATAGTTATAGTAAACAAAACAGAGTACTTGAGCGCTTCGGACTTTTAATCGTATATGTTTCAATTGATCAAGTGTTTTGTTTTTTGGACCTACTCCGCTTGATTGGAGAAGATTATATTATTTATCTCTTGGTATTTCATCTTCAAGTAAACATTATCAATTTATATTCTTGTTACGTACGTTTAGTAAAAATAATGTCTATGAACTTTATGTATGTTTCATTTGTTAATATTCAAAATATTTTAGTTTTTTTTATTATAACATTAACAATTCAATATTCAATCATACGAAAATTATAATATTTTAGTAATTTCAGTTATAGAAAAGTCAAAGTTTACTTTGAGATAAAAGCACGTTTATAAAAAAACAAGATGATAAACACGTATCATTGCGATCATGTTATTATAGCACTTAATAAAGTTTATTATAAGAATTTTATTATATCATTATGAAAATACGAAAAGCAATTATAAAGTAGAAAGATAAAAGATAAAAAATTGAGAAAAAAATAATATTAGCATAAACAAATCGATAATTAAGATGTTTAAAAGTTTTAAAAAAAATTGTCTCCAGATGTTTTATTTACCACTGGCCTTGTTTATACCACCGTCGCACTTTGTCGCCCATCATCAATTTAACTTGATTTATCAACTTTGGATCCACACAACGGTTATCGATGACCTTGGCCCACTGGAATTGATTTTTAATACACCTAAACATCATCGCGTACATCATGGTAATTTTCATTTAATTATGTCATTATAATATTAGCGCTCTTCTGGCTTATAGTAGTGGTCTCGTGCAAAAATGTAAACAGAAAAATGCTCATTTCAATGTTTTAAAAGCCTCAACTATTTTATCGCTCTTACCTTATAACAACTTGGTGTTAATACCTTTTTTTATGTTTTTCTTGTTTTTTTTTTTAGAAATCGAATTATAATTTATGAGTATTTTGTGCTGACATTTATAGGCTTTTAAAATAAAAGTTTAGTGTTATTTTTAATTTTAATTAAATGTCATACTAAAATTAATTAATTTATGAATATTTTTATTTTTTTTACAAGTAAAGAAACTTATGAATAGTAAAAATGAGACAATGTTTATAAATCTTAAAAGATTTCATCGTACGTAAAACAAATTAATTAATTGAATTTTAATACCAACAATTAATTATCATATTAATTTAAATACAGTTTATAGTTCGATATAATGAATAATCATTATCAATTTATTTCTTTAATCTTAATTCCACTAATCAACAATTTAAAGACTAAATAAAATAAAAAAGAACAAAATTTTAATCTTATCGAAATAATACAATGTAGCTAAACTTAAAAGAAAAACGTTGATTATTTGTTCTTATATAAAAGCTTTTTGATTTATGCATGCGCTCATCATTAATATCTTGATTATATCGCTATATCAAAACATTAAAATTAATAGCTGTCCTTCCGTAATTAAATTCCTTGATAACCACTAAGATTGCAAATGAAGAATGACACTAATCGTCACGTGAAGAGAATTTTATTTCTGTTTCTTTTTTTTTTGTTTGTTCGCAAATTATTAATAGAGCTGTAGGCTATATGCATTAAGCTCGCATGAGTAAGACCAAACAAAAAAATTAGCGCTATTAAAAAAAAAATTTGATTTGCACGAGACTGAATAATAAATGCTGTTTCGTAAAAAGTGTCAATTTTTAAAATATTCAATCATTGCGAAACCAAGTTATAAATATTCTGAAAAATTATTTTATGAATTATAAATAGGAAATTGATTTTTTATTGATAAAAATTTGTATTCAAGTATGAAAAAATAATACTGAAAAAAATTAACGATGTTTCCCTTAAATAAAAAATTTATTTATTTAATATCGCATCTACTGTTGAGGTCACTAGGAGACATAAATTAAATTTGTTTATATCTTAAATTTAGGATGCAACCTTTATTGTCTGGACACGAATTACGGCGGTGTTTTAATAATCTGGGACAGACTATTTGGTACGTTCGCCGAGGAACGACCTAAAGAAGAAATAATTTATGGCTTGGTAGTCAGTCCAGAAACGTATAATCCACTTTTTCTGCAGGTCAGTCATGAATTTTTAGATATTTTTTTCCCTCAATTATTCTATATTTGGATAATGATTAATTTATTTAAAAGAAAAAAAGAATAATGAACTTTGAAAATAGAATGATGAAATTTGCCAAAGATTTTCACAAGATGATAAAATTAGTAAATAATATGCAATAAAGTAAACTTCAATCATGTTACATTGATACTGATAAACTTTTTTTTTATTCAAACGGTTATAAAGCTATAATGAAAAAAAAATTTATCGACTAATGCAAACATTTAGATTACAAATAAGATTTAAATCTTAAGAGCAACAAGACCCTCAGTGAATTAATCTTTCTAATCTCTTTTATGATGAAAATCTATAGGAATGATATAATAGTGTAATTAAAAATTTCTATTCGTGGTTGAAAAAAATAAAGTTAAATAATTATAATAAATAATTTTAAAAATATTAAAAATATTTTTACATTATTGGATTGTATTATTATCATCATTTTATTTTGAGTTCAATTCCTATCAAACAAATTTTTTGTTATAAGTTTTACAAATGATATCTCTTACAATGATAGTAAAGAAAATCAAAGCTTAACTTTGATGATTAAAATTTATAATGAGCTACGTAAAGAAATTTTGTTGAAAATTAATTTAAGATTTATTTCAAAATTAATCAACCGGAAGAACTATTTACCTTTATTATAATAAAATTAAATAATTCACTTATTCTCGATATTTTATCACAATTAAAATGGAACAAAAAATTGACATAATAATTATATCTGAAAATGTTAATAAGTTCAAATTTAAATATCTTCTGTAAGTTACGTATATAAAATAGGACAAAAAATACTAATAAAAAACTATTTTTAATTTGTATCTTAATCATTTAATTTTCACATAAAAAGATTTGTCACTTGTCACGTAAAATATTTGAATAGCTGGTTCTACAAGAAATTTCTGTAATTGAAAACTTTGTAATCTAGTAACATTCTTAATATTCTAAAGAAACCTTGTAATATTCTATGGATCATCATCGATTTTATTTCTAACACACGCATACATATTTACAATGTCTCCTCGTATTTCAGATATTTTATGCAGCATCAATGATCAGCCGTAGCTTGAACATGGGAAATCTGAGAGATAAGTTAGCTGTTTATTGGAAGGGTCCAAGTTGGCAACCTGGTCTACCACGACTTGGTCTTGATGAATTCAAAGTGAATGTAAGGATAGCTATCAATTTTCCAATACAAATAATATAATATGCCTATGTACATCATTTGGATTTTTTTCTTTCTTTTTTTTGTTAATCATATTATCGATGCATTTTAAACGATTTGGTTCAATAGAAGATTATATTTTATTTTAATATTTTTTGTAATTACTGAAAACATTACAAATCAAAAACAAGGCTATAAAATTGCATAAGGTGAAAAATACTAAACTTTATATCATTCATCTAAATTAATTATTAAATTTCTTTTATAATCTTTAATAAGAAATTTGTTCCTAATTAATTTCTGAATATTTTGGCAATATAAAGGGATTTTGGCGAAGAAAAATTTTTCAACAAATTAAAATTAAAATTATCATCAACTACAACATCGATTTCCATTAAAACTTCTGCTCATGAACATAAAAATTATATAAATATTTAAATGCCATTAAAGAATGATATTTTAATGAAATAACATAACATCAATGTCATCATTAAGCTTCAATTCCTTCCGTCGGTTGCATTAAAGTGAATAAAAGGTAAAGAAAAAAAAATTGAATCGAGAAAACATGTCAAAGTAGAAATCACTGTAATTAATTTTATCAGTTTAATCTACAAAATTAATTGTACCACTTTGCGCTCCGAGCAATCTTATCCATAATCCTATTGAAATAAATTAGATTTAAATCAAATAGATTAGATCATCTAATCTATTGTCTCGTTTTACCGCTCGTTACAGAAATAAACGGCTCGTTAGGCATTAAAATGATAATCGAATCTTTATGCTTGTTACGATGGTTAAATAACGAAAAAATAATATACCGGTAGGAAAGGGTAAAATAAACGACGGAATTATAATAATTTATTAATCATAATCAATTCCAGACGGTATTAATAATTAGTGCAGACGAAACGTCTTGACTATTCATAATGATCTCCTGCGAAGCAAATTTTAAAGAAATAAATACATTTAAATAAAACCGGTTTTTTTTTATTGAGAAAAGATTTTAATGATCGAATTTTTATCGCTTATCTGTATAGACAAATTACTCAAGATTTTTATTCAACTTCTTTTTTTTTCATATCATTAGCATCGATTAAAGACATATTTTAATTGCATTTTATCTTAATCCGTTAAATTTTATTTGAGATAAGTTTAATGCAAACAAAATTTGTCATAAAGGTCTTATTTTAATATATTGTCATTGCAATTGTGCAACTGATTGAAAATAACAAAAAAAATATTTTAGGTCACATCAAGAATTAAATATGATCCTCGATTACCTACTTGGCAAAGCTGTTATATAGTGCTCCATTTTTTTCTAGTACTCTACAATCATTTCCAACTCTACGAGGAAAAAACAGTAAGCTTTCTTTTTGTCACTATCAATGCATAAAAAAATAGATATAAAATGATTCTGTCTTATTTGATCCATTTTTTTATCAGTTTTTTTTTCTGATGATAAATAAAATGAATAAATATTATTGATTAAGAAAAATTTAAAGACATTTTCATTTGAAAGATATTTTCACAGGAAGTGCAAAGTTTGTCATCCTTATCAATGGTGATTAATAATATCTGTGCTTTGACAACAATTGGCCTGCTGTTTGATCGTTCAAAATTCGCCAATATCCTCGAGCTTACACGCTGCTGTGCATACCTTTATTTTCTCAGAAATACACAAAATACATTAATTAATTGGACTTACATTGTGTCATGCTGCCTTTGGTTTTACGATATTTTCCGAGTTGCAGCTATTAGGTAGCGTTAAAATATAAGAGAATTTAAAAAAAATTATCGTTTTTATGATGTCGATAAAAGTCTAAAAGATTAGCATTAAACAAATGATTAAGATAAAAATGGAAAATATGAAATTAAAAATACAGAGAATACTGTTAAAGATCGCTAATTGTGCAACGACCGCTGCCTTACTAGGTAATATCAACTTTTGTTTTATATCATTAATTTTTTCAATATTGATTTTTTTTGCTTAAATGAAAAAAAATAAAGTCAAACAAATAATATATTGAGATTAAAAATACTTTTTATCACATGAATTTAAATATTTGTTTAAAATCTTTATCTTTGTAGTTTATTTAAGTTATCACAGACTTGTATTGTTAAAATGCTAAAATTTGATTTATTTATTTATTTACAGATTAATAAAAGAATCAATCAAGTTATTGGAACCTGATGCAACTAACGTACAAATATTGAGCACTTGATAAACAAATGAGTTTACAGGGCCATTAAATAATTCGATATAGATATATTAACTTTACAGATTAGGATTATATAGTTTCATTTTTCTTTTATTTAACACAATTAAAAAAAAATCTAATTTATTTTTCTAGTCTTATATGTAACTTCGTAACGTGCCTTAAAAAATTAGAATATTCTGAATACGTAACCTGTCGTATTATTAACAAGAATTTATGTAAGCAAACGATAATCACTTGTTCTAGATTCTCTTATCGAGCACTTGCAACGGATGCAAAATTTTTAAATTATAATATATAAGCTACACTCTATTGAAATCCGACCATGAACTGAGTAAACTTTATTTAAACTTTTTTTTTTCTTTTTTTTTCGACTGTACAGTTTATTTGTTACATAACATATTTAGTTTAGTTTTCTTTACTTACATGTGTACTTATTGAATTTTATAGCATAGACTTGTAGATTTTGTTACTTAAAACGTTTACAAAGCGGTTTGTATTGTCTACTTACCAAATAGAATATGATTATGTATTTAACTTATCGTCTAAGTTTAAATAGTTTAACAATTTAAACATATAAAATTAAACAAATTTGTTACTTTGAATAACCAACTAGTCCTATAGTAGTAAAATTTATTCTGACTTGAAATAACAAAAAAGCGTATTTAATTTACGTTGCATTATTGTAAAAATAATAATATAAATAAACTAAAATTTTATTAGAATTATATTATGTATTCGTATTAAACATGAAATGTTTATTATTGTAAATAAAATAGTCTTTAAAAAGAAAATATTATTTTTATGTCTTAAGGGAAAGGTATGAAATAAATAAAAAATTAAACATGAATTTGAAATGCTTATAAAACATGCCATTTTAATACAGCACTATTATCATACAACTTGAGAACATACAAATAGCATTCCGAAAAAACATATGACGATTTACAAACTCAATTCAATTAGTGTCGTACGAAACATTGAGAATAAAACGGCCAAGCGATCGGGGGCGACCCACTTTCTTTTTTTTTAAACTTATCATAAGTGTGTTTATGTGTTTTTTATATATATTTTTTAATAATATTTAATTTATTATTTTTTATCTTTGGTTTATCAACGACTCATTCGCTTTTTAAAATCTTTCTTTTTTTTTATTTGAGCTTTACCTAAAAAGTGTGACAATACATCGAAAAATGATTATTGTACGTACGTTACACTTCTTTATCTTTTTTTTTTTTTTAACATTTCTTTAAACATTTTCTCTTTTTTTTTTATTATACGCGGATTACAATAGTCTTTGGCGTTCGTTCATCATACAATCTTAGCGGCGTGAAGCGGGTGTGTTTCTTCTTTTTATTTTAATATATTATTCGGCTTCGCGTCTAGATAATAACTGCACAAGCGCAAAATGCATTATAAATAAAACAAGTCTTATACATATACACTTTATTAAATATACGTCCAGTTTCATTAGCGTCAAATGAACATTAATTTTCTATTAGATATAAAGTTGTTGAAAAACAACATTTCATTGAAAATTTTGGAGGTAGAGACTTTTTTAAATTCTCATCCCTTCATATTTTTCATATTATTTTTCTCTCAAAAACGCGTAAATAATTTCCTTTTTTTTTATACATATATATAAAATTTTCAAATATGCACTTACAATCGTTATAATTTTTAAAACACTTAATTGATTATTAAATCTGCAATATTTTTATTTCTTATTACCTTTCCATTTGCCATAAACTATATATTTTACGTTAATGAAACTGGAGGCGTCTTTACTTTTTTTTCCTCACGATGCAAAAAGAAACGAACTGGATTTCTTTTCATTCGATAAATCCTTTTTTATAAAATATCAGGATAAAAAAGAACCCATCCTTTGTGTGTCGGTGTTGAAATGCAACACCTCATTCTGTCAGTTCGACTGACTGTTCATTTTTCATTTTCATTTCGATCGAAGTCTTACGCGCACGTTCCGATACTCCGTATACGCGATGTACGCGGAAGTTCGTGCTTTTGAAGCTGACTTCTATTTGCTATTGTTTTCACCTCATGGTCCATTATCTAAAACAAAAATTATTTTATTACACATTATTGTATTCTGAAATACAAGCGACTATTTGATTGAAATTTTTTATTTTAATAGATTATCATGGTATAATTAAAATTATTAAATAACGAAATTTACCATAATCGAATTCCCTTAGTTTTTAATTTAGCTTTCACTAGTGCTACCTTTTCCTTTGCCATCTTTATCACCGTCCTGCGATTCCAGCACAGGAAATTCTAAACTGTCTGACGAGATTCTTCTGCTACTACTGAATGGCTTCTCTTGTTCCTCTTTTGAGTCTTTAACATTATTAAGTGAGTCAGAACTTAATGATGGATAATCCAATGTAGTTTTTAATTCTAAAGAATCTGAACTTCGACACATGACATTGTAATTACGATTGCCATTGCCTTCAAGCTCTAAAGAATCAGTGCTTGTTTCCATTACATTCGTTTCAGTTGATCCTCTAGGGTGTGGTTCAGCACGTGATTCTGACATCGATGAGCCTGAAAAATTTATTTTTTTTACTACCAGTTAGTAGTAAAATGATATGATTATAATTTCTATTTAAATAAATGTGAAAATACATTCGCCATGAAAACACGAAAATTTTTATAATTTAAATGAAATAAATTAAAGAATTTTTATAAATTATTAGATTTGTCTTACCATGCATAACTGAAGTTTCAGATGCATAAACTGTCACTGGTGCAGATGGTCTGTCTCCAGTATCTGTGAGATCTATTTGTGAAATATCTTCTGTCGTATCGTCGTGTCTATCGATTTTTTCTACATTCGCTTGTGCTAATCTAATAATTTCATCTATTTCTTTAATTCTTTTTTCATAATCATCGGAACCTGAGCTAGGATTAAATGAACCTGCTGCACTATTCTGACTTTCAACTTTTGCTCTTGCTAAACTTTCCAATTTATATCTATTTTCTGGACTTTCATGATCCAATAAATCTTCTTCTTCCCTAGCTTTCAATTCAATCATATGTGCCTCTTTACATGCTTTTTCTAAAACCTCGAAGTCTTTTACCGATGACAGCGAGATATCATCTCCATGACCAGATCTACTAGTTGTATACCTTCTTGGTAAACTTCCGTTACTTGATGAATCTTGTGATCCACTATGTTGTTGTTCTCTTCGTTTTGCATTTTCTAATGCAACAGCATTCTCCAAATGTTCGAATTCTTGTAAAGAGCTAAGCGAAACATTATCATGATCTGTTGGTTTGAAATAACGCTTAGCTGTAAGTGATTCGAAATTATCAGGAGTGCTTCCAAAACTACCACGCATACTGCCAATACTACCAATTGATTCCTTTTGACTACCGACACTACCAAAACGACTACTACCTGCTTCAAAATCTGTAACTTCTTCTTCTTTAATGTCTTCAAGTGGACCACGTTCGTACTCAAGATCGTAAAGTCGTGCTTCATTTTGTTGGAATTGCATCTCGATCCATTTTTTTCCACCTTCATTGGATTGTTCTTCATCTGAATATGATTGAGAATATTGATCATCATTAGATGCTTGTGGTGGACTTTCTTCAGATTCGAATTCGAAGAAATCTGTTGAACAATGTGTCAAATGAGTTTTCTGTTTTTCAATTTCTTGTTTTTCTTGAGTTATAAGATTTTCGACATCACGATCGTAATTTTTACTGCTTGTGTAGGACATTGAACTGATGCGAATTCCTTTACCTATTATAATATTTTTTTTTTAATTTATCACTTGTTTTTATAGAATCATTCAAAATTTACATACTTACATTAAGTATCAATGTCTTAAATCAATTAAAATATTATTGATTTCTTACCTTCTGAATCGAATTCTTCAGCTTCACGTCCAACCTCTTCTATCACAACAAAATCGTCTATAATGTCTGGTTTATCAACTAATTCGAAAGAATCACTATCTGGAGAATTCCTATCTGCTTCTTTTTCGATAACCGTTTCTAATGATACCCCAGACATCGACGATGATGTCATACTCAATTGTTGTTGCAAAGTCAATCCAGAACTAGCCCCTTGGCCCTCACCATTTTCATCTTCTACACTCGATATTGGTGTAAATTTCATTTCTAAAGAATCTGGTTCAAATGAACAACTTTCTGCTTTTAAATCTGCTTGTTCAGATGAGCTCGTTGATGGCTCATCTAAAGTTTCACTTGGTTGTTTTGAAACAGTTTCAGATGTCAACATTTGAACACTAGTGTCTTCAATTTTAGCGGTTGTTGATGGGCGGTCTTTATCCGTCAGAGTCGAAGAATCGCTTTCCTTGATATCCAAACTTTTACCGTCACTTGATGATTCTGTTTTGATCTAAATAACAGGTTTTTAAATTTGTTTATCTTAATGTAATTAAAAGAAATTGTTATATAAATATCTTGAATATTAAATATAATATTTTTAAACTTTATTTCATACTTTTATAGTGTTTAATGAAATTTGAATAAAGAAAATATTTAATATAACAAAAGAAAACTTACCACTTCGGTGAAGATCATTTCGCTAGAACGTTTCATCATACAAGGTACATCGGGATCAAGATCGAACGGCTTTCCACTTTCGTCCTCTGACGCATAATTAGAAGTTTTTAATTCTTCATCTAAGGCGCTTTCTAAATTTTCATCAATCTCATCTCTATCCATCTCAGGCTCGGAGGCTATCAATGTTTCTGAAATTTCACTCGTACTGTCTATACTGCCCATTTGTCCTGAACTCAGTGAATTCAAAGATTTCATTGATTCTCTTGAACTTAATGTATTCAAAGCTGTATGATATTCTTGTGATGTTGCCTTTGAAGAAGAATGTTCAAATGACATCATTGCTGTCTCATATTCTGAAGCAGTTGTGGAACTAGGTTGAGCTGCTACTAGTGCTTCAACATCGGAGGAACTTGGGCGACTACCACTCTCATATTCGCATGATTGATAGTTACTTTCACCACTGCTTGAAATATCAGCTTCGCTTTCAGAGGTGACGTGAGAATGATGACTCCTCGAAGGTTTTTGTCGACGGCGTGGTGCTGGTTGAGGTGGTTGTAGAGAGAAAGTTTCATCTTTAGTTGTACCTTCGGCATCAGAACCTGATCTACTCGTTGCTTTTGGCGAAGACGAAAAAGATTCAAAAATGTCTTTCGATTCTTTTTGCGAACTCTTATCCGATTCACTTTCAATTATAATTGATGTTTTACTTATATCTTTTTCTGAAACCTTTTTTTCTGCTGAACTACTTTCTGATGAACTTTCATCACGTTCTCGCGCAATTTCACTATGCCGACGAGGTTTGGCTATTGGAGAAGACGAAGAAGATAAATTCTCAGCATCACTAACTTTTTCAAGCGAAGGTGCTTTATAAAGAAAAGGCAGTTCATTTGGAATTGATTCTGGTTGAAGTTTAAATTGAAATTCAGAAGGCGAATCTTCAATTTGAATCACATTTTCACCAGTTTCGCTCAGTTCTTCAATGAGATCTTGTTTAGCTGCTTCAAGATTTTCTTTTACCTCAGCTATTTCTTTCTTCACGACTTGATCTAGGACCGTAATTGCATAACGAGCACTCATATCATGGGCTTGAAAGTCTTCTTTTTTTAATTTATAAGAACTTGTTTCTTGATGGGATGTGTGTGATTTTTCACGTTTGTCAGTACGTTTATGATCATCTTGACCTTTTGACCTTATATCAATCTTTTTTTCCTTATGAAATTCTGTTCGGAATTGTTTTTGACCACTGGTAACCGTTGGAGATTCGTCTTCTTTTTTTGCTTCTTCTGGATCAAAAGTTTTGTATGATAGCAATTGAACTTCTTTTGGCTCATCCTTTATATCTTCAGAATCCTTTTTAATTTCCATTTTTAATAACATTTCAGATTTTTCTGGTATTGGTTGATAATTTTCTAAATCATATGATTTTTTTTCTTTTTTAACTTGATCAATAGATTCTGCTATTTCAGTCAATTCATCAGGTTTTGGAATTTTGGGTTTTTCAACAATATCTACATCCATTTTCTCTTCTTTTTTCATATCAAATTGTTTGTCGGTTGATTTTTTTATTTCTTCTGATTGTTCTGTAGAAAGACTCATCGATTCTTTAGTTAATTCATTTTTTTCACTTTCTGGTTTTTTCTTTTCCAAATTTTCTTTTTTTGGCTCTAAAGGTTTATCTTTTATTTCTATTGTTTCTTCAAACTGTTCTTCATAAAGTTGTAATAACCCGCTGTTCTTGCCAACCATTTCAATAGGCTTAAAAGAATCATCTAAACTCATAAATCTTTCTCCTTCGATAACATTGACTGCGGTTTTTGTTTCCAAAGGCATTTCAGAAAGCTTGGAGCTTTCATCACGACTAACTTCAAAAAATTCCTTTTGCCTTTTGGCTTCATAGTTTTCCTTATCAAAATCAAAACTATCTTCATCATCATCTACTGTCATAAAATGAAATGATCGAGCTGCCATTTCTTCGAGTCTATCATCCGTTGGTGTTTTCGCATCGTATTCTCTTTGAAGAGTATCCATCAATTCTTGGCAACTAATATCTAATTTATTTTCAACTAATTCTCTTTCTATTTCTAAATCTTGCTCACTAACAGGAATCACAGTAAATTTTGACTTTCCAGTTATTTTTAAACTTTCTGGATCATCAAACGAAGTAGATTTAGTTTCTTCTATTCGAGGAATTTCAAATTTTCTTTTGTCTGAACTTTCATCTATTCCTTGAGTTTGTTGCTGTTGTAATGATGATTGATATTCTTCAAGCTCTTTATCAAATGCTTGAGATGGTTCTAAATGTTCCGAAACTTCTATTTTTTCATCACCAATCATCCAATCAACAGGTTTAATTTCTAATTCTTTAATTTTTAATCTTGGCGAGACAAGTGGAGGACTTTCAATTTCAAAAGAGTCTTTTTCTCGTCTTTTTATGGTTATTTTTTGTAAACTTGATTCTTTCTTATGACTATCTTGAGGTAAAGAAAAGTCAATATTTGTATCTTCAGAAAAGGTAGTTTGACTTATGGTAACATCATGTTCTAATGTCTCCAATGAATCAACAGCTGGACTTTCATGTAAAATTTCCTCTTTTATGGGTAAATCATGAGTACCTGATGAAAATTTAATTTCATCAACTTCAATTGAAGATACATCAATAGAATCTTGTCTTGATTGACTTTCATTTTCTGGCTCTAAAATTTCTAAAACTCGAGCTCCCGATAATTCTGATATGAATTTTCCTTCGCTAGTAGCTTTTGTACCTGATTTAATATCTTCGAACGAAGATAATATTTCTTTAACATTCGATACTGATGGTTTCTGTCGAATATCGCTTTCCAATTCTTCGATACCAATTTGTTCCGAGATACTACTTGGACTCATTGTAATATCTCTTTCTGGAATTTTTGCTTGGGATGAAGAGAATTGAAATGACGACGATTCATCTTTTGTCATATCTTCACTAATACTCATACTTATACTATCTCGTGTTGATCCAATATCAACAATTTCTTCTTGAACCAAAGAACTCAATTTTATATCTCGTTCAGAATCAACAGACTTTCGCATGATATTTTCAAATTTACGGGTTAAATCATCAGCAAGTTCATCATGATAAACTTCAGATTCAATGGTACCACTTTCAGGCAATTTAACCTTTTGTTCTGAATCTAAAGATTTGGCTATTGTTTTAGATAGATCTTTTTTTGTTTCATCTATTTTTGATTTGATATCTTCTTTGATATCGAAAGTTTTAGAACTGTCGGTTATTTCTTCCTGAAATATAGACTTTTCTATTACTTTTCCAAGATCTCCTTTTTTTACACTTTCATCATGTAAATCTTTCTCTAATTTAACTTGAGCTCCAACTGCACTATCTCTCAAAGAACTTGATGTTTCTTCTGTCTTTACTACTTTTTCATCATCCTCAACCGATCTAGATTTAATTCTATGTTCAATTTCTTTACTTTTTTCAGAAGCAGCAGCTTGAACAGTTTCAAGGTCATCAGTTAAACTTACTAATGTCTTTTGTGTTGCACTCACGGATGTTTCTTTCTCTTTACTTTTTTTTTCTTCAATCTTTTTATCTGGTGAATGCCTTGTTAAAAGTGAAGCAGATATTTCCTTTTTTTGGACGTCTTCCTTTTCCTCGTAAGCTATAATTTTTTCTTGTCCTGTATGTATTTCAGAAGATTTAATTTCTTTTTTTTCTAATGAAGTTGTAGCTTTGTGATCAACTTTAGATGTAACAACACTATCGGTTGTAACAAAGTCAGCTTTTTTTAAGGCACTCGTATCTTCTAGGAGTTTTAAGGCCTCTTTTGGATCACCTGTAAAGGTTCCTGAGTATATTTGGGATTCACTTGTTAGTTTTCTTGTATGCTCTTCATATCCTTGCGTCGTTACTTCTTCACTTTTCTCCTTTTTGGTCACCGTCACTGTTTCAAATTCTTTTTTTGTTTGACTGTCCTTCTTCGATAACTTGCTTGTAGCTTTTGGAGAAGGTGACTCACTTTTGAAACTAGAAGATCTAGAATCAGAATCTCTTGAAGATCCTGGGCGTTTAGTAAATGGTTTTGGTGATTCTTCTTTAGAATCCCGACGTTTGGTGAGCGGAGTTTTTGGTACTTCCTCTTTAGAATCTCTTCGCTTAGCGAGTGGAGCTTTTGGTATTTCTTCCTTGGACTTTTCTCTTTTTGGAGTGATTTTCGTAGATGATTCCGTAGTTTTTTTTGTAACTAATTTTGGCGATTCTTCTTTAGAATCACGTCTTTTAACTCCAAATTTAGAATGTATTTCTTCTTTAGAACTTTCTCTGCTTGGAGCAAGTTTTGAGGTGGATTCTGTTTTCTTTACAGTTGATTTTAGAGATGATTCACCTTTCGAATCTTGACGTTTCAATCCAGATTTTGTTGCAATTTCATCTTTTGATTTTTCTCTTTTAGGTGCAGGTTTAGTTGAAATTTCTTCCTTAGATTTTTCACGTTTGGGAAGAGTCGATTTTTTTATTTCATCTTTAGATTTTTCACGTTTCGGCAAAACTTTAGTTGAAAATTCTTCTTTAGACTTCTCTCGTTTGGGAATAGATGATTTTGGTATTTCATCTTTAGATTTTTCTCTTTTTGAAATTGAAGTTGATGGTAATTCGTCCCTCGATTTTTCCCGCTTTGGCGGCGATTTAAGTGAAAATTCTTCTTTTGATTTTTCCCTTTTTGGTATCATTGATTTTGGTAATTCATCTACAGATTTCTCACGTTTTGGAGCAGTACTTGGTGATGCTTTAGTTTTATCTTCTTTTGGTGGAGATTTAACAGAAAACTCATCTTTAGATTTTTCTCTTCTTGGTATCATTGATTTTGGTATTTCGCCTGTAGACTTTTCTCGTTTAAAAGTACTTGGCGACGTACCTTTTGGACTATCTACTTTTGGAGGAGATTTTATCGAAAATTCATCTTTTGATTTTTCTCTTCTTGGAATCATTGATTTTGGTATTTCAGGTATAGATTTTTCTCGTTGTGGAGCTGCTGGCGATACACCCTTTGGACTATCTACTTTTGGAGGAGATTTTATCGAAAATTCTTCTTTAGATTTTTCTCTTTTCGGAATCATCGATTTTGGTATTTCAGGTATGGATTTTTCTCGTTTTGGTGCAGTAGAAGATACATCTTTTGCAACTTCTTCCTTAGGTGGAGATTTTATTGAGAATTCTTCTTTCGATTTTTCTCTTCTTGGTATCATTGATTTTGGTATTTCGCCTGTAGACTTTTCTCGTTTAAAAGAACTTGGCGACGTACCTTTTGGACTATCTACTTTTGGAGGAGATTTTATCGAAAATTCATCTTTTGATTTTTCTCTTCTTGGAATCATTGATTTTGGTATTTCAGGTATAGATTTTTCTCGTTGTGGAGCAGCTGGCGATACACCCTTTGGACTATCTACTTTTGGAGGAGACTTTATCGAAAATTCTTCTTTAGATTTTTCTCTACGTGGTATCATAGATTTTGGTATTTCACCTAAAGATTTTTCTCGCTTTGTAATACTTGGAAATTCTTCTTTTGATTTTTCACGTCTTGGTATCATAGATTTTGGAATTTCATCTTTGGATTTTTCTCGTTTCGGTGCCGTGACTGATTCTTTTGTCTTTTCATCTTTATGAGGTAGTTTAACTAAAAATTCTTCTTTGGATTTCTCTCTTACAGGTATCATAGATTTTGGTATTTCGCCTGTAGATTTTTCTCGTTTTGGACCAGAAGGTGATTCTTTCGCTTTGTCTTTAGGTGACTTTATTGAGAATTCCTCTTTTGACTTTTCCCTTACTGGTATCATAGATTTTGGTATTTCATCTTTGGATTTTTCTCTCTTAGGAGGTAAAACTTTGCCTTCAAGTTTTTCTTTCATTTCCATTTCTTGTTTAAGAATTCTTTCAGTTTCTTCAAAGTCTTTAAGCGATTTTTCATCGTCACTTGACGTAGAAATACCTGATAACCTCGCTAGTTCTTTACTCGTCGGTGGTGACGCTTTAGAAATGTCTGTCGTTGTTTGATCTTTAATCATTGTTGTTGAAACATCTTGTATTTTATGTTCTGTTTCTATCAGTGATGTTTTATCAAACCATTTTTCTTCAGAAGTAGTTTCTTTAATTTTATCTTTAATATCAGGTAGTTTTTGTACATGTTCTTCACTAAACTTCGATTCAGACGATAAAATTTTCATATCGTGATGTACCTCTAAGGATGATGGTTTTATTGAAATCTCTTCTTTTAACGCAGTTAATTCTTCAAATTGGGTATCTTTAAGTTCATCCTGTGTTTTAGTTTCTGCTATTGTTGATACAGGTACTTTCATTTCTAGAGATGAAGATTTTATTGAAATAACTTCTTTTGATATTTTGTCAATTTCGAAATCTTTTAAAACACCTTGAGACTTCATTTGTGTTCTTGTGGATGCAGGTATTTTTTCCTCTGTAGATATAGATTTTATTGGAGTATCTGTTTTAGATACATCTGATTTCGGTAAATCTTTCAGAACATCCTGAGACTTAATTTCTCCTGTTGATGCTGGTATTTTTCCCTCCGTAAATATGGATTGTACCACAATGTCTTCTTTAGAAATATCTCCTTTTGATATTTCTTTAATCTGAGAATCTTTTATCACATCCTGAACCTTAATTTCTGCTGTTGTTGAAGCAGGTGCTTTAGCCTCTATGGATAAAGATTTCATTAAAGTTTCTTCTTTAAAAGTATCTACTTTCGGCAAGTCTTTAATTTGATAATCTTTTTTTACATCCTGAGTTTGAATCTCCACTGGTACTGATGGAAGTGCTTTTTCTTCTTTAAGTGAGGGTTTAATTTCAGTTTCTTTTTTAGAAATTTCTTCCTTTGGTAGATCTTTAATTTGAGATTCTTTAAGCACATCCTGAACCTTGATTTCTGCTGCTGTTGATGCAGGTGCTTTAGTCTCCATGGATAAAGATTTTATTAAATTTTCTTCTTTAAAAGTATCCTCTTTTGACAAGTCCTTAATTTGAGAATCCTTTAGTAGTTCTTGAGTTTTAATTTCTTTACTAGCCGACACAGGTGCTTTCACCTCTATTGATGAAGGTTTTATTAGAGTTTCTTCTTTAGAAGAATCTTCTTTGGGCAATTCTTTAATTTTAGAATCTTTTTTTATATCCTGAGCTTGAATCTCCACAGGTACGGATGGAAGTGCTTTTTCTTCTTTAAGTGAGGGTTTTATTTCAGTTTCTTTTTTAGAAATTTCTTCTTTTGGTAGATCTTTAATTTGAGATTCTTTAAGCTCATCATGAACCTTAATTTCTGCTGCTGTTGATGCAGGTGCTTTAGTCTCTATGGATAAAGATTTTATTAAAGTTTCTTCTTTAAAAGTATCCTCTTTTGACAAGTCTTTAATTTGAGAATCCTTTAGTAGTTCTTGAGTTTTAATTTCTTTAGTAGCCGGCGCAGGTGCTTTCACCTCTATAGTTGAAGGTTTTATTAGAGTTTCTTCTTTAGAAGAATCTTCTTTTGGTAATTCTTTAATTTTAGAATCTTTTTTTATATCTTGAGCTTGAACCTCCACTGGTACGGATGGAAGTGCTTTTTCTTCTTTAAGTGAGGGTTTTATTTCAGTTTCTTTTTTAGAAATTTCTTCCTTTGGTAGATCTTTAATTTGAGATTCTTTAAGCACATCCTGAACCTTAATTTCTGCTGCTGTTGATGCAGGTGCTTTAGTCTCTATGGATAAAGATTTTATTAAAGTTTCTTCTTTAAAAGTATCCTCTTTTGACAAGTCTTTAATTTGAGAATCCTTTAGTAGTTCTTGAGTTTTAATTTCTTTAGTAGCCGGCACAGGTGCTTTCACCTCTATAGGTGAAGGTTTCATTAGAATTTCTTCTTTAATTTGATAATCTTCTTTTACATCCTGAGCTTGAATCTCCACTGGTACGGATGGAAGAGCTTTTTCTTCTTTAAGTGAGGGTTTTATTTCAGTTTCTTTTTTAGAAACCTCTTCCTTTGGTAGATCTTTAATTTGAGATTCTTTAAGCACATCCTGAACCTTAATTTTTGCTGCTGTAGATGCAGGTACTTTTGTGTCAATAGATAAAGGTTTAATTGGAGTTTCTTCTTTAAATACACCCTGAGTTTTAATTTCGGTTTTTTTCGTAATATCAGATTTTTGTTCTTTAAATGATGATAGCATTGTGACTTCTTTTTCTGAGAATTCTTTGGTTTGTACATCTGTCAACTCACTTTGAACTTTACTTTCTGTTACTACTGTTGTATCAATTTTTTGCACTGTAGGTGGCGATTTAATTGAAATTACTTCTTTTTGCACGTCTTTCACATGCAAATCTTTTAATACATCTTGCGCTTTAAGTTCTTTTGATAATGATGAATCAATTTTCTTTTCTACTGGTGGAGACTTTAGAGAAAATTCATCTTTGGATTTTTGTCGAACAGGAATATGCGATTTAGGTATATCATCTTTAGATTTTTCTCTCTTTGGTGGAGACATAACTCCTGATTTTCGTCTTTCACTCTTTGGTGGAGATTTCAAAGAAAATTCTTCTTTCGATTTTTCCCTTTTTGGAATAAGTGATTTGGGTACATCATGTTTAAGGGTTTCTTTTTTGGCAGATGTTTTTTCAGGCGATATATCTTTTCCTTTTTCTGTTTTAGTTTGGTTTTTAACAGGTACTGCTTCCTTCGATTTTTCTGATTTAGGTGAAAACTTTGAATCTTCTTTTGATTTGTCTTTTTTAGGTGGAGACTTTGAAAGCGGAGATTTTGATTCCTTCTTTGGTGGAGATTTTGAAAATGATTCTTCCTTCGATTTTTGTCGTGCTGGGACAGACTTTGGTGACGTTTCTTCTTTTGATTTTTGTCGTGTTGGGATAGACTTTGGTGATGTTTCTTCCTTGGATTTTTGTTTGGAAGTAACTGGTTTAGGCGAAGTTTCTTCTTTTGACTTCGCCAATTTTGCACTAGCAACAGGAGATCGAGATTCAGCAGCTTTTTGTTGTTTTGTTACATTTTCTTGCATTTTTGTTGCTTTTGCTTTACTTTCTTTTTCGCCATCAAGTTTGGTAGGTGATTTAGTTTTTGTTTCTAATTTATCAAATTTCTTTGTTTCAGGTATATCAGTTTTATCGGATTTGCCAACTGTTTCTTTGGTAAGTAAATCAGATTCTACCTTGCTTTCAATGTGTTTTTGTTCAACTTTCACACTAGTTTTCTTCTCACTATCTTTCTTTTCTAATTCATCTTTCATTTCTTTTACTTCACTTTTTAATTCTTTTTCTTCTTTACTTATTTTCTTTTCACTTTTTTCTTCCTTAGAATCTTGCTTTTTACTAATTAAGTCTTTTCCATCCTTACTTTTTCGCCGTTCTTCTTTCTTTTCCTCTTTTACAGCTTCCTTTCTTCCAAATAAATCTTTTTCATCTTTACTTTTCTTTCGCTCTTCTTTTTTGGTCACATCATCTTTATCTATCCGTTTATCATCTTTTATTCCCTTAAATAATTCTTTATCCTCTTTACTTTTTGTTTTTTCACTTTTTTCCGTCATCTTATCTTCTTTTTCTTCTTTTCTTTCTTCCCATGTTTTTACATCAATTTTTTCAATCTTACCTTTAATTTCCTTCTCATATTTTGCTTTTTCTTCTAGAATTTTCTCACTCTCCTCAAATACTTCAAATGATCTATCATCTTCACTAGACATTGAAATACCTGATAATCTAGCTGTGGCAATTCTCGCAGATTCTTGAGATGATTGACTTTTTAATGACCCTCTAGCAGCAGTTGTTTCTCTTTGTATTTGCTCTTCGAAATAATGTGCTTTTTCGGCAACTGTACACTCGGACATATCCACGGTTGGACCCATATCAATAGGACTTTCATGGCCCATTTCATCTTCACTACGCTCTCGTACTTCGCTAAGACACTCACTGTCACTATCGTGATATGTAAGTTGAGATGCATGTGAAACTTCAGACTCGCTGCGTTGAAAACTTTCGCGTTTACTACGCGCTATATCTTCCCAGAAACGACGTTTTTCAGAATATGTTTTCTTCTCGAGGGCTGATGGCGAAAGCTGCATTTCTTGCATGGAATAACTAGCATCTACGGATTCTAAAGGAGCAGCTGATTGATCTTTTTGGGCTAGCAGGCTACCAACAGCATCTAAAACAAGCAAAAAAAAATTCGTGATCGTGTCACAGCTTTTTTTTTCAATAAAAATTTTCATACAATGTAAATAATTTCTTTTACTTTAAAAGTTTTTTAAATTGTTTTACTAATATCTAATTATTTTGTGATTTTTCATTTAATTTGTAATTCTTAATTTTTGATTCTCAATTTTTTTCATTTACACATAATTAAAATTGAAATAAAAATTGACAGTTAACTTCATCATGATTTTGTATTAAAAAATATTAAGTTTTTTCGCCTGATTTTAAATATTATATTTTTATAGAGTATTAGTAGCATTTAATTTTAATGATGATTTTTCAGATATATTTAAAAAAATTCAGAATACATGTGATCATAGTATGGCAGTACTGAAATAATAATGTCTCTATAAGTTTTAACATATTATCGTTTATTTCATTTAAGAAGTTTTACATGAACAGAAACAGCACCAGCAGATCGGCTGCATTAATGGCTGCAAGCTCGTAATCATTCCCCATATAAACGCGCCTCGAAGAAAGATCAAGAAGCAATAAAGCAGCATTCATTCTTGCTTTCTTTTAATTATTAAGATACTTAATATTTGAATATATAGTAAATTTATACAATAAATATATTTATAATATATCTCTATTTTTATATACATAACGATTTTATAGAACATATAACTTTAATAATGAATTCATAACAATAATAGCAATAATCTGTGATATAATTATTCAACATTTAATGTATAATTAATTTATATAAATTTTTTATAGACAGCTCATTTCTTATACGTTGAGGTTTTGAATTCAATGAAAATTACTCACAATTTATTGTTTAATGCAGATCTGTACATAGTTTTAATATTTTTACTCTATCTTTATAAGGCAATTTTTAATTATTATCATCACTTTAATTTCAAATAGTTATAACTATTAATCTAAAATTTTTTAAGATAAGGTAAATCTGAATTCAGCAATAATAAGTAGTAACTCAAATTAAATTCTTAGTCTCATTGTAACTATTATCGCAAAGTATTCGATTATTGATTCATCGTTAAGTTGTATGATGTAGACACTTTTGACATTGCTTAGAGCGTTAATATCCCATTTTGTTGTCTATGATAATGTCGAGGACGGCAGTTTTTTCTGCAAGCAACAGATAGACACATAGAAAATTTAGTAAGTTAATCCGGAACGAACGGAGAGCAATAAATAGCTCTTATTTCGTTCATTACATTTTTTTTAACTTATACAATATCAATTATAATGCTGAATGTGAAATCACGTTCTTATATATATTATTCGATTATGTAACATCATTTAACGATAAAAAGATTAAATAGAATATTTAAATTATTTAATTGATGACCTAAAATTTTGTAGCTATGATATTTGAGAAAAGAGAAACGTGCGTTCAAGAGGAAATCATTTTAATTTACATTCGATATTTATCACAAAAAAATTGAAAAATATTATTTCCATATAAAAGTTATAGTGTAAAGATCAACTGAATTTTTTTTCAACTCAATCACAATTTTGAGTTGATAATATGTATATAAAATTTACGGATGTCAAATATTTAAATATATAAATGTCTAAAATATGTTTTATTTTTAATATTTAAATTCCTATAATACTAATAAAATCTCATATCTGTTTTGTTTTATAAAACAAAATTCAAATTTTAAGCATTTCTCGAAAATATGAAGAAATAAGTAATTTTAAATATTTTATTCTGCATCGCACAAATAACGCAATATCTTTGATTTTTTTTTACAAAATTAAATTATATGCTCAAAAAATATCGCTTTTGTAAGTAAAATATTTTTAAAAATTATTTTGTATTTTCAATTTTGATTATACATCAGGTACAAGTAAAGATCTTTAGTATCAGAGATCACAATTTCATTAAAAATATTGTATATACCTATAATTCAAAAATAAAATGTCTTTAAGAAAATAATATGCAAAGTTGTACAGAATTTTGTAAAATATTACAATTATTATTCTGTACTTCACTGTTCATCAGAACTTTATTTTCCTTTATACAAATGAAATAAATTTCATTATGCAATTGCAAGAAAGTAATACAGGATATTAAACAAATAAAAGTCTTTCTAATTATTCGATATCTTCAACATCGGTATGACTATCGCTAATAGCATCCTCGGGTTCTTTAACCGTCAGCTTTTGTTCCATTTTATCAATGTTTCTCATAACGATTTGCGATGCTGCCATGAGATCGTAGTCATTGTAAGATTCTCGCATACCGCAAGCACCTTCTGCATCATCATCTTCATCGGATGCTTCCATATCTTCAGTGTCTGTTTCGGGCATAACAATAATGTCTGGTGTATCAGAAGGCAAAGACATAGCTTCATCGATCGACATTTGATTTCTAACTTCAATAGAAAATGGTCCATCGCCTTCTTTTGTTGTTATTGTCTCGCCATTGAAACCGTTGAGTATATCGGTTCTAGCTTTTATCAAAATGGGTGTTTGAACTTCTTCATTTTCGTCGTTTGATAAATCTTCTAAATCCGTTTCACCTTGATGTAATAAATTATCAACCGTTAAACTTCCACGTGGTACGGCACCTTTATTTATTTTTTCAATAAAATCATTATTTTCAGGTTCACTTGTTAATATCTCATCGACATCGGTAAGATTTTCAATGAAACTATTACGACGATCACCACCGTATGATGAATCATCACTAACGTCTAACGTTACAGAAATTATCGGATGCAGCAAATTATTATTATCATTACCATTAGTTGTTATTGGTAATTTAACATTATGATTAGGTGTCGAAACTCTTGATGTTAATAATTCACCTTCAGAATCCGTGTCGGAAAAATGTAAAGATGTATTGTTAATCATAGCATTAAGACGACGTCGTGTCGATCTTGCTTTACGTTTAGCTTTCGCACCAGTCGATGCTGTATCAATTTTCGAATTTATAATATTACAACTTGTTGATTTACATTCACCATTGACGCATTCATTGTTAACACATTGACCAACTTGACAATCAATTTTTTTAAGATTGTCAAGCTCATTCGTACTATCATTATGTTCCGATATCAAAACTTCTGGTGAAGTAACGTTGTCTTGCATCGTTGTTGTTTATTTTTTTTTATTTACTTTCAAAATCTCTTGATTGTTGCAACGCTCGTGGCTGTTTTTTTAATCGTGTACTGCGCCTTCGTAGAGTTGCAGCTGATATCGGTTCCTGCTATCTGGCGCTCGATAATGTTATATTAGGGGAATAACTTAAAGTACCTGAAAAAAATTCAAAGTAAAGAGGAGGAGTGTAAAAACTTTTTCGGATGGATTTTCACTTTGGTTAAGGGATTAATTTTTAAACAAAAAAACGTTTGCTTTTAATTAATAAAACGTTAAATGTGTGTTGAAATAATAATGCATTTAATAAAATTGGTGTATAAAAAAATATTAATATGTGCTTATAAAAGTGTAAGTATAAGGAAAATATAAATGTGCAAAACTGTTTTAAAAAGCCAAAGTGAATAAATAATTTTGAAAAATACACCACATTGGATAAAAATGTTATAGTTAATGAATGACTTTAATAATACAATCAAACGAAACATCAAATAATTTTCAGGATTATTTTTCAATATTAGTAATTTAAAAAGACAAGCACATCTTAAATTCTATTCTTTAAAATTTTGTATGACTAACGTTTAACGCGTTAATCGATTTCAACTGTTCTAACTGTTATAAGTCATCAGTTGCTCATGCAATAGTGAACATGTTTTACGAAATGTTACGTCATAAAATCTTACTTCAGAAACTTTGATTATAAATCAACTTGTTAAAATTCATTTCGAGTGTTAATTAAAGAGATATTTAATAATGATAAACAAAAGTTATATCGGTATTAATCATAATCGTAATTTTGGAGATACATGAATAAAACAAAAACACTTTTTACAATTTTAAAAAAAAATTTTTAAACAACTTTTAATATTCTAAAATGAAAATTTTATAATTAAATTATTAAATGACGTAACACTGAACTTTTAAAATATTTGAAAATAATTCAATACATGAGCGTAATATCTTAATAAGATGCACTTGCTTTAAAACAGTTCCATCCACGTGGTTTTCAAATGAACAAAAATAAATGTAAAAAAAATAATGAATAGCGAGAATATGAAAATGAATACTGCACTCACGTTAATTAGTATTTTAGTCACAAATGACAATAAACTTCCAACTGACTTAGGAAAAATTCTGGTTTTATTTTTAGGGAGCGACGATGTTACAATTTGTACACGTTTTAGCTTTAACAAGGAACAAACGCGGTCTGGGCTGAGGGTCGGTCGGTAACTACAAAGCCAAGTACCGGAACCTTGCGAGAATTTGTTGATACTCTTACTGGATCTTAATTTAATTATGTGAAACCTTATGTCTTACTACCTTAAGCCATAAGAGGATTAGAATTTCTTTTTTCTTTCTAATGAAGAGAGAGAAAGGAAAAAAACATGAGGAAAGGGAATAACAAAATGAAATCATCCATTCGCACACGCATTCGATGAATATAATTTTGGTATTTGGTACAATTCGATAAAATTGATTTTTTTTTTCATTAAACGCCATGGTGATGTTTTATTAGATGAAATCCTGTTAGTTTTGTTTCGTTTTAACATTTTGACGAAGCTATCGCATAACACATCTAATACAATTTTGAAAGTAAAAATAATAAACATAAATTTCAAGTTCGTCTGATAATGTAAAGAAGTTTTGAGAATTTTTTAAAAATTTCAGTTAAAAATTCATAAAATATAATTGAAAGATAATAATTGAAAGATTTAAATTTACGTTTCTTACTTTTTATTTATATTTTATGAACTTTTTGTTTTTCTAATCATACTATTGTTAATAATCTTGACGTTGATGTTTGACATGGATTTTGTTTCTAAACGTATTAATTTACTATTGGTTCTATGTTATGATTATCTACTTATCGTACAAAAATAATGAATTGTTACATGTTAATGTTATTTCACACTATATTATGTAATAGGTTATTATAGGTATATACAATTAGACGATTTCCTCTTGTACGCTTTGTTTATGTTAAATGGAAATACATTGAAAAATTAGTAAACATAAAAATTAATCATACCTGTTTGTTCTTTTTGGAGTGTGTCAGTAATGAATTTCTTCTCTGTCGGTGAGGTACGTTTCGGTTGATCACCCTTTTCCTCATTGTAATCAATTTTGTAACTTGATTTCAAAGAATCAATCTTTTGGCTTACGATGTTTGAATCTTCAATGCCTGGCGTTATTAAAAAGTTAATATTCAATTTTACAAAATTCAAAAGCATCAAAGGCTTATTAAATATATTAAATAGAAATATTTCTTACAATAATTTTTTTAAATCAAAAATCATTAGTGAATTATAAGACAAATACATTGATTTATTTTTTAAATAACAAATTTTTATGAATAATTTTCTTTCCGATGACTATTAAAAATAAAATTTATACCTTTGTATGTTTCTTCGTATTTAATTTCTGGAAGAACGATGTTAAGTACGCAAAGCGGTTGCTGAGCTGGTTCACCTTTGGCAACTTTTGGCTCTCTCATGAACATCATCCTAGCCACAGGATCTAATTGTGGATCTTTAACTTTGACATGGAACGAAAGTCTATTTTGTCGGAAGGCTTTGAATGTGAATTTGAGTTGTACACCAGACTTTGTTACTGGAATTAAGTTGCCACTAAATTCTATATAAAGATCTTTACCATCGAGTGTCTGAAAAAAATAACATAATTAATAAGATGATGTATAAACAAATATGAAAAATTGATTGTCAATTTTTATTATCAAATTGACGCACCTCGACATCACGGCTCTTGACAATTTCCGCAAATTCTTCTTGCTTTTCCAGAGTAGGAACTCCTTCTTTGTTATCTGTCATACATAAGATTCTTAAAGTTGCTTCGATTTCTTCCATTCGTTTCGAGTAAATGACAAAACTGCAAATAAAAAGAAACAATCCCGTGTTTATTGTTAAATAATATCAATAAAAATATAATCTTCAAAATATTTTGTAGAGAAAAAACTAACTTCGTTATAAAAGGTACAAAGAGCGATTCTCTATACAAATCCGTTGCCATTTTTGGTACTTCTTGTATATTTCTACAGTCCATGAGCCAAAATCTTGCCGAAACATTTGTGGTGAAAGAAACGCGATCGTTCATAAAATTTAAAGGCGTTGAACCGGTAACGTCTTCCCATTGTGCTTCGCTTGTACCACCAGCTATGCTACAGAGCAAACGTAACGTCGGCGTTTCACCGCCATAATGATTGATCATACCTTTATTAGCAGCTTGTGGTACGGGTAATGTTAAGCTTATTGGTTTATGGAATTTACGTCTACGGGGCTCGATTGTTATTACTGGCGAAACTGCAACGCAGTTACCTAGAAGCTTCGCTGTCAATTCTGCTGGAATTACGTGTGCCTAAAATTTAAAATTTTATTTTTATGTTAAAATATTGATTTTATTCGATAAAAAATGTTAAATAAAAAAAAGCTTAATTTTTCATAATATATATGAAAAAATTTAAATGCATTCTTTTTAAATAGCAAAATAATAATCATAAAAAAGTTATTAAAAAGTATTTATACCTGCAGGCCAACTTTAATTTTTTTAGTTAAAGCACCAGGTGGGAAAACAGCTTGGACAGTGTTAGCAACACTTGAAATTAAAATTCCACCTTCGGCGCCGATAACGTGTACTTCTTGCTTGATACGCGTAGCAATAGCAAAGTATTGCGGAAACTCTGTCGTTAATATACGCGTTATCCTACCCGAATGAAGGGCACCCATTTGAGCATCTAAAAATTAATATATGAAATTTAACAATTTAATAAAATTAATAAAGCAAATAAATTATTATATTATATTTAAAAAGATTAATTACCATACGGAGTATTTAATAACGTATCGTCATTATCAGCAGAATTATCATGTTCTTTCCACGTTTCCCCATTTTCACTGCGTAAAATAATGATTTCTCGTTCTTTGCCGCGAACAGAAGCAAAATGAGGTATGTCAATCAAAACAGGTCTGAAAATAAATGAACAAATTTTTTATTAATATTAATAGTTTTAAGTGTATTTTTTTAATAGCTCTTGAAAAAATGTCTAATTTCTTAATCTACTTACCCTAAAAATGAAGCACCTACAGGTCCCATTTCAATGACACGAGTAGCTAATGATTCACCTTCCATCAAAGGTGGCGGATTAGCCATTTTACTAGGTTTAACAAGACGACATGTAACTCGTATTGGCATTGTTGCACGTCTTGGTGGGACTATTAATCGTATGCCACTGTGTCGGCAGCCCTTCATTGTGCCACCCCTAGCATCCACCAAGAAACTCACAAGGAACCTAAATAATTCAAGTTTATTTAATTACTTTTTTTTTCTTTTTTAATATTGATTTTTACATTAAATCAATAGATTGCATTATTTAAGGGTTTTGTGTTTTTAAAAAAAAAGTTTTTGGGTAAACATTTAATTTACAATATTATTGTGCAGTAACAAAATAATAAATAAATAAAAGATTAAATTTATTATAACTTTCAAGAAATTAAATGTGATATATTAAAAAAAATAATCAAATATAAATAGTAATGCAAAACTATTCTATTATGAAATAATTTCATTCATAAAATAATACATGAAATTAAAACTAAGAACGAACAAAATGCCATTCTCCAGTAATATAAAGCAGTGTATTTGCTGAAAAAATGTATTTTTTATACTAACGATTTGAAATGTGGTCTGCATTAGCATGGAAATACAAAAATTACAAATGTTAGTATGTAACTTGTTAGTATTTTTCAATAATTTAATAAATCTAACAATTAATAGAATTTTATCACCTTGAAAAATCGTTGCTGTCAAAGTTTTCAGCAGAGCAATAATTGCTGCTCTTTACGAATTCCTGTTGATCTTCTTTGGTAACTACAATGAGAATACACAGTTATACGTTAAAAAAATCCTAAAATATAGTATGATTTTGAAATAATCTAAACAAAAATATATATTACCTTGTCGATGTACAGGATCATCTCTTGTCACGTCGATAGGTAAGGAATCGTCTCTCAAACTCTTCATAAGATCAGCGGTTAAGTATCGGTATGGCTGCTCGCTTATCAATGCATCCGAGCCTAGTAAATATCAAGAATCTTTTTTTGTACTAAATAATATAAATCATCTTATCCCGACGTAATAATCAAACGACACATTAAACATTATGATTAATTATTGTATAATTAGAAAATATTTACAAACCTCCTTCGTCATCAGAATCGGACATGAGACTGGTTTCTTGTAAACTTTCTGGAGCGATAACTTTGTACTTTTCTTCCCAATTTTTATTGTCAGGTGTTACGCCATCGTAAGAGAGACCCTTCAGTACTTCCATAACCGAAATGTATCCTAATTTTTGAGCAATGTTCAGAGCTGTTAATCCATCCTGTTAAGATCATATAATTATGTAAATATTTTTACATATCGCTTTTACATAAAGAATTTTATTTTTAATCAATCATATGAATCTAAAAAATAAAAATATATATGTAGAAAGTAGAAAAAAAAGAATAAGTTAATAAAAAAATTACATTAGTCCGAGCTCTATGCGAAGCATTGCCCTCGATAAGTGCCGAGACAATATGAGCGTGGCCTTGTTGAGCAGCTTGATGTAAAGGTGTATAATTTTGTTTGGTTTTAACATCAATTTCTGCATTATGTTTTAGTAAGAAACGTATCATTGAAAGATTTCCAAAATGCGCAGCTACGTGTATCGGTCGATAGCCAGTTTCAGTTTCGCTTTCGACATTAGCACCATTTTTCACAAGAATCGATGCGACGCGTATAAAGTCTTCTTGGGCGCATAGATGTAATGCTGTTAATCCATTCTACAAAATTATTAATACATTTTTTAATTAATTTGTATTTGTATTTTATATTAAATTTAAGACATAAAATGTCGAAAATTTTAAAAATAATTTAATTTTAAAAAAGTTTTTTTATTTATACATAAAATAACGACATTGCGATAAGCAGTAAAAAAAGTAAGATAATCATAGTTCAATAAAGAATCGCCCTTCTAAAATTTATCCTATTTCACCATTACTACTATCAGCTTATATCTATTTGTGTTTTTCTTAAGAAGACCATCAAGTTCATAAACTAGAAAACATTGGCATTATGTACGAATGTTAAAAACCTTGTGCAAATAGATCAATATCACATATTTACTTTTAAGGTAAATACTAAAATTTTAAATAATACTATAATCTTTCTTTTATCAAATAAAGAAAGATTTTTTTTTAATTTCAGTTTTTTCTTTGTAAATAACTAATAATAACAACTATCTGTTTAATAATTAAAATTTTGAAAAAATAGATTATTGAAAAGTCATCGAGCTTAAAAAGTTGCTCACCTTTGCTTTATGATTTGGATCAGCCCCATGTTCGATTAACAAGTTCGTCATGTCGTAATGACCTTTTTGAGCGCTCAAGTGTAATGGTGTAAAACCTGCTTTAGATTCGACATTAGCTTTAGCGCTATGTTCCAATAATGTTGATGCTATGTCCATCTGTTAAAAAAATTTTTTATGTTAAAGTTATTTTTAATTATGATTTTAATTGATTAAATTTTTTAAAAGTTTGAATTATGTAAAACAATATTTTTAAAATTTACCTGATTTTTTCGTGCTGCAATATGAAGTGGCGTTTGTCCATTTTGTGACGCTAAATGAGGAGAAGCACCTTTTTCTAAAAGTAATTGTGCGACGTTTGGATGATCATAATGACAAGCTAATAATAATGGTGTAATGTCATTCTGAAATATGATTGAAAAAATTTAATTTTCTCCAAAAAATAAATTATCAAAACATTAGTGAAGCAATAAATAATCTTACCTTTCCCTGAGCATCAAGTTTACTATCCTTTTGTAGTAATATCTTAGCCACATTCATATTTCCGTATTTAGCAGCAACGTGAAGGGGTGTAAAGCCATTTTTTGTTGTTGCCTTAACCGACGCGTTGTTGTCAACTAAAATTGCGGCCACCTGATAAAAATAAAAATTTTAATACACGTTCGTTTTAATGTATTGGACAACCAAAAAACTCACGCAAGCTGGCGACATTTTTTTTTCTGCAATTAATGGCACGATATGTACAAATAAAGTAAAGAAAAAGAAGCAAATTATAAAATGAGAATGTGCATGAATACTAAAAACATAAATTTGAAAAAAAAAAAGAAAAAGAGAACGAAACAGAAGGAAAAATAAGCTTACCTGCTAAATACAATAGATGAAAATCATAAAATGTTGTTCTACAACTAATAATAAACCACGTAAGATAATATAATTCAATTTTGTGGTGCTAAAAAAATGATATTTAAAAATAAGATACTTAAAAAGATACTTAAAAATATCGATAAATTAAGTATAATCATAAAATCCTTGAATTTTAAACTCATGCTGCATCGTAATTTTACAGATTAAAAACAAATAATTAATTACAAAATGTTTACATGGAAATTATGCACCAAGCAACATAATGAATGATAACGCACAGTATAAAGAAACATAAAAGATGATATATAAACAACAACTTTATTAACATGTAAATTATAAAACAAATGAACCAAACGAGAAAAAAAAGATCATTGTACAGATAAGAAAAAAAAAATAAGTAAAACAAGTGGCTAGTGAAACGGTGAAAATGATATTATCGTAGTCGATGAATAAAAAAGGAACTAAAAATCAGTGCTTATAAACGATCGCCTGACTGTACAAAATATAACTCAGAATTAAAATAAAAAATAAGATTGTAGTTCAGAGAAAAAAACTTAATTAAATTAAAGTTTTGATTCGCTTTCAAGGAGATGTGAAAACATCGATTAATTAAATAAATATTCATTTGAACACGTTTCATCTTTAAAATATTATTCTATCATAAAAACATCTTTGATCTATTATAAAATTTGGAAATATATGAACAATATGCTCCAACATTTGTTTATTCAACATCATTAGAAATTGTTAATTTATTCTTTTACGAATTTCTGTTCTCTACTCCAATAACAATAGGCAGTGTTAAGTGCATAACAATGACAAAAAACATTAACTGACAATGCATATCTTTCACATCTCCTTTGACTTTTTTTTCTTAAAAACAAAAAGACGTATCGTCGAATAATTGTAACAAAGAAAAATCGTCAGATCAAAATTTCGCGTCGGCGGTTCCAAAATAGGAACCTAAAGTTAATTAAATTGATGTAGTCAGCAATCTTGGCAATTTGAAAACGCTCGTCGGGCGTCATTATTACCTCCTCTTGTCCTTCCTTTGCCGCAATATGCAAAGCCGTGTACATGTCTTTAGTTGTTGTATCGACAGCTGCACCGTGCTGCAACAATAGCATTACAATGTCGACGTTGCCGAGTCGCGATGCTATGTGTAATGGTGTCTGTTGCTCCTAAAGAAATAAAATCAGAAACAAGAAATTTTAACGATTTATTTATTTACAAATAATTGATTATCGTTAATATCTGAAGTTATGATTATATATTGCAAGGGGTTGATGCAGGTAAAAATTAAGTTCTTTTAAAATTAATATTTTATGTTCATTTTTTATTAATTTTTTAGTATGATTGTTTTAGTAATGAGCAATTTTAAGTTCCATTATAAACTTTTATGCATTAATTTTCAAATCTAATTTTAGATCATCAATCTTTAAACATTGATTTTTAATTTTTATTTTCAGGCGATATTTGCTTAAACGTATCTCATTTTTTTCCAACTGAATGTTGGTAACTTTTTTTAACCAAAACATAAAATATCATATGGAAAATATGTACAGGGGTATAAATAATGCAAATTTTAAGAAAAATATATCTTTGAAGAATTGATTGAAAGATAATTATTTACATGGTATTGTTTATTCAGTAGTAACAAACGAGTTTTCAAGACGGGTTGTTTCTACTGTTTCTAAATATCATCACACAATATACATCATCAATATTATACATTTCTACGATTTTGTTAATTCTAAGAAAAAAGAGAAAACAACTATTTTCTTACTTTATTTTTAAAATTATATAGTAAGAAAATATTAAAAAGTAGCTATTTTTAGTAATTAATTCAATAGCTTTTAAAAATTCTAATAAAGAGGAAAGAATTATCTACAAAATTAAATAAGTTTATGAAAAAATAACAGTTTAGAGCTACTCAAACAAATCGTAGAAAAAATAATTTGTTCATTTGCTTACGGCCTCCAAACTCACCCTGGCGCGAGCATCGACCTTTGCCCCGTTTCTTAATAATATCCTTATAATGTCTGTTTGATTGGCTCTGGCGGCCAAATGTAAAGGTGTTTCACCGCGCACTGTCGGTACATCTGGATTAGCTTCATGCTGCAGTAGAAATATAACGATGTTCATGCAGCCCATGAAACTTGCCACGTGTAAGGGCGTCAATCCAGACTGCAAAATTAGACGAATCTCTAGTTTCTTTTTTTCTTTTTCTTTCTTTTCACTTGTTAATTTCTTGTTTTCAATTTTCTTGTATCCAGATTTTTAAAATTTTGTTGTACTTATAAGTTAAAGACGCGCATTTAGAAATTTGTCCCTTTAAGAACGTAATTATTTTCTTTTTTTTTATTGGTAAGTTTAGATATTTTTGAATACATCAAAAAAGTTTAAATTTATAATAATTTGCCTAAAAATTTTTGTTTTATGCTTATTATTTTATAAATTTTCTACGAATAATCAAAAATGGTTAGTAAATTACTACTATTCATAAAACAAAATTTATAGAAAAATTTTGTATGATTATTAAATTTTACTATTTGTGAAAATCGTGTAAAACATTCTAAGTAATACGTTAAAAACCAATTGAAACAAATCTACTTTACACAAAAAAATCTTTTTTAACCCCACTCATAAAAAAATTTTGTTCACAATAATTAATTTTAATAAATTTGTAAACTTTGAACCAACCTCGGTCGTAGATTCGATAGAAGCTCCATGTTTAAGTAGCAGCTCGACAACTTTAATACGATTCTTTTTGCAAGCTATGTGTAATGGAGTAAAACCATTAAGAGCTCGTGCATTAGGATCGGCTTTACGATCGAGTAAAAGTTTAGCCACTCTGACATGACCACAATGAGCTGCCACATGAAGCGAGGTAAGATAGTCAATTGTAACTTCGTCAACTGGTGCACGATGATACAATAATACTCTGGCTGCGTCAACATGATCTCCTTGAGAAGCCATGTGTAGTGGAGCCAGGCCATTCTGGAAACAATAATTTAGTCAGGTTTTAATTGCAAGATTCAATTTTATTTAAATATTTTAAAGTTTTGTGATATGTGTCGAAATTTTTTTTTTATTTTTCATTTTTACGAGAGTAAATAATTAAGTATTGATATTTAATGTTTAATTTTGACATTATTATTTACTGAATTTTTGAAGTAGTATATTAACTATTTATATAAACAATTATTAATAGTTAGTTGCTAAATTATTTATATAAAAAGGATAATAATTTACACTAGTTTAAGTAGATATGTGACGAGTGCTGTCAGACAACTTTTAAAACTTGTGAGAATTGAAAGGCTTTACACATTCTTGATTGCAAAGTAAATTTTGTGCCTTTATTCATAAGATAAAGTGTGAGCTCTTTGTTTTCTGATTTATTGATATTGACAAAACTTTTTTTTATAAATATTAGTTTGATTAATATTTTCAAATGATTGCGTTATTTTTCAAATAATTTTTTAAAATTAGAATCTATAATGTTGATTAATATAGTTATAATTAAATCTATAAAAAACTGAATTTTTTAAAAATTGTACTACAATTTTTAAAAATAAAATGTTTTTAATCTAGTGAAAATATTTTTAAGAAAAAGTGAAAATAAAAAAGCGTTTATTACCTTCGTTCGTGCGCTGATGGGTGCGGAATTTTCGAGTAATGTTGTAACGCACTGCTCGTGTCCGGAACGTGCGGCACAGTGAAGAGGCGTTAAACCATCTCGAGTTTTAGCGTCGATTATTGCACCATTTTCAAGCAGTATTTTAACCATATTGTTCTTTCCCCATTTTGCCGCTACGTGCAATGGGCTTATATTATGCTGAAAATAATATGTATTTACAATTTTTAACTCAATGTTGAGCGAATAAGAAACAATAAAAACAAATTATGCAATTTAACGAAAAAATTGAGAAGTTCATAATTTGTTATTAATTGTAGGAAATGTAATTTAATTTTTTTAAATAGAAGAAAAACTTAAACTATAAAGAATTATTCAGTGATAAATTTAATTATGCAAAATAAATACTTTGAACTATTTGAAAAAAAATTAAAATAAATATGATTAATTTTAAACACTAAGCAATTAAAAAAAAGAATTAACTTTATGCGCCATTTTACGTACAATCTGTATTGCTTTAGATTTTCTTAAAATTTATTTTTCTTTCTAACAATGGCTTTTTTCAACTTTTAAGAGGTTGATAAATTCATTAAATTTCCCAACTCGTAAAATTTTATCTCTTAACTTATTGTCATTTTAATATGCGGTTATATCGTTCATGATTCGTTTTTGATTAAAGCAAAGTATCCAGTTGCTGGAAACTTTAAAATCAGTCTTAGAACCTGGACAGCCATAAAAATGTAATTGCTGTCCAGTTTTATATCAGCCATTAAATTTTACTCATTAGTATTCTAAACTCATCTTTTAAATTTACATCAAGCTTTAACTGTATCCAATATATTATATTCTTATAAATATAATCATATTTTGTAATTTTTATAAAGGATTCGTATCTTTAATATGTTAAATAACTGAATAAATAAATAAGCAAGGATAAATTTATTAAAATGAGAACTTAAAAAAAAATTAAGTTTAAAATAAATATCAGGTATATCGACTATCTTACCTTAGCTAAATAATTAACATCTGCACCTCGTTTTATAAGTAATCGGGCGATTTCTTCGTTGCCATAATGAGCGGCTATGTGAAGTGGTGTGAAGCCACTCTTTGACGTCACATCTGGCTTGTGGTCGTTCTGAAATATAATCGCGATATTTTTATCCAGCAAACTTTATTACGTTTTATAACTTTTATTTATCATTTCTCATTAATACAGTAAGTACGTACGATTGTTACCTTTATTGAAAAATTAATTTAAAAAAATATTAAGTTTGCTTTCTGAAATTCATGAGTTATATAAACTTTGAAGCAAGAGTTTTATTTTCAAGATTATTGATAAAAATTTATATTTTCAAATATATTAATAAAAAACATCTGGACCTTAAGTAATGAAATTTTTTCTAGTAAAATGCACAATATAAAAAGCAATCGAGTACATGGCAATGAACTATAAATAACAATAGAAAATAATTAAAAAGGAGAGAAAAAAATGAAAATAAATTATGGATAATCGATGTGTAACCTGTAAAAGTAAGTCAGCTGCCTTGCAGTCATCTTTTTTAGCAGCTATATGTAAAGCTGGCAGTCTCACTTTTCCCTTCGAGTCGTTTTCTAAAAGTACACTAACTACTTTGTCGTGGCCCTGTTGCATCGCCACCGCCAATGGAGTGAATCCGTCCTAGAAAAAAGTTTAAAATTCATGTATTTATTATTTATATGAAGAAACTTTTGTTATCATATGAATAAATTATTATCAATTTCCAGCTTCTTTATGAGTAAACATCATGGAAAATTATACTATAAGGATAGAAAAAACTTTTATTTATATAGTAAATATTTTATAAAATTTTTTAATTTAATTCTGTCAAAAGACATTATACCAAAGTAGTTAGCTGCGTTTTTTCTTTTCTATTAAACAATTAAACACATCGTAAAATTTAAAATAAATTGATAAATATTCAGGTTTGGAAAAATTTTACATTCATTCTAATATCATTGAAATATCTCTTTAATAATAATATATTTTAAAAAAAGCAGTTTTAATCCATATTGAAACTATTCTTTTATATAAGATCAAAAGTCTAATGAGCGTATAGAGTTGAACGTTTTACCTCTGTCGCAAGACTTTGATTCGCCCCGTTATTAAGCAAAAGCTTAACGACTTGATCGTGATTTTCTTGTGCGGCCATATAAAGTGGCGTAAATCCATTTTGCGATTGTATATTAACTGCAGCACCATACTGAATAAGAATATTAACTATTTCCGATTGGCCAGCTAAAAAATAAACATAATAAATTATAGTAAATGTTATTTTAAATATCAATCAATATTTTATTATAAATAAATAAAGCACAATAATATATTTATTTTATTTCATGTAATTTGAAAAATATGAAAATTTTATTTTAAAATCCTATATTTGATATACAAAAGATCCCATTGATTTATCACCTAAAGATGCTATGTGCAATGCGGTGTTCCCTTTTTTCGTCGCAGCATCGACCTTTGCGCCTCTCTTCAAAAGTTCCGTCACGATTTCCACGTGGCCGTCTTTCGATGCCAAATGTAATGCATTTAAACCATTCTGAAAAATATTATTCAATTTTTTTATTATTATTCTATAAAAGGTTTATCTGGATTTTTTATTCAGTAAAATGTATTAGAATGATATATTATTGCTTTAGATTTTCTACTTTATGACAGACGTTATTAATGTTACATTTAGGTCACAAGCCATGACTGTATAAATAAGTATAAAATAAATACGCAAGTCAATAAAATATATTAAAAAACAGGCATAATACATAAAAGAAATGTCTAGTATTAAAAAAAATTTTTTAATTCAAATAATTTTTAAAAAATGTAAAAAAATCATATTTTAAATGAAATTTTTACGTACGATTGTTATCAATTTAAAAAAAAGTACTTTTATTTGAGCTTACCGAGTTGGCTGTGTTAATTTCAAGATCGGTGTCGAGATATTCGACCACCTTTTCGAGGTTACCAGACCTTGCAGCTCGTAGAAATGCCGTCGTGGCGTCGCTCTGGAACAAAAAAAAATCATTGAATAAAGATTAATTAATTATAAACTTTGAGTATTCGATAAATATCAATAATTATAAAGTAGTTAATTATTGTTTTGAAGTCAGTCATTTGTTTTCCCTAAGCATCATTTTGTAATGTATAAATATATAATTTGTCAAATAAAGGTAAAAAGCTTTGATTTAACGAATACCATTTAAAGTACAAGGTCGATTATCAGATTAACACGTAAGCATTGATTACAATATTTAAGAATAAAACTTTATAAGCAACGGTTACTTGCCCACTAAAATTCCATAATAAATAAAATGTTATGTTTTTAAGTGGCACTTAATAACCCTGGTAAAAAAAACATTTTGGACGAAATTTCTAGTCAACGTAAGTCAATATGACACTTATCTAGAAATTCATTGAACAAAATTTTTAGGTAAGTGTCATTTAAACTTACGTTAGCCGGAAATTCTGCCCAAAATATGGTCAATTTTCTACCAGCAAAATTATATTTTAAAAATAAAAAAATAAAATAAAATAGTTAAAGACATCATTAAGGTTATGATTTGGAGATTGTCAGTGGCTCACTCGGTAGAGCGATGGATTCATATAATCTCGAGGTTCTAAGTTCGAATCCCGCTCTCGGCGGCCGATTGATACAAGCATCACTGTACCTTACATATATGCTTTGTTCACAAACACACTGACAACCTCCGTCGCTAATTAGCATAGCAATGATAGCATAAAGCAACGTTAAATAAGAAAAAAAAAGATATTATAAAACGAAAAATTTATTCAATTTAATCTTTTAATTCTTAATTAATTCATTTTGATAAATTAAATGAATAATTCTCATTGCAATAAATTAAAAAAAAATTCGAATTATCAAAACTAATTAATAAATCATTAAAACAATATGTATTTTTCAATAATGTAATCAAAGAAAAAAACTCAAAACAAACTAAAAAATTTTTGGCAAATAAATTGAATGACAAAAAATTTTGAACAACAAAAGCTTTCTCTATTATGCCATATCCCAAAGCTTTGCCACGTCTCTTTAAGTCATGCAGACCACTTAATCCATTAACAGCCTCCACCTTAAAAATCGATATCCCAACCCAACCCCCCCCCCCCCCCTTTCCCTTTCTTTCTCTAATAGAGAAGCTTAGCATACCTTTTTACATAAGCTTTTTCTCTTTCTCTCTCTTTCTCTTTCTCTATTGCATTAGTGACATAGACACAAAAAACGTGACGATAAGCAATGTATCGCTATACAAAAGAAAACGTTATAATAAGACAAAAGAGAAGCAACATGTTCTCTTTGTTTTGGTCTTACAAAATGTTAGGTATGTATAGTACAGTTTTCGTTCTTCGGGAGCTTTTTGAAATTAAATACACTTCAGATAAAGATAGATAGATATAAAGGAATCTCAAGAGAGAGAGAGAGAGGATATACATAGCTGATCGATTTATAGTTCAAGAGGTAGATTTTTTCAAAGTTTATTTTTAAATAATTTAAAGAACGTTTAAATGACAGTGAAAATTTTATGTATATAAATTTGTTTTTTTTTCTTCTTGATCTTTTGTTCTTTTAGAATCGAAATTGCGTTGATTAAATATTTAGTTGTTTTTGTAATTTTTTATTCATTCAGTACTATTTTTTTAATGATTTTAAGAATTTTAATAGAAGTATGATGTTAAAGTTTGTTTTTATTTTTTGTTTTACAACCTGTTATAAAAAAAATATTAAATGTTATTAGAACATAATATTGTAAATTTTGAATAAATTTAATTTTAACTCAACTCTTACAAACAATATATTAAAAATGTTTGAAACTTTATGTAAACGTCAAGCTATATTAATTCATTATAATTGAAATTTTGACAATATCTAAAATATTATGTGAGCATAAGATAAAATTGTTATAATATGATTCCTTTTAATATTACAAAAAATGATCCCATTCGTTATACTGATAAATTTAAGTATAAATAAAAATACCTCATAATTTTTATTAAACGTACAAAAATGAAAAATATACAATCATCCATTTTCGCACAAAGCTTTCAATGAAAAGAAAAAAAAATAATTCAACCAACCTAAATCGACGAGATCTCAAATTCCAACTTACAAAAAAAGCTCATTTTACTGGATCTCTTCTTTAACGTACACAAAGAGGGTCTAATCCATTAAACCAAAAAAAGAGGGAAAAGAAGGAAAAAAAAAGTAAATCGATAACTTTCATCCCTCGTGTGTAAATACGTTCAGCCATTGGCGTAAACCTTAGCGTCACATATACAGCAAAAGCTCACGTAGTGTAAAAAGCCCCAAGTAACAAGCCTCCTTCGGCTCTTTTAAAGCATTAAGATAACGGCAAGTAAATGTGTGCATTGAAGAAAATACGCATACGTTTGCACAACATATAACTTTAATCTATCCCTTATAACAGTTTAAGTTTTCTTCACCCTTGTAGTATTATGCCTTTCAATGAATAAGTTTACCGCATGAGTTGCCTTTTCTTCTGAGAAGGCATGCGCATATTTAAGAAAGTAATTACATTTACGCGATCAAAGATATCTTTTTTTTTATTCTATTCAAATTAGTTTTTTTCTGTGTTTTAATACATGAAAAATTTTGAATTTTAGAATAATTTTTAAAATAATAGATTTAATTTTTTTTGTTAATTAATGAAGTAGTCATTATTCATTTTTTTTAGTTATAGTAAATGTTATTACTCTCTTACAGTTAATAAATAAAATCAATATAATAAAAATATTAATTTGCAATATATTTTTTTATTAATTTTATATTAATTATCATATTAATTTACTAAAAAGAGAATTAAAAATAAAATATTATTAGAATATAAAGCCATTTTATTCTTTAATTTTTTTTTTAACGTTGTATTTTATGCTATCATTGCGATGCTAATTACAACGGAGGTCGTCAGTGTGTTTTTGGACAAAGCACGTGTAACATACAGTGTTGCTTGTATAAATCGGCTGAGAGCAAGATTCGATCTCGGGACCTCGAGATTGAGAATCCATCGCTCTACCGTATGAGCCACTGCAACCTCTGCTAGATTTGCTTTAAAGTGATGTAATAGGGATATGGTTTGAGCATATAGTTACCAACATTGCAATTTCCCGAATTATTAATTTTATTTAAAAATTTTCCGAAGTATTTCTATATTATGCTTTTTATTAGTTAAAATGGAAGGCTATAATATAGATATTTTAAAAAATTTTGGATTATGAATAAAAAATTTGAAAAACTGTAATGTCGGTATTTTACATTCTCTAAATAGAATTTGTTCAGCAGACTAATACGTAAGATAATGCTTTTGATTTACAAAATCTAAATTATATTTATTTAGATTTTTAAGTTGATAAAGAATTTAACTAAATTTTTAAGTGAAATAAAACTGTTTTCAGTTGCAGAAAAGAAATAAAAAACTTCATTTCATTTATTTAACTTATTTTTAAAAGGATAATTGTAAAGTGTTTTTGATCATGTAAAAATCAAAACTATAGAAATTAAAATAAGAAAATATTATTACTAAATATTTTTTCAATAACTATAAAATTAATAAAATATTATAAATATTATTTTCATATATATGAACATATCTCTACAACTTTTAATCTTTTCTTGATATTTTTGAAAAGTCATTTTATAGTTGTTAGTAAGTTACCGAATTATGCACACTATTTAAACTAGGTTCACACCTTTTGTACAATCCGGTTATTCTATTTTTTATTTATTTAGTGACTGTGCCACTAACGGTACAGTAGATATTTCTATAAAACGTAAATTGTTACATAAATAAAATTTCGGAAATTAATGGTTAAAAGTTGTGGAGACTCATATACATAAAAAAATCTGCTAATAATTAATGTAAAAAATTGATAATGTTAATCGGTAGAGAAATCTTTGTATCCTTTAAAATCATTATGTCTTTAAAAAATTAATTCTATATTCTTTTCCGTATTAAACAGTTGACGGTAATTTTTTTATTGGTTTATTTATTACAAAGATGAGCATTATCATCCCTGTAATTTACCGTACTGTATCGTATATTTGTAGTTGAATTCAATTTGAATAAGAAAATAAGTTCATTGAAAAATTGAATATCATATTGATACAAATAAAAGAAAAAAAATTAGAGATATAATAGCTTTTAAGAAACGAAATATTGAATAAGAAAAAATTATTGTAAAAAATGAAAAATTGATTGGTATATATTACAATAATTTTAAATATAGTAACGTTTATCATTCATGTAAAAATTTGGTAATTAAATCAATATTAAAATATAAAATATAAATCTTTATTGAACTTTGTCTAATAAATCATTTTATACTAATAACTAAACTAAATAAAGGAATAATAATGGTAAACATTGCAATCTTTATAATGACAGAAAGAATCTGTTACAGATCAATCGTTATCAGTATATTGGCAAAACGTTCAAAGTTTCTATAATAATGAAGTAAGTTAGACTTATAGAGAACAATAAACCAGTTGTTTAAGTATAATCATTATTGTATTTATCAATAAATATTAGAATATATTATAGATTTCCTTTTAAAATAAGTGAATTTATATTCTTCATGTGTTAAAAATGTGATCAGTAATTGATACAAAATTTATGGAAATTTCTCGTAACTATAAATACTGCTTGGAATTCATATCGACATTGACAAAATAAACGTCAATTGATCAGACGCATCGATAAAGTATACAATGAAACTAAATATTTTATTATTGTGTTTTTCAATATGTTTCAATGTGAAAATTCGTGCTAATAAAATGGAAGATTTTAATTTGCAATTAGTTCAAGTTGTATGTAATTTTTTATTTCTTACTATCCCTGGTAGAAATGTGAAGATAAAAAATGGTGTATATAAAAATTTAAGGTTATTAGTAATAATAATGCCAAAGAAATGGCCATAAAATATTTAAAAAAGTGTTTCCATTTCTACTGGTCATAAAATAATAAAAAAAAACGTTACAATTTCCACCAGGGATTCACAATTGTTATTCTTTCATAATGTGAATTTTTATGAAAGCTTTTCAGACATGGTGAACGGACTCCTTTAGAAGAAGAAATAAAATTATATAACATTAGTGATCCATCATTATATGAGCCTTATGGCTTGGAACAATTAACGAACGTAAGTACCAAATATTAAAGTATTTTTTTTTAAATCTGGAAACAGAATCAACATCATTTTCAAATATTATTTCAATCCATTGAAAAAAAAATCCAAAGATCGGAACTAGTATACTTATTCTTATATAATAAAAAAAATTATTTAAATAACATATTGAATTCTTATATGAATTCGTAGAGGTGAAAGATATACCAGTTTTAAATTTTTTATTTTTTTCACCTGTTTGAATTAACAACTTTCAAGGTTAAGCTCTTTTGACGTTTGTATAATAATTATTTTAATCATTATTACAGTTTTAATCTGCACATACACACCAAGGACACTCACAATTTGAAATTATTATTAAAACAATATAAAAAAAATATTTATTACTATCAAATAATTTATTTAGGTATATTAAATAATAATTATATGAGATTTTTTTATAATTTATATTGTAGTTTAATAGCAATACAAATTATATAAATAAAAATTTTGTGCGCGTGACTATATTTATATTGACTTAATCTAAATCACAGAAACGTACATTAAGTTAGAATGAAAGTTAATAATGTCATTTCTGTGAAACAGTTGGTCATCTATTCGTAGAATGTTTTGCGTCGATAAAAAAACGGCCAATAATTGATGAATTGTCCATTTTAGTTGGTGAAATTTCTACCGGGGGTATTATTAATTTTGTGATGATAACGTATAATTTTTTAGAAGTTTGCAATACATATTATAATTTATCTTGTAAATTTTTATTTACCAAATATTCTGACATGCACAAGTTTACAAGCTACGTTATAAAACTTTAAATTGCCAATTTTCCTGAAACTTTTTATCTGTATTGAGTTCTAAAAAATAATGTATATAGGGTAAGTGTGCCAGTTATCGTTGCCCCCCCGACTACCGTGCTCCTTCGATATTTTAATACATTAAGATAGGTTTAAGCCTTAATCAATAATACAAAAAAATTTTTTAAATATTTTTGAAGTATAATTGAACTATTAGAAAAATAAAAATTTAATTTATCGACGTTTTATATTGTATAAATAATGTTTGAAATTTTTTTAACGTGATTTATGCGTTTTTAGTGCGCGCGTTATCAAAAAGCTTAAGAATTGCATGTTTAATTCAATCATTTAAAGTATTAAAAAATGTATATTCATAATATGTATATGCATTTTACTATAATAAAATACTTACAAATTTCGAAAAAACTTACAATTTGCTTTTTTAAAATATTTTTTATTATTTATTTATAAAATATAGTAACTGGAACAGATTTAAGCATATGATTCAATTATCGTGCACGATAACTAAACCAATTTTTTGGTATAATCTTAGTTATCGTGCCCTCTAACATGTGAGCATCGAAGAAAACATAACCTCAAAAAAAGATAAATCGACGAAAAATGCACGGTATTCGACGCTCGATATTTGATCGAGGGCTTGCTTACTGACAAAACGCATTTAGTTGGGGGCGCGGAAACTGACACACGGTATATAGAAATCTGAAAATTGAGCAACACGGTATTTGACGCATGCATCAATTCTTATATTTTTAATAATATTTCAAATATTTTTCTATACATAATTAATCAATCATGCTTATTAAATAAAAGGTGCTTCAACGTTTATAACTGATATCAATAGTTATCGAGCATTAATAGAAAAATCTGTTTAATTTGATAAAATCTGTAAGAGGTTACGTTAAACCCACGGTAACTGGCACATTTACCCTAGTTTTCTTATTTTGACTGAACTGCATTTTTATCTGTTACAAAAGTTTTTTTTTAGGATCTTTACATATATATTTCGAAAAATTTGCAACTTCACGTGAAAAGACGCTAAAAAAAGTTCTGAAGTCGATATAAGTACGATTAAAAAAATTTGTCTATATTATTTTTTGGTACTAAATCAGAATAAAAAGTTTTGAAAAAATCAGCGATTTAAGATAGGATAGTATTAACTTTTAGTATCCTAAGTGGTCATGTGATTAATTAAATCAATTTACTTACTATTTTTAACATTTATCGTTTTATTCCAAAACAATTTTTGGCCAATTAAAATTTGCAGATATTTCAATTTCGTTTATTTTTCATAATAGTGATTATAAATTGCATATTTAACTAATATTCAATAAATATTCAGAAAATAAAATTAATAATTTTAGAATGGAAAACTACAAGAGTATAAGATTGGTGCAATGTTACGAAGACAATATGATGGATTTTTAAGTTCTAAATATGAATCGAATGATCTTTACGCTCAATCAAGCACAGATATACGTACATTAGAGTCATTACAACTTGTACTTGCTGGACTTTATCCACCTATTCCCGAATTGATGTGGAACAAAAATTTACCATGGTTACCAATAGCTTTTAACTATCCATTAACAAGAGATGCTGCTATTCTTTTCAAACAAACTCGTACTACAAGGTATGTAACTAAAAATATTTGATAGTATGTAATGATATTAGTAAAAGTAATGCTATATTTTATATATTAATGTTTGATTAATCAACTAGGTACCTGAAATTACTAAAAGAAACAACTTACACGCCAGAGTATATTGAAAAAGTAGCAAAATATTCAGATTTTTTGAATTTTTTTAAAAACGAAACTGGAATTACTATCGATCCGCATGAAGTTTTTGATATTATTCAATTTTTCACACCTCTACATATCAATGTAAGTATTTTTTAAAATGTTTTAAAGTTAAAATATCAAATTAACTTTTAATAGTTTAAAAAAATGTTTATAAGCATACATATAAATATAAACGTTTTTACAAAGAATACTAGTATATGTTTAGCAAATTAGATTCTTCACAATTATTCTTTATATTAATTTTATGTTTAATAATTTTTAAAATAATAAAAAATAAAATTCTAGGAAAGAATGAAATTACCATTACCATCTTGGTACAAGGATGAAGTTAAAGATAATTTGTATGAATTAGTCAAGTTTGCAATGGATTCTATTGCGTTTACAAGAAAGTTAACAAAATTATTTGCTGGTCCTTTGGTTAAAAGCTTTTTAGACAATATGAATATAGACAACACTTATGTTAATCCAAGAAAGATTTACTTGTACAGCGGACACGATTCGAATTTAGCTGGATTTTTAAAAGCTCACAAAGTTTTAGACATGCCTTATATAGAATTTGGAAGCGCTTTGATTTTAGAAAAATGGAAGCATAATTATCAAAATAGTTTATACGTTAGGGTAAGTCAGTAACTTTGTAAATATTCTTTTTTTTCATTTAGATATTCAATATTCATAATACAAATATAAAAATTTAATAGTTTCCATAACACGTAATAAATTACATTAAACTAAAAATTAGTCCGCAATCTATTTTCAATCTTTTTAACATTTCAACAATGAATTTTAATTTAATTTTTATATAATTATCTTTAGTTACTTTTCTGGGACGGTGCGAGCGAACAACTGCTGCCATTAAGAATTGCTGATTGTAAGGAGTATTGTCCTATGAATGAATACTTAAAAGTAATCAACGACGTGATTCCATCAAATGAAGAAATTACAAATCTTTTAAGTGATACATGTCAATCTAAGAATATTTATCACGATGTATTTTATGATCAAGCAATTAAAAAAAGAAATTGATTCAAAAAATTTCTATTATTAAAAGATTTTCATTAATTATGGATAAAAATACTATTTATGCCAACAGCAACAATTTTTAATAATCTAAAATTTTTTTAATTTAGTCTGGTTTTAATAAAAAGTAATAAGATAATTTATAATATGAGTTTATAAAATATTTACAATTGCATGCCTTATGAATTCTCTCATAAGAGAATTATAATGAGTAACAGTATTTCTTTATTAAATTTTATAAAAATAATTCAGTTCCAACATATCGTGCACATCAAAATAATGATAGATCATAAAAAAATAATTGTATATATGCCCTAATTATAATATTGTTATTTATTTTAATTATAAAAATTTGTTTAGGAAAATTGAAGAAAAGTTAAAAAAATTTTTTAGGAAACTTTTAAGGAAACTTTTATTATAGAAATTTCTAAAAATAATAAATCATTAACAAATATTTAATTTAACACTTTTATTTAAATCTATTATGCTTTGATATCTTTACAACATGTGACACATAATTAAATTAATATAAACGTGTATTTGCTCAAATTTTTTTTCGAATAATAAACTTTTTGTGCGGTATAAACGATTAAATAAGCCACGTAATCGCTAATAAATCATTAAAAAGTTGAATAAATGTTTGATAATTTAAATATCGATCGAATACACGTAACCATGAAATGTACAATGAAAGTAAATATTTCATATTCATTTTTTTATATACTTTATTGAATAAGAATAAAATAAATAATGTTATTAAGGAAGTTACCATCGGCTCAAGTTTCATGTATTCTATTATTTCTTGTTTTCACAACTGTATTTAAGGATATAATTTAATTGATGTATGATAGTGGAAATTTTAATAAAAGATATTTAGAGAGTTTTGCACTTATGTAAACCATACTGCTTAAAAGAATGGATTAATTTATGTAAAAAAGATTCAATAAAAAATTATATCCTATTCTATTATAATGTTTTAATGTATATTAAAATATATGTCGATGATGAAATTCGGAATCAGTATGTACTTTTTTATAAATTACAAAAAGTGATATTCTTTATCCAACGTCATTATTTGCAAAAGAAAGAATTTGGAAAAAATTTGACAATTTTAATATTAAAGAATCTTGCGCAAGTTCAAGCAGTTGAACAATAATTCTTATCCATTAATTTTATCCTTTAAGATATATAATTGTTATTTTTTAAAGCATCATGACCTGTGATGATTTATTAATTGTGTTAAATCCATTCGTAAATTTATATTGAACTTTGGATCTCGTTATTTTTTATAAGATTATAATATTATATATTCGACTCATGTTCAAGAAATATCTACGAAAAATTAACTATTTACAGAAACATCATGATAGTTTTCTAAATAGTACATATATATAAGTTTGATCACGTTTTGAGGTCAGTACAGATGCAGGCGATCATTCATTAGCTTCTTCAAAACTTGTACATGGTACTGTATTTATTTACTTCTAAACTCACCTAGAATTCAAGTCTATTATTACCTATGATCTTTCATTATTAAACATAATCGATACGTTTTTTTTTATTTTATATTGATCAGAAAATTTAATTGATCAATATAAAATCAAGAATAAGAATCATAAAAAAATTATACATCAGCGTTTGTTTTAAAAGTTTGTTTTAAATTCTTTTTCATTTATAAAAAAAAATAAAAATATATATCAGTCAAAAAATTTTTCGACCATATAAATTTATATAAATTTTTGAGAGCACATAAAGTTCAATTATTAGTGGAATAAATATAGCATTGCTTTAAAATTATTAAAAATACTATATATATTTCCATAAAACCTTTTTACATTATTTTTAAATAGCTTATAAAAACAAGTGATGAACTTATATTTATAAATAATTAATATAAGTTCATAATTTAATTATTTAGATCAAAAACTAAACCTAAAAAAGTTAAAAACTATTTCTTACGCAAATTTTGTATACGAAATTCAGAAGAAATTTACTTAGATTAACATTATAATTGTTTTCAAGACGCTGAAAAAATAGCTAAGTTTTATACAACTGAATTTGGATTGATTTTTGTAGAAAATTCAACCGCAACACAACTTTATGTACGTAATATTTTTTTACATATTTTTTTTTATGTTTATTTTTCAATGTTATTTACAACAATTTTTTTGCTTTTAATTTTTTGTGATTTTTATTACAGATCAAAGTTATAACAAAAATTAGTGTTGCGTGTTCTTCCAGAGCTGCACTTGGATGTCACCGCCTCATATTTTTATGTATTAGAAAAAAAATTTTGTAACTCACGACTTTTACTTTAAAATATATTTGTAAATAATTGTAAAAAAAAGTAAAAATTTTTCTATTTTTTCAAATAGTACAATTTAAAAAAAAAAAATTTTTATTTATAAAAATATTTATAAGGATTTAAATTATTTTTTTTTTAACGTCGCTATATTCATGCTATGCTATTTTTGCTATGCTAATCTGCGATGGAGCTCGTGTGTTTGTGAAGAAAGCACATGTAACGTACAGTAGTGCTTGGCATCAATCGGCTGCCGAGAACGGAATTCGAACTCAGAACCCCGAGATTACGAATCCAACGCTCTACCGACTGAGCCACAGACCGACTCTTTTGAATTATTGAACTAATTTATTAAATAAGTAATAATTTTTTTTAAGATTATCAATATCAGTTTATGATTTTTTATTGTATTATGTTTGTAAAAATATTATAAATAATAAAGAATAAACTTGTTTCTAAAAATAAAAAAGGATTGGTATATAAAATGTCTATAGACACAATGGATTAAAGTATCGTAACATTTATCATTCATATTAATTCCTATAAATACAATAGTGACATATGTATCTCTTGGGTTCAATAATCGGGTGGTTATTAAGTTAAAATTTATAATTGGTCAATAAATTTTGTGATGTATATAAAATATTTCGAGAATACCAAGGCAAATATTTCAAAACTTAAAGCTTATAGGATCTAAACAACAACAAAAAAAAACATAATAGACAAATATTGCATAACTTATAATAAAAAATGGAAAACTGTTCTTACGGAAGAATGTAATTGTCTTTGTTGAATATTATGGATAGTATTAATTCAAATAAATTTTTAAACAAAGTAATTATGATTTTTGATAAATTTTTAATTAAATATTTGGCTGCTTTAGCGTTTAGAATGAGTGATTAAATTAACTACGTGCAAATAGGACAGAAAGTGTAAATAAGATATTACACATAGTTTAAGTTATGCATATTCTATTATTTTTTGTTCATATAATCGGAGTTATTTACATACTCAATTAATTTATTACATATATGATTATATTATTTCAAATAAAAGCTTTTTAGCCGCAGTAAGCGGCTTTTTATTGTAAATTCTACTCTTTGATGTGAATTCTGCAATGTATTGAAAAATTATATATTTAAAAAAATAGGTAAACAACATTAAAGACCAAATTTATATTTTATAATGCATTTAAAATAATTAAAAGACATTTTAAAATATACGATGGGAGCATATTACTGAGTCTGTCCTAAATTCTGTGCTTTAAATTTTAAAATCCCAATCACTTAAAAATTTTTTTTTTTTTTTTAACTTTATTATAGTTTTTTTTATAAACAATTGTGATGCTTGAAGTCAACTGGTGAAATCACGGGCGCGTAGAACAATAATAGGTTTGAATTTTTATTTCAAGTGATTTTGAATTGCAGCTACCGAATTTGCTTATTAAAAAAATATAATAAAATTTTAAAAAATAAAGTTAAACATTATTTTACAATTTAATATCTTAATAATAACATAGTATGAATGAAATTCCCAAAATCAACCTTAAACATTATTTATTTTCCAACTTTTTTAAAATTTTATTTAACGTTGCTGTATTTATGCTATCATTGCGATGCTAATTAGCGACGGAAGTCATCAGTGCGTCTGTGAACTAAGCACGTGTATAACATACATTGGTGCTTGCATCAATCGGCCGGGATCGGGATTCGAACGCGAATCCTCGAGATTACAAATCCATCGCTTTACCGAATGAGCCACCATGACTTCTGAAAATGTTTGTTTCCTTAATCTATTTTAATGAAGTTGATTGATCGTTTTTAACATTAGCTTTTAATATTTCTATGTTTTGCAAATAAAAATAATTTTGTATTTTAAACAAATATTATTAATTTTATATTGTTATCATTTCTGTTTTTTCTTTGATAAGAAAATAAATAATAATTCAAATAATAACACTCAATCAAAGTGTTTTTTTTTTTAAATTATTTAAACATAAAAGCGTTTTTTGTTGTTTCCTTTTAGTGTCTTTTATTATAACAATTTCTTATTCTTTTTATAATTTCATAAAATTTATAGGTACAATCAATCTAAAAATAGAATCTTACATACTAATTATCAAATAATAACGTTTAAAAATAAAGAAACAAATGTACACATTTTCCTGTACATGATTTGACAAATATTGTATTTGAAATAATTCCATTTCAAATTGTGTTCAATAATATTCTATTACTGATAAATATTTACACCGCAAATTATAACATTCAACGGAGAAAGCTAAACACATAGAAGTAACATAAGTTTTGCCGACATTTATTTTATTTATTATGCAATATATATTTAGGAAAAATTAATTATTAATTTATATTGGAAAAATACAATGATTTAAAACTGGATGATTAGTAATGATCATTTCAGCTATGTAAAGATGATATAATGCAACTTTTAGAAAAAAATTCTATATCTATTTTTATATTTAATTAGTCAATCATGTTTATAAAGTTGCTAAGGAAAATAATGTGTACACCAAAATATATAAGAATATACATTTTTTCAGATTTCATTAATTTTGTAAGAAACGAAAAAAGATTTTTCATTATTTAATTTTTCAATATTTACGATTATACACATCAATATAAATATGATTTGTAACATGTGTTTAAATAAAAATAACTTTTAAAAACCTTTTTTTTTAAATTAGTAATGATGCATTTTTGTCCCGCTTTTCGCGTGAATAAAGTGTCTATTCCTGTTGAAACTGAAATGAACTTATATATAGATTTTTATTTTCATGCAAATAAGAAATTAAAATGATTAGTTAAGAAACTTTGAAAAATTACGATTTATTCTATCATTATCAACAACATAAAATATTATTCTCATTTCATTTTCTAAATTTTTTATTCTTGAAACAAAAATGTTAGATGAAAGAAAAAATCCCAAAAGACAATTCTGTCCTCCTTTTTCCATAATCTTAATTAAAATGTGTCATAAAAGAAAATTTTTATACTATGTCAATCGTACAGTTTCAAAAATGGATAAGCTCATATGACACCTATATTTTTAACAGATTATACTGAAAAGAAAAAGAAAAACATTTTTTAGCTCAACAAAACGAAACCAAACTAAACTATCTTATCCCTATAAAATTTAATTTTTAATTGAAGATTTCTTAAACTCCTAAATCCGCACCGTTGAAATATTTTTTGATTACAATTTTTTCACATAAAATAAAATATTAAATAAAAAATATGAGTAGAAGTACAAATCTTAAGTACTCAATAAACATTTAAAAACTTAAGATCACCGACCAAATTAAAAAGAAGAATATTAAGCAAATTTAAAAATTCAGAATAGGATATGAGGCCTGGTTACTGTGCCTGAACCTTATTCTGTGCTTTTCATTTGAATACATGTAAAGCACAGAATTAGGTTCAGGCACAGTAACCGGGACACATACCCTACGCATTTATCAAAAAAATGTATTTTATTTCTAAGATAAAATATCAAGATTTTACGGTATGAATTTTAATTACGAAACATCAAAAGGCACAAAAAATTATCTTATAATCTTTCAGAATTATTTAACTTATTTTTAGTTGTGCATATACATTAATAATTATATCACACAAAACAAATCAAAGTTATGTCAGCTTCATGAGAATAGAACCAAAAGAAGTGCCAAAAATTCTTATTTTACTTTTTTATATTCATGCATCCTACAATAATCACAGATATTATCAATTTCAGGCAATAAAAACTATGCCAAAGTTTTGATTAAAATCTGTAACTTGAACTCCGGATATTTCTCTTGGGAATTGAATAAGTATTTCATACTGCTCTCATTTGTACTTGGAATTGAAAAATTTTTTTAAAAACAATATTTTTTTATTATATGAATCTTAAAAAGTGCTAAATCTTTATTTAAATAAAATTAAGTATTATTTAACTTTTTTTATTTTCAAAAAGTAAGATTTCCATCTGTTCTACAGAATCTACTTGTAGTAGAACTTTAATTTTGTATGCATTAATATCTTACAAATTTTCCCATAAATTACATAAAATTTTAATTTAATTTTTAATTTTACATAAAGTAACAGTATTTAGTTTTATTTATGGTGGAATAACAAGATTTCAACATTTTATAAAAATTTGTACGTTATTTAGTTTTATAATAATAATAGATTGCGGACATACTGTTTATTGTAAAAAGCTTTCAGAATATGAAATCATAAAAAGGCTATAATAAGATTACGATTTCATTATTTTTTCTCTTTTTCCTAATGATTTCTTTTGTAGTAACTGATTCTAATTTATGTTTAAATAAAAAGTCAATCAAATCCTTTCTGGCTAATTTAAATAAAGTCAATCAAATCCTTTCTAGATGAGTTTTTTCTAATTACTAATTTCACTCGACCTTCCAAAATAAGAGATAATTGAGAAAAAGAAAACTCATTGTAGTTGAAAAGTTAAAAGATTCAAAGTGATACAGGACTGAATGCTTATTTCCGGTTAGTTATCAGAATTATAGGTATAATCTCAAACGTAGCAGCCGTCAATTTTAGTCTTATGTTAAAGGTTTCAGAGGGATCAATAATATTTCTGGCGCTATGTATTGCGATGCCAACGAAGTGAATTGATCACATTTCTCTTCGGCTTGCATGTCTGCAACACTTGAAAATATACCATTAGTCAATAATGACATTTTGATTAGCTTCGTTAGGGTGTCTCGTCTGTACACCTTACGGTTTTTGTAAATTAATTATATGAGTTTGATGTCTATATTTAAATACGGGACACTTTCCTCAGCTTTAAAAAGTCTTTCACATTCAGCCAATTTAAAAAAAAATGATAACACGACATTAATATTATGTATCTATCTTGACAATTAGTTTCTCATCAAAGATTTCTAATTCGATCATAATTGTTAATTCATGGAATTTGTTTGATCAAGAACTGTTGGAAGAAAGCAGAATTTTATTTTGTGCAAGAATTCAGTTTTATAGAAATAAATTTCCCAGAAATCTCATTTGAAATCTCTGTAGTTTGTAATTTATCTGCAAAATATTTTTCAGACTTTAAATATACAAAGCACTTAATGTACACTGATAATATATAATATTTTATGAATATTACACGTGCTATGGATTAAATCAGGTTGGCAGAAGATGTAAAGAACCTGATTGAAGTTGAATGGCTTATCTATCAATGAAAAAAAATATAATGTCATTACTTTTTCTGTGACAGATAAACATTCGCATACGCAAACAATTTATCTGACTTTCTGCTTCATAGAATTCAAAAGTTGTCTGATTTGGAAATTTTATTTGATCCATTGCTTTCTTTTATATCTCAAACTAAATAGTTATTAAAATAAATACTTTTTTTTAAGTAAGTGATGAGTAGCTTTTTTGAATTCTAAATAAATTAATTCTTTTTTAATACAACGTTTTAGACATTTATCTTATCTCTTGTCCGGTCAAAAAAAATCTTATCTCGTGTCCAGTTAAATAATGTTTTATCTTGTGTCCGGTTGTAGGTGCATTGTGTCTCACCTTTCCTTCAAAGTTGAACTTAAGAAAAAATGTTATCCATCCAAGTTTATAGTTATACCGTTGCCATGTTCGACAAAATCTTATAAATATAAATGAAATATCGGTACATTGTTTAACATTTTCTTTATTAATTTTTATATGTCAAATTTATATATTTAGACAATTTATACACTTAGGCTACGACTGTACAGTATCTTTATACCGAATAAATTCTTAAAATTAATTTTTTGTAAAAAAAGATAAAAAGTAGTTAATTTTTAATCTTGTGCATGAAGTGCTCTTCCAACAGTAGTTATATTTTTACACATAATTTTTATTAATGAAACGTAAATAACTAATTTAAACTTACTAGGAGAGTATCAGACCTCCGGATCACAGATTTTGTTCAAACTTTAGCATAAGTTTTCAGATTTCAAAATATAGAAAGAAACAGAATATTAAACCACAACGCTTAATATTTTCCTAGTTACAGGAAATTAAAGAAAATCACTAAAAGAGTTACTAGATTTTTTAGCATTTCTAGAAGCTTGAAACTTTTTCTAAATGAAAGCTGAGCTCAAATCCTTTTGAAATAGCACTTGTAACATACCAAAATATTATTTTAACATACCAAAATAATATTATTTTGGTATGTTACAATTATGTATTAAAAAATAATATTTTGGTATGCTACAAGTGTTATTTTGAAAGGATTTAAGCTCAGCTTTCATTTAGAAAAAAATTTCAAGCTTCTAGCTATCAATGCTAAAGAACTATAAGCGTTAGAAAATCTAGTAACTTTTTTAGCAGTTTTCTTTAATTGCCTGTGACTAGGAAAATATCGAGCGTTGGGTTATAATATTCTGTTTCTTTCCATATTTTAAAACCTAAAAACTTATCCCAAAGTTTGAGCAAAATCTGTGATCCGGAGGTCTGATATTCTCCTAGTTAGTGCTGTTTTATTTAATTTTTTTATAACTTCATTTTTGTAATTTGGTATATAATAAATTACTCTCTTATTGAAAAATTTTAGCCTAAAAAAAGCAGTAGTCATTATTTATTATATTTTTATTAAAATATAATAAATAATGACTATTTTATAAAAGATTAAGATTATCAAGAAAAATATTAAAAAATTTAATACTTGATTAACGTCTTATAGTATAATTGGGTATTAACAATTTTGAACTTGATTGTTCGTCGTGCTATATTTATAATACGAACCAGAGTTCGCAATGGCAATAGATTTATTATATCTGACGTTTTGGAAATCTTGTATATCCTTTTATCAAGATATAATAGATAAGCAATTTCAGTAAACTTATTGATAAAACAGTGTGATTTTTTTTCGAATTTAGTAAATGTTATTAATTTAGATTAATTAATGTAGAATTTTCATATCTGCTTTATTAATGCCTAGGTCTTTTGTTGCTAATTATGAGTGATTAAATAAAATAAATTACTTCGAGATTGTGAATAAGCAAGCATACAGTGTCAGTCATTAATAAATAATACGTTCAGTTAAGCACGAGTCCATAAAGTGTTCAATGGAGCTAAATTATTCAATTTTGTATCTTATAATATATTTTAATTTATGTATTAATCTAAGTAGAACGGAAAATGTTGATTTAAAGTTATCATTAGTGCAAGTTGTATGTATTGTATGACTTATCATTTCTACAACGACAGTTATTTGTACTTGTAATTGATTTTTTTTTGTAATGTGTTTATACAAATTCTAATTAAAGCTTTTTAGGCATGGTGAAAGAACTCCAATACAACTAGAACTAAATCGTTTTAATTACACTGATCCATCTTTATATGAGCCTTATGGCCTTGGAAAACTGACAAACGTAAGCAAAACCGTATATTTATAAAGCATATATTATAGAATTTAAAAAGCAAACATTTTTAATTTGGAGGTAAAATTATATAACAAATGTTTTGGAATTTTTTTACTGCTGTTTTGGAATTTTTAGTATGAAAAATAATAATATGTAATTGCTTTAATAATTATGAGTCTTCAATTTTTTACATTTTTCAATTCGATGCTTGTAATTATATAGTTTTTGATACAGTGTTAGTAAAATTGCAGTTTATGCAACGTGACCAAATCCTTAACTGCAATTTCACACACTTAGTATAAAAAAATATTGTTCAATACAAGTGCATTGAATTATATAGTCATGCGATTAAATTTATAATTCATCACACTAGTATCGAAAAGTACTATTGTAAACCGCCAAAAAATAATGATTATGTAGAGCGTTGTTTTTTTTTAAATAAAATGAACATTTTTTACGATGAAATTGTGCTCTTAAAGTCTGAAAAAGCATGTATTTACAATTTGGATACAATGCTAAAAAACGTTCATTTAAACATTAGCAAAAAATAAAGAGAAAGTGACATTTCGTATTATAAAAAAACAATATTTTCTTTGATAAAATAACTAAATTTTATTACTTTGTTTTTAAAAAAAATCTTGAAACCCCAAATTGTTTACCCTAACCTCTATTTATAAAGTTTTCTTTAAAAATAAAGCGATCAATTTTATTTTTTCTTATAAAAAAATATATTGTTTTTTATAATAAAATGCTGCTTTTTCCTTATTTTTTTAAACAATTTTAAGTTTCTACAAAAACAATTAACTCTTCGATTATAAAAGAACAGAAATATGTGATTGCTCTTAGAAAATACAATTTTATATTGACAATAATAAAACTATTTTATTTTTTTATTTGTTCAATTACTTTTGTTTTAAAAGACCTGTACTAATGATCTGAGACACCCTGTACATATCATAAATATTATATACAAATAAAGTTAGTTTTTAATGCGCATACATTCATTTATATACACAATAATTTTTATACAAGGTAAAGTATGATTGTTGTACGATTAAAATGAAATGTAATTTTTATCTATGAAATTTCTTTCAAGGTACATTTTAAAAAAATAAATATAGATTGCATTAAAAGAATATAATGTTAAAATTTATTACAAAATATTTTTTTTAACATAAACTTTGAACTAAAAGAAAGCAATTTTAAAAAAGTTTTTATTTTTAGAAAAAATTTATTTACATAAAACCAAATATTTCTGTTCTACGCGTAAAATATTTCTTATTCCAGATTAATTTTATCATACTAAATGGATTTTTATAACAGTATGTTTTATTAACATTTAAAAAACATCTAAAAAAAGTTAATTATTTTAGAATGGAAAAATGGAAGAATATAAAATTGGTGTAATGTTAAGACAAGAATATGATGGATTTTTAAGTTCTAAATACGAATCAACTGATGTTTATGCTCAACCAAGTGAACAAGATCGGACAATAGAATCTTTATTACTTGTACTCGCTGGACTCTATCCACCTACTCCTGATCTCATCTGGAATCCACACCTACTATGGATGCCAATAGCTTTTCATTCCCCATTACCAGAAGAAGTTGATATTTTGTTCAAACCATTCTTTAGTACTAAGTAAGTCGTTTGAATTTTTAAATTCTATGAACAAATCAAATTGACGAGGACAATTTTATCAAGCTACTTTTCTAAGTTTTAAATATTCGATTTTACATTTTAATAACCAAATTTTACTTTTGTATATTCATTTAGAATTATTCAAATATCATACTATCAGCAATAACAGTGATAAATTTATGTACATTTATATTTAATTAATTTATCAGGTTTCAAAAATTGTTTAAAGAGGCCACCCACTCACGAGAATACGATGAAAAAATATCAAAATTTTCAACTTTCATTGATTTTTTGAATAATAAAACAGGATTTACCATTGACCCATATAATATTGTAGATATTCTTGGACTCTATGGAAATTTTCACATTAATGTAAGTATTTTTTAAAATATCTTCATAAAATTTTTAAATCAAACCAACTTTTGACATTAAATATAAAAAAAAATTCACACCATCAAATCATTTACAAAATCAATTTTTTTCTCTAAAATTTTAATCTTTTAGAGCATACTATTTTTCTTTATTTTCTCTAAATAAATTTTTTTTTATTTTTTAAGATTCAATAAATAGCAAACAACCTTTTACAAAATCATTTTTAGTATTATCACTTACTGTGACAACTGACGGTTGTATCATTTCCAGGTTGATGTGAATGATTTAATTATTACTCAAAGAGTAGTTTAAAACTTAACCTTGCAATCAGACTTCCCAATTTATAACAAAGTTTGTCTAATTTAAAAATCAGACTAAGTTTCTCATATTTAAAAAAAAACATTTCAAATGATTAAGAATTTTTTGATTTTTAACAAATTTAAAGAAGTTTGAAAATTAAAGCTCATTTCAATAATGTCTTGATATTTATTTTCATGTTTAATATTGGGTAAAATCAAATAAATTTTTTTTTTTTAATCCCAAAGCAACTTTTAAAAAAATATAATTTGGAACCATGTTGTACCAAAATTACAAGAGTACATTAGTAAATTTTGTTAATTATATTTATTCGATAATGAAGGCATCAATGCAATAATGTCCTTAGCGCCATGACTCCCGCCGGCCGGCACTAAAGACGTTATTGCATCGATACCTTCAATTTATTACTTTTTTTTTAAATATTCTGTTTATTAGTTTTTAAAAAGAATAAAAATAAAATTTTAGGAAAGAATGAAATTGCCATTACCGTCCTGGTATACAAAAGAAGTTAAAGAAGAATTTGACGAATTAGCCGGGTTTGCTATGGATTCAATTTCGATGACAAGACATTTGATAAGATTAGTTGCGGGTCCTGTAGTCAAAGAATTTTTAAATAATATGAACATACATGGTCTTTATGATAATCCAAGGAAGATTTATCTGTTCAGTGGACATGATATAAATGTAGCTTCATTTTTAAAAGCACACAAAATTTCATCTATATCATATCCAGATTTTGGAAGTGCCGTAATCTTGGAAAAGTGGAAGGATGATCAAAATAATTTGTTTATTAGGGTAAGTCAGTTAATTCACATTGCAATTTTTTTTTCTATTTTTTTATTTTCGTTTACGATATAAATGTGACAGTTTAATCGTTTTCATAATAATAAATTGTATTAGTTACTATGATTGTCTATTTTAGTTACTTTTCTGGGATAGTAACAGCGAAAAACTGGAAGCATTAAGGATCGCTGACTGTAAAGAGTATTGTCCTATGAACGAATACTTAAAAATAATCAAAGATGTATATCCGTCAAATGAAGAAGCAACTTATCTTCTAGATGATTTTTACAGATCTAACAAGACGTATGAAGATTTACTATTTGTTGACGACGTTGTTAAAAAAAAGTGAATAGCTTAAATTATTAGAACAATTATAAGTTATTAAAAAAATTATAATATTATGATAATTTTTTGAAGAAATTTTTATATTTATGTTTGGAATAAAGTGGCAAATCAATGATACAAAGTTTAAATAAAATTATAATTTACCATTTTTTATAGATTAAGAGACTTTTTTCAGGCCAATTCAATTGTTCTTAATCATATATTAAATAAACAATATACATGTGATAAAAATTTTATTTATAAAAATGCAAAAATTAATTTGCACAAAGAAAAAAACAAGCTTTTTTTATTTTATATAATCAAATTAAATTTAACCTCTTACAAATTCATGCTGAGTAATCAATTGTTGAAACAATAAAATCAGCATTATAATACAAATGTGCGAGAAGGTCTTTGCTGGTTTACTTGGCAGAGCGATGAATCAGCAATTTGTTGATGCGAGTTCGAATCCCTTTTCCGTTCGATTGATTCGAGCACCGTGGAATGTTACATATGCTTTGTTAACTAATACATCGAAAGCCTTCATCGTTAATTAGCACCACAGTGGTAACTCCAATACAGCAACGTTATAAAAAAAATTAACTAACTAGGAGAGGAGCCCTTGTTTGGGTCACGGATCTTGCTGTAACTTGCGGATATGTTTTTATACATAAAATCATGTAAAAAGCCGCGAGCATTCGGTCTAACGCTCGATCATTCCAAGATTATGAGCTATTTTGTTCAATTTTTTAAAAAAATCATTGTTTATAATATTGAATATTACTTTTTAATGGGAGCTTCCAAGTTCATTCTGCAAAATTCTAGTAAAAGTTGAGATTAAATCCTTTTGATTAAAAAAAAAAGTTTTTGCCATTCTAACCCCAAAATCGCAACTTCATTGCTCTTTCTTGGCTCTCATGGCAAAAAATACGGTTCGCAACTGGTATGAAAAGGCTTTTTTACGAAACTCGTTACGACCCTCGCCTTCGGCTCGGACCGTAGACTTCTCGTTTCGTAAATAAAGCCTTTTCATACCCGTTACGAAATGTACTATTTCAATAAGTTTAACCTGTTCAAAAGTTATAGCAAAATGAAAAACATGAAAAAATCAGCATAATAATTTTATGAAAATTTGAGTTCAATTTTATGCTAATTTTTATAACAATTTTTATTTTCCCATAATTTTTAAATGGGTTAAGCTTTTTAAACATGTTTTTTTTTAATCGAAAGGATTTAATTTCAACTTTTACAAGAATTTTGCAGAATGAACTTGGAAGCTCCCATTGAAGAGTAATATTCAATATTATAAACAATGATTTTTCAAAGAAATTGAACAAAATAGCTCATAGTCTTGGAATGATCGAGCGTTAGACCGAATGCTCACAGCTTTTTCCATGATTTTATGTATAAAAACATATCTGCAAGTTACAGCAAGATCCGTGATTCAAACAAGGGCTCCTCTCGTAGTAAGTATAGGAATTTTCTTCAATTTAGATACTATTTCTATTTTCATATCCAAATGGTAAATAATGACATAATGTTTGAAGAGTACAAGATACTGAAATCAATATTAGATGATTTCCAGTTCAATGGAATTCGACATTTATTTTGCGTCCACCACATAAAAAGAAATATTTCTATTTTGTCTTCTTAATCTTTCACCTCCAAAAGTAAAACATAGAAACTAAAAATATATATACCAAAAAACAATTAAAATTTTTTCTTTTCTCAACTACTAAGCTAAAGTATGTCATAAAAGAACCTTAGACTACGGCAATAGCGCAAAATCTCACAAATGAATGGGCGCGTATCTCACCTACATTTATAGCAAAAAAAAGAATATGGAAGAATAAAAGGAAAAAAATTATCCAGCATATAAAAAAAAATAAAAAAAAAGAAGAATAATAATGAAGTCGATAAAAAAGAAGCTAGGCCATGCCTATCCCTATATGCAACACCATTACTAAAACTGGAGCAAAACAGACCGGAAGAAAAACATATTTCTTGTGCCAAGACATGGCTATATAGATTATTTCATTCGCTTTCCTTCTGTTCTAACCAAGCATATGTGTAGGAGTGTATTCTCAAGACTAAACAAAATTTTTTTGCACTTCATTATTACACTTTTTTTATATGTACATGCTGAACACCAAGCCATTTATTTCTTTATGTATTTTATTTTATGGCTGTGAATATGATTGAATTCAATAAATTCATGAATAATTATCTTTTGAATATTTAAAATCATAAAATGGATCATAAAAAAATAAAACAAATGAAAAGTTTTATTTAAATATTTTTACAAGCTCGTTAAAAAAAGAAAAAAAGGAAAGACTTAATTGTGCTAGAAAATAAAATGTTTCTTTATCTGGGTTAATTAAGTCACTTTCCAAAATATAGCAAGTAATTATATAATACTGTAATAAGAAAAAAAAATTTTTATTTGACCAAACATTTATTTAGTCATGCAATTTTAACGTATATTAGTTTTTGGCAAAATTCCATGTTACTTTCTCTTACATAAAAGAAAAAAAGAAATTTTAATGCCTAACGACCTTTTAAAACTGTGGATGAAAAGCATAAATAATAAATAGCTTGGCTTATTTATAGCATAAAATATCTAGTATCTAATCGATAGAGAGAACGGAAAGTATAAGAAAATATTTTGATAAACATATATTTTATACTTGTAAATAATTTTTATTCAAGTTAAAAACCTGTGGAAAATTCATTTTTTTTTTAATCATTAAAAGATATAACAATTTTTTTGTTAATGATTGATAGACTATGCTTGACAAAATGAATGATTTTTAAGGTCATAAAATTCATCTTGTAAAGTATTATTATAATTAATTTTAAAGATTAAAAAATTTTCATATTAAAAGATGAAATAATTTATTTAACCATTTAAACCTTTTACTGAAAAAATTTGCAGAAAAAAAAATCTTATCTCAGAAGAAGGCTTGCAGAAAAAATAAAATATTTGTCTAGACAAATTCGAATACAATTCTTATTCTACAAAGAGTGTATACAATTATTATATTGATTACTATCAAAATTTTATATAATATTGTACACAAACTTACTAAAAATATATTTAATCTTATTATAAAAAAAAGTATATGACCATTCATCAAATTGGTAAAGTAATTATTCCTATGAAAATTTTCCCAATCTACTCCGTTTGCCATTATTTAAATTGGTAATTATTGCAGATGAAATAAATCAAATTACATTAGCTCCAAGAATAAAAATGCCAAAAAAATTCTCATCAAGCATAGTCCCTCTGCTCAGCCATCCTTGTAATTATCATAGATATAGAAGTAAATCAGTCCAAGAGTCATATAGTAACCAACATTTTTTCCTTAGTATACCAATTTTCATCTCTGCACAAGGAAACAGAAAAGACAAAAAAAAATTGAAAAAAGATCGTTCTTTCTGGTTTCATATATATATAGAACTGCTCCCGCACCGGCATTCCTCATTCTCGCCCTTTTTCTTCATCGCCTCTCTCTCTCTCTCTTTTCTCCCTTATTCTTGTCTATATAGCTGCTATATGTATATATATATACTCACACATAGCATCTATTCTCTGTATTATTCTCTATCTCTGTTTTTTCCACCCTCCCTTATATAGCAAGTACAACCCCTCGGCGCGGCGCCGAGGCCGAATTCGATCCGCGCGCCGGCTATAAAAGAGCCTTTCCTATAGCCGGTCTATATGTATATACATACTTTTATACATCTATACATATATATATTTACACCGAACCCTAAAGCTTTATGTATGCATTCGAGTAATGTTAAAGTCATTATAGTACGTTTGCTTTGAATTAAAGAGATAGAAAAAACAAAATACTTTGACTTTAAACTTGGAAGAAAACATTTTTATTTTAATGTATAGAATTTTAGAAAAATTTACCTTTATCAAGGTGATATATACTATGAATTTGTTTTCGGTAAGGTGTGCACGGTATTTTTGCTTATTTTTAGAGTTATTACAATTATTTAATAAGTTTATTTTAATGAATTCAGAGGAATGTTTGATATCGACCTTTTACCTCAAATGAGTTCAAATGACTCATATATATTGATGTTATGAAATAAAGTTACAAATACAATGTTACAAGACTATTTCCATTAAAAGTACGTGCAATAGTAGAATTGCTCTCCTTCTTCTTTTTTTCTACGGATGAATAATTGTTCTCTACTTAAATTGTACAGAAAAAGAAAAAAAGAGAGAAAAAAACTATTAACCCTCACATGCAAGATCAAGATAATATAAAGTCGTACAGTACAATATAGAATAAAAAAAAATAATCTTTATCTCGTCTTACACGCTCGTCTGACGAAACGTTCTGTCACGCTATCGCAAAGCGTTCCGCAATATACCCCACAATTGTACAATACACACACCCTCGTTTAACATACAGCAACAACGAAAAAAAAAAATAAGTAAAATAGTAAAAAAAAAACAGCTCGAAACGTGCAGAAGTAGCGAAATAAAGCAAAAAGAAAAAAAAATAACATCGTCAGCTTAGTGTGTGTACACTTAAAGTCTATCAAAACCTCCCTGGAAACCTACATACCATTTACATCAAGATTTAATAGTCGAAAAATAAAAGGAAAGACCATAAAATATTTAAAATCGAAATATCGAGTGAAAAATTTAAAAGGACTATAAAAATAGGTAAATGACATGTTAAATGTACATATAAAGGTTTAAAATACAATATTAATGTACCTGACTGGTGCTGTCGGTAACCATCGCGACACTTTCGTACGCCTCTGGCGTTTGCACTTTACTCACACTTTAATACACCCCACAGATATACACACAATTACACACCGTCACACATGCACATCCACTTTTTCTTTATTTTTTTTTTATTATATATATATTTTGCACTAAATAAACACTTGTCCCGACCGTAACTTTGCTTATTTTATTAGCAAAGTATACCGATAAATATCCATCATTATCGTTTTTCTAAAATACGACGAACGTATATTTGCAAGCTTTAAAACTTAAATGATGTATATAACTTTTTTTATTAATCGCGAATTTATTTATTTCTTTTTTTTAACACTTCGCGGATAGACAGGAGCAGCGTCGCGACGACGCGCACCCGGCAGCTCCGCGCACACAAGTAACGTTCTAGGTATCTACGATTGTGTTGGAGCTTTGTGGAAAAAGACTTTGGAGAAAGAAGAGAGAAAAAAAAGAGAGCGAAGAAGGAAGGGCGCCGGGACGCCTTGGCTTTTAACTCTATATGTATATATAGGGATGCGCTCTACAGCTTTTCCCCTATTCGCCTCTTTTGCAACCCCTACCTTACGAGGGTGGATATGCTGGTGTAGTATCGTTCTACAACTTCATTTGTATTGGTCTACGTTTGAACGTATGTGTATGGGTATGATTTTGTGTGTGTGTTTGTACGTATGAGAAATTGCGTGCGGGTGTATGTGAGTTTGCAAAAACGAAATTTTATTGTTGCAGGACTGCAGCACATCGATTGGCATGATTTTTTTTTTGAGTTCAGGTTTTTCTTTGTTTTTTGGAAAAAAGGGTCACTGCGGATTTTCACGTTTATATATATTTTAAAATAACAGGTTTCTTCTTCTTTTCGTGAATTCCTTATTTTTAAATCTTAATAATTTAGACGTTGAAATGTTGTACGTTGAGTTGAATTTTGTTATAAGCTTGTTAGGCATTGATCGATAGTTACAGTATTACAACGGTGCTATGCAAATAAGGAAATTTACATAAAATTTACATAGCAGTTTAAATTGATTTTACTAAATATAGGCACGGATTTTATTTTGCAAAATACTTAATGCTTGGATTTTTCTTAACTTTTATTCTGTTTAATAAAATTATAAGTAAAGTTAGAAATTTTTTAAAAATTAAGTTGAATTTTTAATCAAATTAACAATTTCACTTAATATTAGCATTTAACAGTGATAGTAAACTTGAAATTTTACTAATTTAAAATAAATTTTTAAAAAATTGTAAAAAATATAATTTATTTAATCTTAACCAAAAAAAGTCTCAAGTTATTTTGTTCAAAATAAAATATTAATTAAACTTTTATAAAATTACATAAGATAATTTGTTTATTATAACAATACATCATGCAAGAATATTTAATTTAATAAATTATAAATTTTTAAATACTGTGCTTTCAAACATAATTTTGAATTATTTTTCTATATTATTTCTTTTAAATAAAAAAAATTCAATCTCATAGAGACAAAGTTAACCTGGATAATAATACATACTCCGTAACTTCGTACTTTATCATTTAAATTCTTACATTCCAACAAAAATCTAAGCCGCCTAAAATTTAAATATCCACACAAGATAAAAGAATATAAAAATCTATCTCTTTCTCTCCCAAAGCTCTGTATACACATATATTCTAACCAAGTGATACTACACCAGTGCAGCATTAAAACAAATTCAAAGACAAGAGAGGGTGTTTGAAGATCGAGTAAGTAAGGCGCAGTCGCGTACCGTAAAGCAACGATTGCGCGTGCTCGTGCATCAAGGAGAAAGCTATACGATGTGTGTTTAAGTATTAACACGCGTATATATAAAAAAATACATTTCTTTCTTTTTTTTTTTCATACGTAATGGATTTTTCCTCTTATTTTGCTTGTACGAAATTCTTGTCGAGAATTTGTTTTGTTTTCATCGAGGGTTGGACTTTGAATCGAGGCGTTTTTTTACAATTCTATGTCAGGATTGATTAATATTTTATGAGCTTTTAAACGAGGGAAGAATATAGAATTTATGTTTTTTCGTATTAAGGAAGTGTTTATTTTCTTAAATAAAACAAAGATTCTTCACTTTGAAAATATGAATAAGATATGATTGACAACAAAACTTGAAATTATTCTTTTGATGGAAACATAGTTTGCTATGCATGGAAACTTTAAGTTAGCCGAACTATAGAGATTTGAACTTGAAAAATTTTTAATTTATAAGAAAGATTTTTTTAAATTTAGAAATTTTTTTTATAGATGCAAATATACATTTTATGAAAAAGAAGATTCAATTAAAATTTTCTCATTATGAACATCAATAATAAATTTCATATTTAAATTAAAGTTCTTAAATATTTGAAATTTCTATATAAATTCTTAAATACATTTGATTAAATCTGTTTACCCATTTAAGGAATCGAAAAACATTTTAGTATCTTATGTAAAATTTATTTTCAAAGAAAAACCTTATTATAACACATTATCAAAGAAATTCCTACACGAAAATATTTTCATTATATTTCATACCATCAATCCAATAGCATTAAGATTCACCATCAAAATCTATTCATATTGATATTTCTATTTAACGAAATGTCATCATTGTCCGTCACCGTAATAAAGAAAGAATACTTAAATTGAAACCCACTTGACATTATCCATATGTTTTGTCACAAAAAAGGTCAATAGCCTTTCATAATCCCTTCAAAGAACGGCTCAAAATTAGAAGCGAAAAAAAGTAAAAAGAAAAAAAAATGAAAGGGAGGACAACGACACGCTTGGGTGGAATAATATATATATGTTAAAAAAAAAGGTTTACTTTGAACGATGACATGTACCGGAAGTAACGTAACTGGAGAAATCGCGTATATAGGTGTATACTAACGACACCCTCGTGCCTCTCTTCCGTTTAACCGATCGACCAAGCACCCTATAGGTATATACTAGAGTTTCTCATTACAATGCTAGATTTTGTGCGGCTTGACAACGATTTCTCTTTTATTTTTCTCTCTTTTTATTTAAGGACTTATTTTTTTAGTGAAAGAACGAAGGGAATTAAAAAGACTGATGTCTTTTAATACTAATATAACTTTTCTTCAGGATATTTTTAATTATACCTGTTTGACTCTAATCGGTTTATATATAACTTCATTTAAATTTAAAGTGTAATTAATAGTTTGAAATTTAATGCTAATTTTCTTTTTTAATAAGAAAATAAATTTATTCATTATTCAATTAGAAGACTCATAAAAAAAATTTCCAAATCTGACATAAACGTTCACCATTCTGACAATTTAAAATGAATTCGAAGCAATTTTCAAATACCGCTCCCATATATACCTTTAAAAATCATTCAACCCAACGTCTAAAAGCTTCGAAATAACCTTTAAAGTCATTCCCAAAATAGCCCAAAGAAGCCTGTTAGTAAAACGTAAGCCTATACATTAATATCAACATCAATCGATTTTAGCTCATTGTACTACGTACAACGTCAGAATCAGAAAATACGTCAACTTGTACTATCTAATCGGCCTTTAACCCCCTGTAGTGTTTAAATGCACGCGGGCATACTTGGATTTATTATATATATATATATATCGTAGTCGACGCGTCATACGAACCCTTAGGCACTTTTAACTACTTTTTTCTTTATCCTTTCTTTTTTATTTTGGCTTTATTCTCCATTCTTTTCTTTTAATACGACGACGGCTTTAATCGGAGTCTTACACTCTCTTTCTCTTTATCCTTTACCCTTTCTACTTTTTCTTTTTTTTTTGACGAAGTCTGAATGGATCTGTATTGAAGCTACTTGAGTAGACTGGTAATTATAGGAGACATAATGGCTTGGATGTTAGGGGATTGATGAAGTTTTTCAAAATTTATGAATAAGACTTTTTTTTATGAGTTAATGAAAATTTACTTTTTGATTTAATAATAAGTCTATTTTGTAGAAAGAAAAAAGTTGTGAAATTACTTTTTTATGCAATGAAAAAATCCACTTATGCTGGAAATATTACCTCTTGGTAAAAATGAAATTTTAGTTTGCACGAAAGCTTATCGCTTGAAACAATCTATTATAGTAGAATACTTTTTTCAGAAGGCAAAAATTATGGTAAGTTACAAAAACTGGTGAAAATTGTAACGTCTACAGAAAACTTCAAGTGATTTGTGATAACTGTAACAAAAAATTTACCGCATACTTTATAACGAACGCGTTTTTCTTTTTACAATATCCATCAATAAATCATTACTTTTTAACGTTAATTTTTTTTAAATATTTACTTTACAAATAATTTACAATTTTAAAGATTATATTTTCATTTTATTTTTGAAGATAAAAATATTTATCAGAAAATAATAATCATAAGTTCAACGCTCTGTCTACAAAAACCTCCCATCAACTTCGATTACTCGAAAGAAAGTTTTAATTAAAAAATTTCCTGGTTTACCCATTTTAGTTGTAACTAAAGAAAGGATCAATATCATAGAATAGTATTCATAGCTTAAAACTAACGATTTCATTCATTCTTTGCTCATGAATGAACTTTTGAAAATAATGAAGGAACGACTTGGTTTAAAAAGAATAATGTGAGTGCCGTTTGCAAGAATGATCGTTCAATAAAAAAAGAACGATAATGAACATTAAAGAAGATTTATGCAAACAATACTTCAATCGTTATTCATATAAAAATAGAGTAATATATTAAATGTAATATAAAGAAGATTAATTATTCGATTATAATTATTTCAACATTATTAGATTGAGCCGGTTAGTGGCTCAGTCGGTAGAGCGTTGAATTCGTAATCTCGGGGTTCTGAGTTCGAATCCCGCTCTCGGCTAATCTTATACAAGCACCACTGTACGTTACATGTGCTGCAGTTCACAAACACACTTACGGGCTCCATCGCTGATTAGCATTACAAAATAGCATAAATATAGCGACGTTAAAGAAGAATAAAATCGATATGGATTAATGTTAATTAATATATTTATATTTTATAGTGAATTAAAATAAGATCACTGGTAAAAATAAATAAAAAATTTCAATTATTAAATTTTACATTAATAATGTTAGCTTAACCTTTTGATTTTTATTAAATTAATTTAGAAAGCTCTCTGATTATTTATGATCACCCTAGTAGCATAAAACCAGCTTGCACCCACGACGAAGTACCGGATTAGTTTCATTCATTTATAGCATTCCTAGAATGCATATATTCAAGACACTGCGAGTTCCAAATCATATTTAATTCTTGAGAATTTTTCCTTTTCACTCATCAAATTACTCAAAATATAGGACAAAATAAATTTACACAAAATTGAATAATTTATGACTTTTTATTATGCATCTATTCACATTATCAATAAATAACGAGAAGATTGAAATAAATGTAATGATTGATTAAAAAAGAAATGATTGAAAAAATAATACCTTTTTTTACTAATTATCTAACTTTATTATTAAATAGCTAAAAGTAAATTACGATTTAATACAGCAAAAAAGTTTATCATCCTTTTAACCCAACATCTTAATCTTCGTCCTAAATCCTAAACTTATTCCTAAACCCTTTTATGAAAACAAACTTTTCTCACGTCATTTCCAAAATCAATATCTTAAGAAATAAGCGAGCAAAAAAAGATTAGAAAAAAAGAAACTCTTTCAGAATAAATCTCAAATATGACGTTAAAGGAAAACGGAAATGAAAAGAGTTAATAAATTCAATTTGAAAAATAAATATTACGTTTATTCTTGTAGTTTTTATTGAGTAAACAGATAAAATAAAATCCATTAAAAACAATTTGCTAAATCTTTAATCTTCAATCTAAATACTTTGAAAATCCTCTGCTCTTATCCAAGACCTTTTAAATTCCTCTTTTTTTTCTTTTCTCAAAAGGCATCCAAAGACTTTAAAGTCAAACCACAAACTTTCTCTCTCTTTTATTTCCTCATATCTATCCCCCAAACAAAAAAGCCACGTGCACTCACATATCACACCCCCCGCTATAAATAAAAGAAATAAAGAAAAGAAAAAAAAAATTTCTTTTTTTTTAAAAAGATTCCGTATATCCTACGGGAATAAAATATCCATGCGCACAGGATACGCCCTTGATTATGTGTATATCTATATATGTCTGTGTATTTGAGGGGTTGTCTTTCATGCATGTATGGGTGGATCAATAAAGTGTATAAAGCCAGCAAAACGGAAGGGACGTCACAACGACGTTCTTTCATGTATTATATAGATGTATATACGTATATACGCGAAAGCTCTTTTTTCCTATGTACAATACACTCTTAACATTTTGGGGAGTTTGGTTTGGAGAAGTACCCGACCTTGACAAACACTATATGCGCGGATTCTCTTGATTTTGTTTCTAACCAGCTAGAGCTCTTATTGCTATACGTGTTTGTTTTTTTTTTCTTTTTCTTTTTTTATTGAATTTATATGAGGTTCGTTAACGTCTGAATTATGTGCTGGTATATAGATTTTATTGTTATTTTGGCTTTGGGGATTGGAATGACGTAAAGGAAGACTTTTATTATTGTTACTATCTATGGATATTAGTTTTCTGGTTATCGGTTTGATTAAAGATTAGTTTAGCTGATGAATTTTTTATGAAATTATTTCTCTTTTTGCTCTCTAACGAGCTTCATTTAAATTAATGAGATTCAAGAGCTCTTGTCTTATCACTTTTGGCAGCTACAACTAATTATAAGCTATTGAGCTTTTTTCCTTTCTGCTATTACCCAAATTTTTTCACAAAATTTATATACAGTATGAAAATTAAAAAATTTTCATATTTTTAATTTTAATTAACATAAAATTTTTAAAACTATAGACATACAATTAATAGTCTGATTTCGTTTTAAGTAGATAAGGAGCGTATAATCCAGACAATTACTACGTAAAAATAACAGTTACAGAGTACGTAATAATTCTCGATATAATGTATCTATAAAATGTATACGTATATCAACTGAGTTTATAAAAAAAACACTCATCTATCTTTTCAGAATTACGTCATTCATCGACTACCGATTAAAGTTCATCAATTAAAGGAATAAAAATAAAAATTCTCAAATTAAAGAAATCGGTAAATCGTTAAATTCTGAAATGCATGAAAAGAAAATAAAAAAATTGTTCTAAAGCTGCATATTATTCATAAAAAGTTGCATTCAACGAAGCGTTAAGTACCAAGCTGTCCGTTGCAAGCTTTCTTTATTTGTCATGTCTAACGGATAAACTTTATGTTCGTCGATGCTGAAAATCGGCGTTTGCATTTTCTATTTCTATATACACATATATTGTTAAAGCGTACGGTTTTGAGGATAAAATGAGAAAGATGAAAATATACCGTTCGGTTTTATTTATAAAACTTGACGGCTAACGTTGCTGTACCGTATATCTATAGTTTTAAAAAGATTATGATATACTGTAATTAGGTAAGATGAATTAAGACTTAAAATAAAGTCTTTTTTTTTAACTTACATTGTTAAGCGTAAGATTGATTGCTCGAGATAAAATTTTATGATGTTTGAATATTTTAACTGCTTTGAGTGAAAATGAGGTAATAAGCTTTGTATTAAATAACAAATTGTGTAATGTATTAAAGTCACTGACATCGATAAATTCTAACTTTATTAACAAGTAATATTTTTTTTCAAGTTAACAAAAATGTTATTTATATATTAATTTTTTATAAAAAAAAGTTATTAATAAACAAATTAATTTTAGATTTTATTTACATAATTTACATTCTGTATTTTTTTCTTTGATTAAAAATGTAATGATAAAATTAAACAAGTGATTTTGTTCGTTAACACATATATTGGCACGGCGTTTTTAAGTGTTCAGCTAAAGTTTTGTAGCAATTTGGCAATAGCTTTAACACAATATTTATTGCCGACATTACTAAACCATCACGTCTCTGTCTTAAGTATTTATTTTGTACAATTTTGTCACTTTGTAATGATTAAAACTATTTGAAAATTTATTTTAAAACATGTTAGAAGTATTTTCCTTCTAAATATCATATTTATTATTAGTACCGAAAACTTTATTTTATTTCTATAAAAAAATGATGTTTCGAGAGGTATATTGATGAAACGAAATGAGGATATTGAGTAACATTTAAATAAAATTAGTCCAGACTGTCTGGCTGATGTACGATGTAAAGAATACCTTAGATGTTGTTTAATAATAAATTGATTTAATGTTTAATCTTTCTTAATACAGTGTAATGATAAAAAATAAATTAGATACGATTTATTATATGATTATATATTTCTTTTTCGAAATATAGTAGTTTACACTGAATATTTTATGGAATATCAAAAAATCATACTTTTACTTCTTAAAATTTTAAATTAATGAAAATAGTTTAATAGACAAATTAGAAGTGTGTCACATATATTTATAGAATAAATTTTATTTAAAACAAATATAACTTGAAGATTATCATTGAAGTTTAAGTAAATAACCGAAGAAGACTAAAATATCAAATAAAAATGTACATTTATTGCTGTATAATCTTCTGCAAACTTTATTTTTCGATCTTTTTTATGGATTAAATCTTACCGTCGCTATACGGTCTGTAAATATTGCTTTAAACATTATTTTTAGAAAACTTTTCTACCTTTTGATAATATCAAAGCAAATATTCTTCGGTCAAATAGAATGAAGGTAATAAACTGTTTTCTGTATAATTCATAAATACGTTTTACGTAGTAACCATTACGAAATATTTTGACGTTTTTATGTTAAAAATAACTGTCTTATACATTCTATAAAATGACCTATTTTCACTCTTTTAAAAAAAATAAAATTCAAATTATTGTAAAATAAATGAAATTTTAATACTAAATCAAAATATTATATAATAAATAATAAAATATAAATTTATCAGAATACATATTTTATTATTATTAAATACAAAACATTCACGCAAAGCATGCAAACGAAATTAAAAAAATTTTTAAATTGAATTCAATAATAATATATATTTTTATTACATCATTTAATACAATAATAAAATATAACTACACTTGGTGGAATCAAATAAAATAATAAAAGAACTGTTATCTGTATTCATAAATAGATAACCAACAGATAAGAAGATAAGGATTTTTAATTTAAACAGATATTTTAAAATTATTCGCGTATAAATAATTTTTATATTCAACTAATTCTGATAATAATGCATTTCAAATTAATAAGTCGGTGCAAAAGTAGATTTTCATAATTTTCGATGCTTCACTAAACTATATTTTATGTGATTTTGGAAGGTTTTTGCTACGAAATCTAACTTATCTGCACAATTGAATTTAACAAGAATATGATATGTTATTTTATAACGTGTATTGCTCCTAGAAAAAAACAAGAATTAAATAAAAGCATAAAATTGATGCACGTATCGCATTTTAACTTTGACCTATAATACGTTAAATTAGCGCTCATAAATAAAAAAAACGTTCATCCATCAAATAATAAATAGGAAAAATATGACAGAAACTTTCTTAGGATTTTCACAAACAAAACTCATCAATCAGCTTGTAGAATAATAAAGAAAAAGAGAGTTTCTTGAATGAAAACGTATAATCAGGGACCTTCGACGACTATTTTTAACATCGAAAAGTCGCTTTCGCGAGACATATTATACTTACAATGTCTGAGAAATAAAAAAAAATAAACTTCATTTTCAGTAATTTATTGATTTTCAATAAAATCAAATATCTTCAAAAAATCACGAATGTGTATAATAAAAAATTAATCATTGAACCCAAAGCTATAAATTAATTATAAAAATGATATATTTCGTTTTATTTTGATGCCAATGTTATTTAAAACTATAATTTTCTATTTTAGAACGCTTAGAAGATATTTTAAATTCTTTATTCAAAAATAATAATGATTTTTGCCAAATAATACACAAAGTTAACTAATTTAATAACAAATTATTATATCATCGACGTTTGTTATATTCGTTCAAATTTAATACATTTCGTTCTCTTAAATTTATCACTTTGCAACGTTGAAATTTTAATTAACAGCATTTCAATAGATATTTTAAAATCTCAATTAAAAGCAACAAGTCTTTTCCACTTAATTTCACTAAACAAACACTTGTTCTTCAACCTGTGCGCATATGTATATCATCTATATTTCACTTAAATTTATCTAGATCATCGTTATTTAATAAAAATTCAGAACAACGTATTTATATAAATGTTGAGCGAAAAAATGATTAATCCAAAAATGAAGTTAGCCTGAAAAATTGAAAATGCGAATAAGCAGAGCGGAGCATTCTCTTGAGATGCGCGTGTCTCGCGCATCAAGTGTATGTTCTATTTTGAACACTTTTTTTAAAGCCATCCGAACCGCGCGCAACTCACATCGCGTGTAATACTCGCACACACACGCACATACGTTATGTATATACAAATGATTATAAAGTTTGTAAAAGCAATAGAAAAATATTGTAATCTGATTAACGAAATCTTACCTTGAGCCTACGAATCGGCGGATACTCATCGTAATCAATAATTTCACGAGCCATAATCACCTCATTAATACAATATATTTAACTGGGAAAGTAATGTAGTTAAGAGGACAGAGGACGGAATCACAGAAGCAACGGTGGATACAAGAACTCATGTTTTGCAAGAAGAAGAAGAGCAGGGTTGGTTTCTGAAAGGCTCTACGCTCACAGTTCATGACTGTCAGTGTAGAGATTTAGTGTTTATAGCGCTGCGACGACTTATTTGTTAACTACTACAACCTACTATCTTCAAGCTTACAGTCATGAACTGTGAGCGTAGAGCCTTTCAGAAACCAACCCTGAAGAAGAGCCGCGCCACGCACACATTTAACAAAAGCTTCCCAAAAGACCTGGCGACATTCGGCTCTCTGCCGTATCTTAGAGAGGAGAGCTTTTTAGTCAGAGACCAAAACTGTATATATACACCTTGCTTTCTCGCTCTATCTTACACTCTGACACTTTAGTTTATTTATAAAAGCTAAGGAGAATTCAAAGAGATAGAGATGGAAGTTGCGCGACCTCGTGGTGTGTACGCGTATTTGTTAGAGCTTTTATACGCGACTTTTTTTTTTACTTTTTTCTTTTTTTTTTATAGATCTATAAAGATCGATGATTAGGAAAAGTCGCGCGGTCTGTCAATAGATGTTTTTTTATGTTTCTTTTTATACGAAAGATTTTTAGTAAAATTTGAAACGTATGCACGTTTAAGTTAGTGTTTAATTCATAAATTTTTACTTCATATCGCTTTGGATTTTTTAAGAATATCCTCTCTCAAAAAATTTCTTCTTAAAAAATTGATGGCAAGAATTTTTCATCACGATAAGACAGTTTTGATTGGTTAAAATAAAACAAGTGACGAAAAAGTAACACGGAAATTCGAAATTTAGGGGACACATAGTATTGATATTGAAATGAATGATTTTATAATTAAATTATTTAAAATTTATAAAATTTGAATTAGGACATTATTTTATCTCTAACAATTGATTGTTTTCGGCAATTTGCAAAGCATACAAACACGTTCTAATCGGGTATTTATTAATCTAGAACATGACAATTTATTCAATTAAATATCCCTGGTAGAAATGTGAGCATTAAAAATGGTGTGTATAAAAATTTGAGGTTATTAGTAATAAAAATGCCAAATAAATGGCCAATAAATGTTTAAAAAAGCGTTTTCATTTCTACTGGCCAAAAAATGGTAAAAAAAACGTTTCAATTTCCACCAGGGATGCTTAAAAAATTTCTTGTTTATTAAATTTTTTATTTTTTAAACCTATCGTTATAAGAAATGATGAATAAAGTTTAAAATTTCAATAAATTATGTTAACTAATAAATAAATAAAATAGGGTGCGCCCTTAAAATTGCTAGTTTATTTAAAAATTTGAATTATTTTCAAAAGATTGCTCAAATGTTTAAATAAAAATAATTTTTAATTATTCAAATAAGTGTGTTAGGGAAGTTTTTTATAAAATCTATTTTGAAAGTTTATATGTGAATCTGATAAATTTTTATTTATTTTTTAAAATTTTATTTAACGTCGCTGTCTTTATGCTATCATTATGATACTAATTAGCGACGGAGGTCGTGTCAGTGTGTTTGTGTATCGTATGTGCTTTTATCAATAGGCCGCCGAGAGTGGGATGCGAACTCAGATCTCAGAGATTACGAGGCTATTGCTCTACCGATTGAGCCACTGCAAATTTTTAATATTATCTTCGTATAAAATTTACATAGTGGCTACCTTCAAACGTTCCCGCGTAAATTTATATATCTATGATGGCAGCACCTACAAGATTATCAATATTTTTATAATAAAATCTAATAGATAAATAAACAAATATTTTTGAATATACGATGATTTTCATTGTTTTAACATTTTACATTAATGTTCTATCGAACAACTGAATAATTCATTAAATATGATTACAAATTTTTTTTTTTAATTATATTTATAGGATTAACATAAAATGTAATATAAATAGGCCAAAATAAATTTTAAATAGTATTTTTAGAAACAACTGTAAAAAAAGTTGAAAATTTGAAAAAAAAATCATGATGGTTTGAATATGGCGAGCCAAAATCATAAGCCTCCATAGCTCAGGGGTTAGAGCACTGGTCTTGTAAACCAGGGGTCGAGAGTTCAAATCTCTCTGGAGGCATTATTTTTTTAATATGCAAATTCAACATTATTATATTGCCATAATTATATAAATATAATAAATTCACATGATACAAAAAGTTGTATGTGATTTCTATTAGACGTCTATTTTAAGTCCATATTTTATTTTTAACTTAATCAAAAACTTCTTTTCAAGATTATATTTGTATGATTAGATAAATAATATAGTTAAAATTTTTTATTGCGTTAGAAATTTGTTATTAAAAATAAATGTTTTTGTTCGATTACCTTTACTTATAAGCAAATATGTTGCGTTTAAATTTTCAAGCAAGTTTATTAAATAAATTGACACGCTTTATTTTCAATATTCATTTAATGAACCTCAAGAATTTGTGATTCTTTTGAGAGAAAGGCTAAAATAATTTATCATTTCTAATCTTAAAAATCTAAACTTAAAAATCGGGTTAATTAAGTAAAATGTCTTCGTAATAAATATAAATACTGAATAATGTTATAAATTTTTTAAAAATAATAATTAAAACCTACGTCAGGTTGTCTTTCCATTTTATTATTTCTTTTATGTGCTTAAAATTTTTATTTGAATTTTAAACCCTCATCAAGAAAAAAGTAGTTTAATAATAAATTTATTTTTTTTCACAAAAAACATAAATTTTTAAATAACTAGAAAACCCATGCGCGCCCTATATCTAATCTAAATATATAAATTTTGAATAATTGACTTTTAATATAATATTATTTTCTGTTGATTATTAAAAAATAATAGTTGCATATCTACTGATGCCTGTATCAGTAAAGAAATTAATGTTATATACTAATGTATTAGAGCAGTCTACCCGGCATCAATTAAATTTATTTAATACATGAGACACAGAAAACTTCGAGAAAAGTAAATCCCATATAAGAGATATATTATTACTTTATTCATTTTTTTATTATTATTTTAAAAAATTAAAGAAATAATAAACTTTTTAATTATTTTTTGGCTTTTTTTTTAATCTTAAAAGTGTGCAAACATTTTAAAATTTTAAATAACGTAAACTATTACAAAGTCAAAAGTTATTTTACAAATATAACTTTTTATATACATAATTTTTAATATTAACCTATCGTCTTTGATTTACAAGATGTATCTTAAGAGAATTCCAAGATCGATCTCTAGACATAGTAATGTAAAATAATTGTCCATGATTAAAAACGTTTGTTTGTAATAATACAATGTAATTCGGTTTATAAAAACGACATTTTGAGCAGATATAAAACGGACACTACACCTACACTCATAAATACTGACTATCTCCACTTTTTATTGCAAAATTTCAGGAAAAGAAATGCATTAGATTGTACCATGAAGATTATTTAAATAACTTATTCATTAGCATTTAAGAATTTTTAATTTATGGTACCATAAAAATTTAAATATATAATATTGGAACCCAACATTCTCAAAGACGAATGAATGAATTTATTTAAAAATTAATAATATTTTCAATAATATGAAATTCATGAAATTTTTAAATTTTTTTACTGCACCCTCTGCGTCAATAAAAAACGCCAATTTGCAATCAAAAGTTTCTTGAGAGGTAACATTATTTTAATTTTTTTTAAAGTCAAATATATTACTAAGCTAAGAGACGCAGGCTTTTTAAATTTTTTCCTTTCTCTACACGTATCGTGTGAATTTAATTCATTTTCTTTGCTTTCACAATTTTTTTTATCAATTCTTCAAAAACTTGAAAAGTTCTTTCAAACGCTTCAAGAATTCGTAATAATTGCACAATGATCGCAATACGTCACAATTCAATAAAGTTCGTTAATTTCCAAAATTTTTGTTCCTATTTTCATCATTACAAATTTTTTAGAAACTTCCTTTTTTACCAAGTATTTTTATTTAATAAATTTGTCAATATTTTAAAAAGTAGAATATTTTAAAATCATTTTGCCGAAAAAAGAATACACAAACCGGAATTTCGTTAATAGATTCTTATACATTAGACACTTTGTATTGAATTTTAAATTTTTCTTTAAAATTTTCCAATGTATTAAAAATTTGGATTGTTGGTGGTTTGAATTTCAAATTTTAAAAAAGAATAACTTTTAAATTCTTATTGCAACTGATATTTATTTTCAGTATTTTTATTTACTAATTTATTATAAACGTTCAAAGCTCGTACTGAGGGTGTTAGTCTCCAAAAAAATCAAATTTTAAAACATAACATATATGAAACACTCTCAATAAACATTCCCTTTAGCAACATTAAAGTAACACGAAGAGCAATTTACAAGATCTACTAACAAAATTCCATATTGATAAATCAATCACAGTCCTTGACTATCGTTAAAAATTTGAATCTACTTTTCGCGCATACGCAAAAAAAAACGTTTTTTCTATTCGTACGACATAGCGACTAATCTATCAGATGTAGCTTACAGTCCTTTACAATTCACGCCTGTGCTTGTCCTTTTTAACACAACGATCATACTATAAAAATTTGAGATACGATGGAATTTTATCTTTGAATTTAGATAATGGCGGCAAGGGATTTCGTATAGTCTTATTATGATGTTAAAAGCGAGTATTATATTATCGAGCGATAATTGAATGATTTTTTGTTGTAACACCGATATGATTAATAAAAATTCTGTACAAGATATTTGCTTAAATCATAAATGTTAGAAGAGACTAGTTAATAAAACTTTGACAAAATCCACTATTTTTCATTAATATTTGAAATAATGTAACTCGGTTTACATTGTATTCGCAACAAATTTTACATCTTTTTTTCAAGGGCTTTTACTTTATTAAAAATAATCTTTACTTTGTCAAGAAAAAAAGATTAGTTAACGAAAATTTACAAACTACTGTTGGTGCAAACTAAGAATAGAGGAGAGGAAAGAGAAGGAAAACAATAGATTGGTACAATAATTGAATGATTGAAAAAACGTACTTTAATAATGATTTTTTTCTCAAAAAATATAAATTTTTAAATTATTAAAAATACCAAATTACGGCTAATGAAAATAGAGTTATTGAAAATCTGTTTTACCGTAGCGAGATAAATAATCGAAAAAAATATATTTACCAACGAATGTGTCTATATTCATGCAGTAGTCAAGATATACCGGCAAAATCAACGTTTTTCTAGTGTTAATTGGCAACACTGTCATTTATTTGCTGTACAAAATTTCTTGGAAATGAGGGTAAAGGCGCGTAGCGAGCGCATTGCTTAAATCTCGCAAATGAACTTTTGAGTATCGGGTCTTCGACACTACGTTTGCCTTCAAGGGATAATCGGGATGTGTTGTTCTTAACATTATTTTCATTTTATCGTTCATTTCTTTGTTTTTTATTTTTTAAATAATAGTCAACTATTTATTTTTTATTATTTCAATGCAGTTAATAAGATAAGACAGAAGATAATTATCTTGAAATAGAAAAAGTTGAATACAGTTAAAGACAGTTAAATCTTGAGTGACATTATTTTTTCATTTAATACGATAACAAGTGTAAGAAAACTAACAGTCGCAGCTCGCAGCCTTTGTTTTGAAATGCCGACTTTTCAAGTTTCATATTACTTCGTTTCATGATATTGTGATTACACGTGCCTATGTAAAAATTTTGACTTTGTTTTCTTTGAGTAGAAGAAAAAAAAAAGTTGAATTTTTATATTGCAGCTACTTACAGTGTATCTTTAATTATTATATGACTTTGTGTTTTGTTTTGGACATTTTGAATGTCATTTTGTTGCATGCCGAACATTTTAGCGACATGTGTTTTCTTGCAAATACAAAGGCGAAAAACTGGTAAGAATTTACGTATTATTTTATTATAAGTATCAAAATTTAAATTTAACGTACTGTCTTTTAAAGATTTGCAAAATGATAGAGTTTTAATAATTTTTACGCATTTGTTTTAATATTTTAAAAATATAATAAAATTAGCCCTATTTACAGTATATGTAAATTAAGTTTACTGTTTTAAATCTAAACGAATTCATTGTAAATTATATTAATTAGAATAATTTTGAACCCAAAATAAATTTTCAAACAACAATTTGTAATTTTTCTATCTAATTAATTAATAATTAAAATTTCGTTGATACTCTCTTTGTATTAATCATAATTTATTTAATTTAAAAGATTATATATTTATTAAAATTTAAATCTGATTTTTTATGTTTTCAGTTCATAATTAAATATTTTCAAATATTTAATGAATAATTTCGAATGTAGTATAGATAACTGTTAATTTTCGTGTCATATTAAGAAAGATGGAACCATTGCAAAAGAAAGCTGTAAGTACAAATAATTATCATTACAATTATGTTATTTATAAAAAAATACTATTAACCAGAAAAAAATTTTTGTAGTATGAATTAGTTTATCTATTTAAATTGAAATTATTTTCTAGTTTGTTTAAGATTACATACATGCATTAAAATCATTATGATTATCAATATTCTTATTACATTGAATAGATAATTTTTATTAACAATACTTTTATAATAATAACATATATTAACAAACTTTTTTTCTTTCTTTTCAAAATAACACTAGAAATATGAAACCTTAATTCAAAAGGCATCCAAATTATATGTGGATGCAAAATTCAATGATGCTTCAAAATTGTACAATGATGCATTGACATTAGCTAATGAATTGAAAATAGGAAAGATGCCAATATGCGTGCTCAAATGTATGTTTTGTCAATGTTTGCTACAATCAGATCTATTAGATGATTTGGCAGAAGCTGTTAATATACTGGAATCATTAGAAAAGTCTCTTAAAAACAGATTTCCATTTATTTATTATTTATTAGCTCAAGCACACTGTAAGCTGTATCGGTAAGATTTAAAAAATTAAAATAATAAGTAACAAATTTATAGTAAAAATATTTTATTTAAAATTATTTTCCTACTTCAAAGAATTCATTTTTAAGAAACGCTTTGAAAAAATACAATATCTTTTTTAGTTTTGATAAAGCACTGGATGCTTTAGAACAAGGATTTGCTGTTTTTAAACAAAACACTTTGTTGGAAACATTTTATGTACCTGGTACTGACATAATACTTGATCAAAATATGCATAGTGTAAGTTATAAAATTAAGGTGAATGTTCAATTATTTAAAAAGAATTTTTTTTTTAATAAATCATGTTGTAGGATGGTTGGTTAAAAGTTAAAGAAGAATGTACAAATTGGCATCAACCTGATGCTGTTTGCAGTTCACCTGATTGCAATCATATTTCTAAACCATATGTTACTCCTAATAAGAATATATTTGTAAGGTACAAACTGCAAAAGACATTGATCAAAATTTAATCAATTAGAAAAAAAAAATTTTTTTCTGATAAAATATTGTTTTTTTACAGTGATCCTGCTTTCAATGGGATGGTAAGTGTTAACTGTAATAACAAAAAACGTCCCTGTTCATTAAAATTTCACCCAAGTTGTTGGAAAGTTCAAAAAGATCAGATGTACCCAATTGAAAAAGTTTCAGACAAGGTATGAATTATTTCATAGATAATTAAAATTTTTTAGTTTACTAATTATTTTATTTTTCAATAGGATGTTTTAGGCAACATATGCTTTACACCAAACTGTATGAATGATGAGGCTTCACCTTGTATTATATCATCTATTGATATTATAGGACCAGACAATAAAGTAAAAGCTCACATCACAGCACCATCTTCTATATGGCCTATACAGAAAAACCCAAAAAGTGTAACTAATAAAAAGGTTTTGTTATTTTTACTTTGTTTTTACTTAATATAATTATTATTATTAAAATAAATATATAATTATATAAATAATATTTATTGAAAAGGTCAAAGTACAGCCAACAAAGAAATCAGAATGTCCAGCTACATCTTCAATTCAATATAATCCTTTTACAGTCAAAGAAGAAATTCGTGTTGACAAAGTAAGTCATGATTTTTTTTTTCATTCTCGATTTCAGATTTTTAAAATTATTTATTTTACAGCATGATAATTTTTTTCATGGTTACGATGGTAATCAAATATTATCAATAAGATACGATACACCAGAGCCAGACTTTTCTGATAAATCTTTTGAAGTAGCTTGTGAAAGAAGTTTCTTATTTTCGTATGTTCAATTTTTATACTATTTCTTTTTCTTATAATGCAAAATATTTTTAATAATGTTACAAATGTTTATTATTTTAGATTATTTTTTGAATACATTTCAAATAATTTAGTTAGAGTTTGTGATGCTTACTCAAAGTTTGACGAGATTAAGCAAGATATGCCTATAAAATATATAGGTATGAATGCATTAATTTAATCTGATTTTTTTAAAATATTGATTAACTTTTAATAATTATTTTTTGTACAGATATACTGCCTTTTTTGTTAGAAACAAACAAATTTGAAGTGCTTGATAATAGTAAAAGTCTAGATAATCCTTATTTTTCACAACTCCAATATAATCAATTAAATGATGATATGGAAAATCTTACGATTGGTCATAATGAAAAAATTCAAAGTTAGTATTTTTATTTTTCTTTTTTTTATTACACGTATGTATCAAATTGATTTTTATTTAAACTTATTACAGAAGCGCAAAAATATGAAGATGATGCCTGCTATTACACTGACTTAATGTCTGATATTGATATTTCAAGTAGTTCTGGTGAAGAAAATGATAACACAGAAGTAAGATCAATCATTTTTTCACTTTATTAATTTAATTTAAAAAATAATTTTTATTTAATTATTTATTTTATTATTTATTTATAGGATTCAAAATTGAATAAAAATTTGCATGATGATTTCAAATTAAATCATTCAAGTTATGGAATCACGACTCACAATTCTGAAGCTGCTGGTGGTGATGCCCAAGCATATTATAATAAAAAAGACGAAAAAATAAATAAATCTGGAGATAAAAACTTATGCTTCAGTAATGATATTGAAAAGCGAGGAACGGAAAACAGAAAACTAAAGGAGTACATCAATCAATTAGAAACTGAAATGAATGAAATTTCAGAAGAAAATATCCATTTAAAAAAAGAGTTAAAAGATAAACAAATTATGATTGAATTTATGGAGAAAGAGCAAGAATCTTGTAAAGAACAAATTGAACGATATGAACAACTATCTGCATTTGTGAGCGACTTTGAAAAACGCTATAACAATATAAAGGAAGAAAATATAAAAATAAAAGAAGAAATCATTGGTTTGATAAATGACAAGAAAGAATTAGAAGAAAAATTATTTCAAGTTAATTCTCCTGAATTTAAGCGACAAGATTTGGTAAAAACTTTTCAAGAAGAGTACAAAATTTTAGAAGATCATATTAATTCAGAATGGGAAAAGAAAACTGAAAATTTAAAGTAACTATTATTTATTTTCTTAATAGTAAAGTTTATTTCATTTGTTCATTTTATTTTTTTTAATATATGTACGATGTTTAGGCAATCATTGGAAAAAGAAATTGAAAATAAAAAATCATTGCTTAATAAAGTTCTTAATCAGCAATTTAGTGCAAATAAGAATTTGTTAAATGAGTAAGTATTTTAATTTTTTAAATAATTCTTTTTATAGATATGTGCTTAAAATTTATAATTCTTTTAGATATATCAATCATTGTCATACAGCATTAGAAATATCTACAAAAATAAATATTTGGATGGAAAAAATTATGAATGTTAACCAATTTATAAATACTACTGAATGGGTGGTTAAAATGAATTTATTACAACAATTTATTGCTGATAATCAGGTAATTTTGAAAAATTATAAGAAAAAAGAAATTGAAAAATATAAAATTATCAAGTTATATCTATATTAATGAACTTCAATTTTAGATATTTTTATAAAACAAAAATATTAAATAAATAAATAAAATTTTATATAAATAAATGATTTATTTTAAGGCTGAATATAGTAACCTGTTGAAAAAATTGCATTCAACTTCTATAGAAGAATCTGAGATGATGGAAATCAATCTTGCTTTGCCAGCCATTCCAAAATCACCAAAAATGAATATTAGCGAACACATACAATCAGCTTTAAACATATTTTATAAAAATCAATGTCAAGTGGTAGAAACCTTAATGAAAGTAACGCAATCTCAACATCCACCACCTCAATCGTTTCCGATGTCTCATCCATCAACAATGCAACAGGCATCAACTACCTCGACTTATTCTCAATATTCACATCCATATTACCATCATCAATATCCTACAATTTACCCACCTGCAACAAGTACATCGATGCCAACATTAGGTATGCCACCAAGATACCCCTATTCGCAACCATCATTTGTGCTTCCATATGCGCAATATTCTCAACAACAGTACATGCAACAATCTCAAGAACAATATTTGCAACAAACTCAACAGCAATGTCAACAGATGTATGAAAACGAAACAGATCAACAGATGTATAAAAACGAAAAAGGTTAATTAAAATTTAATATTTGTTTCTCTAAATTTTATTTAAATTTAATTCTTGATTAAGTTTTGATTAAAATTTTTTTTTTATAAGAAATATATATGTAAATAAATATTTTTGTTTTATAAAAAGATTTCTTTTTTTCAATCATAACGTTTGCTTGCTATAAAAACTTTTTTAAAGAAAATATCATTTCAGTACCAATAGCAGAAGTAAAAGTGCAAAATGAAGAATTAGAATCTGTTGAGGAAACTACTGAAGCAGAATCAGCAAAATTAGAATCAAATGAAATTTCAAAATCTAATATTAAAAATGAATACAAAGAAGAAATTAAAAATGAGCCTGAATGCGTTGTTGAAAAAGTAGATAATGATAATGTTGAAGATAATTATACTGATAGAATAGAATCAATACGCAAAGCCTTCAAAACGATAGCATCAAATGTTGAAGAGAAGTCAAAAGTAAACAATGCTCCTGAAGATGAGGGAAGTCAAGTAGTTATCAAGCAAGAATCATCTAATGATTTAACTAAATCAAATGATAACGTGAATAGCCAAAATAACGGATTTGTGAAATCCGTGCCTGTGTATACATCTTCTGCAAAGTAAGTTTTATTGTAGTTATTGAAAATAAGTTTTTAATTATTTCCTGTTTAATACTTTAAAAATTTTTAATCCTCAAAATAAATTATCTTTATTTGAAGTAAAAATGCCAATTATCTGTCATGGATTAGTTTACAGAATATTGATATTGATTTGTACAATTATGCATAACAATTTTATATTATTACTACAAAAAAGATAATTAAAATAAATTATTAGATAAAAATTAATATTTATTTACTATTCTATTCATAAACAAGTATAATATAAAATTATTTATACTTTGTTTTATATGTTTTACGATCTATATTACTTATTTATGAAGAGAATATTGTCAATTTCCCAAAAAATGGATAAAATTAATGATAATTATTAAACTTTCATTTTTTTATACTTGTCTAAAACTCTGGGCATGCAGAAAAATTGAATTGAAAAATATGAAAATGATTAATTTCAACATTAAAGACCGTTGATCTATAAGACTTTAGCATCTGTTTAAGATTTCCTTTAGAATAAAATAAAAATTAATAAAATCTCCATGAGTAAAAAATAAAGTTTTCAAAATTTAACTATATAACGTATGTAGCATTTACTATATTTACTACAAACTAATATATCTCTTTTTCTAAAATTATTGCTTCAAATCTGATTTTGTAATCATTGAAAAAATTACTTCCTAATCCGCAAGATAAAAATTTCACCAACCTTTATTTTTTAATAATTTTTCTTTAAAAATTTATTAAATTTATTATTTTTTAATTTTTAATAACTTTTTTGTAAATGTAATTGATTAATTATTATTATTTTCTATAATTTAGTACACCAGTCACGAAATCAAAGAAGAAGGTAGGACTTGATGGATTATTAATGATGATGCAAAAAAAATTTCCTGTATTAGAGTGAGTAATTTTGATCTAATATTATATTTTAATATAATAAGATGCTAATTTAAACAAATGATTCCAGAACTGATTTAATCGAAATCATCGAACAAATTCGAAAGAAGCACAATAACTCGTTAACAGGAATACCTGTGAATCAAATTTTCAGAGAATCAGAAGAAATTTTTTTAAATCTTCAACGATTACGTATGTTATAACTTTTTATTTTTCTTTAATCTATTCTTTACTGATTTACCCTATATTTTTCATATTTATAAAGGTCAATAGTCCAATTTTCGAACGTCTAAAAAAATTTCTCAAAAAAAAAAAAGTAGTAATACCTAATTTCGGATAGATCGTTATTTTTTCAAGTATACAGTAATCATGTTCAAGAATAAAATAATACTTATTTTTCCCTTAAAAAAGATAGTAAGATAATGATATCAATACTTTTAAGAATTTTTTTTATTAATGCAGATTTACTGCGATATTCAATGAATGATGGAAATAAGTCAACTTGTAGCGACGTGCCCAACAAACTTACAGGTTTTTTATTGATTATTTATTTTTTAATAAAAAATTTGTTTGAAATGAAAATGTATTATTTTAATTATTTCCAGCTTCTAATAATCAAAGTGTATATACAGATAAGATTTCACCTGCTTCTTCTTGTAAGTTCGCCAAAATGTTTTTGCGATATAAAGTTAAAAAATTAAAAAAAGCGAAAAATAAGGCCAGAACAATATTTTGATTGTAATCAAAAAAACATTATCTTTATATAAAAAAAATAAGCCTCAAAAAGTTAATTTTACACTATGCTATTTTTTATCAGCTTGAACAAAGCATGAATTTTTTATGCAGACATGATGTATGATCTTCAAATAGTTAATCTAAATTCGAGAATCGGATATATTGCATACACTGAATAGAATGAAAAAATCCAATTTAAATGAAAAGTTATAATTTTACTTCTAAGTAATTAACAAAAACAAATACTTTTTATTGATTATTTAATTTAAATAATCAGTTAAAATAACAAAAAATTAAGAAGTCAAGTTTATTGATAAAAGTGATAATATAATCTGGCCATATTTTCATTTTGATTGGAACTGAATTATGATTTTAGAAACTTCAAAAAACGTATGATTTTTAAAAAAATATTTCTCTATTATTTTTAGGTGCGTCCTTAAATAAAGCGGATATAATTTCTACTCCAAAAAAGACGTGGAAAACTATACCTCAGGAAGAAACAAAATGGACTCATTCTGGTGAACTTGAATGCTCAATTTGCATGGCAATAATTAAAAAAAATAATTGTCTCACGTTAAGCTGCCGGCACGCTTTTCATTCTAGCGTAAGTTGAATTAATTTTTTTTATAAATTATTTTTTTATTCGATAATTATTATTTTAATTTTGGTTTTAGTGTATTAAACCATGGCTCAAATCAGATCGTTCATGTCCAAACTGTCGAGTTCCAGTGACCGATGATGACGAGTTTCCACCACTTCCAGCATAAATTCATAATTTATTTTTAATTAAGATACTTGAAAAAAAAGTATTATTTTGTTCTTAAAATACTTGTTTAGAACTAAGAGACGAATATTTTCCGATACGTTTTTTTTTTTTTTTTAATTAAGTTCGCGGAACAGTTAATAATTAGGTATGAATTATTAAAATACTTTATTTTATGTAAAAATAACATTCAATATTTTATAAAAAGTTAAAATGTTACATTAGCAATAAATATTAAATAATATTTAATATACAATATGAGTATTATTCCCACCAAAAACTGATTGAAAAACTTGGTGTTAATCCTACGACGTGATGCCACCATTTTGGTGGAATAAATAGCATACTACCAGGTTTTAAGTAACACATAAAACCTTTGGCTTTTTGAAAATTAGGATATTTTTCAAAGTCTGGATTATATGGATCAACTTTAGCAGTATTGCATAATAATCGAGTTTCGTATGGATATAAATTTTCATTATCTTCGGGGCTATACAGTATAATTCTTTTATATCCAAAAACCTATTAATACAAATAATATGTTAGGTGCAAATATTCATACAGACATTTCTAAAGAATAATTTAAAAAAATATACGTATTCTTTACCTGGCATAATAAATTATTTTTAGGATCATAATGTAAAGGTGAAACTGTACCTTCCGGTCCAAACCAAGCATTTATATCAGGTATATCTTCGCTATCTTCTTTATCAGAGAAACTGCAGTAATCCGGTATAGAAAAATCTTTTTTTAATTCAGGAATCTATGAATAAATTATTTAATTATAAATAAATTTTTTTTAATTTTTATATTTTAATTATTTTACCTGATCAAAAAGTTGATGTTGAGCTAAATAACCAACTTTATCATTTTTATTTGATATATGTGTATTTAAAAATTCTGAAAATGTTACAAGATTTTGAGTCCAATCGTCTTCTGTATACCGAGATCCAATTTCTATTGGTACTGTTCGATTTCCGGCGATTCTTCGAAGGTATTCTGTATTTTGCCATAAATCTAAAGCTTCCCAGTGTTCCATACAACCTACATTAATTTTTAGTATAATTTAATTTATTTAGTAAATTTCACAGATACAATTCATTACATACAGAATATTACAATAAATATAATACATTAGAGATATAGATTTTCAATTAGTGATAAATAATTTATATTAAATTTTAAAATAATACCTTCCAATAATGCGGGTACTTTCGGTTTGAAAATATTACAATAAAACGTTTCCATTGACGGTTTTGTGAAATGGGAAATTGACAAAAAACCAGGAAAAAGTGTTGTACATAGATGTTCTTTGTCAATTTTGATATTTTCAACATTTTTTTCATCATTATCATTTACTTCTAAAAATGAAATTGAATTTGAAATTTCTATTGTTGAAATTCAACTATTTATAAATACTTACTTATAAAATATTGATTTAATTTTGATGCTATTTTAGTTAATAAATTTGGACTTTTAGGTAAAGGAGCTCCTAAAAGAAGACCCTTATCAATTTGTTGAATAATTTCTTTTAATTTAGCTTTTAATTCAATAGTATGATTTTCATCTACTGAAATTTCTATTAAAATTGCCTGTAAAAATAATATAAAGATCAACAAAACAGTTCTAAAATTAAAAAAAATTATACATTTTACCTTTATAATACTGCATAAAGAATAGCAATATCTGTGACTTATGGGAACATCTTTCCAATATCCAGAATTTAACATTTCCCACGTTCTATCTAAACAAGCATCTATTGTTAACAAATCGTTTTCTATCCAATCTAGAGGAATTCTTGGTTTCTTAGCATTAGGAATTACACTGAAATGTTGAATATTTTTAGCTTCAGAAAATAAATCCTATTCAAACCAAAGTAAAATACTTAAAAATTTTTGTAAACAAAAACTGATGATTCAAATTTACAATTGAAAAATGATTTTACAAATTGAATTACAAATAGTTTTACTTTGGTACAAAATTTTTTATTCATAAATCAACAATTTTACATACTTATCATTTTCATTATACAAATTGTTCAGTCTTAAGAAAATCTGATGCAAATGAAACTTCAATTCTTGAGGACAATGTTCTTCCAAATCTTCTTGCAAAAGATTCCATTGAATATTTTCTGATATAATATGTTTATCCATTTTTTTATATTTATAAATAACAGAATGAAAAACTTTAATTTACAAATAAACTTCGAGGATATACAGCTCCATTTAAATAGGGCCACTGAACTATTATATGATTTGCTAAATAATATAGAATCTTTCCAGAAAGTGAAAAACTTTTAACTCTACAGAAACTTTCAACAAAAACAATCTTTGTGTTGGTTAAGAATAAGGTATTGAAGAAAAAAGCCACTAAACATGGAGGGATACAAGTTCCTGGACCATTACACAATAGTAAATCTGGTTTTTCTCGCCAAATTAATGGAAATGATTGAAAAATTGCTTGAATAGTTGTAAAAATAGATGTTAAATAAGATTGTCTTACTTCTCTACTTCTTGAAATTTCAATTATTTTATAATCTTCAGCATCTGTTTCTACTTGTTTTACTTTCTTGGAGCTAATTTCATCTGTACGAGCTTGAATGTAAATTCTTGGACTATAATTTTTGCTATTAAGATGTTGAACAACACGTAAGATTTCTGTTGTATGTCCACCAGAACCAAGCACAATTAAAGTTTTTGCTGGTTTATTTCTTACAGATTTTTCAGGTCTATTACCATTTTTAAAAATTATTAAATAAAATGCTCTTATTATAGAAACAACAGCTGCTGGAAAAATGAATACACAAATCAATGGTAGAACCATGACTTTAAGTTTAAATTTTACCTGAAAATAAAATATATAATTAATTAATCATATAAAATTATGTTAATATGAACGTTTATTAGAATATATAGGAAACTATTCGTGTGTGTTCATGGATTATAATTGTTTTATAAAAAAATAATTTGAACGTTCAACTATTACGTTGAGTAATTTTAATTTCATAAATTTATAAAATAATATTAATTTTCCAATATCTTTCAAATATTTGAATAAATTAATAAAATTTTATTTATAACCTTTTCTCACTGTTTATGTTCGTTCGCGATCTGCAAATACGTCGGCATATTTCTGCTATCTGAAGTACACTCCGAAATTAACACGTGTCTAGATACAAGCATGCGCAGTAAAAATTGGAGTTTCGCGCCTTTTTTTCAAATACTACCTAAACTTGGTAAACACAAAATTAATTAATGTCCTATCAAAAGTTAATTTTTAGGAAAAAAATTGAATTTCTGATAACTTTTAATTGAATATTAGTTTATTTGAAAAATAATGTTTATCAAGAAACTACTGAAAATTTTAAAACTCATTTTACATAAAATTATTTGTACGTTTAGAAATAAAAAAATCTCATTAAATAATTATTTAATATTGCGCATGATTTATAATTTTTTCGTATTGTAAAAATATTAAAAATGCATCTTAAAAAAATCATAAATTATAATTTATATACATAATAAATAAAAAATTAATTTTGTGAAATAAAATTTATTAAACAAACTTTATTTCTCAAATTCACTGTATAACTTTGTCAAAGTATTGAAAATAAATTTTTCAGCATTATTTCCTGTTTTTCATATTAGTATACTACTCCTCTTTCTAGAGTCTTCAGTCATAATCTAGAATGTTCGAAAATTCTTGACGTCACGGGTGTATACATGAATTGTCGAAGAAAAGAACTAAAACGTGCAATTTAGAAGTTATTCGACAACGGAACCAAACGAACATTACTTCAGAGCGATCGTATTAAACAAAAGTTTTTTTCTAAAGTATCATTGGGTATATCTACATTAAACTATAACCTCTTGGGGCTTCTCGAGCTTTCCAAAAATTGTACGACGACAAGCAAGAGTCGCCACCAACAACCGCCGGCATCAATCCGTATATTCTCAACATTCTCAAAGGAGTACTACAAGAGTGAATCGACTCTCTGGTTAGATTGTTCGGGAAAAGTTGACCTGTAAACTGAATATTGAATTTAGTTTTATATTAATAATTTTAGATTAAAAAAAAAGACTTTGTTTTCTTTTCTATTGTTTTAAACATTAAACATATTTTAAAATTTACAACGAGTTATGGATCAGGTGAGTTGATACTTTACGATGATTTTTATACAAGCGTGAATAAAGCACGTTGTTTTTTTTTCTCTCTATAGGAACTAATGTATGTCGCATTGAAAATTTTAACTTATAGAGGGTATTTTGCGGTCAATTGATTTCATAGCAATTAATTTCTAACTACTAGTTGTTTCAGTCAATTTTTTAAAGTTTCATTTTATTGAATAAAAATATACGGTAATCATTTGTTATGCCTCTATCAAATTATAGGTTTATTGGATAAAACTTGAGAAATGCTAAGTCATAAGTTATTTTATATAAAAAGTAAATACAAAATTTATATATTAAATTGTTTAATCAGTTTTAATTCTAAAGCTAATTTGTTTGTTTACTTAAAAAATTATATTAAAACTTTTTATAAAGTAAAAATAAATATAAAAAATTTAACAATTTATAGGATATAAATATATTATTTATGTTTCTAAACACAAAAGTAATAGACACACACACAACGCAAACAACACAACACACAAAGACATATGTAAAATTTTCCTAGCAAAAATAAGAATAAAGAACTATTATTATTATTATATTATTTATGTTTCAAAAAGAAGTTTAGTCGTAATTTAAAATTAAATTTGTTTCATTATTAAAATTTTATGTAAATTAAAAAAAATGAATGATTATTTTAGTAATGACCAAAATTAAGTTATAATTTGAAAATGCATGTTTTTTTTTATAGTAAATTATATATTAGGAAAAATTACATCAAACAATATTATTTATTTAGGTAGCTGCATTGAAAGAGAAGGGAAACAAGGCCTTACAAGAGAATAAGTTAGACGATGCAATCAAATTTTATACACAGGCTATAGAATTAGATCTTACTAATCATGTATTATATAGTAATCGGTCAGCAGCCTATGCAAAAGCTGGTAAATACCAACAAGCTCTTGAGGATGCTGAAAAAACTGTAACCCTAAAGCCTGATTGGGCAAAAGGATATTCTAGGAAAGGAAGTGCTCTAGCTTATTTAGGTAGAATTGATGACTCTGTCGAAGCATACCAAACCGGTCTTAAATTAGATCCTACTAATGATCAGATCAGAACAAGTTTAGCAGAAGTCAGGGCTCAAAGGACTCCAGGTTACTTGAATCCTTTCCAAGGCCCAGATGTTATTATGAAGTTGAAAAATGATCCTAGAACAAAAGCATACTTGGATGATCCTGAATACATGAAACTATTACAAGAGTTGCAAACTAATCCTAAAGCTTTAGGTAATTTCTACATTTTTTCAATTTAAATGTAACATAGTAATAATTATTTAGAACATAGATTTTTAAAATATTAAAAAAAATGCTAATAAGTAAATTAAATAATTTGACTGTCAAATATCACAAGATCAATGTTTAATGATCTCATTTACATATTGGAATTGTTTTTTTAAGAAAAATAACAATAGAAATTTTCACCTTAATTAGAAATACCAAATCAATTTCAAGTATTCAAATTCTGTTTATTATAAAATAAATATAAAATATATATTTTTTTTTATTTCAGGTACAAAACTTAACGACACAAGGGTACTTACAACTCTTAGTGTACTTTTAGGGTTGAATGAAAATATGGATGAAAGTATGGATGTTGACCCACCAAAATACGAGGAACCGCCGAAAAAGGAAGAACCAAAATCAAAGCCAAAAGATGAGAATCTCTCACCAGAAAAGAAACAAGCTTTGGAAGAAAAGGCTAAGGGAAATGAAGCATATAAAAAGAAAAACTTTGAAGAGGCTTTAACGCATTATAACAAAGCAGTTGAATTAGACCCAACTGAAATCACGTATCATCTAAATATTGCTGCAGTTTATTTTGAACAAAAAGAATACGAAAAATGTATAAAACAATGTGAAAAGGCTATTGATATTGGTCGTGAAAATAGAGCGGATTTCAAACTTATAGCTAAAGCATTTACGAGAATTGGTCACTCTTATAAAAAACAGAATAATTGGAAGCAAGCTAAAGTATTCTATGAAAAATCGATGTCGGAGCATCGAACGCCTGAAATTAAAACACTCTTATCAGAAATTGAAAGGAAGATCAAAGAAGAAGAAAGGAAAGCTTACATCGATCCCGTTAAAGCAGAAGAAGAAAAAGAATTAGGAAATCAGAAATTCAAAGAAGGTGATTATGCAGCAGCAGTTAAACATTATTCAGAGGCCATTTTAAGAAATCCGGATGATCCCAAATATTACAGTAATAGAGCAGCGTGTTATACGAAATTAGCAGCATTCGACTTAGGTTTAAAAGATTGCGAAAAATGTTTAGAAATAGATCCTAAATTTATTAAAGGATGGATTCGAAAAGGAAAAATTCTTCAAGGCATGCAGCAACAAGGAAAAGCGATTTCGGCTTATCAAAAAGCATTAGATCTAGACCCTACTAATGCAGAAGCTCTTGAAGGATACCGGTCATGTTCAATAGCCGCAAGTTCTAACCCTGAAGAAGTGAGAAAACGAGCCATGGCTGATCCAGAGGTGCAGAGCATTCTTAGAGATCCTGCTATGAGACTTATTTTGGAACAAATGCAAAATGACCCTAAAGCACTAATGGAGTAAGTATTTATATTACTTTCATTTAATTAACAATACTATTATTTGTTTTACTATTCATCAATGCAATCGGAAACTAAATTATATTATCCTATCATCATTACTTAAAAATTAAATTATATTTAATTTTCTGTAATTATAGATTAAAATAATAATTTATTTTAATGAAATTTAAAAAAAAAATTACTAAATCTATTGAAAAATATTTTTGTAACTTTCTTGTAAGAACACTTAAATGACATTGGTTTATTTTACTAAAATACATGATTAAATGTGTTGAGTATATTTTATTCTATATAATAAAAATTATATAATTAATTTTTTTCAATTGCAGCCATCTAAAGAATCCAGATATTGCAGCAAAACTTCAGAAGCTTCTAGAATCAGGATTAGTAGCTATACACTGATAAAATTAATTTCAACGAAAATCATTTTTATATACATTTACCTACAGCGAAAAATGCTTTTACCATTAAGTTCCTTCCGCGCAGTTCAAGTCAACTTGATGTATCTTCTATTTCATTGTTGCTGTCATCGTTGTGTATCGACTTTTTACAAGATAAGGTATTTTTACACGTCTTTGTCATTAATTGCCTAACATTGTATCTAGTTATGTTACATTCAATTTTATATATTAAGGAAAAAATACAACAAAAAGTAAAAAGCGAATTTGTTAAAAATGTGTTCAATTTAATTCTAGATTTATAAAAAATTATAAATTGTAAAATCAGGCAGTAAACAAATAACTAATTATAATATACCAATATTTTTCGTTTCCAACGAGTTCAAGTAATCGTTTTTCAAAGTTAACAATGTTAATACAATATTTTAAATATGTTCATTTTAAAAGTAATATATCATTATTCATTCGTTAATGCGCGACCTTTTCCCGTCCACTGCTCCTTTAAATTTACTTTCAAGCCTAAATCTCTTAATGCTGCTTTGACATCATTCTCTACGTTTTCTCCATGAACTTTGAATGCATCATTCAGCAAATCTTCAATGCCATAAGCAATGAATTCTCTGGATTCTTGTTTATTTCGGACCGACATATTTCTGATTGCCCAACAAGCTTGCTGAATCACATTGGCACTGTTGGGATAAGCTTTGATTGCATCGATAATTATTGATACTGCCCCACAGTCATAAAAAACACCAGCATTTGAAGGACTTTTTAGTGTCAAAGCTGATATGCAAGCAAGTCCAGCTGTAACAACAGCTTCTGAACTCTGTAAATAAAATAGCAATGTACGAAGAAAAATAAGTGAACAAAAATGTTTTAATGAATTTTTACTTTTTAGAAATTTATTTGTAGAATTTAATAAAATTTTTAATTTATTAAAGTAACAAGAATTTTGATTTAAGAAGGTGTAAATAAACTTTTCTTTGTATAGAAATATGAGTGTTATTTAAATTTACCTTTCTTCAAAATTAAATATTGAAATATATATATTATCAGTAAATATTTTATTAAAATTGGATAGCTTTTAATTTAATTTCTAAATGTTACTATTTTTTTTCAATTATAACATATAAGTTGTATTTGAGTACATACCCTTAATCTACTTATAGCATAGATAATTAAAGGGGCAATTCCTGAAGTAATAATATGAGCTTTCACATCATCATTACCAGCTAAATTTTTTAGTAATTTCAGAGCCTGCCAATTAATTTTTTCCACTTCTGGATAGTTTGTAAATACATCTAAAATAAATTGTAAGCCACCAGCATCTTCAAATTCTTGACAAAATTCATTTCTAACAATTAAAGATGCTGCTGTTAGCATCATTTCTCCTACTATCACTTTATCAGTCTTGTAAGCTAAAAAAAATGAGATAAAGCTTATCAGATAAATTATGATTTTGAATTAAAATATATCTATACTAAAAAAAAATTTTTTTAAACTGATAAGTTATTTTAAATGTTTGTTTGTCAGTCTAACCTGAAAATCGCAACTTCGTTGCTATTTTTTGGCTCTCAAAAAATACGGTTCGCAACTGGTATAAAAACTTAACGTAAACTTCTCGTTTCGTAAATAAAGCCTTTTCATACCCGTTACGAAATGTACTATTTTACATATAATATAACATTTTTTTTTATATTAAAAAAATAGATATTTTAAAAATGAATTACTTGATAATAATTGTGTAAGAGTATGTAGTGTTTGGCGTGCAATAGCTGCTGCATGTTCATGAGCTTTTCCGTATGCGTGTCTCACATCATCATCCAATGTTAAAGCTCTTAAAACAACACAAACTTCTTTCACAACAGAAACACTTGCATCTTTTTCACTTAGTATGGATTTTAAATTGTCTAAAATACCAGCGTTAAATATTTTCTGCCTGTTCATTTCATGTTTAATACAACATTCTCGTATCCATTTCAAGATTAGTTGCAATGTTTGTGGATCATTGTGATTATTATCTAATAAACTGAATTTTAAAAAAGTTAAAATTATACATGAAAAATTATTTCACAAAATTCATTAAAATAATACAAACTTTTTCTGTACATTTACTCCATCTGTATCTAATAAATCTGGATTACCAGTCATTAATGCTGTAATTGTTTTTAGAGCTGTTCGCAATAAAAGTGGTTCATCCTTACAACTATTTATCACCTCAAGTAATGTTGAATATGCTCCATTTTTTCCTGCAAAAACTCTTCGAGCAATATCCTTTTCTAATTCTGATTTAAGCTTATTAAGTAATGGTGTTGCATGCTCGTGCTCTGCTGTTTTTGCACATTCTGAAAGCTTTTTAATACAACTGATGATGTCATCTGTACTATCGTTTAATGACAGATCTTTGATAATATTTGATAAATCTACACCCTATAAATTAAAAAATTTAAATATTAAATTTATTTTTATCATAACTTTGAAATTATTTCTAAATATTTTATGTTTAAAAATGACAATTAAATTGCAAATATTTCCATTTATTTTAAGCACTAATGAGTCATTTTGAATAATAAATGATGAATAAAAATTTCTATTTGCTTACTTGTGCTTTAAACTGTTCGACAGCTTCCTTAATAGCTTCTTCTGGTGACATAGAAAATTCTTCAATATTTTCTCTGACCACCTCATCATAAGTTTCTTGAGTTATCACACGAACCATTGTATTATACAGCTTTTTCAAAAAAGAAAGTAGTACCTTTACTTAACTGGGCCTACCTGGAACTTCTAAAAATAAGTACCTAACCACTTGAGGTAAGGGAAAAAAAATAAAAAAAGAACTTTGCAGAAAAAAAAGCTCAACCCAAAAGGAGATGAAAGTTTTAAATAACTTGGCGCTTCATTTGTATAAAACAATTACAAAGAAACAGATGCATATAGAGAGCGTGCAAACCTGTCAATATAAATTTTAAACCGCGTGTTATTATACTATAGAATTATATTTTTCCTTATAAGAATAAACGATTCAATGAAGGTAAGTTACTTTCGATTTCTCATTGCCGTTTGCCGTTCGTTCCAAAGATTTCAAGATCAATGCTTCACTTGCGTTATATTAACTACAACTATATAAGGTTATGCGGGAACCAGGTATGTATATTTTTTCCGGAGTATATAGAACACACGCGCTCTCCTCTCGAGCCTCGGAGGGCGCTACAACAGCTTTGCGGTTTGATCCTTGCCTTTAAAAAAAAAGAGAAAAAAGGAAAAGAATGAGCAGACAAAAAAAATAATCTTAATGCGCGTGTTTGTTTTTGTTCAAATTGAGTGGCTTAATTATTTTTGAATTGTATGAAAATGCTCGGTCATGATACAAAAGACGAAAGTTCACTTTGTGTAAATTTATATTTAACACTTTGTTTCGAAAAAATACATTTTATTAACGATTTACTTAATAAATACTTTCAATTTTACTCAAAATTTAAAATAAATTTTTTTCTGTATAAAAATGTTATTATTCTATAATTTTTATTTGAAACATCTAAAAAAAGATTACTTATCTATTTAATATTTGGATCAATGATAATGATAACTTAATTAAATAAAAAACTCAAGTTTTATTTTTATTTCTAACAGTATTTTAAATTACTATTTTGTAGCTTTGTTTTTTAATTTTTTCAAATGATTTCAACAATTAAATACTTACATTATAAATTAATCAGGTTTATTTATTAAATAATTTTTAACAAAAATTAGATCGACTACTCATCAATATAGTATTGTAAATAATTTTATTTGAAATTTGTTGCAATCTCGAGTTCTTAGGAAATTATTTAAAATGAGAATGATGTACTTGCATCTTCAAGGATAAGTTTAACTGATGATAACGAAATACTGAGCACTTTATTTGGAGTTATTAAAATTCAATGACTCATTACACATTACTATTTAATGAATCAAATACACGATAAAAACTAAATGTAGTAAAGGAATAATAATTTTTCTAAGAAACAAAGATAATTATATAAATACTTATGAGTATAGGAATAAAAATAACTATACAAAGAAAATGTCATAGATTTAAATTTGATTAAGAAAATTTGTTTGTTTTGTTGACTTTGTTCAGTAAAAAATGATAAATTATCATTTTTTATATATATTAATATAAACCTCTATATAAATATATTCTAACTTTGCATATAATTTGATCCGATCTCTGGAACAAAAAAGTTCTGATAAACACATGTTTCAATCAAAAAACCAAGGAGCCATAATTTCAGTTAATAAAAAAGTTTAAAAAAAACTACCATGCATAACTCAGATCGTCTCTGGTCGAGCGAAGTAATATGAAAAAAAGATCCTACAAAGCGTAGCGAAAAGATGAAGCGACATTGTACAATAAATGTATGTACCAGCAACATAGTGTGTATACACTATACGTACAGAAAGAGAGAAGACAGACACATTAAAATAAGGAGAAAAAAATCTAAAAAAAAATGAGGGACAGAGGGAGAGCGAGGGAGAGAAAGAAGAAGAAATAAAAGAGCGATTGGATACATGCTGAGAGGAGCGTAATGAATAAGAGAGAAAGAGAGGGAGATAAAGAAAAGAGTATAGAGCTTGGCGATGGGTAAGTTCGATAGCCTCAGCTGACACACCAGAGAAGAGTTTTCTCTCTCAGCTAAGAGACTAACGATATATAGTCGTTAGACTTGTTGTGTTAAAATTCTAAGAGTCAATCTTTGTAATTTTAATTGTCTTCGTCGAGCGACGATGACGACGACGATGAGACCTAAGGATGATCGTTAATTACAAAACATAATAATAAATTATGGACGTGTTAAAGACTAATCAAGAAGTTGTACACGAAGGTTGGCTTATCAAGTCACCGCCCACTAAACTTTGGAAGGCGGTAAGTTTATAATATATATTATACTTTTGTTCTTTCTTCTCTTTCTTTTCTCATCATGCGTGTCGTGTATACAATTTTATACTTGCACTTTTTAATACATTCCATGCGTGGGTGTCTGTTGTCGTAGTCGAGACTATGGGGCGCGCCACACCAAAGATTTCTGATTCACCGCAAATCTTACCAATGGTGGATTAAAGTCGCAGGAATTTTTCTTTCATTATTTATTGCTCTCGATTTTTGCTGGAGGTTATTTCAGTTCTGTCGGTGATAACGTTTCATAGTGTTTTTATTTGTTTTAATTATGTGACAAGTTAATAAATTTTTTTTTTTTTAATTTGAAGTTATTAATTGTTGACAATAAATATATCAAATATTTTTTAAGTGTTTTCTAAGAATCATATTTTTTTTTCAACACAACTATAGTCCTTACTTTAATTATGATGTAAATTGGTTCTTTATTTCAATGTGTATTTTTAATATAATGTAATTTCTATCACTTAAAATTAATAAACTTAATCTATTTTGAATTAATTCCTTTCTAATTATTTTTTTAAATAGTTTTATTCTAAAAATAATTTAAATTTTATGAATACATTAATTCAATTTATAATTTATTAAAAATACATAGTAATAATGATACATTTTTTTTTTTGAGCAATGTATTCAAGTTTATTATTATTCTCATAGAGATGGAGAGAAAGATGGTTTACTCTGAGGCACAGTGGAGAATTGCCTGGACAATACTTTTTGGAGTACTATACAGAAAGGAGATGTAGAAAACTTAAAGGAAGAATTGATCTTGATCAGTGTGAACAGGTAAGTAACTTCTTTTTTTTAATTATTAAATTTATCAATGAAAAATCTATTTAAAATTTTTTCAAAATTGTTTAAGGTGGATGCAGGGTTAAGTTTTGAGAATCGAAAAGAAAAATACCAATATATGTTCAATGTAAAAACTCCAAAAAGAATTTATTATCTGGTAGCAGATACCGAGGCTGATATGAATAAGTGGGTAGATGCTATTTGTCAAGTGTGTGGTTTGAAAGCATATACGCAAGATGAAGATCAACAATGTCAAAGTAAATTATTATCATCATATATTATATTTTATAAAAGATAAATAATTTATATGTAAGCTAAAAATTATATTATTAAAAATAATGTTTATTTTAATAATTATAAATCGTTTAATTTTGTAGTTTTTCCGTTTGATTCACAAGAATCACCACCTATTTCACCAACCAGTATAATGTCTGGTCCGTACATTCCAATAAGTGAATGTATCTCTGGACCACGTCTCAATGATACAAGTTCTATAAATTCGGCAACAGTGCATGCTATTGACAATTATGATACTACAAGAAGATTAATGCCATCTCCTCCAAGATCTCCAACAACAGATGCTGAAAGTGTTGTTACAGATGATGAATTTGTCTCTTCACTACCAAACGTAAATTGGGATACTTTTCCTTCTGCAGGTAATTTTTAATTATAATATAATTTTTATAAATATGATTTATGAAACTTTCATAAAATTTAATTTATTGATTTAGGTGATTTAAAACCAGGTTTTAAACCAAGTAATGCAGGGATTGGATCTTGGAGTGTAAAAAAGAGATTTGGGAAACTTAGGATTGTTGATTCAGACAAACCACCAACTGCAGATGAAATACCGATCCCACCAAGACCTCCAAAACCATCACATATGGTTGCAGAAAGTCCTGGTCACAATTATTTAAATTTAGATGGAGCTACAAAGAGTTCAAAACCAACAACACCTTTAACACCTGCACAGTCAACTGCAACAAATGATTTAAATAATTCAGGTTGAGATTTTTTTTTATTGTAAGAGAATATTTGAATGAATTTTTTATATTATATTATTAAAATAAAATTTTATTTTTTATTAGGACCTCAACCGAAAGCGCGTCAAACACCAGTAAAAACGGAAACAAATACAATAAATAAGACGCAAAAACAAGTTTCTATTACAATTCAACCAAACAATGATGATCATATATTTCGTTATGACTTTGATAACAATGAGAATGCTAATTCAGAGAATACTGCAACTTATTCTAATCTTCCAAGTCCTTCAAATAAGGACAATGCCAATACAGTGCCTATAATAATCGTACCACCACCACCACCGCCATTAGTTTACAGAGAATTGAAGCCAGGAAGAAAAACCAGTGATTCTAATGCAAGCAATGAATTATCTCCTATTCCTATCATTAGTAAAGATAATAATTCTACTGAACAGACTCATACTGAGCCACCAAGTATAAACAGAAAATTGAAACCACCTTTAGCTAAACCACCCATAGAAGGTAAATAAATGATTCATTTATACTTATTCTTTGATTTTATAATTTTTTTTAGAATATTTTATTTAATTGCTTTATGTCTTAATGATATAATATTTTATAATATCTTCACATGATATTAACTAAAAATTTATGTTCAATTTTCATTAATTTTATATCTTATTTATATAAGATTTAGTGCCAATTACTTCACTTCCTGGAAAAGGGAAAGTCAAACCAATTCCTAGTCCTATTTTAATGTCAAAAACACATAAAAGCCACCACCCATCAATATCTGATGATGATAACGCGTTTGAAGAAAAAGAAGAAGTGAGTAAAAATTTTAAAAGAGCTAAGATAATATTAAGAACATCTTTTAAAAATTAATCTAAAATTTTTAATTCATAAATAAATTTATTGTTTATTTTTTCAGATATATTTCTATCAAGATAATGACTCTTTCATACCAGCTTCGAGTCGTCGGTTATTAGTCTTGCAATATTTAGACTTAGATTTAGAAACTTCCGAAAGTTTAAACAATTCAACATTGCAATCGTCGCAATCTCCGTTAGCTAATACTGTTTACAAAACAGTTGACTTTTTGAAAACTGAAGCTTTTAATCGAACTAGACAGAGAGTAGAAGAAGAAAGAAAACAATGCACTGATGAATTGACCTAATTCATAATATATTATAGGTTTTTGAAAATTAAATTGAATGCAACTTTTAAAAAGTGCTTCCATAGTTATCTTCTGCAAATTTTGCGGATATATTTGCAAATATATACAATGAGAAAGCAGAAGAAATATAATGTTAAATTTATTAATTTTAAAGAGACGATTTATCGTTAATAAGTGATAAAAGAAATCAAATTTTCTTTTCTGTAGTTACCTTACAGAATTTATAAGTGAAGTGATATATATGAATTGTTAAAATTAGTAAAAGTCTGAAAAAATGTTCGTTACAAACGTTATATTAGTTTGACGGAAAAAATGGACCAAAAAAATATTGAATTTGAAGTTAATAAAATACTTATTATATTATCATATCAATTGATTTAGAGCAATCAGAAACAGTTCAAATTAAAAAAAATTTTAAAGATATTAGATTGTTAGAAATAATTCATCTATTTTATGATGAGTAATACTTATAAAACCGTTATTTGTACGCTAAATATTATACAGTATTACTGTATTAGCAATTTGTGATCTTTTTATAACAAAATATTTTCATATACCAGACGGTATTTGCCATTTAAGATTGGAGATTTTTTTATTGACACAGAATTATGATCATGCAAAAGATCATAAATGTTGTAAGAATGAAATTTTATATATATTTTTTTATTGTGAATACATACTTATAAATCATGACATGTATTTTTAACTACATCTTGTTAAAATCGTTATTTAGCGAAATTATAACTGAACGTGATATAATTCAATTAAATAAAAATTATGAATTTATAAAAATATTAAATAAAGCATACCACATTTTATATAAAGCAAAGACAATTTCATTTCCACCTTACCTGAAAATAATCAAATGGTATCTTGCGTATATAAAAATAAAATTAAATTAAAGCAACATTAATTATAATGTTTAATAGTTTAGTTAATTAAATATTTGATTTATAAATAATTAAAATAAGTAATATGATTGTTAATTATTGTAAAAAATTATTTAATATTAATTAATGGTTTTAAATATGTAAATTATTTTGTAGTAACAAAATTACATATAAAATACAACCAATAAACAACTGCATAAAATACACCTTGTTACATAAATAAGTTTTATATTCTTTTACTCTTACAAATATTACTATTTTATATATTTCATAACGATATAAAATCATATTCTTTTTCGGAAATTAATATTTTTATGAGTGTAATAAAATTCATAAGGAATAATAATTTATAAAAATATTTATTATAAAATTATTTAATAAATTATTTATTTTTCAAAGTTTTGTATGCAATAAAAGTATAGAAATTTATTAGAGTGAGGTTCAAAAAAATATTCTATATAGTTATTTGCTTTGAAATGCATCGATTTATTAGTTTTCTGTTAAACCACAACTATCTTATACAATATTTAATATAATAAATAATATTATACAAACTTATATTTTATTACATATAATTCTTTAATTATCATTCTTTAAAATTTTACAATGTACAAGGAATTACACAATTAATCATAGGAACAAAATACAACAAAATTCATGTGTAAATTTCTACAATCTTTGTTAATTGGATTCTCGTTAATTTATAATACCTAGTGTGTTCTTTGACGCCTAGTTTTTACTAGTATACAGTACCGCTCAAAAGTTCGGAAACATATTTATTGAAACCAGTCGAACTTTAAAAGGTCATAACTCCAAAACGGCTTAACCAATTGAAAAAAATAAAAAAGATTTTGAAAGATTTCGATAAATACTATCGATTTATGTCAGGTGCATTGCCATTTTTTATTAAATAATATAATATTTTGACGTATTTAGAAATTTTTTTTTTAAATCAATTATTTGTAACTTTTTGGGAAATTAGTGGATCAAAAAAATAAAAGTTCAAAAAATGAGCACGGACAAAATCAACTTTTATAAAGACAGATGAATTTGATAGAAATGTACGATGTTTTCAAGAATGTTGGGACTCCGTTGACCCTACTTTCTAGAAAAATTAATTAACAGAATGCCAAGAATTTGTCAGGCCGTTATTAAGTCAAAAGGTGGATTTTTTGACGAATCAAATATGTAAATAATTAACAATTTCTGATAATGACATTATTGTTTGTTGAAAAAAATTGTGAATTAACGATATCTACTTTATCCAAAATTTGTTTATTGTTTCTGATATGTTAAACTAAAAAAATTATATAAAAATTATGTAAAAATTAATCTAATTAATTATTAAAATTTTTTAAGAGAATTTAATTATGACATTGTTGATTAAAAAAAAATGTTATAAGTCGGTAGAAACTATTATTTATGTTAACTGTATAAAATGTTTATATTTTCTAAAATGTTAAATTAATACAATAATAAAGAAAATAAACTAAATCAACCAATAAAAAAGCACTTGTATAATTAGCTATACACCTTAATTAAATGAATCCTTATAAAAAAAAGTTGATTTTGTCCGCGTTCATTTTTCGAACATTTATAACTCTGCACATACGAAACGTAGGAGAAAGTTGCTGGACATCAAATTTTTGGGAAATTTGCTCTTTTTTAAAATGCTTTCCGTATTTTTTGATCCAGTAATTTCCCAAAAAGTTACAAATGATTAATTGAAAAAAAAAATTGAAAAAAAAAAATTTTTTAATACGTCAAAATATTATATTCATTAATAAAAAAATGGCAATGCACCTGAAATAAATCGATAGTATTTATCGAGATCTTTCAAAATCTTTTCAATTGGTCAAGTAGTTTTGGAGTTGTGACCTTTTAAAATTCGACTGGTTTCAATAAATATGTTTCCTAGCTTTTGAGCGGTATATTTATAAACAACATCTCGAAATTCGAGAAAATAGAAAATTTTTATATATATTCACACACATGTCCGCAACCAGTCGGACATTGTTTATTAGTATTAAACCATTCACTCATGTGATTTACGTGTCCACCATGAGTACACCCTTGACACCAAGCATAAATCCCACGCACAACCTATTTAACAGAAAAAAAAGGAAAAAATTAATAAAACTTTTTTTTTATTACAAATGATTATTTTTAATTACCTGATGACAAATAGAACAAAGTGCGTGCTTTGAGGAATGACAACGATCGCACAACCAGGCTGATCTTTGGAGAGGCTTCGTACATGATGTGCAACAAGCGTGAATCGTTGTAGATTGTTGATTAAGCTGAGACACTGATGGGATCCAAGCTAATTGTATTATCTAAAAAAAATTTAACAGATTATATAATGATAAATGTTTATAAAAAAGTACATTATACTTTTTTAAAAGTATTCTATTGTTTAAAAATTGGTGCATTTTTATAAACGAAATTTTTTAATGGATCATCTTTTATAAAATTATTTTTAAAAAATTTTACGATTATTAAATACAATAATGAATTATTCTACTAATAGCTTTTTATTATACTTCCTCCATAATTAGTAGCATATTAATTATGATTGTTTATAAAATAATACTTACTCTTGTAGCCACCTCATATAATCTAAACCTTCCAAGCATATCTAAATATTCTAATAACCAATGTTCTTGCAATGCCATTTCAATATTAAGGTCTTTCCGCCTATCCCCCAGCGCTATAAGAACACAGGCTGCCGTTTGAATATCTTTTATATTTGCGTGATGCCGAAGAGCATCTTCGACAATACTAGTTGGATCCCAAAATGTTGGCTTTGGCACTGATGTTACTATTAATTGACAAGGTTGATCTTCAACCATTACTGAAACTGTATCGTCATTTATATCTGGCGAATGATTTGAAAATTCTTTGGGTGGTGGAGATCTATTTTGAATTTCATGTCTTAATGGAAAAGCTTCTTTTGGCAGAGACCAATCATTATCATTGTTTATCATATTATCGATAAAACCGCTATTGTATTCAATAGTTAAAGGCTCTAATTCTCCTTCACCAAAAGAAAAATCACCTTTTGGCTGACGCTTATTATAACCCGGTAATGACTTTCTATAACTAGATAAAAATGGTCCATTAAAATTTTGATTTTCGGGTGGTTCATCAGTTTCAGTCTCATCGTCTCCACCGCTCACAATGCCAGGTACTGATTCGCCTTGAAGTGATTTAATATCATTTTCGAAGCCTTATTGTATTCGAGAAATTAAATCAGAGAAAAATATTAATATTTGATATTAATATTATTATGATAAAGAAAAGCAATATTGATTTTTGACTAAATAATATCAAAGAATTTTACCTATTGATTGATCATTGTTAGCAGCTAAGTGAGGTAAATTTAATGTATTGACTACATCTTGTTCAGATACCGGACGTCTTTGTGTATTATTATTATTACCTAATGGATTCTCAAAACAAGTCTTAATTATATTCCATATTGTACTAACCTGTGAAATTAGATTGATTTCAATTAATAACATCAATAAACAAGATAAAATTCTATTTTCTTTTATACTTTTTCAATTAATATTTAAATGTAATTTAAGACACTAGTGAAAGTATCAGAACTCTAAATAATAAATTTTCTTGGAATTAAAAAAAATTTGTTTAAACAAAAATATAAAAAGAGCCAAAGTTAAAATCAAATAAAAAATTATTAAATGTACAATAGAATGTTTTATTTATATTTTTAATTTTGATTATTACTAACTATACAACAAATTTATATTTTTTAACATGAGAAAACTTAAACTTTGATATAAAGCCATTTGATGAAATGCTAATTTTTACAATACAAACATTGAAATCTATAGTTTTGGCTTTTTCCATGTTTTAAATAATTATATTTGCAATAAAACAAATGAGTCAGATGATTTGCATAGATATTTTTATTACTCTTATTTAACTCAAAAGACAAATTCTGTAAAAGAATCACCTGATTCGTGTATAGATTGCATAATATACAAAAAATTTTTAAGTGACTTACATCGTTCCTACCAGCATCACTGGCAATAATGGAATTATGATCACAAATATCATTCAGTCTACCATTTAATAAATAATTTTCAGCACATATTTTGAACCACTTTGGCTCACGGCTATTATTTGGTGTTAATGTAAATCTGTGCATCCAACTTGAAGCTTGACAAAATGTGTCATTGCTTATTGGTGTTTTTCTAAAAAAAATTTAATTAATCCTCTTTTTATTTTAAAATTCAAGATTATACATTGTTGTTGCTCAAGCATAATAATATATTTTTTTTTATCTTACCACTAAAAATTAATATTATAAAAAAATATAAAGAATTTACCTCATTATTTTGTTAGCAATTTGTTCTACACCAGTTGGGGTACTAATTGCAGCCTTGCAAGCATAAGTAATGTCTCCTTTTGTATTTAGAGCTATACCTTGCGGATTAGCTTTACTTGCTGGACGTGAAGCATCTCGAAAAACATGATGATATAAAGTATAATCCTAAATTATTGAAATTTAAAATTCACATTAAATTGGTTAAAAATTATATAAATGAATAAAACTAAATACTGCTTACCTTACTAATAGACACAAGTGATTGAGGATCTCCTCTCCAAGCAATACCAGTTGGAATATCTTTGTGTTCATCAAAACTACCAAATGGAATGTAAGGTCTTCTTATATCCCATACGTTAATACTGAAATCTACTAAACGAGTACAACTTGCTATGTGATATTTTCTTTGAGGTCTCCATTTTATTCGACCAACTGATGCTATTGTATGAATAGTATAATCACAACTTGGTTTGGCTGTTAAATCCCATACTTTAATAGTACTATCTCTTGAAGCTGTTGCAAGCCATGTTGTCTCTGGATGCCAATCACAAGCATAAATTGGTCCACTGTGAGCAGCAAAATGTTGGAAATATCGGTCAGGTCGCCGTAAATCCCACAACTGAACATGTCCATTTTCAGACACTGCTGCAAATGTATGAGATTGATGTGGTGAAAATTGAACATCTCGAACTGATTCTATATTGCTAAATTATTATTGAAAAAATATAAAATATGTTAAAATATTTAAAAAAATATAAATTAGTGTTAGTACAATATAAAATACCTATAGAAAGTTCTTGTTGCTTCTTTTGTTCTAAGATCAAAACATTTCATAGTACCATCTTGAGAACCTGAAATAAGCCACATAGGTTCCGATGTATGAAAACTAACTTTATTTACAGTTCTTTCATGGTCTATAAACACATGTTCTTGTTTTGATCTTGATGGTCTATTTAAATTCCATACCACTACTGCACCATTTGTAGCAGCAGTAGCCAAAATATGATCTAAAAAATAAAATATGATATAATCAAAATAATTAAATGATAAAAAATTTTTTTTAATTCTTCTTTTACCTACCTTCAACTAGATTCCAAGCTACATCATTACAAGAAAAATTGAAGTTGGAATTTAAATTCTTTCCAACTCGTAAATTACAAGCCTCTTCAAATCTATCTTCCAATAATGTATAAATTTTAAAAACTAAAAAAAATATGTAAATTATTTATATTGTATTAAAAATGATTTATTTTTTGAAAACAATGTGTTTACCATTTCGTCCAGCTATCACCACTTGAGAATTGTCTTTATTGAGGGCCAGTGCATTTACTGGACCCTCTTGAGTAACAAACGTAGTTTTCGAGGTCATAATAACATCTTTTTTAAATAATTTTTCAATTTATTATTTGAAAATTGTTTGTATAAACAATGAATTAGGTTATGTTTATATTTATCAACACAAGTCTATAGGCATAAAAGGATTCTGTGTCCATATGCATAAAATTATGTGAAGATAGATTTAATATATCTCTAAACATAAAATATACTAACACTACGCATATTTTAAATTTAAAAAATTTACAATCTATAACAGAATAATATAACAGTAGAAACTGTATGACCAACAGAAAACAGCAACAGCAGTCCTTCAAAAAAGTTTGCAAAAAAAACCAAAATATATAGATGGCTCTGTATTCAGCATGCGCGCGCATAATCGGAAAAAAGGCACGCGATTGACGTCACTATTCGCCACAACGTACAAGTTTCCATATCTTTTTCTCTTCGATCGTGTTGTTTTAATGCATGAGTCGTCAATCGCCATTTTTTTCTCTTATAATCCTTATATACGGTTAAAGTTATAAGATTTTCGAAACGTGTATAATATAATAAAAAAGAATATAGACGTAATTATTCCCGATGAATCAATCGAGGAATTTTACATCGCTATTGAATCCAAGTTACTTACAAAATGCTGGTACATCGCCGACGAGCGCTGCAGCAGCGGCTGCAGCTGCCGCGGCTGCTGTCTCTGCGGCTATTGCTAATGGCACCACCCTAAACAATTCATCGTCAAGTTCAAACAAAAAACGCGAAAATGAAGGTAAATAAAATATAATCAATTATTTTTACTATATGTTTTATTAGTAATTTTTTAAATTAAATATTTCATTGGCTTTTTCCTCATGGTTAAGCTGTTTTCATGTATTAATATAATTGTGGCCTACATGCCTTTGAGTTTTATTGATTATTTCATTTTAAATCTATATTGCACTCTTACTTTTACATACAAAATTTATATGGAGTTACTTGATTGCATGTTGAATTGAAGTACATCATGTCATTTGATCAAGATTGGTGGTGTGTGGGTGTTTTCAAGTATTCTATTCAATAGCTAAATTGAATTAGTTTTTTTTTTATATTATAATATTTTTGCTTATATATTTAATGTTAATTTATAATATTAAAAAATTTTATTTTTACTAAAATATATTTATACAAATATATCAAAATAATTTTAAAATTTGTTTATAAAATGGTGCAAACATCCTGAGTTCAGTATTTTTAATTTATATTTTAACAATTTTTTAATTTAATGAAAAATTAAATTATCGATAATACTCCATAATAAAAAATTAAATAGTCTATGACTAAAGCTTGTAATTAATTTGTTTCTTCAGATAAAGAGTCAAGGGAGGAACGTCGCAAACGTAGAAAATCCAGATGGGGAGGAAGCGAACATGAGAAGACTTTCATTCCAGGAATGCCAACAGTCCTACCCACCAACCTCACTCCTGAACAAGAGAGAGCTTATTTGTGTAAGTATTTTATTTGCGAAGTATTTTCTTAACTAGACTAAGTTTATTTTTGTATTTAATTCTGACTCACAAAAATTCAGCGCAAAATTTAAGAAAAGATATTTTAATAAAAACAGATAGCTTTTAGGATGTAAGTATATGATTATAAAATTAAGTTGTTAATACAAAAATCAATGTTTTATGTTTCAAAGGTAAGGTAAAGCAAAAGGAAAAGAAAGTTTTTCAAATTTATGTTAATCAAGATAATATTTGTTTAAAAAGATATTTTATTTCTTAATATAGAATAAACATGTACTTTGTTGTCTTATGGTTTATTTGTGAATATATCTAACTGTAGGGGTTTCTGCCCCCCTCTAATCCGTTGGTTTTCAGTTCAACTACAGATAGAGGAAATCAGCAGGAAGCTTCGTACGGGAGATCTTGGAATACCAGTTAATCCAGAGGAAAGGTTTGAACAAAACTTAACTACCAACATTATTGACCAATTATATCCACAAAATCTACCTATCTACTGACCAATTCAGCAACCCACATCTCGGAGGCTCTAGAATAATTTTCTAAACTGGTGCCATCCAAGTTTATGTGGGATGCTCAAAAAAAATTTATTCTCAACCAGGACTAATATAAATATTCAAGTCTCAACGCATCAGTGAATGAAGACAAATAAACATAATATTGGTTTGATCTAATCCATTTCTTTTATTCATTCTCAAACTGACAAGCCTTGCCAATAAGAAATGTGCTTTAATGAGATTTGAACTATTAAATGTTCTCTTTCTATAAATTTACAAATAATTTCAAATACTGGTTTTTTATAATTTTTTTCATAGCTTTTTTTGTTGTTACAAAGCTATGATTCTTACAAATTTTTAGTTATTATTTCTAACAATATAAATCAAAATTTTATGTCTTATTAGTATAATGCTTTGTTGTAAATTTTTAATATTACGTTTTATTTTTCATATATGACCAAAATGGTTGTAGTTTGATACTGAAAATTTGTATTAATCAAGCTTTCAGTATTTATAAAAAGTTATGAAAATAAAATAATTTATGAGAACAATAAAAGTTTTGTTGAAAGTTTAGGTTTTATAAACAAAATATAACTTCAAAATTAACAATTCAAACCTCATTTCATTTTTTGGCAGTGTTTGGCTTGCTAGATTTTTATAGATTCTAGTAATTTTTTTGAGAACTCAGATAAACTGAAGAAAAAGACATGATTATGTTAAGGATATGTACATTTATTTATTAATTTTTTTTCATTGTAATAATACCTATGTAAAATAATGAAATCTTAATCATAAACAAATCAATAACTTTTTTCAGCTACTTTTTAATAATTTTATGTTAAAAAAATTTTAATCATACGTAAGCTTACTAATTGATAACTTTTATCGGGTTGACATTACAGGAATAACTAATTATAACAAAATCCTTAGTCACATAATTGTTCAAGCTAATATTACTTTCAGGTTCAACAATAATTTATAAAAGCTCAATTACATTTAATGAAAAGATTTTATTTCAATAGGTTATAATAATTATTGTTTGTCTGTATTAGCATATACATTGCACTCTTACGAGAAATCAGCTGACACTAATTAAGAGACTCTTGATTTTTTCCTAATTAATCACAGGAATTTACTTTTCTCTTAGCACCTTTGCAGCTGTGCAACAATTCTGCACAAACTTTGCAGACTTCACTGGTTACCAACTATAAAAAACAATCTACGCAATTTCTGCTAAGCTTTATTATGCTGGCAGTCATAGGATTATTTTTAATGCGCAATAATAAACACTATAATCTAAAGTTTAGAGGCAAATTATTCAATGAAAACTTTTATCTTAAGTTAAAACATTTTTTGTTTGAAAAATTGATTAATGAAGTTTATACTTAATGTCTTGAAGATTAAATTAAATAATATTTTTCCATTATTTGTACAACTCTTTTTCATCATTACATTTTAAAATTAAAAGTAGCAAATCAATTAAATTTAAAATTAAAAATAAAAAATAATATTTTTTACTTTTAAAAACTAGAATCAGGTTGCTTGTACACAAGTAACATCTTTATTACGATAATATTTGGAACACTATTCTCTTTTCTTTCAGATCCCCATCACCTGAGCCAATTTACAGTAGTGATGGCAAACGGTTGAATACTAGAGAGTACCGCACAAGACGGAAATTGGAAGAAGAACGCCATAATCTTATACAGAAAATTTTGAAGATCAATCCTGAATTCAAGCCACCACCAGATTATAAGTAAGTTATTTTTATTCTGATTTATAAATTTTTTTATACAAAATACATGATTCATACATTAATTTCTTTATTTGTTATTTATAGGCCGCCAATCATTAGAGTTCACGATAAAGTAATGATACCACAAGAAGAGCATCCTGACATCAATTTCGTTGGACTGCTTATAGGACCACGTGGAAATACTTTGAAATGTATGTATAACAATATAAGGAAATATTTTTAATTATCTAAAATTTTAAAACATCAATTATTTTTCAGCTATGGAAAAAGAAACTGGTGCTAAAATTATAATTCGAGGTAAAGGTAGTGTAAAAGAAGGCAAAGTTGGACGAAAAGATGGACAACCGTTGCCAGGTGAAGATGAACCTCTTCATGCTTACATTACTGCAAACAATCTTGAAGCTGTGAAGAAGGCTGTTGAAAGGGTTAGTACCAAACAATTAATTTTTTAGCATTTTCAAAATTGAAAAATATTTTTTTCTTACATTTTATTTTTATTTATAGATTCATGAAATTATTCGTCAAGGTGTTGAGGTTCCGGAAGGTCAGAACGATCTCCGACGTAATCAACTGCGCGAGCTCGCTCTTCTGAACGGTACATTACGTGAAAACGATGGTCCTCGGTGTACAAATTGCGGAGCAAGTGATCATAAATCTTGGTTATGTCCTGATAAGCCTAATGTTACAAATAATATTGTATGTTCGAGTTGCGGTGGTGCTGGTCATATTGCTCGAGATTGTCGTTCAAAGCGTCCAGGAATGGGAGGTCCAGCTGCCGCTAACTCAAATCCGGCTGGAGATAAAGCTAAGATAGATGAAGAGTACATGTCGCTTATGGCTGAATTAGGAGAAGGACCACCACCCGATCGTACAAAGACTCAAAACAATCAAAATGCTCGAACTACTACTACAACTACATCTTCCAGTTATCCTGGATTATTCGATAGGTAAGGTTTTTTGAAATGTTTTAAAATAATTCTTCAATAATATTCTAAAAATTCGATGTTTATTATGAAGTTTATTATAAACTGATTTAATAGCTTTTCAATGCGTCAAAACAATAACTTAAAATTAATTATCTTGAAAATTAATATTAATTTTAAAAAAATTACAGTAATAGACAGCAACAACCGCGTGCTTTAATGGCAGCCCCAGCGCATCCACCACCAAATATGATGCCACCACCATCAGGTCCACCACCGCCGATGATGCCACCACCTCCAGGCATGGCACCACCACCGTGGACACAACCTGATATGAGCAATATGAATGGCATGGCCAACATGAATACTATGAATACTATGAATACTATGAACACTATGAATAATATGAATAATATGAATAATATGAATAATATGAATAATGTAAACAATATGAATAATATGAGTATGCAATGGGGACAACCTCCAGTGAGCATGCCACCACCTCCTGGAGTCATGCAACCACCTCCTCCACCTCCAGGATCTACTGCTCCTGGAACTCAGCCACCACCTTCAATACCTCCTCTTATGCCTTGGATGGGGCCTGGAGGTACTCAACCACCTCCACCAGGTTAGTTAGAATAAATAAGTTTACTTATTAATAAAAAATATTGTATTTTAAAATAATTCTTGTTGTTGTTAGGTCAAATGCCACCGCCACCTGGACAAATGCCACCACCGCCCGGACAGATGCCACCACCACCTGGGCAAATGCCACCACCACCTGGACAAATGCCTCCACCACCTGGACAAATGCCACCGCCACCGCCACCATCAATGGGAATCCCGCCATGGCAACAACCACCACAGCAACAACAAGTACCGCCAGGACAAGCACCTCATATTCCGCCGCCTATGCGACCTCCGCCTCCAGGTACTGCTCCACCACCAGGTTTCCCTCAAGGACCACCTTCTTGGGGTCCACCTCAACAGCCACAAATGGGTTGGCCACCAGCTGCGCCAGTTCCTCCGCCACCACAACAACCGGCTCCTGCACCTCCAGGCATTGACCTTACGAGTTTACCTACGTTATTAGCTCAACCTCCACCACCGCCACCTCCGAGTTAGACTAATAAGATTTTATGATTGACTACCAGAGATAAGAAATGAGAATGCGTGCGTGATTCGTTTTATAAGAAAAAAGTGAGGCTTTTTGCTATCTTCGAAAAAAAGAATTCATCTGCGCAAGATTCTGGACGCAGTGAATCTTTTTGCCCTCTTATTTCTAAATTTTTTTAAATATTAGAATATCTTAAAAATCTCGACATACCTTAAAGACTAAAAGTTATTTCATTAAAGGAAATCAATGAATTCAAAGAAAATGTATCTTTTAATTCAAAATTAATAAAGGATCATCGTGATGTATATTAATAATGGTTCTATACATGTTTCAAAAATTATTTTTAAAAATAGCTTCTTATATATTTCGAATATAGATTATTTAAAAAAGAAAAAAAAACAAGACAAAGTGAGGTCAAATAAAGATGAAGAGATAATTTGGAATTTTTAAAATAAAAATGTTTGTCTTTAATATTTAAGTTAGTAATATCGGTACACAACATTAATCCCATACACGAACATGAGAATATTGCGTTTATATATTTATAAATATTCGAATAAACGATGAAAATCATGCAATAAATTAGTATTTTGTAAATAAATACTCGATGCGAGTTATAAAAACGTTCATGTGTTCGAGTATGGGAACATTTGAAGAAGGTACTGGTATTTTAACTTTGTGCGTTATAAGCACATTTACTGGATTTAAAGAGTAACACGCATCGTGTGAAGTTTTGTTTTCATGTAACATCATTTTAAGGTGAAAAAAAATTAAAGTATATATTGAATTCACAAAAAGATTTGCAGTGTAGATATTAAATAGAACTTTATTTCTTTGGACATACTAGCTTTTTCTATCTTTAAATCTACCTTAAAATACGCTCTTATAAGATTTTTGTATAATTTTAAATTATATATGACAATCTATAAGAATATTGAGTTGAATTGGACGCACAAGGAAAGAACTGGAATTTTGAATTGTATAATTGTTAAATTCTTTTCAACAACATTATTTAGATATCTATTAATTATCTTAACAAAAATATCTATCAAATTCACATTTCAATCATTTATTTTAAAAGTAAAGAAGATATCAGATTAATTATGTAATAGTAGTTAGTTATTGCTAGTATAATTTACTAGAATTATTTTGTAAAAAATACTTAATATTTCTATAAAATACTTTCATATAATTGTTGATCTTCAGATGAACAAAAAAATTAATTGAATTCGAAAAGGTCGCCCACCCTTAACTTCTAATAATTTAAATTGTAATTAATGTTTCGTAAATAATTTAAATTTTGTAATAATTTGTAATCAATATGATTGAAAACATGATAGGTAATGATTAGTAAAAGGTACATAAAACACTTAATCATAACTTTGTTTTAAACATCTTGTGTTATTTATGTATTAGTATTTCCTTAATTTTTATTGCAATGAAGGACAGTATGATTTTTTATGAACTGTATTCCTTGAGATGTAAATTGTACATAATTACGACCTATATAATTACTTTTTTTTTGAATGTTAGAAAATCATTTGTATTCATTTTGTAAACTACTTCGCGCCATGAAGGATGTTAATGTATTATCATAAATATAATTTTACTATATTACTATCTAATGAAATAAAAATTGATGAATTTTTAATACGTATAGGAAATGATTGTGTATTAAGCGGAAATCGAATCGAATTATGTATTCATTAATATTTTGAAAAATATATTAATGATTTTATGATAATTTAACGCAAAATAATCATTTCATTAAATACTTTATGCATTCTGTATTTTGTGTTTATTACACAATAAATTGCATTGAAACGAAAAAAAGGAAACTGTGTCATTATTTTTTATTACAATTGAAGAAATACTTTTTTTAAATGATTATTTTTTTATGAAACTTCTAACAACACAAAACGTATAAAATTAAATTTATTTTTATATAACTGATAAGTGAATAATTCTTCATAACGTTTAACTTTCATTGTACTGTATATACTATTTTCTTGCTAAATATGAGAAAAGTATGAGTTAATTAAATTTGTGAATTTTTTCTTTATTGGACGAAATTAAATTTTCTAATTTCATATCATTTAATGTTGGTGTAGTAAATTGAATTAATTTGAAATAAGGAGTATTACTTTTCCTCGATTTGTTTCATACATAAAAAAGTGAAAAGACTTATCTTTAGGAGGACTGTATTCAAATTTTTAAAATTATTTTTTTATTTAAATGTTCTCAAGATTTACTCATATATTAAAATTTTAAAAAACTTAAATTTATAAAAATTATTTTTTTACCACTACAACAATCAAGCTGAATCACTTGAATATTTATTTGATATTTCTTTCCCATAATCTTAAAAATTTACTTACAAAAATCAATTTTTTAAAAATTATATACATTATTTTAATGTTTAATAAATTGAAACCTTGTTAAAAGATAAAAAATAAAATTTTCTTTATATTACTTTGTTGATGATTCATGCAATGATTAGCTTTTTTTTGTATTTACATTTTTAAGCAATGTCTGATGTCATCATTTCCGTTAGCACCCGCAACCCATTCTAAATATAAACAATTAAATTTACATATTAACATTGTCAGAAAACAAAATGATTGAAGAAAAATTTAAGAAAATATATAATTATTATTAAATGGGCCCATAGTATTTATGAATAAATATGAAAAAAATTTTTACTTTAACATGAAATTTTTTGCTTAGAATATTGAATTATTATAAGGTAATAAAATATCAATAATGCAAGTCTACCATATGCCACGATAAGAAATAAATGATTAAGCGCATAGATTAAATAATAGAACACGTTACATAAAAAAGTAAGTTTACTTAGCTGTATATAGCAAATAAATTATTTTATTATTACTAAAATCATTATTATTTAAAAAATAAATTTATATAATTTTTATTTGAAAATCAATAAACATTAATTTATAAATTTTATTTTTATATATTCATGTAAGATTTAATATACCTATAAAACTTTGCTTCAAAACTGCATTATTTAATTAACCAATTTTTTCAAAACTAAATATTTTAATTATTTCAGTGTTAAAGGAATATGCATTGTATAAAATCTTTATCATTAAAAAGAAAAAGTAAACTCTGCTTGTTTAATTACATCAAAGCTATTAAAGTCTGATTCATCTTATGTTTAATTTCATTGAGGTATATATCTACCTTTTAATGCTTTCATATCTATTTTGATTTTTAAGATTGTTTTTATAATTATTTAATTTGGTATTTTTATAACATTTAAAAATAATTGTTTAATACGTCATTTTTAATATTGTAAATTGAATTAATGAACTTTAATAATAGTAAATTAATTTTTAATAATGTATACATGTATAAACAAAAAATTTATGTTAAAAAATTGTATTTTTTAAAATAACATTTAAAACTATTTACATTCCATAGAAAATTCATAGTTGACCAGAGAAAACGGTGAACTGACCGTCACTTTTGCAAAATTCAATGCAAAATCTATAAGCAACCGATATACATCCTCCTGACAAGGAGAGCGAAGTTTGCAACGCAAGCTAAAATAAGACAGAGTTATACAACTTGGAACCGATCGAGCCCCTTTTTTCTGGTGTCTGTCTATTGCGCGCGCGCATTTTCTTCCAAACGTTTATTACGCGCGTGCGGCGACTGTTTTCACATATATACATATTCCTATAAAGCTGAGTTTTGAAGTCCCCCTTCTCTGGTGCGGTTCGTTGTGTATACACAAAGGCCGGTTTTTTTTCTCTCTTCTTGTTTTTCGCTCGTATACTTTCCATAACCACCCGCGTTTTCAATCGTGAAACAACCACCCCAATTCGTGTCAGTTTGAAGAAATTCATCGTCGACAACTGCAACATCAATTTTTTTTATTGCATTGCATACTTTTTGCATTTTTATTCATATCGAACGGATAAAGGAGATTTAATAAACAAGGATGACTTCGACTGGTACTTTCCAAGGTCTTGCCGACGGCCGCAATTCTAGCAAGTGAGTACTTAATTTTAGAAGAAAAATCTATCTTTTTTTGTGTTGTATGCATATATAGATACCTTGTGCGTAAGTGCGGATGATTAATCCTGAATGGAATCGTCTGTTGCTGGGTGATAGTTCAATATATACCTAAAGTCATTTCATCCCCTTTTACCTTTAGTATTCGCAATTTAATTTCAGATAAATTTACTGGGATGAAAAGTCAGCGCGTTGTGTTTATTGTAAGACAATTAATTATTGTTTACATTTAAACTGTCCTTATATAAGCTTGAAAAAAAGCTATCAATCTCCGATGTTAACGTTAACACATCCATAATCGTATCATAAAAAATTTTAAAGAAATATTTTCACCTTAATAAAAAGAGAAAAGAAAATATTAGAAAGTTTTTCCTGGAAAAACACTTAGGGGTTGTCGTCTACGAAAAAAATAAAATTCTGCAAAAGTATATTGTCTATTAAAAAAAAGAAAGTCTAAAAAGAATAATTTAGTTTTATAGACTCAAAAGCGCGGGTGAAAAAAACGGAGCAAGTTAAAAGAGAGGGAAGATAGAAAGGTAAAGGTAGGGCAATAGCAAAAGGTGTGCATCCCATCTGCAGGACGTTCTATCTTTTTCTTAATGTTGCTTTAATAGCTGTAGAAGGTGTACGCTTGAGAGAGAAAGAATAACGAACAGCCGCGTGTATATGTATAACGTCGGTTTTAACCGGATACAACCAGATGGATCTAACGTCCCTTCCGTGTACATTTTAAGCTGACAGAGAAAGGAGAATTGTTCGTTTTGCAATTTTTTTTCTTTTAATTGTAAAAAAAAAGAAAACTTTTCTAAGCTGATAAAGAGGTTACTGTTTTAATAAGCGACCTTGGCATTTCGCGAGCCGTTAAATTCGGTCAAACAGATGTTTAGATTTAGAATTTAGGTACGTTTGGAGGGAGAAACTTTTTATATTATTTATAGATCGAATTGTCAACCATAAAATTTTAAATATTTATATTACTTTAAAAAAATACTAAAATTTAATTAAATAAATGTTAATAATTTCATCATATGAATATTTGTAAAAAAAAATTAAAAGAAGATTGCAATTTTAATTTAATAAATTCCCAACAAATTTACAGCTTACATCATTGAAATTCTAAGCTTAAACGAAAATTTAAATAAAACATTCGCATAGTTTCTTTTCTCTCGGTTCTCTCCCACTCTGACAATTCATGTTGCGCCGTCCGTTACAAATGTTTCTTTTTTATATTGAACGATGTATGTAAGAGAGACTGACGAACGAGCCATGTGCGCGCTTTATACTCTTCGTTTTATAATGACATTTCAAAGTGTGCGCTTTTAATTTAGAATAATCTTTCCTTTTTGTTTTAAACTTTTTAATTGTTTTTTTCAATTGACAGGCTGTTTGATTTTGCAAATGGAATTTCTAATTTTAGATGTATAAAGTTTGCATAATGTTTATTATTAGAAAAATAGAGTTTTGGTTTTTGAGACGTAATATTTTAATATAGAAAAAATTGTTTAATACTTCATATTTTTATCATTATGATAAGAATTATCAGTAAGCTTGCAAGTACTTTATGCGAAAAATATGTTTGAAATAAAGATAATAAGTAACAAGTTATAAATTGTATTGCATTTAAAATATTGAAAAATTCTACAATGAATCATAAATTAAATTTCGTTTCTGGAGATACTTGCCAGAAAGTAAAGACAAAACCTGTCAAAATAAGTAAAAAAAAATGTTTAAAAAAATGTAAATAAAAGAATAATGGAGATAAAATAGAATAAAAAAAATTGCTTATTTACTCCTAAAAATCTAATTTTCTAAATAAATCAAACTGTAGTTTTAATTTTCATGAAAAATAAAAATTTTTTTTTATTTCGAAACGCCAAAACGATTTTGTACTATCGAACGTCCAACAAAGATAGAGACAGAGCCATTGACCTCGGGATTCACTAGAGACATTCCGGAAGGAAGAAACGAAATGGCCTGTGTGTATCTGTACATTGTACAGCATATAAAGCCCGTTGGCTCTCTCTCTCGCTCACCGAAATACTATCTACATTTATGGCTTCTTTTTAAATAATTCCTTTTGTACTTTTATGAATCGACAGTGTACGAAAAGATACCTATGCTTTAAACTCTGTCCTTGCTATTGTGCACTTTTTTTCTGGCTAGTTGTCAAATATTTTGGACTGATGGTTTCATGTCTTTTATTGCTGAGGTTTGACTTTGTTGTTGATGTCGAATGTTTGCGATTTTTGTTTATATTTGGCTTGAACTTTAATCCTTTACTTTTTTTTGGAAGTTTGTGAACATTGAACTCGTATATTCAAGTAGTTAAATTTAAAGTGCGATGGTTTTTTAACATTAAAATTATGGTTTAAAATAAAAAATTCTATTTGTTAAAGAAAATTTTCTTTGAATCATCGATAAATATAAATAGACATAAATATGTAAACTGCAAAGTGAAACTCGAAAAATTTTTTAACTTTTTTCGTCCACGTTATTGATTTTATTGGATTGAATATTCGAGAGTGCATTTCAAGTATTGCCTTGAAATTATAAGATAAAGCAAAAAAAATTGAATCTTTTGAAGCTAATACAAAGGCGTTAAATTCGAAACAACGAAAGTCAATGCCAAGTGTGTTTAGAAATAATATATTGAACGAGTTCGTGACATATTTTATTTAAAAGTGTTTCCATTCTTTATTTATCGTATATACTTCTTTTAACACGTTCGGCAAATATAAACTTATAAATTTATTAAATATTTTAAATTATTATTATTTGACGCGACCTTTAGTTTTAATAGCTTTTGAAGTTTTCGTTCTAATAAAGTAACATCGTCAATCTTCTATTTCTTTGAAAATTGACGATTAATTTTTAAGTGACATTAATAAATTTATAGCTAAAATAGTGTGTTAGTAGTATTGACGTGGATAGCACTTAAAATCGCAGCTAATTGGAGCTTCGTAAAAATAAATTATTTTTATTTGAACCAAACCATTTTTATAAAGATTATTTTATTCCATGAAATATTTTTATTATTTCATTAATAGTATGGCATTTTTCGCCAATTAAAATTTACAGTAAAATTATTAAATTGATGGTTGTAGGAAAAAAAATATCTTGTTTTAATCAAATTATAAGCTATTCTCTTTGATTTTATCAATAAAATCAAGCTTTTTTGAACATTTAAAAGGCTTATTCATAATTTTTTTAGTTTCTTTTTTACTAAATTTTTTATCTTATTTTAAAAAGTTGCTGCAGTCTCTTGCTATAAATACTTTTTTTTTTCAATTGAAAACTAGTTCCACTAACCGACTATCACTTTTTCGAAGCGAGAAAAAAAAATTGTTATAAATATCCAACTCAAAAATTTTTCTCTTTTAAATTTGAAAAATAATTCTGTTTAGAAAAAAACTCTTCATGTTTTCTGAATCAATTTTGCTCCAACTATATTTATCATTTTGCTACAAAATAATTCAAAGACGGTCATAATTTAATGATGTGATAACTTTCATTTTGCTAATAAAAATGATCATTCATCCAAAACGCTTTTCCATTAAAGAAATGTCTGGAAAAATTTCCCGGAGTAAAATACAATTACCGTGAAGGACGTAATTTCTGATCACTTAGGAGGTATTTCTGATCACATATTTACATGTAAAAAAGTAAAAGTATATTTCTTTTTCACACAAACGAAGCATTTCTTACGCTCAATCTATTTTTTCTCATAAATTAAAAAAAAGTTTTACCTACTAAAATCTTATATATTATGATTTATAATAAATAATGATCAGAAATTACGCCCTGATCAGGAATTACGTCCTTTACGGTATTTTAATAAAAAATATCTTAAATAATTCTTTTTTTTTTCTTTTTTTTTTGAATAATTTTTTATCGTCTCGATAAAATGAAATAAAAGAAAGAAATTAACGTTTCCTTCACACATGAATCATTTAGTTTGCTTATTCAATCACAAGTTTCTATCCTGTACCTTACTTGCATTCTACGAATAATAATTAAATATTCATATTTACAAACGATATACAAACGACTATCGTCGAACAAACGCATATTAAAAATAATACGCACAATAGCTCTCCTTCCAAAGTAAAAAAAGAAAAAAAAAGGATGACGCTTACATATATTTTTCTTCGAATTCTCTTTTTACATATATAGATATATATATCTATATATAGTTTTTCCTTTGTCCTCTTGAAACTTTTTTTTTTTGCAAGGAGAGAAGGTTTTCTGTGCTCGCGTGTCTACATACAATTATTATATCCTTTCCAACTTCGACGACATGTGGTTGCAGGTGCTGTCTGTCTCTTTTTCTTTCATGACTCATTCATCGATGAGCTCCCTTTTTTTTCCCTTTAATTCTCCGTACATTGACCAGCAAACTGTCATTATCATAATTGGCTAGCGAGCGCTCTGTCTTTTTTATCTTTATCTTTTTTCTCTCTTTTTTTGGTAAGCAAAGAATTAAAGGATTTTTTTGAAAAGAGGCGAGGTTTTAGAGCGAATATGAAAAAAAGGGGGGAAATATTGTGACTATAGATTTTGTGGTATAGAGCTTTTTTTTGTTAAGGTTGGGGTTTGAATATGGGGTTATGTAAAATAGAGAAAGTTAGGTGGTTAGATTTTATAATCCGCGTGTCGCGTTTAAGGTTTACCACTTGAAATAATTAGATTGAAAAGGGGGATTATGTTTTCAAATTATTTATACATTTGTTGACAGAAAAATGAATTATGTATATGTGCTTTTAGTTGTACTCTAATATTATTATATCATTAATTTACTGAAACTTAAAACCATAAGTAATATTACATACGGTTTATAATATTATATTATAGATTTTTTTTACAAGAGCAGCAACAAAAAAAGTTATAAATTTATATACTATAAAATATGCATTAAAATTATTTACCAATATTATATAATTTAAGTTAAAAATTTTATACGAATTTTAATTAATAAATAATAATAACAGTGTTAAAAACTTATAAAGTTTTTTATTCATATATATATTTTTTTATAAAAATCCTATTTTAAAAGTTTTCAAAGCCTGAATTTATTTTAATCTAATTACTTTTTGAGTTTTTATTAGTTTTTTCGAATTTTTTTAAAAATGAAAGCCCAATAATTAATTTGCAAAAACAAAAAATTACAGTTCTGAAAAAAAATTGAATTTAAAAAACGTAGCAAACAGAGAATGACTTTATCTACTATACTTTCTTGTTCAGAGTTCAAAGGAATTCTGATAGATAGAGACACTGACGCTTTTTTCAAACAACTATATGTTTTAATAATTATTATTTTTTTATAATTATTATGTTATAATTAATTAAAAAATAGAATCATTTATAAAATTTTGCTTTGTTTTTATGGCAATATAAATTATTTTGTTATTTATTTAAATGAATGATAAAATATTCTTCGATTATATATAATAACAATATAGTTTTTAAATATTGAAATTTTGTAAAAGGGCTTAAGAAAAATTAATATGAGAGTTTTATAATAATTAAAGCAAAAAGTACTTAAATTAAGCTGATTTATTCTGAATTTAAAAGGATTACTTCTTTAAAAGTTGCAGAGTAACTAACTAGAATAATTTAATCGATTCTATTAACGTTACTTTTCAAAATTAAGAAAAAATTTTAATTAATGAAATCAGAAAGTAATGTGATTATAAAAAATAGTAGATATTTAAATGTACTTTTATGCACATTGAACCTGAAGATTCAAACTATTTTTTTATATTAATTAGTTTGATATTAATAAATAAATTTTTATATTATCTTCTACATTTACTTTTATGCTACTCTTCAAATGAATAAATAACTTGTTGATTTAAATAAACTTTTGTTAATTTTACTCCAATGCTGATTTTGTATAACTAGCAGGAGATACTCTGGCAGTCTCTAGGTCACGAATTCAAATGAAACTCTGAAGATAGTTTTACTGCGTATAATGATAAAGAATGTTTATAAACTTGTTCCATATTATTTATTAATTTGGTAATTTGAATTTTAAATATTTACGCTAAATTTCATATCTAATTTTATAGTGTCATATCTTGATAGACGTTGACTTATAATGCCAAAAAAAGTTTTAATTCAAATTATAATTTATAAAATTTAAAAAAAACAAAAACTTTTTTCCTTTAAAAGTTTATGTGCAAAAGAAAATGTAATAGAATTTAGCTCGTAAATTATCAATTAAAAATGTTGAAATTCTGCGCGATATATTTTACCATAAATACCAGAGTTTCCTCTGGAACCGTAAGTTTTCCCTTGAGAGTCAACTTTATTATTTTAACAAAATTCTCACGTAAACTTTGCATAACTTCTTTACCAAATCTATTAAAACCAAATTTTATTAAATCCAATTATTTTTTAAATGTATAATAACTTAACTTTTTACCGTGAATCATTTTAATTAAAAAAAATCAAACTTTGTATTCAAATTAAAAAAATAGATTCTTGAATAGCAACTTGCTGAACAATAATTTGAATTAAAAATATTTCACATTATCATTTTATTTATATGAAATTTCTAATATTATAATATATCTAAAATATTAAACTATATAGCAAAGTCATACCTTGCTTTAATTCTCATTATTTGCATGATCACAAAAACAATACTTTATAAACAGTTTCATAATTAAAATAAACATCAACCCTGCATGTAAAAACCTACATATAAAACTCGTTTATTTGAAGAATTAAAAGGAAAAAAACAAGATGTTATGGTTGAACCAGTTAAGTAAAAACTTTAAACTCCCGGTTCTCAATGTAACGCTATAGCTTCCGGTTCGTGTAATATCGGTGCCAAAAGAAGCTGTCCTCTCCGGTGGTTTACCGCGTGTACATAATCAACAACATAAAACATACTGCACAATCTCTTTTCTTTTTCACTTTGTGATATGTAAAGTGTTGTCGTCGACGCCCTTAGAAGAATTAATATCGTTCTATATATGACGCTCTCTCCTCAAGACTTGATAAGTTATAAGCAAAAGCGGCATAACCGTTACGTAAAATACGTCGCATTGCAATTAACGTTAATGGACATTGTGAAGGAAGCTCGTCAGCTGCAGGGTAGAAGAAGAGTAGCAAATAACGTTAAAGCTTTAACGGGAATTTATAAGTCCAGTGATAATGAGACAATTTTCGAACTTAGAAAGGAGAATGGATAATACAAGCTAATTCTAATGCATATCTTACGGTGAAAATGAAAAACTAACTTTTTTTCAAACAAGGTTTTTCAATCTGTATTTGAAAAGTTTAAATGATTAAGCAATTTTAATTAAAAAAGAATTTTCTTTATTATTTTGTATAGATTATTTTCTTAAAATAATGTTTCTAAGGTATCGTTATTTTCTTTAATCAAATTGTTTATTATTTTGTTTACCTAATTACTAAATTTAATAGCATAATAATAAAGATATTTCTATATAAACGATCTCCTTTAGAACGGCTTTACTTAAATATTAATCATAGAGACTTAATCTTCTTGAAATAATGTAATGCTCCGAGATTACAAGACGGAAGCTTATAATCTCTTATAATTCTCTATAATTTACTTAAGTTGTCTTGATTTTCAAAATAAACGACGATTAATGATAAATTAATCTATTAGATGTTTATAGTTTTAATAATATTTTTCTTATATCAATAAACCCCAAGGAAACCATAATTATATTTTTCTATTGGATTTATAAGGATTAAAAATTTACTTTGAAAATAGAAAGAATACCACATGTCTGTGATATAAAAAATATATGATAAAAAAGACATAAAGCAAAAATAACAGGCACTCTTTTTACTTTCTTTTTATTTAAATAAAAAAAATTATCCGTTAGCCACAAACTGCTTCTTAGAAAAGAAAGATTCAAGCAGAGAGAAAAAAAAGAAAATTTTGAAAAATTCTAGAATCAAATGATGGTTGTTAAAGCACCGATTTTCTTAACAGTAAATTTTGCGTTTTCCATCTGAAAATCACCCACAACAAATCACCTACAATAAAAGTAAAGAGAACACACAACAAATCTCGAGTTTTAAAACTACATATAACATAAAACTATAAAATCAAGAAATAACAAGCGAGCCTCTATGTATACAGGCAAAAGTTTAGAAAGGTGCAGGTTTTGCACGTATTATATGGCACCCTACTGTTACATTATATACGCGAAACAGCTGTTCGACAACAGGAGAAACAAAATGGGAATATAGAAGTTTAATTTTTTATTCAAGGTCAAGCCATGTCTGTTAGATTTTAAATGTATTTATTGATTTGGATTACAATAATTTTGATAGAGAAAAAAAAAATTTTTATTATTGAGCTTGAGGAGAGGGCGGTTGCGTGTATTTTGGCAATGTATCATGTTAGGATTCTATTTATTTTGAATGGTTAGATTGGTGCATTTGTCATGTAATGTCATGAAAGTTAAAATGAGGATAACGCGTGTGGAACTATGCTTTCTTTTTTTTTTGTTCATTCCTTTAGTCGATAACGTTACTTTTTTATGTGCCTTTAAATTTAAATTTTGTAATATAATAGTTTTGAAACTTACAGTTTCTAAATTATACGAAAGTATATAATCTATTTAATAGTATACAGTCTTCTTATATGATTTAAGGCATTTATTTATTCATTTATTTAATATTTTTTTATTTTATTTCATTACTAAAGATTAAACGTTATGCATTCCTTTTCGAAATATCCAAAGATCAAATAATTAAATCAATATCATAATTCTGACATCTTAACATATAGGTAAAATTTCATTTTGAAGTTTTAATAATATAATTATAAAACTAAATTACTCTTATTAATTCTTAAACGTTGTTTGGAGCAAGTGTGCTACATTTTAGTTTTTTCTGCTTTCTTTATTTTATTTTATGAAATATACTTATAGTTCGAATAAATTATTTATTATACACGCAACGATATAGATAGAAGTCATTTTAAATTTACAATAACCGAGAAAATAAAATATGATTATTTTGCAAAACTAAAAATGAAAATAGTGATAAATTATATATGGGTATTTTTATAATCATGAAAAAGTTAGTAATAATTAAGAGATTTAATTAACTTGTTATCAGACATCGAATGTACAACAGAAATTTGTAATTTAAGATAAACAAAATGTAAATAAATGTTGCAAATTAAAAAAAGTGACAGATATTGCTATATGAGAAAAGATTTTTTCCATCAAAGTCTGCATTGCCGACTAAGCACAGATCTCTGCGTATAACGAATCGTTCTCACAAGAGACCGGTGCTAGTACTGAATCGTTGAGTTTTAAAAGAGACTCTTTCTCTCTTTTCCTCTTACCATCTCTTCATTCCTCTCTTTTTCTGGGTTGCATATATCCTTATACATACATAGGTGCGGTAGTATTATAGACCTTTGGACTTCATATATACACTAAAATCTACATATACAAACATTTTAAACTTTTAAAAGAGTGTGTCGCATTGCTGAGTCGCAAGTCAGCAGCAACAGCAGCCCAAGCATTTCAAAGAGAGGAAAAGTTGCCGGCCGGCTGAGAAACGTTCTCCAGTTTGTAATCTTTTAGTCTCTGTCTCTCAGCTTGTTGTTCAGGTCCATAATATCCACACGTTTCTTTCATTCTTTCTTTTATTTTATTTCTTTTTTACTCACAAATTCATTAAAATTTCATTCTCTTTTTTATCTTTGATAACATTGTCTATCCTTTGTTCTTTATAAAAAACCACAGCGCGAAGTTCGCTGACTTGTATACTACAATCCTTCCTTTTGTTTTCTTTGTTTTTTGTCTTGTTATCCGCGGAGTTTTTTTTCTCTCCGCATGCGTGCCAATTTTTTTTAGACATTAAAAACGCGTTGAAATCTCCCAGGACTGATCGACAGAATTATTGTCATTAAAATTCGCAACACACAGATGAGATATTGTTAATTTTTGTGTTTTATTATTGTATACCTATACTGTTGAATAAAAAAAAAAAAGAATGTGGACCGGTCCAGAGGAGCAGAAGAGTAAAATAAGGTCAGTTTAGTTTGGTATATATAACATTAAGAATGTATAGTTTATCTATCATAGAACATATAGTTTAGACCACTGTCATCTAAAAGGCATATACGCCCTTCTACGGACATTTCTAACCTCGCGCTCACCACTACTGCACACGTTATATTACATACACTTTCGCCTTTCACAATGGCGCTCTGCATATACGACACGCGTTTGTCATACAAGATATATAATACTAAATGTATATATGAATCTCATTTTTATAATACCACGCACTATATAGATATTGTGTGCGTTAAATGTATAACGGTGCATGTACAACATAACCTCTAAATGAAAAAAAGCTTACAAGGATCGACGCACTCTCCTCTCACTTTTTTTTCTTTCTATGGTTCTGTCACGCAATCGTATAGTGTCTATATATATGTACGCACAGGAATTTCCGTTATTACGAAATAAGCGAATCTAAATTCCGGAAATTCCATTCGATTTCGAAGCTTTTTGGATGATTATTTTTTTTTTGTCATTTAATGTAAAAGGTTACCGATGCAGCAGGTTTTTTTTTTAAATATTATTATGCAAGGTAGATAAAAAGGTGAACGTGCTTAATATCACATAGAGTTTCTATATCGTTAGATGCAATCGGTAGAGTTGAAAAACGGGAAATTTAGAATAACCAGTTTGCTTCTTTTTTTTCTTCATTTTTAAGTAAAATAAAAAATTTTTAAGCCTTTTTTTATTACTTATGAGTTTTAAAATATATGTGTTCTAGAAAATGAATGATTTCGAAAAGAACGCCAAAGAATTTCATATGATAAGCGGTTTTAATATAGTAATTTTTGTATCAAAGAATTTTTATATACCAGATCTTTCTGTAATATTAAATAGTTCTATTAAACTAGTTTAAATTTATTCTTCTAAAGAGAAAATCTAAAATTGAATTATATTTCCGTGCGCGCTTTAATTGAGTTTCTTATTAAGACCAAAGAAATTTGCCGAGATTTTGCTTTGAGGATTATTAAGAAGTTCTCATTTGTGTTTGCAATTTTCATTAAAAAAAAAAATTTTTTTGCGAAATTTGATAACAACATGACTTCTAACTCGTTATTTTAATTAATAAAAGATATAATTACACGTTTATTCTCAAGGAGCTCCATTGCGATTTTAATCTGTAATATAATACCTTTTTTAAGATTTTATGAATAGATTTGAGCATACTAATTTTATGTTTATTATTAGATGAATATTTTATAAGATTTTAGCACTCTTGGAGTAAATGCCATAAATATTTAATAGATTATTAAATATTTGTATACCCTCATCTAGTACCAGAACCTAATTAATGAAAGGTATATAAATTTGACAATTTAACATAATTTTACTAATTTATTTAAAATTGTGATTATTATTGTAAATTACTTGAAATGTTTATTTCTTGAAACACATTTGAAATAATTTAGAATTTCTATTTGGATTGTTAAAAATGAAAAAAGAAGTCTATTCGCAATGCCAATCACTGTGAACATCATTCATTAATTCAGAAGCCTATATAACAATATAAAAGCCAAACGACCGTCTTCTTTTGTATGCACAATCCAGCAATAAAGAAACTCATCCGTACAAAACAATAAACCTGACCAATGCAATCCCACGTTTTCATCGACACACACAGACAACATTGTTATATACGACACTATTTTCACAAAATAAAAAAAAAATAATAATAAAAAGAAAGAAAGAAAAAAAAAAGAAACAATCGTTCGGGCGTGCGAAAGTATGCGCGTAATACCCTTTGGTAACAAAAGCCAAATGAGTAAATCGAACTATATACACTTACGTAGAGGATACGAAAAAAAAAATGAAAGAAAGAATGAGGTGCGTCTGCCTTTCTATTTTTAAACATATAGTACATTAGAGTAAAAGGACATTAGTGCGTTTAAAGTTAACGATAATCAACGAGTTTTAAATCAGTGGCGAGAGGTTAATGCCAAGTACAGGTTGATTGAAACGAAACTGGTTTTTTTTTTCTTTTTATGGTACATAGTTTGATATTTTTGGTTAGACATTGAGAGAGCTTACGAAGAGTCAACAAGATACGTAATAAAGAACTACGTTGGTGTTGCAATACTTCAATTTATTTTTTTGGATAATGAAGAAAATTTAAATTTTTTTCTTTTAATTTCTAAAAAATCAAAGTCTTTCTATGAAAATTTCGTTGCTAATGTTTAATTTAATTAAATTTAATAAAATTTTTTAACTCTAAAGTTAGAAAAGCGGTTTTTTAGAAGTGAAACTATTTTCAAATTAGGAATCGAACAATTTGGTCTTTTCAATGTTATACTAGTTTCTATTTACAAACAATGTCTTATAACTATCTGATTTCTAGCAAGTCTTTTAATCTTGTGAATCTTTAAATTTTTTAAATTGCTTTTTAGCAAATTAATTAAATAATTCAGCTGAAATACTTTGATTCTCATAAACACTCTAAACTTGAAACATTATGCTGTACATTTTAAATATAATCTGCATATTACGTTTGCGTTAACAATTTTCTTAACTTGCAACAAATTTAAAACTATGAAGAAAAGAATTCACAGTAAACGGGGAAGATTTCGCTACTGTAACTTATTAACTTAAATGCCTTGGAGTTGGAGTTTTCACCAGAAATGAAAGCAGACAAAATGCGTCCTAACCTCATTCAACAGTTGTCATATACCTGGCATTAACATATTATTCTCATTAATGAGGATTAATTTTAAAATTTTTTAATTTTATGACCAAATCTTTTTTCCGATGAAAAATTATATAAACGTTAAAAAGTTTGTTAAATCTATTTACTTTCTAATTAATTTTTAAAGACTTTTAATTAAAGGATTAATTTAATTATTTTCTGGTAATTTAAACATCAAAGGGGGACTATCTAATTTTTATTAATAACAGGAATAATCTAGCTTTCTCTTAAAACTTCATTTTTTATATGATAAGTCATTTATAGTATCATAAAAAATTTTATCGAATTCTTAAAAAATGATCATCCCAGATTGATGCCCATCAATTTGAAATATAATGGGCTAACTCTGATTACATGAAATATGAATATTAAGATACGACAATATACAAAAATCTTTCTGCAAGCGATTGAAGTTCCACTTTCCACCCTTGTTATACTTTACTCATTAGTAAACACCTGCAGAAAGTGCGAAAAGATCCTTGCATATCATCGCACCTTCAAATAGGGCCTAATAAGAGTATATTAAAACGAAAATTGAGGAAGCAATTCACTAAAATAATAAAGTATTCCCTAATTTATTAATTACTACTATTAAACATTGAATTAAGTTGTTTTATTTTTAAACAAATACTTGAAAGATTTTTTTAAAGACATTTTTGGTATATAATTACATAAGAAACAAACTCTTAATTATCTGACCACAAATATCGAAAGATTCAAATTTTGTATACTGGTTTGTTAATAGAATCAAAAATATCTTATGTTTTTTTTTAAATTACCATTATTTCTTGTGGTTTAAGGTTAATTTTATTTCTTTCTATATTTATACAAGAAATAAAAAACCTCAAGACTGAAAAAAATTTTGATTTTCAAAAGTATTAAGAGGTCCGATCTTCTTCACATTTCTTTAAAACATCCTTACATAAATGTACAGTAGACACGTTACGTTATTTCAGATTCAAGTAAAAATTATGTCATTCTCAACGCTTTTTTTTAAAAGATAAAATAAAATGGATAATATACTTGAGTTGATAATCAGTTAATAATTAACATAAAATTTCCATATTAACACTTGAGACAAAAATACAAGAGATTAAATAGAAAGGTGAAGGAACTCATGTTACACACACACGCACATGTATAGCCAGAACAGAAGTACTATAGAAAAGAGATTTGGCAACGCTGTTATTTCTTTCTCTCTCTTTACGCGAAAACTTGTATATAAGAGAGCGACCCTTTCGAGCGTACAGCCGGCCTTTTAAATACCGTCACCGGTCAACACATTAATGCTACAAGTGCATATTCTTGTCTATTTTGTTACTTTATATATATATATATATATATATATATATATATATATATATATATATATATATATATTTAATGTTAACTGCAATCTTTATAGAGATTTCAGTATTAAGATTCGAAGTTTAAATCTGATAATTTTAATGATTCTACGTTTTCGTAATTTGCTTTTTTTTTTGCTTTTTTCTTTTTTTTTTATTGAAATATGAAAAGGAGGAATGTGAAAATTAAGACTACTATATTTTATATTAAGGCTAAAATATCGTGTACCTTGAGATATTATTAAAAATATATACTGCGTGAGTAGATACTTTAAATTTTATAATTTTAATTTATTATGTTCAATTAGAAATTTTCTACAGATAAGCAATTCAAAAGATATTAAGATAGAAGTAACTTGATAATTTATAAATAAATTTTGAAAAAAAAAATTTATTTATCTTTTAAATTTTAATTAAATTTCTAATACAAATTTTAAATTTTAAAAGTATGTTGTAACACGCTACCTCGATTATATTACAATAAATTTTAGTTAAATTACCACCAAAGTTAATCATTCAAAATTAATTACGAACTCGCGCAAATCATTTGAAAATCGTTAATAAAAAAATCTTAAGGAAGTAAAGGGAGGATGTGTACACATATTTCTAAAAAAAAGTTTAAAAGTATTACACCGCAGACTATTATTCATTTTTTTTTCTTTTGTTTTACGAGTATATGAATAACGTTATGACTCCTTAAGACTGCGAGCACAGTTATGGTATAATACGTGACTTTTAACGTTTTAACTTGACGCATAAATCTTTTTGAAGCGCAGTCATTGTAAAAATAAAAATTTTTTCTTTTATTTAATGCATTGTAAAGATACATCTTTGTCGTTATTTTTATAGTAACTCTACTACCGAAAGTTCATTATTTTACACTTTAAGGTAGTAATAAAGCTTGATTAACTATTTTCAACTTCAAACCAACAATACATGTTTCAGAGTTTGAATTTTGGTTTTATCTAGCATGAATGTAATTAAAACTTGAAACAATAAAATTTTGGCGGTAACTTAGAATTGAAAACGATTTTAAACATTTTAAATATCAATTTTTTATTCTAATATAACAAATAAGATTAAATATAAATCTATTTAATTTTTATTTCAAATACTGAAAAAAAAGTTTAATGAAATCATTCCACATTCAATCTTACTTAAGATTCTAATTTTACATGATTTATTTAATTTCTTTAAATTGACAAGCATATAATTCTCAAAATGTCAAACTGCTTATCCCTTAATTCTAATTCAACATCCATTAAACAACATTTTAACCTCGACAGTCATTGATTAAAAAGAAAAAACAACTACTTCCTAACAAGTTTTCGCATTTTCAAATGATTATAAAAAATAAATCTTCTTCGAAGTAATAAAAATCCCAATGCATAATTTGTACACATCGTTGTGGGTTCTGCGTATATGGCGAACCATAATACTACTAATCGAGAAGTCTTTCTACATACATATATATTGAGTATATAATATAATGTATATGTGTATATGTAAGAGAGAGAGAAAATATTTCGTGATGTTCGACATTCGTGTTTGCTCCACCCTCGCATGTACAATGTTATAGTATGCGTATATACGTATAACGCGGAACTCTCCTTTCGTGTTTGCTAAATAAAAGAAAAAAATATAAAAAAAAGGAAAAAAGGAACGTCCCATATGGCAAAAACTCGTCGATGTATTTGAATGACGCATGTATGTGAACGTGTTTTATACTTATGTTATAAGTTGAACTTTTTCTTTTAACTTTAGTTTTGAGATTGTTTCAAGTTGTTAGAGTCTAGACTCGAAGGTAGTTGTTATAGGTGAAGTTATTAGAATGTAAAATTGTTGATTTTTTTATAATTGTCAATGTCAAAGTTTTTAAAAGTTCTTAGAAAACTTATAGCGTAGATTTTATTGTTCAGAAAGTATATGTTAGATTATTTTATCTTATCATTTTTCTTTTAATTTGAAAAGTAAATTAAATTTTATAAGATAAAATTAAAACATTTTTTAAATTTATACAGCATGATAAAAAATAAAATAATTATTCTGTTTTTGCACTGATTTTGTGTAAAATCAGACTTAATACAATGCAACTTCAATCTTTATATAAATAAAAAGATTCAGGAGGTAATGACACATCCTTTAACTTTGCTGACTTAAAAAAAAGCAAGAAAATTTTTAAAAGGAGAGTGCATTGTAGTGGGTAGAACATGTTTTCAGTTACAATTTATACATTTGAGAATGTGTGTGTATTTATATACACATATAGGCCTTTTATATATAATGAAGAAAACTAGAATCGTGTCGTTATTATCCTCAAGTTAAATTACGAATTCAATCGAGGCAGCGAACTTGCTGTTGTACATATTGCCGCCTTTCGGTTGTGGCACACGTATATATACGTGCACACGACAAGGGTGACAGAAAAATGACGAGATGCATATTTTAATGTTGCATACATATATACACACATATATTTGGGGTCTTTGTACTTTCTTGATGTGCCGAAAAAAAAAGGAAATGTAATGTGCGTGTCGAAAATTGAAGTTTTTTTTCTTTCTTTTTTATTTAATGGATGCAGGTGAAATGATATTTAGAGTGTGCGTGTGAGGTCATTTTGAGTGAGTTGAATGCAAGGTTTGAAACGCTCATATATAATAATAAAATATGGTAAGAAAATTAGGAAAGCGTGTTATATATAGTGAGATATCAAATTTTTTAATCTCAGACGTGGAACTAATGTCTACGTATAGGGAATAATCAATTTTGTCGACTCACATCTTAAATGTACGATGTATTGAGCACACACTGTCGACTACAGTCTTAATTTAAAGTACTAAAAAAAACTTCAATACTATAATCGATGCATACTTCGAAGTGAAAAGAGCAATCATTTCGGTTAGTAAATATGAAAATTAAATTAAAAGATTAAAACTTTCACATTATTTTTTTATTTCAGTTTTTTTTTTAATGATTTTTTTTCTGTGAACCTTAACATTAACATTCAATTACATACGCGTGATTGAAACTGAAACGTATTATTATAATGCCTGGTATACTTAATGTTATTTGCATAATAAATGTAACTGAGCCGTCAGCTTACACAAAAATATTGGTAATTTAGCTTTTATAAATTGAATATTGTATTTACTTTCTCTTAAACTAGTTTTAAGGATTCTACATTATAATTTATAGATTTGTTAATGGAGATAAAAACTGACAAAAATATTGATAAGATTTTAATAAAACACGTTTTGCCTTATCGTCGAATAATATTTATGTATTATCCGATTATTTTTTCTTTTATGCTTGACTTTGAAACAACAATTAATGATGCTCACGTGAGATTAACAGTAATACTTTCAGGAATTTATTTTAAGATAGGCATTTTTAGGTCTCATACAAAATTAAGATAATTACATGAATTTTTAAAATATCACACTGAGAAAAATATTTATATAATTAACCATGAAAATACAAAAGTATATAATACTGTTGCAACCATATCATTTTATTTATCTTTGTTTAACTTTTATTTATTTACTAAGTGATTTCTCTTTTACAATATTTGTAACTAATATTTTTCATGATACTTTACACCTTAATTATATACATTTTATTTAAATATATAACAGATTGTTAGGATTGTACAGAATCTATTAAAAACGCAATAGTATAACAGAAGTAGCGTTAATGACATTAATTGCATAAATAAAAGATATTTTAAATTATAGCAAATTTCTACATTAAAAAATTTACTATTAGAGGCAAAATCAAAAGATTTTTGGACCAAACAAAATTTTGTTAAATTTAAAATTATTTATGTTTAATTTAAGAGCTGTAAAATTAAGGAGACTTGCAGTGTTGATTCAAATATCTATTTTTATCAGTAAATGTTAAATTACCATGCGTTGTATTTAGTTTTTTCTAGTAAATTTTCGTAACAAAGAAATAAAAGTTTTTGTCTCAAAGAAGTAAAAGTTTTTGTAACAAAGAAGTAAAAGTTTTTGTAATAAAAAAAAGTAATAGTATTTTGTAACAAAAAAGTAAAAGCTTTTTGAATAATTTTAATAACGAACAAATAATTAAAAAAAAATTAAGATTGTACCTATTCTTAATCATTTTCTATACATATGAAAGTGGATTCTAATAAAAAAACTTATTTCTAATCATATAAATTAATAATTTAATATTTTTCATAATTTTTCATTTGATTATAGATGACATTATACCAACAAAATTTAATATATTTTATAACCAATAATGTTAATTAAATTTTAATATGAAAGAATGTCTTTTTCTTTAATATATTGTTTAAACGACGATAGCTTTGTTTTTATAATTAAATCTCGATGAAGAACCTAATTAAAAAGCTAGAAATCAATAAAAAATAGAAGAGTGATTAGAAACAACGTAAGGTATACTTAAAAATATAGTATCGGTAACTAAATCATGTCATACTATGATCTATAGTAACCAATATTATCTACTTTTTTCTTTGCGCAAACTTAACAATAATTAAATCTGTACTGAAATCACATTTTCTTGGTTTGAGTAAACTTTACCTGATTTTAATAAAATCGACTAAATGTTGTGTAAGATTTACTCAAATCTAGCAATTTTTTTTCAGTAATAGAGAATTTTAAGGTTAATTAAAGATAAAATGTTTAAAAAAATGAATTAAAAAATAATATATCTTAATAAAGAGTTTAATAGTACTATAAACTGCAACACATGTATGTACATAAAGTAAAATAATTCTAGAAAAAAAATTGTAAATTATTTTATAAAAAAAGCATTGAACTATTTAAAAAATATATTAACTTCCTTAACAGAAAATGAAAATGGTTTTAAACTAGAAACTGGCCATTCGTTACGTTTTAATGCTGTTGTTGGTCGTTTATTAGAATTATGTCTAGTAAAAACGTAGAATCTCGAACATTTAGAAACTTTGCAATGATATTAATAACGTGCAATAATTTATTATTATCCTCGTACTTATGTGCATTCTTAATATACAATACCATAATCCCAATAAAAAGATTCAACTGCTTCGGCTAAAGCATCTGAAATTTTCTAATTCTGCATACAAGACCTACATTAGCCGTAAGTAAAAAAAAAGCTCGTTATCCATTGCTAATCATAATAAAAAATTTAAGTATGAATAATAAATCGTTCTTTACTTCTGTACCATTTTATTTGCTTTGTTTAAATACCTTAGAATATCAAAGTCATTATGAGATTGAATATTTAACTTTTTAATAAAACAACATTATCTACTTATAAAAAGTGAAAAAAAGGGGAAATAATCCATGTCAACGAAAAATTACAATCTATTTAAAATAAACTTATGAAAAATAATATTATATTAGCTTCTCACTATAGTATAACCATATCGCATCAAGAACAAATCTTCATGTGCGCCTCATTTCTCGTACCGACAAAGCTACAGTATTATGGATATGCGAACTCTCTCTCTCTCTTTAACTATCGCATATAGCAAAATAAGAAGAAAAAAAGAGAAAAAAAAACAAAACATTCACCGCAAAAAGTTCTTAGCACGCGTCATTAGGAAGACTATCTCTTTTGAACTGTAAGTGCAAGGATCTCGTTAACGCGCCGTCAATATTAATGTGCACACGTATATATAGGGGATAAGCTTAATAAGAGGTATATATTCTTCTTCTTTTCTCTCTTTCTGTCTCTAGCTCTTTTTCTATCTCTCTTTCTCTGCTCTCTGAGCTTCTTTTAACCGTACAGACGACGGTGTAATCTTTCATGTAAGAATGTTGTGTTGTGCGACTTTGATTTGAAGCCCCAGAGTGAGTTTAAGTTTTACCTTTATGTCGTGCGTTAATATTGTCGTGATTGTTAATGGGATTTACTTAAGTTTAAGGAGAGAAATTTTAGTTGTAGCTTTTTTGTCTATTTTTTCGTCTCTTAGATTACAGCTTTTTTTCTTCGTTTTTAGAGAGTTGGTTTCTTGTAGCGAAATGTAATTTGTTAGTTAGGGTTTTTTTTTTTTTTTGAAAATTTGAGATAAAGAAAAACGTTTTTGTAAATTGTTTTAATTTGACCTTTGATATCATATCTATTAAAGACTTTAATTTATTTTAAAAAATATTTGATTTTTTACCATGTGCATTAGTTTTATAGAAATCATTGACAGATAACATTATATTTTAGATGTTATTTAAAAATTAAATCGACTTTCTCGATTTCAGTAAAATAAAAATTTACCATAAAAACCGTAAATTGTTTTGATAAAAAAAATGCAGCTTCCAACCAAAATTTAACCGAAAAAAGCAAGTAAAATAACCACAAAATGATCTCAATATAGTGACCAATAAAGTCTTCTTTTGTTTTAAAGATTTCTTACAATGAAGAAAAACCGCCTCTCTTCTTAGTCTCAATATAAATTTGAACTCTTTAGTGGTTTGGTGCGGCAGCAGCATCGATAACAGGACCTTCGCGTGCACCAACTCGATTCGCCTCTCTTTTTCTTTCTACAAGATAATTGTTACGGACGAAAAAATCTGCAAGCTTTTTTTTATTCTTCACCTCTTGTACATAAGGATTGCGTGCGCGATAAAAGAGATGAGGATTTACTTTTTCTTCTTTCTATACCTTCAGTCTAAGAAGTTTTGGAACTGTTGTTATTCTTTCTTTCTTTCTTCTCTCTGCTTTTTTGTCTTCTTTCAAGGCGGAAGTTTAAAAGGTAATTTAGGGCGAGTGAAATCGTAAAAAGATTATGGACAGAAAGACTGAAGAACATGGAGCCATGCGAATTGGTAATGTCGGTTAAAAATGACCTTTTATTTTAAGCTGAGGTTTTTGGGCAGGATCCTTTCATGATGCTTTTATGAAGCTTTTTTTATTTATATCTCTGAAATTAAGGGCTTTTAAAACGGTAATTTGATTATACAATTTTGACTTAATGTATTGGTATATAACCAGATTTACACGTATCTAATTTTTTAAATCTTAAATTTGGAAATTTTATTACCAAGTATAAAACTAAAAATAATATACTTGTTAAAAATTTACAAGTTGAAATCTTCAATAAAACCATTAAAAAAATAACTTGTAATCAGTTTTTATTTATTAATCTGTAATAAAAGTATAAAACTAAACGATCTTAAACTTAAAAAAGGTCAATTTAAATAAAACTCTTTTCATACCTATAACACACATTTCCTTATAAGATAAATAGAATACCTCTTATGATTTGATATATACAATCAATAGACTTCTCCTAATTTCCTTAACGAGTTCTAATTACGAACTTTTCCGTTCTCAAATTCCTTAAGCATACTATTTTTCAGTATTTTGTCTTTGAATTTCCATCTGTACTATACTACATACGTACAGCTAATTAATTTGACTGATATCCTACCGTATCTATCCTTGAGACAGCTTAATTAATTCTCAATCAATTAAAATACTCTTTAAACAAAACTTTAATTAAATTAAACAATCTTCGCTAGTCTGTCAACATATATAACTCTTACCGGAAGTTAACGTCTTAAAATTTCTTTTTTTTTCATATATATAAAATGAATAATTCGCCAATTATAAACGATATACGAAGTTCAATACTCACGCAAAGTCTTTAAGATTTTCTATGTGCTTCCCTATATATGCACACTATATTAGAATTGAACGAATCCCCTTTAACTTGTCTGTCGTTTTAAAGTTTGTTGTATTTTATCTGATTCAAACGGTACGTTTCTATAGCGCGTCAATATAGGCTTTCAATATATATATAGAAGAGTTTTGTACAGTTTGCCTTGACATGGTGGAAAAAGTTGGCCGAAACTGATCTGCGATATCCTGCAATTTCAAGCACGTTTATATTTCTTGCTGGATTCTATTAATGGGTTTACTTTAAAAACTTTGAGGAAGAAGTGGGTATTAAAAATTATTTAACATTTTATTTTAAATAATTAATTTCTGCGATTGTTCGTTTTATATTTATGATAGTTCAAGTAATAATAGAGAAAATAAGTATTGTATCGTCTGCAAATTATGTTGATAAAAATATGAAAAATTTGAACATGTAAATTATTTCATTTTGATTAATTGAATAATTATTAATCATTGTTTTTTTTTAAGTTTAAAAGACGATATATGATTTATGTTTATTTGTTAGTACAGTACAAGTGAATATGTTAATGACTTAAGATGATTCTTCAATAAATTAACATAGATTAAAGATTAGATATTTTTTGAAAGTTTAAATTTTCTATGAAGATTTACTAGTTCGGCAAACTTGAAATTATTTTTCGATAACAAGAACAAATTGATTGCAACAAGAATATATGCCTTATGGAAATTTTCAATAAATATGAATTATGATTCTATATATTTTATGATTTAAGATAAGAAACTATGTTTAATCGTAAATTGAAATTGTAATTCATAAATAAGGAAGTAGTTCTATAGTTCGTTAAATTAAAAATAAAAGTTGTAATCTAGTCTATTAGTTTATCATAGAAATTTTACGGTCAATTTGAGATTAAAATTGTTTTTATTTAAAATCAACTTTTAATTAATGATCATTCTGATATATTCCATTTTCCTTTGTAGACCGTTTAACCGACATAGGAAATAGTAAACTTTGTATATGTACAATTCATCCTTTAAATTATTATTCTTTGCTTTTAATAATGTTAGACATTTTGATTTCTTTTTCTTATTGTTTTTTTTTCTCTTCATCTTCGAGTATCATTTAAATCTTGAATAGGAATATAAAGCCCTTTTGAAAGACTATATAACCGCATATATATAAAATCTTGTTTTAGAAATCAAGAATTACTTGTTAACTTTATGGACTAACACAGCCGATGAGTTGCCCTTTAAACTTTTCAGCTATAAAATTGTATACTTTCACTTCAATATATTTTAGGAATACAAAGTGGGTATAGCCTTGTTATTTATCTGATCTTTTTCGAGATTTTCTTTTTCTATAGCCGTAAATAACATAAACAACGACGAAAAAAAAGCGCACAGAGAAGAAAAAAAAAATTAAATTCCTATTTTAAGAAGCCTGCATACGTATATTATTTAAATAATGCTTCACTCGCTAGATTTATGTACTATCGTTAGTGAATACAAAGTATCTTATATGTTATTATTTTTTATAAATATTTGTATATTCAAAGTCATTTATCAAATGGGGCTGTAACAATTTTACTTGTAAGTATAAACTTAATATATTTAAATTTTCAAAAAAATTTTTTGCCTTTTTTTGAAATAATAAAACTTTCTTACTGGATCATCAGTTTATATTTTTTTCTTTAAAAAAACGATAACGATCTTATCGAAACAGTCGAAGAAAGAGTAGATTTTCATTACTTGAAATTCCAGAGAGTGCATAATTTACATTCTAATTTTAAGCTTGTATATAAGCAATAAAATTTAAAGCTTAACCCATGAAAAACATCATAAACAGACAAACACGAGATTGATACTTATACATGAAATTTAATATCATATAAGAAGGACAAAAGGGGGAAGTAAGAATAAAAAGAAGAAAATAAAAAAAAAGAATAGCGTTAACCGCACAGCAGCCTAAGTAACAGTCGTAACTATAATATACTTGTGATAAATCAAAAAGTGGCTAAAGCGAAAATATATTTCCTCATTACTCTCTCGCAAAACGGAGCATTTCCATCTTGCTATATGCAACCGTAAACTTCATTTTCTCTACGGTACACTTTTCAAAAAATAAAAAAAAAAATAAACTTCATATACTCACATTATCTATACAGTAGTCGTTAAGTTTATTAACGACAGGGGGTCAACATATATAACATACGTATACTTGCATAAATATAATTCTCATTCTTGCTTTTTTTTCTCTTCATTTCTCTAATTTTCTTTCTCTTTTTAATCTTATACTTGAGGTTAGACCGAGCGTCGTCCGATCGTTCATTGAAGAAACTCCTTAATTTACGTTGTCCTCGATTTCTTTCAAGTAATGCGTGTGTATACATATACACTGTGTAACATGCACGAATAAAGAGGTGAGGAGAGTAAAAAAAAATAAATGGACAAGGGCCTTTCACGTACTCATAAATATATTTATATATAATGAAATCTTTTCTCCTTCAAAACTTTTCTTCGCTCGAGACGCAAGCGCGATATGCCTTTGATAATAATTAAACGTTTTTAAACGAACGAAGAATCTTTCTTGAATTATTTGTGTATACACGAGCATTGCTCTTTTGACGTCTTTATTTTCAACGCTGCTGATATATTAAATGATCGTCGGATTCTCCGATGATCGATGCGTTTGGAGTTTTGTGCTATATGTGAAAGACGTGTCAAGGATATAAATTGTATTGTGCATGGTGAAAATTTCATCAAAAGGATATTGAAGTTTTACGTTGAGTGCGTATTTATGATTTGCTTCAATGTAAATATACTTTCAAAAATTACATTAATAACAATTAAAATGTTTTGTAAAAAAAAAATAAAAGATTTCGAGTTTCTTGTCTATTTTCATTTATTTTTCTATGATTTTTCTTTAATGTTTTTTTATATTATATTATCCTCTTAAGAAGGTAAAATAATAGCTTTCTATGAGAAAACGTTTTATGAATATGCAACAATTTTTTCCCACGCATTACGACTTAATACATTTTTTTCTCATGATAAGACGAAGAGAGAGAGAGAAAAAAAAGAAAATCATGTTCAAGAGACCGAGGTTATAATGTTCACGCAGTCAAAGTGCAAATTTAACAAATAACGACGCGTATTTCCTTCGACATATGTTCTTTTCTAAGAATAAAATTACATTCCTTTAATATGTTATCGAGATTTAGTAATTATAGGCTATTTAGATGTTTAAACTTTTTTTCTTCACATTTATATTATTCTAATTTTTTAATCTTATTCATACATTAATACATTCTTGGAAATTGTTTATTTAGATGTTTAACTTGTCGTATGAAGATTACACAATTTTAAATAAATTTAAAATTTTATGAAATCTTGATTAAAAAATTAGTATTAATTGTTTATTAAAAAAAAGTTTAAGAATTGTAAATATTTTTCTTCCAACTTGTTTATACTTTTTATCCTAAAATATTAAAATGATTGACGTAAATTATTCTACATAATACGATGCAATTGTCAAAAGTGAGAATATAAAAATGAGTAAAACGTAACGTGTCATATTAAGTATATTAACTCCTCTAAATGAGAATGAACAAAAACATATGTAGCTAGGTCAATACCATAATTGGGTCATCCGCCTCGAACAATAGCAAAGAAAAACAAGCCAGGGTGAAGGAACTCAAAATGACACATTTAAGTCGTTTTCAATTTTTTTTTCTCGTATTTTTTCCAAGTAGCCTATATAAAATGCATTAAAGCTCACTTAAATTTAGATGTAATGAAGGAAAAAGTCAAGTCTAGAAGTTAAAGGGGCGTCAATTGGTTAGACGTGTGCTGTATGTCTTACTGGAAAGAAGAAAAGGCGCCGTCTTTTAATCAGTCAGAAACTCCAACGATTTATATACTACTTTCTCATTTTTCTTTCTTTCTTTACTCTTGGTTAAAAACAGACTAAGAGTTTCCGGGATTGTTTATGTCGTATAGTTAATTCTTGAATGAGTATAATTATGTACTCGATCGGTATCAAGTCGTCTCATTGTGAATTAGAGACAATTTGTTATGTTGAATTGTTGCGATTTAAGACGAGAAGTACTAGATTGTTCTTTCTTCTTTTATTTATTTATTTATTTTTTTATTTTCTTTTCTTCTTTATTTTTTGCTACAGTCTCCCTTTCAATTCACAGTATAAACATAATTGTAAGTACGGTTTTCATATAATTGTCTCGTTATGTAATTTGGTGTGTCGACGAGATATTTAGAACAGCTTTCAGATGAGCTCAATTGCTTTTTTTTCGTCTACCTTAAGTTAATTAATTGTTTGTTATAGAAAGAAATAAAAGTCTACTTAAACGTTATTTAGAAAATGGCAAAAAATAAAACGATGAGTTTTTAAGTTTAATTTTTTATGTTGTATTTGATGAGACAAATATTTCTTCAATTACCTTTAAATAACATTCCATACGAAACTCATCAAGTAGAAAATTTATAAAATATAGCTTAAAGTTGGAAAGTTGGAAATAGTTTGAAAAACCCATATATTAAAAAAAAATTACTTAAATGGTCTAGGTTAATTCACTCACGCGGAACTTAAGATTTTATGACGAAACTATTAAATGAATTTTTCTTTTCAGAAAATAGGACACATTCATGAGTTGGAATAATCTCACATAAAAATTTCAAAAAAATTATGTTATAACACTTTTTTTTATAAAATTTCTATTAAAGATAGTAATTATTTATTATAAAAATCGTTGAATTTAAAAAAAGTATATCAATCACAATCTGTAAAATGCGTGTCAGAATTTTATTAAACCTTCATTTTTATTCATTCGATTATAATTGAAATTTGTTCGATCTCTTTCGTTTCATGATTTATTGTTAAAAAAATGATTTTTCAGAGTATCGAACTATAAATTCTTCTAGACGTTAACATGCAAAAAATCTAAATACACGATGATGAAAGGAAAAACTTATGCGTTGTTGTAATAAAGACACTATATTGATCTTCCCTTTAATTTACGATTATGCAGCTATATCATTTAAAGTTTGACGAGGGCATTGACACTATAAGTCTTTTATGTGTGCACATCTCAAGAGTTAAATTTAGTTTTACTAGTCAACTTGAGATTTTGTGAATTCATCATTTATCATAGAGCAAAAAATAAAGTTAGTAAATGAGACATTTATTGTTGAAAAAAATATTATTAAATTTTCTCTAAGTTGATGTTAATATAAAAAAGGTACTATAAACATTGTAATATTATATTAAATTGAAGTATGGTCGATTTAATTTTTTTTTTCTCTTCTCTAAGCAAAACTTGTATCCTCTATTATTTTGATAGTATGTAGTTTTCTAAAATTACGGTCGTAAACGATCTTGTAAGATTATACAGAAAAAAAAAATTAATAAATGCTACTTGCTTCTACTATAGGAAAATTATAAATAATTAAAATGTAGTCTTACAATAATTTTTTTTTATAAAATAATTGAATTTTAAAAAACTTCAAAATCTTCTTTTATCATGAATCCTTACAAATTTTAATTTTAAAAAAAGAATAAGTAGGTCAAATTAATTTTACTATTAACGTAACAATTGCATTTCAAATGAGTGAAATTTAATTTTTTCCTATTTCTTATTTGATTAATCGCCAAAAAAAAGATTTATAATAAAGTATTAAAGACTTGAAAAAAATTTTCTTCATCAAAAGGTTAAAAGAATTAAGGTCAGGTCCCGGTAGTATGGAAAAAAAGTGAGGCCTTTCTTTGAAATCTTTTACTGCTCTTTTTCTCGAGTACTCAAAGTAGAATAAAATCTTTGATAGTTAGTAAATTATTGCTTTATAGAGCGATGTTTTTTAAGACTTTCTGCACTTTTGACCCCACATATAATCATATAATTGATCAACAGATTCGTTTTGAAAAACGAGTATATTCATACATCTTCTATATAAATCGCCACAAATTTCAATTTTAAAAAGTAAAGAATCTGATTTTTTTAATTTTTAACCATCATTAATTTTAACAGTCTTTAAAATTTTCAAATAAACGTTAAAATATTTAAAATCCAAAAATTAATTTATTTCATTACTTATCTATAACATATTTTACCTAAAAAAAATAAAAAAATTTTCGAACGATCCGTAAGATAAACAACCCTTAACTTATCCAAGCCACAAAGTTATTCTGAAACGAAACGATCGCAAATAACGATGAAAATGTATACGTCTAAGCATATACTTGTTTTGTATATAACGCGCTTCCGGCTCTTCGTTCATGCGCGCTACCACACACACACAACTTGCTTGCTTGTATTATAACGCATGTTTAAACGCTCAACGCGCTTGCACGTAAATTCTAGCACGTGTACAGAAAAAAAAGTATTTTACATTTTCTTTCTTTTTTTTTCATTTATTTTTCTTTTCTTCTTTCTTTTTCTTTTGCTTTGTAAAATTCGCGCAGGTCTCGGCTTACGAAGTCCTCTTATGTTATGCCGCTGGTATCCAATTGCACTTGGGAGAACTGTTCATGTACCGATCTCATATCAAGGACCGGTTTTCTTTTTAAGATATACACTCCATTTCCCGCCTGGCTTTTCTAGGGAAACTCTTTATGCCAAGGAAATTTCTACCTTATCTCTTTAATTTTTCTTTCAACCTTTTTTCATTCTCCTTTGCTATTTTTATTTCTCTTTCTTGTTTAACTTGATGAAAGAGATGCAAGCTTGTAAAAGCGGAGGATTTTTTAAATTTTTCTTTTATTGTAGAAATATGCGCCGAGACTGTTATTGATATGATTCGATACGAGGGTTTATAGGAGGATGGTAATAAAATTTTTCTGTAGTTTATTTATCTTTTTTTTTTTTTTTTTTTTGAAAACGTGAGGAAAAAGTACGCGAAGCTTAAAAAGATACGAGTCGCTAAATACTTTCATGTGAAATTGTTGGTGGTCTGAATTATAAACGATACAGATGTAGTTGTACGAATTTAATTATAATGTAATATAATATGAATAAACTTATAATTTATCTAGCTCTTACTAATGTTTATTTTTTCTTTCTGTTTTAGGTAAGTTTCATATTGAAATGTTTATCCTAATTAGTATTTAATATCCTAATTGATGAAAGTTGTTTACGATGGTCTTCAAGCAGTAAGTCACCAATTAATATTTTTTTTGTTTTTAATAAAAATTTTAATATTCGAGAAATTTTATGAATTTTAAAAGTTTAAATAGATGAATAATTCAACTGATTTTTTTAAATAAGTTTATAAGAAACTTATTCAAGGAAATTAAACAATAAGCTCTTATGCAGCAGGTGAATCATTGATAACACGTTAATAATAAAGAATAAAAATAATCAGTTCCTTAGTAAGAAAAAAAAATTAGCAAATAAAGTGAACAAAAAGAGAAATAAGTATAATAGAAACTGAAAAAAGCAATGCAGAAACAAACCATTTTCTATATACATGTAAAAAAAAAAATTTAGCTTTACAGTCAGAAATTACAACTATGAGCTGTACACGTAACGTACATGTGTGATATACGTGTGTAGTTAACCAGTAGAAAAACGACCGGAACTAGCATAATTGCCACGAGTCAGTGCATTTTTTTCTTTTATCTTTGACGAGCGTCTGTGCTCACATATAATACTAAAAAATAAAATAAAAGATATAAAAAAAATAAAACAAAAGTACGTATCGGCAATCTCTTCATTTTAAATGTTTCAACCTTGGTCAAATACAAAATTTAATTTTCAAGTACGTATGATAATATTTAAATAAAATTCATATTTTTCGCTTAAGTACTGCTAAATTATTATTAATTTTATTTTTCATTAAAATATAAGAATTTTCGATTTAAGAAGTTAAAAATGCAAAATATAACGGTAAAACTTTATATCTTCGAAAGAGTTGTTAACATAAATTTAAATGATTTTAGAAACAGATAGAAAAAAAGAGAACAACTTTATTTTCGAATTAAAGCTAAAGTTTCCTTTTTAGATGTACATTTTGATGCGATATTGGACCAGAACATAAACTTTTAATTGATACGAAAAAGTCGAAAGAATTTAAAATTTTTCTATTAATTAATATAAGGCAACAAGCCAGAAAATCAAAGTAATCCGTATTCATTAAAACCTCCTTCTACTATGTTAATACTGATATAATAATTCTTAATTAAATATACATAATTCTTTAATAACTGTAATTTTATCGCTTTTGCTCAAATAATATATACATAAAATTGTTAATTTTTCAAGAAGAAGAAGATATATCTTTTTAGTCGATAAATTTTCTTTTTTCAATTACAGAAACTTGAGTCAATGTATAATTACTCTTTTATTATTTCAATTAAAATTTTATGCAGATAGATAAGATTTTATTTACGTAAAAACGGTATATTTTCCACTATAACTTCAATAAAAATAAATTTTTCTTTGCTCAACAATAATATGCAGCAAGTACAAACAAATTGAGTTGGACTTCAAGAAAAAAAAAAAACATTGAGCAAAGAGAAATTCACAATCCAGGTGTAAGGGTCATTATAGAGAGAATAGTAAAGAAGGGTTATATATATAAAAAGAAAAGATGTTGCCGCTCAGTAGGATACCGCGTAAAGTGAAATTCTCGCTACCACTAACCTTTTTTGCTTATTTTTAAATGTCCAGCAACTATATGGTCGGTCTTAACAAGTGTCATTAAATTACATCTAAACTTTGCCGATGCTACAACGTGCGTTAAACTTAAACAATAAATAACAAAAATTCCCGTTCATTATTATTATTATTATTAATCAATAAACAGTTGAAAGATCGATTATAATGATAAAAACTTTTCTGCATTTAGCTTAGAAATAAATTCATAGAGTGTAGCGAAACGCATGTTATATTTCATCATAGAAATAAAATCACGTTAGAGATACATTCGCGAAAAATATTGAGCAATCATAGAATATAAATTTTCGTATCGAACGTATAATTTATAAAAAAAAAAATGTTTCAACGTGGCTTACTTTCAGCAAAAGCTTTCATGCAAGATTTCATTTTTTATCAGATATTATTAATAAATAAAAATATTATAATTCAAAATTATGATTAAGTTATAATAAATAAAAAGAAAAGCTAAACATTCTTAATGGTTCAGTTGAAATTGTTTATCTTGATTAATTTTATTTTAATCTGATACAATAAAATACTAATTCTCTAATAGCACGGCAACTAATTGTTTGCTCTGAAACTATTTACAATGTACATTCATTTTCCTTTCACAATAGACAATTTGCACTTTATTCAAAAAATAAAAGAATAAAGAATAAAAGGAAAAAAAAATCGTCAACCACAGAGAGCAGCTTGGCTTGGTTCATTTGTTTACGAAACGCGGTGTATATAAACTTGGTGTACGCAAGAAAGCGTAAAGCCCCATTAATCACGCACATATATATGTATAGTCGATATACACTAAAAACTTGTAATCAACAACAGATTTCTCAGTTGCGATATACATATATACATGTACGTATATACAAAATTGCTAAGCGCATGCCGCATTTTAAACTTCATTCTAAACGTATCATATTACTAAAATAGCAAAACTCTCTTTGCAACGAAAATAATTGGCGATTCACGTGAGAAAAAGTCTTTAGAAAAAAAAAGAAAGAAAAAAATTTTTTAGGGAGAGAAAGAGATAAATCGAACGATTGATTCTAATTCGTTTTGGATTATAAACGGGAAAAAGACTTTAATGAAAGGTTTCACTTAGAATTTAGATGAGCTTGAGAAATATTTGAAAATAAAAAGAAAAAAAATTGAAAATAACTTATGAGAGTATATAAAGAGTCTTTAAAGGAGTGTTTAATCGATTCGCTTTTATTTACGTGTGTATACACATATAAAAGGAGAATTTTAAAAGATGGGTTTATGGTAGTTGAAATGCTTTAAAACTTATCTGATTGTCGTAATTTGGTAGAAAATTCATTAGACTGAATTTTAGTTTGGGTAGAATATTTTTTTTGGGTGCAGCATCACTTCTATTGTTATCGTGTGAAATATATTTTTGTAATTTAATGTACGTATAATTCGTATATTGAAGCATCTTAATGAATTTTAAAAAAAATGTTACGTGTTTAATAGCTAATGTTGAGAATAAAATTATTCTTGAACAATAATGAGATTTCAAATAGTTTAATGTACTTACAACTAAAGCATTTGTTAGTTAGACCAGTTGTGTAGTTCGGAGTTTGTTGCATTTTAATGTTATAAATTTTTTTTTTATAATCCTAACTTCTATTGTGTTTTAATTGTTATCAACAATGAAACCTTGTACAGTCGTATGTTAATTTTTTTAATTATTTTTAACATATCATTGTTATGTGGAAAATATTAATTACAAAAACAATTGAGTATTTTTTTTCAAACGTAGGTCAATAATTTATTGTATGTTGCTGAAAAACATAACATACAGTACCAAACATTTAATTCTGAAATCATTAAAATAAAAAAAATTCAAAGTGCAAACACATTCTTAATCTTTATCTTTAAGAATAAAAAATAACATTTTATTAAGACAGAATAGACACCCATCTAGATTTGAGTTAAATTTAAACTTGGATACACAAGTGATTTATTGAAAATAACCTCATTTTGTCAGTTGCTCATTTCAATTGATAAAACACCAGTCCAGTTACCCTATGCTACACTGTAAAATGTCCTATCAACGATTAATGAAAAAAATTGAAATCATTTACTCTACTTTTCATTTATTTTTTCTTTAAATTCTTTCCCTAATTAGGTAGAGATTCTTGAAATACAGTATATCTTTAAAGCGTATAACGGTGTATCCTAGCAACGTATACGCACAATAATCAAGCATCAACAAGTCAATGTATATAGCAAAAAGACCACCGGTATAGCGCAAAATCATATAAAATAAAAAAAAAGTATATCGATACGAAAGTTACATTAAATTCCATAGCTTATTTTGATCAATGTATCCTTATACCAATCGAAATCTTAATTAAAAGCTTTAAAATGACAAAACTTATTTACGATACATAATAATATTCTATAAAATTTAGCTTACCCTTGAAACGTTTCACTCGATAATTTTTTCTAGAAACCTTGCCGGCTCGTTCTAGTAGAACGATCTCTAAACGATCTTCTCTCTTTTTTTTTCTCTTATATTCGCGCATAGAGTTGGGATTAAAAGCGGTAAATAAAAGCCGAACAGTTTTATATATGTATAGCTATACACGACATGTAAAGTAACGATTAATTATATCGATGACGTTGCTTGCAATTTAACGAAAGTTTTCGTTTTAATTCAATATTACTACTGTTACTCATTTGTTTTGCCTTTCTACATTATAGTCTAATCAAATTTTATTTAAAGAGACCATAAAGTTTAGTTGAAGAATTTTTTCTTTTTTACATAAACATTCGGGGCTCAGACGTTGTGTTTATAACGATGGGTACATAAACTTGGCTCTCTGGTGTAATTGAACGTTTTTGACTGCAAAATACTATCACGATATGGTGTATAAAGAGAAGCGAGCAGCCTTTCATTGAATATTTCTATACACCTATTTCGTTTGGCCTTCTAGATCATAAGTCTTGTCTGAAAGAATTATCTTTTTTTTTCTTTTTTTTAATTTTAATAGGATACTTTTTGATATGGTCAAATTTATTGATTATTCGTGTTGATTTTGCTTGAATAACGAGCTTCATTTCTACTGATTTTCTCTTATTATTTAAAGAAGATAAATGTTCTTTCTTATGAGAATTTCAGCAGATAGATACGAATAAGTACTTATTATATCGAATTCAAGATGCATATTCGTGTTCATATAGTCTACAATTTTTATTTATACAACTAATTATATTTTATTAGTTACATTTTTAAGAATATAAAAAACATACTAATTCTATTGTGAGCCATGCCACGATAAATAGTATGTCAAAATTAACTAAACTAAAAACATTTAAATGCGGTCAAATATGCCCATATATAGATAATAAATAAATAAATTATCGTTAATCATTGTATATGAAAAAAAGTAAATAAAAATTTTAGTAAAAGTATAAATTTAGAAATCAAGCGTACAACTATCGATTTGATCCAACTTGAAGATTCAATGAAATCAGATAAGCTGAGTTCTAAGTTATAAAAGAAAAAAAAAATAAGCAAAACTTTTCACATTGGAAAGTGTTGCAGAAAAGAGGCGAAATTGGACGATTAGAAGTGGATCGTTTGATTCTAAACAGACCATAAAGTGTCGATAATCAACTTTAAAATTGGTTCTTACCCTCGCGTTTGCAAACCGTCGGCGTCAAAGCGGAAAATATTAGGTTCATCTGTAGAAATGCAATTATATAGAGCATTGCTATTAATATAAGCCTGGCTCGTTGTATATCATCAACATTTTGTTGACTTACAAGATATGTATCTTTTTAATTTTTCTTTCTTTTCGCTTTAAAGATTTTCAGATTATATCTTTATCTTTGCAATCGTGAAAAATTTATAAAAAAATGTTATTTTTTCCCTATTTATTATTGCAAAATTTAAACGTAAAAAAATAAATATTAGTTATATTTTAATTTGGATTTTTCAGAATATTTTAAAACAAAATTGCTTTATTTATTTTTTTTTGTATAAAATAAACAGAGGGTTAATTATAGAAGAATATTACAAATTATCATGATAAAATCGTAACGGTACGATAACTTCGCACGCAATGAAAGATGTTAAATTGCAATGACTGTAATTATTGTTGTTTATTAATGACTTTAATAAATACTAATAACAACTAGAGGTTTAATAGTTAACGCAATGTGCATTGATTATCTTTGTACATAGTATTTTTAATTTTTTTTTTCTCTTTTTTTATATTACGTACTTTCTTTACACTGAAATAATTATTAACGATGTTAATTCACTTGATTTTTTTTTCTTTTTCATTCTCTTCACATCATAATGGATGAGAATCAATTATGTTACGCGCTTAATGTTGAATTATTATTTCATGCTTTAATTTAATGATATCGAACATATATCGTGGTATTAATTTTCTTGGATGTGAATAACACATCAATTGCTTTGCTTTAAAATGCAGCAGTAAAAAAATCTTTGAAATTATCTTTTTAACTAGGCTCGAAGGGTTTAATAAAGATGTAATAGAAAAAATTAATTTACTAAATTAAAGTTTTGGAAGATAATTTAAAGATAAAAACTCTACCTTGTTTTAATAGCCCTCTATTAAAATGCTTATATTTAATTTTTTATCCACAATCTCCATGTCAGAATATCATAAATATTCATTATTTATTAAAAACTTATTTATTTTTTTTAATTATTTATTTAAAAAAACATTTTAGACAAGATAATTTGAAAAAAAACTATTATTATTTAATGGCTCCTAATATTTTTTCTCATATAATTTGATATAATTTAAAAATAAATACAAACACTAAAAATCATTTTACAGATATCATAATCACAAAAAGAATGACTAGCATATAAATTCACATCTAAAATTATTATTTCAACATATTTTAACCACGTAGCAAAATTTTCACATATAAAGTTGCCAACATCTATATGCATTTAACAATATATAAAGCTACTTCAAGTGTGTAATCCAGCGAAAGATAGAAGCGTGAAATTCCATTGCGCGCGAATGCATCTTACATCGAACGAAACAAAAACAAGAAGAAAAAAAAGTATCTAATTTCAAATCACGTGAAACGAAAGTTATCCAACGCACACGTTCGAGCTTTTGCATTCGTTATGCGAATCAGTAAAATACCTTATGCAAAGTATACTTCTTTTTTTTTTCTTTCTAACTCTTTCACTTGTGCACTAGCTGTGTGTCTATACATATATATCGGTATGGATGCATCGGTATCACGTACATATGCTGATAAATGTCCGATTAATAGTCGTTTAACGCTCTTATATGCGCAGGCCTTCACGTAAATAATACGGATAATCAAACGCATAAAAAGAAAAGAAAAAAAGAAACAACAAGGATTTTCTCTTTAGCACGGTATTTTATGTATATGCGAACGAGAGGAGAAAGGATCGGATAGAATAGATTAGTTGGAAAGAAGTGATAGACGGGGGCTATAGGATATAATTGAAAGTATAAGGAAAGAAAAAAATGAAAAAAAAAAAAAAATAAAGAGATGCTGATGCTTTTGTACGAGAAAAGTGTATAACGGTACTGATATCGATTGCGAACGACTTGACGTGCCAAACGTTTTAATGTTCGCTAATTTATGGTGGATTTGTTGAGAAGTGCGTTTTCATGGTTCTAGATCATTCGAAGGGAAATTCGTGATTATTTTTTTATTTCTAGGTCGGAATGATTAATGATAATGTTTTTCTCAAGTTTGCTTTGGAAAAATTTAAGTAGATACAAGACATTTTGATGGATATATTCAGCAAATGGTTACAAGAAGAAACAATTTTTACTTTAGGCCAAGAGTGTTAATCTACTGAGTTTTTAAGTTTTATAATTACTTGACATATTGCATAAATTCGAATTTTTAAATAAAAATTCAAAAGTTTCAATATATTATTCGACCTTCTTTTTAAAAAAATGTCAATCAATATCAAAGAAAACATTTTAATACATAATTTTATTTAAAAATAAAATAAAATTTATCTTTTATAATCGATCCATATAAGAATCACACTTAATACGTTGAACTAAGCTTAAAATGAAAATTTTTGCAAATTCATTTGAATATATAAATTTTTCTTCTTTTATTATTTCCGGAAACGTTTTCTTTGCCTACCTCTTGTCGACACCTTTTCATGATGTCTTTGCATGTCTATACCAAATTCTCTCATTCTATCACTCACTTTTGTGCTACTCTTTCGAGCAAATTATTCCTGTTTCCTCGTTCTCTCTTACTTTTTTATGTCTTGATTCGTGCATTAACTTGCTAATTCCATTTATAATAATGTTAGATATGAACGGTAAATTCTATTGTTGCCTTATTTCATTATTATTGTTTTCTCAAAGGGTGAAAAAATATTTCTATTGATATTTTGTTATTGAATAAAACATTAAAAATTATTCGTTATTTGTTTACTGCAGCTGTAAAAAAAAATAATAATATTTTATCTATCAAATTAGCAATTCATTCTAGCCTTTTATTGATTTGAAGCTTTCAAACAAATGTAAATATTGTTTTTATTAAAAAATGAACATTCGAATTCAAAATAAACTTGAATCTCTATTTAAATTTATGATCTTTTCTATTTTTACATTTCAAATTTGAATTCACATCTCACCTTTTGAAATAATAAATTCTTTCACCTCAAATCTGAAGCCACAGCTTGTCACTTAGTAAAAGTAACAACAACAACGTCTTCTAATTATTACATCATCCTGCATGACATCAATGAGCCCTTTTAATAAATCAATCAATCTTCTCTCCTAACGTTAATTTACTTAACAAATCATTTGATTACTCTATCTCTTCTTCCGAGTTCCTATATATGTACAGAATATATTCATATGTATAATCTTATGAAAAAATCTTTATATGCGCGCTTGCAATTTTTAAAACTGCTCGTATAAGTCATGCAACGCGAGCTCGCTTATATCTATACATATAAACGAAAGATTTGCGTGCCATCGCGAATAAATAACGCGAGTGTTAGTGGCTTTAGTACTTTCATTATATACAAGGGGAATGAACGCCTTGTGTGTCTTGTACAAGTAAAAGCAGTAGTAGTAGTTGTAGTAAAAGGGACGAGTTTATATTGAGCCATTGAAGCTGACGGAGTTACGAATAGTTTTAGAACTGAATTCTCGTGGTTACGAGGTTTTTGATGGAATTCTCAAATGTTAGTAAATGTTCAAGTGAGAATTTACAGACAGTTTTGTCGAAATCCATTAAAATTGATGTCAATATTTGGCCGTATGCGGATAATAAAACGATTTCCCGTAGTTTTGTAGAAAGTTGCATTTTTCAGATTGCTATTGATGTAAGGATATAAAAATGGCAATTAAAAAATTTCGAGTTTTCGTGTTTATTTAGATTTCAGAATATATATTTTCATGACTATTATCATAAATTTGTATATTCTACTTGTTCAAATATTTTCCCATTCTATGTATGAAAATATAATCGAGGTCTCAATGGCTCATTCGGTAGAGCGATGGATTCGTAATTTCGGGGTATCGAGTTCGAATCCCGCTCTCAGACGATTTATGCAAGCACCACTGTACGTTACATGTGCTTTGTTTGAAAATAAACTGACGACCTTTGTCGCTAATTAGCATCGTAATTATAGCATAAATACAGCGACGTTAAATAAAATTAAAAAATATATATAATTTGATCAAAAGTGTTTGTTGGAAATTTGCTTCGTGTTACTATAACAAAATAGATATCTTATATTTTTTAAATTTCATATTAAATGAGTTTATTTTATTGCCATATTTCGATTGTAGCATGATTTATAAACTTCCAACATGAATATGTGCAGTTAAATGTTATCAATCTCAAAAGTAATAAAATTCTAAAGAAATTTTCAACTTGATTTTATCAAAATGAATAGAACTGTAAAATAAAAAAAATAATAAATTATAATATTCTGAATTCCATAATATTTTAAACTTCTCATAAAAAGATTTATGATCTTACGCAATTTTTAAAATCTATGTTTACCACGTAATAAAGCTGACATCCTTTATAAAATTATTTTTTTTTATTTTTCATAATGATTATTTACAGTTTGAACGTAACATCAAAGCGCAGTACGTAATAAACTAAATTACATTGTATTATTATGATAGAAAGTAACGTTTTTTTCACATATTTATGTATCGAACAACTACATCTCTCCAAATGGTTTTACGTAATTTTCAACATGTGCAGCGGTATTAAACTGCCTGTTATTTTTCCTCTTTATCGTCAAACATTTTTGTCTTCCAAAACAATGCAAGATACAAATCTTAATTTGAATCACGTTGAAATTATACAAACTTATATCCAATGCAAGAGAAATTAACATAAACACCTGATTCTAATAATTTTTAACAATCCAACAATAAAACACTTGCCCTATAGCCCCCCTTTAAATTTCATCAAGAGATTATTGATCATTGATAAAGTTATAGCCGAGAAGAGGAAAAAAACTTTCACTTTATGAAGGAAGAATTCAAACGAAAAGTTACCAATTTTATTATATTCTATCTTATATATATGGACCATTATCGGATTGTTCGATCTTTATAGCTGATTTACAATCGAAAGTAGAAGGAAAAGATGCAGCGAAAGAAAATAGATTTTAGTAATGGCTTTGATCGATCAATATCAGATTAAAAATTTACGCACAGTTTGGTGATGTTAAAAGTGATTAATAAAATCGATAAAATCTATCGATTCAAGTTAAGATATTATAATATTTTGAAATATTTTTTTTCCCAATGGAAAATACTTTGACATAAATGAAATAATGGGTTTATCAAAAAAGGTAACGCTATTGATTTGAATACGCATTTTTAAAATATTTCATTTAAATACGCGCATTGTTTGTTTTTATGATTCACAAAATATTTGCATTTTATACAAAACGGGAACCGCCTTATTTTTTTATTCAATGATGTACATGTTTTTAGTTGACGTGCTTGTAATATCAAATTGAATTTATAATGTGAATTAAGTTTATCGTATGCATGAATTACATCAATACATTAATGAAATATTATTAATGCAAGTATTGATTGTTAATTCATTCAAAAAATTAAAAAGATTATTCAAGTGTTACATGTTAGTCAGTCCATAAAAATAGTATTAGTTCTAAGAAACAATTTGGAAACAATAAACTATATATTTTTTTTCTCTTTGCAGTCGTAAATTTAAATGAAACTCATCGTTTATTTCATTAACCGTTCCTTCAAATTATTTGAACTAATTGTCAAGATGATCTAATCTTTTGCGTTTCTATTATTGTAAATTAAATAATTATTTTCTTTACCGTCCAATTTAAAAAAGAGAAAAAAATAAGTCGTCATTAAATTAAATAAAATACAGTCCGTAATAAGCTTCCGAATTCTGATGCTTTTAAAAAGTTTTATGAACTGTTAATTCTATTGTGCTACTATTTATGCGTTATAAATAAAATTACTATTCACTTGTCTTCATAAAGCATTGTTAACACCGTTGGGCCCCGTGAATCTTGTAAAAATAAACTCCAAAGTATCCTCATTTAAAAGCATTGAAATGCAATTCTTCTTTATTTATAAATGCAAAATCAAACAATTGTCCCAACAAGTAAGCCAGATATAGGATTACAAAAGGAGCATATGTTGCTTTATTTTTCATTCATAAAGAATTTTAAATTGCGAGGCGATTGTATTTTATGGGTATCCTTAAGCTTTAGGAAGGAGAAAAAAAAAGAAACAGAAAAACTAAGAAGAGTAACATCCTAAACTCTTCAACAGACTTTATATATAAAAGTGTACCTCTTTTCTCCTATTTACCTCGATTAACAAACAATGTGATATGAAATGTTAATGAGGAATAGTTGATGTTTTTCAGTAGTGGGGGAGTCTATTTTTTTTTATTATTCTTCCTTTTATGTTTTTTTTTTATTTTTTTCCTTCTTCTCGCCTTCACCGGTTAAGCTTGGACGCTTTTAATTAGGCCTCGTAACGCATCGGAAGCTCGAGGAAGCTTGCTCTCAAATGAAGAGAGAGTCCGTTAACCAACAACAGAAAAATCGTTGAATAGCCACTACTGTATTAGCGAGATTTTATCTAAGGAAATATTTAAAGAGAAATTAATGAATCTCGATGAAGGTTAATAGTTTGGAAAAATAAAATAAAACTTATTCAAATTAACTTACTCTAGCTTTTTCTTTTTTTTTCGTCAATCACTTTCTATACTAATCATTAGAAGTTTGAGAATGTATATGTAGGTCACGAATTGAATTATTATTGTTTAAGCTAATAAAACATTGTTACTTTTATCGATTACAACTAATTTCATAATTTTTAGCTGTTTGTAACGCCAAGTTTAATTATGTAAAACAAATTTTATAGCATATCATTAACGAGAAACAACAACAATAACAATATACAGCAAAAAAAAAAAAATATAATTGTTTAAGTTGAAAAATATTAAACTTGAAAATTTACGTTACTCTCCGACGCGAATTCAACCGTCAACTTTGAATTGCTCAAGTACACAATATTTATTTCTATATAGAAAAATTTAAATAAACTATCATCTTATATAACATTAATTATCTGCAAACTGCCTATAATTACAAAGTAATATAATATAATAACAATAGCAATAATAACAGCTTTTCAAACACGTACAGTTCGGCTAAGTAAAAATCAATTTTGCTTATAAAAAAAATAAGAAAAAAAAATTACAAAAGCTACAAAGTTAACAATAGAAAATAAGAAAATTGAAAATCCGGTCAAGGTCAAAAAAAGAGAGAAAATATAAAAAGGAAACTTAATTCTCTTAATAATAATTTGTACATTCTTTTTTCTCGTAAAAACAATTGCAAATCTTTTGATATGTGCGAAAGATCTTCTCTTTAGCGCATCCGCAAATTAAAGGCTTGAGAGATAAAGGGTCAAGCATAACGAGAAATGCGTGTAGGCTAGAAAATGAGAATGAAATCTTACTTAATGCATCTCTCTCTCTCTTTTTTTCTCTTCTTTAAGAGATAACTGACCTATGGCCGTAGATTTAACGCTTCTTTCTTTCTTTTTTCTTAGCCTCGCACGTATATAGGTATATAGAAAGAAGTTTCTCTTCTTCTTCTTTGCAAGAAAATTAAAAGGATACTCGTTTCCGCAATTGTAAGGCTTAAAAGCATAAAAATTCATTTTGCCAGAGTATAAGAAAACAAGCGATTGAATGTATCGCCTTCTTTTTTCTTTCTTTGTTTAATTCTCTCCTTTAAGCTTTAGCTTATTATCCTCGTATTACTCATTAAATGCGCGCAAAAGAGGTAAAGTGCTGTGTATGTGTGTGCGAGCGTATATGTATATATGCGTGCGCTTCGTTACGTTTTGCGCTCCTCAGCAACAATTTTCTTCAAGTATACTTTATAAGCCTTCAAACATTAGACAAGCGAGTGTGCGCTCAAGTTAGCGTAGAAAATTCCTATTTTTCGCCTGCTTTTGCACAAGCTGATCTTTGCTTCAGTTCTTTTCAGACGAGTTTTAATGTGCTTCGAAATTTAATGCTTCTTGAACGCGCATGAATTTTTGATGAATTTTTCAAGTTTTCTTTAAAAAATAATAATTAAAAGATAATGATGCAATGATCGATCTAATGATTATCCAATAACTGAATTATCATACAAGATGATTGAATTGATTAGAAATATTTTATCAACTTGTGCCTTTTTATTTTAATTATTGAATTAATCATTAAAGAAAAGTAATATTTATAGCATTTAACATATCGGAAAAACATCTTTCTGTGATAAATATCTATGTTACTAACGGTTTAAAATTGTCACCGGCGTATCTTGTAATTAGTGAATGAAATATCGCAAAGCCAGATAATTAGCCGGTAATAAATACATCTTTCTGATTGAGATTCAACGCTATCATTTAATCTATTGAAAAAATAATCTTAAATCATTGATACTCGGAGAAAGTGTCGAAAACATTATCAATTTGCAAAGACAATTAATGTGTCGTATTAACTTGTAAGCTTTAATTATGTGTTTTTCAATAATAGTTTATATTTCCTATCAACACTTGAAAATTTTTTCTTTCTATTAAATTCCATCAGACTTTCCCTAACAATGGCTTCAGCCAGCAGCTTCATTGAAAACCTCCTAGAAAATTCCAAACTCATCGAAAAAGCTAAAGAATAATTTTCAAGTTTTATATTCACGCAGACACATTAATTAGACATTTAATTATCGTCCACTTGACTAATCACAATTTACATAAACTCTTCTATTTTTATCAGCCCTTTTCTTCAACCCTCTTGTTTATAATGATTTTTTTTCCTCAACGTCACGTTTTTCGTCACCAATACAAAAGAAATTCGACACGTGCCTTTATATATGTCATTTTTGTTACTATGCTCTATTCTTTGAAAAAAGTGCAACGAATCAAGGTGTCTTATACTTCACGTCACGTCTTATACTTCAATATATCGTAAGATAAGGGAATTTATAAAAAAAAATAGAAAAAGTACAAGCATTAGTATAGAGAATAGAAAAAAGAGCGATTTCATGCTGTATATAAAAATAAAAAAAAAAGAAAGGTATGAAAAAAAAAAAGATGGATGGATTTCACAACGATGACGTAGACGATATCACACCTGTTAAAAAAAAAGGTACGACGACCTCTAAATAAGAAAAAAAAGCGTCTATACCGATGGTATTAGAATGAGAATTCTTTATATTTTTCTGAATTTATGAACTTGCGTGTTCGCGTGTGGGCAGATAAAAAAAAATTTCATTAGCCCTTAGGAAGATGATAGAAGCTTTTTTTTCCATTGTTGTTTAAGAAGAGCATGTGGGGCGTGCTATGCACTTTTTCAAATGGATTTTATGGAAATGGATTTAGACGAAAAGTGCGATATGGTCAATGTCCCAATTGCTACTCGCTGTTAGAAATGAACCTATTACTAACCGCTCAATGTTATTTAGATACAAAAAAAAATTTTTAACAATGAACGGCTAGTAATAGGTTCGTGAGTAGCAATTGGGACATTGACCATATGCGTGATTTACTGAGAGTATTTGTTAATTCTTCCGTTATGTACCGTTTTAGAAAATACTTATACAAATATATGTGTTTTCTTGCTTAAATAAACAATGAAACGATATCTAAAATTTTTTAAAATAACTGAATTCGAATAAATTTTAGAAGCTAAAATTAAGTAAACATAAATAAAAATAAATAAGATCTGAAAGTCCTAAAAAATGATAAGATAGCTGTTATTAATATTCAGCTATTACAAATATTCTGAACCAATCAATAATTCTTTAATTAGTTTAGTAATTAATAATTCATTTAACCTTGATCAGATCAATAAATCTAACCTAATGTCCTTGAAGTTTCTCCACTTTTATCGAATTTAATATTTTTAAAATAATTAATTATGAATTCTATGTTTTTTTAAAAATAAATTCATAAATATTAATGTAATCATATAATTTATTAATTATTCACGCTGAGCACACGTGTTGAGATTTTTTGATAAGCATGAAAATGCTAAAAACTCTTTCTTTTCATAAAAATTATAAAATTATTTAAATAATCCTTTTTTAATTTACAATTTAATTATGTAATTTTTTACAATGCTATTTTCTACTTTTATCAATTTTTAAAATAGCAATGTAATGTCAAGAACCTGAAATTAAAAATACATAAAGCACTTATAAATGCTGTTAATAAAAACAAATATATGTAGGTTACATACTGTAATTTATAGCACTTTACACTTTATAGAAAAAGTAAACAATTTTACGTCATTTATGGAATTCGGTCGAATCATCCTAGTGGCAATAATATACAGAAGCCAATTTCCCACGCTTTTGGTATGAAACGTGTATAGTGTAAAAAAAAAAAGAAACTAATAAAAGATGTTAGAATCTCTCTCTATAGCGCGTGCCTTAACCACCAGAGAGTCAAGAAAACGGTCAAGATAATTTTGTTTGCTTTATGATCTTATATACCCGTTTGCTTAAAGCATTATATATATAGTCAAGTGTAGACAGGTAAACTCTTTTGCAAAATAAGCTTTCACGCAATTGAAATTACGCCGGCAGCAGCAGCGGCGGAGGCTGATTCTTTTTTTTTCTCGCGATAGAAGAAGAATAATTTTCTCACCAACGCTACATGTATTTGTTATTATTATTATTTTTTTATTCCTTTCTTTTTTCTCCATTTTCTTGTGGATTACTGATTGATTATTACGATTGCGTTTATATGATTTTTCTAAGTGCATATATAATTGGAGGATTGCATGATAGGTCATTAATTTTGACCCGAATGATGCAAGGAATTAATTTTGCCAAAAAGTGTAGATGTTTAAATTTCATGTTTACTAAATAGGCTTTTGAAGAAATAAGAAATTATTTTGGATCATTAGTTAGTTTGTGTAGTTTCTTTTTGTAAATAATTATATTTCATGGTTATTAGTTAAGGTTTACCGTGGGACTGCAAATTATTATTATTTTCTAGATCAACTTTCTCATTGAAATTTTGATAACTTTCATTTTGTATCGTAATATACACAAGAAATTGAAGTATATATTTGGTTTTCTAGTTTTATATTTGTTATTGAAAAAAATTTATTCCATTTAATTGAAAATAAAACTGATTTTTTTTAACCTGATTTCGTTATTGAAAGCTACGTTCTATTATGTTGAAATTTTGTTTTTTTAATTTAACTTTAAAATTTTATTTGCACAACATTTGCATGTTGTAAATATTTTGCCATTAAATAAATAAATATTTGTATACATTTTACAAAAGTGCTTAACGCTAAAGTAAACATCGGAAGTACTATTTTAGTTGAAAAGATTCATAAAAAAAAATAAGAGCTAATATTTTTTCATTTGTTCTTCAGGTAAATTTTTTAGAAAGCGTTGAAATTGCCTTGTTAAAATTTATTTACTAGAAAGGCAAAGAAAATTTTCTAAGTCATTATACTCGCTGTGAAAGATGAAATTTTGTTGAAAATCACTTACAGTTTTAAGTAACTTCCACAATTCTTAAAATTAAAAAAAAAAATTTTGCTTTTTCCAAAGAAACTTTTTGTAATACAAACAACTTTTAGTTTTTATTTGATAAATAATAGAAGGTTAAATATTTATATTAAATATTCGTTTAGATGAAATGTTGAAAATATTAAACTCTTGTAACATACGTTCAACCCAAAATATAAAAGAAAAAAAGTTAACATAAATTGCGTAACGTCCAGTCAATGAAATTTCTCAATATCCATCCATCCATAAAAAAAAAGATCAACGATACCGACATGTCCGCTACTATGAAGAACATTAAAGTCTTACAAAAAGACAATCCAAAGACTAGTAGTCGCATTACAAGGCTATATAACTATGACAATAAATTCATTGATATACACCGTTGCTATATACATGTATATATAAAATACACATCTTTTGATTCTCTTTGGCGGCTATAAGCTTCTCTTGCACGCTGGTTCTGTCTCATTGCGCTCGATTAAACGCGAAGAAGATCGTGCGCAGAGCCGAACCTTCATCCCGATAGCCGAGTTATGTGGGTGGAAAAGAGAATAGGGAATGAACAGAGAAAGAGAAGAAGCTGCAATTATAACGTTTCCCGTCGTTACGAGCCAGGTGAGCGAGACCGATTTTCATGCCCACATCCGGCGCAAAACCCTTTTTCGCTTCTATTATACCTATCTTTTCTTTTTCATTTTCAAAGTCCATCGGGTTATTCGATTTTTCAATTTTCAAGCGTTAAATTCAAGTATTCGGATAACCTTTCACTAATCTATCATATTAACGACATTTTTATTTATAATAATTCTTGTGATATCAAGATTAATAGCAACATTCGAATATAATATCGTAAGTGTATAGATAAGTTTTCTATAACGATCTAATGAAAAAAAGCATAATTTTATTTGATTTGAATTATCTCATGTATACCTTTATAAACGTATTTATCAAAACCCATACGTAAATAATCTGTAATTTCTCAAAACCATAAATTATCGAAGTAGAATTTGTAAAACATAATAAATAAAAAATCAATAATAAAATCCTTTAAATATATACTTTAATATGTAAAAGCAAGTTCTTAACGATAACATATTAACGACTCGATTATGATAATACAATCCTTGTAAACAATAAATAAAATACTTCGATTTTCTCCAAAGTATATACGTATATGTAAAGCTTATAAAATTGCTTTTAACAATCAGTACAAAACTAGATTTTCAAACAGGCTTGTTTTAAATTACCTTGTTTTAGGTATGACGTTGTTTTATTAAAGAAAAAGAAGAAGAAGAAAAAAACAAACTATTGTATACTTTAACGGTTCTTCTATATTGAAGAATTGTAATATTAGTTATCTTTGAAAATAAGCGAAGTGAAATATTATCTGTCTAAAAGTTTAAAGATACTATCGTTCTTGAAGATAAGTTAAATGTACTATTGTGAATAAGGTCAACTTTGAGACTTCGACTTGTAAAGCAAGTTTTTCTTTTTTTTTCTAAAGCTTTTCTTTTTTCTTTATTTTCTTTCCTTCTTTTTTTAATTCTTTTTTAATAAATCGGCTTTACGAATTATCATAATATTATCATGTTAATAACTATAGAATAACTGTACAGTAAAAGCAGTTCTAAGAAACATATATTTTAATGTGATCTAATAAATAAGATGATATCTATAATTATTTTATTTAATGGTTCATTTATTAATAGTGACAACAATTTGTATAGAATGGATAGATAAATTATTTATCGAACAATACTTAATGAATAAAATTAATGTTATGTAAAAAGAAAAAATTATCTCTGAATGTTAAACGGCGTTCTTTATGAAGACATTAATTTTGTCAAGATATTTTTCTTTTTATCATAGTATCTCAGAATTAAGATGTAGATATTAAGATATTAAATAATAATTGATTAGTCTCGTTCTCATGGAAAGCTTTTCAATTTTGTAATTTGGAATGCACGACTGCAAGATCTACTTTCGTTAAGATTTATCAAAAAAATTAAAGATTTTTTATTATTTTCTACAGTGATGCATCTTATCGAGTGATATCTTAAATTAAGTTCAGAGATTGTGTAATCATTTTTCATTTACGTATCGCTTTAATGAAAATTTTTTTCTGAGTAATAGACCAATTAAGATACACTAAATTAATGTCTAGAAAATTTAATTTTTTTTATCTACCATGTTTAATTACTAGAATCTTAATTTACCGAATTAAAATAAATATTGATCTATTGGATGAAAACTTTTTCAATCAAATAATTCACCCAAGGAAAATATTTATTAAAAACCAATAAAAATGTCGGTATATAAATCTTCAAAGTAATAGAATTGTATATTTTATAGAACGTCGAAAATAAACATTAAATAGAAAAAAATACCGTGAACATTTTTTTTTCTAATCTACATTCAAGAAAAACTAATCGAATCAATTTATCCTTAATCAACGAGTGCAAAAACACATCTATAAACATAACGTATAAACATATCCTAAGATAGAAGAAAAGAAAGGAAAATAAAAGGTTGAAAAAAAGTACAAAATCATCTAATACCAGTAGCAATGGCCTGAAGGCACAATTGGCAAGTAAGAAAGCTTTAACTCAAAGTATACGTATATAGAATATATATGGGTATAGTCATCCTTTATATAAACTAACTTGCGCATTACGCATCTCGATCCTTTAATATTGCCCCTCGAGCTTAAAAACGAGCCCGAGCAAGCGCGCACTCACGATGAGCATATATACAGATGCAATTATCTACCTGGACGCATAATCTTTAAAGACTCGACGGATAAGAGAGAGATAGAGAAGAATCTCTTTAACAACACTTTACTTCCGCGTCCGAGAAGATACGTACATACACACACGCATGGTTTTAAAAGTTGTTAAAGAAAGAGAGAATAGGAATTTTTATTGTTTAATTGATGGCGGGGAATTTTCTTTGTTATTTAAAGAAATTTTTCTCTTACTATTTTATTTTATTATAGGTCAAGTTAATTTTTATTTTTATTGATTGTTGAATTTGTACGGATTTTAAGCATAATTTATTTTTCACCATGATTTTGTTATTATAAATTAGTTTTTCATAAGATAGTAGATTTATAATATATTCACAAAATAATTTTTTTTTTTTCAATAAATAAACTCTTTTTAAACCATTAAATAAATGTTCTTACTTCTAATACATTCCTAGTATTATACATTTTTACAATATCTTCGCTGATAGAAAAAAGATAACTTTTTATGTTATCTTAACTGCAATTAACTCATTTACATTTATTGCTTATAACGTACATAGTTGTTTTAGTAAATTTTTCTATATCGCTATATGTTTGCTTTAAATTAACTGTTATAATTAATTCATTGACATAGTTCTTTACCTTACTTTTTACCAAACTTATGATTAGAAACTTTCATTTAATAAATCTCGAATCAAACATGAAACATATAAATAAAATTTTTATTTTTTCATTAAAAGAGATATGAAATTAATACATATTTTTTATGCACTTGTGATGTTTGCGTGTAATTTGCTATACTAAATTATTAAATCTAAAAGATTTTTTACTAGATAATCAAATTAACAAGTTCATTATATTTTTTTATTGTTAGTCATTCTAAATGATTGTTAATATTAACAACTGAATTTTTTTAAATTTCTTCCTACTCTTTATACAAAAAAAAATCGTTAACAAAGTAAGACTACAAAGAATATCCGCAAAAAAGAATATAAAAAAAAAATAAAGAAAGGACATTGTCCACTCCAAAACGTCAAGAAAAGTGAATTTCTTCTAGCTGAACGAATAAAGATTATATACATTGGCAAGTAGCTATAGCTTTAAGTGTAAAGGTGCAACGATGATGCACGCTAACGATCATGATGAGAGAGAGAAGGAAAGACCCAACGCAGTTCAACAAGGTTTGCGTGTATTAAAAGAGAATGATTTATTTCCGAAATGCATTACCCAAGCTTTTGCTCTTTTCTGCTCGATACATATATATATCTACGTACATGTGTGAACATATTTATATATATATATTTTCTCTCGGGAAATTGTTTCCTTTCGCACAAGGGAGGGAAGATTTTTTTCTTAATTATAACGTGAATTATGTTTTTTGCTCGACTGAAAAGATTACACGTGATGGGATAGTGTTTGAGAATGCTCGGACGTATGGAGGATGAATTTATTTTTCAATTTTTATTTTTATTTATTTTTATTATTGTGTGTGAATTTTTTTCGTAAAAAAGAAAAGTTTTTCAAGTAATTGCTAAGAGAATTTTTTTCTTATTCTTTTATCTTGCTTAATTTTCTAGTTAAATAGCTTGAGCGTAATAAGAATAAGGAAAGCAATATTGAAAGTGAATGAAGGAAATATTATTTTTTATGTTATAATTTCATGATGGTTATTATTTTATAATGGAAAATATTAACGTTATAAATATCGTTATAAAATCATGAAAAATAGATTGACTTTGTGATTTCTTTTTTTCTTCATTTTTTTTTCAGAAAATTGATATGAAATTATACAAGACCTTAAAAGCAGTCATGTGAGAATGCCATTGCTCTGTCAATTTTATAGGAATTCTTATAGATATTACAGAAATTTTTTTTTTCTAAGAATCGTCGTGTAATAATCTATAATTTCTGATATTCCAGCGGAAGTGTAATGAGCAGATATATCTTAAAAACATTATTTATTTTATCAGCAAAATATTCATTAAATTTATCTATCAAATTTTCACCCATTATGAATAAATTTTACTGATGCTTCAATTTGAAAAAAAAGAACGCAATTTAATACTGAAATCAGTGATTTTAATCAAATTTTTGTTATAAACTAATTCCTATACCATAGAATATTGATTTACTATTCTACGTTTTAATAAAGTATTGATCGTAAAATTTTTTTTTATTTTACAAAAAAAAAAACTTGAAAAATTACATCATCCTTGTTCAAAAAAATTTCATTTACGTAACCAACAATTCCTAATACTTCAACAGTTCCTCTTGAAAAAAAACTTCTTTTATCATTCTCTTTGCACCATCATCGCCATCGAACACGAAGAAAAAGCCACGTGTCCAATAAAAGGGTTCGAAATCGTTTCTCATTTCTCTCTTTCTCTTTTTCCAAGGTGTGGCGCATCGTAAGAAAAAAAATCAAGAGAAAGAAAAATAAAAAAAAAAGAAAAGAAACAACACCTCGAACGCGCCTCATACATAAAAGCCTATAAGAAGAGAGAAGAGAATCCGGAAGAAGGATTTTCGATTGTCGAGCCGGCTCGAGCGGAACCGCGTGCTCGCGCGCTTGAAATTAAATTAACGGTATACCTACGACGCCATCGCCGTAGCCGCCGCTCTTTCAATTCTTTTTACTACTTTTATCTTTCTCTCTCTTTTTCTCTACGTGTATATATATATTATGAATATCGGTATTATAAGAACGATAATCGGTATATACTACAGGCCGCGAGTCTTCGATCAAGCTATAATCGAGGTGAAATCCGCTATATGATCGGCAATGCAGACGAGAATAAGAAATAGAGAGAGAGAGAGAGATAGAATAAGTTTCGGGGAAGAGGAGAACATCTGTCTCTGTGCTGTCAAAATAAAGCACCGTTCACCTGGAACAACATTCACCTACAGTCGTAAATAGAGCTTGCTATATTAATTATTCAACATTTCAACCACGTCCATGTATTTTGCTGCGAATTAAAAAACAAAAACAAAAATCCCCCTGGAACATACATTTTCTTTCAATATTTGTATTTATCATTTTTTTTTCTTTTTCAACGTTTCATCGAAGCACGTTCCGCGAATCGTTAATTTAAGAAAGTGTTCGAAATAATCGAATAGTTGTTACAGATAAGATATATTTCGAATTTTACCGTTTCTAGATTTCAAATTTAAAAAAATCATATATTTTATACATTTGAAATTGGAGAAATCATTGATTCAGCGAGATAAGGATCAAGGTTGAGACAAAAGAATAATCCATAAAACAGCAAAGATTTAAATATATCCAGTGAATAAGATGAAATAAATTTAAATTTACTTGATAAATAAATACACTTTAGTTTAAATAAATTCGCTCTACTTGATAAACACGTTTTGAACAAGTGTATTTTTTGAAATTATAGAAACTCAAGTTACTATTAAAATATTAACTTTTATTTCATTCCTCGGTTTGATATTGTTTATTTGAATATGGTATGATTATGGAAGAAAAATCAAATCAGAATACCCTCAAAATAGAATTTTGTATAAATAAGTAAAAAGGTATTGTCAATGTAATTGTTTCGATTTGATAGCTTTAAATTATTCAATGACATTGCGGATGAAACGATCTACTATAATTTAATTTACGTCAAAAAAAAATAACATCAAAAAAACGATTTTAATATTTCATCAACTGTTACTTTTTGTCCAAAATTTCATTACTTAATTAAATTTATGAAAAAAATTTGTCCTCCACAAAACTCCTCCACTCCAATCTCCACAAAATAGTCTTGGAAAAAAAAAGAAAAGAGCAAGCTCTGCAAATCTCATCAGCATGCAAAAGTCAAATCTTTACACAGTATATTCCTTTCACTGCTACCGAATATGATTAATACATCATATCTAATAAAGAGTAATAGCTATACGACACTGCGGATTTACAATCTTTCTCTATCTCTCTCTCGCGCGCGCATACATTTATCGATCAGAAATTTTTTTACCTTTACGGCGCAGCTGCTGGTTTCACACAAGTTTATAATCTGGAACACTACTTATTCAAAAGATAACCCTCTTCATTTCCGTGTGCTAAGATTTTCTGCTTCTTTTTTCTTTTTTTATTTTTTTTTATTTTTTTTCTTCTCTGCGACACTCAGCGAATTTCATGTGCTTCTTTACCGGTACCTTGAAGGGCTAACGGAAGATTAAGTTTATTTTTGGGCTTCTTTTGATGTATTTTTAGCAATTTTTTTCGGATAAGATTACACGTTCGAATTTTTTTTTTTATTATTTTTAATTGGTGGCTTGCTGTTTTAGAAAAATTTAAATTTAAGATAATTTTTTTTTTATTTTTCATTTAATTAATTGCAATGTTTTATTTTTGTTCCAGGTGAGTACGCTTACGATAAAATTCAATGGTAACATGGATACTACAGGTCGTTATTTGCAAATACGAAGGCGTTGAAAATTTTTCAACGACAACAAAAGCTTATTCAAAATTGATCTTGCAAACGCATATATTAACTTTTACTAAAGCCCGACATTGAAAATTAATTCAATGTCATAGTCAAACGATTTATCTTTGTCTTTCTATTCTAAAAATTAATACAATCGCATATATACTTTATAAATAAAGTCAGAAAATCAAAAGAAAATAAATAAATAATTATAAGACACGAAATGAAGAAAATATGAAAATAGACACGTGTAATTCGCAATGAGGTGCAGTTATGGTACGTCATTATGTCGCAAACTATATAAGAAACAAGAAATAGAAAGGTAGTCATGCAACTTTATTCACTAACAGAAAGCTTTGAAAATATGCTTTAAAACGTATTTTAAAGACATTAAAATTCAAAATTACCATAATCACAACTTATTTTACCATAACAAGTTCAAAAATTAAAAATATTAATTCCATATATAAAAAGAAATACCAATTCAGCTTTTACCAATATTAATAAAAAAAACTATAGACTATCATCCCCATTAATATCTCTTAATAACATCATTAAAATATCTCTAAAAATAAATCTTTAGTATATCCTTAATGTAATTCATCGCATGATTGTGTAACGGCATTGTCAGGTGCATAAAATAAAACTAAAAAAATTAAAACTAAAAAACAATGGGCCAAAAGGGCTGGGCAAACAAATCGTCCGTTGAATATTAAAAGTTATATCAGTAATACACCGGAAGTACAAAGGAAAAAAAAATGCGTCGCATCAAAACCCAATTATACGCGTTATGTTTTATTATTACAAAACGATCGTGTATAATATGCGTAATATGATCGGTTTCGTTCGCGCCCATCCGTTATTACACGTGACATTGTCTGTAATGTCACCAAAACGCAGTTATGTACAGATATTAACACAATGTTATTAAAAGGCTCGTTCCAAATCGCGAACAGTTTTATTATCAAGGACTTTCTTGGTCTTACATCACATGATTTAGTGATTTAATCGATATAAAAGGGTGCGGTTGCGTATCCTCTTTGTCCTTATTTTTTCTTAATTATTGTCGTTGTTGCCGATATGACCTCTTCTTGATTTTTAATTGCGTGTAATTTAAAATTTTCCAACGTATATGATGATGATGCGTGCATTATTGTCAAATTTATTATTGGGTCAAATTTTTTCTTAATTATCATGGATATATTATTAAATAGGAGACTCGATGGAAAATTTTCAGTTAATTAAGGACTGTAAAATAAATTATATTTTAATGAGTTAATTTGATTTTTAATATACAGTCAATTGTCGTCGTAGATGTTTAAAAATTTTTATCATATTTCAAGTGAGAGCGAAAGTGATTAATTTGTGGTATAAGACTAAAAGTTTGATGATTTAATCTTTATACTGATTTATGGTCTAACATTAAAGTAGCCTCGTATATATGTTGTAAATTAATCAATCCTTTTAAAGTTCACCTTTCAAGATTATACTAAAAGGCAATACAAGAAAAGAAAAGAAAGGAAAGCTAATGTAATGCGTCTTTTAATTATATTTTTCCTATAAAACGCACGCGTTTTAAATGTTTAAGTAAAAGTATATCTTTTAGAGAGAAATTACCTTTTTAGGTCAACTACTTTTAAAACTAGCATTAAAATATATGTAAGATTCAAAATATAATGGGAAAAAGATTGCGACGTTTCTATAAGTCAAGTATGTTCGCCTATTTTGATACACACGACAACTATAACAACATATGTGCTACAAAGTTTCTCTATTAGTATCTATCATTTGCAAAAGTATTACACTTTTTTTAAAAAACATCTAATTCTAAATTTTTCTATAATTGTTCCACGAAAACATTTACTCTAGATTATGAATTTACATAAATTATAAAAAAAATGACATTTATATAAACATAAAAGTTAAATCCTGTTTTCTCTATTAAATTTTCAAGACATATTTAACTGATCACAATATTTTATAAATGTATATTAAATAAAGAAACATTTGAAGAATTGCTAAAAGATCGCAAAGGCATTGAACTCAAAAAAAAGAAAAAAAAATGGTTACGCATGTTATTGTCATATGAAAAGCCTTTATGGGAATGCCATACAATAACATAGGAGAGAATTATAAAGAACGTTTTATTCTTATATGATTTAATATGGTACACACACACTGAAAAGTCGGGCGAATATTATTATTACGTCGGCGGAAGTCGTTGCATCGTACCATAATCAACAACACCCTCATTGTCTTTTTCTTCTTCTTCTTTCATCTGTTCATGTGCTGCTTGATACATACAGTATTAGCTTTATAGCGATTCACCGAACGAAAGCTTGAAAATTTCAATAACCTTTAACTTTTTCATCTTGTTTTTTTTTATATTTCAAGGCTTTGCAAGCCATTTCTTTCTATTCTCATTTCGTTGATGTGAGAGTACTCTGCATTGCGGAAATTTTTATTATAGCAGATGAATCTTACTCTTTTGGTGGTTACTTTTTCTTTCTTTTAGAAGAGCTTGTTATTTATCAAAGTCTTTTTTGGCAAGTGGCTTAATTGAACAAAAAGTTAATATGTTTACTTGGATGGATAAAATTTTTAAATATTTATGATGGGCAAAAATAATTTTATGCACTATAAAAATTTTGTGTAATTTTAACTTACGTGTATTTTTCAGATGATTAACATCTCAAACTAATTTAAAATTAAAACAAAAATTTCATGTCGATTTTACGGAAAGTTTTAACTCGTGGATTTGAATCCCGTAAAATCGTATTATTGAGACACAAAATTTTTTACCATGTACTATTTCGACAAAATTGATCGATTTCATTAAAAAAAGTTATAGAAATTAGTTTATTTTAAAACATGTATAATTTTGCTACATGATAAATCTATTAAATAAATTTCTCTATCCATTAGTTATATATTTGATGTAGAATGTATAGGATCTAAATGAAATTAATCTATTTAAGTGTAATTATAATAAATTATGCAAGACTTAAGAAAATTTATTTAAATTTTGAATTTTGTAACGGTTTTATTTGTTTTAAGGTGTTAAAATGACTTTTCGAACAAGTTCTAATTTAATATTTGACAAATGATGGCAAGATAAACCATAAAATACTTTCAATTAACTTTAAAGTAGTCACTTTCCCATTTAGTCAAGCATTCAATAATTTAAATAATAAATTTCTCAAAGCTACCATTTCAATCTTTAAAATATATAAATAGCGTACAACAAGTAACACGATTTCTCGGTATGTATCGCGTCATCGTGATTTACCGATACAACCAAAAGTTTCATCATTACCCTTTATAACCATCCTAAACGTATTTTCGTTTAACGTGGTATTTAGACTCAATTATTTTTTTTTTCTTTTTTACTTTTTTCGTATTCCTATTAAAAAATTATCTTTAACACTTAATTTCCGAACTTGATTTACCGTTCGCTTGAGAAGCTTCCAATTTCTCACGACGAAAATATACTTTGTACCTTCCTCTAATAACTTTCACCAGTAATTTCTTATACTGCAGCTCAATTTGATGTGCTTCTAATACTTCTTTTTCTCTGTTACTTTTTTTTTTCAAAAAAAGAATCTTCAAACTTTTTTTCTTTTTTTTTTGTATTTGAAATTTCCTTTTTTTTTGTACTTATCATGATTGAGAGAAATTCTTTTTGATTGAATCTGTAATAAGATGAATATTTTTTTCTTTGTATCAACATAAGTAATGGATTGTCGATAAATAAAATTATTTGTACTTTGTATAAAGGAAAAAGGGGTATATCTTATCTAACAGGTGTGTTATTTTCGTAAATTATCTTTGCTTTAGAGCTTGAAACAATCGCGATGTAGATATATGCAAACCTTATGTTTAGCCAAAGATAGTTTGTATAGTGTATATTTACATGAAAACGTGCGCCTACTTTGTAGCTTAAAATTCTAAAGCGAATTACACTGATTTTCTCTTGTATTGAATAAATATTTATCACGTACTATTTTAAATTAATACTTTATACAATATGAGAAAAAAAATTTTTTTTTCTTCATTCTTTTATTTTAATTCTAGTCGTATATGGAAAAATTAGTATTTTGAGGTTAGTTATCACAATTTTTCGTATTAGTAACCAGTTATTTAATGCCCATTTCCGTTCTAAAAATTATCCCATAAATGGTTCAATTTCACTAAAAAAAGCCTAGTTTATTTTATAGAATGAGAAAAAAAAATTTTTCACAAGAAAGGAAATGGGCGTTCGATAACAATTATTATTATTACTTTTTATTAGACATTTACGTTAAATTGATCATTAGAAAAAAAAATATATATGTTTCATTATACCTTTTTCAAAGTTAACCAATCATTGAATTTTTTCAAGACGAATAATAAAACGCCTATAAATATATTAAAATCATCCCACTATTTAACGTTCATTGTCCAATCGTCCAAACTCTTCATTATAACGTATCTAAACTATAAAACTCACGAATCTCCCTTAGTCAATCTAAATAAAAATAAAAATAAAATAAAATACATCTCTAAAAATATATACCATTAAAAACATCGCGCTGTCAGAATAACACGAGAACAATCAGCCACCGCCTCCTCCTCTCCCTATTTTTCTTCTTATATATTCTCATACTGTTATATACTCGTAAGTAAGTAAGAAAGAAAAAAAATTTGAAATCCGATATTTCTCGCGTGTGCGTTAAGATGGAAAGTGCCGATGGGAGCTATACGTACATGGTTTTAAAGAAAAGGAAAAGAAGCTCGCTCTTTCAGTACTTGAGATATTTCAGACGCTCTCGTGTTAAAGCCCGTGCATATAGCTTGTATTATTAAAGCTTTGTTATTCTAGTTGATCTGAAATTTTTTACTTTAATTTTACATATACCAAAATATTTTTAAGTAAAAAAGAAAAATAGAAAGCTGGGTGGTCTTTTTTGTCAGTTAAAATGTTTACTTTTTAAAGTAGAATATAACAGGTGCGCTCCAATTATGAGCGAGAGTATTTTTTTCTCATTATTTTATTGTATGATTGAGGTTGATGATTTTTGATTTTACAAATTTTTCTGATAAATTTACTCTAAATAGATATTGTTTAATGGTTCTTGGCAGTTAAATCGAATGATTTGACTGCGTTTATTTTCTGATTGATCGAGAGGTCGCTGATCAATTTTAACGGGTCAGATACCTTTCTCTAAACTCATGAAAGTAGGTCTTGATTTATGAACTTTTTTAAGAAAAATAGTTCGTTCCATTTGTCTGTTCTCTTCTTTTTTCAAAATAAGCAATACATGTTTTTTTATTAAAATATTAATTTGATTTTTACAATTTATCGATTCAAAATTCATTTGATTGTTTATTTTTTCTAACCAGATTGTAATTTATGATTGAAAAATGGCAAGTGTTTTATTTTAAATTTATACTTGTCGAATATAATTAAAAAAGACTGAAATAGCAAAAAACAAATTGAATACGAATAAGGAGAATAGAAAAATTACTATAACATACCAGTTTGACTACTAAATTAATCTTTCTCCTTAACCTACCTAAGACGAATGTATATATAGCTAATAAAATCTCACGTTTTCCCCGAAACGATAACGAAGATCAGGTTGCCGGCATAGAGGTATAAGGCAGCAAATAAGCATCGAAAGGAAGCGCATAATCTTTGCGGAAGGAAAGTGAATGTGTGCGGCATGTTTTTCGAGGCCATCGTGTATTTTCTATGAGGGGGAATCGATTTCCCCTTGTGTAAAAGCCAAATCGATCGAACGATTGATTTTTCCGTAGTCTCTATCGCGTGTGATGTGCAAAACTTGTATGCCGGCTTCCTCTTTCGTAAATAAAAAAAAAAATCTGCTTAACTTTTGAATTTTTTTTCTTTCTTTTTTTTGCCATGAATCTTGGGATACGTGGCAGGTTTGAGAAAGTTACGTAAATGTTTATCCACGTTGATGGACTTTGAAGTATTAAGATGATTTAAAAGATTGATTTTATTACTGTTTTAATTGGCATTTTTTAAATTATAAATTTAAAGTTAAATTTCTACAAAATAAGAAATTGTTCGAAGCAAATAGATTTGAATTAACATAAAAAAATTGTAATTGGTGTGTTCGTACATACGCAAAATAAGGCAATAAAAAGTTTGCATAAAATATATTAAAATTACATTAAATAAATAGTGTAATTTTAAAGTGAAATTCGCTAAATTATAGACTTAATAATATAAATCATGGTATCTAAAAAAAATGATTTAAAGAAAATTTTAACCTGAATACGCACATCTATATAAGTAGCAAAGTGTACCGTAAACGACAAACTGTTGCGAAAAAGAAAAAAATTTATTTTTGCTTTTTTGTTTTAAACACCAGTAGAACTTTAATGAGAGATTGTTAGCTAAGATATTGTCGTGTCATTATAGTATTTTTATTGTCATCAGCGTTGACTTATTTTGGTATGACTAATTTAAAACGTAGCCACTGCTATAATTCGCCTAATGGTGGTTATTTAAAAAAAAAGGGTTGAGCTTTTGTTTTTTAGCATCATTATTAGTTCATTATGAACGTTTATTTTTATTTTCTTCTCAACTTGTAATTTATCGTGATTCATAAGCATTTTAAATAATTAACTTTTTCTTTATTAGTTAGTCATCATGATAATGATTAAATTGTAAATTAGAATTTTTTTCTTTTAGGAAGTATAGCTACTTTCCACAAACATTTAAAATTAAACATTGTCGTTAAAATAGTTATAATTAAGTTTTGTTAAATCTTCAAAGTTTAGTTAATTTTTAAACAAAATAAAATTGCAGCAATAATTTATTTTAATAGAGACATTGAAGTTTTTAAAGTAAAATTAACCGTCTTTTGCATAATAGCATAGGATCAAAAATTTTTCCAACTGGAAAGATTCCAAGCATTAAAGAAAAACATCATATTTTTCCACCCTCTCTCTCAAGATACTTTTCAAGAGCAATGATTTTACATATAATTTTCATATATACGCAGGCATAAGGAGACAAGTGTACAACCTGCCTCCGGAAAGCAAAAATAAAAAAAAAATATTAAATAATAAGTGTACACATAATTCTTGTGAAAAAACGGTAAGTTTTAAAAAGGATATGCGCGGGAGAAGAAAAGTAAAATCGCATTTCGCATAGCTGTGTGTGTATGTGTGTGTGTGTGTGTGTGTGTGTGTGTGTGTACCAAGTCATTAGAATAAACGGAGTAACTGCTTCTTTTTAATCATTTTTTTTTTTCGAGTGGCCATAAATGTTAAGAGAGAAAGAGAGAATAAAAAAAGAAGAAGAAGATACGCGTGTGAGTTAGTCGTCATTGCAAACGTATATGAAAAGAATATGTTTTCTCGTAATTTACACGATTATAAAATCACTCCTTTTACCTTACGGCTAGAAAAAAAAAATAAGAAGAAAAGAATATAAAAAAAAGTATAAGAAAAAGAAAGAAAAAATAAATGGATAGGGAGATAATTGTAAGATGGTAGAGAAGAAGAAGACGAATTATATAGAAGTCGCGCAAAGGGAGAGAGAAAGAAAGAGAGCCGTAGGGTAGAAACTCAAGCAAGGCAAAAGGCAATGTTCTAATGTTAGCCGCAAGTTGGTATTTTAGTTTCATGCTCTTCTTCTTACTTCCTTTTTACCACAAGACTTTTCACTTGTGCTGCTTTATAGCTATGCGCATCTTTATCGTTTCTCTTTCTCTTAACGTTTGTCTTGTTTCGTTTATAGTTTTTCTTCTTTTCTTTAATATTTTTTCATTCCTTTAACTTTTTATTTTCTTCGATGGTTTTCATTGCTTTTCAATTGCTGCTATTTTCGTTGTGTTTTCCATCATTTTGTGGTATCGATTAATTCGAACGCTCAATTTTTTTTTGTCCAAAGTAAATGGTTTAAAGAATTATCGTTATTATTTTGTAAAATTAATTATGAAAACCAAAAAAGGGGTACTTCAAAATATTTTGATAAGCACGAAAATAAAAGACAAGTAAAAATACATCTGTCGTGGTTAATAGCAGCATTTATACGAGATGTTAGTGCAATAACACGAAGAAGGTATACGAAAAAGAAACTTGTTCGAATGCAACGCTCAAGTATTTTAGTCTGATGTTACACTTTCTTTTCTTTTTCAACATTTTTCGTAACTTCTTTTAGATTTTCTTATTTTAAATTTCTTTGCATTTCTTTTTTTTTTCTCTCATTTTACAATGCTCACAATCTTCAAGGTTTCATGTTACACATCTCTGAATTGACTACAAAGTACTTGCAGCTCTGCGGAGTTATTTCGTCAGAGATTATGAGGACAGTTATTTCATAATATTTAAATAACTCTTTAGAATTTTTTTTTTTGTTTCCAAGTATTAAAAATATTGTTAAAACAAGTACTTTGAACTAGTAAAATATGTCACTGATTATCAAGTGACACTCAAATCAGTAGATAGTAATTAAATCAATACTTCTGAAAATCGTTAAATAAATTAAATTGCATTTTTTTTTTGTTCAAATATGAACTTACTGGTATATGTATATTAATCCATTTTCCTAGTATTTTCATTATGCTGGTTAATGGTTTTTCACGTAATTCATGTGTAAATAAACGACAAATTAAATATGCAAATAGCATCATAAATATACATTAACTTTCATTATGCAATAAATATTCATTAATTTTCAAACTAAATAAATATTTAAAACAATTTCAACGAAATGAGAAAAAAAAATTAATCATAATAAATATTGAAAATTGTATTGCCGAGCTACTAAAACCACAGAGAAATCATTGAAAATCATTGAAGCGAATGCTCTTTTCTCTTGAACCCAATACACTTGTCGAATCTTAATTTCTCAAGCAGTAGCTACACTCTTAAAGCTTTTGTGTATGAAATTCGAATCCATGTCTCTTAATTTGCTGCATCGCTGGCTTCATCATCATCACGACTCATTGAATCAATATCCATCCCGTCATCCATTCTTTTTATTTATTTTTTCAAAATTCTTGTCTAACAAATTTTTTTCTCTGTCTCTCGAAAGTTTTCGACCAACTGAACAATTTCACTAAACTTTTATTTACTATTTTTTATTTAAATTTTTCAAGAAATTTCCCGGAAAAGTGTTATTTGGTGAATAATAGAGAAAAAGTTACACCGTTACACGTGCTACATAACAATGAATCGTAAAACCCATCGGTGACGTTAAAACGATGGGAAGGGGATCCAGTTCATTGGCCAAGCCTTTCCCTCTTTTTTTTATCTTCCAATGGTCATTTGCATCCATTAACTTTTTTTCTCTTATTTTTCATTAACATTGCCAAGGTCAAGGAGGAGAGATTCTGTCTTGAGAAATGTTGACGATTCAGGAAACGAGAGAAGTTTCTTTTCTTTTTCACTTATTTTGATACCTTGGAATTATGGGAATTTTTTTTTATTCTCTGTTTAAAATTGAAGCCTTTGAAGTTTTTACGTGTTTTCTTTGTGGGAATCATAGTATTTAGTTCTGCGATGACGAAATACAGAAAAATTCGAAAATGGAGAAATTGAATATCAATAGTAATGTGTAAAGTATTAGAAAAAAAGTATGAATAATAAAAAAAATAAAAACACGCGAAGACAACCATTTTTAAAATAAATTTAAAAGTACAAAGTATACATATATATTTAACTTTCATTTAAATTTCAGTTCTACATATTTCTCATTGATGCATAGACTTTAATTATATTCCTATAATCAACATATTATACTCGTCTACAATTACCAGATTATTTTCTTTCACACTATCTCATGTTACTATTTTCACATAACTAAATACAAAAAAAAAACTTTGTCTACCCACTTTATTATCCTTTTAACGATTTATCTATAACGAGAAGATATACAGTCGTTCATTCGAAAAAAAAGAAAGAAAAAAAAAGAGAGCGAAGTTTCTCCTCGCCATTTACCGAATGAATTAATTAAGAAGATTGGCGAGCGTAAAAAAAGAGAGAAGCCCTTGTACGCACACACGCGCGCATAGAGGAAACAAAGGGCTCAAGTGACACTACATAGATATATAGGAGCTCTTTGTAAAATTCATCCACTACCCTTCTTTCTAATTCTCTCCCTTGAGTTTTCAAACGTGGGTGAAACTGGTCTATATACTTTGCTGATGCATAAATATGGATGCGTATATATATGGTATATTAGGGATACCTCCCCCTCTTCTCTTTTTTTTTTTAAAGTCCTAAGTTTTTGCATGAATGCACTTGTAAGGGCTTGCTTAGATTTCGCGTTTTGACTTTGAAAACTTGGAACAAAAGAGGGCGACTAGTTGTAATTTATTTTTTATTTTTTTGAGACTAAAATTTTACGTATAGATATTGTACGAAGTTTTTATCTGAGATTATGTAAAGTGAGAACTGAAATATTATGTATTAAAAAACTGGTTTCAAATGTTTTCTTTAGTATTCGAAGAAATAAAAAGAAAAAAAAACTGCATGTTCGGATGTAGCTTTCTTTGTATATAATTTAGTTAATATAGAATTCTTACTTCTGTAATGTTATATTTGTATCAGCTCTGTAATTTTTGTAAATTTGTTTCCGTACTTTGATAAACGCGAACCTTTATATTAATGTGCGCACTGTTATTCGGTGTACGCTTTCAAAGTCAAAATACGTCAATATTTTTAAATTGCCATTTGAAAAAGTAAACTAAAATTTATAAAAATTTTAGGATTACCTTCCTGTTTAAATTTCACAATTTTCATTAATAAAATCAAATATTTGTTTAAAATCCAATTTATTTGATTCTCTAAAAAAAAAGAATATCCAAACAAAAGAAAACAATGCACTCAAGCATTATTAAATTTTCCCAAATCCAACCCTATCTGAACGCACACATAACGAGCGTTCACGTAAATTAATAAAAGCTCAGAGCTTATATTCCTTGTTTCAACGCTTAAAAGTAAATAGACTAAAATGTTTAGGCAAGTATATATATATATGTATATATAAAATGTAAGCGAGCTCTTGTCGTGCGTGCGAACCAGACGCGTCAGGAGATTCGGTCACGCGCGACAAATTCTCATCAGTCTAGTGCGTTTTCCAATACACAAAAGCATATATAAAAGGGACAACACATACACACATGCATATTGAGTACAACGGAATTCCGCACTTTTGGAGCTTGTTTAATGCCGAAAAATTTACGTCTGCGCTTATACGCTCTGCTTTTTAAGAGAAGGGGAATAGGACCATACATAAACTTCATTTTGGTTACGCAACAATGAAGCGGACTACGGAAATTGACGATTCTTTGCTTATTGTATACTTTATTGTGTACATGTAGCTACATAAAAAAATTAAAAGAGTAAAAGTATTGTGTAGCTTAAAACTTTTCCTTTTTTTATTCTAATGATTTAGAAATGTAGTTTTTATAGGATGGAATATTATTATGATGGAAAATATAATTATAATAAATGATTTGTAATGATCACAACATATACATTATCTTGTATAAATATTCTCGTAAAAGTAATTAATTATAAATGCACCTTATTATTTTTTTTCATGTACAACATACCTCAACGAATGAATAAAGCCATATATCAATTTATCCTTCTTAACATTCATTTTTATAGTGATCTCAATATATAAGAGAGAAGAAAAAAAAAGTGTATATACAATTCCTTAAAGTACATTTCACGAAGTGAAATTCAATTAATCAGTCTAAAGCAAATGCGCCTCTCACGCGTAGCCACCAATAAAATTAAAAACCCATATATAAATATAAAAATAAGGTTCGAAAAACTTTCCTTCAAGTGTGAGCCTTCGTCTCTCGCTCTCTCTCTCTCTCTCTCTCACGCACGTGCGCACATTGAAATGTAAATCCATTCTTATAAAACCAGAGCTCTCGGACCAGTAAAACCTTCATTATACTCAATTATCCCATCTTTTTTCTCTCTCTTTCTCTTCAATACTTAATGTTAAGTATTTTCGTTAATAAAAAAAAGATTTTATGTGGGGACAAAAAAAAAACAGATAAAGAGAAAGGTTTTGCGGATTTTTCTGCAGCGAGAAAATTGTGTTTACTATATTTTTTCCTAAGTAAAAATTTGATAAAAGAGAGAACAGCAGCGTACGTGTTTTGTTTAGTCAACGAACGGCTCGAGTAAAAGTATAAAAGTGACACGGTGGTTTTAGGCGTTGGGAAATCATCAAATTGTTCGGTGAAGATGAGCTAATGGACTTTTTTTTCAACTGGATATGAAAGTAATTATTGTTAAGACAAAAAATTAGTTGTCTCTGAATCTCTTCTTTCTTTTTTATTTTAACTTGGTGCGCTTCTTAATTAGCGACCCCGAAAAAGTTTAAAAGAAAAATCATCTCATTTATGTGTAATTATCTTTGTAAGATTTACTCCAAGTGCATTAATGCATTATTATGAAATGCTTGAAATTGCAAGAAGCAAATATTCTTTTTTTATATACCTAAATGGAGAAATTTAAGTATGTTTATGTTTAGTCATGCAATTATTTTTAAATATTTAAAAACAAGGAATTGTAAACATAAAAAATATTTGGCTTACAATATAGACGGCAAACATTTGTATTGCTATTAAAATTAAAATCAACGTTTTAATTATGATATATATCATTTATACAGTTATCCGTAGAATATTTTTCCCGTTTAGAAACAATGCATCATTCGCTACTCCAATTCCATTCCTTAAAAAAAATCTCGTTCGCCTTAAACAAAAATTAACCTGTCAAAAACCTTGACTGCAATCTCTACAATAAAAAAAAGTCCTATTATCGTACTTAACCTATAAAAAGTTATTTGAAAGAAAAATAAAATAAAAATTTTTCAACGTTCATATCAAAACGTCCAAAATATCACTCATCCGAATTGAAAAAAAATATATATGTATCTTGAACTTTCACATTCCGTTCTAATATCTCTTCGCTTAGCAGTAAAAGCTTGCGAGAAAAATAAAAAAAAAACTAAAAAGAATAAAAAAAAAGTAGAGGATACAACATATCGTTTCTATTTTTGACCAAAGACTATGTTATAAGAATGACCTCAAACATTTTGCACCGTTGAAAATAATAGGCATAAGAGAAAAGAAGGCAAAATTGCAATGAATCGAAGTATCACGATTTAGGCCGCCAACAACCAATTCGCGCCTTCTTTCTTTCTCTCTCTCTCTTCTTTTCATATCTTACTTTATAATCAATAATTAGAATCACGATTTATATGCGCAAAAGCGCAAAAGAAAATTTCCTACCAGATTTCTTCTTCTTCTTCTTCTTTTATATTTATTAAATGTTATATTTCTGGCTGACAGCTGTAATGAAACGTGGAGTAATATCTTGGTATTAGAATCGCATTGTGTTTTCTTCTATATGTTTGGTTAATAAAAATGAAAAAAAGAATAATTTCTTCTTTTTTTCTCGCTTTTTTTCGGAGAGAGCAAGAAAGAGAGAAACGGTTATAAGGTGCATTTGAAAGGCTTGACAGAGGTGTTTATTAGTAGGGAGGTGTTGGGAGAGTTCGTAGATTTTTAAAAGAAGCACCGATTGTAATTATGATTTTTAGGTGAGAGTTAAAGCTAGGCTTTTCATTCTTTTTTTTCTCCAGCTTTTTTTCTCTCTTTCAAGTAGATAGATGCTTTTGTACGTGAAACAAAGGAGTAGTATTGTTTTGCGATTTTTGGAATACAATTGAAGCTTGACGATGTTGTTTATCTTCGAAAATCATCAAAATTTATTGTTTTGAGAAAAAAAAAATATTTTATTGTTTATAACTGTTATTAATCATAATTAAATTATAAATATTTCCTGCCTATTATTTATTTCGCTCAATATTGTTTGATTAATTTTGGTTAAAAAAATTATTTTCAAATTTCCCACAAATTTATATGTTTATAATGAACTGAAGCTGTATTTAAATTTTTTAATAGCATGTAGAAAGAAAAAAAAGTGACACTAATTTAGCTGGCACATCAAAGCCGACACACTTAAAGTGCATCATCAATTTCCGGGATCAAGAAATTCGAACTCTACCTAGTGTTAAATTTAACACCAAATTATCTTTGTACACTCTTGTACTAACAAAAACCTTTCGAGACCTTATCTTGTAATAATAAATTGAAAAAAAAATTGATTAAAAGAATGAAATTAAAATATAAAAAGAAAACGGTTAGATATTTTTTCACAATTAATTAGTAATACTAACATCAAATTTTCTTCTACAACATATGTTGAAAGCTTCTTTTTCACATAATTATCATTTATGTTAAACCACACCCAACGCTATTACTCTTTTTTGATATTCATTGAAACAATCATCAAGATAAGTATCTCAAAACATTCGTCAAAAACATGCATTTCAATTATCTCGTATAACGGTACAAATCAAAAAATTAAAAAAAAAAATCACTCATATAATGAAACAAAAAAAAAAAGGAGAACGATATACATTCTCAGGCGTGTTACTGGTACAATCGCTAATTGATTGAAATAACAGATCATTATGTGGTTGTAATACGCACAGCGTTACGAAAAATGAAAATTAAGCTTACACGCGATTGCAATGCCACAGTTCGTCTCAGATTTCTTTTTAGCTTCTTCATTTCTCTTCTTTTGGATGACGGTGGTAGGACTGTAACTCTTGACTGGTTCTTTTTTTTTCATTTTTTTTTTAAGAAAAAAGAAAAGAAGTAAAGAGTATACGACGACGTTCTTTCTCGCGACTCTCGGCACGCTGAAACTCTTTGGTTACTTGGGTTGTAATTTAGCAGGGATTTGGGTGGGATTTTTGTTGTTGGTTGTTGAAAAGAAAATGTTTTTTTCTTTTTTTGTGAAAGCATTTTGAAAATGAAAAATGAAGGTAATTTATGGCAGATTTTATTCAGTAGTTTTATTCAAACATTCTTGAAAAAGTAGTTATTTGAATTAATTTCTAAAAAAATAAAGCTTAAGAATTTTAATTGTGTATAATTTACATTTTTAATTAAATCTTTTTGTTTTTTAAAGTTAAATACGAAAAATTAAAGAAATTTTCATTTAGAATGAAATGCTTATTATTCACATAGAAAACCCAAGTACTTTATTTATCTTATAATTTATTACGTACAAAATTTGCATATGACACATAAATATATAAACAAACGAATATAAATTCCAATCCCAAAAAAAAACTACTGTTTTTCACACAAAATAATATTTAGTACCACACCTCCCTAATTTTCTCACCATAGAAAAAAAAAATTCTTGTGAAAGAAAATTCTATACGCAATCCCTTAAAGTAAGAAAGAAAAAACCAAAAAGAAACCGCAATGTCATTGTACATTAATTTTCCTCCCTCTCTTAAAAGTTTCATCTCTCATTATATGTTTTTTTCTTCTACAATCGTTTCTTCTGATGTAACAATACAAAATGTATCTCTGTCACGTTAAGTGTGTCTATATATATGGTAGTCAATAGACATAGTAAAGTAACCTATTGATAAGTGTTGCTTCGCTTGTCCAATCAAGATTAACCTTAGTGCGTGCGAACGACTGTATATAATAGGTTCAACTATTATTTTCTTTTTTTTTCATTCTTTTTCCTTTTTATATTGACATCGACACCTACGTGGATTGTAGGGCGTGTAACGATCGGTCGATTAATAGGTATGTAGAGCTCGTTTAATAGAAACAAGAGTGTCCTGGGAAATTTGTTTCCTGGTTAAGAGAAAAGAATTTTTTTTATTTAATATTACGATTTATTTAAAGTTGTTACATAAGTCTGTATAAAAATGTTATTATTGAATTATTAAATTTATGTTGAAATCAGATACAATTTTAGGCTTTTTTGAAAAATCAAATTTTTTTTCATTATTATCATTTATGGGTGTTTTATTTTCTTCTTGAATGCAATTATTTTTAATAAGAAAGTTTACTCTTGAAGTTGGATGGTCCACAAACTAAAAATATGAAAGCATCGCTGAATATCTTTAATTGAAATATTTAGTAATGATTGCTTACAAAGATACAATTAAAAAAACATTTGTTCAATAAAAAAATTCATTACATACTATTAGATTAGTAATAGAATATTTTGTATTGATTTTCAAAGTTTTACTAATGCATCTAAAAGATATGAAATATCATAATGGAATTAGAAAAACTTTATTGATGAGTTGACGAAAATCATTGTTGAATAAAAACAGCACAATCATAATTATTATTATTCTTTTTTTATCTGCCGCATCAATAGTTATGATATTTTGTAAATTACAACGGTAAATATCAATTACACGATCTGACAATAGATTATATTATATTCGTAGACATTAGACATTATAGCATTGTTATCATAACATAATATCAATCTAAATTTTCTATTATTAAATTTTAAATGAAAAGGTGTCATCGAGTAGCATGAAAAAAAATTCTTTAGCATGTTATTATAATTGTACCTGGTAGTCACGATAATTCTCTTTAACTCTTTAATATTTGAATAATAATTTCATTTTTTGACTTGACGTTTCCGCACACAAACAAAGAATTATTACAAGGCTATTCTGATCAAACTAAAAAATCATGTTTATTATAGAATTTCAAAAATTAATATTAAATTATAATCTTCTTAGAATTTCTAATTATTATAAAATTATAATAAATAACGGGTTTTTGGATTATAACACGAAGAACAATATCTGCGTACTTAAATCTCTGAATTTTCACGCTCTTTAATCTAAGTAATTCTATTTCTTAAGAGTATATTTTAGGTACTATTTCATACTCCTAAAAATGTTTTAATCAATATTTAAAATCTCTTAATTGTAGCTATAAATTAATTATTTAAAATAAATAAAAAAATTGTTTAATTTCAAGCAATGACAATAAATAAGAAAACGAATCGAATCTAAGAAAAGTAAGCGTAAAGCAAACAGTTATAACGATAAAACTCTCAGCGTAGTTTAATCGCACGTCTCAATCCTGCTCGCACAAGCAATATACCATCTCTCAACGGAACCAATATATATACCGATCAATGTTATATTACTTGAGTTGCAACCGGTATACCCACTTCGCTTAAAACTAAAATTAAAAAAATATATATATGAAGAAAGAAGAAAATAGCAACAAAGCTAATCTTCTTCAAGAGAACCCTATAGTAAGTTACGCAGAAAAAGAGCTTATAGTATTCCTTTTTCTTATAGCTTCGTCGATCGTTAATGAACAAAAGAAAATAAAATGAGTTGAAGAAAAAAAGAAACGTTATAAGGGTTATACAGCAGAGGCGTTTTTCGTATATATATCTATATATCGAGGAATGCAACTTTTCAGTTTTCTGATCATCTGATAGCCCAGTCTTTCAGATTTCTAACAAAAGGTTTTATTTAAAAAATGAAGAGAGAAAGAAAGAGAGAGAGACGAAAAAGTCTGCACGTTTTTGTATAATACACATCGGTACGGCGTCGGCGTCGGCGTATTGATTGAGGTGAACGGCACCGCGACGACGTCGGTGGCGAGTATACTGTATAACGTTTTTGTATAGTAGAAGAACCAGGGGATTCCCCGTCGTCAAGCAGATACGCCGATGGATGAGAGAATTTATGGAAAAAAAAAGAATTTATTTCGAGAGAAAGAACAAGAAAAATTGCGGGGGGTCGCGTATAATGTATTGAGGATTGACTCATGGAATGATTCTTTTTTTAACCATTTTTATGTTACAGATTATAAATAGTTTTAAAAAATTTTTCTTTTTGCATTTTCTTGTTTAATTTTTACCGAATATTTAATCAATTATAAATTTTTTATATGTTACCAGCTAAATATTAATTAAAAATTCATCAAATATATATTGTTAAAAATTTTTCCAAAGAGAAAGATTAAAATACACGATGTGGTATAGTTTTACATTAAAATCTTGAAATATTAAAATCTTTTTCGAAACATTACAGAAGATTGAAAATTTTAATTAGATTAAAAAACGTTTAGAAATCTTGAATTCTAAATAAATACGTGACTTTAAAATTTTTTAGTATAATAAAGCAGTATGTTTAATACTGGCATTGTAGTCTATAATAATTTTTAAAATACTTTACAAATGTATTATACTGAAAAAAAAAATATTTTTGTTTACAAAAGAAAATTCTTATTCTGGAGATTTGCTTATACTCTTTCGATTCAATTGACTTTCATAAATTGCATACTTTGCGGTGTATAATATACGGATCATCGATTTAACATATATCAAAATCCGGTTTCGGATAAATATTTCAGTTTCTTGTGGCTTTAAATTTCTTTATTCAATAAAGTACAAATGAAGCTTGAAAGCTGATACCCAAATGTGACAATTTCATATATTCGAGATTAACTTTGTATACATTTCCAACTTTTTGTTTCTCAGAGGATTTATTTAGCTCGTCGTTGAATTTTTCTGTGCATGAAAATTAATTAATTAATCTGATGCAAGAAAAAATGCATCCACAACCAAATGATAAAAGATAAACATTCGAGAAAGTAGATCGATAAATTTTGAAAAAAAATTGTACAAATAAAATAATTGAAAAACATTATCATTTTAAGTTTATGTACTAAGAAAGTATTTTTTAGTTTTGTTTAATTTTATTGGTTCTGAATACTTGTTACTAAAACATCTATAAATCTCATTGAAGGAGGTGTAAAATATATATCGATGCTGGTCGCATTACCCTACTTTCTCTAATATCATTTTATTAGATATATTTTTTTTACAAGTCATTTTGTAAAATGCATATCACTTGCCATTATGCATGCTACCACCTAATGTAATTAGTTTCAAATCAAATGGAATTGATATTCCTTTTTATTTCTTATCTAAAAGCATAGAAAAAAAATATTTATGTTGCTGTTTAAAGATTCTTGATTATTTATGATGAAAAGAAAGTCCGTTTGTATATTTTTATAAAATTTAATTAATAAAGATTTTTATTTACAAAATATTTATAATTTTGATAAAAAAAGATGAATTGTAACATTTTAAAACTTCTAAAACGATTAAATAATTTTCTGCATTTACAGTAAATTTAAAATGATTGGAAAATCAATTTAATATTATTATCAACCTCAGCCATATACAATGTTTTAAATTTCGCCTCAAAGTTAAATTAATTTTAATTATATTTTTCAATTATCCAGAAAATCATGTAAAATATTCCAGCTAAATATCGAATAAGAAACAAGTTATCGAATATTTTTATCGAATATGATACCACTTTTAACACCATAAAAACTTCTAATATTAAACATTATAAATTCTAATTATGTAATATTATTACCACAGTACATATACACTCCAATCTTAACCACTAAATACAATAAAAAAAGCAAAAACGAAAAAAAAACGTTTGTAAAACATATATGATCTCCCGTTTATATTTTCTACTAACACACAAATTTAATAAACTTTTATTTTATTTCTTCTCACCACACACACACAACAAGCAGTTATAAAACTTTAATCCGCTATATTTGCGCATGCCTAGCTATTATTTAATGCATGGCAAGCTTTGAAAAAGGACGAAATTTCTTAAAATCATTGGATCGATGATAATTAACAAGAAAAAAAAACCACCGAGTGGCTAACATACAGAAAAATTTACCATTTAATACATAACATACAATTATTACCGTTTCAAATAGTTTTGCATGCATAAGTTGATATGCTTAAAAAATAAAAAAAAAAGAGAAAAGAAAAGAATCTTAAGGAAGCAACGGTTAAAAGAACAATGATTAAAATTACTCTTAATCATTACTTCTGCTTTACAGATGTATTTTCTTATTTTAAAATATCCTTTTTTCTTCTTTTTTCTTCTTACTATTAAGAAGATTGGTCACTAATTACTGATTTACAGTTATCGACTAGCCATTACATATATAATGTAATTTGCTCTAATAGTGTACGCGCATTATGTTACAAATTAGTTCGATGGCTATTAAAGTGTTGTGTATCTTTTAACATTACGCGTAAAGGTAATGTGTGTATATGGAAAAGCCTAAGAGATTTTAGAAAATTATTAATGTTTTTATTATTAATTAGATGAAATTTAATTGAAACGAAGATGGGATTTTTTTCTTTTGAAAAATTATTGAAGTTAAAAAGTTTCTAGCAAGAGTGAGAAAAAGAAAAGTTAGATGTATAAATTCTATAATAACTTTGTAAAAGAGAGTACAGTGAACCTTTCTTAAAGGTAGTTTATGAGCTTTGTAATACGATTCGAATAGAATTTCTACGAAACTAAGTAAGCACAGAAGATTCTATTTCGAAAGAGTTTTTACCACGCAATGAAGCAAAAAAAAAATTTAGAAAAGCAAAAACTTCGCGTAACAAATTTTAAATGAAATATTAATATTTAAAGACTTCATTTATTTTTAAGATAAACTTTAATTAGCTGATTTTACAATAAATTTTTTTTATTTTTCTCTAAATCTATGATTTGTAGATTATTGAACGTGTGAAAATTTTAATTTAAATGTAATGCCGAGGTTATTTATTAACGTGATTGCACAATTCGATAATGTGTTTGTACAATATTATTTATGTTAATTGAAATTCAACTATTTTAATTAATGACATTTACAACGTTCAATATGCAAAGTATAAATGTAATTATACGAATTTAAAAAAAAATAAACAAATTTTGAATAGAAAAAATAATTATCTTGTATTAAATCAAATAGTTCTACAATTAAATTAAATGAACGTTTATTTAAGAACATTTAAAAGAAAAAGAAATTAATAAAAATATAATATCTACATTTTATGAGAAAATTTGGTAAGAAAAATCTTAAAACTCTCCAGTTGTATTCGTGAAAAAAAGCTCTGGAGCACACGTATAAAATCGAAAAATATCTTTAGATCATCAGCCGTAAAAGTAAAAAAGAAAAAAATCCCTTGAAACAGCAGACAGCTCCCACTACTCAGCTGTTACTCTCTTTACCACTTCCAATCTATATGTGCAGTAGTAACAGACATGCGTCGGTTTGTATATCCTATGTACATATAACATCACTGATACAACAACATACGGCTGATCGTCGTCGTCGTCGTCGTTCTTCGTTGACTTGCTCGTCTCTTCTTCGTCGTCGTTGTTGTCGTCGTCGTCGTCGAAACGGAAGAAGGGAGGAAAAGCGCGTCGAGGAAAGCCGGCATTGCGCGCACCTATATCTATGTCTACCTACCTACTACTACAACTACAACTATAACCAAGAGCGAGCTTGGAGAAGGGCAAGAGAGAAGCGCCATTATATTCTGGACGATAGCTCAGTAAACCGTCAGTTCTCCGTTTGGTGTTGCGCGAGTCACTTCGATATATCAAGTGTTTAACTTTTTTTTCTCCTTCATATCTACACATATCTAAACCCTCTGCTTGTAAGCCTTGATTTCAAACAAGTTGAAGGATCAGCTGATACAATTTTTTTTTTCCTACTGAATTTTTGAACACGGTGCGCGCAACTTTACTTTTGTGAGAAAAATCAAAATAAAATATATATCAAACAACCCTTGTTTTGTGAGAGGAAAGATAGAGAGAAAGAGAGGAAAAAGTCAAGGTCGAGCTATTGGATTGGACCAAAAGACCTTGTGATAATATAAGAGAAAAGGTGTTGCAGCTGACTGGAGTCTTTCCAAATCGCATTATATATTTTTTTTGCTGCGTTTGGAAATTTTTAATATTATTTTTGAAGAGCACTTTTTAAAGAAAAGTGCAAATATTTTTTCTATAAGAAAAATTTGAATTAAAAGAGGATTTAATCATGGCAACCTACGCAGCTTACAGGCACGTCGAGCTTGACAATGTTGGTTATGGAAAGAAGAGGTTGGTGCATTATGTTTTTTTCATTGCGTATGTTGTATATAGGCGCATAGATTTTAAAAGTGAAATTATATGGAAATTCATCTATTCTATAGTCTATACCTATTCGTAGTAAAGTTACAATTATTTTATGAATTTTCCATTTTAGAGAAATATATTGAATTTTCAAAATTTTAGGGAAAATCCATTTAACTTTTTAGAGGGGTGTAACGACTCCTAAACGTCTTAAACTTGCGCGGTCATAAATTTTTAATAAGAATAAACTTTTATTTATAAATTATTAAATATTGTAATTATTAAAAGTTGAAAAACTAAATTTTAATTATAAAAATTAATTAATAACTAATCCAACGTTTTTACACAGATTTAAAATGATAATTCATAGTTATTAATTTAAATTGTGGCAACAAGCATTTCCCTACACAAATAATTTTTCAATTATCTCGTGCACGTGAAAAGCTTTTTATTTTCTATTAAAAATCGCGTGCACCTTTTAATAATTCATATTTAATCTGCAAAAAAGATCATGAAATTTAATAAGTTTATTATTATAATATTGTCAAATTTAATTAAATTTTCATATTCTCTCGTTAAGGATACGCTTTTAAAGCTCTGTAATTAATGTACATAATTTTCGAGATAAAAATAAATTAAATACTAATGATATTTGGTGAAAATAACAAGCTGCACTTTCAGTCATAAAGATTTATTATAGTATTTCACTTTTTTTTAAGTACCACAGTGGTAACACTTCATAAAGTCGTTATAATGGTAGCTAATGTAAGAGCAAAGCGAATTATGTTATATTCAAAATATTTTACTCCTACTAAAATTGACATTTCTGTAGATAAATAGAAAAATTATTACTTGTGTGCATAGAAAAAAAGCTTTTTTTAACTACATTGACCTTTTTGCATTTATTTCGTTACTTTGATAAACTCTGCTACTTTAATAACATAGAAAAGTTTAAAATGCTCGTTTTAATTGGTCTTATGCTTTAGTTTGTCTAATTTTATCTGATAAAATTCGAATTAATATCCTCGACTCGGAGAATAATTATAAGTTAGATTAATAGATAAATGTAGATAATTTTCTGCTTTGAGGGTAATCATTTTGAAATTAAAAAAAAAATTTAATTACAAAATAAAATGAAAAACGAGTTTTCATGATGATATAAAACCATTTTGCAATTAGAATTTAAGTTTAAGTTATTTTAATAATTTCTTAAATATTTTGTAATGGTTTGAACTTTTTTCAAATTAACAACTGTTGAAACAAATTTTTTCAAACAGAAAATTCTTTTGTTATTAAAAACAATGTAGGTTTCGAAATTTAAACACTTAAACACTTACTCACTTGTCCTTATTAAAAATGTCAAACAAAATTTTATTACGTTGATAAAAACAGCTCACCCCCTATCAAAATCTTTAAATATTTACAGTCCATAAAGAATTATTAAATTTGTCATTCGGACAAGTCATTTTTTGCACGATAAGATAAACCTTTTTTTAATCCATAATATCTCACGCTTACGCATTGAAAATAAAAAAAAAATTTACAATGTAAAAAAAAATGATATGAGAATGAAAATTTCACTCAACACCGAAATCCCGTAATAAAATTTATCACAGATAGCCACACCTATATACCAATATTAATTGGTTATCTCTTCTATATGTAGAACGATATACTAGCAATTATGAAGCTTTTTTTTTATTTCATTTTTCCCCCTTTCGATACTTACATAGTAAAACTAGCACAGATATATCCTTAAATTTTTCTTTTTATTTCTATGTACTCACGCCTATTTGTTCCACTACTATAATTCATTATTAATTACATACGTAACATACTCGCGCTAACAGATGCAAAAAAAATTAGAAAAGAAAAGAAGAGAGAATAAAAAAAAAGCGGAGAAGAGAAGAGAGATAAAAAAGGTGCGTCGCAATAAAAGGGGGGCAAAGAGAAAATATCCGTATAACCTACTAACACGTTAAATGCAACAGCCAACTTTTTGATGGCCAAAGACTTCTTTTGGCGCTTAAAAGCATTATATGTATTTATACTTCTTATCATTTGACGCTTTGAGCCGAGCGCTCGCTCGCGCGCGCGAGTTATAGTGTGCGCTTTTGCTTTGATTCGTTGCGCGCCGATTCGCGTGGATGCAATTTTTTTTATCCTTCTCTCTCTCTCTTTCCCTCTTTTAATCCCTAAGTGTAAAGCATTGCGAATCTCTTTTATTACTTCTTTCTTTCAATTTTTTTTTTTTCGTTACATCTCTTTAACGTTCAAAGTTCCGCTTTGTGTGATAGTTGGATCTTTGTAATAAAGGAAGTAATTTAAGCTGGAATTTAAATAGATGTCATTAATACTTTGAATTTTAATATTATTTTAAAGCTTTATTAATTAAATATTATTATTAGAAGATCACTAAAATATACAAACAAAAATATATAGTAAAAAAATTTAATTTATTTTACTTAATCAATAAAATAAATGCAAAAAAAAATCAGAAAAGGATATAATCCCTCTGAACCACGTTAAAAAGCTAATTTAACCAATTTTACAAACAATTTTCGATAAAAGTATACTGGGAATATCCCCCTAGCGAATCGATTTATAAAGCCACTTTTCACTCGATTGATGAAAAAAAAAGGGAAAAAGCTATACGATAGGTTCCTAGCTCATATATAAAGCTTAGAAGTGAATGAAGACGTCGAGCAGAAGAGAGAAAGAGAGATAAAGAAAAAGATCGCAAAATCAGTTAACGATCGTGTTGAATCTGATCGTGCTTGATAAATCCCGTAACAATTGGAATTTCTTCTCTTTTACCCTAGAGAAAAAAAAGGAATCAAGAAGACGAATCTATTGACTATAGTAACCGTCTATAGTATATTATTCTCTTGAGAAGGAATACTTACAACTTATCTTTCTTTTATATCTGTCGTTTATTTTTTTTCTTCTCTCTCTCTTTCTTTACTTCTATTTTTTCTTGTTACGCGTGTAAGGGCTTCCAGGATGCGCACTTGACGGACAGTTTTAGTTGTATAGATCGCTCGTTTGATTTTATTTTTTTCTTTAGCTCTAACTATAATTATACAGCAAATTAAAAAAAAGTACATCGTGTTGCACCTTATATTCTATAAATAGTTGAAAAAAGTGAAAACAGGCAATTTTTTAAAATATAATACACACTATATCTTATTTAAAAAATTGGTATACTTCAAGACTTTATATTTTTAGAAACGAGTGCAAAAACATTTTGAGCTTAATCATTCAATTAAACCCAGCTGAATTTTAAAAAAATCTGAATAACATTGGGATTATAATATGAAAACCTTGAAACAGAAATTATGCAAGCATCCTACTACCCTATACATTACTAATACCAAACTCCACTCCATCAAACTCACACCCCCTTCAAGTTTTCTGGTCAAGTCATTCTTCTCTTGAAAAGCCCTTTTTTCCTCTATACGTGTATGTACACATGTATACATACGTGTACTATAATAGCTATAAGTGTATTTTCACTGTAGGTAGTATTAACCCTCGACTCTTCTCTCTTCTTCTCTCTTGGTATAAAAGCGCTCGATAAAGTCTGCACGCGATCTTTTTGCGCGTGCATATATACACACTTATCCGAGCGGTCAACGACGCCGCTTATAAGAACTTCCATATATATACATATATATATATATATATATATATATGATAATAATAAAAGGTAAAAGAAGTGCGCGCGAATGTTATTACATACACGTGAAAAATAATAAAAAAAATGAGCATATAGTTGTTATGTACAAGGTGAAAACACGAGACGCGTGACGATAAAATTATAGGGAAGGGCCAGTAGTGATGCGTATTATAAATACTTTTATTTGTATAGGTAAAAGACTTTAAAAAAAAAGGAAGGGTGAACGAAGGGATGATTTTACCCTTTGCTTACCTTCTTTTTTTCGTTGGACAAATTGTCGTGGAGAGTTAATGAGTCTGATGTGAAGTAGTATTGGTTTTAATGTGATACGAGGTGGAAGGATACGAGAGAAACAGATTTTTTTTCTACAATTTAATGGCTTGGCAAATGTCTCGTTTTTTTAGTTTTGTTTGTCTAATGATATAATTGAGGGAAATTTATTTTAAAATACTATGAGAAAATTTGTAGGCGCGTCTCACGATGCAATGCCACTTAAATTTACATGTGTTTTAGATATTCCTGAGAATAGAATACTCAAAATTTCTAAAGACCAGTTGCTTTTTAAATTTTAAATAAAAGAAAGGCTTTAACTGAAAAACATGTTTACAATAAAGAAATAATATATAAATAGGGCATGTTTAGAATAAAGAAATTTTTTTCAAGATTATGTTGTATCGCTATTAAAATAGTACTCCGGATAAAATTATTTTATTATCTCATAATAAATGACCGGAACATTTTATTACATTACAGAATATCTTCCGTTAATGAAATTTTCTTTCCGCATTCTAGATATTTTATTAATTAGAGCTTGAAGTGCGTGATTTTAGAAATATTTTAATTAAGTTCTACTTAATATTTTTATTTAAATTTATCGATTTATTATAAAAAGCATTAGAATAACGATAATGACTATAACATTAAATACTTAAGCATAGATTTCATAACATAATTACATTTTGTTGTTATAAAATTCGCTTATATATTATCCTAAAGAATTACATCAAACACTCGTGTCACACGACATTAAAATCCATTCTTCGAGAAGCTTGAGAATCATTGCAAAAAAAAAAGAAATAAGAAATAAAAAAGGATACATTGACATCTGCCTTGTGTTCTTAGCATGATACAAGTGGGTTTCATAAGGCGCTTAAATTGCATCGTAACATTAATTATAAACGCGCTGAGAGAAATTTTCAAATCAACGCTTTAACAACATGTCAGATTCAATTGCTAAAATAAAAAAAAAAGAATTTAAGAGAAAAGATGAACAAAAAAAGATAAAGAAAACATCTAATTAAAAAAAAATTTATCGATCGTTAAAAACACTCGTCATTATTCTATTTATCTAACATCGTAAAACGCTTTGGGAATTACCTTCTAAAAGTTCGATTTATGCTAATGAAATGAATCTGGAAAACTTTTTCTTTTTTTTCTTTCTTTCTTTTCTTTTTAAAGAGTGTAAAAGTATATGCTCGACCTTTTGCTTAGTAATCTTAATACTTTCACTAATAAGAATGGTTATGTACATTCTTTCGTTAGGGCAATTATTATTTAAATTAGATTGTGGATTATAAATTCGACATGCATGAAATAGTTTGCATCAACATTACACTTATTGTTTTATTTCAATTAAGGTTTGATGAAATGAATTTTCATGATTTTAACACGTGTTAAATCATTCTTTTGATAAATAAAATTTAAATTCTATTGATTATAAGATTGATTTTATATTCTTTGGATGTAAAATTCTTAATGTACTAAAATAGAATTAATTTGAATTTTTGATTTGATTTAAAGTCGTGTTTGTGTTTTAACTATAATGAGATGTTTTAATGAAATTATTTTTTACGAAAAGTAAAAAAATCTGTAGATAATAAATTATAAGCTCAGGAATCCCATAAAAATCAACACATCAAAATAAAGTCACCAAAACAAAAATTAAATACTACGTAAGAAACCATATTAATTTCCTAGTATACAAGTACACAATATAAACACTTACAACATGTGACAAATCGACCACATGAACATTTTTCTCTTTTTTTCTTTCTGCAACCCGCTACCAATCTTACCTCAATCGTTACGACATTGCGGCACTTAATAATGTTGTTCAACGTCGTTAAGGATTTCCGGAAAAACTAATCCACTTAAACAAGAAAAATTCTCAAAAAGTCTAAGTGAAGAAAAAAAAAAGAAGAAATTGACTAGTCTCTTAAAACCTTATCGTGCAAACGCGATAACAATTACCATTTTCTTTACAGCTACAAAAAAAAATAAGAAAAATCCCGTTTTCCTTCTATTTTCTTTAAGAAAAAAATAGAAAAAAAATACATTGCTACCTAGAGAGACAATCGTTTGTGAGCGACCGGTTTTGCGTGTGTCTATAGCGGCATGCTATACTTAAAAGAAACGAGCTACTCTCGAACAATCTCTTCATTTCTGTCGCACGCGCGTGCACCTCTGCCATTTTTTTCTTATTCTGTTTGAAGTGTTGCACTGGCGGTATTTTTATTCCTTTTTTTTCATTCTTTATTTAGTTTTTCTAACTGGAAAATATAATGAGTTTGATGATGATGATGATGCGAGCACAAGTAAGCATGGGGTTAACTCTTGTTCTTATTTTTTTTCGCATATGTGTATGTGTGTAAAACCCCATTGGAAGAGAAAAGTAATTTTTCCTTAATTATGAGGTTGGGTTAGGTTTGATAGTTATTATGTTATTATTTTCTTCCCTTTTTTTTGTAATTTGTGTGTGGCTTATAATTAAAAGTTTTTTTTCGTTCATCGATTTATCTGGAGTATGAAATAATTATAATTATCCGTTGCATTAGTTCTTTTGCATAAAATAAATCATTAAATATCTGATTTGCTGCGAAACTTCTTTGAATTTTGATTATAAAATTGTTCTTTTTTTCTTGTTACAAAGTATTCATAACGGTAAAAAGGTAATTATAATTTTAAAAATTTACAAATAAATTATATTGAAACCGTAATTTTTTGGCATAATCAACAAACCGTAAAATGAAAAAAAGGAATAGCAAGCTCAATGTAATCCATCACTGTTAAATGTTAAGCACATTGCACTCTCAACGAGTATAATAAAATCCATTAAAACTCAAATTAAGCTTTATTCAACTTCCTTACATAAATTTTCGAATTATCTTTTGATTTAAAAATGCGTTTTCGATCGTCAACGCGAAATAATTCGTTCAAACTTCTTTAATATAATCTTTTTAACATCTACGCTTCCTCTATCCACTGGACAATCACTCTACTAATTAAAAAAAAAACACAGAAGAAGCACTCGCATTAATTACTAAAAAAAAAAAGAAGAAAAAATCTAAAGAATAAAGAAATAGACTTCTATCTTTAAAGATGAAAAGGCAAGAAACAAAAAGCTAAAAAAAAATAAACTGAAAGAGAGAATAATAAAAAGCAGTGTAGTTCAATTAACCGAAAGGCCAAATCGCCGAAAACCAAAAACCAGAAAACCTTTATGCCGATAATCCAGAATACAGAAAACTAAAATACCGAAAGACCAAGATCCCGAAAACCATGGTAACGAAAATCAAGATATCGAAAACCATAACCCAGAAAACTAAATTGCCGAAAACCAAAAAACCGAAAACTTATTTCCCGAAAGGTCAAAATCCGAAAACCATTTTCCCGAAACGCTAAGATCCCGAATACCATTATTACAAAAGGCTAAAATCCGAAAACCATTTTTACGGAAGAGGCTAAAATCTCGAAAGTATTTAAATCGATTATTTAAACTGAATTTTAACAGGAAATTTAATTGATAAATTATTGCAATAATAACTTCAATAATTTACCAATTAAATTTCTTGTCAAAATTCAGTTTAAATAATCGATTTAAATACTTTCGGGATTTTAGCCTCTTCGTAAAAATGGTTTTCGGGATTTTAGCCTTTTTGTAATAATGGTATTCGGGATCTTGGCGTTTCGGGAAAATGGTTTTCGGGATTTTGACCTTTCGGGAAATAAGTTTTCGGTTTTTTGGTTTTCGGCAATTTAGTTTTCTGGGTTATGGTTTTCGATATCTTGATTTTCGTTACCATGGTTTTCGGGATCTTGGTCTTTTGGTATTTTAGTTTTCTGTATTCTGGATTATCGGCATAAAGGTTTTCTGGTTTTTGGTTTTCGGCGATTTGGCCTTTCGGTTCATTGAACTACACTCATCTAAAGAAGAAAAGAAGAGATAAAGAGATATAGAAAGAGAAAGAAGTTGGAGATTTTCATTCATTCACAAATCAGTCGAAAGAGCGTATATATACGTGAGCGCGTGTGTGCTTTCACACCTGTCTTTAGAGCTTCAATGAAGTTACGCTTCTTTCGGGTGGGGTCCAATATTTAGAATGTCCATTTTACATTTGCGTCAAAAATACAAATCCCAATTATTCGAACCATTATTTCATAGTTTCGAAGTTCAAATTTAAGAAAATTCATTGAATAGAAACGTGTAGACTACAAATGATCAATCATTAGAAGTTTGATTATTAGAATATTATTTATTCGACACTAAACATAAGTCAATTATTTCGAAATTACAACTGCACTAATAAACATAAAAATAAAATAGAAGTTTATTTAACCGAAAACTACTGATTTATTCATTGCTGATGTCTTGAACTTAGTAATTTTCGGTTAAATGAATTTCTATTTTATTTTTATGTTTATTAGTTCAGTTATAATTTCGAAATAGTTGACACATTATTAATTTCGAATAAATAATATTCTAATAATCTAACTTCGGTTGATTGGGCATTTGTAGTTTACACATTTCTATTTAATCAACTTTCTTAAATTTGAACTTCGAAATTCCGGAATAATTGTTCGAATAAATGGAATTCGTATTTTTGACGCAAATTTTAGATGAACATTCTATATATTGGACCCCCCCCCTTCTTTCACTCGTCTTTTCTTTTTATCTCTTTTTTTTGCTCTCCTTCTCTCTTTTTAAACTTGAACCATGTTGATTTTATTTATAGACTCCTTTCCTTTCCGTGTGTTATAAGCATTGCCAGAGCAATTTTAACGAGCTTGAATTTTAAATAGAGTAACGTTATACGTTATACGTTAAAAATGCCTGATAAAATTGTCTGTCAATTAGTGGATATATGGATGATTTTACTAGCATAAACTTTCTTCTTTTTTTTTTATTCTTTAAGATATTTCGCGTAAAATTGCATTAGCGACATGTTATATGGAGATTGAGTAGTTTTAAGTGTTTACTAGAATGTAGGTTGATATTTAATTTATCTTTTTTTATAAAAAAAAATTTAGAAGACTTTAATCGATAAATAACGGTTATCGTGAAATCTATACTGAATTCTTAACAATTTTAGTCAAAATTATGGCTTATCTCGATAAGCATTTTCCTTTGAGTTTACAAAATTCACTATTTTATAGTTTATAAAAACATTTAACTAGTATTGGGTTAATGTTGCTGTACTGAAAGTCATTTTATAGAGCGTAAATAAACTGGTTTATTCATCTCGTATTAAAATCTAATCAGATTTTAACTATTTTGAATTCTTTGTTGAAAAAAAAAATTCTATAAAAAAATTAATGTAACACAACTTAGTAGGTTCAATGTTACGCCACTTATTTTCTTTTAAATACTTCAATAGATTATTTTAATAAGAAAATCAATATCAAATTAGTAAAACATCTAAAAAAGACAAAACCTAATCTATATTGAGTTGTATGGATATTGTAATATACAATACGGATATGAGATAGCAGAAAATACGTGAAAGTTTTTCCTTCATGTATTTTCATGATTAATATTTAAATAAAGATTGTGTGTTATTTTACATCAGTCTGTTGTAACAATATATTTTGTATGCAGAATTTTTTTAAAATTGCCTTTGGAACACTTTCACTATGGATTTTCGTATGGTATAAGAATTTATTTGAATTTACTTTTGTTAGCGCGATTTTAAAGATACTGGGGTTTTAAAATTTACGCGATTTTCATTGCTGATTGTGAAAAATAATGTAACTTGTGCAATTTTGAATATGTCAGGGTTCAATGATTCAGTGCAAGTTTTTATGATCTACTTGATTTTGCAAATTTTCAGTAGTAATAGTCAAGATTTGTAAGACTATAAAATTTTACTATAAATTTTTTTATTTGAATATATTTTATCTTAAATTTTTAATACGTGTAATTATTTTTTCAAATAAATTCGTACATTTATGAATAATAATTTAACGTTTTTAATAAATATATAATTTATCTGCTATTCGTTCAAGTAATAAACATAAGTATAATATTTAATTTTATTACTGTTAACGACAAATATACTTTTACGCATTAATATTCATACGCGTAAAAATGTATGCTTAAACATAAAATATAAAAAAAAATTTCTTTTACTCATTAAGTATTCAATAATAAAAATATTTATTATTTTTAATGGAGAAACGACAATTTTCACCTAAATTTCTCCATCTTTATTTGACGCAAAGAAATCGAACGAAAAACTAATAAATAAAGTAATAATAATGATGTTTTCTTTTTATTTGTTTCAGGTACGTACAAACATAAATTGGTTAACTCTCTAAAATCCTCTATACATCCCTCATCCCATCAACTTTTAAGTAAGTAATCTTTTATGACAGTTATAACGTTAACCATACGGTTTACTGATGAAAACATTAAAGAAAAAAATAAATAAAAAAGGACAAATTACTTATATATTATTAACATATTAAAATTTTTTTTTTATTTTATTTAACGTCACTGTAATTCAGTTATCATTACGTTGCTAACTAGCGACGGAGGCCATTTCAGTGTGTTTTTTTAACGAAGCACATGTAACGTGCAGCGGTGCTTGTATCAATCGGCTGCTGAGAGCGGGATTCGAACTCGGAACCTCGAGATTACGAATCCATCACTCTATCGACTGAGCTACTGACGACCTCTATCATTGAAAATAATTGAAACTGTCAATATCTTTTCCAAAAGTTTATAGTAGTCATTTGTTTCACCGTAATTAAAAAATCTTACTTTCTTTTCAAAATAACATTTACGATCGACACCGTGACTTCGTTTCTCAATTTTATTCGCTTTCCATAATAAAAAAAAAACAAAAAAAAAAAAATTTTACAAGATAAAATAATACATGTCATTCTTTAAAAGTAATAACTATTAAATACCCATACCGATCGTCATAAAATTTTACTATGCCACTAAATATAAACCATCTCGGTGTATAACCTATCAACACTTGTACACATACATACATAAAAAGCTCAATAATTCAAAGCATTTTGCATCGCACATCTTCACCCTCGGACAATAAATATATCGTTAAATATATATAAGAATGAGGTTTATCTCTATTTTTTATTTTTCATCTTTCTCAAAAAAGCCCAAAAGAAAGAAAATAATTCAGCATATGAAAATAACATATTTTGCCTGGAAGTCGTGACGATGCACCTGTACAATAAGGTGCGACCTCAAGAGATATCTCAGGCGACGGCTTGTTACCTAGAAAGCGTGACTCTCCTTTACTCGAAAGCATATATATAAATATATACATACGGCTTATAAGAATAAGAGAGGAGGGATTTTCTATAGTTATACATAACTCTTATCGAGTATCCGCTTTAAAAACCAGAGACGCCACGGTTGGCACGATGTGTAATAGTGGGGTATTTTTTTTTGCATCGTATGATTTTTTTTCTGGGTAACGGGGTTGAAAACACTATAGATAGGATATATGCTAAAGATTTTGCTTGAAGCTTTCTTTTATCCTTATAAAGATAAGTTAAACTTTTTTTTTATTGCGTGATTATTTTGATCTTAATTCTTAATTAAAATTTATGTATTGATAAAATTTAAAGGTCTGCAGTTCGATAAGATTAAATTGTAAATTATGATAATCTGACGTATGTTTCATTGAAATTCAAAAAAATGTTATTCTTATAAAATTAAATTATTATTTTTTTTTATTTGTTTTTTTCATTTGATCCTTGACAGCAAGCTTATAATAAAGATAAATAGCAGGCAAACATAGCAAAGTCAATCATCATGCAATCTTAACATCAATAGCAAATAAAATAACTGAAATTATAATCAGCTAAAATAAATTGGTAATCAAATATTATTCTTCTCGCTATTAATAATTTCTAAAACACTTAAACCACGAATAATAGATCCATCTTGGTAAAAGATTAATCAAATTTAAAAAGCATAATTCAATAGAAATAGCCTTTTCTTAAGAAGAGATAAGAAAAACCTTAAGTGTGAGAAAATATCCAAGCACATCATCAAAAATAAAATTTTTTAAAATGCATTACATAACAATAATTTCTCAAGCACATATCATTCACTCAAAAAAAGAAAGAAAAAGAAAAATTATTCAACAACAAAACTCTCGATCTATCAGTTTTCAATTTTTCATCAACAAACAATGTACATTAAAAAAAAATATCTATCCTAAAGAAGAAAAGAGAGACATGCAAAGAGAAATCATTATATATCCTCTTTGCCAATATAAAAAGGAAAAGAAAAATTTTTCATTGTTCTCTTGGCATTCGAATTCGATTAAACTTACTATATACAAATTCAAAACTCTTTCTAATAACACATATAAAAAAATCAAACTTAACTCGAGGCAACAAAACGCTCTTTATATGAAAAAAAAGCGGCGTGAAAAGATAAAAAATTAAAAAATGATCTTTAAAAAGATCTTTTTTGATTTTTCTTTTCTCAAACGATTCTATGTACACACATAATGCGTCCGAACAATCGACTTTGCTTGCGCTTTTGATGTCTATTACATAGAGTAAAGGTAAAACGAATCTATGGCGTTGCATACAATGAGGTAAAAAAGAGAAGAGAAAAAAAATAAAAGTGATGAAACAAGATAGTGATATATAGAAGGCGTTAAACTGTTAAAGAAAAGAAAGGAACTCCGCATTTTAAAGGAGTGAAAATAAAACGCGTAAAGATTGACGCTCTTGATTGATGAGCTTATTTTAGTAGCTTTTAATCTAATGTTTTATTTTCAAAATAAATAGATAAATAACAACAATTACAAATCATCCATTAATTTCACATTAAACGCTTGAGTTTAAATCCTTAAAGACTCGTACGATAAATTTAAGTAAATAATAAACTATAATTAAATATAAATTTTTAGAATATATTATAAACCAGAAAAATTGAACATACAAGGTTAAAAATTATTAATAAAAATATTAAATTAATTATTAAAAACGCATCGTAAATTAAGATTAATGAAATTACCATCATTATTATTCTATATATCCCGTAGTATCAATTAAAATCAAATTTTTCCTTCAAACTTTATGTTTATTACACTTTCCCCGGCACTTAATCATCTAACGAAAAGTTAAATTGTTAAAGAAAGTCTACCCACACATGTACATCGGTTATGCTATATATGATTAAAGAAAAAAAAAACCATCATCCAATAATTTACAACTCTCGACTAAATGCGAAAACCAGAAAATCCACGGGCATGCAAATTAGTTTACTCAAGCATCATATAGCCAATATATGTCTTATAAATCATATGCACGAGGTTCGTTTCTTTGGTAAAAAAAAATGAAGAAAAAAAAATTATTTGCGGTAAAGGCTTTGGTTAATTAGTGATTCATACGTGTATGCCGTGTATAACAATAAATATCTTAACTTTCTTACATATACTGTAAATTAAACAAAACGATCTATTACAGGGGAAGAGAAATAAGCAGGGCAAAAAAGGAAGAGGAAAATTTCATCTTGTATGTTATGGCTTTTAAATAAGTATAATGTACTTAGAGCTTGAAGAAAAATAAGGAATAGTTTTCTCACATGTTAGACTTATATGTATACATATGGTGAATGAACTTGAGTACTTGAAATTGCACTGTAGAACATCATTTTTTAGAATTCAGTATATTGGATATTGGAATAATATATTTACGGAATTCGATTACTGATTTTTATTTCTTTGAAATTATGTGGTTTTCGAATGCGGATAAAGATTTCCAAAATAAATACGGATTTGTACATGAATAGGTTTGTTTAGCCAAATTTAAACAGAGATTTTCAATTTGTGAATAAACTAAATATTTCCAAAAATTTATTAAGTTTCAATGGAATTTTCAGTTATTTATTGGCTGAATTAGATATACAAGGATTTTCAATTTGCTAGTTGAAAATTGTTTTTTCAAACCTTTTCTAAAGTTAAAATTAAAAATCTTGTATTCTGAACGTGCAAATGAAAATTCAAAGGAAATACTTCATATACAACATGGTTTATCCTAGTAAAAATAATGATAAAAATACGCATTATTTGCACAATTATCATTAGCATTCTGAAACAGCAATTATCTTGTTCTTAAAACAATTATTTTATTTATATTAATTACACATTACTTTAAAATTTTAAATACAACTTACACCGGCTTATTTTTTTAAACTTATTAAGAAATTATAACTTTGCGTGCAACTTATTAAAATTGTAATAGTAAATTTTGCATAAACATAAATTTCGTACTTTCTAGAAATAATTTATACAAAATTTTCAAAACCTCGTCCATCTAAACACCCGCACATTTCGTAAACTACCGTTAAAATTCTCCTTCCCTTCTAAAAAAATATATATACATATATATACCCATAGTATCGCATATAAGAAAATTCAAATTACTCCCAACTCCGTAATCATCTTCAACAATCTTTTCTCTGTACAATCGTTTGCTTGGCTCCTTTTCGATTATTTTAATTGCACCAACAGCAGCAGCATCCAGTGCTTGCTTTAAAAAGAAAAAAAATGAAAAAAAAAAATCAAACCAACAGACGCAACTTACTTACAATGCTTTCACTGTAAGGCCTTAGCAACACAAGTACTGGCTTTGTCGAGTATTATACGCGCATCCTCTTGAACTCTTTTCTCTAATATAACGAGCGAGCTTTCGCGCCTCTTCTCACTTGCGTTTTTCCTTACAATTTTTTTTTTCATTTTTCATTTTTTCTTCTTTTTTTTTAAAAAAGAGAATGTTGTGAAAATATATTTTTAAATGTTAGAATGATAAATGAGAATCGTCTTGGAGAAATAATTAGTTTTAGCGATTATACATCCTTTTAGAAAAAAAGGGTTTTCCATATATATAAATTTTATATATAAGTCAAAAGTAATTGGTCGACGCTTGAAATTACGCGTGAAAGTTAAGCTTGTGCTCGCATTGTTTTTGCGCGTTTAAATCTTTGCTTTCATTATATGTAAGAAAAATATTTAACTTTTTTACCTATGAAATTGGTGTTAATGAGCTTAGTACATTGTCCAAGCTAATTTTTTTTCTTTATATTCTTTTTTTCGTTTTTGTATTAATATGAAAGTTTTGCTACTTTTGTCCAGCATATGTGATTAACGAGATATGAAGATAATAAGCTTTGTTCTAAATATTTTTCATGCTTTAGCAGGGTAATTATTTGCTGACGGTAAATTTAGTGTGCATATGGTATAATTTATTTCGAATTGTTACTTATAAATAAAACATTTTTTATTTAATGTTTCATAGTTACATTTTTCTTTTTATAATCTGATAGCTTTATTGCGTTGTAAATGATAGCAATGATGTCTGTAGCAAAAAAAAAGAAATTTAAATAGTATGGTTTCGATGACAGGAAATAAAGGCTATAAATTAAAATAATTGAATCGTATCAATCGTTAACAACTTATTATACGCCCAAAATTGCGAAACGATAATCAACCGTTGATTGTGTCAAACGAAACGAAGCAAAGAAACTTTCGATAAATTATCAACGACCTACGCATCAATCGACAAATTTAATCTCTCCAACTTATTTTTGATCACTCGAAAAAAAAAAATTAATTGCTAATTCGTTAATTAAACCACATTGCCTGATTAAAATGACCAATATCACTCCAAAACAAGAATCTTAAGTGCTCAAACAAACTAAATCACCCTGAAACTTGTGATCTGAAAGTCTGTCTCCTTTTTTTTAAACATGCGATTCGACCATTATTTAATTAGGCTTGCATTGTATCGATAACAGCTGTTATACTTATCTTTTTTTTCATTTTCCTTAACTTCATTGGGTAGGATGAGTAAACAATTGCATTATACCGATTTTGGAAAGAGGGGTACACCATATAACCAAATGACGCGTTTCGTCTGATTAATTTCCGGTATTGCTTTTAGGATTATATATCTTTTTATAGTCTCCTTGCACGAGAACAATCAAACTTAATTAAATGTATGTCCTTTTAATTTTAACTTATACTTATTTCAGATATAATTCGTGTATCAATTAGACGTATTAGTTTATTTATAAGTTTAAATTAATACAATTAAAGTTAAAAAGTTTTAATACATCGTCAATGTTATAAAGGACTTTTTCATTTATTTTAATAGTATTAATTTTTATTGTAATTAAATAAATAAATTTTTAAATTAAATAATAAGAAAGTGACTTTGTACAATACTTCAATTGAAAAGCAATTAAAGATAAGTTATTTCATTTGTTTTTTATTCCATACATAAACTTAAAATTTATTCTTACTTTAAGCCGAGATCTTATCCAATAACGTTAATTTATCCGTTTAGCTTTTTGAAATACAATAATTAAAATATTTCTTTTTCTATTTCATACATCCATAGATTTTTTTCAAGTTGCATTTATTCCTTGCATATATACCGCACGCGTCTGTGCGCCCTTCGAAGGTTTCGCCGGCAGCACTTTGCATTGCATCGACTTTTCTCTTCGCTGTCGCGAGAAGCCTTGCTACTGTGCAAGAAAAAAATATGAATAAAAAAAAAGAGAAACGAAGCCGCTCACGTCTAAGGGTGAACAGCCGGTACACTCGAGAACTACCACCCTTATGAACTGTATTTTTATGTTTGACTTCTTTTTTAGCTCTTTTCTCTTTATGCTTTTTTATAATCCTAAAGGCATAAGGGTTTTCTTGCATGGCTTTTTTTAAAGAAGGTATATTTCTTAAGTCATAAAAGAATAGTTGTATTTAGTATGACTATTTTTATTTTATTGATCTTGTCGTATACACAAGATGATGAGACATTAATGGGCTGGTAAATATGGCGAGTTGTAAGGTTTGATTTATTGTTTATGCAGTGAGAGTTCGTTTATGGAATAGGTTAGATTAATGCTGATTTCATCGTTCATTTTTTCTTGCTATCCCAGTAAAAGATTTAATGTAGGTTTTGTATGTAAGGCCGAAAATTTAGTGTTTTGAAGCAGGCCCGAACTTAATTTAAAAAATAACGGTGAATCTTTTGATTATAATATTATTACGGCAGTGATAAATATTTGCTATTTTGGATATTTTTTTTATTTAGTCGGCTAGTTATATTTTTCTTTAATTAAAATGATCAATTAAAAAATTTTTTAATTAGTCGGCTTGTTATATTTTTCTTTATACTTATATGATAAAAAAAATTTTCTTACTATTTTACTTAACAACTTTGCAGAATTTTGATTCTGTATGCAAGAATTTCATATTAAAAATTTAGCTTTATGTTAAAATATTTTTTTCCAATAATTCAGTTAGTAAATCCATTTAAATAAATTCGAATTATTGTTGAATTTAATGCATAAAAATTTAATTTGGCTCTCTTGAATTTAAGACTTACTTTAACGAGGGATGTTGTTATTCAATTAATAACTTTTATAAAATTCCAATTAAAATTGTAACAATGTTGAAATTTTTGGTTTGGTTTACAGAAAAATTTAAAATTGTAATAACAAGAGTAAATTTTATTTTTCGAATATACAATTTGAAAAGCTAACGTTGAAATGTATTTTTTAAAATGAAAAATAAATAACATCAATTGATTTTATAAGCAATTCATAAATTCAATTGCGAATAGCAAGTTAATTCAATACTTTAATATTAATTCCCATTGACCAATCAGCAATGCTATAAACCCACAACTTCACCCATAATCTACTTAGCAAAAGAAAATAAAAGTAGATTAAAAACATTCACCCATAGCAATCAATTTCTTGACATATAAATAAACCTCAAATATCCGTTTTATTTTACTTCCCCATTACCTTATGGGAATACGTCAAAGATCATACACACAAGCACTGTAGTAAAAAAAAAAGAAGGAAAACAAAAAACGAAATAAAAAAATTCAGAATAGATCTAAGGATTCAGGTGTATCGTTGTACATAAGGGAAAAGAAATAGGAAAAAGACTGGACACACGTTGCGTAATTAAAGTAAGATGATATTCGGCGCGCGCCGAAACGTGACCGCCTTGCCGTGCATATACACACGCTCTTTCGTTACCCCGCGTTCCTCTTATAGCGTTGTCATCATCGTCGCCATAAGTCGTTCGTATCTTTCTTTCTCTCTCTACCGCGTGAATATCGTCTTTCCTTATATATGCTGACAACTTGTAAGGGACGATGCCGGATGACAACGAGACATGATGAGCACGTGCTTATAACTTGACTTCTCTCTTTTTTTCTCTCTTGGGAAGTTCCGAAAAAAATATATATTTTCTTTTTTGCGGTGTTGGCTTTTTTTTAGTTTTAATTTCGAATTGTAAAAGAAAAATTTATGACACTGCATCGGAGTGTCCGAGAATATTATGTTTTGATAAATCAGAAAACTTTTTTTTTATTTAACGTCGCTGTATTTATGGTATCATTGCGATGCTAATTAGCAACGGAGGTTGTCAGTGTGTTTGTGAACAAAGCATATGTAACGTACAGTGGTACTTGTATCAATCGGCCGAAAGTGGGATTCGAACTCGAGACCTCGAGATTAAAAATCCATCACTCTACCGAATCAGCTTTTGACGACCTCTTTTATGAATGTATTAATATAATTGTTTTATTATTTCATAATTACTGATTATTTGAGTTAAAACCTTTTCATTATTGTTTTTAGATATTCTAAATTTATTATTTAAATTTCCAAACGAACATCGTAGATTAATTATTCTTTGAAGTTTTAATTAAGTAACCTTAAAATTAATCATTAATCCAGCACAGTTGATGATTCCCTAGAATTAATAATATATATACTTATTAAAAAAAGGAATAAAAAAATCTAAAACAATAAGTTAAATTATACTTGTATTAATTATTACACGCCAATTAACTATGGCTAAATTTATTTCTAATTAAACTTACACAATTACAAGCGCTAAAGATAATATAATCGTTCCAAATTTCCCGTTGTTTTCGAATAAATTAACCACTAACGACGTATAATGAAGCTTTCACAAAGATTTCGAATTTCAAATCTCGAATTTCAGGTTCTCGTTTCAATAAAACTAAAAAAAAATAAAAGAAGAAAAAAAAATAAATAAGAAAAAAAATCTCATGACAACTCAAATTATCTATCTAATTTTCCGGTAACTAGTTTCGTGTAAACATTTAATTAAAGCGCATTATAATAGAAAGCTTAAAGACCGAAGTTAAACGTAAGTAAAACAAAAGAGAGCTTCACCAATAATTCCCCTTAATACTTTTTAATCATTAATTCGATTCTATCCCAGCCAAAGACTTTATACTCATTTCCTAGTAAAAACTATGTACATACTAAGCTTCTTTTATATATATACCTAGTAACAACCTCGATTTATCTTTTTCAAAAGTTTACATTTAAAACGTTAAAACTACAAACACATGTCTATTTAAATTTCTTACTTGTTCAAAGAGGCGTGTCACGGAAATAATCAACTTTTATGTTGAAGAGAGGCCATCGATCGTTCTCTTTTTTTTATATATATACACTCCTCTTCTTCTTCTTCTTTAGTTTCTTTTTAAACGCATGCAAAAATTTCTATAGACTTTGAGCGCAAGCATAGAGTTCATCGACTTTAGTTCAAGTAAGCAAATCGAGCTTACACAAGCTGCCCAATTTATCTACCTTACACTGTGCACTGTGCAAGCTTCTATTGTCGGTTATAAAATGTTCTTGAGTTAGCTAGCTATACTTGCCCTTCTTTTTTATTTTTAAAGAAACTATGGTAATTCTTATACTTTTTTTTGTACCTAAGCTTAAGCTCACTTTGTAACTAGTTCGAGAGGGGTTGAGCTTTTTTTTTATTATGGATTGTGATTGACTTTTCTTTGTTCGCTTGACTCTTTATTAACCTTTTTGTTTTTATGTTTAGATTAACATTAGATATCAAGTGTGGGTCATAATGTTAAACTTAATAGAGATTTTAAATCAATTATTCTTTAATAGTCTAGATTAATAATAGGAAAATTTTAAAATCATTGCAGAAGTATTTTAAAAATTAACAATTTAATGAGTTAATTTCACATCGATAAATTTGATGTGTAAAGTCAAATTATTAATAAGTAAAGCCAATTATGATCAATAATTTCCTTGAGCTACTTAATTTTAACATTTTACTTATAGTGCGAAATTCTTGAACTTACTCTCTCAAATCCAAACTAGGTTAAAATCAAAGGAAAATGAATGAATATGTCACAATTTCTCATCGCATCATTAGAAATGTAGAATCAAAAGCACCTATTCGATAATTATTGTATACATCAATTTGATAACACAAAATCATATTTTCCCGATGATGTTAACGCTCAAGGTGAAAAAGCTCTCTCGCTTGTTCAAAATTTTTACATCGTCATTACATTTGAGCTATATTAAAGCGCTTACTTTCTCATGTACACGTAACTGTATTATTTTAATGTCTGCCCAAATCTTTTGTCCCGCACAAAAGAATTAAAAGACAAGAATGAGGCAGAGCCAGCCAATTCTGATTCAATTATTGATGTAATTATAGATAATATTTTTTTAATAAAAGAGTCCTGTAAAAGATAAATAAACGGGAGGCGTCAATTACAAATTTTTCGCAGGTTCGAGTCTCACAAAACAATGACTAACTGTTTAATAATACAATAAAAAAAAAGAAATCTGTCATGTCTAAAATATCTGCAACACGCGTCAATTTCTCCCAAAAAAAAGAAGAAAAAAAACAACAGAACGGAAGCATGACGAGCCGACTAATTGTCTTATATTGTACTTATATATCATAGTTGGAAAGATAATTAAAAATAAATTCGTGCGTATAGAGTTAGAAGAAAAAAAAGAGGAACTTTTGCGTGTTGTACAGCCGGACGTACGTCGATAATCCTGAACAATTTTCTGCTTATCTGATTTTTCGCTACTTGAAGACCGAGGGAAGAGTAAAAAAAATAAATTGTCATGTGTACGGGAACGTGACACTTTTAGTTCAATGTTCTATGGCCAATTGAAACACTTTTTTTTCTAAGTGATACTTGTAGCGGTGGTTAATTTTTAAAATATAAATGGAAAATTGAGCGAAAAAGTATTGTTAAGTTGAGTAGGTCAAATTTTATTATCACGAAAAGAAAGACCGTACAAAAGTCAAAACAAAAAGGTACTCAAATTAGATCTAATATTTTTTTTCTAATATCATTATTGCATGTTATTAAATATTTTATTACATGTAAAAAATTTAAAATACTGCATCTTTTTTTTTATGATAGTTCCGTTGATAACTCATAACTATTTAATGTTAACACAGAGCAAAAGCAATTTATGAGTATACCGTGTGCTAAGATATTTCTTCATTAGTTATCCACTTGAAGGTAGAAAATATATTCAGTGAATGTCTCTTAAATTGGCACAAATGTTATCCTATATTCATTTCTTTTATTGTACATTTCACCGAAACATTATAATTTCATATTCAACAACTGTAAAAACTGTTAATCTTATTCCCAACTGCGCTTTTTACTGCAACTATGTAACGAATAACTTCATAGATTAATGATTCTTTCCTTTAACCTCATTTTTCCTTATAGATAAAACATCCCATTCTCAATAGTCAAAATAAAAAGTAAAATTAAAGAAATATAAAAAGTCATTGAACATTCCCTAAATTAGGCTAATCGCTTTCAATTATTACAATCATTCGGACAATCGTTGTTATGTCCATGCACATATATATATAAATTGAACGGTGAAAGTATTATGTACGTATACATGCACATCTACTTTGAAAGTAAAGAGACCGGATTACGTCGATCGCATTTCACACTGGATCAGTTCATATTATAATCTTTATCTTGCTGCATTTATCCCCGGAACTTTTTAATAGGATAAGGATGATCGATCCCCTTCTTTAAAGGCACGTTTGTTTTCTTTTCATATATTTTCTTTTTTTTCAATGATTTATCAAAGAGAACGGTTGTTTCAGATTTATACTGCAGACCAAAGAAAAGGATCTTATTTTAAGCATCTCGGTATATATATATATAAAGTCAGATAAAGATAAAGCGTACGTATAGAGTGTTTTGTTTCGTTATTTTGATGAGGTGGGTTCGTTAATCTGATTTCAAGTTGTCGATGCAGCGATGACGTTTGAATGAAGGAACGGAATTTATCGGGTAGCATGGTATTAGTTGTTAAAAATCTAATGGAGAATCTGGTGTATTATATTCAAAGTAATATATTGACCTAAATATTATATAGTCAATGAATATTAGTTTTGTAAGTAAACCAATTCAAGATGAGATGCCAGAAAATATACACTGGCTTCAAACAATAATAATTAACTTTTAAGTATTGAGATTTGATGAACGATGAAAATTAGACTGAATTTATTTTAAATGAAAATACAAATAAGTTGAAGTGCAGTCAGCTTGAGCAAGTTAGGATTGAAATAATATTTGCATTTCCAAAGGTTTCTTTTTCCATTGAATCATAATCGCTACAATAATAAATCGTGCGTCATCTTGTTGCGTTAGAACAGAACTTTATGATTGTCAGTGTCTTTCATAAACTATACTGATTAAAAAAAAAATTATATCCATTACACTATTGTAATTAATAACACAAACAATTATGTATGTCGAATCATTAAATTTAAATTCTAATATTGAATAAAACAAACGAGAAAATTGAAAAAAAAGCAGCAAAAATATGCAAATACAACTTGAAGAAATTTGTTATTAAAGACGAAAAACATATTTTATCTTTGTATTACAAAGTTAATTCTTCAGCAACTTAAAGAGGCATATAATTCCTCGTAAATCTTATGGTTAAAAACCAAAAGGTCGCAATAATTCTCATCGTCCACAATCAAGTCTTGACTTCCTCTGCGCTCTCTCCTCTCACTCCGTTAAATTGATAAAAAGACTAAAAACTCGACAAAAGTAGTTACCGCCGTTATAAATCATCTCCTGCGTCTGCTAGTTACCTCCTTATAGCCTCTGCCACATCGATCGAACTTTAACAAAAAGAAAAGAAAAAACGAAAAAAGAATTAAAAAGAAACATGTCGAGTGACGCTTTTCGTAGAATTGGCAGATTATTTATTCGAAATTTTTCTTATGTGTTTGTATATACGCGACAATGTGGGAGAGAATATGTTTTGTTACTTATGTGAAGGTTAATGTGCCGTGGGAGGACTGTCGTTCATTGTTGCGTATTCAGGGGAAACCTCTTGAAAAGGTTTGATAAAATGAGAATTTACTTTTTAATTAGAAGAATTATTTACCTTCTGTTTTTTATTCAAATTTTAATGAAAATTAATAAATAATATTTAAGGAATTTTCATGTCTATACACTTTAGTTTTTACGGCTTTCATCGATAAAAGGCCATATTAAAAATAACTATTTATTTATCCATACAATTTGCATAGAAATTGTAAAGTCATTAGTTAAACTTTATAATTTGTATATGATAAATATTGGAATGAAATATAATCTATATTTTATTGCCGTGCAAATCCAGTTTGAAAATCATTTAAAAATATTATAGTGCCTTTTAATAGGCCGTTTCTTCTCGTTTTAATTTTATAATGTTGGGCCTTTTTTCAATGTGAGAAATCTGCGGTTAAAAGATTTTACTGGATTAATAAAACTTTAAGAATTATAGTTGCGTTTAATTTTAACGATTAATGAAATACTAATAGGCAAAGGAGTTATTTTAGTGTTTATAACGTTGCTTACATTGCGCACGAGCATTAATAAAGCAAGAATTCGATATTCTTTTTTTTTTCATAAATTATTAGAAGAAGCTGTATAAAAATATTTTTCCAAGAAGCCTTAATTTTTAATAATATGATTTAGATTTATGTAATTCACCGAGCACGCGACTTTATTTTATTCTTTACCAAAGAAATATCAACCTTTATTGATAAAATTATTTAGTATTTAATCCGCAACGATCAAAGCCTTAATTTTTAGTAATCAAAGTTTTAACAATTAATAATCAAAGCTTTGAATTTTTTGCTTAATTATTTTTTTTATTGCTGAATATGCCTGAATATTGAAATAAAACTGATTAAAATTGTTTATGTAATCTGATTCGTAATGCAATCTGATCATTAGATAATAAAAATCAAGCTACACCTTTCCGCTCTATAAGATTAAAAAACTACCGGTCGTCGGCTGGTGGTTAATAACTACATTCAATATTAAAATAATTATAAAACTACACGCATATATCGTTGTAATATTCTTGCTTATAGTTATATTACTCACATCCTCCTCATTAAAAGCTTCAGCCATAAAGTTGATAGCCTTTTCCCATCAACATTCTATTCTTGTGCATCTATGCAATTTTTTTTTTCTTTCTTTTTTCTTTTATTTTCTGTATGCACCATAAATTCATATTCCGTATAGTTATTGTTTTTATTGCTTTTTCTTTGCTGTTGTATTTAGTTTTAATTAAAATTTTCCTATATACATATATTTTGAAATTTTAAATATACAATTAAGATTTAATTCTTAATGTGTACGCTTATTAATTTAAGAATTATTAAAATTTCTTTGATAAAAAGCTGGTCATTTTTGTCCGTAAGACTAAAAAATTCAAAATTATAGAGAAAATTTCTTAGAATAGCTTTAAAATAAACATCCGGCTATCTAGAGATTTTGAAATTTTGATTACGCATTGTAACTATATAATCAGATAAAATAATATCCTCGATAGTTTATCATTCTCATTTTACAGAAATCACATAACTTTTCTTTCACACCACACAATTCTTCCCAATTTATCAAGAAAAAAAAAACAACGAAGTATTTTATTTTTTTACCATAAAAGAATAAACTACCAAAGCTACATGAAAAACAATAAAATTGCCCTTTACATAGTATCTTGAAAAATCTTCTGAAAATCGTCAAAAAGCTTATAGGCCATAACAATAAACGAGAACAAGTTTTACCCAGCGCATGTCTAATCAACGCACCGTACGTCTCTCTCTCTTAAAAGAATCCCGCTAAGAAAGATTCCTTCCCTTCCTTTTATTTTTTTTATGAGAACGTATGTATATTAACACTTAAAAGAAGGAAGAAGAAGGTGCATGCACATTATATTAATGGGTGTGCCTTATATGCGTATACAATGATGTGGGCTGACATACAAGAATGAGAGACGCCCGCGCGCAAAGTTCTTTATTTTTTTTTTTTTGCACATATACACAAAAATTAATTGCGACACTATATAATATGTTTGTACATAACGCCGTCTGTGTGTGCATATACGTACAACATAAAATCGAAGGACAAAGTAATTTTCATCTTTATATAGGTATATATACCTTGTATCTTAAATCTTAAAGGTGATTTTAACGGTGTTAGAAAGTTGACAGATTGCTCCAAGATTTATTGGATGTTTTCAAGACTGGATTTATAGTTCTTATATGTTGGCTTATGTATGATCTTATTAATTAGCTCTGAGTACGTTTTGTTAAACTTGTTAATTTTTATATGTTGCTGAGAAATTTTATCAAATTTACTATTTTTTACTATTTTTTACTATTTTGTGATGTATGATGTCTAAAATTTTATTTTTAAACTTGTAAATCATAATTTATTGATTCGTATAATATTATGCGAGAATCGAATGTTTTTGCGTGTACAAACGTAATGAATACGTTTAAAATTTGAATAAATTTTTGTTTATATTTTACATTTAAATAGTTGAGAATTCAAATAAATCATAAAAGTCCTTTATTATCAACATCCTTATAAAAAATAACATAAAAGCAAATATAAAACTAAATCAAGATTAATAAAACTTTATAAAATAATCAGGCCAAAACAAAAAGAAAAAATAAACGAGCTTTAATTACAAAATTATGCGTCTTCCTCGTGCATCTCATTCAAAAAGTGACTAAGAAAATCAAGTCTAGCCTAAATGCTTATGCAAATGCATTTGTCTGACAAAAATAATTTTGCATTCCATTAAATTATCAAACAAATCCCAACCAGGAAGTAACGGCGAAGAAAATAATTAAAGCCTATATCATAATGAAAAAAAAAAGAAAAAAAAATTAAATTCTTTATTTATATAACAAGAACTACAGGACCTCTTCTATTATCCGTGAAGCGCTACATCCTGTTCCTGTCCCAATTCTATTCACTGTCATGCGAGTATATATATATAATATACACGTATACAGGTGTTTTCTTATTCAAAAAGTCTTTCTTGCATATCCTTATACCATTCCTTCTTCTTTAGGTATTTATAGTCAGCAATTACCCTAATTTCAAGCTCGCGCGCGTCTCAGCGCTTCTATAAGCATACTATGGGCAAATGGGTATAATAAACGATTATGCATCGAACAAATCAAAGGTTATATATCTTTTATTTCTTTTCTTTTCTTTGTGTGCAATCGCTGTAATCGTTATTTCTTTTTTTATTTTTCTGTGTCACCACTGATGATATTCTATAACAAATAATAATAATACAAATGTCTATGATATGTTGTACGTTAAAGAAATTGAATCGATAAAAAAAAGATAAAGGGTCGTATCAACAATGTCGATGGTGGTACGACCTTATTCTTTTTTTTCTTTCTTTTTTTTCGTTGATTTAAAGCATCAACGACACGAAAACGTCGTTAAGATGACGGAATGTCTTTTCTGTATTTTTTTTTGTTTTGTCCTATTTCAAGAAAATATAGAAAATTAAGAATGCATGATGTATTATCATTGGATTTTTTTTGTATGTATAAATTGTTAAAGCTTTATAAACTGTTAAAGGATTCGCGTGCACACGAGACGAAAAAGATAAACGATTGCTCGTTTCATTATCATAAACATTTGTTGTTTTATGTTTTTATGGTTAATCGAAGAAACTAAATGCTAGTCAATTAATTATTTTAAACAAAACAATTTCGGAAGAACTATTAAGAATAATTAGTTGTACTTTAATTTAAAAGGAAAATTAAATGAAATAACAATCTAAAAATATTTTATAATGATGATCTAGACCTATTGAGTTCTCAATGATAGTTTACAATTATTTTTAACATAATTAGTTTAATTTATTTTTTGTGTAAGCCAAAATTAATCCTAATTTAAACATCACAAATATGAGATCTTAATGTGTGTCAAAATTTTATTGACATACCATTAAAGATCTTACATCCAATAACAAGATAAAATGTACAGGAAATCAATCATCTGCAACGATTTTAACTATTTTGCACCTAAACTTTTCGCATCATCGTCATTATTTTAACAATTATATTACGTAAGCATTGATAAAAAACCAAATAACAAAAAAAAATAGTAAAAGTCAAGCGACGAATTGAAATCCATCTGACTGACATTGAAACCGCACATTGTGTACTTGGATTATAATAACTTTATAAAGAGTGACTTGTTCAAAATACTTCAATATATATATGTGATGATGAGAATGTCTTGTAATGATTTTTCTATATCTTTATTAAATATATATATGTATACCCGGTATAAGAATGTTAACTCAACCATGACCATCGTGTATAGCAACAGCTCTCTTAAACTATAAGATTTCATCTGAATTTTTTTAAATCAAATACGCTTGGCTGATTTTATAGATATATCTTCTTAAATTCTACTGCAAAAGGTATAAAAGATGTGCAGGGGATTTGCAAAATCGATTGTTTTAAAATGACTTTGCTAAAATTTTTGGGAAACGGGACTCTTTTTTTGATTGGGTGGATCAGAAAAGAGAGATTTATGTTTTTGATTGCAATTGAATTTTTTATATTTTTTGTTTGCGCTTGACAGTGAAGAATAATTGGATTGAAGTATTGTTTGTGAAAATTTTGTTGAAATTAAATTTCGTTTACAATGTTATTTTTTTTATTAGAAAAACAATTTATTGAAAAATGTCTGAAAAATTTTAAAAAATGCAAAAAATTTTTTCAATTGATTTAATAAAAATATTTTAATTTTTTTAAGAGTTAAAAAGTCTTATTCATTACTAAAATTTAATAATTCAAGATTTTTCTTAAAAGTAAATAAAAATCTTTAAAATAGCATGTACATTTCATATTTCACATTTGATCTTTCTACATAAACACAAATTTCATCGAAGAGTACAACTATTCAATCAGTGTTCGAACAATAAAAAAAAGACAAGCTTTAATAAAAAAGTACAAGAAAGAAAGGAATAAAAATAAAAGGAAAAAAACAAAATTTTAACCGTTAAGAAGCAAAAGAAAGCAAACGAAAGGTTTTATGCTCTTTGCAAGCCACGATTATTTATAGAGGCGTCGAAGAAATTCCTTCAGCTGATGTTGCCCAGCGCAGTGCCAAGGCTTTAAGAATAATTTTTTTTTTTACTTTCTTTCTTTCTTTTATACTACCTATCCTGATGTTATATACATCAGAAAGAAGGCCTCTGGTTTTGCTGTTAAGTCAGCAAAGAGAAGAGAGAAAAGCCAAGGTATTATTTTACCCCAACGGCTGTTTTGTACAATATAGAAGTTTTACAGACTTGACCATCTTTAATATTTATTTTGTTCGGACGAGATCACTTTTTAACTAGAGTTCTTACGGGATTTCACTTTTTTTTACTTTTTTTTTTTTTAAATCAGGAATTACCGAAGTAGGAAGTGAAATTTTTTATTTTCTTCGAGGTGGAGTTTTATGAAATTTTAAAACTTTATGTATTGTTATTAAAATGAGATTTACGTGCTTTGCTTTGAATTTATTAAAAAATTAATTGACATAACTATGTTTCATAAATGTAACCCCATCTTTATTAAATATAAAAACATTTTTATCAATAACATAACTACAATTTGAATGATAAAGCGATATAACTTTATCATAATTTTCATAGTATGCTTCCTTAAACATTGTCTATTAGCTCAGGAAATGACAAATGCATGAAATTTCCCAGTATCAAATTATGAATAAAATTTTTAAAATTCAGTATAATATTATTTACTATAAAAGGTTATATACTATCTCATAAAGTATCCCAATCACAGGAAAATCATTGGCTTTCCTCTGATGTTTGTTCTGCTTTTGCGGTCGCGGTTGTTGCTTCCGGTCCAGCACTAGCAAGCAAGTTTGAGATAAAAATTATTATATCAGCTCCTTTACATTTTGCCTTGCCGCTCATGTGTAAACCAAATAATTATGTATAATAATAATAAATAAAAGAAAAGAGACAAAGGATGAAACAATAGTAAAGGGGAGGAGGTTATCAATGTTGTAATTACGTCTTGCATAATTTATTACATGTTTTTAACAAAGTGTTTTAGTAGATAATGTAAATATATTAAATAATTTTTTGCATTAATTTTTTTTATTAAGATTCAAAGACATTGGCCTTGATTTGAGAAAAGTGGAAGTCTATGTAACTTGAAGATAACATTCGGATCTGGATCTTTTGTCTTTTATCAAAATTTTATAAAATATCGTAGTTTTAAAATTTAATATTTTTCAATAGTAAGAATAAAATGTTTTTAAAGTGCATTAATAATATCTACTTGAAGTAAAAATCTTGCTTAAGTTTGTACTTGGTAACGTGCTTTAATAATTAAAATCGTTTCAAGGTGGAGGCTTATAAGTTAATAGAATTGTGTCTTGTCAATATACAATATCGCGAATATTATAACAATGTTTTAGCCGTCAAACTATTACCTTGTTCTACCCCACTATATTGCCTTGGAAGTTTATCAATTTTTATTCTACCGATCTTGAAATAACTTTTCTTTAATTTTAGTAATGTTTAAAGTATCATTGAAAACAGTTTCTTTTTTTAAATTCGCCTATTATTATCGTTGAAACTAATTTTTATTTTTATTTAACATCACTTTTTTTGTATGTAAGGTACAATATTAATATATAAATATAAAATTATCAAAAAATTTTAGATTTTTCATGAAATAATCTAATTATAAAAACATTAAAATTTATTTTACTTTATATTCTACATTAAAAGATAAAGAAAATAATTAAAATTTGCAATCTCTTTTTTAATTTAGCTCTATGACTAATATTCAACCCTTTCATCAAAATTTTACAAAGCACCAAAAAAAACAATCCTAAAACAAAAACTCTGTTCACCCTCTTCCAAATCTTTGCAAAAAAAAATAAAGAAAATGAACATAAAAATCTCTTTGATCCATTTTACACGGATAACAAATCCTTATACACGCATGAGTATACACACAACATTATACATGTAAAAAAAAGGGAGAGAGAAAAGAAAAACTTCCGCTAATTGTGGCGTCCCCGCGTATAGTTAATTGAAATCGTTAACGTTCACCTAATGAACGTCTTTGGCACGTGTGCGTGCGTGCCTTACGCATAATTGGAGATACTCAAAAAAAAGAGACGAAAAAAATGCCTAGAAGGGGTAGTATTAGAACATATACACGCATGAGTATAGAATAATCCTTTATGCTTTCGCGTAAGGGACTTGAAAAAGTGACTTTTTTGATTGCACATTGTAAGAGAACACAAGCCATGTTAGGGTGCTCTGCAAATGTTTTTTCTTTTTTAAAAAAAAATGTAAAAATATGTTATAAAAAAATTACTAAAATATTTATTAATAAATTTTTATTTCTTGTATATTTAATAATGAATTCGTTTATTTTATATCTATAACTGGATATTGCGGTTAAAAAAATGTTAATATCATTTATATTTTTCCTTGACATGTATTTTTAAACATTTTATTTAGAACAAATGCATATGTATTAGAATATCTAGGTATATATAACATTAGTCACACTTTCCACGTTAAAGATAATTTAACTAATCTTATAGTAAATAAATAAAAAATTAACATACATGCATTAAATAATAGCATAAAATTGTACAAAACAATTATGAGAAAATAAATGATTCCGTCATAAATACAAGGCACAATCCTTTTACTTTTTTTGGGCATCAACATATTTCTTAGACAGTTATTTCTTTTTTCTTTTTTTTTTAAGTTCCTGTAAAGAAAAGGTTTATTTACATAATTCATGAGCAAGGCTTCCGTTTGTCGTATCATTGTAACATATATAATACACCGTCACTTTAAAAGAAAAGTAAACATAATGTGCGTATATAAACAAGTTCTTATTTGTAAGAGATCTTTTTCTTTGGTAACACTTATACGCGATCATAATTCAGTCTGACATATTGAGACAAACAATGTAAAAAATAAATGATATATTCATTAGTAAAATTTATACATTTTAGTTATAATTATTAAAGGAATGAGAGTTACAACTTCAATTTGACTTTTTGTGGTGAATAAGAAATATTTTATCAAAATTTATAAAAATTTGATTGAATATTATGAAAAAAGTTTTTTATATTATTATCAATATTAGTTTTTAATTTATTTAGGAATTTCCAAACTAAAGAATTTTTATCTTCTAAATCAAATATTTCAATGATTCAATTAAAAAAAATAATTCCATTTCTTTAAATTTAAAAATAAATTTCTAATAAAAACTATGAATATTGTTTTTAGGGTATTGAAACCCCCAGGCGGTGGTAGCAGTGACATCTTTGGCTCAACAGGCGAAGTTGACAGTCCACGTCGCGTGAAGCAATCATTCAATCAATCGACTCTTGGTTCAAATTTCTTCAGCAATGCAGATAAAACAACAGGATCATCGGCAACAACAACCCCATCAACGCCACAATCAAACGGCAGCAGCGCACCAGAGACACCGCGCAGCAATAAGCCCGGTAATGATTCATACAAAAGATTGTTTGGTCCACCTGATGCCCCACCACCCTCAACTCCAAATTCAAAAAATCACATGCGAAGCAATATTACACTGAGCAGTAGCAGTGCAAGCAGCACAGAGCCTAGCTCACCAGCTAAATGTAATGGTGATAAAATTATTACTAATGGACAAAATAATGGCCATATAACTAATGGTAATGGATACCATCACAACGATGTTATTGGTACGTATCTTTGGTTTGCTTCTAAATCTCTTCCAGTAATTCGTTCTATTAACAGATGACACTTTATTGGGAGCTTATCATCATATATCATGGGTATGATTAAGCTCCTAAGCTATAGCTGCTATAAGCACGTATATACTAAGATTTGCTCTATTGTTTTTTTTTCTTTTTTTTTTAAATGTTTCGATCGTCGAAAGTAATGGTTTTAATGGGCTTTTATTGCAACGCCAGAATATTTCTTCATTGTCTCATAAATTATATCATCTGTCAAGTTTTATAAATTAATTATCACTGTTATTTATTGAAATCTTACTTTTTTGTAAATAACGATTTTATATTATCTCAATCAAATTCACAATAGTTTTGTTTCATCTTATTTTACGCACTCAACTGAAAATTCACAAAATAATTTACGTGTTTTTGTAAGATACTCAACAATTTATGATATTAATCACTAATTTGTCAAAAATTTTCATCACTTCATTATTCTGGCGTTGATTTCTTTATTTCACGCAAATTATGGCACACTTTATTTGAAAATGTTTGTCCTGGACTATGTAATATTAATAACAACAATAGATTGAAATATAACCTTTAAATTATCTTTATCTTAACTTAATACTAATGTAATTTTAACAATGCGTATCAATAGAAAGATCTATTATTGTTTTATTATTTATCATAGTCCTAATTAATTAAAAGTAAAATTTGTATATAGATTGTTTTTTAAAGTACAGAAGAAATTTTCACGTAATTAGTTTTCTTTATTAAATTTAATAAACTGTAATTTAATTGTTTGCAAAATTAAAAGTTTTGTCAAGGATATTGTTGATACTTTCAAGTAGGAATTTTAAGTTGATTTGCATGCTTAAAAGATATTTACAATAAAATTTAAAAAGTAAGAAAAAAAATAAAAATTTATTAAGTAATGCGTTAAGTATTATTAGCTATTTGCAAAATTAAAGCAGTTTTGGTTTTTGTATTACAAATAAAAAGTTGTAGTTAGAGAATAAAATTTTTTCTGTGCAACAATCTGTAAAAAGTAATTATTGTTGATCAAGTTTTAATGTAGCACAAATGTAAATAACATAAGTGATTGTTTGAAATCGTCGATCGAATCGTTATTTTGAAATATGTGTCAACAACTCACTTTAAAAAAAAAAATGCAAAATTTATTAAAAAAAAAATCACAAATTGTTTTAGTTTAGTTCTAAATTTATATGTTAAAATAAAATTTTGTAAATATTTAATTAATCAAATAATTCTTTCGAAATTGCACTGTTCACAAGCAGCATTTAGGAGAATCAAGCGATTTCGTAAGTTTTCAGCGAGTACAAAATTACTGATTTAGAGACAACACTCAATTTATTATTTTTTATTTTTTTTTTAATCCTATTTTCATTGGTGAAAATTCATGTTCTTTCATAAAAGTTTTATCATTTATCAATTAGTACATTATCAATTATCACGCAAAATGACTTTTTATTTGAAAAAAAAAATTAGAAAATAATTTTATTTTAATCGAATTGATTTTTTTAAATCATTAGTTATTATTTTGTGTAGAATCAAATCAGAATCAATTTTTTTAGTATCACTTTATAAAAAAAAATATTATTTCTAGAAATGCACATATTTTGAGTTAGTTGACCATTTTTCTGCTGAATTTAGTTTTAAGTTAATCACTATTAATTTATTTACGTTAACCTATACAAATATCGCTAAAAATGTGTTTATAACCGTTTGTTTCAACTATAATGTTCAAAAAATAAAACGTTATTTATGCATTTTTAAAATACGGAGATAATTTTTAAATAAAAATTGCCGTAACTATTATGTTAATCTTAAGACATAGTGTCACTATTGAAAATATCATGTATATATTTGTAGACAACTTCTATCCGAAAACATAAATTTAGTTTTGCGATCACATGACATTACAGAAAAATCATTGGCAACTATGATAATTTTTATTGAAAAATTATTTCCATGTACACGTGGCTTATTTTTATGCACACTTTTTTATGTTTCACTTGATAATATACTTTCTGTTAACTACTTCATTACTTAAACACTATTCACATTAATGACAAATGTTGACGAAAATTCAATCAAGTACAATATTTATTTATTTGTTTTATTAGCGTACAATATATGGTTATTGAAAATTTTGATGGTAAAAATTTATAAGCACATTTAGATTTTTTTTCCATCCTTCATTTATGAATTATTATTTGAAAATATTGTAATATATAAAATACTTTTGTTATATTTTTATGGAATTTTTGATTCTATGTTAAACGTAAATTACAAATGTGTTTTTCACATGCTTATTTTCATAAATATGTAAAATATTTCATGTCAATTTACAATTCCCAACATTTGTCATTAAATACGGAGACAATCCTTGCATGTCGCACGATCACTTCCATGAAAAATCCTGGGTTCTCTCACTCTCATATCTTCACCGGGGCCATAACATTCTTCTTTTTTTCTTGTTTTTTTTTCGTTATTTCAATTTCTAGGCTGTACAGTTATTCAACTTTGTATATAAAAAAGTTACTCTTAACACGTGTATATGTACAAACTCTTAAAAACGTTGAAACAAAAAAAATTGAAATATTTATAATAAAACTGGTACTAAAATGTATTTATTTAAATTAAAAAAAATATTTTACTTGTAAAATAGTCTGATTTTACTAAAACAATAATTTACTTTTTGTGCATATATACGTAAATCGAAGATAGACATTTAGTAGTAAATAATACGTATAGAAAAGAAAATAGAAAGAATTTCAATGTATTTCTTCCAAAGTAAAATCATTAAATAATCAAAAAACAACGAGGAATCTTGTTAGCGCATATCGAAGGTTACATATATCGGATTTAACGTGTAAAATAAAACTAAACGAAATAATTTCCGTGTTGTCGATAAACAAGTTGTTAATGTTTTGTACGTTATAGCTTACACTATCATTAAGTATATCAAATTCTGACAAGTTTATATATGCACGAAGCCACTAAATGTCTATACTTTCGAATATTGTACAGCCGATATATAGTCATTTTCAGAAAGAAAAAAAAATTCAAACAGGAAGAGGTTGTTCGATCATCAAAAAAAAGTAACATTGTGCTTAGAAAATCTTTGATAATAAAATTTAACATTTAACTATTTTTGTTTTGGATGAAAATAAGCATTGAGTTTGATTAAAAAAGTTTAATTTGTTTGACGTTAAATCAATAACCGCAGTTTTATGTATCTGCAACTTTTTTTTATTTGTTCTTGACTGCAGTCAAAAAGTTTAAAACCTATTTTATAGATAAGAAATGCTCAAAAGTAATGTTATTGATTATAAATAATTTAGAGGACAGTAAACAAATAAATTTTTTTATTTGTATTTTATGTATTCTGAATAAATTTTAAAACAATTCTGTTTCCATTCCATCGAATTTAAAAATTAATCAGCTAAGATTTTCTAAATTTAGACTTGGATACAAAATTAAATTTGCTAATTTTTTTTATAAATGAAATTAGATATTTAAAAAAAAATGTTCTTCAACTTTTAAGGGGACGCTGTATCTCTCTATCCTTTTCTAATTGAAAAATGTAAGTTTTTTGAAAATCTAGTGATTATTGATAGAAATTAAAGGTTGTCCGCTACTTGTTTAGTAAAAAGTAATATTTTCTCTGATGAGGACCAATTAATTTTGTTGCTTTTTTTTCAAGTAAAGTTTGACATACTTACAAAATCCTAAGTAAGGCTAGAGAATACGTTATTTAAGTATGTCAAACTTTACTTGAAAAAAAAGCAACAAAATTAGTTGGTCCTCATCAGAGAAAATATTAATTTTTACTAAACAAGTAGCGGACAACCCTTAATTTCTATCAATAATAACTAGTTTTCCCAAAAATTTACATTTTTTAATTAGAAAAGGATAGAGAGATACAGCGTCCTCTTAATCACCAATATTTTTTTGGTGTATTATTTAAAATTTAATATTTAATCAATAAGAAAAAGAAATGTACTGAATTTAAAATTTAAAATTAGCTCTTTCTTCTTATTTCTACTTATGAAAGGAATTTTCTATACTAGAAAAATTGCATCAAATTGAAAGTCACCATTAGAAATCAAAATGTATCTAAGTTTCAATCATTAATAGCAACAGCCTCTTTTCCTATTTACACAATAAAGAAAAACACAATTAAATCATATTATATGTATATATGTAAAAAAAAAGAAATCTTCAACAATATGTATTGTTTAATCTGTATGTTGCCTCGGTGGCGGAAACCTACACCATCCTTTGTCAACCCATGTTGTGTACTGCTCTATCTCTCTGTGCCTGCCAATTCCTAATTAACACTGAACTCCAAAAAAAACTATAAATACAAAAAAAAAAACAAATCTCGCTCGCTCGCTCACGCTAAATTAACCAAAACAAAAAAAAAAACAAACAAACGCGCAATATCGGGCCACTGCAGGAGGATCATCCTGCATGCCACGCAACCCGGTCACCGGAGATGGCGTTGACGTTAAGCCTCATGCGTCGAGGCGCATCGTACGCAGGAGCAGAGGTAAATCCAGAATATTTAAAAAATAAATATTCATTCCTTTTTTCCTTTATCCTTATCCTCAATATATTTTTCTTAGGTTCCTTTTTCCGTTTCTTCTTTTTTTTTATTATTAATTTTGTTTATTTTCAGATTATATTCTTCTCTTTTTGGTATTTATTTATGATTATTTCTTTTCAGATTTTTTTTTTGATTTGTGAAAGTGAAAATTGTGTGGATTTGTGTGTTCTTTTTTTTATATTTAGGAGCTTTCATCAATTTTTTTTTATTTTATACAATTATGAAAAAGAATCAGCTCATCTCTATAATATTCCTTAGATTCTATATAAAAAAAAGAAAATTATTACTAAATTTCTTATTATTATTGCTGAATATGTTTATATTTAATTAACCATTATAATTATAATTCTTATTATTACTATTACATTGAATTTTATTTATACCATAAATATCAATCTAATTCATTAGACTTAAATAATTTCAGTTGATAAAAAGTAAAAATTAATTTTTGAGAAAACCTTAATTTTTATACAAGCTATTTTCATTGCGTTATTGCAGCATTTATTAATTGTGTAATTGCGTTAAAATCTTGTTAATTTTTTAGTTTTCTTTTTTTCGTTATAAAAGATGCATGAATATTTTTTTAATAATTATTTAAGAGTTAAGTTTTGCATGGTGTTGAAGTTTTTTTTAATGTTCTAAGTAAATTATTTATTGGACTTTCCTCATAGGTAAGAACTTAGCCTTTCGAAGACATCTTATATTTCTGAAACATAAAAAAACAATAGTCAAACTCAATTCTGAATTCAATATCTATCTTTCTTTTTCATCGAATTCAAAATTGTGTTTGAAAACATTGTAAACTCGATTATCATATTTTCAAAATATATAATTATATGATTAAATATGAAAAATGGCATACAATATTTTTGTCTATTTGTACTTTAAAGAAATTAAAATAATTATTAATCATTAGGAAAATTGGAATATTCAGTGACAAAATTTTATTGTTTGTCATTTTTACAATAGAATAGGATTTATTATTTTAAAAGGATATTGGATTTGTTGTCGTGACTTAATAGATTTTAAAATACAAATAATATTTAATGATTATTATTTTTCAATTTCATGTCAAAAAAAAATTATTCAAATAAATAAAAACTATATTTATTTTTATTAAAATTTAAAATTATTTTGTAGATGAGTTCTGAAAAAAAATATAATTTTATTTAATTAAATGCGATAAATCCAGTATTTATAAAATAAAAAAATAGTAATCATCAGATTAAAATTATACTTATTATCGAATATTCTTTCTATAGATGGGAATCCAGTAACGGGTGCAGGTTACGAATCAGCTCAGCAAAATGGTAATATCAGTGGAGCTGCATCAAGCGCTGGCAGTGAAAAATCAAGCACGGATTCATCTCCAAGCGTTGGAGCAGGACCAACCAGACTAAAGAATCGCGTACCACCAGGCGGCTTTTCGTCTGGTCTTTGGTAAAGAGTTTAAACCAAACCATCCAGCCGCAGCAACAACAGCAAACAAGCAACAACAACAAGAACCCCCTTTTAATTGCGATGGACCGAAAGGAAGCAGCAAATTTTCAACATTGGTTCCCTTGATAATACTTTTTTTTTTATTTTTTAGCCCCTATACTCACATCGTGAAGTATTATTTTTTTCTTTTTAGAATGTATGCGTTAGGAGTGTTTCCCTTTAGAGAAAGGAAAAAAAAATGTTTTTGTGTTTATCTTTTTTCATTACGTTATTGGTTTGTGTATTTCTACTTTTGAATTATTTGCGAACAAAAGAAATGAATTATAATTGACTATTTTTTTTTAAGTAAATGAGATACAAGTAGACACACAAATAAAAACGATTGATTTTTCTTTTTTGTATTAAAAATGCAGTTTTCATTCCCTTTCTCTTTCTTTTTTTTATATTGTTAGTCAAAATTTTATGCTTCTTTTTTTTATACACGCGTAGTTTCGGTCCTTAGATGAATTTGTCACCTTTTATCTTTTTTTTCCTATATATTCAAAATGAACCAAAAAAACTGAGTAAATAACATGACAAGAATAAAAAAAAATTAAATATTCTTGAATTAAATATATAATAAATGTATCCTATAATGGAAGAAATGATATAAGTAATTATACTCTTTCAATTTAAAAAACAAGCTGTATATCTATATATCGATTATGACGTGACATATTTACGGACTTAATGTCAACATATAACAAATGAAAAAATTTTTAGATTACGTCTTAATATAGAAACAGTTAAAAAAGGAGGAAATTTAATTGAGAAATAAAAAAAAATGAAATTGTATATTTATAGAATTCTATCTGTAATTTTTCTTTATTGAGAGAAAATTTATTAATAAAAAAAGTGCACCGTATAGAAAAAAAAACCATCAGTCAAGGAAAAGTGCTTTCTTAATCTCCGTGCCTTTTAACACTAATATTATTATTATTATAATTAATTATTACTATCATAATTATTATTAATCAATTAATTATTACAGTCATTTATCGTGTAGTTTCACTGATTACTCGATAATTAAATGTTTATTCAATTCTATAGAAAACGAAAGAGACATGAACGAAAAAAAGATATGTAAGATCATATGATATAACATTTCTCAATATTGAAAAAAAGCTATATAGCGTACATTTTATACTCATCGACGTCATTTATTATTATCATTATTAGTGTCGCTATAAGATTATCATTCATTGTAAAATCAATCGATTTTTTTTTCTATATTTATCGAATATAATTTATCAAAATCCATGCAAGTCACGATAGATGAAAAATTATTTTTATCGATTCGTTGATACATTACTTTTTTATTTTTTATTTCTGTAACTTTTTATTTTGGCTTTTATGTAGTAAAACTGGGCGAATGCACAATGCATTTTACCAATATTTATTTCACCGCGAAAATCTAATCTTATGTAACTATATCACGCTGAGAATATCCAGCACGCCTACGTTTTTTTTTCTTTTACATCAATCGTAAATATATTATACTTACATTTTTAGCCACCTACAGAAAAGTTGCAGTTTCTACATTTTCCTTGAGCTTTTTACTTTTTCGGATGAAATAGAGACGAATAAAACACAAATATCTACGCAATTGTCTTTCGTGTGCGTAAAAGCTATTACGTGCTTTATTTGTACATCGTGTTTCGTCACATTACTCGTGAATAGCCTTTTTGTACTATGGTATTGATAAATAAAAAAATTTTGTAAGCTATAAGATTCCTTAGTTTTCTTTTATTTTTATTTTCCTCATCTCTTTTCCTATTCCAATACATTTTTCATTTAACATCATTAAATTTCTTTTTATATTTTTAAAATTTTGTAGATTAAATCATAGTACGGAATTCATTTAATTAGGTTTCATCTATTTCAAAATAAATTTTTAAAAATTATATAGTTGATCAAAATATTTATGTGATAATCATCAATTTTTTCTTTAATAAGTTTTTTATTCATTCGTGAAAAAATAAAAATTTTAATTATGAACTATAAGTATTTTGAGTTTTAAATGATAATTGTAATTTACTTTTTTTCCTTGGATAAAAGGTATAAATAATAAACATTTTTAGAAAAGTCTAAATGTATGTTGTTTATTTAACAAATAATGATTTATAATTGGTTAACAGAAAACTATTAACATAAATGGCACTTAAAATACTAACATGATCTTATAAATACGTAAGTTGGACGATGGAAAATATGATATTCAAGAGAGTAAATTCAAGTATACATTTGTAATACTGGTTGCATCAAGCAATTTTTTTTTCAATTAAATATACAATCACGTACACTAATATATTTTAAACATGAAATAAGGTAACGAGAGAAATAAGGTACAATCACAAAAATTTTATAAAATAAATCAAACTTAATATACAACTAAAAATTTGAAAGAAAATTTTTACTTTGTTTGAGTAACGATTTAACGGAAGAATTATTTTCTTTTTTGAAAAGCGCAGTAAAAGCGTGTCGGAGATTTACTTCAACTTCTAATTTTGTTGCAATTTCTTGAGCTCGTTTAGTAATTTTAGCTGGTATACCAGCTAACCTTGCAGCGTTAAAACCGTAAGACTTTGGACAAGCGCCTTCACTAAGTTTATATAAGAAAGTCACATTTTCTTCACTTACTTTGTCATCATCTTCATTTTCTACCATGCAGGCCTATTAAAAAATAAAAAAAAATAATTTATAATGCAAAAACTTAATTAAAAAACGAAATAATTATTAAACTAACTAGATTATAATGTTATATTTAAAAAATATTTTATTTTTAAAAAACGTTTTCAATAAACTATTAAAAATTAATGCAAAATATAATTGAACTTACCATATGAGCAAGTGTGACATTATCGTTAGTCTTATAATCTTCTACGAGAGAATGATAATGGGTTGAGAAAAGAGTCCTACATTTTATTTTTGTAAGAGCTTCTACTACAGATGCAGCAATAGCAGTTCCATCATAAGTTGATGTACCACGACCTAAAATAAAAATGATTATTTAATTGAATGATGGCAATAAAATTGTTAAATTTACGTGACAGATAATTTTTTTTACCTAATTCATCCAAAAGTACTAAAGAGTATTTTGTAGCATGTTGAAGAATAGCAGCAGTTTCACTTAACTCTACTAAGAATGTACTTTGTCCTGCCATAATATCATCGTTAGCTCCCAATCGAGTGAAAATACGATCAACTACAGTCAATTTACAGCTACTGGCTGGTACATGACATCCCTAATAAAAATAAACAAATTAAAAAATTTAATAATGATTTAATCAATTTTAGTTTAATTTTGATATAAAGAATTTTCTCTTTATTAATAATAATTTAATTATGATTATTAATTGAATATTTTATAATTAAAATACGTACAATTTGTGACATGATAGTGATGAGGCCGACTTGTCGCATCAATGTTGATTTACCTCCCATGTTCGGTCCAGTTAAAATCATCAATGGAGCCGTTCCACCTGATGCAATAAGAGTATCATTTGGAATGAAATTATCAGAAACAATGCATGGATGTACCCCATCTCTTATTTCAATGTGAATCTAAAAAAAATATTGTTAACTTTAAACTGCATTAATACTAATAAATATTGTTATTATTAAAATAAAATTTATTATTACATCTTCATTATCTGTGTCATCGTAAATTGTCGGAATACAAGTATCGCAGCTTTTAGCATATTCTGCCAAAGATATTAAACAATCTAATACTGCTATATTGTAGGTGGCATTACTCCACTTATCATAATGCTCACTAAATTTAGCAAAGATTTTTCTATTACTGTCCTTTAAAACTTTATCTTTTTGTTCTTCAGCAGCAATTTGTCTTGCGAGAAGTTCCTATTAATATCATAAATATATATATAATATATTTCTTTTTTCAAATTCTATGAAAAAAATTAACAAACCTTTGCTTCAGCAGTAAAATATCGTTTAAATCCTTTTCTCGAACCTTGCAATTCATAACCACTCCCAACTTTTTTTATTTGACTTTCTGGAACTTCAATTTGATATCTTTTACGATCAGCACCACAAAATTTAATCGCAACACCAAAATGTTTTTGTTGTTTCTGTAAATAAGTATTTAGATCTTTCTTAATTTCAGCGAGGTCTAATAATACGGCATCGTAATCTCTATCGACGCCGTGTTTAGGTACGATAAAACCTTCTTTCTTAGCCTCTTCATGATCAAAAGCATTCTAAAAAATAAAACATTATTAAATAAAATATGAACAATTGGAAAAAAATAGGATTAGATTATTTACATTAAAGTGGTCCAAAGTATCTTGCAGTTCTGGAAAATCACCTTCTGGTTCCAATTTCGTACATTTATTAATTAACGAATTTTTAAAATCTAAAATAAAATAAAATATAACATTAAAATATTTCAAAAATATATGTTTGAATTGTTATATATACCTTTGAAATTTTCAATAATATTTAAAATATCAGCAAAACCATTTAATGTAGTAATAAATTCCACGATTGTTCTTTTAGTGTATGTCGGACCTTCAAACATTATAGCACGTCCGTCTGGATGATTACGCAATTTTGCTGCATTTCCTTGTGCATGAATTCTTTAAATTTGTAAACAACAATAGATTTAAAAAATATTTATTTGATAACTTTGAAATAATATATATATACATAAATTAATCTTACTTGCTTAATAGTCGTTCGAGATCTGGTAAACGGCCTAGTTTACTTCGAACTTTTTCAACTATATCTGGATTATCTAATAATTCTGTTATAGCGTCTTGCCGTTCAACTATGACAGATTTACGACAAGACGGTCTGCAAATCCATTCTCGTATTAATCTGGAAACATATATTTTTTTATTGCTTTTATATAAAAAAATCTAAATCTAAAGTTAAAATTTAATTACCTTTTACCAAATGCAGTGCAACAATTGTCTAGTGTTTTAATTAAAGATCCATCAGTACCAAGAATCCTCAAATTATTTATAGTGATAGCATCCAACACCATGTTATGTGCAAATTTAGTCTCACTTTTTGAATCATCATCAGAAGAAAAATCTGGAGGAATATAAGTTTTGAATCGACGTTGAGCAAGTAATTGATGATCTAGTTGATATTCTCTAAGTAGATATACACATCCACCCAAAGCAGTTACTGCAAGTTCTTTTTCTTCTGATGGAGTTAATCCCAAACTATCACCTATTGAGTATACATTTCTATATAATTTTTGTTCATTAAAATTAATATTAAGAAGTTATATTAACTAAATATTATTACCTTTATTTAAATAAGGTTGTAAACCATTTGGCCATGCAAATGTTGAATCCTCTTCATTTTTGAAATATTCATCTTCATGAAGGCACTAAAAGTAAAAAATTGAAAATCATGAAAAATAAATTATCTTTACAAGAGATGAAATTATTTTAAATAATCATTATGTGGTAAGGTTGATTTATGAAAAAATTATTTACTTTCAAAACTTTTGTGGAAGACCAAAATTGTACTTCTTTCTGTAAAGCTTCTTTCATTACACCAGGCAATAAATTATTAATAATTTTCAATGTTGTCGATGTTAAATTACCACGTTCATAGATAATATGTGCTGGAGGATAATGAGCGAGTAACGTTAATAATCTAGAATTGCAACGATCATCTTGGAATTGACCTAGATTAAAATCAGCAATAGTTGTATCTATGAAACATACGCCATATGTTGATACATTTTGACCAGGCACTTGTTTTTCAACAATGGATAATAAGTAAGTTGAAGTTGGAGCGGAATCGCCAGTATCTTGAGAAGTGTAGACTCTTGTTCCTTTCGTGCTAACTTGGCAAATCTCACGTCTAACAACTTTGTCAAACTTTGTTGTTTTTCCCACTAAAAGTGTAATATGTCATATGAAAATATTTCAATAAAGTGAGAACTTATCTATAATTATTTTTTATTAATAAGTACTTTTAGAACAACGTTCATTCATCATGTCTGGAGTTTCTGTCTGTTCAATCCTAGCAACTTTGTAACCTCTTTCAATGAGACTAGCTGAAAAACGTCCATAAGCGATTTCTGGAAAACCTGAATGAGCAAACTCTCCCTTTAAATAAAATAAAACATTTAAGTTACTTTTATCATGCAAAATTAAATAATATAAATATATAGTTTTACAAACCCTCATAAAAGATAAAGAAAGTTCATTCACTCCAGTAACAGCATCCATGTGATATAATTCATAAAATTTTCCCACTTTAAAGAATAATACTTGATCAAAATGATCAGATTTTAAAATCCACCATTGTCGCATTGCCTGAAAAAATTCCGTCATATTATTAAATTTAAATTAGTATATTAATAAAGTTAAAATAAGAAAATTACAGGTGTTTGCATATTCAAGAAATCTGGTGGCACATATACAGTTCTTGGATCATAATCTGGATGATCAGATGAACGTTTTTTGTTATCCTTAATTTTATCAGGTTGCAAAAAAGCATATTTTAAATGTGGCCAAGATTGTGTGTCCGATGCTTTTCCAGTTGTTTCCTGACTGCTAGTTGGTGAATCTTTTTTACCTGATGGTTTTTTTGCACTACCTTTTGCTTTTGATTTTGCACCATTTGACATTTTTTGTTTTTTCTGAAATATGAAACTTAAATTCATTACAAATTACTTAATTATTTTACATTTATTGCTTTAAAGTTAACATACCTTTGGAGTTTCCTCATCTGATTCACTTGGTGGTTCACTTTCACTCACTCCCTCAGAAACATCCTCATCTGTTTCCACTGACTCATCAGGATCTAATGAAAAGATAGTTTGAATCATTTATATGATAAATAAAAAAATTAATCAACATTCTGAGATGTCTTATGATAATGTAAATGATAAAATAATGCACAATATAATATATTTTAAAATAAAAGCATCAATTTACCAGGTTTATAGTCATCACCAGAATCATCACTATTATCCTCTGGAATGACGATTCTTCTTCTTTTTTTGGGCGTTGGAGCTGCTGCATCTTTTTCATCAATAGCCACATCTTCATCTTCTTCAAGATCATCCAAAAGTCTTTTCCTTTCTTTGTTTTCACGAACATTTTCTTTGCCTTTTGGTTTCTTGGCTGCTGAATAATCATTTTCATAGTTTCTATTTTTTATAACTTTTATATATATATACAGATATTTAAATAAAAATTATTAATGGATTGGTTTAATAAATAACTTTGAAATTATCCTTGAAACTAATCAACTTTAAATACAATATAAAAAACTTTAAATAAAAAATTTTGGTCTCAAATGATATGTTAGCTATACCAAGCGTATTAAACAAATCTAAAATTTGTTAAGTTTTATGATAATTTCAAAGTTTTATAATAATAAAAAACACCATTTAACAATAATATTTACGGAGAGCATTAAAAATCACATCAACAATGTACAGATGAAAACAGAAAAATTATGTAAAATGCCTCTCGCACACTGTTATTATGCATTGGACCATAAAAATATTATTCCTAATACATAAAATTGTAAACAATCTATATGTTGACAGTGCAATATAAATAATCCTTGTAAAAGTCTAACATTTCAAGGTTATTTTATATTTATTAACACTTATAAATTTCTAAATCAATGCAAGTAATAATCATCGTACCTTTGTTCTTTTGTTCTCTCTTTGGTGTCTCAGATTTTGATCTTGAAGCTGCCCTCGATTTAGGTGCCGGTGATGAACTATTTGTCTTTGGCGAGGCACCTTTTGGCGATGAAAAATATTTAAGCAATGTATTTACTTTAGGCATGTTGAATCATCAATAATTGTCAATAAACGTGATAATCTAAGAATTCCATTCAATATTCAGTACTTCTTTTCTGCGCAGATTCCCTCGTGGAAATGTGTGGTAATGATGATGGTTACCGCGCTAACAAGAAATTCCCGGCAAAATCTCATGGTGTGCGCTTTTTCGAAAAGGCGCGTTACCATCAAACAAAAGTAAATAAAATTTGTCCGCGAATTTTTGGCGCCGCGTTTTTGCGCGTGCGCATAATCTTTAAATTTGAATTTTAGCACTTAAAATTTAAATAACATGATTTTATAAATATTTCAGTTTTATTAAAGCCTAAAAAATGAAATATAATTGAAAATTATAAATCTCAAAGATATGATAAATTTAGATATTTTACAAGTTATAATTTAAAGAATTTTTAGATTTAAATACTTAAATAATGGATAATAAAAATAAATGTTTTATTATGAATAAATCATTAAAAAATAAACATTTCTTAATAATAAATTTTTGTTCTACTACTTAAAATTATCAAGTTTTTATCAAATGAGATTATTGTCAAGAATAATAATCAATGTAAAAGACATCTAAAAAAATACAAATGGTAATTATAAAAAAATTATTATTTTTATTATAAAATATTTACATGATTTATTACAAATCCTGCCGTTTTTTATACAACAATAAAAGACAATTTATGACATCATTTTTTCAATTGAGAAATCAATAGTTTATTGATGGAAATGATAAGAATGTTACTATTAAGTATAACAATTAAATTTTAAAACATTTTATAAAAATAGATTTTGTACAAATCATACATGGCCAATTGTCAATTTGACATTGATATTACAAGTAGCCAATTCAGTGACTAAATATCTGAATATAAACGGTATATCCACTTCACCAATATTTCCATCATCTCCACATATTCGACATCTCGTTCTTCGTTCTCCAGGACCTTTATTTAATGTTAACTCTATAACAGGCCCAAGCAAAGTACCGCATTTCGTACATACTAATGTCTAAAATTAAAATAAAAGGATGAGTTATAATTATTAAAAATAGAAATTATGATTTTAAAAATTGTAAAATGTTACCGTGGTTTTATCTGAACAGTGAAACAATCGATCTTGTAATAGGTAAGAACAACCGTGCGATATTAAAGAATCACGTTCCATCTCACCAAATCGGACACCACCACCTCGCCGCCTACCTTTTATAGGCTGTCTTGTCAAACTATCAACTGCTCCTGTACTCCTCACCTAAATCAATGATAAAAGATTATTTAAAGTTTTATAGTAAAAAGCTTGTTCGATAAAAAAAATTTCAACATCACATACCTGCCACTTATCTGAAACCATGTGACGAAGTCTTTGGTAATGTACTACACCAAAAAATATATTAGCCGTTAATTCTCGTCCATCTACTCCAGAATACATCTTTTCAGTTCCGTAATAATTATAGCCACCTTGTTCGAGAAGTTTTCCAAAATAGTCAACTGCAGTATCAGTTTCGGAAAATCTAAAAGGGGTCGCATCGTGTACTAAACCGTGAATTGCGGCTGATTTTCCAGCCATAACTTCGATCATCATAGCTAAATTTTTTTTAAAATAACGTGAAAATGTTTCAATAGTCCAAATTAATATATTGTTTTATATTTTACATAGACTCACCAATTGTCATCCGACTAGGGAAACCGTGAGGATTAAATATAATATCAGGAATAAGACCTGTTTCTGTAAATGGCAGATCTTCAGCAGACCATTTCTGTGAACAAATACCTTTCTGACCTGCTCGAGAAGCAAACTTATCACCGACGCTTGGATTACGCTATCAAAATTATGAATAATGTTAATGTTTAATGAATTTTGAAAAACTAAACATAAGATTGTTATAGAATGTAACTTACAGGAACTCGAAAAGTTATACAAACTTTGCGATTAGCACGAGCTTGCAATGTTCCACAAAATTTGATGTTATCTACATAAACATCTTCTTTTCCTTTATATTTTCCTACATTATATGTGTTTTGGTCTGAATTATAATAGCTAAAATAGAAAAATAGCATGTTAAGATTCATGATAAACCTAATTCTGTATATGTATACAAATTTTAAAATCCAAATATACCAATAATAGGGGTCACCATCTTTAATATTTGTGCCAGGGTTTGGTAAACCATCAGGATCCAATTTATCAGCAAGTGCTGGATTATTAGGATCTCTAGAAAAGTAGTCAGCTTGTTCTTTTAATTCAACAAATTCCGATTTATATATCATACCATGAGCAAGACCTCGTTCATAAGATGCTTTATTGATAATCATAGCATCTTCCATGTCATACCCCTAAAAAAAATGAATAATTTTCAATTAATAAATATGTATTAATAAAAATATTTAATAACCAAATAAATTATCTTTACTCACTGTATATGAAATAACAGCCACAATTGCATTTGTACCCATGGCAAATTCATCTAAATTAATATTATCATGATGAACTGGCCTAAAGAGTGGTGTTGCTGGAGTTTGTAATCTGTATAACTTTGTTTCTGCTTGTTGTTGCCATGTAAGACAAGGAGTACCCATTGTTTGTTTACCCATCTACAAAAATGTTTATTATGTTGTAAATAAATGTTAAATATCTAAGAATTTAACATTCATTAAGAATTGAAAAAATTTTACCTGACACTGATACATATTACGAGGACTCTGATTACAATCTGGCATTGGAATAAGACATGCTAAATTGCTGAGAAAAGCCGTTTTTCCAAGTTCTTGATGAGTCGTCAGCTAAAAGCAAAATAATTTTTATAAATCAAGTATTAAACATTTAAATTTTTTATTTAAATTTTAAAATTAAAAAATTGTTACCCCTTTGTATGCTTCTTCCGCTGTAACGCAAATATTCATATAAACTTGTTCAAACGTTCCTATTAATTCTTTTTTATTAACAGCTAAATTTTTTACTGGTCTCATCATGCGAGTAGGTCCTGTAAAAAGATAAACTCCAGGATACTGGGCTGGTACAGATTTCTTTGGTATCAAAATTATTTCCATTGTTGGTGGTACCTGCAATCAATACGTTATTTAGATACTTTTAAATAACATTTACAAATAGTTATTTTATTTTACTTACTTTTTCATTAATCTTTAAAATTCGTAATTTATCAATAACCCTAGCTACAATATTATCTTCAATTAAACCTATTACTCGACCGTCAAGGAGGACTGTGTAACATTCGCTCCAATTATCAACTATAGATGTGGGTAACATTCCTAAATCTAATAAAACAGCTGGTATGCCATCTCGTAATTTTGGATCTGGAGCTTTAGTGACAATACAATTCATAGTTAAGTGATTAAGAAGACCGCATGGTGTGCCATCAGGAGTATGAACGGGACAAATAAATCCTAAAAACAATATCTTATAAATAAATGGTTTAAAATATATTTTAATAAAATATTTATTTTTTACCCCAAGCATCAGGTAACAGTTGTCGAGCTTCAGTTGTTCTCATTTCTTGAAAGAAGGAACCTCTATGAATAGCCCTAAAATGACTCATATAACGCATTCTATTAATATTTTCAGCAACAATTGTTAGACCTGTACTTTGCATTAGCCCTAAGCCACTTTGTGAACTTAGATTACCAGTAGCCAAGAAATTTTCCATTTGATTATCAAAGGTACCACAGAATTTCAATACATGTAACATTTCCTCTAAAATTAAACAAAAATTGTTATTCTAAATCAATAAATAGACTATAAAATATTTTAGAATTAAAAAGATACACTTACGAACATTCATTGTAAAATTATTGCCTACATTTCTGGCTCTCTTTATTATATTAATTTTTAAATTTGTGAGCCATGTATAAAATTTTTCTTTAATGACTTGCAAATATAAATGTCCACCAAGTAAACATTCCTGCATCATAATAGCATCAGCACCTTCCACAGCACATTTATTTTGAGCTAAGGCAAATAATTTTTTGGTCATAAAACAAAGTAAATGAAATTTGTCTGCTGGATCATCAAGGTGAATGACTACACAATGTCTAAAAATAATAATTAAAAAATGAAAAATTCAAGTATACTATGTAAATATATTGCTAGTATAAATAAATAAAATAAATTTTATTATTTTTTACTTAATTATAAAATCACAAATATCAGCATCTGAAGCACTTAAAGGAAGCTGAGTGAATTTAATTCTAAACATTTTTCCAATGTATGCTTTGCATTGTTCATGAGTGTGTAATTCTTCTTGATGGACTGTCCTTAACATATTTAATACACAGTTTTGATAGTATACATCATCATCACAACCAGCAGTTAAAGCGTTAAAAATATATTTATCTGATACATTCATTAAACATTTTAACATTAAAATAATTGGTACATAATACAAAACTTTTCTGTATGTAAACATTAATTTTGCTGATCCATTGGTTACATAATGTAACGAATTATTCTAAACAAAAAAATTCAATTATTAGTCTTTGAAATGTTATGTATTAAATTATTTAGTTATCAAAATCTTACCGTTGCAGTATGGTCATCTCTAACACTTCTTAATAAAATACCTAAATCACTAAATTGATCTCCTCTTTGTTTCCATCCAGATCTTTTGATAGCTATAGGATAATTTCTCCTAGTCATTAAGAGCATTCTAATAAGACGCTCATGACCTTTTACAATAAAATATCCACCCCATTCTTGTTCATGTTCTTTTAATTTAACTAAATTTGCAGGATCTAAATCATGTAGATGACATCTTTTAGACTGAAAATATTTTATAAATGGTAGTAAAAATAAAATTATTATTAAATTTAAATAAAACTTAAGATAAATCTTACTTTGACCATTACAGGTACTTCTCCTAAAATTTTCTCTACTGGTTCTTGTCTCCTACCATTAATTGACCATCCAACAGAGGCATTAAGTTTACCTTTATAAGTAGCTGCTCTTTGTCGACATTCAGTAGGGTATATTTTAGGATTTTTAACACCAACAGTTCCAATAGGAACTGATGGAAAAGAAATGTTAGCATCTTCTATTCTTAATTCAATCTTATCACCACTAGCTAATGTTAAATAAACAGGAAGTAAATTTTTTATTGCTTCCGCAAGACCTCCTTCAATCATTTCATTGAAAGATTCTACATGAGGAGCACCTAATTTTTGTAATAACTAAAAACAAATATAATTTTTTTTTTAATTGAAAAGGTTATTTGTATATTTATTTATTTATACTTACGGGATTTTGTTTGGAAGCTGGTTCACCGAAATCCGGTGAGGTGTTAGTTAACTTAGGTTCTATCAACATTTTGTTTTATTTTACTACATGTAAAATTTTAATACATGTAAAATATATAAATATTAACCTCTTTTTGATAAAAAAAGGCACGTGGTGCTACAAATGCAAACAAACACCAACGAAGATAGTGTCTATATTCGTTGCGAACACCAACTTTGAAAATCAAACCCATGTGCTATATAACATCTGTTTTATCCATTGAATATATATTTTTTATCGACTGACTTCAGGACTCTGACAATCGGAACGCCACCGCTATCAAAATCGTATTTTAGAATAAAAAATTTTATTTAAATTTTAAATTTAAATTTCAAAATGTTTTCCTACTTACAATAAATTATTAATTTTATTTACAAAGAACATTTAATATTAAAATCAATTAAATAAAGCTTTAGTTTGTAGAGAAAAATAAAAATTAGTTTTAATAAGCGCCAGATCGTGTTTAAATTTTCTCTACAAGTTATTCGTTCATTTTTATTAATTAATTCATAAAACTTAATTAAAACTAATCTTCAACTCTTATTATATATGGGAAAACTCTAATTATACTTATTGATGCACATTAACAAAGTAAAAAATAAAAGTAAAAAATAAATGTGACAACATTATAAGTTCATGTTTGTTATTGTTTAAGGTGTTAACATCGCATATGATCTCAGAATATTGTTGTCAGATTGTTTTTAATTATCATCAATAATAATTGGATCGGAGCGGGATTATAGAGCACTGTAATAAAATATCGTGCGATTTATCTGGAGAAAGCCTTATGTCTTCCAGCCACGTGGTGGTGCTACTAAAATATATTTCTATATCTAATATACTGATGTTTTCATGTATATAGATATACACGTTATGTTAAAAGTGTCCTCCAAATAAGCTGTTTCTCAAAGTTACTCTTCTATAAGCGTCTATATTCGTTGATTATAATTACCTATTACCAAATACACACTAAAAAAAATTGCCGAAAAGCTGCAAAAGTGTATGCGTTATATGGGTTGTCCATTCCGTGCTGTACGCGTCCTGTGTAAATTTTTTTTATGCGCAGTTTATACCAACTGATTTACTTAATTCGACATTGATAAAATGTTTTTAAACTTTTACACTTATTTTCTTTTTATATTTTCATCGTTCACCCTTTTTTCTTAATTGCATTCCTCATTAAAAAATGGATCTCAGTTTTTTATGAAAAATTATAGTATAGTATAATGATATTACAATGAAATTTGTCGTACGGTAATGAGTTTTTCACATAAAACTTGTGTATAAGAACAATGATTTCTTATACGTTTATTTCTTTAAAGTTTCATCGCTTACCCTATATTTTTTTAAAGCAACCAAAAGAATTCTTTCAGTTTATAAAGGTACACGGAAGACTATTGAGCCTTCTCAAAACATTATTTAATTACAATACATACCTTTCTAAAACTTATTTGATTAAATTTTTAATTAATATAAAACAAGTATTAAATAGAGTAATTTCGATTACTTTTGTTGAAACCAAAAGTGGCGAAAACAAAAAAGTTGACTTAAATAAAACCTAAAATTAAATAGCTTTTTAACTCGTTCACAGATATCCTTTAATTTGCTAAGTGAAGCTGAACGAAAACAGTACCTTATTGCGGACCTCTTGCAAAGAGTAGATGCATTTCAAGAAAGTTGTAAAAAATATGATAAAATATTATTGGTATTAGTGAAGCTGAACGGGAACAAGTCCCCAGCAATTAAAAGATTACATAGAAGAATTTTGTCAATGTCCTATATCGAAATAGATCGATGCACTCGAGTAAATGAACATAAATAGTCAAAAAAATAGTATTATAATTTTGTATTTATAAATATAATAAGTTGAAATAATATAATAGAACATCATTATTATTTTAATTTTAATTTTGAAATTCTGGAAATTTTGATGCTGATATACGGATGCATTCATTAAATTATCTTTAAAGTTTAAGATTCAGTGCACTTTAAATACATGATAAGTATAAAACAGAGAAAAATTTTGACCGTCGGCGCTTTGAGTTTCAAATTTTAAAAAAGGATAATTTTTAAATTCATATTACAACTATTTTTTTTTCTTTTTCTTTTTGGTACTTTTATTTCTTGACTTATATGCTTGCAATTTATCCTTCAACGCAGTTCTTTATATTATATTTTTATCGTTGTTCTAGACTTTTATCAAATCTTTGAATTATAGTGGCGACGGATTTTGTGTCAACTGTTCTTCAATGTATGCTGACAAACTGTTAGTGCTGTTCAATGCGTGTATATATATATATATATATATATATATATTTAAAAAAAATTTACATTATCGAGCGATGATTGAATGCTTTTTTGTTGAAATACCGATATGATTAATAAAAATTCTGAACAAAATATTTGCTTAAATGATAGACTTAATTTTTAAAACTTTGACAAAATCGCCCATTTTTCATTAATGTTTGAAACAATGTATAACTCGCTTTACATTGTATACGCAACAAATTGTACACCTTTTATTCAAGGGTTTCTACTTTATTAAACATAATCTTTACTTTGTCGAGAAAAAAAAGATCATTAGTTAACGAAAATTTACAAACTTCGGTTGGGGCAAACTAAGAATAGAGGGGAGGAAAGGGAAGGAAAACAATAGATTATGGTACAATAAATGAATGATTGAAAAATATGTACTTTAATAATAAGTTTATTTTTTCATAAAAAACAAATTTTTAAATAATTAAAAATTTTAAAAATGATCGAGTTATTGAAAATCTGTTTTACCGTAGCGAGATAAATAGTAAAAATAATATTTTTATTCTTGTATCCTATAAGCGTCTCTACCTACTTTGCAGTGCAGTGCAGTAGTAGGCTTCGCCCCTTTTTTAGAATTTATCAAAATTACGTGTCTATTTATTGTTTAAATAAAATTGATATTTCCAAAATGCAAAATTTAGATCTTCTAATTCAAGAGATTGAAAGCATCGATGATTATTTGGGACCAACATTTAGGTAGGTTATTAATTCATGATTTGAATTAAAAAATTATCCTGGAATCTCAAAACGCGCAGGTTCAAATTATCCAAACAAACCCCTATTTGATATTCTTGCATATGCGCACTACATAGAGAATGATAACATATAGGGGTATGTTTCTGCTTATCCCTCTTTGAGGGTAGAAAAATACAGACTTTGTAATTTAGTTCAAAAAATGTCGAGCATGTCTTTAAATGCAGTACAAAATGCATTGCTTACCACTGCTCCGAAGCATGAACATTTACTTGCTGAAATTGAGTCTTCGGATATGAATAATATAGGCCTTGTCATAAGGTATTTTTTTTAAATTTACATTTTTATGAAATACAAGTATTGACCTATTCATGACTTCTTTTTTTTTCAAAAGTACCATAATCCTTAATAATGTAATTTTATCATACGAGAAAAAAATTATTGGAAATTATTTCTTTGATTGTATTCATAAGAAAGATTATGTATAATTTAACAATAATTATAGGTATATGTTTGATTATTTTAATAAAATATATTTCATATATCCACATTTTTATTTTAGAGCAATTTATGATGGGAATGAACATCAAAAGTTTATGGAAAAATTGGATGAAAGAGTTAAAAGTCATGACAAAGATATTGAACGAATGTGCAATCATCATTACCAAGGCTTTATTGATTCTATCCGAGAATTACTTCAAGTTCGATCACAAGCACAACAGCTTAAAGTAAGTTTATCACATATAAAAGCTAAGTAAATTTAACTTCAAAATAATTATGTTGATATTAATGTTCAGTACTATCTAATAAAAGCCATAATTTTTAATAATTTTTTATACTAGGCTGAAATTTTGGAATTAGATAATCGAATAGGTTCTACTACAAGTAAAGTAAGAGAAAAAGGAGAAGAATTAGTCAAAGCTAGAAAAGTACAAAGTAATATGGCAGCAGCAGTTGATAGCCTAACAATGTGTCTTCCAGTATTATCAGCTTATGCAAAATTACAAAGACAATTAAAAGATAAACGCTATTATCCAGCTTTAAAAACTCTTGAGCAACTTGAGAACAATGATTTACCAAAAGTAAAGAATTATAGGTTTTCATCACAAATTACTCAAAAAATTCCTCTGTAAGTTTTAATTTTTAATCATGAAAATTTTAAAGAAAACAAAATAGATTTAAATTTTTTATATTTAAAATTTAGATTACGCCAGAATATTAAAGATGCTTCTATGACAGATTTAAGAGATTTCTTAGAAAATATTCGGAAATATTCACCAAAAATTGGCGAAGTTGCTATGAGACATGTAAGTATCAGTGATTTTTCTTTTTTATGTTAATTAACTTATATTTATAAAATTCCTTTAAAATTTTCAGACTGCTGAGCAATTAGAAAATGAAGCAGAAATAATTGGTAGGAAAAAGAAAAAAATGTCAACTACTACTAATTCTTTGGCTGAAGGTGAAGAAGAGCTTAGTGCACAAGATCTCATGGACTTCAGTCCAGTTTATCGTTGCATGCATATTTATACTGTTCTCAAAGAAGGCGATACTTTCAAAGCTTACTACAGGCAACAAAGACAACAACAAGCTAGATTAGTTTTACAACCACCAATTAATATGGTAAATCAAGATAAAAATAACAATACAATATAATAAAAACTTTATTAATCATTAACTTTCTTTTAATTTTTAAGCACGAAAGTATTACTGGTTATCAGTCATATATTCATGGGATCCTTGGTTTTTTTGTAGTTGAAGATCATATATTGAATACAGGAAATGGTCTCACAACTCGTTCTTATTTAGAGGAACTTTGGTCAATGGCTTTATCAAAAATTGTGAATGCTTTAAGAACACATTCGGTAAGTTGTAGAAAATTGCATTACAAATATTATTTTGTTAAATTGTAATAATATGCAATTTTTTTATAGGCTTACTGTACAGATGCTACTCTTATTTTAAAAATAAAAAACTTAATCATGTTATTTAATACAACTCTTAGGGTTTGTACAAAAAGATTGTTTAATTTATCAATATAAAGTTATAAAATTTTTTATTAGTTAAGTTCATAACTAATAAACTTTATTTTTAGAATTATGGCTATTCAGTTGGTCAATTGTTTGAATTACTTCAAGAAATAAGAGTTCATTATAATGAAGTTTTGATGCAACATTGGGTACAAGTTTTCAGAGATATATTGGATGAAGATAACTTTTTACCTATACAGGTTTGTTAATTTAGTTAAACAGCTATTACATGAGTTGTAAAATTTTATTAATATTTAATATTTTAGGTAAGTACACAAGAAGAATACGACAAAGTCCTTGCTTCTTTTCCATATCGAGATGAAGAATTGCAAAAAGCTAGATTCCCGAAAAAATTCCCTTTCTCAGCAATGGTGCCAAAAATTTATCATCAAGTCAAAGAATTTATTTATGCTTGCTTAAAATTTTCTGAGGATTTGAATCTTACACAAACAGAAATTGATGAAATGATTTGTAAATCTACCAATTTATTATTGACAAGAACATTTAGTGGGTGTTTATCCTCACTCTTTCGTAAACCATCATTAGCTCTTTTACAGGTTGTACAAATAATTATAAACACAGGCTATCTCGAAAAATCAACTAAATATTTGGAAGAATTTGTTTCTAATATCACAGGGTAAGGAAAATAATCATGAATAAAATAATTTATTTAATATTTTAAATTAATATCCATTTATTAAAAATTTATATTTAAAAATAAAAGAAACAGAATGATAGGAATTTCAATACTGCTCATAAAAATAAATATTTTATTATTTTTAATAAATAAAAATAAAAATCACAACCATTGTAAACTAATACAACAATAAACAACAATTGTTCTTTGTCTAGAACACCGCATGAAGGTCAATTAAGTAGCGGTGGTCTTAAATCTGCCATGTTTAGAGTAGCAAGAGATGATGCTGAAAAGCAAATATGTGAAAAATTGAAACGGAAACTTGACGAATTTCTTGAACTCGAAAATTACGACTGGAATCTTGCTGAACCGCAAGGTCATGCCTCAGGTTTTATCACCGATTTGATTGCCTTTTTGCAAAGTACATTTACATGCTTTACAAATTTACCCGTGAGTTTTTTCACTTGATCAATTCTAAATAAACTTGATTACATTTATTCTTTAATTTTAAAAAATTGGTTAAAAATTTTTTAGGAAGAGGTAGCGCAAGTTGCTTGCAAATCTGCTTGTTCTCATATAGCAAAATCTATTTTAGCTATTTTAATAAGTGAAGATTTAAAACAAATTTCTATGGGTGCTCTCCAACAAGTCAATTTAGATACAATACAGTGTGAACGTATGTATAATTTAATACAGCATTAATAAAAATTTGTAATAAAAAAATTATTACATAACTGATTTTTTAATAACATTTTGTTTAATGCAGAATTCGCCGCCTCCGAGCCTGTTATAGGGTTGCCAGAGGGAACGTTATTGCAAGAGTTTGCGCAATTAAGACAGCTACTTGATTTGTTTATGAGTTGGGACTGGCCTACTTATTTCCATGATTACATAAGTGAATCAAGTAAATACAACCTTGTCACACCACAAATGGCAGTGATTTTACTGGAAAAGTAAGTTAAATAAATAAGAAAAAAAAAACAATAAAAATAAAAAATTTTTTAAATTAATGATTTTATAATTTTTAGATTGAGAGAATCCGACAAGAAAACAGTATTTTCTGTGTTAAAAAAGAGTGAAAGGGATAAGAAAAAATTACTAGAAACTGTTTTGAAACAGTTGCGACAATTAGCTCAGACTACACAACAATAAAGCGAAGGTCCCTTGAAAAAAAAAGTTGTAAATATGTAATATAGTTCATTTATGGTGTAATTAATTTATTGAGCACGAATTGTTTAAAATGTATTATTTATCGTTTAATCACATGTAATATGTTTAAAATTTATCAAAGTTATCTAATCGACAGTGCCTTAACATATTTTGATAATTTTATTTGTAAGAAATTTTGAAAATAAGAAAAGAAGGTTTACATATTTAAAGCTCCTGTATATTTCTCACTTAAGAAGTTTTTGTTATATATAATGGCATTATCATTAATTTACATGTTTGTTATGTGTCGCATATTGTACAATATTTTAGAAGCAACTGTACATTGGACAATATATATCAAGTCCCCACAGATTTTAACACCTTAAATAGTTAAAATTAGAAAAAAAAAAAAACAATACACATAGTGTAAATTTCTATAATAATAAATCTGTGTTAAATTTCATTTTTCTTTTAGTTGTATATCCTTATTGTAATGAATCAGTAATCAGTCAAAATTCAATATTACAAAGAATCCATGTTTTTTTTGTGTATTTGACAAGACAAATATAATAATATTAATAATAATATATAGTTAAGAATAATAAAATAGTTTAAATACAAATCAGCAACAGTAACTCTAGAAATCTAAGAATCATCATCCATAGATTTTACTAGAATTGTATCGGATAAGTATTCTCTTCGTTTTGCAAAAATGGATATTGTTTTACATCATGCGCTTTTCCTTTCACTTTAGCTTTTTTCTTGGTTCTATTGATTTTCAACATTCACGACAGATTTTGACGGTTGAAGTCGTGAATACGTGGTATACAAATTTTTTAACAAGCGCACTTATTCTTCAATGTTGTCAGGATCCACATCATCTGGCAGCATAGAATATTTATTGGAAGCCACGAAATTCTGACAAAGTGGAAAACATTAATGTTAATATTTAAATCAAAATGCATAACAGATTTTTAAAAAATTATTAAATTTTTACTAACCGGTGCTTGATCATCTTTAGCTTTTGGCATTCTGCTTAGTTCTTCTTCTTCCCTCTTCTTTTCTCTATAAAACAAAATAAATAAATACACATCACATATATGGTTTTTTAAGCTCAAAATAAAATTAACATTATATAATATAAATTAAAATTTTTTATTACATTTCAATTTTTAAATAGGTAATTCTTTTACTTATAATATTAGAAAAAAAATTCAAATTCAACAAAACTATTTTCATATAAACAAAAATATAAAATTAAAATTTACCTCTCTGCTCCATCTAGTACAGGTCGAGAATCGGCTCCTCTGGGAGGCCCTCGTGAAGCTGGTCCACCGCGATTCATGGGTGGTCCCCGAGAATCATTTCTTGATTCCCTATGATCACGAGAATCTCTTATATCTCTATTGTCTCTATGATCTCGTTGATCTCTGTGATCTCTTTGTTCTCTGTGATCTCTGTTATCTCTGTTATCTCTGTTGTCTCTGTGGTCTCTGTGATCTCTGTTGTCTCTATTATCTCTGTTATCCCTGTTGAAGTCCTTTTGTTCCTTATCACGATTTTCTAAATTAAACAGTTTGAAATCAATTAAAAAATTGTTTGCTCATTTGCTTGTCAAGAAATTTTAATATTTTTACCTGGACGTCTCCATGCTGGTCTACTTCTTTCTGTATCGTCTCCATTACGACGACCCCATGCTCCTCCTTCTCTTGGAGGCTTTTTTTCTGTTTCTCTGTGAAATAAATAAATAAATGATTTTTTCTAGAACTCTATAATTATTTAGTTTTAAAATTAATTTTATATAATAAAGAATTGCTTACCCTTCTTCTTTTGAACGAGCCTCGGCTGATTTAGCAAGACGTTCTTCGATCTCACGCTCTCTGGCAGCGGTATCAACAGGCCTAGCGGCTCCGAAAATATTTGCTGCAGGTACTGGAGCTGCTACTGCTGCAGCTTCAGCTGGACGCTCCGCATCTTCATCTGCTGGGCCGTTTGAATCAGGTTTAACAGGAGGATCTAATGGTTTTGAACGCGGTTGCAAATTTAGTTTTGGTCGACTTTTGGGAGCTTCCGCAGCTGATGGCGGTCCTGCAATAATATCGTTAAAAATATTTAGAAACAAGTCTTTCTATTGCAACTTCATGAAATATATTATGGGTTGATTTTAAATTTTTAACAACAAAATATTACCCTGAATTGTAAAACCTTATACATAATGATTAAAATTTATAATTATTTTTTATATTTATAGATTTAATTTTTAAATAATTGTCACTTACCATCAACAAGCTCTCTTGGAGCACTCCTAACATTTCCCCAACGTTCTTTGTCTCTATCCATATCATCGCCATAATGTCTCCTTGGACCAAAACTGCTTCCTCTTTCTCCATCTCGTCCATCCCGTCCATCTCTTCCATCGCGTCCATCGCGCCCATCGCGTCCATCACGTCCATCTCGAGTATCTCGATCCTTGCTACTGTCTCTTGGCGGACCGCGATTACGATCAGCAAATCTACAATAAAAATAGTTTGGTTTAATAAATATTTGACATAATTACATTTTTTAAATTAATATAGTAAAAAAAGAAAAACTGAATTTACCTATTCCAGTCACGAGATTCTCCACCCCTATCATCACCGCCACCAGGTCTATTGTCTCTAAATGATGGTCTAGGCCTATTTTCCATAGCACTGGTATCTCGCGGTGCATCGCGCCAATTACTTGGTTTGGTATCTTCGAAGCCACTATCTCTGTCTCTGTTATCATCACGATTACGTTCAAATCCACCACGACCACCACGATAACGTTCTTCACGACCTTGATCACTACTGTCATCTCCAGCACGAGCAGTACGCCAATCACCTGTTGTGCGTTCTGGATCATCACCATAATCACGACCTCTATCACGACCCATTCGTCCGCGACGATCATCATTATTACTATTAGATATTTCAATTCTTACTCTGCGCGATTTAAGATTCTAAAATAATGATAAATATTATTAAATATATTATTTTAAATTAAAAAGAATAGTAATCATTATTCAGTTTATAAATTAAAGTTTGAGAGCGCCTTTAATTCACTACATTTTCTTCCAAATATTATAATTTAATTTTTAGTAATATGTAAAAAAACTTTTGAATCATAGTACCAGTGCAATTAATTGAAAATAAAAATACTTTCAAGTATTTTCAAATACAGGATATTATTATAGAAAAATAAAATATATTTAACTACATAAAAATGTTAAAAAAAAAAAAGATATGTAAAGTATGTGTGGGTATTACTGCTTATGCATAACTATGTTTCCAGTGAAAGTGAAAGTCAAGGTGAACTTTGTAAAGACATCTTTTAACCAATTTCAAGATTCAAATATACATTAAAAAAATTAAAATTTGAAAAAATATAAACTGAAATTTTCTAAACTTACTGTATCAACCATTGACAAAGCATCTATTAAACTTTGTCTATCTTCAAACTCAACGTAACCGTACCCTTTGTATTTGTTAGCATCTTTAGGAAGACGCATGTTTGATACCTATAACATATATTGAATTATCAATAAATTGAAATAAAAACTTTTATCATTTTTGTAAATGAATAAAAAAACAAACCTTCATTTCTGCAAAGAATTCTGTCAAATCCTCTTCATCAACATCATACGGTAGATTTGAAATATAGGCAACATATGGAGGGACATTTGGGATATTTTCCTCATTAATAAAAGGCTCTCGCAAAGCTCTAGGAGCCGTTGGTAATACAATAGGCTCTTTGATTCTAGCTGAATAACCATCTGCATAAATTAAACAACATTTAAATAATTATAAAGTATTAATCGCTATCTAATAAAATAACAAAATAAATTATTCTCACAATCATCTTCATCATCCATACAATCTGCCCAACTGGACTTTGGTTTAGGCATGGTAGGCAATGCACCTGGTGTATCCCCCAAAAAATCATGAAGAGGAATTGTTTTCCCTTTAGTTTTTTTACCCTTTTTACCTAAAAAAGAAAAAATATTTAAGAATAAAATGAAAATTCAGAAACTATTATAAATGTAGATTAAAAATTTTAATCATTTAATAATTCAAAGCAGCTATGAACAATAAAAAATTGTAATGAACATACAATCAAAAGTATACCATTATTTAATAATTTTTTCAACATTGTGAATTAATATATATTTGTTAGTTAACTAAACCTTTACTTAATAGAAAATATTAAGTTTTATTATAATTAATGACAATGAAATTTTAGATAACTAACATTTATACGTTATTATAATTTCAGTATCATGTATAATCTGGTACTTTGTGAAAGCTCTTTAATCAGTCAACTATGTAAAATACTTTTTGATATTAATCAGCTGTTGTATCATATATTATGGTATACAAAATTCAAAATATAAGAATAAGACTTCAAAATTAATCGAATAAACTGCAACTAAACTAATCATTCATGCATCATTTGTTTCTTATTATTCAATTTGTGTTATGTTAAAAAAATAGTAAACATTTTTGTATCAAATTTTTATAATTGAAATTTATGTTTGTATTAGTTTTAAGAAACCGTTAAAATTAATATAAATTTAATAAAAATCAACAATATTTATTTACTAATTAAATTAAATCTATTTTATATCCTTAATAAAGCATCCCCAAAATCTAGCGCGATAATTGTTTCGACCTTTGAAATCTCTTTAATTAACATCATAAACAGACGAAAAAAAAACATTCGTTCCTATTGCAAAACATTATATTGCAACGTATTCATCATTATAAGTTCTCCAACTTGTTCTTTCCCTCCGAAAAATTTCCGATCATGAAAAGATGTGAATTTTTGCCGTAATATCTAAAGCTTGAATAGTTTCCTCCTTGAAGTAAAAAAAAAGTTATTTGAATAGAATCTATCATTAAAGCCATTACATTTAAAATTCCTGTCGATTGTTCCATTTTATCTTGCACTACAAATGCAGCATAAGAGTATATAAAAGATATGTCGTGTATGAAGCGCGCGCGCTAGTCACGCCGCGTTGCTTTGGTTATGTTACGCTATGGAAAGCATTGGGGCTTTTGCAAGCCATACAGTAACCATATAAATCGGGCGTGCCCAACAAATAAATACGTTTGTTAATAAAAAATTACTAATAATTAGAAATAATCTTAATTTACTTACCAGACATGGCTGCGCGCTAGTTGATTATGAATATCGGCGCTAATATTAAATTTATTAATAATAAAAACGATCGTCTAAAACAGACTTGACTTAATGGAGCTCTGCACACGGTCAAGAGCTCCGGAGTCATGAGAGCATAAGAGACGTGAGCAGCCTAGCAGGCTAAACAGCTTACGTTTTTTTTTCTTTTAGATTTTCAATACTTGAATTTTGATTGGTCGGCTGCTAGATGTTCAATGCGCAATGGTTATTTAGCGCATGCGGGAATCTGACGATTCTATGTCCGATATTTTACCAATCAAACTCAACAAGACTATTTCAAATGAAGCATTGTTTGTGTTAACAGAAACAAATTCTTAATCATTCCTATTTTTATTTTTGTTTTATAATTAAAAATAAAATTCATCAACAAAATCTGAAATTTCCACAATTGCGATTTGTGTATGATAGATACACGTAGCAGCTTCAAGAAGTAGACAAAAAGGTAACGTCGGGTAACGTATTATATTTTTTTTAAGATTAGAATTTTATTTTATTTTTTTGTAATTTTACGCCTTGTAATAATATTAAGTAATAGTATAATATAAAGTAACATTTGTACTTAATGTTCATTTACACAGAGCAAGTAAAAAGTCAAATTAATATTATACTGTTATACATTTTTAAAAAAATACCGGTGTTTGCACGCACATGTTTATTTCTTTTTAACAATTAAAAAAACTTACATCATAACAATATAACTTTTAACAATTCGAAAAATTGGCCATATCTATTTGTAAATGTAAATGACAGATAGTAAAATGTGCAAATAAACAATTAAATCATTTTTGACTAAAAAAAAATTTTCAACAATATATAGAAAGACTTAATGATGGTAAAATAAACTTATCATAAGCCAATCCATTATTTGACATCTAAGGTATTCTTACTAGCACATCGGCCAGATAGTTTGGATTAATTTTATTAAAATACTATCCTCATTTTGTTCCATTAATATACTTAAATATAAAATAAATACTCAAGACACAGACGTGATGCTGCCGTCTCAATGATCCTAAATAAATTTTTTTATTAGTAATAACAGAATGTTATTTTACGTATTTTATTTTTATTTTTTATTTTATGTTTTTTTATTTTCAAAAATGAAAAATTCCGGAGCATATTTTTTAAAAACATTGAAACTGGCGCCAGCGCCATATTCTAAATCTAAGATCAAAACTCAATAAAGACTTATTTTTATCAATTTTCATTTCATATTATTATTGTTTAAAATTTATTTTTTATAATTTATAAAATCTTTAAACATAAACTCAAAATATTATTTTAGTTCAGAAAAATAAAGTAATTAATAAAGAATAAAAAATAAAACCGTTCGTTTGATTAGAGTAGTGTATAGTAGTAGGCTGCCGGGTTGTCATTCTTTCTGTTGTCGTCTAACACAAACAGTTTTGATAGTCTCACCATTGCCTTCAAGTCATTACATTATCGTAAAAGCAATAAATGCAATATGACGTTGAAGAATGATACTAATAGACCTCAAGTATGCTGTTTTAAATTTTATTTCTATATGAAGTCAAGTGTTTGACTAAAGTAACAATATTTAGTGTGCTTTTTGAGAAACTTATTTTTTAATAATAATTATTTTAATTTTTTTAATTAAAGTTGCTTCCTGAATTCAAATTTCGAGGTTGTTTTACTCAAAAATGGGGAGAAAAAGAGTTGAACAATTTATTGTCAAATTTTTGAAAATTACCATTTTAAACCATATAAAAATTATTTTTGATATTTTTAATGCATATTTTATATTAGATCATTCAAAAGACTCAATATAAATAAACAGATTTTCAATAACATGTCACACCCGCGCGGAAACAAATGCGCGATGGATGCGCGGTTGATAAAACAGGTCGCTCTTGGTTGCATAAAAAAATGACAAAATTTTGATTATTGAATTTATTTATTTTTTAAATATTAGGATTAAGTTCCTTAAGCGTGAAATATGCATTAAAATATCAGGAATATTTTTTATTTGATTTAATTTAGTAATTTTCAAAAATTTAACAATCAATTGTTTATAACTCTTTCTCCCCATTTTTGAGCAAAACAACCACGAAATTTGGATTCAGGAGGTGAAAATACATATAAATAGCTTTAGTGTTAGAAGGGACATGAAACTGGCCACGGGATTTGTAATGGACCCCTAGAATACAAAATTTTTTCTTCTAAGGAGGCTTGATAGGTTAGGACTGTATCATGTTTTAGGTCCTTTGGTTGCACTTATATTTATTCATACCCTAAAAAAAAAGAAAGAAAGATTGGACATTGATGAAATAGTTTTAAGTTTTACACTTATTTTCTCTTTATTTTCATCCCTCGCCCCCTTTTTTCTTAATTATATGGTATTCCTCATTAAAACATGGATATCCTAGTTTTTTATGAAAAATTATAATATAGTAATGAAATTACAATGAGATTTCTCGTCTGGTCATGAGTTTTTCACATGAAGCTTGTGTATAAGAACAATGATTTCATACATTTCTTTAAATTTTCATCGTTCACTCTCTATTGTTTTTTGAAGCAACAAAAAGATGAGTTTAAAGATTATTTTTTCAAAGTTTCATAAAAATTCTTTCAGTTTAGAAAATCAAATGGGAGACTATTGAGCTTCCTTAAATCATTATTTAATTACAGTAAATAACTTCTTAAAACTTATTTGATTAAATTTTTAATTAATATAAAACAAGTATTAAAAAGAGTAATCTTGATTAATTGTCGAACGAAAACAAAAAAGTTGACTTAGATAAAACCTAATATTGAATATATCTCTTTTTAACTTATCCACAGATATCCATTAATTTTCTAAGTGAAGCTGAACGGAAACGTGACCTTGCGGATATCAAGCAACAATTAGATGATTTACAAGAATAATAATATTGTAAAATATGGAATAAAAGACTAGGCATTGATGAAGCTGAACGGGAGCAACGATTGGCGAAGTTGCGACGACTCAGCCCCCAGGAACTTGATGAGTACGAAGAACATTTGCGTGAAAATTGTACTTTTCTAATAAGCTAAGAACTTCAAAACTGGATCAATACGCTCGAGAAAATAAACATAAATGGTCAAAGAAATAGTATTGTAATTTTGTATTTATAATTATAACAAGTGAAAATAAATAGAATATCATTTTTGTTATTTTAATGAACTGAATAATTGATATTATTTTTCTGCACCCTTTGCGTCAATCAAAAATGCAAATTTGCAATCGAAAGTAAGAACTCTAAAATATTCTTATTTCTTCAGAGGTAATATTATTTTAATTTTCTTTAAGTCGAAAATTATTAACAGATGCAGGCTTATTAAATTTTTTCTTTTCTTTACACATATCGTGCAAGTTTAATTTACTTTTTTTGCTTTTACAATTTTTTTTATCAATTCTCCAAAATTTTTATATCAATTCTTACGACGCTTGAAAAATTCGTAATCTGCACAATGATCGCAATATACGTCACGATGGACGTCTACTCGTAATTTCCAAAATTTTTGTTTCCATTTTCATCGTTACAAATTTTTTAGTTTTTTTTACCACGTATTTTTTTAAAATAAATTTGTCGATATTTCAAAAGGTACAATATTTTAAAATCATTTTGCCGAAAAAGAATACACAAACCAGAATTTTGTTAATAACTTCTTATATATTTACGTTTTGCATTGAAATTTAAATTTTTCTTTAAAATTTTCAAATTTACAAAACAGAAAAATTTTGACTGCCCGCGGTTTGAGTTTCAAATTTTGAAAAAGAATAATTTTTAAATTCTTATTACAACTTCATTTCCGTGACATGATTGGTTTAAAAGCTCCGTTGGACTTTTTATCACTGTTCGCATTGCCCATTTATAGAATATATACATACGTATCTAAATTCATATAAACATTATTCAAACTAAGTAATGTGTTTTCAACGTCTGTCTATTTATTTATTAAACAAAATCATATTGCATATATAATAATGTTACTAAGAATGAAATTTTTAAGGATAAAAAAAATAAATGTATATAAATATAAAGCAGGTATAATAATTCAATTTACCTTAAACGGTACTTATATAATTTTAATTGCTATTTATCTAAATTAGGTAAGGTATGCTTATCATAAAATAAGATATTTCTAATAATTTTTAAAAATCGATGCAAATTAAAATTTTCGCATTAAAAAAAATTATTTATATACGGTGTAAGTCATTGAGTAGCGGTAACTTTGATTTGGTTGTCATGCAAGTAGATGAGTCATACAAGATTGACATTTCCCTTTCAGCTGATTCTTACCCATGTATTGTTTCTTTGTAAATAAGTGTTTTATCTTTCATCTATTTTAGTGAAGGGTAATAAAGTAAAGGAGAATGATTTTACGACTCATTTTGAGCATCGACTTTTATAAAGTACCTATAAACTCGGGTAAGGATCGTTTTCTTCTACCTGCGCACTTATAGCAGATATATATAAAAGTGCTATGTATATATAAACCATATGAGAAAATTTTAATGGTTTTTACAATATTGCTTTAATGTATCTTCATTTTATTAACAATTATGTAAAGAACCAAGAGCATTGAAGCTTTGTTAATTTTCTTATTTATAAAATACGCTTTAATATGTGGTTTTTAAAAGAATTATTAGTTTAAGTTGGAATTAAATTAAATACAATGTTAAAGATTTGTATAAGGATAAAGTTTTTGTTTAACGAAAATACGCTTTTTGATCATGAGTTTGCAGTATAAAATACAAAATTGACCAGGATAACATGAGAAGAGGTATGAATTTCGAAAAATATAGAGCTCAGTACTGTCAATCGGTATAGGCGAAATTCAAAATTTACCAGCCGTAGGTATAATCTTTTTATGAGAAAAATACAGATAAATTAAAATATGTTTTTAACTATTTCATTTATTTTGTCCAGAATTTAAGTAAATCATATGAAATAATTTATTAATTTAATTATTATTATTTTATAGCAATATGTACTTATTTAATAATTTAATTCATAACTTTTTCGCAATTACTTTAATGATTTCTAATGGTTTATATATCAATCGATCTTAATTTTTATAATAATAATCAATAATATGATTGTCATGAGATTTAAATTATCTAAGCATGCGTTATTGCGCTTAATATAAATTAAACAGCGTTAGAAAAAACTGATCACTTTTTAATTTTATAAATTTTGATTTATTTTATGATTAAAAATCGGTTAACAGACCAAAACAAGAATTAACTTAAGTTTTATTTAAAGTATCGTATAATTATTTTAGTAAGAGAAAACAATTTTTAATGACTGTCGATATTTTATATTGCATAAATGTTTAATAATTAATTGATATGTTATAACATATTAATTTCTTATTAAAAAAAAAGTAATTGTAAAAAGATTTGACAAAATTCCAGAGTATTTTAATATGTTTATTTGTACTATTTTTTTGAGAATTTTAGATTATTTTATGAAATCTTTTAATTCCTTTTTAATAGGGTGCAAATTAATTTCATAGATTTCTAATACTAAATATATATAATAGTATTTGAGATAATTAATTTTAAATTAATTTGCAAAAGCAAATATATAAAACTGATAAAATAAATGAATTTTTCTGTTTGTAGAAATTTTGGAGTACTCCAATTCTGCAATTTTTTTCTACTTTATCGATGTAGCCTATACGTTTAAAAATTACATACATACAAGCGTTCATTAATATTCGCATACTCAAATGTACGCGAAATGATCGAACGAAAAGCTCTGCGTTAAACAAAGATGAAAAACTTTGTATTAACGGGAAAAAGTATCATACTATGTGTATATACAAAGTGAAGAGAGTAAACGCCTCACTCATGCTCTTATGTTCGCGGGGGTGGTGGGAGAATACATTACAAAAACAGCAAATCCAAAAGCAAAAAAAAGAGAAAATACATATTCTATATCTCTCTTTCTCTTGAGTTCGTTGAAACATCTGTCACCAAGCGTCTACTATATATATATACATATACACCCATACATCTTAACACCCACCCATTTAAAACTTCAAAAGTCCAAAGAGTCACCAACACGGCAACACCCACTCATATATACATATATAGATATAATATACATAGTATAAGTATAGTGCCTTTTTGATTGAAGCTTACATATATACTTATTTTCTATCTCAGTCTAAGAAAGTAAAAGAGAGAAAGAGAAAATATATGAGCAATGCGCGCGCGTGTGCGACTGATTTCCTAAAAAGAAATACGAACTCACGTCCCGTATATCTATATAGATGCACGCAAGGCGCGTGGTACATTTTACTTTCTGTCTCTATCTTTCTTTTTAGTTAGTTGTATATGTATATAGTTGATTGTGTGCCGCCGCCCGTGTATAAGCTGAAAAAGGAGGGGGAGTGTTGTTCTGTAAAGGCGCGGTGTAGACGACCTTTTCGGGCCTCTCTCAAAATAGGACGAATTGAAAAAAACTAAAAAAAAAAGGAAAAAACAGGAGAGAGAAAAAGAGAGTGTGAAAGGGAGAGGAAGGGAGAGAGTGAGAGTAAAAACGGAAGGAAGGTAGTTATAGAGTTTAGTGAAAGAGTAAGAAAGTTATTATTATATAGGGAAAAACGGTGGAAAGGAAGAAGGAAGATATTTTGTCGTATACACGCACACGCCGCAGCAGCAGTCCCCGGTAAGTCGTGTCGTACTGCTGTTAAATATTTTTCGGTCGTATTAATTTTTAAAATTATCTTAACATTTGAGTGTTTATTGTTTTTCTTTCTTTTTTCACCTACATAAACGGGGGTGTAATTTTGTCGTTTGCGAATTTATTTATGCATTGAGTTTATATTGTTTTTGTTTAGGCGATGCCGCTGGCGCCGATTCGGGTGTGATACATTTTTATATTTTATATATCATTAAAAACAAAGTGTTATTGACTTATATATCTTTTTACTTATTAGTGAGTGTTTAAAGATTATCTTAAGTACGTGGGGAGTGGATGGTTTTTTTTTGTGTGTGTTCTCTGAGGCTCTTTCGTCAATTAGTGCAATTGAAGGATTTTAATTGGAACGGCCCGTTTATCTTGTTTGACTCTCAGTGTATTTGAAGGAACTCCATCAATGGCTTTGTAAATATCAATGTTGTTAGCTTATAATTTAAGATACAGCTTTTCGTATTTTGCTTATTAAAATAGTCATAGATGTATGCGTGATGAGTTAAATTTCTAGTTCAAAATAGAAATTCAGTCAAACTTATAAATATTCAAATTTTATTTATAATTTGTTAATATAAATATAGAAAAAAATTATATTAGTTTCTTAAATTTATTTGTATAATAAAAAATAATACATTTTATTTTTTAGAAACAGTACAATGAGTTCAGGTAGGCCAATCAAATGTGTCGTTGTTGGAGATGGTACAGTAGGAAAAACTTGTATGCTGATATCTTATACGACAGATAGTTTTCCTGGAGAATATGTGCCTACAGTGTAAGAATACTTTTTTTTTTAAATTGATGTTTTGTCTATTGATATTTTAAAATTCGATGCTTGACACAAGTGCATGTTTCATTTATATATTGTTATGAATATTATATTTTAAGATGTCTATTAATAGTTTAGCAGAGTAAGACATCCAAATACTCACAGGAAGCAATTAATTTCATACTGCCTTTTTGCCTGTTATCTTCTTCTTTCATTTTATAAATAAGTTCATAAAAGCACTCCTTTAAATTTTTTGCATTAATTCTTATATATATCTTTTAAACGAACATTTATATAGTAGTATTTTTACATTAAATCAATAACTTACTGTTTTTGGTTAAAAGAATTTATGTCAAGCGGTTTCCATATGATTCGAATGATTATTAATTTTCTTATTATAATATTTTATTCATATTATAATTAAAAAAATTTTTCAATTAATTCTGTTTGTAATTTATTTGAAATGATCAATTACATTAATTTATTAGGTTTGACAATTATTCAGCACCAATGGTGGTAGATGGTATACCAGTGAGCTTAGGGTTGTGGGATACAGCAGGTCAAGAAGATTATGACAGGCTTCGACCACTATCATATCCACAAACAGATGTCTTTCTTGTTTGTTTTTCTGTTACAAGTCCATCATCATTTGAAAATGTTACCAGTAAGTGGTATCCAGAGATAAAACATCATTGTCCGGATGCACCAATGATACTTGTGGGAACCAAAATTGATTTGCGAGATGACCGCGAAACATTAACTGCCTTAGCTGAACAAGGACTCAGTGCCATTAAACGTGAACAAGGCCAAAAGTTAGCTAATAAGGTAATTAATTCTTTAAATTGTTTTTGTGTAATAAAAATAATCTGATTATCTTGTATTTATTGAAAACAATGCATTTTTTAATGAAATAGTAATTGAAATAATATAGTTGAGTTTACATTTTACTATAACGATAGTAATTTGAAATATTTAAAAGTTTTCTATATAATAATTTTGTATTAAATATTTCGTTTTAGATTCGGGCCGTTAAGTACATGGAGTGTTCCGCTTTAACACAACGCGGTTTGAAGCAAGTGTTTGACGAAGCTGTTCGAGCAGTGCTTCGACCCGAACCTCAAAAACGTCGACAACGAAGGTGCAGCTTGTTATAAATTTAATGGTTAAAAAACTTAAGAGCAGGCAAGAGCAAAATTATACAAAAAAAAACGAAATAATTTAAAACAAGCATTTACAATTTTAAGTTAACTACTGAAGAGGGCACAAACTTTAAGGATAATGTTTCATTGACGTTACTGTTAAAATAATAGTTTACAGTTAAAACTTTACTATTTTGATTAGTTCAGACTTTCCAGAGATTTGGAAAATCTTCAATGGTACTAAAAACTTATAAGATTTTTATACAGTATATCTTTATAAATTTCTTTATATGAATTTTTTATAAAGTATTCAAAATTTTTTGTTATTTATGGAGAATTATACACAATACAAAATGTTTAAGAAATTTTGAAAAAAATGTTGATTTTTTCAAAATTTTTTCAAACTGCAGCAGAAATGCCTTTGTATTTCATGTAAAAAGAATCGAAGTATGGTGAACATTATTTACAGAAGCTTCGAAACCAATTGGAAAAATTTTATTCCAGTAGAAGCTATATTTACAAAGCACAAGATAGTACGAGTAACGAAAAGTTCTATTAAGAACACCAATCGTTATAAACAATTGTTCAGCGCTCCGAATACACTACGCTTAAGAAGGAATTTTCTCATCTTACTCGCGAATAATACTGCCAATACATATATATGTATATATATATATGTATATATATGTATGCATACATATGTAACAAAACTGAGACTTCACAAATGCCATAACTAAGCCTAAAGCAGAAACTATTTCAGGTCTAATGCTCATTTTTTTAAATAAAAACTAATGCACAATGATTTATTAATATTAATGAACTTCTTCTGGATGTTTCAAATTCTACATGTTTTCATAACTATTACTCATTAGAGTTGAAAATGACTTTAATATAAAATGTCATTTTTACAATAAAATAAAGAAATCAAACAATTAATTATTTAATATTATGATCTTGAAATTTATATAATATGTCTAAAAGATTATTATGATAATAGTTTTAAACTTTTTTTTGAATAATATTTCAATTATGTAGATATGTAAATCAAAACTGATATCATTGTACATAAGTTTAATTTAGTAAAACATGTTACATTTGAGAAATTTCCTTTTGCAAATATACATTTGTATATTTTATAATAAATAATATGAAGAAATTGATGATTTTTTGGAGTGCTAAAAACGATAATGATTTAACGTGAAAGTAAATAAAAAAATGAAAATAAAATATGAATAAATTAATGATAATTCGAGTAGATTACCGAGTGACAGTCAAAGGACGACGAAACACGGGTGTTAGTACGGACTTACCTCATTATTTTACAAAAATACTAATAATCAAAATAAGTATAAATATTATATGTATATGAAGTAACAGTACTATGTACAAGTGTAGAAAACTGGGAGTAGATTCAGTATTCAGATAGATAAACATTTTGGAAAAATGTTCTTTATAAATATAAAGTAAATATTTTTGCTTCATCAAAATATTGAATCTTTTGTTGCAAAAAAGCATTAAAAAATCAAAAATAAAATGTGTTACTTTATTTTAATTAAAGACTAATTTTTATTTTGAGACTGAATCTTCTACTCAATTCAATAAAGCGGTTCGTGGTAAAACTTACATACACAAAAAAAAAGAAAAAAACAGGGAGAGAAATTTTATAAAAGAAAGCTTACTGTTGTTACCAAAAACAAAAAAAAAATCAATCAATGATATTTACCAACCGTTGCATCCAGAAAATTTTAAATGTTAAAGCCATAAAAAAAAAGTAAAAAAAAAAATAAAATAACAAAGTTTTTAAGAAAACGATTTTTCGCGTGGTTTCTAGGACAACGCTGAACGAATATTCCTCGACGTGCTATTTTTTATATTACGGAGGCTTAGGATTAGAAAGAAAGGAATTTAAAATGAAAAGCGTGCCATATGCTTTCCAATCGTGAAAAAAAGGTTTAGAGAATAAATATAATTGAAAACAAGTATTGTGTACTATGTTCTATTCGTGTGTACGATTACATAAAAAAAGTAGAGGTTGTGGGAAAGCATACAAAATTTTAGATCTACGAAGACGATAAAAATAAATAATGAAAATTTAAAGAAAATAAAAACTCACGCCTAGTTCAAGATGACGAATAGAATAAACTGACGCTTGTTAGATGTATATAATGTAGTATAGAAAAAAAAGCAGAGAATCTCTCTTTGTACTTTACAGCAAAGATACCCTTTTCTATTGTTTTTTTTATTAAGTAAATATTTTTTATTCGGCATTTACACGTGAAGCCCCGCAAGCTTTGAGTTTTTCGTGAAACAGCACAATATGTTAAATAAAGCATTTAACAACTGACTTTTACTTAAAAAAAATTTTTTCTCAAATAATTTTATCTTAGTAGGCAGTTTTTTTATATTTAGAGAGGAGATCTGTTTAAGCGAGCAGCTAAAAAAACTTAATTATTAAGCATAGTTCGACGATCAAGTTTAAATTAATTAATGGATTAAGTATCGTCAATATAAGTGATTGAGAAGGTCGTTCGAATTTTTGTGACATATCTGTAACTGGCATGGACATCTCATTCGTTATTTTCGAATTCATTGTCTTTAATGATAATATGTGTAATTAATAAAGTCTTTCAACACAATATAAATTTCATAAACATTAATAAAAGACTGAAAAATTAAAGATTTGCCATATTAAATACTTAGCACATAAATAATGTAAAATAATATGTAAATCTGATAGAAAGTTATGAATGATGTCCATGCTTGATGTAATTATTTTCATATGATTACAAATTTTGAAGTGTAATACAAGTTTAAGTATTTTTAATTTTATATTGGTATGATGTAACGCAAGAACTTTAAGTTTAAGCGTTCTTTAAGATAAGAATATTGGTTTGTGCTATATTTTGCAGCTTACATAGAGCAACCTACAAGGAATTGTCACTATCACTTGTTTTTTATATTTTCTTAATTTTTGTTTTAATTTAAAAAAATGTGAAATTCAGTAATGTATAATTGCTGTAAACCAAAGTCTTTATAATGTCTACTATGTCTATTTTTTGTTCTTTTATGTAAAGTGCTGCTACAGATTATTCCACTTAACAAACTGTCGATTGTAAGATATTCTAGTCACCGACAAATCTATTTCTGACGACTTTTTCTTTTTTTTTTCATAATTATATTTGTATTAAAATGACATGACGAAACTGTTAAAAGAAAACATTGGTGACACTATTTTATATAATTTACTAATTACTTAAAAAGCTAAAATACATTGTGATTTGAAGTATTTATTTTAATTTTTAACATTTTTAAAAATTAAGTACTAATAAAATATAACTAAAATTCTAAATAAATATAAAAAATTAAATCATTTATAGATAGTTTTTTAAGATTAAATTATTTATAATTTTTAAGACATATCTATGTCACCAACGTTTTTTTTTTAAAGTTATATATAAGCTTTAAGCTTTATTTATTAAGGCTAAAGACAAACTACAGATTCAACGAAAGTGTATACATAGGCTGCTGATTATGTTGAAGATGGCCTAGGTTTTTGAAAATTTTGTGTGTGAAAACAAAGACTTTTTGTAAGAAATTGTTTATTTTCTCTTAATTATAAGTGTGTATATGTTGATTTATATGAAATCACAGAAAAATGTCTGACTATTTTCCTATAATCTAATGTGACTTTTGTCAACTGCAATGATTTAAACTGTGAAAAACAGCGCAGGCATTATGTACTTTGGATTCATGTATTTCTGTAATTTTAAAATAAAACTCAAATAAGGTTGCTGCGCTTGTTTAACTAATTAAATACTCATTTAACAATATTGATATTCATACATAAATTAAGAATTTTTTCATAAATTAAAAAAAAACTATAGAAGACATAAAACTAATTTCGTATGGCTGCTTTTTTGTACAAATTTAGGAAAGAAATCTGTTATTTTATTATAGCGGGGGCTTTTGAAAAAGCTTTCATTCTCCAGTTTAATGTTTTAGAAAAATTATTTGTATACACAGCTTGATACTTTGTTCTTTTTCTTTTCTAATGAAGATTGTATGATAAACAACAGTGCGATTAATCACAATTGTGAAATACATGTCTATTACATGTCCTTAGGAAGCATTTATTTTTTATTTATAATGTATTTTCAAAGAAATTTTTATTAAAATAAACTTTAAGAAAATTGTAACTACAAAATAACACCTTATGTTTTTTGTTCATTTAAAAATATAATAAAAATAATTTAAACCTAAATTTTTTATTAAATTTTCAATCCTAAGAAATTACAATTTTTAGAACATGTAAATGAAAAGAAGTTATTTTATTAAATAATTTTCTTTAACATTTCAATATTAATAAATTTTCTAATTAATTTTATTAATAAATTATTTTTTACATGTATATTTATTTTGGTTTAGATCAAATATTGTTTTGAAAATGTTAATATTTTCGTAAATGATAGAATTTCTTTGTAAATTGATTTTTATTGAAATGAAGTAAATTTTTTAATTCGATAATAAATATTGAAAATAAATAAAATATAAATAATTAATTTGTAATAATTATTTCAAACAATTAATAAAATGCAAGAAAAAAATTATTCAAAATTTTTTTACTCCAAAAAAAATTTAACACTGGTATAAGTTTAAAATATCTCATATCCATTACATTATATCTTTACACCTTTATATAGTATACATGTAGTACACCTTGAAGCCTGAATGAAAAACGAGAACGAGATGAGATAGAAAAAATTCGCATTTTGTAAATGTAACACACAAACACCGGTTTTTACAAATACAAACAGCAAATTTCTATCTTCTCGTGCTTACCGTTTAAACTTCCGGTGCGCTTCAAGTCTTTTCATTCCCCCACTCTTAACATTACCCTTATTATATCTATTCCTCTCATTATTGTTGTTTTGTCCTTGCTTTTGATCTTGTTCTTTCCTTTCCTGTCTGCCGAGAGCAATATAGTAGTCGGCCACACCATGCCGTTTATTCTATATCAAGACTTCAACTGAAAATTAGAAAAAAAATTATTTTTTCATTGAAATTACAGTGCACCATTTGGGATCTTTGAAAATGTACGTCATTTTATTTAAACATTATTTAGTGTATCATTATTGTAATCGAATAAATTAATTAAGAGAACAACGAGAAGGCATTTTTCGCGCCGGTTTTTTTTCTCTTTCTATCATTATCTTTATTTCGAAGAAAAAAAAGTGCAATAAAGAATCTAAAAAAAGTTATAAGGAACGCGATCCAAAGTGCATATTAAAGAAAGAAAACAAATAAATGTAGTTATAATTCTGAGTAATTTTTTTTATTGAAAAATTTGTAGGAAGAGTAAAAATCGGCTAATAAATCCGGCTGGCAGAAGAAGCAGTTTGTGCGCAGCCTCCGGAAAAGCATTGGCGGTAGCCGCCAACAGCAGCAGCAGCGTATGCCGCTTGCTCATCACCATCATAGTAGTAGCAGCAGCAGCAGCAGCAATGGCTGCCTGAACAACGAGGCACAGACTTGAAAAGTCTTACCCTTTAGAAGAAAAAAAAGTTGGAGTGGAGTAAAATTGCGTGGATTGCAACTAAAAGATTCGGGGCTGCTTGCTTTAGACGACGTTCTTTTCAACTAGGATTTTATTAATCGTTCAGCAATAAGGTAAGCTACTTTTTATTTGTTTGTAACGTATGAAGGGAAAGCTTGGTGCGTTATAAGCACTTTCTCATAAGCTGTAAGTGCATGTATTGTGTATACTTGAAATAAAATGTTTGCCTTGAGCGAAAAGAGCGCCACTGTGGAATATTCCACGTTCGATGCGTTCTCTATCTTCCTTTCTCGTTCTTTTTTTTTGAGCAAATTTATGGAGAACTTAACAAATGTTCAATTTTTTTGCACGCGCGTATAATTCACTTTAAGGTGGGTGGAATGTGATCTACAGTTTATTTTCGTGCTATGAATTCAGAAGATGAGGGGAAAGGAGTGATCATATTTATTTTATACATTGAGTATTGATGGTTAAAGTTCATATTAAAGCGTTGATGAAGCGATTTTTTTTTTTTTTCGAGAGCCCATCATCTTAAACTTTCGGAGGGGAATAACCTGTACGTGCCACGTGCACGAGGTTAGAAGGCAATTGATTCTCCATCAACATTTTTAGCGCTGCTCTCGTTTTTTTCTAAATCCTAAACAAAAAATTTTTTTTTATTAATTTTATTTTTTATTTTTTAAGTTATTGTTGTTAAGTTTGAAGAATAATAGTAGTGTTTAAGGTCGGTGCGGAAAATTAAACGAAACATTGGTACATACGTACTTGTTTAGTTAATAAGGTCGCACGTGCCGTATAGCCTTGCGCAAATCAAGTACGTTTTGCTTCTCATTCTCTATCTCTCTTATATTCGCATTGCGTGCCGCATGGATTTTTTGTCTCTTCGTATTAGTGCATTGAAAAAAAAATTCTTTCATTATTGTTTTGCGATTGTATAAACGTCCATTTTAGTAACAGTGGTAACATTGCTTCGGAACGCATTTCGTTGAAATGCTGTTAATGAAAGTGCGTGCCAGTACTGTTAGTTTTTTTTCTACGCTTTCTTTTTATGAGTGCATTAAAGCTGAACGTTTTAGTTGAACATTTTTCGATATTGATGTTTTTTTTTACACGTTGAAGATACATTGTTAACACTGTTTTTAAATTAATTGGCAAAAAAAAAGAATTTGTGACCGTTTTCTAAAGTGACACATTCTGTCTAAGTATAGATTTCTTGAAAGATGAAAGAAAAACTTTTATGCTGTTGCTAATATACTCGACTAGCGTTAGGTGTTTAAATCTTTAATTTATGTCAGTTGTTTGTATGCATGTTTGTTATAATATTTTTAGTATCACGAAATGTCTTTGTTAAATTATATAGAATTAGATATTGTTTTCATTGAATTAGAATTTACATTATAAATTTTTAATATCTAATTTAATTAATTTTTATTTTATTTTTTTTGTCCATAAAAATCAAAGAAAATTTAGAAAAGTAGACTTGAGTATTTTTTTGATGATGTCTTATCATCGATATGTATTATAGTTTTTACAGACATGAACGAAAAACTTGTTTTACTAGGGAAAGGCATAATTTGAATGGACAGCCAAGAGAGTTCACTGGAAGTCGGAGGTATTTCAATGATCTCTGACTTACCTGACACATCAGAGGTTCTGGAAGTCTCAGAATCTACCGGGCTTAGTCCGTTGACTTCTTCATTGGATCACAACCTCACTATACACGAGGATAATCTTTCTTCTGATAACAAAATGGGAATTGAAAATACTTGGTAAGTGAACCTATAATTATGAACATATTGTTTTAAAAATTTAATATTATTTTTTAAATTACATTTATAAGTTGGAAAATATTTGTTCTTGTTTTAAAAATATAATTATCAAAGTTATATTATTGATTAACTTCTTTTTACAGGGTTGAAGCAAATACTTCTGCCTCAGACTATGCCAACCCCTTGCAACCTCCATTTTCAGATATAGATCCATTACATGATACCAGAAATGGAATTGTGCACGGGACTTACCTTTCTTCAGAGGCTTGTTTAGAAGCTCCCTCAAATGATTTCATAAATGGTCTTGTGCAAAGTTCTTACCTTTCTTCAGAAACTTGTGCAGGAGCTAGCTCAAACGATTCCAGAAATGGAGTTGTACACGGACCTTACCTAGCTCCAGAACCTTGTGTGGGTCCTGCTTCAAACCATGATGATCTAGATGATTTATTTTCTGATACTGGTAATACTCCTGATGATTCAGTAATTGGTAATATTTTCATTTATATAATTTGAAAATCTATTTTTTATTTTTTATTGCAAGCAAATGATATCCTTTAATTAATCCTAGAAGTATCTGCACCAGCAGGTGTTTGTGGTCTTCGAAACTTAGGTAATACTTGTTTCATGGCTGCTGGACTACAATGTCTAACTGCCACTCCCCCAGTTTTACGTCACTTTCTTGAACTCCAACAACGAGGCGAGAAATTACCTCCTCCTGGTTCTCTCATGGCGAATTTTAGTACATTATTAAGTAAAATGTGGTCTGGAAAATACAATGTACTTCAACCAACTGAATTTAAGCAGACTCTTGGCGTGTACCATTCACAATTTAAAGACTATAGACAGGTATATTAAAAACAAATTTTACATTTTCTGAAATTAAAAAAATTTTTAATATTGAAAATGTATTTAATTAAAATATACAGGAAATATGGAAAATTAAGTTATCATTAATTAAAAAAAAAATACAATTTAAAAATTTATTTTTTTAGAATGCTTTATCAGTTGGATTTATGTCTAGATTGCAATTTAAACAAACAAACAAATTCAACTTATATTGTCGAACTTTCAAATAGAATCTTTAATATTTATCAATCTGACTTCATTTTATCAATAATAGTAAGCTGTGATTTTTGACACTTTGCAGCATGACTGTCAAGAATTTTTGGCATTATTGCTAGATACTCTGCACGAACAGATGAATATGGCAAAAACGAATAAAACTTGTCATATACCTTCTGCAACTGCAACCACTGCCAGTGCTATGAATTCGAACCAAAATGGTGAAAGAGATTCCTGCTTAAGTTCAACATTTACTGCCACTAATAATTCTGATCTTATGGATGCTTATGATAACCCGCCGTCGCCCGAAGGTCCTAATAGTCCTAACGTAACCATGGCTGGTTCTCCTAGAGGTGATTTTTTATAATTTATATCAAGTTTTCAATAAAGCAATAATCAAATTATTAAAACGCATTTACAATTAAAAATTTAGATTCTTCTATGGATGATTTGGATAGTACTGCGAATTCACCACGTAGTTCACCTTTGAATGAGGATGAAGAAACTCTAGACTCAGACGAAATTGTTGTTCCTAAGTCTAGTTTTCTACGCAACGATATGAAAGAAATATTAAACTGTGAGATTCACCTCAACAAGTTCAATGACATTGCAAAAGACGCCAAAACAAGCAACGCTAATTTCCTCGTAACGGCAGAGGAATGCAATAACGAAATTCATTATGACTCACAAAAGTTTCCTAAAGAGAACACACGTAGAATTACTCTTGAGAATGCTAATCTGACTGAAAATCATGACTTTGATAATAAAAGTGTAAGTATTAAACGAATAAAGGAGATCAATTGCCAACGTACAAATTGTAGTCCAGAATGCGGCATATCAAGCGGTTCTGAAGTAGAGTATGATACCGGTCTGGAAAAGTGCAACGTTAAACGAATGCGACTTGAAGATCAAGAAAAAAATCATAGAAAAGATGGTATGGGAGCTAGTGGGTTACAATGTTCAAGGTTACTGCAGAATCATGAGAATGGTGCTATTGCAACACAAGATGAAGTGGAGGCGGATAAACATTGGGCAAAGCATTTACGCGCAAATCGAAGCGTTATTGTAGATACTTTCCAAGGACAGTTTAAGAGCACGGTAAGATCATAAATTTTTAAATTAGATACACTGTAATAAATGTTTTGTTTCCTCTCACAAGTTGAAAATTTTCCTCTTCATCTATTGCTTTGCTTTATCTATTATAAAATCGACTTTACCAGTTCTTACTTTATATCCTTGTAGAAATATTTTTGAACCTATTCTGTAGTTTCTTTTTGTAATAAGTAGTAAATTTATTATTTTCTAATCTTTTTCTTTTCCTGTAGTTTTGTTTGATACTTATTTTAAAAACTTTATTTGTAATGAATATATTTGAAATATTTTTATTTTGAACGGAGATTCACGTCGGTATGTAACTGATGAAGTCGGTTTACGTCGTAAAGCATCTCCAATAAAAAAGCAATCTTTTTCCTGTCTATTTTTACTACATTAAAAATAGATTTCATTGCATTGTGACAAATTAGTAAACAGTCAAAGTTAATAGTTTACTTTTTAAAAAAGAACTAATGGTTGAATTTTTAATTTTGTAGGTAGTGTGCGCGGTTTGTAAACACATCTCAGTGACCTATGAACCATTCATGTATCTCTCCGTTCCGCTTCCTCATGCTATGGAGCGACAACTAACCGTAACATACATTCCTGCCAATGGCGAATCGCCAATAAAATGCGTTGTTTCGCTAAATAAACAATCTTGGGTTAGTAAACTCAAAGAAGAATTATTGAAGACTCTCGATAAAGAAGACGTACCGACATCAAGCATTGCTTTAGCTGAAGTTTTTGAGAATCACATAGCTAAAATTCTCGTAAGTTTAAACATTTTAAACATACTTTTCATTACAATTTTATTGTTTGGAGGATTTAGAAGGTAGCATGCTTGTTAGGATTAGGCTGCTGTCGATACTGTCCTCCAATAAAAAATTTTTGGAAGAACATTTTCGTAATGTCAAGATTTTTTACGAAGCTACATTCCAATGTACAAATTTAATATACATAATTTAAATGTTTTTTGTTTTAATTTTTGAAAGTGATAATCAAATTATTTTTTAATATATTCAGTAATTGCAAACATTTCTTTCTAAACCAATTTCATTCTTTCTAAAAAGTTTTGTATTACAACGCGATGAACAACCATTTTTTACTCATCTTGAAATGTTTTGAAAAAGTTTTAGAAAACTTAAAAGAAATATACATTTTCAAATTTTGCTTTTTAGGAGGACAACCTGTTGTTAAGGTACGTCAATGACATAAATCGTGCGATTTACGCATTTGAAATAACGGATCCTCCAGAGCCTTGGATAGAAAGTGACGCTTCCAGCAATGATCGTTTAGCTGATCCAAGTCAGAGTGGTTCTAGTAATTCTACTCTTGGCAATGGTAATTCAGAGGAGACGTGCACTATTTGCCTCGAAGAAAATGACGGTGACTTCAAAAAACATTCTGAAGATAGCTGTAAGCTTGTCCTCTGCGACCCATGTATAGAGGTATGATATTTTCTTGAATATTCAATGGTGATGTTTAATAATTGTTAATAAAATACAAAATTAAGAATTCATCATCGATATCTCTGAGTAAGAATATTTATTACTGAAGAAGCAAAACATATTTTTTTACTGTAAATATTTGCCTTTTATACATAACTACTCGGAGTAATCGATAAGGAATTTTTAAATAATAACGTTATGAATGAGGATGGTGTGTTTGAAACATATAGCGTTTGCTAAGCAATCAAGAGTGTAATATATGTTCAACGCTTTTAACTTGATGCAGCAAAATGTAGCTTTAGATCACGCACTAGCTTTGTAGACTAAAATATTCACATAGTTCCTATACTAAAAACTACATTGTGATCGATATTTAAAACGTATTCATTCTTTACATTTTTTATAAATTAATAAAAATTTATAATTTTAAATTAAAGACTTAAGAAAAACTTGAAAATGCTAAAATTATTATAAAATTTCAAAAATATTCTTTAATCTTTAAATAACTATTCTAAAATTTATCAATAAATAAGAATTTCAATATTAATTGATTAAATAAAAAAAGAGTTGATACCCGATGATGATAACCGGCAGCGTCAATCTTGCAGTAGGGGTGTACATTCCAAGGTACTTCGGTACCAGCTACTATTTTCACCTCGGGAAGGTCTGAGATAAGGTTATTGAACGCTCCAGCCGGGCGATGCCGTGATGGCATGCACGGGAACCAGAAAAAGCTCGGGCGCGCCATTAACAGCCAGGGATGCTCATTGTCTTTTTTATTTAAGACGAGCGGAGGCGGCGTTTGGCTTGGGATGGAATCTCGCGTGACCCGCATTTTTAGTACAATCTGCGAGCCGGATCAATTGAATTTGATCGGAACTCAATTCAGACTAATCTGATGCTGCCGCACAAACTGAGGGTTTTTTTTTTTGCTATATTATCTTTGTTTCAAATTTATATTTAGCTAGTTTATTTGAAAAATTAAGTACCTTTTAAATTACTAATGAAAATTTAATTAATAAATTCTATATATACTTCATTAATAATTTTTCGTACTATTATGTAATAAAAACTTAAGATTTTAAAGTTTGAATAATTTTTTCTTTAACTTTTAATAATTTATTGTAGCATTTTCAAGGGAAAAATATTTTTTTTTAATAAAATTGTAACATTTGATATATTTTACTTATACTAAATTTCCTAAAAAAAGTTTTTCACTATCGATCTTGTAGATAAACGTGTTTACGGTTTTATTTCAGTTCTGTTTATTTATTTAATTCCACCATGCATTATTATTTATGAGCAACCATTGGAGGGTATACCATGTTAAGTTTTATTTTTCATCCTAGTTTATTTCACAAATTGTTTTATCACTTTTATATTGTTTATCGATTTTCCATTCGTTATTTATTTTATTTCCAAAGCAAAAAAGCGTCGAACAATTTTAGTTCTTTCTTTTTCGTTTGATTTGATGAGTAATTGATGTAGAGTAAATCAAAGTAAATTAAAAACCTACAGTGCGAATTTGCACACAAGAATAAAACACATATAAGCTCAAACGTGCAAGTAAAATAAAAACAAAGAGAAATTTGGGCGTCATTTGTGAAATAAGCTAAAGCGCGAAAACTGAGAGAGCAGTACCGTATTACCCAACAGACCTACTTCAAGAGCGAGAAAGAACCAAAAAAATGTCCTGTCTGCCAAACCGAGATGACATCATCATCCTTCGTCAAGATTGATCAGTCACAACGTTCACGACCTGCTATTAGGATATTGAATGTGCCTATGGTCATGCGTCATGACACTGATGAGGCAACCAATAACCGCAAGGGTACGAAACTTTTTGGACATCCTTATTTATTCAAACTTCCGTCTCGAGTCGACGCTAAGGACATTTGGGAAATTGTCAAAAGGATCGCACCGCCAGATAGTAACTTTACATTACATCTTGTTGATGGTCAGGTTAGTATTGTTTAGTTTTATTTGAATTGTCAAATAACTTTAATTATTATTATAAATTAAAATACTTTCAGTAATTATTACTATCATACTTGGAGACGTATGTTTTGATATATAATCTATGAAATCAGCTTGTGATTTAAAATGTCTCCAATAAGAACAACAATTAATTTTCCTATCTATTCTTATAACGATAAAAATAGATATCAAGCTATTGTGACATTAAATAATTAAATGTAATTCAAATTCGATTCAACTTAAAAAATTATAAAGTAATTGAAAAGAAATCAATAAGTAATTATAATTTATGATAATTAAATTTAGCAGAGAATATTTATTTATTTATATTCTTAAAATTTTTCTAGGGTCATCATTGTTCTCGGTGTATTTTTGGATCACACTGTACTGGTTGCAAAGTGCCAGAAAGTGGTAGGGTCATTTTGCACCCAGGTGATACGCTGGCTATACGGTACACCGAAAACGTTCCTAAACTTCAACAGCCTATAGATCACATTAGTGTCAGCAAACAAAGACTACATCATCCATTATCTCTCTACGATTGCTTACAAGCATTTAGTCAGAGGTAAATACAAAAGATTTTTCAATTGTAGATTATTACATTTTATGTAATAAAAATTTTTAAGTATTTAACAGAAATTTACAGATTTTGTTTTTTGTTAAAAGTTTTTAATATTATAAAAATAATAAAATTCTATGTAAAGAGTTTTTCTTTAAAAGATTTTACTTTTTATTACAAGACTTTGATATTTAACATTGTTTTATAGTGAAACCCTGGATGAACATAATCCTTGGTACTGTCCAAAATGTGAAAGGAATCAATGTGCTACCAAGACGTTAACTGTTCATCGGTATCCTAAGTTCCTTATAGTCTATCTTAAAAGGTACATTAAAAATATTTTTTGATAATGTTGTAAGAATTATTTATGTAAATATAAAAAAATTACTATTTATTTTTTTATTAATTTTTTAAATTTAGATTCGTGTTCTATGAATGCGTGAGCATGAAACTGGACGATAAAGTGACCTTCCCTTTGGCTGGATTAAGTTGTGGCAAACACCTTTATGATCTCTATGCTTGTGTCTGTCACTTCGGTGGTAAGAATATTTTTCATTCTATTTAAATATTTTAAGTATCACCACTAAATCATTAAATATACTAAAATCAAACATTTCAATCAAAATGTTTTACAGGAGTATCTGCAGGACATTACACGGCCTATGCGAAAAATCCACAAACAGATGTTTGGTACTATTATAATGACGAAGTGACAGGCAAACAAAAGCCGCAAGAAGAGGACTTTAGTAATGCATATATATTGTTTTACAGTCGGCAAGGTGCCAACATAAAACAATGCAATATTTAAAAACAACAAATGAGAGAGAGAGAGAATTAATTAAAGACATCAAAACGACTGAATAAAGGAAAGAGCATCATTGTCATAAAAGACTATAAAAATATACTAATTACGTAAAACGAAACAAAATGAGGAAATTCATAAAAATATCTTTCAAATTCGTTGGCTGTGTGTAAGATGTAGCAAGATTCGGATAATGGTTCGCCCCAAGATAAGTTTTTTCATTCTTGAGATCCTCGTTTTTAAATAGTTTGCGTTGGCACGAGGTGAACTTGTTAAAGATTTCCAGAAGACTGGTTGCATTGAATAAACTGCGAATTGAAAGTGAATAAACAATGTTCGTAATCGCATTTATAGTTATATAAACTCGTACATGGTGCGAATAGACTGTAAATGTGAAAACGAATTAAATGTAATAATGAACGTTTAGAAAAGTAAAAAAAAAGTATTTGGCGAGAGTGATTGTAAAGAATTTTTGAATGTTGTAAAAGTAAATCGTGGTAGCACCTCGCGCATTGTTCCTCGAATCGGTATTGTTAATTTGTTTAATTTTTTTTAATTAGTCAAGCGATTTTTAGACAATTTTTATTGAAAACAAGGAGAAAAAGTGCGATGGGAGCAGAAAGAAGTTCGTTTTAAGCACGGAACTGTGAAAATGTCTAAACTGATTTGTATAATAGACGAAAACAGAATCGGTGATTCCGAACGAGCATAATTTATTAGAAAATAAAAGATGAACGTTAAATACTTAAAAGTTTTTATTTATTATTAAACCATTCCTATTTTTATTATCATTAAAATTCAGCAATTATTTTTAAAATTTTTTATTTTCAAAATGACATTTCTTTTGTTCTTTATTTTTATTTAAAAAATAATATTTATCAGTAAATACGTTAAAATGTATTGATTGCTAGGAGTGAATTATTAAATAACAAGAATTGATAATGGGTTTTTATTTTAAAATGACTGAACTTATATAAGTTTATTTGTATTTATAATATTTTTTTTTACTTGATTAAAGAAAAGAAAATTTTAGGATTTGGGAATAAGAAATTAATAAAACTTGTGTTGTACGTATTTTTATTACAAGGAATGCATCTTAACAAACACACATTAATATACATAATTATTGTGTCATTACGAACTAAGTCGCATGTGTTTTGGTTGTGAGGTGATCGGCAGTTAATATCGCGTTTAAAACAATTTTAATATATTTTTATTCTACTGAACAAATTTTTTATTATTTATTATCTTTGAATCTTTTTTTGAATATTTAATTGCCGACAAAATCCAATAATTTCACAAAAAAAAATTAATGCATTGTCAAAATTAAATGATTTGAATTTGTTTGATAAAACAAATATCTTCAATGTATAGTTTCAGTTATAAGTAATTGTTTATTTACATTTTAGTTGACGCATTATAATATCGGAGCAACAACTTGTAAAAATAAACGATCAATACTGAACAACGGTAATTACTATTAATAGAAGAAGATAAGATAGTATGAGATGAGCAATATTCATTTATTACACAGTCCAAGGTCAAAGATCGCTGATTTAAAAATTTTAGTAAAATGTTACAAGCCGCTGACTATCTTATTTTCTCCTACGAATATACATTACAAATAATCAAGTTCGCATTGTTTTAAAGCAATGACTAGATACAAGTATAAATAATGGGATTTACAAACGAAAATATCTATCGAGAGTTCAATTTATCTCCTAAATAAGATTTTTTAAACTTTCTTTAGATAAATTTGAGATTTCAAAATAAAATCGCAACTTTATCTTTGATAAGTATATTTTATATATTTTTGTCTTTATGAGGGATAATCGCATTCTAAATGGTTTACAATTATGCGTATGTCTTTCCTTTATAAATATATAACTTCGATATCTGTTTTTAAGCTAATTATACAATGCCAATCGTGTGGAGCATATGTTATTTTTTTTCTAAATACGCGAAGTGGCTTTTTCTTAACAAAAGAAAAGAGGATTTTGCAAGTCCTACTTTAAAAATTAATAAAATTTGTTCTGAACTGGTACGTACTTTTATGCTTGCAAAAATCTGAGTTTCAATTTCTCGTTAAAATTCCTTTGCTAGTTTCTACGACTGACGAAAAATCTCTTATAGGATCCGAATTCATATTTATTTCAGTGAGACTTTTCGTTATTCAGTCTGATTTTTTTATTTAGTTTTTCTTTTAAAAACTTTTACTAATAATCAATTATTACGCATCCCGATATAGATTGTAACATTAACAAAATAACTCTTCGCTTCTGTACACTCTGCTAATGCTAGCTGTTATTTAATTTTCTTTTTTTTACTATTTTCTTTTTTTCTTTTTGTATAGTTAGATTATCTTTGTTGGTGCTTACATTGAGACGTTAAATTCTTCCTCTTTGTCGACAGATTTTTTGCGAGATTCAAAGAGTTTTGGCATAAAACACGCCATCTTTCTAACTTATTAAAGGATATCGCATAATTAACATTATATTTATAAATACTGAAAAAAAATATTTAATTAACAAAAATTAATAGACGATTATTTAAATATAAACTTCTGTTTATATTGTCAAAAAAATTTTCTATTTAAATATTTATTAGTTCGGCTTTAATAATAAAAATTTCTGTAGTTAATACAAAACATTAAAATATTCAACTTTTAAACAAAAAATATAATTTACTTCTGTCAATATGCGACGTCCTTAAAATTAATTCTCCTCCGTCTCTCTCGGTATTTTATTTCTTCATCAATTTGAGAAATTTATATCTTCAACAATAAATTTAATAAATATTTTTTACGAGCAAATACAAAATTTTTTACGTCTACGTTTATTACAAGTAATCGCACGATCACTCTTTTTTTTTTTTTTTTATTCATACAATAGAACATTCTCATTTAATAATTTTTTTTATAATCAACCAATGTTAAAAAATATATATACTTTGTTTTTCTCTTTTATTACATTTGAAAAACAATTTTTGAATAGCAGCGTTGAAAGTGAGTGAGAGAGGCGAAGGAAGATTTTACAATAATGTATAATATTACATACGTTTTTCTTTTTTCATTATATTTCAAACAGGCAATTCTCCATAAAAATGCTATACTTAACATTTTCATATATCTATAAATATATTCGTAATAATACTACATTATCACTAATTATTGTGTATGATGGGTCTTATCGAGTATTCTTTTTTTTTTTTTTTATGAAAAATGATATTTAAAGTTAAGTGTTTCATGGGCTTATAGGTATCCGAAAGCTTGCAATTTCACTTCATTTTTTTTCATTACGTCCATGTGTTTCAGTTTAACTAAACGCAAATTATTAATAATTTTTATGGATACAAACCATAAACTTTTGGTACTAAAAAGTGTCAAAATTCTCAATTTTACGTTACTTTATTAATAAAACATCAAAATTGTGGATATGCAAAGAAATACTTAAATTTAATTATTAATGTTTAATACTTTTTTCTTTGTATTTAAATATTGATAATTCACTTAATTTTTATTTTTATTACCAAAAATGAAATGTATTGTGTTGGTCAATTTTTATAAAACCCATGATTCGTAAATAAAATTTTGTATTTCATGAACTGAGGTAATATAGAATTAAAAAAAGGTCTAAATATTTATTATTGTAACATTAAAGATCATTTTTAAAAAATTAATATTGAATCAAAATTATGTGTATAAAATTTATAGTTTTTGAAAAAAAATTTTATTAATTTTATTTAACGTCATTTGAACCTAGTTCAAAGTAATTAGAATATGATATGCAATAAATTTTAAAATTATTTCTCCTAAATACAAAAATTTAATATAAAATCATTTTGTATAGGTAATAATCATGATATAAATACTCAGTTCTGAAAAACTTTTTCCAAAATTTTATAAAAAAAGGGAACACGTTAATCAAAGATTACTACATATAAACGTACATAAATTTCATTTTATGGTTCATTTTACAATAATAGACTTAATAAAACTAGAAATCCGTATTTGAATTTTTTTAAAAATACGTTCATAGTCGCTTATTATTAATATAATTTTAATAATACTCATTATCGAATTTCTTATTCTATATAATTGTTAAATTAAAATAAATGTTAAACAAGGATGGTTAACACAACGAATCTCATTAAATTTAAATAGTTTGCTATTAAAATCTCAATAAGAATATATCATAAAAATACTGAAATATTCTAATATAATAATTTTATGAAAAAAAATAAACTTTTATTTTTCCATAAAACGAAACTATACTTTAAACGCAAGCTTATAATTAAAAAAAAAATGAAACTTAAAGAATAAAAAATCACGGATTCCCAGTCTCTTGGTTGAATGGTCACTTATAAATTCTTTCTATTCTTTAATGCGTGGACACGGTAAACCATACGACCATACTTGGATGTACTAAACCACCGATTTCGCAGTTGACTGTCCTCGTTTCACCATTAAGTACAAATAATGCTTCACTCGATGGACTAACCATATAACGTCCAAATACACCACTCTGTACAATTGGCCTATTTGGATTGCCCCACTTAGCAAAGCTTACAGGAGTTGCTTTACCTACACCTGTTATCATCTCTACCTTACCTGTAACAATAATTCAACAATGTATAACACACATACATTTACATGTCCCTACTAAAGACATGCAGCAAACGAGAGTTGGAGTTTTGAGAAAGTAAAGGTGCTATAATAGAAGCTAATACTATTATACTCCAGGGGTGTAAAGTGCTGGAAGGGTTTGCTTAAGGATTAGGTTTATGCTGATTGGCCTGAAGACTTTGTGTTTTGGAGATCGAATAAGTTTGGGTATACAATGAGAAGAGAAAGTGAGAGTGCCGAAGATATTGCTTTAAGTTGTTGGAAAATTACTTGGTCAGGAGTTGTTGCAAGGACATGCAAGTATAATGTGCATGAATAACTTGAGACGTTGTAGAAGGAATTTAGTATGTAACTTATAAGAAATATTTTTACATATTTTTATGTAAATGAAAAGATTTTTTATAAAAATAATATGGTTTTTTTGCATTGCAAATAAAAAAAAACATTTATTGAAGATTAATCGATGAATATTATTTTTATTACCTGATGCTAAATTAAGGAAAAGAATATCCTCTTTATTATCCATTGAAGATGCATAGAGATCATAGCCGTGCGTCGTTTGCGATGGATAAAACGTTATATCACTGATGTTCAATGTTGTCTTCACGTCAAAGGCAAAATTTAATCCAGTCGCTAAAAAATATTCATCATTTCATTAACATAGATATAAATTTAATAAAAAATTGACATTTTTAATCGTACATTTAAAAAAAAAAAATTATTATAACTTCCCAAGTGAGAATGATTTTACTTAATGACTAGTTCAATGCAAATTCTTGGCTTATAATGTTTTTAAATGGCTAAATTTCTACCAGGGTTATAATTTACTTTTATAACTTTTATCAATTGTAAGAAAAAAGAATTCTGTAATACTCACGCAATATTTCTTCAACGATAAGTATAACACCATTCTGTTGTCTATCAAGTGTGACAAGATGACGCGAATCTGGTGATACCATTGGTTTACCAATAAGTTCAGGTTTATGGGCTAATACTGTATCAGTTAGATAATCCAACAATAATTGTCCAGTGGCACGACCCGTTATTGGCTCTTCGCATTGTAGTATCACGAAACCATCTACGAGAGAATATATAGAGAAAGGTATTATTGCTTTAACTCCTTATCATCAATCGATTTATTTATAGGTTTGTACTAATTTGCACATGGAATGTTCTTACATATATATGGCTTTCTAGATGCAACCAAGGATTCAAATTAATTTTTCATTTCTCATTTTAACGCAGAGTTTGAAAAATACATTTCTTTTAGGAATAAAGTACTCCTATATTATAAGGATTTAAAATTTAGTAGAGGATCACGTTAATTGATGAGTTAATATCCTTTAAAAACTATTGAAGTTTAATAAAAAATATTAAAAAATTTATTGTTTTAAAATTGTCAAATTTAAAAAATGCAATTTGAACATAAAATTTATTATATGTATTTTATCAAAAATTAAAAAGAAAGGCAATTAAATATACAGTTGAACAAAAACAAGTAGAAAAAAAAGCGAATCAAACTCCTGACACATAAAACTTAGGTGTAAACTAACAACTTCCCAAGAAACTGCAAACTCTATCCAATTTCTTGACCCACATCCCAATCTTTTTGAAACTTTCGCTTGAAAAAAAAAATAACTTAAAAAAAAGAAACGAATATTTCTTTCTCTTTTTAGGAAAAAGAACAAACACTAGACAAAGGTATGGAGTTAATTGTTGAAGCTTAGAAGTTACTGTACACCCGCACGTATATATTTTAGACATATGTATGTATATAGCTGCACCTAACGGGTCAGCGCAACTCGATTATACGCTTCCTGTAAACCCCTTTTATATATAACATTCCCTCTATCTCTCACTCTCTATTTCTCTCTATTTCGGAAGTACTTCTGGACCTCATGGCTGGATCTAGAAAGTTTTAGTTATGTCCTTGTGCGGGACACATGACCCAATTACTGTTTTAATAAAATTACAGAAATATTGTCTTTTTAAGTTTTTGCAAAAGATAAAGCCCTTATTTCTTGATCTTTAAATGAAGGAAAAGAAAAATAATTTAATTTTTGAGAACTGAATTTTAAAATGAATTTACATTTATTATTTTGATATCAAATTTTTAAATAAGAATACATTTATTTTCGTATGTTTAAATATATTTTTACTATGCCATTTAGTGAGAAATAGTGTTAAATATTGTATTTTATTAACTAATATACAAGGGTTTCAAATCCTAAATTTTCTACAAATTTTAGAATACATTTCCTTATACAAATTCACTGGAAAAGTTACGTTTATTTGATTTAAAATTTAATATTTTTAAAGTTATTAAATCTTTTATTTAAATTCTAAGATTAAAAAAAGGAATTCAAAGCCTAAATTATTAAAATATAAAATTCGAAATTTTACCAAAACTCATTCCAAAGTTGAGATTAAAGCTTTTCAATTAAAATAAAAAATTTTGTCCGAGAAGATAAATTTGTTCAAAAGTTAAGAGAGAATATAAATCGAGGCAATGTCTAACTTAAAATGTAGATTGTACCTGTTATGTTTAATTTCAGCATCAAGAGTTTTAGTCAAAATTTTTCCCGACTCCTTAAAAACTGTACTCTTTTAAAGAAAAATCAAATTTCTTTAAAAAATCAATAAATTAAAAAAAAATAACTTACAAGTTAAGAAAAAACGTGTGCTAGACTAAATGAATGTAGACTTTAATAATTTTATATTAGCAAAAATATCCTGAATTTCAAAGAAAATCCAAAACTTAAAATTCTTGTACCTAATAAAATACAATATAGTAATTAAATCTTTCATGTTTTGTTGAAGCATTATAATGTAGTAATTACATTAGATACATTGCTAATAATAGATAAATGCATATTCTATACTGTACATCCTAAATGATCGAATACTATCCAGCTTTAATTTTCAATAGCAAGCTATCCTTTCGAAACCCGTATAGATTAATTCTAAAGGCTGTAGTCAATTTTGCGAGACATTAATACTCGATGTTACAGAGCTAGGATGCAGAATATATGTACTCACATAGTGCTGGAAATTGTATATGAGCTGGTACACAGTTATAGGGAGCAAGATCAGCGCTGCGTGTATATCTCATGTTAGCCAGATCAAGTTTGTACATGCCTCTTTGATTCGTGTGCGTTACGTAGCCGTATTTAAACATGTGACCGATGTCCTGCTTTTACCATTTTTTTTTACCAACAGAATACAAAACAAATATTTCATTCATTCAACGTTATAAAAGATTTTTTTTTTTACTGTTTTTTTTTATTTTTCTATGGCTCATTTTTTTTATGTTCATCATAATAGAAAAAGTGCATCGATAGAAACTGATGTTTAGAACTTTTTTTTACGATGAGCATTGATATACAATGATTGTTAAAAGTGGAGAGTAATAAAATTGATTCATTTTTTCATAAAACTTTTATTGGAAAATGGAAACATCTAAAATTTATTTTGTTAACTAATAATTATTCTTGATAAATGAAAAAGAAAGATCTCAAAAAGTTATTGATAGATTGAAGATGAATACGTTTCAATACTTTAGTATTTATTAAATCTAGTAAAATAAAATTTGAAGCTTATTGAACTTTAGCAATTAACAAGTGATATTTTCTGTAAATTAATTTATGTAGTTTTTAATACTTTTAACTAGTATAATATTATTATTCAAGATAAAAAAAAATATTTTCTTTTCGGATTAAATTTGGTTTGAACTTATAGACAAACAAATAAAAATACTTCTCTAATAGTTACAATAAAAGAATCAATATTTCGTCAATATGTCGTTCAATTATAAATTTTTTCTCTTTGTCTATTGATAGAAACGAAATGAAACGAAATAAAAAAAATACTAGAAAAAACGTCAGACAAAAAAAGAGCAGCGAAAAAGAATACACATGTATATACGTATGTACCTGTCGTTCTGGTATGTATAAGCCTCGCACGAGATCAAACTGTCCGTCAATTGGTTCTGGATGTACGGTACGATGTTTTTTCTTTTGTGCTGCATCTCTGATAACTTGTATCGTTTTAACACCCTGATCTGTTTCGCTACGCCAATTTAACACCCAAACTTGATCTAAAGCTGGTACGTACTGTAATTCCACTGGATATTTGTCTGTCGTTACCACCTACGATTTTTTTTATTATTTAATAATAATTCAAAAAGAAAAAAGGTTAATATTTGTGTGATATTGCAATTGAATATTTATAATTGAAATTTAATCAATTTAGTAATGAAATAATAAGTCCTATACTCACATCTACAACGACCATTTGAATTTTGCTAATAACGAGGATGCGATCTTTTTCTGGCTGCGAAACGTAAACGTATCGATTGGCCACGTTTATCGCGCGGCCCCATGAACAAGGCACTCCTTTTTCAGCACACACATATTCCTTGCAAAAGAGTTAAGTAAAAAATGAATATTAATATAAAATTTAAAAAAGGTTTTAAACATATTTTCGTATTTATTTCAATTATTTTAAATTGAATCATTTTAGTTTTATTTAAATTCGTAACGGAGTTTTTCAAACATAATTTAATTTGAAGAAAAATTTTAATCGCCCAAGTATACATTTAAGACGATAATAATGACATTATAATAAAATTTTCCCAAAATAGATAAATTTTTTTTAAAATTACTCAATTTACTTAATAGACGAAAAGTGCACTATATTATAATTTGATGAGAAAATAGAATTACCTGGGTACCAGGTATAATGTCCGTCGACTTAATTTGATGATATAATCGGCAAGCTGAAGGCTCATAAACCGATATACCCCATTCGTGGAACGAGAAGAATCTTCTTTCTTCGCTTGGTGCAGCTTTAAAAGTAAGGAAAAGAACATAGTAAGTACTGTAGAAAAAATTCATCGTTTATTTATGTGAAATTTTTTGTAAAATTAAAATATTTTTCACAATTTTTTAATCATGAAAAATTAATCAATCATGTTTTATTCAAATTTATATTGAGAATCAGTTTTCAGTTATGACTAACAAAGATTTTTGCCATTATAAATTATAAATTATTGAAAAAAGTTTAAAAATTATTGTCAAGTTTAATAAGTAGACATTTAGAATGATATACATATCATTACTGTCTTGTCATAATACAATACTTTTCAATTAAAAATTTGCAAACTTTCAGACCTCGAAATAAAAAAAAAGAAGTTCTCCTGTCGTAACAATAGGCAAGCAGCCAAAAATTTCTTCTGTCTCTTATATACGACTTTTTTATTCTTTTAATTTCTTAATCCTCGTCGACCTGTCTCGATTAACGTAATGTAGAACCGTAAATCTTGACTTTCCAAGATCCTAGACAAAATTACTTCGCGCGATTTTTCAACTTCCTTTTTAGTTACTTTTTTTTAACCACTTTTATCGCGTTAAGCGCATTAAACGGAAGTCGTTTCTTTCAGTACTTTTTTCCGTTTTTTTTTTCTTTTTTTTACTTTTTATTCTATTTAAAGGCGACACGTTGGTGACGGTTTTCCGAGGAAAATCTATGGGACGTAATATTGAAAAATGTTTTAACGTCTTTATAAATCCTTACATACGAACGATTTTTTTTATTCAATTTAACTTTTAATGTAATATTTATATTTTATTTATTGAATAAATTTCAAAGGGATTCAATTCAAATTTTTTTCAAAGATACAACATCAATTGGTTATTGAAATATTTTATTAACAAGTTTATTTTTTTAATTGCCACTAATTAATAACGAATCTTTTGTAACTTTTTACGATCGCGATATTGTAAATAAGAGCTTTGATCGCATAGATAAACTTTGATAAATAAATGTGCTTTGATTAATAATAACTTAAAAAATAATCGAATCATGTAAAGCTTAACTTTTTAAAAAGTTAAAAACGCAAATAACGCTCAATCCTTGTTAAAAAGAAAAAAACAGAAAAAATAATAAAATTTCATATACATTGTACCTATTGAAAAAAAAAATAGAACATAAAGCCACAATATCCTATAACTATTCATTCAACGGAAATCGTGTCGCGTCGATATAATCGAATGAAAACGAGGTAAAAAAAAATTAATCCTGTGTCACCGCAAAAGCCGGAAAGAAAGTGAATCCCTATATACACAGTTGATCCGATTGAGTGCAGGCAAAAAAAAGAAAAAATAATAAAAATTGCCAGAGGCCAAATATGAAATTAATTAATTAAAATGTATGTGTCTCTACAACTGCAATATGACCATGGTAAAAAAAAAAGTGTATCAATGCATCCTTTTATCATGCATTTTTATAAAGAATTCTTGGCTTTATTAATTTAATCATCGTGCATTTTGTTCTCGTTGAATGGTTAATCCGATTATGTGCTTTGGAAAAAATAAAGTTACTCATTTTAGCTCTATAGCATAATTCTCAATAGCCTTTGGCTATTTCAAGAATGTATACAAGTTTTTCTATACAAATGACGTTTAGTTTGTTATTTAATTTTTAGAGATAAAAGATAGATGTTATTTTTTAGAATAAAACAATTATCACTGTCAGAATAGATAACATGTTAATAAAGTTTTTGTTAAAACCATATGCATTTTTTTTTGTAAATGTTTATTACAATTTTTTAATTATTTTTAATAAAATATCTAAATATTTATATTTTATAATTGATATTTAAAATTAATTAAATCAACAAAAAACATGAAAAAGAGTATTATTTTCCATCTTAATTTTTAATCAGATACTCACTTGGCGTGGGTTGTTCTTGAACAACTAAACTACTAATGTCTCTGGTAACACCGCCGATGCTCGTTGCCTGACACATATATGCTCCTGTATCAGCATAACCAATACCACGTATTGCTAATCTCGTGCCATTACCAACAACTTCGTATTTAGCGCCATCGCGTTGTTGTTGCTGTTGTTGTTCGTGTAATGGCTCGTCATTTTTAAGCCATTCGACACGCGGTAATGGCTCGCCGACAACATGACAACGCATTGTTGCTTCTTCGCCTGGACGCTTAGATTGAAGTCGCGGGGTTACGCGTACTTCTGGTATTGCTTTAATTTAAAAAAACAATTTTTGTAAGAATGAGATTTTTTTGTTTTTTAATGTAAAAAAGAGTTTGAAAATAATTAAAATTTACAATAAATAATTTAATTTTTGGAAAATTTAAAGAAAATCTTTGCGTAACAAGACTTAAAACAAGACGCACATATTTTCTGTAGAATATATGAAGAATCTATACATTGCTCATGGTATCTTACAAATTTTTATCACGTTTTGCTTTATTTTTTTTACATGATACATTTGACTTATCTGATCATAAGATAAATCAAAATTTGAAATTATTAATTTAAATTAAAAACCAGTGAATTATTGATTTATGCTTTTGAAAAAATGAAAAATTACGAAAGCTAATGTTAATAGAATTTTATTGTCATAAAAATTAAACCTTAACAATCTAAACGATTCCACAAGAAATGCATTAAAGCAAGTGCAACTTTAATTAAAGAAAGAGAAAAATGTATGAAACGAAAAAATGTTCGCACTTAATAAAAGAAGAAAAGGAAAAGAAAAGAAATATTAAAGCGAAGTGAATGAGATAAGCAAGGTAAACTCTCTGGGTGACGTGGAGCAATGTTGATTTTTAGCGAGAAAGAAGTGTATATACTTCTGGCAAAGAAGGGTTTTAGCACGATACATATATATACACTCAACTGTGAACTGTTAGAACGTGAGTCTGAACGACGTCCTTGTTACTTAAAGCATGGCACGTGTAATTGCCAGCATGGACAAGTTGCACCCTCGTCAAATAAAGGCTGCCATCGTTGAAAATTCTTATCTGTGAAACAAAAAAAATTTTAAGTTTTTACTTTTCTTTGTATAGTGTTACAAGATTATGTTTAATTTTCGTATTTTAAAAATCTTTTGTTGATTTTGGCAAACTATTGTACTTGGTCTATTTATTATAATGCGCGTGAAGATATATTTGTTTTTGCGCATTAATTTTGCATAATTTTTTTTACTCTCATGTAAATAGGACATTGCAGGAAACAATAAAGTGCATTAAAATATTTGAAAAAATTACTTGACAAACACATTATTTTTTCTTTAAAATTTTTATTTTTTGTCTTTAGAATAAAGTTTGTTTCTTCTCGCTAGACACTTGTTCGTTATTTCCAAAACTGTGTCATTTTAATTAATATTATCAATGAAAATTAAATTCAAGTATTTTATTACTTCTTTTTTAATACAAATTTTAAAAAATGAAGGAGAAAATAATTGACTAATGGTTTATAGTATACCTCAGGTTCAGAAAGCGTCTCGAGATCAGCATCATAACGTCGCCAAACTAATGGCGGCGGTGGTGTACCGGTAACATCGCACTTTATTTCAACATTGTCGCCAACTCTTGCTGGAATATGATTAATTTCTAGATTCTTGTCTAATGATACCACTGACACACCTAGAACGTTAGAAAAGTTATTATTTTTCAAAAAATTTTGCTCCTTAGAAAAGGTTAAATTTTTATTATGATTTTTCAAAATTGTTTAATTCAAATAAAATTTTATAAAATGCCATAATTTCTATAAATTTTAGAAATACTGTAGAAAAATTTTATATGATACAAGTTGTTTGTAACTCTATGTCATATAAAAGATTATCAAATATAATGGTAAAGAAAAAATATTGCAATTCCCAATTGGTCGAAATGAAAGGAGCAAGTAGTTTGAAAACAAAAAAAAGCTGATTTAAAAATGAACTTCTATAGCTATCTTATGGTACTGAAATTTTCAAGTAATCTTAAACTAAAAAAGAGTCAAAGAGGATAGAGTGAGATCAAGTTGTCAAAGTACTTTAAGAGATTTCGAAATTATTGGTTTTCTAGAAAATTTTTGTAAAACTAAAAAAAAGAGAATTATTATGATAAAAGTATACCATTTTTATAAAATAGAAAAGAGAACTTTTAAAATAGTGAATTTCAATGAAATTAACTTACAGATATTTTTAGTAAAAAACTATATTGTGAAGTTTTAGTCACTTTAAAATTTTATATCAAAATTATGATGTTGCGTTGAAATGAGAAACTGTTATAATTGAATAAGTAAAGTTAAAAGAAGCGAAAAAATCATAATTAAATTTACAATAATTAATTTTTCAATAAAAAAATAAAAAATTTTCATCTGTCTTGTTTCTATATATAAAATCAATAAAATAAAACTCCAAAATCATTCTTATCCTTTTTATACTTATCAAAAGAAAAATCTATAAAATTGCAAAATCAATAAAATAAAAATTCAAATAAAAATTAACAATTTACTGTAAAGTTTACTGAAGGCCATGTAGAATTCATTGATGTTAAGTCGTCCATCACGATCGGCATCATCGTAACTAATCATATGACCAAGCGAACAACCTTTGCTTAATTGTTCAAGATCTTCACGTTCGGCTATTTGTTCGAGTTCTTCTCGCTCGAGATTCCCATTGTTGTTTTGATCGTAATGTGAAAACATGATGCTTACGAGATATTCTTTGCTATGATTATCTTGCGCCATTAATCGAGCGTGATTGTATAGTAATAAATTGTCCTGTGATGGAAAGCAATACAAATTTATATGTTTTTATTAATTCAAATCGAAATTTCATAAAGTATATTGTATAATTTTGTAGCCTAAAGCAAAAATCAGATAAATCACACTTGTGATTTCAGGATATGCTTTTATGCTCGAAGTTATGAAAAGTTAAATAAAAAAATAAGTAAATGTCATTAATTGTTATTAGATTAGAACCATTCTTACATTTACCATATCGATCATAATTGTACCCCCATTAACATATAAATGTATCAAACTATGTGTCAATCAAGATACACTAAGTCTCCACATAATATTGCCTCAATTGTATATCAAATTAAAAATGGTTCGATTTCATTTATTATTAGATCACTTTTATTATTGGTCAAATATTTTATATAACAAAAATAGATTATGTTGATAAACAATATAAAATCATTTTCATAAATCTTAGAACTATAGTTGATATTAACTAACGAGTTATAAATTGTATTATTGTTTATTTATATTTTTTAACTATTATTATTTGAGCATGAAATTTCCAATAATTGATTTCCATGAGCTTAAGAAAATAAAAATAAAAAATATTTATTTTTTATCCTTATTTATTATTTTTAACGATTTACCTTCATAATTTCGTATTCTTGAGCCGAACAATCATCCACGTCGTAATTTTCTTCGACGAAATTTTCTTTACTATCGTATTTTTCTTGATTATTATTTTGGTGCTTCGAAGTTGGTGGCGTTCCATTTCCCAGTGGCAAAGCTTTTGGTGTTTCACGATGGTCATCTGAAACATGAACATTAAAAAATGAAATTAATTTTTTTTTCATTATTTCGTATTATTTTAAATAAACATTAAAAACAATATTATTTCTTTACTATGCTCAATTAATTTTTTATTTTTCATTGAATATTATATAACATTAAAAACACATGCTTATGCGTCAAGTTATTTGCGTAAAACAATTTACAAGAAAGGAAAAATTGAAATATTTCCTCATATTTCCAATTCTTAATACCGCAGTTATACCGAAGTACATTGCACAATACGGATCTTTTGAAATCAATAAAATGAATTTGATATACGAAGAAATAGTTTTTTTTAATTTTGTTTTCATGAAATGAAAGGAAAAATTAATAAAAATAAGTATAGATAAAAAATAATATCTGCTTGAAGTACATTACTTGAATATTAGTGAAATATTCGTAGGAAAACTTGTCTAACTCTATATCCAAAACCAATAACATGTGGTTAAGTACAAGGTTTACTAAAGGCCAACTGAGCAATATAAATTTCGTATTGAACTTTTGTTAGAAAGCCATAAACCATCGCAGACACATATAATAGAGAAGCATTAAAAGTTTATCAAAGTCCTTGAAATATCCGCTTTACTCTAACAGAACAAAATATCGGATATATAGAGAATTTTGCCATGTAAAGGTAATCATGAATTTCTCTTGCACTTTGTGTAGCTGTGTAACTTGAGTATTAGTCAATATTATATAATCAAAGTATGTTAGTCAATCGAATAAGGACATGTTAAATTATATCCTTAATCCCGTGATACCTTTTGTATTTATTCCCAAATCATATCGTTTTGTGATATAATAACCGAGAAACTTGTTTTATTGCATTGTGTTACGTTAATGTGATGTGCTGATACTATACAAAATAAACGTGTCGTGTTACGCACATTATAATTTTACTATGGATAGATATAATTTATTCTGTTTGTGATTCGATTTTGAGAAATGTAGTAAATTATATGATGGGGTGGCAATCGACTTATTTGATATTTTTCAATAAATAATAAATAATTAAATTTACCGAAGCTTCAATATCTATGGAATATTAAATACGTTTCATATAAAGTATGCAAAATGTTAATGTTAAGTGATTTGTTGTTATAAAGTTGTTGCATTAAAAAAATGTAATATTAAATTTCAGTGAAATTAGATAAGATAACTTATTTATAGTTTGAAGCTCACTAAAGTTTGATTAAACAACAGCCTTCGATAGCTCAGTTGGTAGAGCGGTGGACTGTAGTTGGTTTAAATAAAATTCAGAAATCCATAGGTCGCTGGTTCAAATCCGGCTCGAAGGATTATTTTTTGCATTTCGTATTGTGTTTCGATTAAAATAATAATTATTTATTTTATATGATAGGGAAATCCTGTACTTTACTAACAATGAGTGCATAGCATTTAGATCTCAGATTTTCCTCTAACTTTGAGACATTTTTTCTTATATAAAATTATGAGAAAAGCAGCGTTCATTTCCCTCCACGCTTAAAAGTTTAAAAAGTATTAAAAATAATCTAAGATCTAAATGCAAATTACTTTCGTTATTAGTAAAGTGTAGAATTTTCTTGTTTAAAATAAATAATAATTTTTCTGATCGATATGCAACATGAAATGCAAAAAAGATTCCTTCGAGCCGGATTTGAACCAGCGACCTATGGATTTCTGAATTTTATTTAAACCAACTACAGTCCACCGCTCTACCAACTGAGCTATCGAAGGCTGTTGTTTAATCAAACTTTAGTGAGCTTAAAATAAGAAATAAATATTCAACTTTTTTCACTCGATTAGGACTTAAATTTATAATTATGTAAGATTTCTTGATGTATTTAACGTAAGAGTAATACTATGGTAATTTGTATTTAATTAAGTATTATATACATAAATTTGTTGTAGATAAATACATTTAAATGTTTTGTTGAATATTTAAAAATATCTTTTAAAATTCTAATTTAATGTTACTTTTAAATTTCTTTGTACTTATAGTAAATCTAAATTTTATTATACTTATTTTTTTTGAATTTGAATATTTAAATTATAAAATTTATAACAATAAAAAAAATTAATAATAATTATAATAATAATAATCAAAATATGATTCTTCACATGGAGGGAAATTCTGAGTTTGAAATTATTTTATTCTATTGTAACTGTACGATATACTTGATTTTGTAGTATAAAGTAAAAATTAATATATACATAAGAACATTTATTTTGTATACATGGAAAGTTTACCATATATGTACGGTAATTTTTATATAAAATGTAGTATACCCCATGGATGTAATCACAGATATAATTATCGTAATTTTATCCATAGAATTTCTCTCTGCACACTTTTAGCGAGACATAGTTGCTTTAGAAAAATTGATACCTTAATGCTTCATTATATAGATTATTAAAAATAAAGTTTTGATACTTTTTTTTAACTCAATCAAGAATGAAAGCTTGCATAATTTGTCGATGATAAAGATCGCATCTCGAGAGAACTACCTTACCATGAAGTTTGAAATTCTTCACGCGACAACTTTTACTCGTTAAGAACTGCATTAATATTGACCTCGTTTTTTATGTACATATCAATTTGACTGATTAAAATAAATGGTCCAGACTTAAATTTTTTAACAACAGCCTTCGATAGCTCAGTTGGTAGAGCGGTGGACTGTAGTTGGTTTAAATAAATTCAGATATCCATAGGTCGCTGGTTCAAATCCGGCTCGAAGGAGTTTTTTTTTCTAATTATAATTATTGTTGTACAAATTTATTTTATTTTTTTATAGTAGAATATGTATAAAAATTTTCTATACCCGTGCATTTTAATGTTTTAAATTAATAAAATATTGAAGCGAAATCGTCAAGTTTGCTCAATTTAATCTTTTAAAAAAATAATAATTGTCTCTAAATGAGTCAACTGGACCAACTGAAAGTCAATAGTCATTTCCTGAAAACACAAGATAGAACAAGCTCCTTGTTGATTCCATTTCGGAATTTGAATAGTTTATATTTTAATTCAAGTATAACAATATTCTAAAAATATATTAAATGTACATTTTTACGAAGCTAAGAAAATAGCGGACAAAAGGAATTACTATTTCTAATTATGTCAACAAAATGAACGTAGGAAATTGCGATAAAATAAACGTCCATAGAAAGTTTTTTAAATATTTGATGGAACTTTAATAAACAAGGTTAAAAAAGTACTTTATGTTTGTCAAAACAATTATTTATATTTGAAACATACAATTTATTGTTCACAATATCAAATTTTCATAATGATATCATAATTTGCATGAACATTCTAATTCATGAAAATAAATTAAATTCAAAATATGAAAGTACATGTAAATTGTTTAAATTTTGAATATATTCTTTTTACTTTGATCGTTCATTTTTTATTTTTAATAATAATCAAATAAATTATTTCTTTTTTTTTAAATAACACTTAAAGTTGTATGGGCTATAGTCTGTATAAAAACTTAGTTTTTTTAGAAAAACGTTTATATTTTTTGGTAGAAAGTAATTATTAAATTTTTAGCTTATTAGTAATTTATTGGATAATATTAAAAAAATCATTTTTATTAATTTTATTTAACGTCGTTGTATTTATAAATACTATCATTGCGATGCTAATTAATCACAGAGATAGTAAGTGTGTTTGGGAACAAAGCATATCTTATACAGTGGTGCGTGTATCAATCGGTCGAGAGCGGGATTTGAACTCGGGACCTCGATATTACGAATCCGTCACTTTACCGGTTGTGCAACTGACGATCTCAAAACAATCATTTTAAACTTTGTTTAAATATAATGAATTATTAAAGAGTTATAGCATTTTAAAGTTTATAACTTTTACACAAATCTAATGCAATCATAAAAAATAATGCCAAAGTTTAAAATTTAGAATCTATTAACGAAGATGGAATTTAGATTTTTATTTTTTATTAAAATTCATTGCCAATTTTCTATGATAAAACAATGAGTACAGTCTGAGACATATGCATTTTTTCCCAGAAAATTGGCTATAAATTTTATTTATTTATTTATTAGAATTCCAGAGTTACATAATATAACATTTACTGACAATTTCAAGGTACAATTATCATAACAATAATACACCAAAAAAAACGCCGCAAATCCTTCAGAGGAAAATAATATTTCCTGATCGCAGGTCCAGATTACAAAAAAAACAACAATATAAAAATGCCAGTTAGATATTGATGTGGTACATCCATAGACATAGAAAGAATAGACTGCGTCTGCTATACAAAGTTTTTCAGCTCATTGCGAGAAGCTAACGTCAGTGCTATCTCTCTCTAAATGGCGTGCATGGCTCTGCCCATTTAGAGAGAGATGGCACTGACATTAGGTTCTCGCAATGAGCTGAAAAACTTTGTATAGCAGACGCAGTCTACCCTTTCTATGTCTATGGGTACATCACACCAAAATCCTCCAGCCATACCATACACACACATCCAAAACACTCATACTCATATGTCCTACAAAACCAAAAATAATAGCAAAAAAATAAAAAGAAACTTAGCAAAGGCCTTTTGTATCTCCAATGACATACATAATTAAACAGACTTAAAATTTTATATATATATATATATATAGTAGTAGAAAAAAAAACAGAAATTTATATGTATTCTCTCTCCTTCGCAAATATTAACATATAAATATATAGATTTCCCATCTAATAATAATAAAATATTTTCATAAATCCATTTTTTTATTTTTTCAATAGAAGATTTCTTAGATATATTTATTATTTTTAGATCATTCGGCAATTGATTAAAAATTCTTATTGCTTTTATATAGCTACTTTTGTCACTCACAGCCCTTAGTACCTTTGGCAAGGGTAAAATTTTGTGTCTTGTTTTACTTACAGAATTAACATAAATACTCTTTAGATCAGTATAATAGTATTTAAAACTTTCCAACGAGAATAGTTGCTGCAAAGTCATGGGCTTTTTTTGCACAAAATTATTTTTGAAAACTAGTTTTAACAATCTATTCTGTATCCTTTGAAGCAATCCTAAATTATTTTTATTTATTAAAAAATAAAAATTGAAATTCCATCCTCGTCAATAGATTCTAAATTTTAAACTGAACAAGATAAACTTTGTTGCATTCAAATAAAATAATTTTTTAAACTTTGGCATTACTTTTTATGGTTGCATTAGATTTGTGCAAAAGTTATAAGCTTTAAAATGCTATAGCTTTTTAATAATTCATTATATTTAAACGAAACAAAGTTTGAAATGATTGTTTTAATATTATCCAACAAGTTACTAAGCTAAGAATTGAATAATAACTTTCTACCGAAAAATACAAACGATTTTCTAAAAAACTAACTTTTGATACAGACTGTATAGCCCATACAACCTTGTTTGTTGCAAAGGAATAAGAAAGTGATATATTACAATAAACGGTAATATTAAAGTTTAGTGTTTATAAATAATAATGAGAAAAAACTTAAACTTACACTTAATTTTCGTTTGTTAGTTTTTTACCAAAACCATATAAAAATTAAGATACTTGACTTTGAAAAATAGGATAAAGATTAAGAAACTGAATTTAATGGTAATCTATCATTTTATTAAAAAAAAAAATTTGATTAAAAATATACGTTAAAGCTCTAGCTAGAGAAAGCTTGGATTTCAATTTTTGATAATTTATATTTAGAAAAGACTTTGAAATTAAATCCGTTAATTTAGCGACTTGTTATTTTTTTATAGAAAATTCTTAAGTTATTCACATTTGATGTTGTTTTTCCTTGTTTTCGCGTCTAAGATATGAAATAACATGACCTATAGAAAAAGATTCACAACTAAAAACAACACAGATATGATTGTTTGGAAAGTAAATTTTCATAGTCTATTGGATCATTAAAGTTATTTAAATTAACAAGGAGAGGCCTCGGTGGCTCATTTGGTAGAGCGATGGATTCGTAATCTCGAGGACCCGAGTTCGAATCCCGCTCGCGGCCGATTGATACAAGCACCTCTGTACGTTACAAGTGCTGAAGTTCACAACCGCACTGACGACCTCCGTCGCTAAATTACCATCGCAATCATAGCATGAATACAGCGACGTGAAATAAAATTAAAAAAAAAATTAATTTTGAATAGTATTCTAATGTTGAAATATTTTTTATAATATAAAATTATGAAAAAAATTTGCGTCTATTAATTAAACAATGTTTGAAATCTAATTTTTTTTACATTGAAAAAAATAATGCGTGAGGCTGAATTTTTTAACTACTTTAAAAATTAAAAGTATAACAGAAATTATGCTGAATAAATGCATGGAAAATAAATGTTGACTTTCCGTTTAAATTTCATCTTAAAATCTTGTGGTTTTAAAATGGATATTGTTTTTAAAAATTCTTTGAATTTATTAGACAAACAAAACAGCTTTAAAAAAATCAAGAGTTCGACCAAATTTGGATGATATTTTTTCCGTAATATAAAAAATTCCCATAAATAAGAAAAAATATTTCAAAGTTAGAAAAAATTTCAAGACTTGAATGTGAAACCTTTTTCTTGTAAAATAGAAAGTACCAATACAAAATACCTTACTGTTGAAAAATTCGCGAAAAATGTTTTACTTGTGAAAAATCTCAGTACTTTCTTTTGTCATGGTAATATTGACCAAAATGCATTTGAAAGTATAAATGTGAAAACTTTATTCAACTCATTTATCACTTTTCTTTCGTGCATTTCGAAAAATATTTTCAACTTGCAAAAGTTTTTAGAAAAAATTTATCAATACAAACATTTTATAAAAACAACTTACTGTTGACACCGCAAAAAGATATGAATGAAATAATTGCACAATTATTGCACAATGATCTTGTTAAAAAGTTTTTGGAACAAAATAATCAAAGATATGAAATTTTAGTTTTGAATATTTTAAAGATAGTATAAATAAATAGATAAATTATTTAATTAACATGTTATTTTCTTAGAATATAAATTTCTATTTTATAAGGCCTTTATTTTTATTTATTCAGAAAATAGTATCTTGAAATAGAAATTATATTTTAAAATATATAAGGTAATGATGCCTGAAACTCAGACCGTTATCTAAAAACTGCTTACACTAATAAAATTTAAAAATTATTAATGTATTAGTAAAAATCTTATTTTAAATAAATCAATTTTGTATTTATTAATTGATTCGCGTGTGTACAAGTACAAGACCTAGTTGTATTATCAATTGCACAAGTGTGAAAGATAACACTAAGTTTTCTTATCAATATATTCAGTCAGGTATCTATTTATCGTTAAATATACATTAACTAAAATTGATTAAACAACAGCCTTCGATAGCTCAGTTGGTAGAGCGGTGGACTGTAGTTGGTTTAAATGAAATTCAGATATCCATAGGTCGCTGGTTCAAATCCGGCTCGAAGGAGTTTTTTTTTACATCAACCTATTTTATATAATATACAAAGTAATTCTATGTATGATACGTATTTTTAATTGTTATGGAGCATATTAGATAATTTATGATTTTGTATCATTCGATGAAATTATAAATAGAATTTTAAACAGTAATCAACTGTCAGATACAAAAAAATTTTTAATTTATAAAACAAAGTTTATATATTTAACGTATAACTAAAAATAGTGAAGTTAGAATAAATTCTACTTGTAGTGCACCGACTTATCAGCATTCGTATTAAAACGTAAAGTACTATCACGAAATGTCATTTCTAAAGTTGCAGTTTCCGAATACAATTTAAAATAAAACTAACAGTGGCAAAGTAGCTTCCGGCGTTCGTAAAAAAAAGGAAAAAAAAAAAAATAAAAATGAAGAGAGATCTTTACTGACGCAAAAAGCTTGACTGTCATATATATGTAGAGGTGTTAATGGATGCAAAATGCAATTTAAACTTGGCCATTACCAAGCGTGTCAAAGCTCTCGCTATGTGCCTTTTAACCCTTTGACGTTTCGACTCCATATATATATACGCGTATTCCGTTTAACACTTATCAATCTCATGTACACCTGTATAACGTTATCCTTTCTACTTTAATAATTGACCGTATTGAATTAAGTGCTCGCAAATTATATTAATTCAGTCTGCTCCTATACACGCATATAATGGCACATGGCTTTAATGTTATATGAAATTTCTAAAGATGAAATATGCACTCTAGACTCTAATAGTTCTTTGAACTCTAATAGTAAGTAAGTATATGGTTTAGAATAAGAGTTAAGCATAAAGTAGGTTAGTTTCTTCACTTTTTGGGTATAGAAGTTGCGTATACACTTTCGATGAGCAAGTTGTAATTCTTTGATGAAGGAAAAGGCTTTCTGCTGGGCTTTTAATCTTTATCTCGATTTAAAACTTGTTTTGTTTTTCTTGGCTAAAGAAGCTTCTGTGGAAATGTTGTTTGGAGGGGCAAAAAGGAGTGAGGAGACTTGCGAAGAAAAGTTGACTGACTCAAGTATTTTAATGAATTTCGACATTAGCTGTAGAACTTGTCGTTTTATTTTTAATGAAGCTTTCTTCTTTTTTTTTTGTTCTTCTTCACAGATAAGAATTTTGAAAACTTTTAGCTTAATTAATTTTTTATGCATTTAAACGTAAAATGAATTTTTTATTTCAAAATTTTTTAATTATTTATACTCTGGTTTTATTGAAATATTGACTTTTTGTTTTAAGTACTTTGTAACAGCTTTAAATTTTAAAGAACTTCGATTATTCTTAATTAGAAAATCAATTTTTGTTAAATTTTAAAACTTTAATCCGTGTTAAAATTCGAGATTGAAGTTTAAAATGTTAATTTTTAATATCAAACAATATATAATTTAAGTTTGAAATAAATTTTTTCTCGCGTTCATGATATAAGCATGCAATTGAAAATACTCATATGAAAACAATTTCTAACGTGTATTATTTCAATTTTTTTACTTATTGTAAAAAAGAAAAAAAAAAGAGAAACGCTATATCTCGGTAAAAGAAAAAAAGAATAAAATAAAAGAAAACAAGTATAGGAAAGTTAAAGCAAAGAAAGGAAGAATTGAAGATGCTTGCAGCCTTCATCGCACATCAGGGAGGCTAAAGCTCGCAAGAGAGTAAGTAACTATATGTGTATGTGTGTACGTGTATATATAATACGTTGCAGCAAAGTCGAAACTTTTGGAATAACATCACTCCACGTACCTTCCATTTACTATGGCTCAACTTCACCAAGATAAAACAAATTGATCCTCATATATACATACACAGGTATATATACACCTAACTAAAAGTTAGACATAAAAGAAAGAAAGAAATGCATATGTTACTTTTTTTTCTCTATCCTTGTATGAAAAATACAGGTACGAGTATTATTTTTCTGTACAGTAGAGTTTTAAAAAATGTGAATTTTTTTTCCAGTAAGAAGTGACGTTAAATATAACGCTTTGGTTACATAATGAAGGTAATAATAGATAGAAAAGTACACGGTTAGCAGAGTTTATTGGATTATTCAGTAGTGTATATTAATAAATACGAGTAGAGGAGGGTATATGCATATAAGCATACGGAATCTTATTTATAAAGTAGCATGTATTATGAGACTAAGAGTATATGGAAAAGGGGGTTGTTGGTTTGTATGTACGCTTATGCTATTGATTTTACGTGTATGTAGTATCATCGTGTCTTAACTCATATGCACGAGCGGTATTATCATAGCTTTATGTGGATGTGGTTTCTATCTTGGAAGAAGACTTTAACCCTTTGAATAATGTTATTTATAGTTTTCCTGTCGCTTAAGTAGTTCATTTGTTGGATTTTATTAATATTTAAAGATGCAATTCTCTTTATTTTTATAATTACTTAAAATTCAAACATTGATTTATTTTTTCAGTAATGTATTGATTAATAATTGTAGAATTTTTATTAATTAGTTAACTTTCTTAAAAATAAATAGAAAATTGTAGACATAAATAAAAAAAATAAGTATAGAAGCAAATAATATTTTTAGTGTTATACAAAAAAAAGAAACTGCGATACTACTAAACCAAGTTTTGCATAACAAACAAAAATTCAAATTTTGAAATAAATTATGCATCATAGTCGCTGTTTACAATGTTTATAATGTAAAATATAGTTACTCGTGATAAAACACATAAAAAATGCCGATAAAACAGAGATCTTTGTACATTAAATGTGGACTTTATTTTTATTAAAATCAAAGTTTTTTTAATAATTCATCTTTTTTTAATAAGTTTATAAGAGACCCAACAGAGGAAATGTGGTAAATTTCTTCTAAAAACTTATGTGGAAGTAAATAGTGGAGTAAGTTAAAATATTTCTTTGGATGTAATGTATGTTATTTTTTAACTTATAAAATGAAATTCATTAAAAAATTTTTTTAATAATATTAAAATGTAAGCTTCTTTATTATTGAGAGTTTCTTAATCGTAATAATTATAATCTTCTGTAAAAAATCTTTTATTCTTGGTTTTTAAAGCAGCCATAATAAAAATTTTGTATCAAATTAAAATGCGACGAACATAAAATTAAAATACTTTTAATTTTTTAGGATTTTTAAAAAATATAAAAAATTAAAGCAAATAAATAACGTGAAATTAATAAATCAATTACACATATAAAATATTTTTCATAGCCAACAATAAATCATTCCAGATATTAATTTTATTACACGTATTTAACAATAACAAAAAAATATGTAATAATTTTATCGATTTACAATATCACATAAAATTGAATAAAAAATAACCAGCTGTAACGATTTGCAGTAAATTAAAAAAATAAAGGTAAAGTTATATGGTAAAAAAATAAAAAAATGCATAAAAAATGTTAAAATGAATAAATTTTTGTCAATAAAAATAAAAAATAATCCTTCGAGCCGGATTTGAACCAGCGACCTATGGATATCTGAAATTTATTTAATAACCAACTACAGTCCACCGCTCTACCAACTGAGCTATCGAAGGCGATATGTATTTTATTTTAAAATTTCGACTGTATACACGTGAAGCTCATACAATAATATGTAATCGTAATACTTTCACCGCGTGTATTCCAAGAACAGGAGCATACGTTGTTGAGACGATGTGCATCGTATACACACGACTACTATGGTTTTTTTTTCATCGTCTTACGCATATGTTAATTCGATGCTCGAATTAAAATTTTTAACGGAATGATAGTCCAGTTATCAAGGTCGCTGAGTTAAATGCGTTTCTTTGATTAAGTTTTATTTAGAAATATTTGTTGTTTTTAGTTTTGATTTCTTATAATTAGGTATTATCATTTTTAATTTTGCGATATAAATGTGTACTGTTTCAATGGCACGTTATAGTCAAAGATTTAACATATGTTATAATATTTTATGATCGAAATTTCTTTTAATCGGTCCTCATATGCAGATTAATTCTTCTTCAGATGAATAATAAAAATTCAATTTTTTTTATTATTACTTTCTTGTTTCGTTCTGCATAAATTTGTTAAAAAATTCTGTAGATTTTAAAACTTTCCTTTTGAAACGATAATTAAAATTATTTTGAAATTTGTTTATACTTCGTATGAAAATTTAATGAACGTATTTAACAATGAAAAAGTAATTGAAATTTTTATTACATCTATTTATATTTTTACAATAACTTTAAATAGTATAATTATAATAAAGTATGGAAATATTATTAGTGGAATAGTAATTGCTATGAAGAACCATTATTTCAGTAATTTTAATCACTACAGTAAAATTTTAGTCTCTACCTTTAATGAATAATCATTAAAAAATAAAGTACTTTTATTAATTCTTTGTTTTTTGAAAATAAAAAGGGAGTTGCTATTCGCTATGTCAAAAATGAAAGTTTGCATAATACTTCGTTGGTTATGATCACAGCTCGAAAGAATTTTTAAACGTAATGATCTATATTATATTGACCTCGTTTTTTAAAAATTCATTTGACTGATTGAGATAAATTGGTCCAGACTTAAATTTTTTATAACCTTCGATAGCTCAGTTGGTAGAGCGGTGGACTGTAGTTGGTTTAAATAAAATTCAGAAATCCATAGGTCGCTGGTTCAAATCCGGCTCGAAGGAGTTTTTTTTTAACATTTTATTTATAACATATTGTACATGTTTAAAAAATTAATAACATTTTTTGCAACATATTATTTTTATGTGTTTAAAAAGATCATAATTTCATAAGAAATTGTTTATGTATTATTTTTATTTATTATTTTAGAATATTTTTACCTAAAGTATATAAAAATTAAGATAAAATTCTTCTAATGAAAATAGAAATATGTTTAAATTTTATGAAGAAACCAAAACAGCGAAGGAATTTAAATGCATAGAGTGAACGAATGCTAAATATTACTCTACAATTCATCTCTTTATTCATTTATAACTTTTAAACAAATTAAGCATTATAAAAACATTTTTTAATTGAAAATTTTCTTGGATGATCAATTTAAAAATTTTACAATCAGGAAGCGAATAAATCCTTTGTAAAAATCAATTAAATAAAATTAAAGTGTATTAATTAACTTTGATTAGTTTAATATACCAAATATATTGTTCATTTACAGTTAATGTCAAGTTTGATATTCAGATAACATAAATTTTTCTTTGTGGCCTTACTCATTTGTACTTTTTAGGTTTGTTTATCGATAAAATTTTTGTCTACAAAAATTATGCTAAATGTATTACATTTTCAAGTCTCGTCTAATCTCCTTTTATTTATATTGTAATTTAATCATGACATCGTTGATCGAACCTGCATAGATTTCAAACAATTTTTATCTAATAATTGAGACAAAACAGTTCATAAATTTAAAAAAAAAATCGTGTTTGATAAATTTGTTAAATTGGATAAACGCGGGTTATTCATATTTTTGTATAAGAAAAAATATCCCAAAGTTAGAAAAAAATTTGAGACATAAAGAAGTCTTTTTGTAAATATTATTATTATTTCCATAAGAGTATCTTTCCGTGTAAGAAGCAAAGATATGAAAAAAATCATATTTCAATTAAATTGACTTTAATTACAGTGAAATTTTTAATAGAAATTAAAGCCAAGTTTACTAAAAAAATGTTTTTTTCAGTTAAATATACTGCATTTTTAGATACTATAATATGTGTTTTTTTAAATTTTATTTGACGCCGCTGTATTTATACTATCATTCTGATACTAATTAGCGACGGAGGTCGTTTCAGCGTATTTGTGAACTGCAGCACGTGTAACGTACAGTGGTGCTTGTATCGGCCGAGAGCGGGATTCGAACTCGAGCTCTCGGGTTGCCAATCTATCGCTTTATCGCGTGAGCCACTGAAGACCTCATCATTACTTTTTAAATTAGATATTATAAAGTTAATACTTTTGGCGCGTTTCGAAAATTTTTTTGGAAGTAAATCAATGAGTTGATATCATATCATAATGTATTTGTGTTATAATTCGTGACTACTATACATATATTCAACTTGGTGTACAGGTAAACATTAGAATTGGTTTTAACGCTGTTTTGAGTATTGAGTTACGACTTGTGCGCTCACACAAATTTTCAACGGCAGTTTAATGAAATTTATTATTATTATTATTTATTAAAAATTCCAGTACATCCCTAAATAAGAAGTATTAAGTTCTAATATGATAAAAAACTTTTGATTTTTAAAGCTCTTGAAGAGAAAATATGATCTTTTTTCCACACTCTTTTTCTAATAAGGTGTTATCGAATTTTTGAGCGGCACCGTACATGTAAGCTGTTTCGGTGAAAGGATTTTTTGTTCTGAAAAAGATTTGAACTATTGTTATGAATTTTCATTAAAAGAACAAAAATATTTTATGTTAATTAATCACATAAGTAAAGCTTGTAAAATTTTTAATTCATCTTGATTGCAGTTTAGAAGAAAATGTTTTGTTTACTTATATCAAATTTCATGTATGAGAGTGTGACCTCAATTTTTTAAAGAAATGATTACTAAATTATCTGTTTGAAATAAGCGGTTCAACTTTCAATTTTTAACAGCCTTCGATAGCTCAGTTGGTAGAGCGGTGGACTGTAGTAGGATTAAACAAATTCAGATATCCATAGGTCGCTGGTTCAAATCCGGCTCGAAGGAGTTTTTTTTATTGTTTTTTATGATCAACTTTATTTTTGCAATCTTTTAACATTGTAACTTCTTCAAGTAACTTACGTGTAAATTTAAAAAGATAAAACTTCAAAATTTTAATGATACTCCTTTTTTTTAAATCCAGATATTTAAAAAAAATAAAATCTATATCAAAGCCGTAAATTTATAAAATTTAGCAAATAAATTTTTACCTCGATGCAAACATCTCATAAGTCGACTTGCAGTAAGTGGATTGCCAAGATTGCAAGCTGCTCGATGTAATTCGCAATGATTTGCATAAACTTTGCCATCACTGCCACAAACAGGTCGATGCCGTCTAGCGCAACGTTTTGCACATATACAAAGCGCAACCGCACCATCCGGCGAAACTTGGCATTCCCGACCTGCTCCGCAATATTTACCTGCACATGGATCTGTAAACGAATAAAATTTATATAAAGATATATAACTTTCATAAACTTTATTAGAAGCATTTAATGATAATTTCAAATTTATATTTATGAGCTAAATTATGATTAACGGAAGAGGATTTATTTATTCAAAAATTAAATTAACATATTTTAAAATTTTTTAAATTTCAATTTCGTTATTAAAATAAACAAATGAATTAAAACATAAAATAACGATATATTTTTAATAAAATAAAAAATAAATGTAAATATACAAGTTTTTCAAATTTTAACAGATATAATTCTTGTTAAAAGGTCATTTGTTATAAAGATTTAATTGTAAAATGTATTTCGATGGAAAAAAATATTTTTTTAATTACGTAAAGTAGCTTATTGAAATCATTTACACAAAAAAATTTAAATATTAAATAAAAACCTTTTTATTTTTATATGCAAAAATGTTCATTCCTGCATGTAAAAAATTCTATTTACACATATAATAAAAACTTTGGAATTTCAAATGTCCATGTATCTATCATTTTATCAAATAAAAACCCGTTCAACCGAGTAATTGGTCTATAGAGTATATAGAACTTTGATGAGAAAAAAAAATAAAAAAAAAAACAAAGAGAACAAAGAAAAAAACTATATATGAAACGTATCTATACGAACAAAACGTTTCGTTCTGTAGCAGTAGTATATGTTCCGTCTAACTCTCTTTCTCTCTCGGCCACTTGTTGCACTCTCAGAATTCGTTGTTGCTACACACAACGAAGCGTTCAATTTTCTCTGTCTCCGTCGAAGAAACAAGTGAGCAAAATGCTTTGCTTATTATTTTGCTATCTCGCTCTCGTTTTCTCTTTCCATCGCGAACAATTCATCATTTTTTTAACTTTTTTTTTTGGTTTTGTTGAAAAATGTTCTCTTAGTAATTGAAGTACATTCTTGAGATTATTATATGAAGGGTAGTACATTTTAGCTATATGTGTAATTTAGGTTATTTTCTTTTTTGTTTTGTTTGAATTTTATATTGATATTGTAAATTTAGAATTTGTTTAATATTTTTAACAATTAATTCTCTTTCTTAAATATAAAATTTTTCAGTGAAAAGTAAAGTATAAAGTATTTTTTTTTATAATATTATCTAAAGAATAATCAATCATTGTAAAATAATTAAAAGTATACTAATTCACTTCTTATTTACATTATTAGTCAGTCCATATGTACGTTTGTAAAATTACATATTTACCATAAAAATATGGTTGTCAAACGCACTTATTTCTCAAAGAAGTATTTACAAATTTCAGGCGAAGCTCCCTTTTTTCCGAACAAGGCAATCCCTTTTTTCAAATCTCATCATAAACTTTGAAAAATTTTACTTAAAAAATAAAAAGAAGAAAAAGAACAGTACAATAGATGTATTTTATATATGATCGAGAGCAATACGACTATTCAACGTAACGCGTAAATCTATACATAAAAAAAAACTTTCTTATATACAGAAATCACTGGAAAATAAAGTGAAGAACGACAGTAAGAAGTTCGATCTCTATGCTAATCCAAGAAGTTAGATATTGAATTCGCTATCTTTGTCGATTTAGTATATAGTTGTATTGCTCGTAGGGTTTGTCGTCCACATGCATATAAAAACTTTTTTCAAGCACGAGTTCTCCTTCGGTTCAAATTCTTCTTTAGATTGACTTGAAAAAAAAAGTTTTATTTGTTGATTAAGTTTTTTTCTTCCCTATTTTAACGAAATGTTAAATTATCATTTCTTATAAATAAATTTTGATTTTTTTAAAATTTTATTTTAACGTCGCTGTATTTATGCTATCATAAGCGACGGAGGTCGTTTCAGTGTATTTGTGAAAAAAGCACATATAACATACAGTGGTGCTTGTATTATTCGACCGAGAGCGGGAATCGAACTCGGGACCTCGGGTTGCGAATCTATCGCTCTACCGACTGAGCCACTGCACGACCTTTAAATTTATAATTTAAAAGGGAATAGAAAAAAGCGCTAGCATATTAGTGCTTAGATTTATTAATTTTAGAAGTATCCCTGGGAAAAAATTGATCATATTTTGAGCAGGATTCCTGGATAATATGAGTTAAAATGATACTTATCTATAAAATTTTAGAGATTCTTGGAAAAAAATTTTTAGATAAATGTCATTTTAATTTGTATTAACCAGAAATTCTGCCTAGAATATGATTAATTTCCTATCTGATATTATTTAATTTTAGCATGTATTTGATTTCAATAATTTTTAAAAATAATAAAAAATATAAAAAAGCTAAAACTCTCAGCTTATGATTAGTGGATGATTCAAAATAATTGATATCATAACTATTATTGGAAAACATTATTCGTAAAATAAATATTAAATTAATATTATGCTTACAATGATTCATTTTGATTCCCTTACTAATAAATGAATTTAATAGACCTTAACGACTGAGCGATTATTTGTGGTTTATATGATTTTAAATTCGTTTTCAATATAAACGTTTTAATATTTCCTGATGTAATATCCAGAATATAGTATACGAGCTTAAATACCTCAGTTTAACGAATGATTTTGAATTTTCAAATTGTATACATAAAATAGGAAATGTTATATGCAAGCAAGAACATTTGTTATCGCTGCTTCAAATTAAAATAATATAATAACGCGTTTAACAATGATTTTCGTTAATGAATTGTAATGAATTATATTAAAATTGATGGAGGCTAAAATTTATGATGAATGGAATTTTCAATCATAATATAAAATGGGATTATGAGATTAACAAAAATATTGATTATAATGTAAAGTAAATTTTGAAAATTTTGTATTTTATTTTTATCAAAATTAATGAATTTTGTTTATGATAATACTTAATATAACTTATAATATAATGATATAACTTAATATTACTATAAAATTTTGACTTCAAAATTGAGTTAATGAGATTCTATTATTTCATAGTGCATATTCATTAAAATAATTGAGATTAGCTGTGTATATAAAATTTATTATGATTTCCTAATAAATACAATGGAGAATATATTTAGTGATTAAATTAAAGAAAAAGTTAATTATAGAAATTATTTAAAAGTACTTGTACTAAAGAGAGTTAAAAATTAAGATGAGAAACATATTAAAATTATCATTGCCACAGAAAAAAATAATTTTAGAAGATTTTCTCAACTTTTATGTCATTTTGGTAAATACTTTCTGGAATTATTCGTCTAAATACATTTTTAAAGTTTATCCAATTATTATTTTTAATTAAACGAAATTCAAACAAAATAATTTATTTATTTGGAAATAAATATAGGAATTAACTGGACGCAGCTTTATTTATAATGTATAAAAATAATATATTTCAAAGTTAAGAGTTCTGAGATAGTATTTATCAGTAGTAATAAGCCATTAAAATTTTATTATTTTATACAATTTTAGAATTATAATAACTTATTGAAAGAATAACATTTACCTTTATAACAAAAGAACGATTTCAAACATTTTTGCTGGATAAAATCAAATTATTTCAATATTTTTTAACCTAAAATTGTTAAAAACTTTTAACAATCGATGAATCGATATAAAACAAAAGTATATAAAAATAAAATAAACAATTTATGATTTACTGTCGCATTGAAAAAAAACACAAACAAAACAAGATGTGTTGGATCGTAATTGGTTAATCTGCGCTCTCATAATATAATTGTATTATGAGGGCAATAAAAAAAAACATTTTTTTATTGTTATAAAACTTTCTCTATGAGAGAGCAATATTTATTAAAATGGATGATAAAGAAATATCGCATATTTTACTATTTCAAACGATGCACGTACTAAAGTGAATAATATAAATACTTTATACAAATCGAAAAAATTTAAAACTCACTGTGTCCAAAGAAATCGTCATCTTCAAGATTTACAGGTGTTGGCTGCACCGCAATGTCTTGACTATTTTGTGGAAAACTCGTTGTACCATAGTCTGCTGGCGTGCTTGCTGATTCGTGTCGGTGTATTGTAATGTAGTGATGGCGCTTTGCGTGCTGAAACAAAAAACAAATGAACAAACGTTTTACAAATTATTAATAAAATTGTTAAATTTTTTCGAGTTTTTCTAATAAAGTTGATTATATATTAAAAGTATTGAATGAAGTAATAATTTTAATAAGAAAATTTTAATAGATTCATACGTAGCAAATACGTATCTGATTATACTTTAAAAAAGTCTTAATTTAAATAAAATTTATCATATTCAATTAAGTACATTTTTTTCATTGATAAGTGTCTTATATTATTAAATATTCTTGTTACGTGGGATTCTTGATACGCACTCCTATGGGGAGTGTGAGGATGTAAAATAATTACAAGAGAATTAATATGAAGTTATCTGTTATTTATTATAAAAAGTAATTACAGTGAGAGAGAGACTGATTACTACTTTGTTCTAGCGCGTCCGGCGATGGTCTGTCGCTCGTCGTCGTCTAAAACGACGATGTAAGTTGCCCGCGACGAAGTGCCGAATCAGCACTTCGCGCATCGTGCGACTCTTGGTCCGGAAACTCGGAGTCGCATTTCTCTGAGTTTCTACCTTATTTTATGTTGTATATTATAATATACGTACAATATAATGTACGTAGCACGTCCGAGGCCGCGAGGCTTCGGCCCCCGAAGCCAAGAACGTACACATGAATACAATAATAAAAAAATTTATTAAACTTAAGTCCCTACAGTGTAACTGAGAAAAAAAATTTTGTGTACCTATACAGGCCGATGCCTGTCCTGGCTTACAATTTCGCTTTTTATCTATTCCATGTTTGTATGTTGTTATGTATGTGTTGTTTGTGTTCTAATTTATTCTACTGTTTTATTTTTAAATATTTTTCATTTAAACTACGAATTTATGGTCTCTCTCTTTTTTCAAAAAGATATATGACATTTATAATAAAATATTTTACAAAATTGTACAAAAATTAAAATGAATTTTAAATTAATAAATAATATAGCTTTAAATACAAAATTCATTATCTTATTTTCTAATGTTAAGAGATGTTTCTTCTGAAGATACACGTGCGCATCATGTTGCACTCTTGATAAGATAAGAAGTCTTTCACATCACGAAATACATTCTTCCTCGGATGATATTTAATTTTATTCTAAAGTGATTTAAAGAACCTTCTACTTGTTTTTGTGTGGGTTTGAAGCGGGATTCGAACGTGGATTCGAACTCCTTTTTTTTTGTCGAACTTTTATAATAAAATTTGTACATGATTTTTCAATAATTGTATGATTTATCTGAAACAAAAATTAACTTATTAGTAGAAAAGGGTCCCCCCTCTATTTCTAACTGTTTAACCGTCATTTATCTATTTTTTGGTTCCTCCTTCCTTATAAAATACTTCTTTTTTTATTAAATTGATCACTGATTAATACTCTATCATGTATCCTCAAAGCTGCGTCTTACAAAAAATTTATTTATTAACTCTATGTGTTCTCTTTGACGCTTTTGTTTATCTTTTTTTTGTTAACATTATCGTTTAAGGAGCGCTGCGTCAACTAGAATATGGCCACGGTTTCGACCACGATTGGCTTGATAATCGCCTTTTTTTTCTAAAATTTTACTTTGCTTTCAATATTTTCTATGTGTTATTATTTTAATTTTATGAGCAATGTTATTCAACTCAAAAACTCATTGGATTTTCACTTTACTTCTTTTTCGAACAAATTTATAAAGGATACTTGCGTTCGATTCCCATGGGTTTTTGGGATATGTTCAGTTGTTAAGGTGATATATTTTTTTTCAGATCTTAGTCCTTTAGCTGAGTTCTTAATAATTCATAATTATTATTAATATTCAACTTCTTTTATCACGAAGTTGATAACATATGCATATAATGGTTCACTGTATTTAACAGTATATTTTTGCTTTTTTTTCTCTTTAACTTTTATTTCCAATTTTTTTTCATATTTTATTGATTAAACTATGCATGTCATGTTGCTTTATTTACAACATAGAGAAGATTTACTTCTCGTTATAATTTTTATTTGCATTTTATTTATTCTTTTTCTTTGAACTCATGCCTGTTATTACCTTATTTTTTTTTTATTCCTTGGACTTATATTTTTCGTAAGGGTAAGGGGTAAAAGGATACTCATAGGGAATCTTAGGCGAGATCCTGCATTTCTTTTATAGTTGTTATTATTATTTGAGTTGCCTAACTTTTGCTAATTTTACAATTTTGTTGATAATAAAAATATTTTTATCACAATCATCTTCAAAAAAAATTAGCTAATTTATTATTTTTATTTATTAGTAAGAACGTTTCTTTTTCTCTTGCGGCCAATTCTTTTGACGCTTTGCTTTACAACTGAATCTTATCTACTAATTATTTTTCTTATTTATTTTTGCTTTTATTCAAAAGATATTTGATTCTTTTTTTTTTTTTTGCTTATACAATATTTGTTGAAACGTCGCGCCTTCAAGGATATCTTATTATTCTCATTTCTTAATTTCAACCATTATTATTAATTTTCATTTTTTTTATATATTTTCTATTTATCTTCTGTAAAATAAGCAGTGATCATATGTCGTTCTTTCTTTTTCCTCGTCCGAAGGCCGCGGAAAAAGAAAAGTTTTCGTTGCATTCCATATTGAAAAATTAATTACTTGCTTTGTCTGTGAAAGGAGGAGGTGCTTTTACTGTAGTTGCGCGCTTTATTTTGTCTACGTGAACCGTTTTTATCTTACTCGCGTTTTTTATTGTTACATTATGTTTCGCGTTATTTATCTCTATGATTTCGTACGGTCCCTCATATTGCGCGTCGTATTTACCCTTCTGCGGTTGTTTTAGTAAGTAAACGCTCTCACCCTCTCGGAAGTGTTTAGTGTTTAATTTCTTATCGTAGTAAAATTTTGACCTGTACTTGGCCTGTACTAAGTTCATTGCCGCTAATGTTTGTAATTGAGAAAGGTTTTCTACCGTTTCTTTTAAATATTCATCATATGTTTGTAATTTTTCCTTCGGTGGAAAGCTTGATGGCATACGTGCTTTGTAACCGAACACTAGTTCGTAAGGACTGTATCCTGTTGCTTCGTGTTTTGTAGTGTTATAAGCTAACTGGCATAAGTCTAGCCATTCGGCCCAATCTGACTTTTCTTCCATATATGCTTTTAAATATTCTGTGACTGTATGATGCATGCGTTCGATTCCTCCTTGACTTTGAGGATGATACGCAGTTGTGCAATATTTTTCTATTTTAAATATCTCTGCAAATTCTTCAAGTAGATTATTTACGAAATGCCTGCCTTGATCCGTAACAATATCAGACGGCGGCCCAAAATATGCCAATACTTTCCGTGTAAGGGCGTGTGCTACTTCTTCTGCATCTGCATGCACCGTCGGTATTAAGACACAATATTTAGTTAGCCAGTCTTGCACTGTCAGCACATATCTATATCCTTCTTTTGTTTGCTTTAATGGCCCGTAAAAATCCATAGATAACTTTTGAAAGGCTTTTGCAGGTGTGTCTGTAATCAACATAGGCAGCCGTGTTTTAACACGTACTAGTTTCTTTGTTTGGCAATTTTACAGCCTAGGACGAATTGTCGCACGTCTGGTCTCATGTTTCTCCAATAATAATCTGCTGCTATTTTGCTATACGTCCTATTTATTCCTCTGTGCCCACCTATCGCTGCCTCATGATATTCTTTGAGTAATCTATATCTATCTTCTACCGGTGGTACTGGAATATTATTTTGGTAAAATACTGCTACTAATGGCATATTTGCGAATATTTCATTAAACATTTCTATGAAGTATGTCCAGTCGCTAATTGAGAGCATTGCTAAGTCTCTCACGACGCTAACGTAAGGAATTTCATATTGCAAAATTATCCTTTTCAAATTTTTAATACATTTTTTAATATCTGCTTTTAGTGCTTTATCGTCTATATGTGCTTTAACGAATGCACAAAATATGAAATTATCTTTGTAATTAGATACATGTACCTCGCCGACTGCAAATTTTCTGCTTAACATTTCTTCCGGATTTATATATTGCCGCTCTATAAGTGCTTCAATTATTTCTGTATTTAAGTAAAAATCTGTTGAAATCGTATAAATTAAATTTTCTTTATATTTAAATGGGTGATCTCTTAATATTTTTAATTTACTAAATGGCTCTGGTACTTCGTCATCTAACGGAGCCCAAGGTGGTTTCTCGCGCGGCGGCCTTGCATTCTTTACAAGGCAACGCTCGAGCGCATCACTTATCTTATGTGATTGACTCTTTTCTTTTTGCGCCAGTAAGTCTGTCGTAGGTGTAATAGGAGTACCTGGCTTGTTGATATTATTCTCTCGTTGTTCGTCGTCGTTTTCGCTCGACGCTGTACTTTCTTCGTTTTCTTTATTATTTTGATGTCTTTTTACTATATTATTTTTCCTTGTATAAAGGTACGGCGTAAAATGCCTTCCTTTTAAATGTAGATGAATAAAATTATTTGAACTATTTGCCTTAAAATGGCAATATAGTGTTTCATCATAATCTGTTACAAAATGCACGCATATGTTTTGATTAAATTCACAAGAAAATATAAATACACAATCTACATCCGCGTGTCTTGTGCGTGACGTTAAGATAGCTTCTGCCGTTTGTGGATCTCCGCATGCACCTACAGATATTGCGTCTAATAATATGTCTCTTAATTCATTTGCGGACATTCCTAAATTACATACTTTTATTACTGAGTGAAAAAAACAATTACCGTCTTTCGGTATATTGTCATCCCTTATCAAATCTAACCAGTATTGTGCGCATTCATCACTTGCATCATATACCTCGAATACACCTGCACCATCATTAAAGGAATTACTCCAACTTATTGGTCCATTTTCGTCATCGTTTTGTGCTGCTTCTATTATATTCATATGCTCATTTCCTTCGTCAGCTTTTTCTTCTTCAAGGTCTTGCGACTCAGTCTCATCTAAATTATTTTTATCTAGCTCTACGTCACTCTCGTTCTCTTCCTGCTCCATGCTTTCGTCTTGCGACTCAGATTCACTGACGTCATGCTTATCTCTCTCGCTTTCACTCTCACTTATAATTTCTTTTTCTTGATTTTTATTTGTATCTTGTACCTCAAACTCGTCCTCGAAATATGAACCTTTGTCTGTTTCACTGTCAATAATTTCGACTTCAGAATTTATTCTTAATGATTTTTTCTCTTTATCTTTTTCTACGCTTATGTTTGGTACTAATTTGTAGTATTCTCTTGGCATTTGAGGTCGAACTTTTTCTCGCTCATTAAAATCTGTTTGATTTATCATTTCTTGAGGTACGTCGCCTCTTAGTGCTTCTGCTACTTCTCCTGGAGTTTCTTCCCATATATTTATTTGTACACCTTCTCTACCATTTATCTCTCGTTCTTGCACATCAATTAAAAATCGAGCACGCATTTTTGTTATTATTTCTGGAATCATATTTAATATACTTCCTCGGCTACTTTCTTTACTTTGCGAAGTGTGTTGTGAATCATCCTGTGTCTCCTTCTCTTTTACTATTTTGGTGCCGTTGTGTTGAGATGCTTTCGATTTTACATTTATTGTCTCTAATGGCGATTCTACATCACAGCTGTTTCTATTATTTTTCAGTATACTTTTATTTTTTGATATTTTGCTCGCTGGCTCATACGTATTCCTTTCTTTTCTTGATGACACTGCATGTGGCTTATCTACTGGTGTACTAGCTGCAAGAATTCCTTCTCGCATGTTTGTGCTCTTTCGCATATATGCGAGCTTACCGTCGTCTTGTGCTTGACTTATTATATTTTCAGCTTGAATTAATTTTTTCTTTCTATCTGCCTGACTTTTACGTGTTTTTAACACTTTCTTATTTCGCCTTTTCCTTTTGTACGCCGATCTTTTCCAAGGGTCTTTCTTTCTTTTTGCATAATTCCAATTTTCTTCAGATTCGGTTATACTATTGATTTCTGACTCGTCACTTGTCTCTTTAATAAAGATTTTCTTTTTAGGATTTTCCGAATTTTCTGAACTTGAATCTTCTTCTTTAGTTTTATTCGCATTTTTATTTATTGCGCGTGTAATAAAAATTCTTGCTGGCGGTCCGCATTCGTTTGCGTTTGGTTCCTGATTTTCTTGCTTATCTGCTAATTGATACATTTCTGCACGTGGCAATTCAGGATTTTCTTCGCCGTCTGCAATTACTGGATTCCTAGACAATGCATCAGCTGCATTATTTTTCCTTCCTGGTCTATATACTACATCAAACGTATATCCTCGTAAAGCTGCTTTTAATCTGTTGAATCTTAAATCAGGCTTTGTGCTCGTATGGAAATGCTTTAACGGTTCATGATCTGTGACTACTGTGAATTTTGTACCGTATAAATAAGGTCTAAACTGTTCCTTTCCAAAAACTATTGCCAACAATTCTTTGTCATATACAGTATACCTAAGTTCGCTTCCTTTTAAACATCGTGAGGCATATACACAAGGTCGATCTTCGCCGATTTTTCCTTGGCTTAATATTGCGCCTATCGCATAATCAGATGCGTCTGTTGTTACTATAAATGGCTCGCTTAAGTTAGGCGCGGCCAACACAGGCTCCTCGCATAGCTTCTCACGTAACGTGTCAAATGCTATTTGATGTTCTTCTAACCACAGAAATTTCTCTTTCTTTGAACTTAATTTATGTAACGGTCTTGCTATGTTCGCAAAATCTTTTATAAATCGACGATAATAACCAACAAAGCCTAAAAATTGTTTTACTTCTCTTTTTACTTGTAGGTATAGGATAATCATGCACTGCTTCTATCTTTTTAGGGTCTGTTTTAATTTGCCCTTTTCCTACTATATGTCCTAATACTTTCGCCTCACGTCTTAAAAATTGACATTTCTTTGGTTCAATAGTTAGATTAGCTTTCTCAATGCGTTTTAAAAATCTTTTAAAACGAAGAGCGTGCTGTTCTAAATTTTCCGCGTGTATAATCACGTCATCTAAGTAAATTTCAAGCTCTGAACCTTGCAAGCCCTGCAAAGCTAGAGCCATTGCCCTGCTAAAGGTCATGGGTGCTTCACATAACCCCATAGCCATACGTTTATATTGATATGTACCTGATGGCCCTGAAAACGCAGTTTTATGTGCGTCTTTTGCATCAATTTTCACCTGATAATAGCCGTCTTTAAGGTCTACGGCGGTAATATAATTTGCTGACGCTAAATTTTCTAAGATGTCACAAGTTAACGGCAGTGGATAGCAACTTCCCACAGTGATTTCATTTAGTTGGCGAAAATCTGTCACCAAACGCCAGCGTTTCCTGCCCTGAGGGTCAGGTTTCTTGTTAACTATCCATGCTGGGCTACTATAACTCGACATAGATGGTTCTATAATATCTTTTTTCAGTAACTTCTCTATTTCTTGCTGCATAATATTTTTTAATGCTATCGGATATCTGTATGGTTTCACACGTATTGGCTCTTCATGAGTCGTTTTTATTTTATGTGTTAAAATATTTGTTGCTGGGAGCAACTCATCGTCTAGACCGAAAACGAAGGGGTTCTCGGATATCAACTCTCTGACGTGCATTTTTTCTTCTGTGTTCAAATCTTCCAAGTCTAAAATACTCATTATTTTTTCAACTCTTTCTTTTATTTCACAAGGAGTTTTATTTGCCATGCATCTGTCTACATATTTTATTTCAGCATCAGCACTTTCTTTCTCTGAATTTTGTTGCGCGTACTCCGACATTGCGCGTCTAACTTTTTTGCAATCGGAAACTTTGTTTCCTTCGTGGTTGCCGTCCTCACCGGCATAAAAATTATTATCTTCTTTAATAACCTCGCATGGAAAAATTTCTACCTCTGGAGTCGGAATTTCAATATTTTTATGATTCGTATTTATACATATTGCATACGCTCTACCATTTTTATTTTCTGTAATAAAATTTCCGAATAATATTCCAGGCCCCAAATTTTGAAGTGGCACCCAGCCTACTTCTACATCATTATTTATAACTTTTGCAGCAATAACGCGTCTCATTCTTGCGGGAATTTCCACTGTTTCCACCTGCTCAAAGGGAATCGATAATTTTATAAAATCAATGCACTTATGTACGGCACTTATATGTCCGTTGTGCTCACTAATAGTTTCCCAGCCTAGTAGCCCATCTGTTTTTACAGGAAAGCTATCTGGGACAATATGGACCTCACACTGCAGTCCTTGAAGAGTCATATCTGCTCTTCCTAACGTATACATTTCTCCTGGTATGACGCCTGTAATCTCTAAAATATGCTGCCTATCTATACTCGTATTTTCATTTATACATTTGGCCTTTATTACGGAAATATCTGCTCCTGAATCAACATAAAATCTTGCACTATTTTCTTTTAAATTCCGACTTTCCAGTTTAACAATAGGCGGATTACGCCCTGCGCACGCGAGTTTCATATTTATGGTGCGCCTAATTTTTACATGCTTATTATTACTATTATTTAATTTATTCTGATCATTATTAATTAGTTCCTGCCCGGCGCCTGAGGATTGCGGCGGACATCCTGCGAGTTTAAAGGCTCGTTCATTTTATCACTTTGATTATTTTCATTTATCTTTGCGTTTGAATCCCGCTCTCTATCCGGGCCGCGCGTTTGATTCTCGTTCCTGTTATATTGATATCTCTTACGACTGTTGTCTCTACTACGACCTCTATTAAAACCTATATCATTTCTATTATCGTTACGTGCATAATTATTATAACGTGGCGGTCCTTGCGCATTATAATTATATTCATTATTGCGTGAGTCATAGTTTCTGTTTCTATTGAACCCACTGTTAAATCTGCTATAATTATTTCTGTAATTACTATTAGCATTCACATTGTTATAATTATTATTAGAATTATTTCTGCCATAATTATTATCAAAATTTCCATTGTAACTATTACTATCAAAATTTCTATTGTAATTATTATTATTGAAATGTTTATTGTAATTATTATCATTGAAATTACTTCTGCTATACTTGCCTCGCGGACCGTTCGTATAATTTTCATTATCGTTTGACTGTTTTCTTTTACTATTATTAACATTTTGCGAATTATTTTTATTTTGTGCATGAATAATACCATTTTCGGCATCATTTCTTAGTGTTTGACACTCCGCCGTCGCGTGCCCCATCTTATCGCAATAAGCACATTGTATTTCATCATATTTCTTCTTAATGCACGAGCCTTCTTTATGGCCTTCTTTATCACAATAGCTACATTTAACTGCACTTGTACCTGTTTCTATTTTTACAGGCGTAGCTTGCATTGCTTTTATTTGTGCTTCATGCACTTTATTTGTATTTAATAACTGATGTTGATTTTGTGTCATTTGCATCATGCTATTAATATTCGGTTGAGACCATAATGACAGCGATTGCGTATTTTGTGCTATCGAATTTACGGGTTGCAGGCCGTTTATAAATGAGTTTTGCATCTGTGCAAAAAGTCGCGTCTTTTGTTTATTTTCAAAATCGGCTGCAAGTTGTATAGCTTTTCTTAACGTCTGAGGTTTTTCGCAACGCACTTGCATATCTAAGGGCGATATTAATCCGAACAAATAATACTGTAAGGCGTCTCTTTCTATTAACTGCTTCCTTGCTAATTGATCTTGTACATTTAATGCAGGTATTGTATCGTAAATCGTTAATAATCGATTCAATAGAGCTTGTGCACGCGCGCCGTAATCTGCTGCCGATTCTCCTTGTTGTTGTGTAATTATTTTTAATTGCGTTGATAATTCTTCCATCACTGTTATATTATTATATTGCGCCTCTAAGTCCTTTATCAGTGCCTCAATAGATTCATATTGCATCAATCGCGCTGTAAAAATATCTGCCGCTTTTCCCGTAAGCTTCGTTGCTAACTCGTATATAATAAGAATTTGACTACCTGGTCCAAAACTATTTACTATGTTCCTTAACACAGAGCAAAATAGGGGTAATTTATCTACGCTTCCGTCAAAATATGGTATTTGCCTTATCGCTTGATGTAATGATAATTGAGGCGTATTTTGAAAATTTGTGCCTTGCAGATTTAACATAGGATTCATTTGTTGCGTATTTAATGCGTAATTAGTATTTATCGGCGAGTTTATTGGGAAATTTGGGTTAACTTGAGCTGGTATCATATTACTCCACGGTTGTGGAATTTGTTGCGGAAAACTCGCGTAATTATGTGGTATCGAAGGATAAGCTAGCTGGTTCGGGCCCTGGTTCGCGTATGTTAACCACGTTTCGTTGGTTTTCGGGCTTTCCTCTGATTTCGATTTTTGAGTCTCGGTTTCCCTTTTATTCCGTGGGAGCGTGCCGTTACTTACTACGTTTCTTTCTTTCATAATGTTTAATGGTTCTTTGGGTAATTCGAAACCCTGAGACGCGGCTCTTTTGTATTTTTCATTCAATTCTTTCATTTCTTTCTCTGACAAATTGACTGTTAAATTTTCACCGTATCTTGGAGTGTACATTGGCATATACACCGTGTTCTGTGACATGGTCGGAAATGATATCCTTTCGTTCCCGAATTCGGCTAAGATTTCTTCACTACGCGAACCTCTAATAGGAGACAACGAACGTCCTCTACGTCTCGCTTTTCCGTCCTTTTTCGAAAATAAATTGATGAGCGACATCTTTGATAAACAAGATTTTACAATTTAATTTTTTTCTCAAAATTTTTATTACTGCTTTTTAAATTACGCGTGAGAAGGTGAAGCGTTTACGTTTCCTTATGCGCGCTGATAATTAATTAACCTTGCTGTAAACGTTAACGTTATAAATCAACTATCAAATTAATATAATCCAACGTTAACTCCTTCTATTTAATTTCTCTTCTTTACTGCAAAATTTATTATTTGATCACGTAAATAAGCTAATATATTTATAATAATTTTTGATAATATGCTTTTGAAATTAATTAGACTTTTTTGAAAATTGAAGAAAAAGAAAAAAATTTAATGAATAATTCGGATATTGAAATTTATTATTTGCACGCACTCGCTTGTTTGAATTTAATTTTTTTTTTTTTCCACAAAATTACATATAATTTTTAAATATTTATTATTACCAGTCGACACTGTTGGTTTCCGTAATTATATTCACGCACTGATCACTTTTATCTAACGATTAAAAAGATTATTTTAAAAGATTATTTTTAGTGTGCTACACTACGCTTTGGGACACTTTATGTATTACTTAATTTCTACCTACCTGTTACAGTATAGAGTGAGCAGCAGAATAAACACTCTCATTTCTTCGGATAATATTCTCGGATGTCCTTCCTTCCTTTCTTCCTTCCTCCTTCTTCTTGTTCTATTTGCTAAAAATCTATTTGCTCGCTGTACAATTAATCAAATCACCTCTCTCTCTCTTTTTTCTAAAAAACGCGCTTTAAGTTTATTTCTTAAAAAAATTTTATTTTTTTCTAAAACCTCACTGCGTATCCCACACCGCTGCCACCAAAATGTTACGTGGGATTCTTGATACGCACTCCTATGGGGAGTGTGAGGATGTAAAATAATTACAAGAGAATTAATATGAAGTTATCTGTTATTTATTATAAAAAGTAATTACAGTGAGAGAGAGACTGATTACTACTTTGTTCTAGCGCGTCCGGCGATGGTCTGTCGCTCGTCGTCGTCTAAAACGACGATGTAAGTTGCCCGCGACGAAGTGCCGAATCAGCACTTCGCGCATCGTGCGACTCTTGGTCCGGAAACTCGGAGTCGCATTTCTCTGAGTTTCTACCTTATTTTATGTTGTATATTATAATATACGTACAATATAATGTACGTAGCATTCTAAATTAAAAATGTAAATGATTTATTGAAAAAAAATTTCAATGAGATCTCTACTTTCACTGAAAAAATATTCACTGGTAAAAAGTTGAAGCTTTAAAAGGCGGAGATGATAAAAATTTAGACTTTGGATCGTAGAAATTTCTACCATCTTCGCCTTCTTAAGCTTAATATAGACTACTAAGCAAAGAAAAAAAAAATTCAAAGATTCGCTAACAGCTGAAAGTTAAGTTCCATTAAGAATCAATCTTATAAAGCGTACCCTTCTTAAGACAAGACTAACTTAATAATATCATTAAAGTGATTCGGCTTAATCGCCGAATAAAGTTTAACGTACGCTTAGAATACAAATTATTCGATGGTATATATTACAACGTTTAAATTATTAACGATCTTTTAACATTTTCTTTCGTTTAAATTCTAATCATCGTTATTGTTCCATTTATTTTTTGAAAATATTTCTTATCACGTTTTAAGAACAAAATAAAACACAAAAAAATTTATAAAAATTTTTAAAGTCTGCGAAATTCATTTTCAACTTGAAAAAAGGGATTTTATTTAAATGATTTTATTCTTTTCAGTAAAGTTTCGTAACAATTAAGTAAAAAGTAAAAAAAGAACAAATAATATAGGCTAATTAGTCTTCTTTACAGTACTTTTACATGATAGTTTTAAAATCTTTTGCTCCGGGCAATTAACAATTACGAAGCAAAGTATAAAGAAAATTATATGTTTTTAACAACGCTTTAAAGAATTCGTTTGAAAAGAACTACATTTATGTTACGTTAAAGCTTGTTAAAATCATAATAATCTTTTTTTACGAGGTTATGCCTTTTTAAAAAATCGTTAATACTGCATTCGTCTGTAATACTACGAGTTAAAGATTAAAAAAAAAAATCATTACTTATTTGCTTTTTTTAATGAAATTATCTACTACATTGGTATGATTATTTTTTTAACAAAGCTTCAATTATCCTTTAGTCAACTTTGACTTTATATTTAAATCATTATAAATTAAAATTTAAACGTTTTCTTCAAAAGTATAAAAAAGAGGTCTGAAAAATTAAAGTGCGTAAAAATAAAAGAAAAAGATTTTTAAATGATTTTAATAGAAGAATTATGATATAAAACAAGGCTAATTTAGTTAAAGTATCGTAAATAAAGTTAACTTTTATACCTAAACCAATCAACAGCTATGATTTATTTTTTTTAATACATGCTTATAACTTTCTTATTCGATTCAATTTAAATGTGGAAATTGTAAAAATTGCCTTTGAATTAACAGGTGGAAAAAAGAATTGATATAAAAAAATCTATTAATGTATTTTATTAAAATTATACAATCATTGTCAATGATCATCTTCAGTGGCTTACTCGGTAGAGCAATGAATTTGTAACCCGATGGCACGAATTCGAATCTGACAGGCATCACATGTACGTTACATGTGCTTTGTTTATAAACACGTTGTAAACCTTTGTCGTTAATTAGCATTGCGATCATAGCATAAATTAAAGGATTTGATATTAGAAAGCTTTATTTTTCTTTTTAAAGGAACTTTTATATTTAAACTCAATTCTTTTTTGGTAAAAATAAATAAATATTTAATTTTTTAATATTAAGAATATTGATTTCGATCTTATCATTTTTTTTTTAGAAACTTAAGTTTTATTAAATTTTTATTAAAAAATTTATTAAAAAATGTTTATAATTTTAACCTTTTTTTTTATTAGTATTTAAAACATATTATTGGATTCTCTCATTGCTACAAAAAGAGTGAAGAATAACAAAGCACCTCTCTACAATGAGAGGATCCCTTTTATTATTTCAATGTTATATTGGCTCGCAAATCACTCGTAATTACACCAATTAAAATAAAAGTAATCAATCGTATTTTTCCATATTTTTTGTAATTAATATTAATTGATGAATCGTTTCAGAAGCGATACAGGCATTAAGTATTAAAAAGTACAGTTTGTATTTTAATCCATTTCTTTCGCTTTAAATTTTTTTACAGGATATAACTTTTTCATTGAGATACATAAATCAAGAAAGGATTAAATTTGTAGAAAGAATAAATGTAAAAAAATTAAATTTAAAAAAAGTTAATTTTTACATGCATCGATGAAATTTTTTTTCTTTTTAATTTATCAAGTCATTAATTATCCTAGCAAAGAAATTCAAAAAAGTCTTATTATCTCGTCTTGAAATTCTTTGAAGATTACGAGAGTTATATAATTACCTCTTGAATTTTCGATTTTTAAGCTTGCTTTGACGATGAACTTTATTTTCTTTTTACGTTCTATAACAAATTTTTCCTTTTTTTTTCTTGTAAGTCGAAACTTTGGTTACTTAATTACGCGGAATAAGAACTTGGATGAAATGAAAAATATCGAAGAGGAGAACCCCGAGGTGGTCTATTAATAAACGATAATTTTTTTTTCTCTTTTTTTTGCAAACTGAACTTTACGTAACTTTCGAGTTTAAAGTTTACTTTATGCAGTACTGGAGATTATTATAATTTTCAGATCACTGTATAATTAAGTATTTTCTTTTTAACTAATGCGAATGTTTCCTCAATATTGAAAACTTTTATATTAAAAAGGAGTTTGGTAAGAGAAGAATAAAAAAAATTGATAATTTAAATAGGTTTAGTGTATACTAAACATATATTTTAGATCCAACACTATAATTTTAAAAATACCAATCTTTTTATATTGTTAAAAAGTTTTTTCACAAGCTGAACGCATCTATCGGCAACCGAAAAAGTCAATAAATTAAAGCAACACCAGAGCCAATAGCTTTTACAATGGATGTATCCTGACCTCAATCATAATACATCATACTAGTACTATCTATAAATCATCTATCTACTATAATACAAAATTTTCAAAAAAGAAAAGAACAAATTTTTTCATTACAACGCGCGATAATATCATTTTATTTTATAAAAATGTAAGTATACAACTACAAGTAAATGAGATGGTAAAGGATAATATTGTTTTTATTGATCTGTTAGAAAATTCGAAAGGATAAATTTGGAGGTGAGAGGGTAAATTAGAAGTGGTCAATGCTTGATTAAATCATCGGAGAGAATGTACGTATAGATAAGAGAAAACGAGCTATACGATAGATGATTGAGAGTGAGAAGGGAAGATTCCTGGGGATGTGCCATTGCAGGAAATTGACTTGACGAACGTACAGTACGTGATATCGAGACGAGCTACATAGACAATCAATTTGGTTTAGCACTCGTGTTCGTACTATGTGTGTACAATTTTGGAATATCTCAAAATTTGGATGAATAACATATTGCAGTAAATGTTAAATAAAATAAATAAAACATTTATTTTAATTTATTTTATTTTTAAATACGACGAATATAAAAGGAAAATAAGCACATTTGCTTTAATTATCTAATTTGGAAAAACAGTAATATAATCATTAATTAATATTATTTAATACGAAAGTATATTTAAAAAAATGTATTTTTTAGTGTGCATTAATCGCATTCAGAAAAAAGCTCTTTTCTCTTACTTGCTATACTAATGAAATATATATTATTAATAAAATATTAATATTTCGCTTCACTTCGTTTTAAATCAGCTATAGCATGCTATTTATTGGTAAAATTAAAGTGCAATAATCAATATTATTTTATTGATTTTAAATAACTAAATATTGATCGATACAATTTTTATTTATTATTTAACTATTATATTTAAAATAACATTTAAAATATCATTAATTTTCATTCCGTCGTTCACTAATTAAAAGTTGAATTTTCAATTTAGCCAAAAGCATGAATTTTCATTACTTTACCTTGTTAAATTTACACACATTTTACAGTCTGCACTAGCGTTGAATACTCTACTCAATTTTCGCCGAACAAAAGAATAAAAGTCCAAAAAAAAAAACGAAGAACGACGAAGAAAAAACGAAAAAAAGGTTATTTCCAGCCAAAGAATCAGCTAGAAATTCTCTCAGTACCCATATACCACTTCCGGTCATCCCTTGAATTTCCTTTTCTCGCATCCTCGCAGATCAATTCGTGTATATCCCTAAATGGTAAGATAGAAGAAAAAAAAAAGATGGATGAAAATTGAGGTCACGCGGGTCAGTAACCAGTAGATAATACAGGGAAATGAAATAGAGAATGGGTCTTGTACCCTTTTTCTTCTTCGTTCTTTTTTTTTTGTTTAACCAAAAGAATAAAACGAGTAAAGTTAAAAACAAATGAGTTTGTTCGAGGATTCTAGGGAAACGATTTTTCGTAAGCTTTGCTTCCCTGCGACTACTTTATTACGAAAAGTTAGACTTAATGTATTCTAACGTTAAGTTGAGAATCTTGTGCTTTATACGTGTGAAAATTATTTTTTTTTTCTTTTTAGTAATTTAGAAGATGTGAGTGTCGGATATGCTGACTTTTCTAAAAAGTATTTTTTTGAATTATTAAATTTAAGAAGTAGATACTTGTAAGAAAATTTATTTTAATGTGTTTTTAAAATTCAATGAGATATAAAAAAAATGTTATGGTCTCGCTATTGAACAAAATAATGGTGTAATGATGCATTATGTATTTTAGAACTTTGTTGTATGTTCTTAAAGTTACACATGTCTTTTGAAAATGTTTTACATGAAACAAATAATTAAAATTAAAACAACAGACGAAATCTTTTGAAGGAAAGAATTCTAATGTAATTTTAACAAAAAAATTCAATTTAATTAAAAACATTCTAATTAAACACGATAATAATTTTATATTACATTAACTACGAAGTTGTGTAAATACCATAACATCCAGTAATAAATGAAACGCAAAAATGCTGAGCAGTAAATTAGAATAAATTGTCTTGTAAAACATATTTTTATGATTTATAAGTGTAACTTTCATACTATTACTAAACTTTCTCTCGCATACGATCACACGGGAGATATGCCAATTTAGCCTTTTGTACATAACTACGGCTCCTTTAAACAAGGAGAGATGACAGAAAAGGACGCAGGTAAAAAAATTCTGAATCGATTTTTTTTATGTTTTCATTCTAGAAAACCAATGATCTATAATATTATTTTCTAAAATTATCTATTTCTGAATTATTAACAATTTCAGGTATTAGCCTATTTCAAGAAAATAAATATAAAAATTTTAATGTTACCTAAATTTGCAAATAATTTTTAAATATTATAAAATTTTATTTTTTAATTGCTAACAATGTAGTACGTTTTGATTGAAGTGCACCACCCACTTTTCCGTGCCGACTCTATATCTAAATACGTGCAGGTTTAGGGGGTACAATAAAGTTCAAAACGTCGATTGTTAACAATCAAAAAACAAAGCTAAGCAATAAAATAATGATAACTCTTTGAAATTTTGTTGATAGACGTTTTATTTTTTTACGTTTTTTTTGAAAATTTTAATATTGTTGAAATTTTAATTTTGAATAATTAAACGCCAACTTTTTAGAAATTTGAGCTACTTTATTTTCATTTAAAATAAAAAATTTCAGATGCTTCAGTGCATCCTTCTTCAGACTAAAAATTAAATTAGCTGTTGAAAGTTATTTGCAGTCAATATTACAATCTCAATGACCTTTGTCAAAGTTTAAAAATTAAATCGGCATTTTTTTAATTTTTAGCCTGAAGAAGGACACATTGAAGCGTTTAAAATTTGAAAATGATTTGGTTTCATATACAAAATAACATTAATACTTGAAAGATGATATTTTTTATGGTTCTATTCCACGCTGGATTTGCACCGAAGTTGTTTAGATAGTTACAAAATTTTTTATAAAGTTAGGAAGCTCGTATATAGATATAACAAATTAAAAGAATCTTAAATATTATGTATTCTTTCAAAAAATGATTACTTCAATGAATTCTTAAAATTTTTCTAAAATTATTTCATAAAAATAAATTTAAAAATTTTTATAAAAATAAATAAATAAAAAGACATAAAGAAAAAAAATTTTAGAGTTCTTTCATTTTGATATATTTATCCCTAACAACACAAAAACGTTTCAAAAACGTTTTTGAAACGTTTTTCGGTAAACTTATATACGTTTGTAAATTTCGACAAAAATACATATTCAGAACGTTTTTAAAACGTAAAATATGTCCGCATATTTTAGATTCTCAAGAGTAATGTAACGTTTATGGAACGTTTAAGAAACGTTTAGAAAACGTTTTCTCGATGAAAATTTACGCAAGCTCAAATATCCAAACGTTTCCTTAACGTTTAAAAAACGTTTTATTTGGTAAAATTTTTTTCTCTATATAATAATTTTTTAGAATAATAAAATAAAACGTTTAAAAAACGGTTTAGAAACGTTTGGAAATTTAAGCCAACGTATTTTTTCACCGAGAAAACGTTTTCTAAACGTTTCTTAAACGTTCCATAAACGTTACATTACTCTTGAGAATCTAAAATATGCGGACATATTTAACGTTTTAAAAACGTTTTAAATACATATTTTTGTCGAAATTTATAAACGTATATAAGTTTACCAGAAAACGTTTTTAAAACGTTTTTGAAACGTTTTGTGCTGTTAGGGATATTTATTCTGTCACGATATTCTAATCTTGCGCGCTTAAGTAATAATATATGACACGCGCTCGGTCATATAACTCGTCCGAGATAAGTGAAGAAGCACCTTGACGATCGGTACGAGAGAAAGAAACAAGCCAGCTGCGAGGTTCTTAAGAGAGTTTCCAGCAACCGTTGCATTAAGACTAAATTTAAGCCGTACTATTTTCAATAAAAGATTTTGCCACGTGATCCTATAATATAATAAAACTAAGTTCGTAATAGATAGTGCGAATTAATTTTCTTAAATAACTGTCTATCAATATTAGACATCGACCAGTGTGTTATATTATATTTGCTAAACGCAAATTTGCAGATATTTTTTCTGTACATTTTTGATTGGCCATTCCATGCGCATCTAAGCGGTCAGCTACAGAGTGAAAGCAAGACATTGATTGGTGTATGACGTGCTCAACCGATCTATGCAAAACGATCCATACACATCTCAACAAATCTATACAACACTGAAAAAAAAGTAGTACAGTACAAGTCCCATAAAGTCCCGATCGGAAAGATATCGTGGCTAGCCAAGATGGCATACAAGGCCCTCTATAGGCCGCCAGGCGTGGCCCACGCTGATTTTGTAACGGGGGTAACACACGGCGCAAGCAGGGCCCAGCCTTTTTACGATGATATGCGCATGCGTCAACACAAACTATACATTGCTTTTTTCCTTACCAAAATTTAACTTTGTATAGTTTATGCTATATATAGATATAGATTTACTGCAGAGAAGACGTTGCCTTCCAAGGGCCTCGCTAGCACCCCGTTACACAGCGCCATCCTTCACTACAGTTTGCCTAGAGAGGGCCCTGTTAGGCTTTCTTGGCAACTAGTTGGGGCCAAGCCGGCGCCCTGTTATCATTTCCGATCGGGGTATTTCTGCTCAAGCAAACTAATATAGTAAGCATGCTAATTTTTTCTCTGATGGACAGTGCTCATCCCCCCACTAATGAAGCTAACAGCTCTCCATAGCGCATGCGTACATCCACTGATGAAGAAGTTTAGCTTTGCTTGACGCGAAGTACATCTCTCTTCCCGCAACAGCATCACTGTTCTTCCGTAAGGGGATTCTGTGCGTACAGAACATAAAGAGTGTTTTTTGACTATCAACGGTAGAGCGACGCTACCACTTATTTTTTAGAAAGCGTCCACGTTGGTAGAATTCAGTAAAATACATCGATCGGTGTATGACGTATACTGATCTACATCAGAGCGACTACGTGTTGTATACGTACAAGCGAAAAGTTGAGCGGTGTCCACGTGCTCGTAGAAAATAAATGTAAGTTGGCCAGTGCGTTACTGCGTGAGTACAAATTTATTGCGTTATATGCAAGTATCCCTTCCTCAGGAGGTACTTCTACGTTAAAATTGTGATAAATTATAACTCTGTGTGCTTAGGTATCAGTTTGTTTTCGAAGATAAAACGAACAAGCAAATTGAAATTTCACAAGACGTATGTTCAGCGTCAATATATATACCTTTACGTTACGATCAGGTTACTTATAACGATTTATTTGGTGAGAAAGAAATTTTAATTTCAACTGGCGAGGAAGTTGAAATTGAAGAAATTAGGTAGATTACCCTTTAATATATGATATACATATTTGTTTTTTTCCTTTTTAAAAATTTTAAATCTTTATTTTCAATATAAATTAAAAAATTTTAAATATTTTAAGAGGATCTGAAAATTTTTATTTTTTAATAGATTGTTTTTAAAGTTAAAATTTTTTATCTCTCATCTAGAGTATATATATTGAAAAAAATTTCACGTATTCTTTCTCACCGACGGCCGACAGTCAGTAAGCTAGCCAGTCATTATGCGCTGTATGTGTTGTGTAGAAAACTTATAATCTTCTTTTCTATCTGCATAAAATAATCTTTTTAAATTTCTTAACATTACACTCTAGATACAAATGTATATTAATAAATTGTACTTACAGAGTTAGGTGTGCGCTTTTAATAAAAGTTTACAACGCACAGGTTTTTAGATTTAACTGTAAATATTAAATATTTTATAATTCATGTAATTAATTGTAAAAATTTTACTTATTATATAAAGTCAATAAATTTACACGCTTAATTATTGTACGCCGTTTTTTAAATAATGAATAATTTAGTAAAATAATTATTTATATTTAATATATATTATATTTTATAATTTTTCACGTATGTATATGGTTCATTTAGAAACCACATATATATGATCTGAAATATTATTTTATTATAATATATCAATAAGCGTGCAAACACGCACAGCGAGTGTTTATTAGCGTGTGATCAACCTCTAGAAGCAAATAAAATCAAGAAAGAAGAAAGCTTAACATATAATGGCTAACGTACCTCCAGATACTCAAAGCGATATGCACCCATATACAAGCGCAGAAACTGCAGAAAAAGGGCCAGAATATATATCTAGCGGAGACTTTGTGATATCACCACAAGAAGTAGAATTAACAGCTGAAGAATTTCAATGTATTAAACTTGACGACGATAAAATAGCACCGCCAACAGCAGCAACATCAAAACATTCGAGTAGTGGAGGTGCTGTTGTAGGAGATGGTAGTTCTACAACTAGTTCACAACGGTTTCAAAGGTTAAAAGTAGAGGATGCTCTTTTTTATCTCGATAAAGTCAAGTACAAATTTATTGATCAGCCACAGGTTTATGATAATTTCCTTGATATTATGAAGGATTATAAGAACAAAAAAATTGATACTCCAGGTGTCATTACGAAGGTTAGTTATTTATTCAAAAAGCATCCTGAACTTATCGTTGCTTTTAACACTTTTTTACCACCAGGATATAAAATAGAAGTACAAGTAAATGAGGAAGGACAAGCTCGCCAAGTTTCGGTTAGTACAGCCAAATGAGCAAGGATATGCTTTCCAAGTTTTAGTTATTATGCCTAATCCAACAGCCACATGCACTTATCTCTTTCTCAATACCATATAGCAAGCAACTTCACCAACACAAGGTACAACCAGTTGTACAAATTATGCAAGGTTGTATTCATGGAAGTATTCATCATTCAATTCCAAACAATATTGCAAATATTAACATGACTATATACGAATCTTCGTCCTCAACCTGTTCTTACCTAATTATTAAAAAGGTTGGAAGATAAAAGATAATAATGATAACGCTTACGGCCCTATTCACGTAGAACAGCTAAAACCTTATATCGCAAGACAAGAAGATAAGTTATCACATCAGAGAATGAGCGACCTCCGTATGCCAAGGAAGGATCGATCACAGATTGCGAGCGGTGACTCTCCGAATAAAAGGATAGAAAGCGAGGTCGTCTGCATAAAACAGCCGTCGTCGTAACGCAAACTACTAAGCGTATGCGCAAAGCTGAGGCACGAACCGATCAAACGTATAAGCGAGGTAGACCTAAAGGTTCTACACAGGCGAAGCATGGGGAAAATACAATAATTTATTTACTACAAAAAACGTGTGCTCAACGAAAAACTGCACTGGTATTGACTGGTATATTGCCGGCAAGACATTGTTCCGCGTGCGATATGTTCCACCTATCTCCATCAGGGCATCCACGTTGGTAGAATTCAGTCAAATACATCGATCGGTGCACTGAGAAAAATTCTATCGTAAAAATTACTATTTTAGAAAGTAGTCATGGGACATACTTTATATGTATAAAAATTACTATTTTAAATTGTAAAAATTGCTATTTTAAATAGCAATTTTTACTATTAATTTTTATATCAAATAGTAATTTTTACGATAGAATTTTTCTCTGTGTGTATGACGTGCTCTACCAATCTACATCGAGCATTTACGTTTTGTATCCACGAGAGGGAATTTGCGGTAATAGGCGAACGGCGTCTACGTGCACGTAGGAAATAAGTATAAACTGGCCAGTTTGTTACTGTAAGTAGAAATTTTTTGCGTCATACGCAAGTATCCGTTCCTCAGGAGATACTTGAGTGTTAAAATTGTATTCTCGGTCTGTAACCGATCAGCGTCATCATAAGCGAATGCTGTTTTGTCCACGATTGTAGTTTTTTTATTTTTATTATTAATAAATCAAATTAACCAATGGTCATTGATTTGAATTAATTTGATAATATTTATTCTCATATTCATCCTGTTCCTTATCCTTGTCTTGTTTTTTGTTACCCTAACACCTCCGCGGTCCTTGTTTAATATATGAGTAAATCTCATAAAAATCTGCCTTTTTATGTAACTTTTTGAACATAATCTTAAAATAGATGCTATTCTGTTACATTAAATGGCACAAACGTCTATAATGTCTTCAATTTTTAGTTTTTGATCTAGGGAATAAACCTCAATTATTTAAAAAGTTATATTGAACGTTACCTTCAAGATTTTATTAAAAGTATTAAATTTTTTATAAAAAATCTCGATTTTGCATATATGTTCTGAAGAAGGTGAAAAATTTTTACAGTTTTAAGGAATTATAAATTATAACGTTCAACTGATCTCCAAAAAAATTATTGGACTATTTTTGTAACCTAAAAACGAATGATTTGAGCCTAATCGAAGTCATGTGCCACTTCAAAAAACTGAGTAATAACCTGGTGTAACAACATGGAAAGTTTGTATTTTGTCTTTACAGAAAATTGCTACTAGCAAAGCTATTTGAAGTAGGTACATAACTTTTTTTAGCGTCGTTATATTTATGTTATGATATTTTTGCAATGCTAATCAGCGACGAAGCTCCTAAGTGTATTTGTGAAGAAAGTACATGTAACGTACAATGGTGCTTGCATCAATCGACTTCCGAGAGCAGGATTCAAACTCAGAGCTCCGAGATTACGAATCCAATGCTCTCTACAGCATAAGCTATAGATCGATTCTGGTACATGATTTTAATTAGGCTCAAACCACTCGTTTTTATGTTACGAAAATAGTTCAATAATTTTTTTGGCAATTAGTTTAACGTTATAATTTATATTTCCTTAAAACTGTAAAAATTTAGCACTTTTTTAGAACATTTATGCAAAACTGAAAATTTTCATAAAAATTTAATATTTTTAATAAAATCTTGAAAGAAGCGTTCAATATAACTTCATAAAAAACTAAGGTTCATTTAATAGATCAAAAACCAAAAATTTGAGGCATTATAAAGATGTGTGCCATTTAAGGAGATGTAAAACCGACATTACGCTTGTGCTTATAGATATTAACTTCCTTTACATTTTATTGCTGAATTTCCAGAAAAGAAATACATTAGCTTATAGTATTTACCATGGTGATTATTTAGATAAATTTTCATATAATTTCATTCATTAGTTTTTAAGATATTTGAATTCTTGTACAAAATCGAAAAATTTTAATAAATAATTTCAGAACCCAAAATTCTCAATAACTAATTAATGAATTTATTTAAAAATTTAACTGAATCTTCATGGTATATTCTACAAGTTAATGTACTTTTTTACTGAAAATTTTGCAAAAAAAATGGGAAGATAGTCAATGTTTATAAGTACAGGTGGAGTGTCCATTTTACGTCCTCTTAAGCAACAGAATAGTAACTATTTTAAAATTATGTTCAAAAAGTTACATAAAAAGGCATATTTATATGAGATTTACTCGTATACTAAAGAAAATTATTAAAGATAATTAATTATTAAAGAATAGTTTCTATATTTGATTAATTGAATCTAAAATCAAAAGCAAAAAGGAGAACTGAGCGGCTACGACATTGCGTTTCTCGAGCAGGTGAAAATAGCACGCGTTCAGACGAGACAAAAATCAGTTTGATTAAAATTAAATATTAAATAATTAATATTTTAATATATTAGAAAAATTCATTTTTCTATTTTTGTAAGAAATTCCTCTTTATAATTCAAATTATTGATTAAAAAAATTATATTCCAACAAAATAATATCTTTAAAAAAATCATATCACTTTATATAAACGTCTCAAAAAATCTTAATCTCCCACAATCGACCTCTAAAAACTTTTTCTCTCACTGTATAAATGCCACATTAATTACCCACATCCCGATCCACCCTTACTTTCCAATCTCAAACGTTAAAAAAAAAGAGAACCTCACAGCACTCGGTAACGTCTTCATCGGGAAAGCACAGCCAAGCAAACGTAACTTTAAAAAAAAAGTTGAAAGTAGGAGCCCGTGGGGCAAGCACCTTAAGATAAGCTATGCTTGAAGAAAATGGCAATGGCACGATTCTTTGCAAGAAAGAGAGAGGGAAGAAATTGTCTGATAACAAGAAGGCCTTGGTCTTTTATATAACTTTTTATTTTTTTCTCCTTAATCGCGTCGCACGAGTGCAACTAAGGGCGTGTGCACGTACTTACAGTCAGCTATTTTTCTATCCTCTCTATTTCGATTGAGAGGCGCAGCAGTGAGCTTTGTGGATTGGTAATGGATGATTTTATACTTTTCTTTCTTTTTTCTAGTCATGAAAATGGATTTTGAACGTTAGTTTTTTTTACGATTCTTTAACCGTATTATTGATAATGCACTTACATTTTTTTCTAACATATAGAAATTTGATTAACGAAAATTTTATATACGCTAATAACCATTTTTTTCTTTGTGATGTTTGAATTAGGTAAAAGTTTTATTTTTAATGCATTTTCTTTTTGAAGCTTTTATTTTTGAGTTAAATTACAGTAATGCAATTTTTAAATATGCAAAAAATGTAGTAATATTATATTTTGCACTGCAAAAGACTCACGTACTGTCCTTTTTAAATGAAGCTAGGAGATTGAGTTTCGACTTTTTCACTGAGCTGGGAAATAAAATTTTGAGTTCCCTAGTAAAGATTTTTTTACAGTATATTTCTTTTTTTCTTTATGATGATTAAGGATTTAATGATACATTTACTATGAAAAAAAAATAAATATTTAAAATTATTTCAATTATTTTAATGTGAGAAAAGTTTTAAACTCTAAGAAAAATTTTAAATTATTCAAATATTCTATTTAACATTAAAAAAATCTTTAATTTAATTGTTAATACAAGTTCATAAGTTTTAAAAGTTATTTGATTTTATATACACTTTCAATCTCTGCTGATTGTACCAATTTGCTTTACATAAATGAAAAATAATTTAATATTTCAACTGCTTCAATAAAGTAAGATATAAAATATTCGAAAAAATTGAAATACATAAAAAAAATATTCTTCCAGAGAATCAAATTTTAGCCCGTACTTTTTTAACAATAAATATACACAGTATGCTTTTTCTCTAGAGAACCTTTTAATTTCCGTATTGAACGTCTATCCCCCATCTTTTTTTACTTGTTTCTTCGAACAACCGACTTCGCGATTTCCATTTCAAGAAGTTTCCTTCTCACAGCTATGTGAATTATTTTTTTTTCTTTTCTTTTTCTTCTCTGGTAAAATAAAGACAGAGAAGCTCTCTCTCTTTTTTTTATTTCACTTGGGGAAAAAAAAAATCGTTAGATCGTGAAGGGAATTACTTAAAATGGAACACAGGGTGCCCAGGTGGTGTCCGTGGCAACTACGTTATCCTTTTTCTATTGAGTTAACATTTATATACAAAGAATGTGTTTTCTATTCCTAGCTGTATACATGTATGCATAGTTCATGATGCTTTGGATAAAAAAATAGTTTTGTTATTAAAAGAATTAGAAATTTTTTAATACAATGTAGGTAATTGAAAGGAGAGTAGGGCATGTGTCCTGGTTACTGTGCCTGAACCTAATTATGTGCTTAACATGTATTTAAATGGAAAGCACAGAATAATGTTCAGGCACAGTAACTGGGACTTATACCCTAATTATGAAAACTCATACTTTTGGCTTACTATATATATTGCTTTGGTGAAATATTAAATTTCATAGTACAATTGAATGATCGTTTTATTTTTTTTTACAAAAAACTATGTATTTAAATAAAATTTATTTTGATATTATTAAAAATTATATTACACCATTAGTATTAATAAAATATTGATTACGCAAATTAATGTATTATATCACTATGGCAAGCAACAAATATTTTATATAATAAGCAAGCATTAATCATTATAAAATTTTAATGGATAACATCGAGCAGATTGGTACGAAGTTATACATTGACAAATTAATGATATAAATATATTGTTAAACATTCCATTAAAAGCATTTTTCATACATTAAAAATAGTTGTAGTAAGAAAAAAAAATAGTTTAATTTTATTATCAGGTGTCAAGCTTTTGTAAATGCAATTTATACTAAAAGCGAATCTAGAGCAAAAGGTTGTCGAAGTACATAACTAGCCTCGTCAGCTAGAATTCAAGAGATTTCAGAAAGAACAAAAGCAGCAGCACTACGTCCTCATGATATATACAATTACATCTCAGTGTTGCTACTAAGGTAACACTCTAGATTTCATTCGTTGCTGCTGAAATTTTTTCTTTTTATTTAACACTTTGTTTCTATTTTTGCATTTTTTGTTTGTGGTTTTTATCTCTAGCTTTTACTCTTTTTTTCTTCATTAAGTGTTTGGATCTTGCACACTTTAAAGGGTTTTAAAATAATTGCTCGGAATGTAAAGCAAACCTAATTTTTTTTTTAGTTGTAACTTGATACTTTTACACTTAAGTGCACAATTTTTTATTAAAATAAGAAAATTGCATTATAAAAATAACTTTGATGTATACTTCAAAGTCTATATTTTTTGCCCATTAATGTTTTATTTTTTAGAAGAAAATTTTAAAACTAAATTTTTAAAAATACTCTAGTAATCAATACTGGTATGGTTAAAGTTTGCATAGATAATTATTATCGAGAGCATCAAGATTCATCTGGTAACAGTAAAATCTGCTGACTAAGTGCCTTTATAGCGCATGTGTATATATATACATCCTCTTACGATAATACTGCTAATAAATTATTATAGCCTTCTATTTTAGCCGTAATTTAGTAACGCCGTAGTACTAGTTATCGATCTTGTTAGAGGTTTTAGAGTAAAGATTATTGAATCTATTTATAATGAACTTAAAAGACAAAAATGAAACTGATGGATTTGTTAATTATTCAATTGACTAATAAAAGAAATTTAAAGTTTAATGAATTTTTCTATTATTAATGTTCATTGTTCAAAAGTGCCTTATTTTTTCTTGTTTTTTTTTTAAATATTATAAGAATCAATTTTACTTTATATAAAATTTATCAAATTTCTTTAGTGTATCTTTTTTAAGGCATAACAAATTTTTTTAAGACAATAACATTCTCAAAATATCGTTTCTCAATTCTCAAGAGCTTTGTTATTTATAAAATTTTGACGAAACAACTTTTATAGAAAATATCTAAAATATTTTCACGTAAAATACTTCCATGCCAAATAGCTTTCGACCATAATACATCGAGATTCCTTATACTATACGTGCAATACACTTCTCCAAAAGACTTTTATTTCCAATAGCCTATACAGAGGGATGCAATGTTGAGAAAGGCATTTTTGTATTTCTTCTCAACATGATTAAAAAAAGTCTGCAGGAATATTGCCTTTTAAAAGTATTTTATATGGAGAGCTTTCTTTTTTTATTTAGATTTAGAGTATAGCATTTGTATATATATGCGCTTGCTTTTAATTTGAACAGGGACGTTTTAACTTAATTCGACTTTTATTGCAGTGCAATATCGAAGAGGGTTGTAGGGATAGATTTATACTTATTCTTGAAAGTAAGGTTACGTAAGAAAACAGCTTTCTTTATGTATTTTTTTTAAAGATTATTACACGTACTAGGAAGAATCTAATTAACCCTCGCTTTACTAAGTAAGGTAAGTGAGTGACCCCAAAAAGTAACCTTTATTCAACTCAACAATTTTGAATTCATTTAATTTAAAAGGAGATATTTCAACGAAAAAATTTGTACAAAGATTTTTTAAATTAATTAAATATGAATACATTGTTATATGATCACACTTTTTTTTTATTATAATTTTTATCCAAAATGGTAGATTAAAAATAACGAATTTTTCATCCTTTATAAATGCATGATTATATGCTATGGGAAAAATTTAGAAAAGGTATATGTTTGCGAAAAATAATTTAGAAAAGGGTAAAACTTATAAAAGTATTTACAATTCGTTTTTTTTTTAAATTTTTTATGTTATGATATCAATTTTTTAATCAACAACAACCTTTCTAAATTCTTAGATTTACATTTTTATTCGCTAGATTATGTTTGTACTTATGTTTACAAAAACAATTAAATTCCACTATTTTAGAATTTCAAAATTTAAACAATTAATTCCTAGATGACGATATTTTAAATCATTTGTAAATATTTATTGATACCTATCATTATTAAATTCATAAAAGTGGGATCATTCAGTTACCCTTTTCTGTCCAATCATGTTATAAAAATAAACTTTAATTAGTTTTATCACATTTTATTTAACATATATAACATTCTCAAAGACTTGTTTTTCTTTTAGATATGTATACAATATATTTCGTAAATATTTTCATTATGAAATACAGTTTTATTATTCTAACAAATGAAATAAATTTAATATTTCAAACAAAATTAACGTTGACGAATCCGAATTAAAAATAATTGTACATGAAAGTTCTTTTTTTTTAAAGTACATGCTTTTTTAGCGAAAAATTGAAAAGCACAACAATGTTATATCCTAAAGTAAAGTGCACGCATAAAAGCTCGAAATGAAAGCGACTATATATTCTACTGCATGACAGACGCCTACTTTGCCGTTGAAACCTAGTTGGAAAAAATTTCAGTACGTTCATTTGTATTTTATTAAAAAATTTTTTTATATGATTAAATATTTTAGAATTCTTTTTGTGAAATTGAATAATTTAATTTTAATAGTAACACCGTTGTTGTCCAAATTCTGAGATATTAATTTCTTTTGCATTTCTAAAATGAATTTATAAAATAAAAATTCATATTTATCAAACGAATAATGATAAAAGGGAATTTGCACAATCGATCTAATGTTTTTATATTGACATCTTTGTGTAAATCTTAAATTTTTTAAAATTTTCTTTGAGAATATTAATTTATTAATATTATTAATAAAATTGTTTATAAAATTTTTAATGATTGTAAATAACAAAATCTTAATCGCAATATTATACAATTATTCATCAATAAAACTATTTATTAATGATAAAAGTGTACTTTGTATTCACGCTTGAATTCGATAATATTTCATGGTATTAAATTTATTTAAAAAATTTCACTTTACAATGATCAAAGCAAATTTTGTTCCGATTCCTTCATAAAATTAAGAAATAATTATTATTAGAAGTAAATAAAAATCTTTGAACTGTCGTTTCTTTTGATGAATTAACGTTTGCAGTAAGAAAAAATTTTTTTTTTCATTCACTGCTTGTTAGAATAACTATTATATACAAAGTGCATTTCTTGTTAAAATAAAGGCTGAACAAGCATTTTTCTGCATCTACATTTTAATTTTATCCTTTTGACGAGAAAGCAATTTGCATGGAACTGCAGTCAAATTTTTTACGAGAAAAAAAAGAGAAATAAAATAAAAAAGGAATTTTATATAACATGAAAATTCACTCAAAGCAATTACATTTCCATAAGGGCTATGACCATTAAGATCTTTGGATATTAAAAGTAGAAAAGTCTAATTAAGGTTATTAAAAGATGCATAAAAAAAATAAAATTTTCGTATCAATTTCATTACTTTTATGAGTTAAGAGCCTCGATCTGTCTTTTAGGTGTATTGAAATGTAAAGAATATTTTACTATATATGTTTTTAATAAAATATTAAAATATTTCTTGTTTTACAAATAAACAGATATCTTATGTATATTAGATTTTAATATTTGATATATTTTAGTAAAGAAAATTACATATTCGATATTAAAAATTTTCGGTTAAATTTATGATTTATTTTTTAAAATCTTCTAGCAATAAAATTTTTTAATTTTTTAAAATAATTTAATTAAATAATTAAAAATTAAAATATGTCTTGATTTAATATTTTTAAAAATCCGATTCTCCCATGAATCACTTTAGTTTCATTAAAATCTCACACGAAACGTTTAATTCAAGAGAAAAAAAAGAGACTTGGATGAAGTTAACATTTTCACTAGTTCCATTTCTTTCTTGCTATCTCTTAAATTCGCACGCTTTTAATTACAAAAATTTAATGCAGTCAGTTACTTTTCCTTAAGCATAAAACACTATACAGATAATACTGAGTCATCTCATCTTTTCTTTTACAGCTTACTTTTATCCATTTTCTCTCTCTCTTTCTGTTCATTAATTCTTACCTTCTGTAAACTTTTTTTTTCTCTCTTCCTTGACAAGCTTCCTAAAGGAAGTAAGTCGAGAGCAAAGGATATATCTTATCCTTTGATCATATTTTATGATATAAAAACTGATCATAGATCGATATCTTTGATTTTTTTAAATGGAAGATGGGTTATATATATTTTTTTTACTTTATGTATTATGGAACTAGTAATCCGATTTGATGAAAAGTATATTTCTTGGTTTTATAAAAAATTAAATTTATGGTTTATTATATTAATTAATTTCTTTACTTATTCAATATTTGTTAACAAACGTTAGTCGTATAATTACTTTTCATAGAGATTAATTTGATTTAAGTATATCTTTAAAACACATATAATCTTCATTCATAATGAAATTTTTATAATTTATTTTATTATAGAGATGAAGATTATACTGATTACGAAGGTAATTTTTTAAAAATACAAAATAGTTTATGCAGAAAAAATATGCATGTTTTGATTTTTGTCCTTGTTAGTTAATTTTCATCGTGAGAAAATTTGATTTTCATAAACAAAAATATATGCTCAATTTTACGCTTATGCGGAAAGTGCATTTAGGTTTAGGTTTCATTCAAGCCTCGAATTTTATCTTGAATTGTAACTTAGTAATGTTATTCAAAATATAAATATTAAAAAGTTGGTTGTTATAAAGTTTTCGCATTTAAAAAATGTAAATTTAAGTTTTAGCGGAATTAGATAAGATAAATTATTTATCATTTGAAGCTCATTAAAATTTGAATAAACAACAGCCTTCGATAGCTCAGTTGGTAGAGCGGTGGACTGTAGTTGGTTTAAATAAAATTCAGAAATCCATAGGTCGCTGGTTCAAATCCGGCTCGAAGGAGTTTTTTTTTATCATTTTGTATCGTGTACTGAAATCCCAATATATTTTAATGCGAATTTTTTTATAATTTTAAGCCACAAAAAATACCCTGTTATTGTGTACACATTATACGTTATGTATAATTTATACAAACAAGCAAATTATGTCATTGTTTTAAAGATTGCCAGGATTGAATCACCTTAACGATTCTCATGCGTAAAGGGTCAGGTAACTTTAATTTTTTGTTAATTTTTTCTTTTTAATCAAATATATCAATATAAATATCTCCACTAACAATTTTTATAACATAGAGACTAGTTTGGAAAAGAAATGCTTTTTCAAGAACTCTTGAATATTCTGTATAACAGAAATCAGACAGAAAATTTCTATACAGCAAAAAATTAAAATAAAATTTTTAAAAAATGTATATTTTTAACGTCGGAAAAAATTTATACATCATCCACTAAAAAGTATTTAAATTTTTTAGTGTGTTTTGGATAGTTTTCTTTTTAATTTCTTTTTTAATTTCCAAAATTAAACACAAATTACTTTTATCGAATTTCAATTAGCGATTTTTGAATGATAAAAAGGCAATGCTTTCATCACTTCAATAATATCGTTCTAAATTTTCCTTTCGTTCAATTCAAATGTATATGTTATAGAAATTTATTTTTATTTGCATTCTGAATGAAAAAATTTTAAGCAAAATTATTCAGAGCACCCTACAAAGATCATCTACCTCAGTTATCATCTTTGAAAAGCAGTCACTTTAGTAATATAGTTATTTATACTTTTTAAAACAAAAGTAATTTACTTTTATTCAAATTTTTTTATATTTCATATTTCTTTTAATGTAAAACTATCTATTAAATATTTCAATAATTTTTATGATTCTCATCTGACATATAAAATAATTTTAAAAATTAGTAAAATATGTAAAAATAAAATAAAACGATAAAATTAAATTACAATTACAAAGCACATATAAAATTTAAAAAAAAAAAGAAAAATTTTTACATTAAAATCAGTGAACAAACCAAACTTTATAAAATAACTTTGAAAAAAAAATTTTTTTTCCTCCAAAAGCTCAGTTAGAAAAAAGCTTTGAAAATAAGAAGCGCATAAAATGACACATGTAAATATTAACAAGTTCATAAAGAAAGCGCAAAAAATCTAAAATTCGACATGTGTTACGCGCGTCACTTTGCCGTGTGTATTTATAAATTATAGCGACAGAAAGCATTCGTATTTTTTTCACTCTCTCATAATAAAGAAAAATAAAGCTTGGTTTCAAAAAGCTATTCGGCAAATAGTATTCTGTTTGTTTTGCGATACGAGAGAAACAAGAAATAGAGTAAAAAAATAAAAGAAAGATTTAAAATACGAAAGATATTTGAAGGAAATGAAAGAAGGAATAAGAAAAAATATATAAGCGTAAGAAAAAGAAAAGAATAAAATAAATGAGAAAGATATCTACAACTACGAATGAGAAGCAGACTTTCGTGATTGCTAAAGTAATTTCTTCAGAAGTGAAAGCGAAAGCGAAAGAAGCTAGAGAGATGGATGAGTTAAGACAAGAAGAAGAAGTAAAAAAATGAACGGTTGACACTAATTACGTGTAATTAACTGATTGAGTTTTTAAAGAGAGGGTTGAAGTTTCTTTCTATGAATTAATATTCAGTTCTTTTTTTAAAATCTTAAGTATAAGTAGAAATAATGTATGATTTTAATTTAAAGCTTTAGTAAGCTATTAATTCAAAGAATTTTATATTGTATAGAGTTGTAAATTCGATCGATTGTCGTTTAAGTAATTAATAATTTGAAAAAAATTCATTTCTTTTGTCCGAGTTAACGCTGATCAAGAATTATCGAACTTTTTCCTTTTGAAGCTGTAAAATCAAAATGAGATTATCCTTTTATTTTATTAATTAGATATTAATTAATATAATAAAATTATTACTGATCCATTAGAAAATATATAATCTATTTTTTTTAAATCGAGTACAAATTAATCTCGTTACTAAAAAATCTTTTAATAAAGCTTTTTATCGAGAGTTCTAAGTATTTTTTTAAGAACATTGTACCTAGTGCGATAAAATTTGTTTCAATCATAGTTTTAATGTCATTCTTTTGATTGAATTATCGTATTACTTTTTTCTTAAATCTTTCGATAAAATGTTTTTTTTTTATTTTAAACAAAAAGAAATTATGTTTTTATATTTTATTATAATATGAATTATTTTAAATAAATTATTTTAAATGTTCAAATTAAATATTTTGATTTTATTTTATTTCAATAAAAAAAATCAAAGAGCCAATTGTTTCCAATTCAGTATGTTTAGGAAAATAAGAAAAAATACGCTTAGATGCAGCTCCCTTTTTTTTAAAGAAACCGTTGCGATTTAAGTGGCCTTGAAACCCCATGTGGCCGCCATATTTCACTTCTTTTAAGTATCTTACCATTTGACCTGAGAATCTTTCTCACACAAATTCTTCAATTTTTAAGACCAGGGCCGTATCTTGTTTTATTCTTTTTTTTCCAAGGGAAAATTTGTTTTTTAATTTCGAATTTTGTTTGTTATTAAAAGGCATAAACGTAAACATATTTTGTTAAACAAATGCAATTTGAAAGAAAAATGAAAATTCATTGATCTTAAAATTTAATATTCAACAATTTAGTATATTGATATAAAACCAATATTTTTAATATAAGGCATAACTTGCAAACTTTATTTATTCTTTTTCAACAATATAAGAAGCTTTTATATGCAAATTAAGAATTAATTCAAAATTTTGCATAGTTCCGTATTAAGGTCAAGCCTCTTATCAATTTTTTTTATTAACCAAAATTGAAAAGTACCACTAATGAACAAAAAAAATTAAAGAGCAATTTTTCGTTAAAAAGTTATCAAGAAAGAAAGAAAAATTGAATTAAAAGTACTTGAGTAATTGCTCGATCAAGTAAAAATAAAGCCAGTATTATACAATAAATTTGAGCTTAAAGGGTACACAGCATTTTTTTTCATTTTTTTTTTCTCGTGTATGTACGTTACTGTAAAAGAGAAAGAAAGAAAGAATAAAAGAAAGAAAGAAAGAGCTATGGCTCAAAGTCAGCTTTATGAAAGCTTCTCTCCTCCCTCTCAGTCTACGTGCTCTTGTTGTACTGTGAGGCTATATAGTGCCTGCCTTAGCTAAAATCTCCTTTAATACGAACGAAAAAGAAAAAAAAATTATATCGAAGGTAATAGCCCATTGTTGTTGCAATATTTTTCGGATATTAAGTGTTTTCAAGTGAACGTTACAAAATCGTAGTGAAATTCCTTTTGTTGTTGTTGTTGCGAGGAAAATTTTGTATATTTTATTTTATTTTTATTTTTTTTACTTGTTATAGAATGAATGTATTTGAAAAGAAAAGTTAAACTAAGTATTTAAAAGTTTTCGATTTTTTAGACATGAATTTGAGAAAGTTTTGGAAAAAATTAAAAAAATATATTTTTTTAAAACTCATTTGATTTTTAATATATTTTTCAACAAACATTATCAAATATTTTAAAAATAATCTTTTAAATAAATGTTTTAATACTACTTCAACATTATTTCACAGTTTGTAAAAAATCTTAAATACAAAAACACGATGAAAACTAAATAATTAAATTATAATTGAAACAAAATTTTAAAAATTATTTCAGGAACGCAAAAAAAATGTCAAGCCTAATATTCTATAGCCTTATTGTTTCAACTTTATTCCTCGTCACTAATGGAAATCCAACGACAACAGAAACATCAATCCCAACAACGACTACTGAACTTAACCTTTGTCCTTGCACGAATGAAACAATTCAAAGTCAACCCAATAAAATTCCTAATACATTAATCCACGGTATGACATGTTTATGTCATGCCGGTCCATCGCAGGGCTCGCCATCGCGCGACGATTATAAATATAGCCCGGGTATTGGCGCTCATAAATTGCATACCAGAGCGGCTACTTGGAACGAAGCTCGTAAAATGTGTAACGAAGAAGGAGGACATTTGGCTATTGTTAATTCATTAACAGAGGCTCATGTAAGATTTTTATTTTACTTTTATTAATATCTTTGCTTTTTTAAATATTATTGTGACGAAGGATAAACCTATATTAATAATCTATTCAATTATAATAATTAATTAATAAATGTACAAAATATAATTGATAACAGTATTGATGAGAAAATTTATTACGTATAATAATTAGTTTAAAAAAAAAGATAATGCATAGAATCATTTTACATTTTTGAATTTACAAAAGATGTTAAATTAGTATTATTCCATTTTTAAAAAGAGACTATATAATTGTTAATGATTGCAGTTCAAAGCATCATTTGTAATTATTTTAATTTGAATGTATTTACAAAAAATGGAAAAAGCTAAAATAAATTTAAAAATCATGATTATTTTTGTTAATACTATTTTCATTTTTACTTTTATATTAGTTTTGAAGATTTATAGAGTTATTTATAAATTAAACTTTTCAAATTCTATAAAACAATGTATTAATTTGTGTATTTTTGTTAATAAAATTTTTCAATATAAATCTTATATTATTTATATAAGAAAAAACTTTTTTAATTAATCAAACTTTTTCACAAAAATTTAAAGAATATACAACTTTTAAAAATAATAACAATTCACGTTGTTCCCCTTCCTTATAAGAACTTCTTTAAATCCCAGTACCCAACAATTTCTCTTCAACGCCACCTTTTCCTTCTTCCTGAAAAAAAAGAAAAACAAGAAAAAAAAATCTTTTCAAATCCTAGCGTAAATCCAAACTCACAGATCCCCTTAGCATAAACCCTGATAACCTTATCTCTTTACCGTGTCCCTTCTTTTAACCCATAAACTTTACTCTCACTTTACTCACATATACACTCTTGTTATTCTATATTTTTTCTTTTTTTTCCAACTTTTCAGGTGTTAATGGACATATTTACAAAGTCTGGACCGGTTAAAGGCGCTTCGTATATTGATTTAGCTTACGTTGGCATACATGATTTTTATCGCGAAGGCGAATGGGTTACTATACTCGGTGAATCATTATTCAAAACTGGTTACACTGTTTGGTCCGACAAATGGGGTGGCCAACCTGATAATGGTGGTGGTAATCAAAATTGTGGCGTTTTTCTCAAAGAAGGCGGATTGGACGATGTTAATTGTGAAGTGCCATTTGCATTCTTTTGCGAATTACCCATGACTTATATTATACATTAGTTCCTTGTAATGTAAGATGCTTTTTATTGTATAAATATATGCATTGCAGTAATTTATAAGATTCAGTGTGAATGATTTAATGTAAGAACAATATAATTGTTTCAGTCACGATTATTATTTTTTAATACATTTTGTGCGTATGAAAATTGTGCTTTTTTTTAACTTTATTATTTTGTAGAGATGATTATATATGTTTTGTATGTTTTTACATAAATATAAATGTTCATGTTGTAAACAAATTTTTTATACTGTAAGTTTTAATGTAAAGTCATAGCGTATGAAAGGCAACAGATACTTTACTCAATTATTATTCATGTAGAACCGTTTTTTTCTACTGCTTTGTAAATGTACGTAAAAAATACACGTAATATTGTAATATAAGGTACTGTTTTTGTAGTAGTCTAAAACTATTTTGTACTAAAAATACAAATAAATTCATGTATTCAAAATATCAGTGTACTTTATTTTTTAAATATTAAAATAAATTCGTGTAATAATTTCAAATTAACCATGTAAATTTGATTATTTATGTATGATGAATGTTTTATGAACATTAAAATTCAACAGTTTTTAATATTTTTTCATTTAATTATACAAATTTTAAAACGGTTAATATTACAAACTTTGTAATAAAAAATGAAGAATTTTTATTTACTTGCGTAATGGAATTTTTTAAAAATAACACTGCTCTATGTAGTCTACAAATTTTTGAAAAAGCTTGTAGCCGAAAGAATATTCTTCAAATATTTTTATTCAATTACAAAATAATTGTATACTCAGAGTATCTTACATTTTTCAATAACGATGAAGTAAAAAAAAAATATGAAACGTTTACTTATGTTGATAAAACCAAAAGAAGACACTTCATCTTTTTTTGAAGTTTATCAGTTTATATGATAGTCGTTCTTCTTCTTTTCCAACTGCGGTCATTACAGAATTTAATATTCTCAGATCATTGGCTACTCTTTCTCTCTCTTTCTTTTAAGTTTATTTCTCTTCTTTACTTATATTCTTATAGTAAAAGATATAATAGTTGTTATACCGACGTCACTTGATGCAAGGTCTCGGTTGGATTAAAGTAAATATAAATACTTTAGTCACTTTCTACAATCTTATAAGAAACAGACGTTAAAATTCAACACTGAAATTCATATTCAATTTCCGGTGTTTTAATTAATATAAATTAGTTTTGAATATGTGGTTAAATTCAGTAATAATTTTTACAATTATCTTATCAGTAAGTGCAGAAGATCTAAGTTTAAAGTTATGCATGCGCAATGAGACTTACGATCTTAGAATTCAAATAAATCAAAAAAAAGAAATAGTTTGTCAAGCAACTAGTACGTTAAATAATTTGGAAAATAGAGACGACTATGTGCATACACCTGGTATAGGTTCGCATAAATTGCACAAAGATGCTAAAACTTGGAACGAAGCGAGGAACATTTGTAAACAAGAGAACGGACATTTAGCGATTATTAATTCCAAAGACGAAGAAACTGTGAGTACAAAATTGATAATATTTTATCAATTAAAATAATAAAGTTATATGAATATTAATTTGCCATATAATAAAAATCTATTGATTTATATAGGCGATGATAAATATTTTAAAAAAAGAAACTAATACAATAATAAACGGCATCAATAAAGAACAAGCGCATATCGGTATACATGATTATTTCAACGAAGGAGAATGGATAACAATATTTGACGAGCCACTTGCGTCGACTGGATATGCACATTGGTCTACTTCTTGGTGGGGTCCACAGCCAGATAATTATCAAACTCAAAATTGCGGGGCTTTGGTTATTCATGGTGGCATGGACGATGTTAAATGCGATGATAAATTGGCATTCTTTTGCGAATTGCCTTTGAGCTGCGAGAGAACATGAGGTTTTTTGATTTATTTAATTTTGATATTTGAAATGATTTTTTTAAATTTAACAATTTTTTGTCAAATTGGCTAATTTAACGACGGGGACCGCTGAAATTTTCAAAATAGGTTTCATTTGGTACTTAAAACAGATGAAAACTTTAAATGTTGAAATTCGTAATTTTATAAATATTTTTTGCTAAGTTCAATTTTTTATTTTTAAACTATTAGTTTTCGTAAAAATCTTAAGACAATAATTTTCTCCAAAAATGATATTTAGGACATACAAGAGTTGTTACGGATCTTAATTTGTAAATGTGATAACTTTAGAAAAATAAAAGTGAATGAGAAAAGGTTATTCAAAAATTTGTTTGTTGATGGCACATTTTTTTCATTATATCTAATTCCACTCAAAGAAAAATCGATCCACTATTATTTAAAAACTGGACAAAATATTTGAAAAATAGCTAAAATACTCAATTTTTCAAATAGATATTTTCTTTTTTTTATATTTTTTTGTGAAATTGTCTAGTTTATTATAATAGGGAAACGAAAAACAACATTCTCTCAAAGATTCAGTAATTTCTATTTTTTGAATAATTAAATGAGGTTAAATTTTAACAGTGTAAAAAAGTTAGATATTTTTCAAAAGAACATTATATTTTTATTTTTCTCAACTTAAAAAAAACTTCATTTTGAACTTTGAATGGGGTTGAATTGGAAACGTTATAACAAAAATCATTCTAATATATATGCGTATGTAGTTTTAAAAATCATTAACAAAACGATATTTTATCTCAAAGGTTTTTAGATATATCGAAGAACATCAAGTCTACTTCATCTTTCCTTATTCAGACATTGACCTTCAGTATACTCTGATGCCATTATTTACTTATTTACTTACTTTTTCATTACTATGAAGAAATCAATCTCGACTTTTGAACAGTAAAAATAATGCTAACAACAAGCTTTTCAAAGGATAATATTAAATAAACATATAGATATTACATGTGAATTTTTATTACACTATTCTTTTTTTATATAAATATATATATATATATATATATATATATATATATATATATATATATAAATTATTACAATAATTTAATATAAATATTTTTTATGTTTACATAAGACATAAAAATTGCACTATTTTGTAAAGTACATGAATAATTCTGCCAAGTTATATTATATAGTTGCAAAGTTATAACATTAAATTTAAAAAAGTAACATTTCTCTATAAATAAAAGAATAATAATGGTTATTTAAAAAACCCTTGCTCGAGTTGACAGCAAAATAAAGCTGATTTAAAATTTATTCGCTATGGAATTAATACTTTAAAATATATAGATTGATGGTCTTGTTTTTAAGATATGAATGTTAGCATAAAAGGATACGTAAGAAATCTAGCTCTGACAAGGATTATAATGCAAAAATTTAAACTTTCGTAGACTCGCCTTGCAAAAATCTAACGCGCTTGGCCAAAAACGTGCCTAAATATTTTTCTGCTATATATTTTGAGTTGAAATTTCTAGACACATCTTCTTTTGACCATTTACTATAATATTATCAATGAAAATTCAATTTTCAAAGATTCATAATAGACTTTTAATGATAGAATGAAAAAAAACGCGAATTAAAATTAATTTTTTAGTTTTTAATTTTTTATTGCGATTTAAATCAATTAATAAAAAATGTTAATAGATATTACGATATTTTTAAAAAATTTTTAAAAAGTTATTTTATTACGAAGTCTTAAATAACAGAAACTCAATGATAACAGAATTTTATTTTGTACGTATAAAACGCGCAGACTAAAATTTTTGGATAAAATAATTTTTTACTTTCTCCTTTTTCCTCATTTATTTTTGCTAAACAAAAAGATAAATAAAGCAGTAACGGAGATGTTAAAAATAAAACAGTATAAGGATAAATCGACAGTGATTGGTTGTGTAAATCAATAGCTTGTTTAAAATGTTAGAGTAATTATCAAGTTTTTTCTTGTTCTGATGTTGCTTCTGCAAGAAGAATTCAGTATTACATTACCGTCGCAGCTACGATACTCTACAGAATCATTTTCTTACATTTTGTTGTATGAAACAAATTAAAACATGTGGTCACGGTTTATTCTTATTTTCGTGCTATTTTTTATTGAAAAACAATCGTTAACATCGGCTGAAGATATCAATCTTCATGTGTGTATGAAAAACAAGACAATAAGTGTCAATGTTAAATCAAGTGAAAATGACAATGCACTTTGTCAATGTCAAACTAAATTATCAAATGATTTGTATACCAGAGATGATTATGTGATCACACCAGGTGTAGGTGTCCACAAAATACACAAGGAAGCTAAACCGTGGAACGAAGCGAGAAAAATTTGCAAACAAGAAGGTGGTTATTTGGCAATAATTAATTCCAAAGCTGAGGAAACTGTAAGTACATAAATGTCAATATTTTATAGTACACTGTAACAAAATTTTTGTAATTTTAACACACAAGTTTTTTTGTGTTGAAATTCACAAATATTTATGAATAATACAAGATTTTGAATAATGAAATCCATAATTCTAAATTATAAGACAATTCGAATAAAAAAGTACGTATTTAATTCTTCAAATTCGACGAAAAATTTTAACAAAAATTTTAAGTTCACAAAAAATATATTAATTTTCCGTGGTTACGTGTAAAATTTTAACAAAAACATTTTTTATTAGAATAAATTTTGATGAATTACACATAATTTTTTACAGTGTATAGTACGTAGTTAATAAAAAATGTATTCAATAACAATATTGAACAATATTGTTTCAGGCACTATTAAACATTCTCAACAGAGAAACAGGTGATTTTAAAAAAGATCAAATATACATAGGTATCCACGATATGTTTAAAGAAGGCGAATGGATTACAATATTTGATGAGCCGCTAGAATCAACTGGCTATAGTTATTGGTCATCTGGTTATTGGGGCGATTTGTTTGTACAACAACCAGACAACGCAGGCAATAATCAAAATTGTGGAGCATTAATTTTGCAAGGTGGTCTGGATGATGAAAATTGCGACAAACCTTTTCCGTTCTTTTGTGAATTACTTTTTAATTGCGAGTAGAATAAAAACTTTTTTATATTTCGTTAAAATCTAGAAGATAATTTACATTTTAAAATATAATTACACATATGACTTTATTCTTAGAATTTAATATTTTAATTTTAAAATTTAAAGATAATATTATTATTAGCTGGTACACGCAATTATTCAATTTAAATTACATTGATCACATTGAATAGAAAAATTATTGTGAATCTTTCAAATTTGATTTGTTTAGTTATATACATTATTCGTATCAAAATTGTTTATTATATTACTATAAAATATTCTTCATTAAAATAAAAAATGAAATATATACAATTCATTTTATTGAATAAATTATAGAATTTTTATTGAGTAGATATCGTTAAAAAATATTTTTGATAACATTAGTCCGGGGTTATCGTATAGCCACTATAGTAATCAAAACAATTTCAAAGAAAACTTCAAGTTTATGAATTAATCGCGGCAGTTATTGCTGACAGTTTGATGAAGAACAAACAAGGAAATTTTTAATTCAAAAGTGATTATTCATTACATTTGTGAAAAATTATGGTGAAAGTCATTTATATAAAATAATATCTACCCTTTAGTGTATTGATTAAAATAGTTTTAAACATGTGGTTACGTTTTTTCATTATTTTTGTGTTAATTTTTACCGAAACACGATTACTTATATCAGCCGAAGACTTTAAATTTAATTTTTGTATGAGAAACAGAACGATAAGTGTTAACATTCATCCAGACGAAAACGATGATAATAATTGTCATTGTCAAACTAAAGCATCAAATGATTTTTATACCAGAGATGATTACGTGTTTACGTCAGGTGTAGGAGCACATAAATTACACAAGGATGCAAAAACATGGAAAGAAGCGCGAAACATCTGCAGACAAGAGGGCGGACATTTGGCGATAATCAATTCTAAAGCCGAGGAAGCTGTTCGTGCAAAAATAACAATATTCTTTAATACCATACATGACTTATAAAAAAAATTTATTGAAATTATTTTTTTAGGCATTATTAAACATCTTTCGTAGGGAATCAAAAAGAATAGAAAATGGTGCTAATCAAGATCAAGCGCTTCTTGGTATACATGATCTTTTTAACGAAGGCGAATGGGTTACTTTATTTGATGAACCGATTGCATCGACCGGTTATGCGACTTGGTCATCTGATTATTGGAATGGTATATTAGTACAACAACCAGACAACAAAGACAACAATCAAAATTGTGGTGCTCTAATTTTAAAAGGTGGATTAGATGACGTTCATTGTCATGAGGTTTTTGGATTTTTTTGCGAATTACCTCTCAATTGCGAATAAACTTTTATTTTTTTATTTGTTTTAATTAGTCAGTATGATATTTAAAAAATTTTAGATTTATGTTGCAAACACAGCTTAATATACGAAATTCTATTCAAAATTAAACTTTGTTTTTTAAATTATAAATTAATTTTTAAAAATTTTAATTACTTATTACTTTTATATTATATTTGCTGTAAATGTAATATTAAAAGATAAATTGGTAATGCTATCTAAATAGTATATATTATGTATGTTTATAAAATCATTAAATAAATATTTATCGAAAAATTATTTTTTTTAATTTTTCGATGCAACTATAAAATCTTGTTGTTTTAAATATAAAACTTAGAGAAATTTTGCTTGAACGTTATAATTATAAAATAGAAAAAAAACGAAAAGCCTTTTAAATACTTGATCCTATACTATATCATTACTATAAAACTAAAAAACTATAAAAGGGATTGTTTACTGCACGTACATACAGATAATCTTTTCAAAAATATTCTTCAAGTTATTATGTTTAAGAGTCGTAAGACAAAACCGGTATTTCGCCTTACACTTGGACACAGACGACTATAATTATTCTTTTACAATTTACATGAGTTTCAATTTAATTTTAACCTTTTTATAACTGTCATTCCTTTAAAATCATGATGAAAGTGTTTGCTAAAAACGTGTTAACTCTCAGTTGAATAAACCAGTTTTACCGAAAAAAAGAAAACAATATAATTACTTTTTTTTATAGTATCAGCAATTTTATTAAACAATCGGATAATTTTAACTTCAGCCGTTAGTGCCAATCTTAATTTGTGTTTAAATAATCAAACAATATTAATTCAAGTTTTAAGTAAAGAAGAAGAGCTTGGTACATTTTCAAGTTCAATTAATTAATTTTTACTCTTTTATTTTGATTATCAACGTTTCACATTTGTCATCCATTGGGCAAAAATTACAAGTTGCAAGTATCAATATTCATCAGAGAGTCATTCATCACTTATTATTCCAAGCTTTCTCTTATTTTTTTTTTCAGCAGACCAATCAACTAGTACTTTTTCTACAATAAAAATATTGATCGTGTAATACACGCATAATAATTTATCACATTCGTGTTTTTTTGACATCTAAAGAGAGAAAAGTTGCAACAAATAAATCAGTTTCGTTCATTTTAATAAACTTATTATAAAAAATCATAATGTTCGGAAATTCCATAATTTATTTCTTATTACTATCGTGTCTTAGTTTTCACATTATGGTTATTGTTTAAGCGTATTTCAGAAATTTATAAATATTTTTATTTTCAAAACTATTATAACTACGAATGCACATAAGAAAATAAATAATACTGTAAATCTTTCAAAGTATGAATGTGTATTGCATGTTATAAAGTTAAGGAAAACCGAAGATTTAAAAAGTACGAGACTCAATGGAAAAACCCAACTAGATGTAAAAGACGTGATAAATATTGTTGTACCTTAATAAAATTACTGTAAGTTTCAAAGATGTTATAATTAAAAAGAAAGTTTATAACCCATAACTAATAATGGTAAGGACTGAAGGCCCTTAAAAAATTCAGGTAGCGCTATAAATTGGACCTCGATAAATTAAGAATTTTCATGTAATTTCTATATTTAAAATTTATGTTATTTTTCGCATACAATCCTCTGCTTCTGAACATTTTAAGTTTTATTTTTTTTATAATAGTTAAAAACAATCAGCACGAGACGTTGACTAAGAACAAAACGGCCGGACTTCCATAGCAGTATTTATGCATATATGCTTTTTTTTCTTATAATAGTTTTATAATAACTTTATTATACACTGTTAAAAAAACATGAAAATTTAATGCAAAACTGGAAGCTTGCTTCAAGCGTGTACATGAAAATTAATAATTTTACCGTAATTTTAATGTAAATGTGCATGAAATTTAAAGTAAAAATATAAATTTCATAAATGTACTGGAAGCAAAATTCAATTTTTTTTAACAGTGTAGTTAAATATTTTCTTTTTTGAATGCTAAATTTTTAATAAAAATTCATTTGAACTTTAAACAAGGAATATCTCATTTAATAAAAGAAGATTCAACAGTTATATTATGAACACCAAGAATTGATTAAAGATTAGTTTCACGCTCGATGTTTTCCTCAGTCTGTCATTTGCTGTTGAGCAACGCAGATCTTTAATACTGCAGCTTATTATAAACTTGTAACTATATATATATGAATACAAGTTTTTTGCATTTTATCAGAACATATTAAAATTGTTTTCTTTTCTTTTAAGTTTACAAGTATTACGTTTAATTTCGATAAAATATATTAAAAAAAAAAACTAAAATGTGGTCGTATTCTTTGTTAACTTTGGCAATATTAATTAATAGTAAAATTAATTTATCAAATGCTGCTGCAACAGCAGTCGGTAGTGAATTAAGTCTTCATATGTGTAATAATAACGAGACTATCGCTGTTCAAGTTATAACTCAACCAAGCGGTAAAGGTCTTACATGTCAATGTCAAGCTGGACCAACGCCAGATCCAACGCTAAGAGAAGATTATATTCATACACCTGGTATTGGTTCTCATAAATTGCACGTTAATGCCAAAAATTGGAATGATGCTAGGAAAGTATGTATTGAGGAAAATGCACATCTGGCAATTATTAATTCTAGAGCTGAAGAACAAGTGAGCAATTTTTTAATTCTATTTATTTTTCTAAATCATTTATAGAATTTTCACTTTTAATCAAAAGCTGATATTATAATAAGAAAAGTAAAAGTTAATAGTAAACATTTTATAAATTCATTTTATAAACAAAAATTTAGAGATTTTTTATTTGTACTTTAAAACATTGTTATTTTTCAAATCATCGGAAAATTAATGTTTAATTACACTATTAATATTATTAAGTGTATACTTTATATTAACATTAAAATTTTTTAAATGTAATTACAATACTTGATGTTATACTGGTGGTTAAAAGTTATTAAATTTCGTAGATTATCGGAAACTACACGATTAAGTATAGGCTAAAAATTTTTAATAGACTTTAATATTATTTTACTTAATTACAATGTATTATCTTAATTTTGTGTACGAAAATTATTTAAATATTCTTAAGATTATGGAAATATAAAATATTTTTTTACAGCTTCTGGTAGACATGCTGAATCGTGCAGTTCATCAAATAAAATATGCATTGAATACAGAAGAAGCATTGCTTGGTATTCACGACTTGTATAAAGAAGGTGAATGGGTAACGATATTCGGTGAATCACTTTATACAACAGGTTATTCACATTGGTCGCCAACGTACTTCGGTGGTCAGCCTGATAATTTTCAAGGTGGTCAAAATTGTGGTGCAATTATTAGTCAAAGTGGTATGGATGATGTTTTTTGCCATGATAAATTTGCGTTCTTTTGTGAAATGCCACTTAACTGTTAGTTAGATATATACAATAACTATTTGAACAATCATTATTATTTCGCTATTTGTCAGTACTATGTTTCTTCAAATAATTGTACTATTTAGATGAAATTTAAGATTTGAAAATTATGCATAATTAATGATGATAATCTGTTTTACTGAATTTTGTTATTTGTTTTAAATTAGATTTTAAACATATCAGTTTATTATACGGATTTATATAAAAGTTTTAATAATTGCCAGTGCATTTATGTATTGTAATTAATATTATGAACTTTATTTTCTTCCTTTTTTTTATTAAAATAACTATTTTGTGAAATAAAATAATAAAAATGTATGCACCTGATCATTGTAATTTTTAGCTTTCAAAAATATGTTATAAAATTATGTTACGAAAATTTTATTTAAAAAATTGAAAAAAAATATGAAATAATTGTGAAAAATACCAAGAAAAAATTGAAATTGCTTTTAATTTTCGTTCAATGTAATCACTTTAATTACAACATTATTCGTTAGTCTTAAATTACGTAGAAAAAGCAGAATAATATCAATAATAATCATAAAATTGTAAAAAACATATTGTACCGTTATTCTATGAAGCATTGAACGAGGAAATTACGACACATAAATTTAGTCTGTCTTTATCAATGATACGCTGACAGAATAAGAAGAATACACATTGCGATAAAAAATTATTTCTAAGAATATCATTTTTTTGTACATCATCTTAGCTTGATCATCATAAAAACACAGTATCATTAAAGTACATAATTATTTATATAATAAAAACTACTTATTACACAAAATAAAAGAAATACTCAATAAATGTATAATACTCAAAACTATGATTGAAAAAGAAAACTAAGGTGTGATTCTATTTATTTTTACCTATAATCATAATTTTATTATTCACCAAACAGATCGTCCGCGGCTCAATCGGTAGAGTAATGAATATGTAACCTTGTAGAATAATGAATTTGTAACCTTGAGGTTCCGAGTTCGAATCCCGATCATGCACTCCATTCACAGACACACTGGTGTTAATTAGCATGATATCATAGATACAGCGATATTAAATAAAATAAAAAAAACTTATTGACCAAATTTAAAAGTATCCTGTGATTCTAAATGAATGATAAATTTGGGCATTAACGCAAAACTTAGTATAATAATAGTAAGATTATAAACATAATCTTTGAACATTTTTTTTCGTTTACCATCAGAATTAGATTAGAAAACTTTCCGTACAACAAGCAATATAGTATTTTGCCCCTTGTAAGAAAATCAAAGTATCGAATTAGATAAATAAAATTTTTAAAAAATATTCATTCATAACAATGACTTATGTGTTTCTTTTAAACTTTCTAAAATAGTGTTTTTAAACTAAATTCAATAAAAATATTAAACTTGTATTTGATTCAAGTTTATTGATTCATTTATTATGAAAAAGATACTCTTTGTTCATATATTTATAATCACAATGATGCTAAAAATAATAATCATCATATTAATGCTCTCAACTAGAACGATGCTATTAGAAAAATTTTTCTTTTTTTTTTCAATTTTATTTAACGTCGTTGTATTTTTACTAATTAGCGACGGAGGTTTTCAATGTATAAACAAAGCACATACAACATACAGTGGTGCTTGTATCAATCGGCTGCTGAGAGCGGGATCCGAACTCGAATCCTCGATATTATGAATCCATCGCTCTATCAAGTGAGCCACTGACGACCTCCATATATCAATTTTATTAAAGTAGATAAATAAAATAAAAAACTTTGTGAAATCAATATTACGTAAGATAGAAATTCATATTTTAGTTAGATATTGTACTCACGTTGTTTTGGGATTGTCTTCGATTAGTATAGTATAAATATTCAAAGAGATTTAGAACAAACTAAAACCCACTTGTCCTGAAAATCCTTTTTGTTCGATTTCACTAATTGAAAGTGGATAATCAAATGATTTTTACAAGTATATGCATACTTTTTTTTATAGATACTTTTTATTTTTAAGACATAAAAATCAATAAATTAATAATTATCTTAATAATTAATAAATATAATAAAAATAGAAATCAAGAAAAATTTTAACTTTTATTATAAGTCATAAATATTGTTTAGTTAAATTTTCAAACAAATACATTAATTTTTTGAGAAAAATTTTGGATTTTTATATTTAAGGTAAAAATATGAAAACTGTTGGGAACCAAAAATGAAATTGTAAATTTTATGTTACTAACTTTATTTAATCAGAAATATACCATGTTATTGATGAAATAAAAAATATATTTTAAAAATTGACTAAAATTTTTACAATAAATTGATGTACATATTTTCTTAGATTTCTTCATCAAATGTAGGTATAATATAAAATAATCCTAGGTGAAAGATTTGAGTTGCTTAGATAAAATACAATGCTTTCTCTATGAAAAAGCAAAAGAGTAGATATACATTTTACTTGTTATTTTAGTACTTAACCGATAAGCAAGCTTGAATTATATTTTTCATATCTTCGATTTCTATAAAATTTAATATTTCATACGTAACTATGTGGCCTGCATTGATGCATGGTATAGCATAGCTTATACTTGTGCGTGCAGCTTCGCGAAGTTTTCTTTCTTCCGTAGCTTCCTTAAAATTTCTCCATAATATTTCACCATAAATTGGAAACATGTATGTCAATTTTGATTTATTCTTAAATGCTTTTTTAATACTTTTGTTACCAACATATTTTGATAGCTCGTCATTATTCTTTGCTAAGAAGTCATAATACGTTAAATAATGTGAAAGTTTCTCTTCCTTTAATATCACAATTTCGTTTAAACAATGTCTATAAAATTGTAGATAATTTAACCTTAATTCATCGATATTCACATCATGATGCTCATACTCTTTTAGCGCCATTAACTTTAACACATCTTTTAAACAATATCTTAATTCCGGTGATGCTTTCCTATCTAATTCCATTTGTACGCGATCAATCACTTCAATATAATTAGCATCATTTCTAATAAGTTCTTGGATCATTCGTCGTCGTTTTTTCTTTCAATAAATACAGGACCACATCGTATTTTTGATTCCCTCACTAATTTGTAAAGAGGTGGCGTCCCATGTACATTTTCAAAATTTGGCTCAGCACCTGCTTTTAACAAAATTCTTATGCACTCTGTTGATCTTGCTAAGTGAAGAGAAATAAATTTCCCTTCCCCAGTGACTTTATTCACATCGACACCTCTTGATATAAGCGTTTTTATTCCATTTAAATCATCAAATTGTACAGCCCAATGCAACGCAGTGTATCCTTTAGAATCGGCATGTTCCAGTTCGACATTTTCATACAACAACTTTTTAATATTTTTAGGATATTCTTGTGAATGATAACAAAAACAAAAATGATCGATGCGTACTTCTGCCTTATATTGTAAAAGAATTTTAACAGTATTGAAACAACCCAATCTCAGAGCATAATTAAGTGGTCTCCATTCACGATCATTCTCTATATTCACTTGAGCATTATGTCCTAGTAATAGTTCTATGATTTTAAAATCATTTAAACGGACGGCATGGTGCAAAGGACTATTGCCTTTATCGTCAACATCATTGACATTACTACCCCTCTCTAATAAATTGTTGACAGCCTCATAGTCTTGCTTTTTAACTGCCTTGATCAAAATTGTACTGCTTCTTTTCACCTTTTGCTGTTCCATTTTTACTTAAAATGTAGAATTACAGTATATGTTTTTTGTTGAATTGCTTTTTGTGTAAGTTAAAACAAGAATCTTCAGTTGAGTTCAAGGTTTCCAACAGTATAGCTTTTGAATAACTAAATGACTTACTGCCATGCATGTCCTTTAAATACGCAAAATATTCATACCAGAAGAATTAAATGAGAATAAAGATTCATAATAATCTTTTACATAAAACGAAAATATTTTAATTTAATCCTCTCAGTTTAATTTTAAAATAAACTATTGTTATTCCAAGAAAGCAATAAACACATTTATGGATGGTTCTAATTTGAATGTAATTATCCTCCCTTTTTCTTCGAGCGGCTTATTTAATCCTTTTTAATTATTTACTCTACATACCTGGGTACCGAAATGAATTAGAATAAATCCATTTTTAATGATCGACATAACGGATACTTGTATGGCTGTCAATTTTTGTAATAGAATTAAAATTAGATTATGCTAAGCTTATACACGTAAAAATGTTATTATAAATGTGATAATGAATTGATAAATAGTAAAATATAGAATTAAGTTTCGGTACGTTACGAAAAAGCATCCATTTTAAAGATTCATTTAAATAATCCATCAAAATATTAATAGAAAGCACTGGTGCTGACGGTTATTCTGTCACGTGCCATATGCTTGTGTGCTTTATTTTGTCGCAACAGCTTTACGTTGTGGTAAAAAAATTCTATCAAAACTGAAAAACTATTTACGCCAGTTCAGAGTATAGCGCATCAGCTTTTTTAATGTGAATGGTTATGTTTTTTTGACACAATCGTTCTACCATCGCCTTTTCAGTGATACTTATGAGTTTAAAAATAGAAGCTAAACAGAATCCTTAATTTATAATACTATGGAACACTATAAAGTAATGAATAAGATACTTCATATGCTTCTCTTGATAATAACAAAATCTAAATTAAGTTCATCCTTACTTTTCTTGAATATTTTGATTATGATGAGTGACACATAGAAAAAAGAATAAGTTTTATTCGCATTATAATGATTATACTAATGTATTATATTTATATTAATGTATTCTTATCAATTCGCATTGTTTTCCTTTTGGATTAAAGTTTTTTAATAGATTTTCTTTTTAAATATTCCTTTCCAGCTTAATTTAATATTATTTAATACTGATTTTTTGCAAAATAAATATGTACAACGTATTTTTTAATGTTAATTTTTGGTAAACTTAATGAAATTTTTTACGTAAATCTTACTTTAATTATCATTAGATAAATATTTATACATTATTTATATTATTAAATAAATTAAATTAAATTATAAAATTGGATTTTAAAATATATTATATTGTGCTTGTATGATAATTTTTAAAAATTTTATTTAACGTCGTTGTATTTATGCTATAATTGCTATACTAATTAACGGTGTAGGCTTTTCAGCGTATGTCTGAATAAAGCACATGTGGCGTTTGTATCAACCGGCCGCCGAGAACAGGACTCTAACACAAATCCTTGAGATTAAGAATGCATTGCTCTAACGAATGAGCCATTGACGACCTCAAATCTTATAATAATTTAATTCATACGTTAAAAATATGTTTGTAAAAGAAAAATTTAATTTTCATATTGTTTAATTTAACTCAATGTCCTAAGAATAAAAAATTATGATGATCCAAAATTTTGTGCTATTACTATCTTAAGATTATTATCATATGTAAGTTTCCTCTTCGTGGTCATATTACAAACATCAAACATTCATAAAAAAATCCATTTCACGGTCGATGTTTTCCTCAGTCGGTCATTTGCCATTGAGCAACGCAGATCTCTGATACGATATACATTTTAAACTTTTATGTAAATAAATACGAATACAAATATAAAATTTTATCAAAACATCATCTCTTGAAAATTATTTTCAATTCTAGTGTTTTGTTTTCTTTTTGAGCAAATATTTATATTAAGAAAATAAAAGAAAATGATGTCATATTCTTCGATAATTTTGGCAATTTTAATTAATAGCCAAATTATTTTATTAAATACCGTTGTAACATCAGCTGATAGTGAATTCAATCTTCATTTGTGTAATATCAATGATACGGTTTCTGTTCGAATTCTAACTCAACCTAGTGGTAACAATGTTACATATCAATGTCAAGTTGAACCAACGCCAGAATTAACATTGAGAGACGATTATATTCATACACCTGATATTGGTTCACATAAATTACACGTTAATGCTAAAAATTGGAATGATGCTAGGAAAATTTGTCAAGAGGAAAATGCACATTTAGCCATTATTAATTCAAGAGCCGAAGAGCAAGTACGTAATTTTCTTATGATTTTTGTCCTTTAGGAAAATTATATTTTGTTAAAAAATTCGTAACGATATAATAAAATTAAAATTTTCACAGCTTCTGGTAGACATGCTAAATCAGGCTGTTCATCAAATAAAAAATGCTTTGAATACAGAAGAAGCATTACTTGGTATACATGACTTGTATAAGGAAGGCGAATGGGTAACGATATTTAGTGAATCGCTTCATTCAACGGGTTATGCACATTGGCGATCCGATGGTCAACCAGATAATTTTCTAGGTAATCAAAATTGCGCTGCCATTACCATTCAAAGTGGTATGGATGATGTTTTCTGTCATGATAGATTTGCCTTCTTTTGTGAAATGCCAATTAATTGTTAATTAGAGATACGTATACAATAGTTATTTAAGTAATTTTCTTCATTTTGTTTTTTACTATGTACGTTTTTATAATCGTATTATCTTAAGATAAATTAGAAAATATTGTATAATTAATGTTTTTTATTTATAACCTGCATAACTGATTTTTGTAAATCCTTTTATAGTTGCTATTAAACTAAATTTTAAATAAACAGTTTTTTGTATATTGATTGTTTATATAAATATAAAACGAAAATCCCGAATTTTATTTATTTCCTTTGATTTATAATTATTTAGTGGGCTAAGTTCAAATTAAATCACTAAAAAATACATTTTAAGTGTTTAAATGGTTCAAAATATTTTTCAATCACATTATCTACTATAAATTGATAAATGAGTATACACAATTCTAAATATTTGTCCTGATTTACGATTTTTAAAAATAATAATTATTAAAAAATTGTGAGTGGATTTCAATAAAAATATAAGAAATTTTAATAGAATAAATAAAAAATATTTATAATATTGTGAAATTCCATGTAAACATTTTAATTACAATGTTATTGAATCAATTTAAATGATGTAAAAAGAACAAATTTATATCAATACCAAAGATAGTGGTAGAATGCTGTACCGTATAAAAGTTGGGAAATCCAAGAAACGTCGAATGAGGAAAGTTCGGTATTTAAATTTAGCTTGCAGTTATCAATGATACATAGATAGAATAAAAAGAAGACGAAATATACTAATACGATAATAAATTACTTCTAAGAAAATTGTCTTTGATACGTCAACTTAATCATCTTATTAGTATAACATCATCGCTTCTATAAGAAAGTCTATTGAGAATTTTTTCTTACATGTATTTGTAAATATCTATACAATAAAAAATACTTGACACCTAAGATACAAATATTCAAAAAACGTACAATATTCAAAAGTGATTTTAAAAAAATAAACAGGATGTCATTATATTTATTTTTTCTTATAACCACTGTTTTATTATTGGCAAGTTTTAATAGCGCTGTGTGCGAGTCTAAAATAACTATAAACTTGGGTAATGGCACGAAAGTTGATTTGGAATCATACATAGCTGATCTACAGGTTGCCGCCTCTTCTATACAGTATGCCGCTAATTTAAATATTGAAATGGTCAACAAACTGCAAGAGAATTTAATTAAAAAAGAAATTGATAGTCAATGTAATAATAAAATTAAAAATATTGCAAATAAAAAATTCTATGAACTTGGTGAGTTAAATTTACCATGGAATGCGGCTAGAAAAATGTGTATGGATGAAGGTGGTCAATTGGCAATCATAAAAAATATGAAAGAATTTGAGGCATGTTACTTTTTTGTTTTTTTATTTTTTTAGAAAATTTTAGTATAATATATTGTAAAATTAAAAAAATTAGGGTTATTTTTGTTATTTTAAAAAATACTTTGGTTTTTGGTTTTAGAAATGAATTAAATATCTAAAGAGTAATAAATTTTTAAAATTTTAACATTCTGTTTAAGTAAATATAATAAATCTTAGAGTCAAATGTAAATAAAACATGAATAAAAAATGCTTTTTGTATAATCATATATTGAAAATATTATGATTATTTTTTAGTTGTGATAAGAGCGAGATAAGAGTTTCATTTATATTTTTTTTAACAATTAAATGTTAGTTATTGCCATTTTAAGAATTTATGCATTAAAAACTAAGTAATATTTATGATTTGAGCAAAAGTGTTCACGTGATCTGTTTAATTTTTTATTGATATAATATATTGTACAACACATGACTGATATAATTTTGCTATAGTTTGAAAGTTAGCTTAATTTTTATTATGGAAGAATTATTTGTAAAATAGTTTTTGAGTATTGATGTATATTAAATTTAAAATAAAAAACTTATTTACTATACCATTTTTTAAATATATTTAAATAATACATGGTTTCGTGCAGATTCTACTATCAGAAATCAGAAAAGGAAAAAATTTTAATTCAGATAACCTGGATGGAAAACTCGTATTCATTGGTATTCATCGACTGTTTAGTGAAAACGATTGGGTAACAGTAACAGGCGAATCTGTACATGAATCTATGGTTTGGAGTCCACCATTTAATGAAACTAATAAATGCGGAGTTATAACTTCAGAATTCATGTTAAGTAGAGAAGATTGTCATAATCCACATAGATATTTGTGTGAATTCATACCAAAAAATTGAAAGAAAAAATTAGATTCATAAATAGAATCGTATATTATTATTAGAAATTTCATTTTAAATAATATGTGAAATAGAAACTTAATTTTCTGACATTTCGTCTTTACCCCGTTTAGAATTTCTTTAGATTTAATTGCCAACGAATTATATAAAATATTAAGTCTTTCTTTCGTTAAATGTATTTTATACAAATAAGTGTTATAAATACGTATTTCTCTTTTGTATCACAAGTCAATTTTTACACTGTGTCAAAATAAAATGTAATTTTAAATATGTTGTAATAAAATAAACTTATATGAAAATTAGCTGTAGTAAGAACTCTTGAAGATGTTTTTACGCGCGAAAATTAATAAATTATAAATAAGCACATAATTTCAGTGTATAAAGATATAAAGTAAATATAAATATAATTATGTGCTATAATAAATTATAATACAACTATGAAATCTATTCTGTATAAATTACTAATTAATGTAAATACTTAAAAAATTAATGAATTTATATTTTTATTCTATTCATCTCCAAAGTTTGATTTTATATTTGAATAATCGGAATTCTTAAACATTAAGGGGAATCCTCATACCGACATAGAGTTCTACCTTATCTACATTTGAATTATGAATTTTAATAAAAATTTAACTATTCGTGACTGAAATTCGTAGGAGAGGCACATTTTTAACATGCCAAAGAATTTATTGCGACGTTAAAAGACAATATAAGGGTAAAAATAAAGGCGAAAACTGCTTACTACGATCCACTTTTGAATGCAGTTATGAATAATCGTATTATGCAATTTTTGTCTTCAGTTTAACTTTTATTCTGTCTTTTAGCGTTACAATAAATTCTGTAGAGTGTTAAGAATGTGCCTCTTCTATGAATTTCAGTCAAAAATAGTTAAATTTTTATTAAAATGCATTATTCAAATATAGATAAGGTAGATCTCTGTGCCGGTATGAGGACACCCCTTAAGGACTAAAGGCTTGGATATAAGTATGTACATGACTAAACGATAAAGGAAAAATCAAAAAAGAAAAATTGATGCTTTATAAATAAAATCTTTGGACTGCCTATTTGAAAATAAAATTTGAATAAATTAATGAATTATTATTCTGAAAATAATTTTGAAAAATCTCAAAATGATTGCTTTAATCACAGTGTGAGGAGATTGATGGAAAAATCCTGTGGTGTCCTCTTGCAATCATTCATTCAATGGATTTTAACTCCAAAGAAATAATGCATTATTGCTCTGCTAGGCGAATAAGAAAATTTGAGAATTTAAACGTGAATTTCAGTTATATTTTGTCAATTACAAATTCGTAAATATTTTAGAAGACAGGTGTACAACATAAACAAACAGGGTTCAACCTTTTAGCTGAGGGATTATCTTTTCTTATTTTTGCTATTGAAAAAATCCTTTTACATTTGTACTTATAATATCATCAGCTTGGTTTAAAATCCGGCTATTTCAAAAAGTCTTGAAAATCATTTAATTTCAACTTCAAAACAACATTTAAAGAACGAACCAGTACGCTTGAAGCTTAGCGGCCATACAAATTGAGCATATATAAAAAACTTTATTGTTTAACAATCGTATTCACTCGATTAATTTTCGATTGTGGAACTATTTTAAGACTTTTTTAAAATGACCGGTTTTTCAAAACTTTTTTGAAATGGCTGGATCTTTACTTTTTTTAAATGGCCTGATTTTAATCCAAGCTGACGATATGTTCCAAAACATCTTTCGATCAAAATAATAACGATTTGTAAATTTGAAATGAATATCTTCAGAAAGACGTAGGGGAGACCAGAGCTAGTATTAACACTTTTTCTCTATTTTTTATTCTACGTATTTTTTGAGTATCCCGCTTATCGTATATGCTAGTGATTCACTTCAGCTATGATTTAGCGCAAAAACTTTTAAAAAGTAATCAATAGATTTTTTTGGGAAAGGATTTATTAAAAAAGTTTCCGTGTTAATATTTACCCTGCGTTGGGGGTAATTATTAACATCACATTTTTTTACTATAAAAATGCAATTTAATAATTGATACAAGCATTCAATTAATGTAAACAAGAATCATATACTTTTTAATGTATATCCAAATAGCTTTATATTTGGATTATAAAATACAAAATTTTAACAAAATATGAAAAAAAGATTTTTTTATCTTCTTTGAAAGTAAAAATAACATCAATTTTTGTTTTATAGAAAAATCATAACTAGAAACATCATATAATGTTATGAAAAACATTAAACGTGAATTTTAAGTTCATTCCAGTAAAGTCTTTATTAAATTAATTTGTTATCTATCGCATTTCGTCATTTTTTTCAAATATATCCTTACGTATTAACAGTGTTAATATTTGCCCCGGAGATTTGTTATTACTTTCTCCAGCAGACACATTTTAAAAAAAATATTGTTAAATAAATACTTAAATATAAATCTTAAAATAGTAATGCGATTATTAAAATTATTTTTAAAGTAGATTAATATAAAATAATTTTAATTCTATTAATTACATCGAATGAAATCAAAAACAAACATTTAAGTAGGTGAAAATTTTTTAGTTCCTGTCAAAAAAATCATTACGTCGCACGCTTTTCCCCTGCGATGTACTGCAAGGTACTGAAAATGTTTACATGACAGAAGCAATTATATTAAACGTATTAAATTAATTACAGAACTTGTAGGACTGTTGGCGTCGCTATAAATTTACTGTTAATTCTTACCCCTGTTACTTTTAACCCAGGTCTCCCCTATTTTAAGTTTTTGAGGAAGTCAAATTCAAGACAAGTTCCTACAAATAAAATAAACAATTTAATAATTTGGAATTGCGCAATTACTTTCTTATATGCATATGTGAGTTTCCTCTTTAGTATCACAATATAAAAATCAAATATTCATAAAAAATGTATTTCACGGTTGAAGTTTAGTAGTTCTCAGTTAATTATTAGCGATTGAGTAACGTAAATCTCGGATACTGTAGCGCATTATATACTTGTAAGTAAATACATACTAATAAAAGTATTGTAACACTTTATCAAAATATTATCTCTGAAATTTTTTTTTCATTGGTTTCAAAGAGAATTTATTCAGCTTTAAAATGAGACGTATAACGTTGAATTTGGTCGATTTAAACTAGTCGATTTATAATATTGTTTAAGGAGTCAGTTTGTGGGTTTTAAAGATAAAAGAAGTGGTTTTTGAAGGTTTTTATCTAAATTTTAAAATTGCGTTCGAATTTTCACTCTACGACTATTGGTTATGAAGTTATAAAACTTTTTGTGTTATCAAATTTTTATCTAGGGTTGGCAAAAACATGTGTAGAGGAGTGTACTTTAATATAATAAACCCGTAATTCGCAATGTTATCACAGAATTTGACGCATCATTTCCTAAATATTTGATATTGTGTAGTTTCAAAAAATTTTTTTCATATGCAATTTTTATAAAATCTGTAAAAAAATGTTAAAAATTAACGATACGATAATACTTAATTGTTATAGAAAAGAATTACAATATAAGTAATACGAAAATGAGTAATACAGAGATTCGAAAAATGAAATTAAACATCAAGAGGGAGGCGTATATTGACTACACAGTGTTTTTACCTGGAGGATTATAAGAATAAAAAGTTTTGGATGATTGTGATGTCGGTATTTTACATTTCTTTAAACAATAAAATTTCAAAAATTTCGTTTTTGATTATAAAATATTCTTTTCGTTTATTTATATTAACAAAATTTATGATAAATTACAGATACATTACAAAATTATATAAAACTACTATTTAAGTATGAAATCTACTTATATTAAGATATATGTTTTTCATGTCCTTATTGCGATAATTAGTATATAAAAATAAAAAAAAAATGTAAATTAAAATACAAAAAAAAAAAAATAATAAAATAATGATTAACTAATGAAAATTATTGAATTTTGTTTTATAAAATATTGGTTTTGTTTGTCTGTATTTACAAATCTTACAATAAAATATTAATATATTACAATTGAATATAAACAATTACATAAAACTACTATTGAGGTATAGGCGTCATTAACAATAAATAAATTTATATAATTCACATATATTTTCGCTTATATCCATGAGCTCTTCCTTCAAGTTTGATGTTGTCATTGATTGTGAGTTTCGTTTTATATGCCACGTTGAATTCTTTTGAAAATCTTCTGTAGACGATTCAAGCGATTCTATATTGATGTCATGCATGTCAGATTCGTACGGAAACGTGTCGATGAAATCCCAAAATTCTTGTGTATCAGAAGATTCTGATAACGAATATCCATTCGGCGATTCTTGAGATTCATGTGATGACTCTATTTGAGGAATATGCCAAGTTGGTTTTTCACCATAACCATAGTCTTGGTACTCTAAGGTTGGCGATTGTAGAAGTTCTGGCGATTGCGGTAGTGATGCTTGTGGAATATACCATGTTGGTCTATTCACGGCAAAAAAGGTATTGAAGTAATCTTCATCCATGAGCTCTTCGTTCAAGTTTAATGGTATTATTGATTGTGAGCTTTGTGCTATATGCCACGTTGGATTATTTTGAAAATCTTCTGTAGATGATTCAAGCGATTCTATATTGATGTCATGCGTGGTAGATTCGTACGGCAACGTGTCGCTCAAATCCCAAAATTCTTGTTTATCAGAAGATTCTGATAACGAAGATCCAGCTGGCGATTCTGGAGTTTTATCTGATGATTCTATTTGAGGTATGTGCCAAGTAGGCTTTTCATCATTACTACAATCTTGATACTCTAAAATATTCTGAAATTGATTTGGCGAATAAAATAATATAGATGTTCGAGGTGCTTGAGCGGTATATACAACAGTGGTACAGCAATCCATATTTCGTATCAAATATTCAAAGGAAAAATTAAAATTTTTGCTTTCAAGTATGTTGTCAGGTTAACAGCAAATTTGAAACTAGTGTCATTTTTCAACTGACTCGCACTTATATACTTTCTAAGAGATGGTAAATGTCTTATATTCTAATAGGATAAACCTTTTTAAGGATTATCTAACATCTAGATAAATTTTAACTTGAAACTATTAAACAATGATACTTTTATTACGGTCACGCGTTTACCTGCAGACGTAGACAAAGTCTCTAAAAGGAATATTAAACTTTATTATATTGTAATAATTACATTCTTGCATGAACCTGAAGAAGTCAACAACGCCTATTAAAGGATTATCGACCCCTATTGTTAAAGTATAGAGATTTAAATTAACCCTTATATTTGACCATATCTCTACCTGTATTTTGAAATTTAGGAACTTAATGCCAATATGATATATTTGATTTACAATATATATATATATATATATATATATATATTGTAAATCAAGTATATTATATTGTCATCAAGTTTCTAAATTTCAAAATACAGGTAGAGATATGATTAAATATGAGGTTTAATATAGGTCTCTACTTTAAGAATAGGGGTCGATAATCCTTTAATAGGTGTTGTTGACTCCAGGTCCACGCAATATACTGTAATCATTATAATATAATATAAAGTTTAGTATCCCTAGTATAGACTTTATCTTTGTCTTCAGTTAAAGCCGTGACCATAATTAAAGTAACATTGTTTAATTATTTTTAAGACTTTATCTTTCCTCATATATGTCCCTTGGCCGTATTCAGGTGAAATATGAATCTCGAACAATGTTTGTCGCTTGAGCTGAAATTGCTAAGCGCGCGTAGCGCACCTGAGGTAGATTTCTGCTCAAGCGGCAAACATTGTTCGAGATTCAGATTCCATCTAAACAAATGGCCGAAGGACATAGATGATTTTATGACCCAAGTAAGCCGTATGAGGAACTATAATTTATTAGTTAAAAGTATAAATCTTTTCTTCAATACTTTTCAAATTTAATTTTAGTTCTATTGATTTTTTCTTTTTTTTTAGATCGATATTTTGTAATGAGTATAGTTGCTGTCGAAGCGCGAGTCATTTTTTTTCACTAACCTACGTTCAATATGATTGCTCTTTGATATATTAAACAAAACATAGTAGGATCGGTGATGCCATGTTGATTCTCCTGAGCAATATTGAATCTTGATATGTATCAGGAGGACATATTAATCTTGTAAAGAGTCGAGGAGCGCGTCTGAGACATATGCGATGCCAATACAAATAATATATTAATGTTTCTTTAAAATTTTTTGATAATATGTTAAAATCAGTTGCTGTCACTCTTTCATTTGTTTTTTATTTCTTAAATTTTTTCGCACGCTGTTCGCATAACCCAAAATTTTTTTATTGCTAAGAAAAAAATGTTTACATGACAGAAGCAATTATATTAAACGTATTAAATTAATTACAGAACTTGTAGGACTGTTGGCGTCGCTATAAATTTACTGTTAATTCTTACCCCTGTTACTTTTAACCCAGGTCTCCCCTATTTTAAGTTTTTGAGGAAGTCAAATTCAAGACAAGTTCCTACAAATAAAATAAACAATTTAATAATTTGGAATTGCGCAATTACTTTCTTATATGCATATGTGAGTTTCCTCTTTAGTATCACAATATAAAAATCAAATATTCATAAAAAATGTATTTCACGGTTGAAGTTTAGTAGTTCTCAGTTAATTATTAGCGATTGAGTAACGTAAATCTCGGATACTGTAGCGCATTATATACTTGTAAGTAAATACATACTAATAAAAGTATTGTAACACTTTATCAAAATATTATCTCTGAAATTTTTTTTCATTGGTTTCAAAGAGAATTTATTCAGCTTTAAAATGAGACGTATAACGTTGAATTTGGTCGATTTAAACTAGTCGATTTATAATATTGTTTAAGGAGTCAGTTTGTGGGTTTTAAAGATAAAAGAAGTGGTTTTTTGAAGGTTTTTATCTAAATTTTAAAATTGCGTTCGAATTTTCACTCTACGACTATTGGTTATGAAGTTATAAAACTTTTTGTGTTATCAAATTTTTATCTAGGGTTGGCAAAAACATGTGTAGAGGAGTGTACTTTAATATAATAAACCCGTAATTCGCAATGTTATCACAGAATTTGACGCATCATTTCCTAAATATTTGATATTGTGTAGTTTCAAAAATTTTTTTCATATGCAATTTTTATAAAATCTGTAAAAAATGTTAAAAATTAACGATACGATAATACTTAATTGTTATAGAAAAGAATTACAATATAAGTAATACGAAAATGAGTAATACAGAGATTCGAAAAATGAAATTAAACATCAAGAGGGAGGCGTATATTGACTACACAGTGTTTTTACCTGGAGGATTATAAGAATAAAAAGTTTTGGATGATTGTGATGTCGGTATTTTACATTTCTTTAAACAATAAAATTTCAAAAATTTCGTTTTTGATTATAAAATATTCTTTTCGTTTATTTATATTAACAAAATTTATGATAAATTACAGATACATTACAAAATTATATAAAACTACTATTTAAGTATGAAATCTACTTATATTAAGATATATGTTTTTCATGTCCTTATTGCGATAATTAGTATATAAAAATAAAAAAAAAATGTAAATTAAAATACAAAAAAAAAAAAATAATAAAATAATGATTAACTAATGAAAATTATTGAATTTTGTTTTATAAAATATTGGTTTTGTTTGTCTGTATTTACAAATCTTACAATAAAATATTAATATATTACAATTGAATATAAACAATTACATAAAACTACTATTGAGGTATAGGCGTCATTAACAATAAATAAATTTATATAATTCACATATATTTTCGCTTATATCCATGAGCTCTTCCTTCAAGTTTGATGTTGTCATTGATTGTGAGTTTCGTTTTATATGCCACGTTGAATTCTTTTGAAAATCTTCTGTAGACGATTCAAGCGATTCTATATTGATGTCATGCATGTCAGATTCGTACGGAAACGTGTCGATGAAATCCCAAAATTCTTGTGTATCAGAAGATTCTGATAACGAATATCCATTCGGCGATTCTTGAGATTCATGTGATGACTCTATTTGAGGAATATGCCAAGTTGGTTTTTCACCATAACCATAGTCTTGGTACTCTAAGGTTGGCGATTGTAGAAGTTCTGGCGATTGCGGTAGTGATGCTTGTGGAATATACCATGTTGGTCTATTCACGGCAAAAAAGGTATTGAAGTAATCTTCATCCATGAGCTCTTCGTTCAAGTTTAATGGTATTATTGATTGTGAGCTTTGTGCTATATGCCACGTTGGATTATTTTGAAAATCTTCTGTAGATGATTCAAGCGATTCTATATTGATGTCATGCGTGGTAGATTCGTACGGCAACGTGTCGCTCAAATCCCAAAATTCTTGTTTATCAGAAGATTCTGATAACGAAGATCCAGCTGGCGATTCTGGAGTTTTATCTGATGATTCTATTTGAGGTATGTGCCAAGTAGGCTTTTCATCATTACTACAATCTTGATACTCTAAAATATTCTGAAATTGATTTGGCGAATAAAATAATATAGATGTTCGAGGTGCTTGAGCGGTATATACAACAGTGGTACAGCAATCCATATTTCGTATCAAATATTCAAAGGAAAAATTAAAATTTTTGCTTTCAAGTATGTTGTCAGGTTAACAGCAAATTTGAAACTAGTGTCATTTTTCAACTGACTCGCACTTATATACTTTCTAAGAGATGGTAAATGTCTTATATTCTAATAGGATAAACCTTTTTAAGGATTATCTAACATCTAGATAAATTTTAACTTGAAACTATTAAACAATGATACTTTTATTACGGTCACGCGTTTACCTGCAGACGTAGACAAAGTCTCTAAAAGGAATATTAAACTTTATTATATTGTAATAATTACATTCTTGCATGAACCTGAAGAAGTCAACAACGCCTATTAAAGGATTATCGACCCCTATTGTTAAAGTATAGAGATTTAAATTAACCCTTATATTTGACCATATCTCTACCTGTATTTTGAAATTTAGGAACTTAATGCCAATATGATATATTTGATTTACAATATATATATATATATATATATATATATATTGTAAATCAAGTATATTATATTGTCATCAAGTTTCTAAATTTCAAAATACAGGTAGAGATATGATTAAATATGAGGTTTAATATAGGTCTCTACTTTAAGAATAGGGGTCGATAATCCTTTAATAGGTGTTGTTGACTCCAGGTCCACGCAATATACTGTAATCATTATAATATAATATAAAGTTTAGTATCCCTAGTATAGACTTTATCTTTGTCTTCAGTTAAAGCCGTGACCATAATTAAAGTAACATTGTTTAATTATTTTAAGACTTTATCTTTCCTCATATATGTCCCTTGGCCGTATTCAGGTGAAATATGAATCTCGAACAATGTTTGTCGCTTGAGCTGGAAATTGCTAAGCGCGCGTAGCGCACCTGAGGTAGATTTCTGCTCAAGCGGCAAACATTGTTCGAGATTCAGATTCCATCTAAACAAATGGCCGAAGGACATAGATGATTTTATGACCCAAGTAAGCCGTATGAGGAACTATAATTTATTAGTTAAAAGTATAAATCTTTTCTTCAATACTTTTCAAATTTAATTTTAGTTCTATTGATTTTTCTTTTTTTTAGATCGATATTTTGTAATGAGTATAGTTGCTGTCGAAGCGCGAGTCATTTTTTTTCACTAACCTACGTTCAATATGATTGCTCTTTGATATATTAAACAAAACATAGTAGGATCGGTGATGCCATGTTGATTCTCCTGAGCAATATTGAATCTTGATATGTATCAGGAGGACATATTAATCTTGTAAAGAGTCGAGGAGCGCGTCTGAGACATATGCGATGCCAATACAAATAATATATTAATGTTTCTTTAAAATTTTTTGATAATATGTTAAAATCAGTTGCTGTCACTCTTTCATTTGTTTTTTATTTCTTAAATTTTTTCGCACGCTGTTCGCATAACCCAAAATTTTTTTATTGCTAAGAAAAAAATGTTTACATGACAGAAGCAATTATATTAAACGTATTAAATTAATTACAGAACTTGTAGGACTGTTGGCGTCGCTATAAATTTACTGTTAATTCTTACCCCTGTTACTTTTAACCCAGGTCTCCCCTATTTTAAGTTTTTGAGGAAGTCAAATTCAAGACAAGTTCCTACAAATAAAATAAACAATTTAATAATTTGGAATTGCGCAATTACTTTCTTATATGCATATGTGAGTTTCCTCTTTAGTATCACAATATAAAAATCAAATATTCATAAAAAATGTATTTCACGGTTGAAGTTTAGTAGTTCTCAGTTAATTATTAGCGATTGAGTAACGTAAATCTCGGATACTGTAGCGCATTATATACTTGTAAGTAAATACATACTAATAAAAGTATTGTAACACTTTATCAAAATATTATCTCTGAAAATTTTTTTTTCATTGGTTTCAAAGAGAATTTATTCAGCTTTAAAATGAGACGTATAACGTTGAATTTGGTCGATTTAAACTAGTCGATTTATAATATTGTTTAAGGAGTCAGTTTGTGGGTTTTAAAGATAAAAGAAGTGGTTTTTTGAAGGTTTTTATCTAAATTTTAAAATTGCGTTCGAATTTTCACTCTACGACTATTGGTTATGAAGTTATAAAACTTTTTGTGTTATCAAATTTTTATCTAGGGTTGGCAAAAACATGTGTAGAGGAGTGTACTTTAATATAATAAACCCGTAATTCGCAATGTTATCACAGAATTTGACGCATCATTTCCTAAATATTTGATATTGTGTAGTTTCAAAAAATTTTTTTCATATGCAATTTTTATAAAATCTGTAAAAAAATGTTAAAAATTAACGATACGATAATACTTAATTGTTATAGAAAAGAATTACAATATAAGTAATACGAAAATGAGTAATACAGAGATTCGAAAAATGAAATTAAACATCAAGAGGGAGGCGTATATTGACTACACAGTGTTTTTACCTGGAGGATTATAAGAATAAAAAGTTTTGGATGATTGTGATGTCGGTATTTTACATTTCTTTAAACAATAAAATTTCAAAAATTTCGTTTTTGATTATAAAATATTCTTTTCGTTTATTTATATTAACAAAATTTATGATAAATTACAGATACATTACAAAATTATATAAAACTACTATTTAAGTATGAAATCTACTTATATTAAGATATATGTTTTTCATGTCCTTATTGCGATAATTAGTATATAAAAATAAAAAAAAAATGTAAATTAAAATACAAAAAAAAAAAAATAATAAAATAATGATTAACTAATGAAAATTATTGAATTTTGTTTTATAAAATATTGGTTTTGTTTGTCTGTATTTACAAATCTTACAATAAAATATTAATATATTACAATTGAATATAAACAATTACATAAAACTACTATTGAGGTATAGGCGTCATTAACAATAAATAAATTTATATAATTCACATATATTTTCGCTTATATCCATGAGCTCTTCCTTCAAGTTTGATGTTGTCATTGATTGTGAGTTTCGTTTTATATGCCACGTTGAATTCTTTTGAAAATCTTCTGTAGACGATTCAAGCGATTCTATATTGATGTCATGCATGTCAGATTCGTACGGAAACGTGTCGATGAAATCCCAAAATTCTTGTGTATCAGAAGATTCTGATAACGAATATCCATTCGGCGATTCTTGAGATTCATGTGATGACTCTATTTGAGGAATATGCCAAGTTGGTTTTTCACCATAACCATAGTCTTGGTACTCTAAGGTTGGCGATTGTAGAAGTTCTGGCGATTGCGGTAGTGATGCTTGTGGAATATACCATGTTGGTCTATTCACGGCAAAAAAGGTATTGAAGTAATCTTCATCCATGAGCTCTTCGTTCAAGTTTAATGGTATTATTGATTGTGAGCTTTGTGCTATATGCCACGTTGGATTATTTTGAAAATCTTCTGTAGATGATTCAAGCGATTCTATATTGATGTCATGCGTGGTAGATTCGTACGGCAACGTGTCGCTCAAATCCCAAAATTCTTGTTTATCAGAAGATTCTGATAACGAAGATCCAGCTGGCGATTCTGGAGTTTTATCTGATGATTCTATTTGAGGTATGTGCCAAGTAGGCTTTTCATCATTACTACAATCTTGATACTCTAAAATATTCTGAAATTGATTTGGCGAATAAAATAATATAGATGTTCGAGGTGCTTGAGCGGTATATACAACAGTGGTACAGCAATCCATATTTCGTATCAAATATTCAAAGGAAAAATTAAAATTTTTGCTTTCAAGTATGTTGTCAGGTTAACAGCAAATTTGAAACTAGTGTCATTTTTCAACTGACTCGCACTTATATACTTTCTAAGAGATGGTAAATGTCTTATATTCTAATAGGATAAACCTTTTTAAGGATTATCTAACATCTAGATAAATTTTAACTTGAAACTATTAAACAATGATACTTTTATTACGGTCACGCGTTTACCTGCAGACGTAGACAAAGTCTCTAAAAGGAATATTAAACTTTATTATATTGTAATAATTACATTCTTGCATGAACCTGAAGAAGTCAACAACGCCTATTAAAGGATTATCGACCCCTATTGTTAAAGTATAGAGATTTAAATTAACCCTTATATTTGACCATATCTCTACCTGTATTTTGAAATTTAGGAACTTAATGCCAATATGATATATTTGATTTACAATATATATATATATATATATATATATTGTAAATCAAGTATATTATATTGTCATCAAGTTTCTAAATTTCAAAATACAGGTAGAGATATGATTAAATATGAGGTTTAATATAGGTCTCTACTTTAAGAATAGGGGTCGATAATCCTTTAATAGGTGTTGTTGACTCCAGGTCCACGCAATATACTGTAATCATTATAATATAATATAAAGTTTAGTATCCCTAGTATAGACTTTATCTTTGTCTTCAGTTAAAGCCGTGACCATAATTAAAGTAACATTGTTTAATTATTTTTAAGACTTTATCTTTCCTCATATATGTCCCTTGGCCGTATTCAGGTGAAATATGAATCTCGAACAATGTTTGTCGCTTGAGCTGAAATTGCTAAGCGCGCGTAGCGCACCTGAGGTAGATTTCTGCTCAAGCGGCAAACATTGTTCGAGATTCAGATTCCATCTAAACAAATGGCCGAAGGACATAGATGATTTTATGACCCAAGTAAGCCGTATGAGGAACTATAATTTATTAGTTAAAAGTATAAATCTTTTCTTCAATACTTTTCAAATTTAATTTTAGTTCTATTGATTTTTTCTTTTTTTTTAGATCGATATTTTGTAATGAGTATAGTTGCTGTCGAAGCGCGAGTCATTTTTTTTCACTAACCTACGTTCAATATGATTGCTCTTTGATATATTAAACAAAACATAGTAGGATCGGTGATGCCATGTTGATTCTCCTGAGCAATATTGAATCTTGATATGTATCAGGAGGACATATTAATCTTGTAAAGAGTCGAGGAGCGCGTCTGAGACATATGCGATGCCAATACAAATAATATATTAATGTTTCTTTAAAAATTTTTTGATAATATGTTAAAATCAGTTGCTGTCACTCTTTCATTTGTTTTTTATTTCTTAAATTTTTTCGCACGCTGTTCGCATAACCCAAAATTTTTTTATTGCTAAGAAAAAAATGTTTACATGACAGAAGCAATTATATTAAACGTATTAAATTAATTACAGAACTTGTAGGACTGTTGGCGTCGCTATAAATTTACTGTTAATTCTTACCCCTGTTACTTTTAACCCAGGTCTCCCCTATTTTAAGTTTTTGAGGAAGTCAAATTCAAGACAAGTTCCTACAAATAAAATAAACAATTTAATAATTTGGAATTGCGCAATTACTTTCTTATATGCATATGTGAGTTTCCTCTTTAGTATCACAATATAAAAATCAAATATTCATAAAAAATGTATTTCACGGTTGAAGTTTAGTAGTTCTCAGTTAATTATTAGCGATTGAGTAACGTAAATCTCGGATACTGTAGCGCATTATATACTTGTAAGTAAATACATACTAATAAAAGTATTGTAACACTTTATCAAAATATTATCTCTGAAATTTTTTTTTCATTGGTTTCAAAGAGAATTTATTCAGCTTTAAAATGAGACGTATAACGTTGAATTTGGTCGATTTAAACTAGTCGATTTATAATATTGTTTAAGGAGTCAGTTTGTGGGTTTTAAAGATAAAAGAAGTGGTTTTTTGAAGGTTTTTATCTAAATTTTAAAATTGCGTTCGAATTTTCACTCTACGACTATTGGTTATGAAGTTATAAAACTTTTTGTGTTATCAAATTTTTATCTAGGGTTGGCAAAAACATGTGTAGAGGAGTGTACTTTAATATAATAAACCCGTAATTCGCAATGTTATCACAGAATTTGACGCATCATTTCCTAAATATTTGATATTGTGTAGTTTCAAAAAATTTTTTTCATATGCAATTTTTATAAAATCTGTAAAAAATGTTAAAATTAACGATACGATAATACTTAATTGTTATAGAAAAGAATTACAATATAAGTAATACGAAAATGAGTAATACAGAGATTCGAAAAATGAAATTAAACATCAAGAGGGAGGCGTATATTGACTACACAGTGTTTTTACCTGGAGGATTATAAGAATAAAAAGTTTTGGATGATTGTGATGTCGGTATTTTACATTTCTTTAAACAATAAAATTTCAAAAATTTCGTTTTTGATTATAAAATATTCTTTTCGTTTATTTATATTAACAAAATTTATGATAAATTACAGATACATTACAAAATTATATAAAACTACTATTTAAGTATGAAATCTACTTATATTAAGATATATGTTTTTCATGTCCTTATTGCGATAATTAGTATATAAAAATAAAAAAAAATGTAAATTAAAATACAAAAAAAAAAATAATAAAATAATGATTAACTAATGAAAATTATTGAATTTTGTTTTATAAAATATTGGTTTTGTTTGTCTGTATTTACAAATCTTACAATAAAATATTAATATATTACAATTGAATATAAACAATTACATAAAACTACTATTGAGGTATAGGCGTCATTAACAATAAATAAATTTATATAATTCACATATATTTTCGCTTATATCCATGAGCTCTTCCTTCAAGTTTGATGTTGTCATTGATTGTGAGTTTCGTTTTATATGCCACGTTGAATTCTTTTGAAAATCTTCTGTAGACGATTCAAGCGATTCTATATTGATGTCATGCATGTCAGATTCGTACGGAAACGTGTCGATGAAATCCCAAAATTCTTGTGTATCAGAAGATTCTGATAACGAATATCCATTCGGCGATTCTTGAGATTCATGTGATGACTCTATTTGAGGAATATGCCAAGTTGGTTTTTCACCATAACCATAGTCTTGGTACTCTAAGGTTGGCGATTGTAGAAGTTCTGGCGATTGCGGTAGTGATGCTTGTGGAATATACCATGTTGGTCTATTCACGGCAAAAAAGGTATTGAAGTAATCTTCATCCATGAGCTCTTCGTTCAAGTTTAATGGTATTATTGATTGTGAGCTTTGTGCTATATGCCACGTTGGATTATTTTGAAAATCTTCTGTAGATGATTCAAGCGATTCTATATTGATGTCATGCGTGGTAGATTCGTACGGCAACGTGTCGCTCAAATCCCAAAATTCTTGTTTATCAGAAGATTCTGATAACGAAGATCCAGCTGGCGATTCTGGAGTTTTATCTGATGATTCTATTTGAGGTATGTGCCAAGTAGGCTTTTCATCATTACTACAATCTTGATACTCTAAAATATTCTGAAATTGATTTGGCGAATAAAATAATATAGATGTTCGAGGTGCTTGAGCGGTATATACAACAGTGGTACAGCAATCCATATTTCGTATCAAATATTCAAAGGAAAAATTAAAATTTTTGCTTTCAAGTATGTTGTCAGGTTAACAGCAAATTTGAAACTAGTGTCATTTTTCAACTGACTCGCACTTATATACTTTCTAAGAGATGGTAAATGTCTTATATTCTAATAGGATAAACCTTTTTAAGGATTATCTAACATCTAGATAAATTTTAACTTGAAACTATTAAACAATGATACTTTTATTACGGTCACGCGTTTACCTGCAGACGTAGACAAAGTCTCTAAAAGGAATATTAAACTTTATTATATTGTAATAATTACATTCTTGCATGAACCTGAAGAAGTCAACAACGCCTATTAAAGGATTATCGACCCCTATTGTTAAAGTATAGAGATTTAAATTAACCCTTATATTTGACCATATCTCTACCTGTATTTTGAAATTTAGGAACTTAATGCCAATATGATATATTTGATTTACAATATATATATATATATATATATATATTGTAAATCAAGTATATTATATTGTCATCAAGTTTCTAAATTTCAAAATACAGGTAGAGATATGATTAAATATGAGGTTTAATATAGGTCTCTACTTTAAGAATAGGGGTCGATAATCCTTTAATAGGTGTTGTTGACTCCAGGTCCACGCAATATACTGTAATCATTATAATATAATATAAAGTTTAGTATCCCTAGTATAGACTTTATCTTTGTCTTCAGTTAAAGCCGTGACCATAATTAAAGTAACATTGTTTAATTATTTTTAAGACTTTATCTTTCCTCATATATGTCCCTTGGCCGTATTCAGGTGAAATATGAATCTCGAACAATGTTTGTCGCTTGAGCTGAAATTGCTAAGCGCGCGTAGCGCACCTGAGGTAGATTTCTGCTCAAGCGGCAAACATTGTTCGAGATTCAGATTCCATCTAAACAAATGGCCGAAGGACATAGATGATTTTATGACCCAAGTAAGCCGTATGAGGAACTATAATTTATTAGTTAAAAGTATAAATCTTTTCTTCAATACTTTTCAAATTTAATTTTAGTTCTATTGATTTTTCTTTTTTTTAGATCGATATTTTGTAATGAGTATAGTTGCTGTCGAAGCGCGAGTCATTTTTTTTCACTAACCTACGTTCAATATGATTGCTCTTTGATATATTAAACAAAACATAGTAGGATCGGTGATGCCATGTTGATTCTCCTGAGCAATATTGAATCTTGATATGTATCAGGAGGACATATTAATCTTGTAAAGAGTCGAGGAGCGCGTCTGAGACATATGCGATGCCAATACAAATAATATATTAATGTTTCTTTAAAATTTTTTGATAATATGTTAAAATCAGTTGCTGTCACTCTTTCATTTGTTTTTTATTTCTTAAATTTTTTCGCACGCTGTTCGCATAACCCAAAATTTTTTTATTGCTAAGAAAATGTCAAAGTCAGCTGTGAGCATAGGCGCGCTCGTGTCATACGGTCTACCTAATTTGACTGCTCTGGACACATATATAATTTTTATGTCCTCGTAGGCCGTATTCGTATCAGTATGTAAAGAGCATGCTAAATTTGTATTGGCATCCTATATGTCTCAGACGCGCTCCTCGACTTATTGCAAGATTTATATGTCTTCCTGAGACATATTGAGTCTCAATATGTCTCAGGAGAAATCAATATGGCATCACCGATCCTTCTATGTTTCGTTCAATATGTCAAAGAGCAATCATATTGAACGTAGGTTAGTGAAAAAAAAATGACTCGCGCTTCGACAGCAGCTATACTCATTACAAAATGTCAATCTAAGAAACAAAAGAAAAAATCAATAGAACTAAAATTTAATTTTAAAATTATTGAAAAGAAGATAATTATTTTCAACTAATAAGTTATATTTCCTCATACGGCCTACTTCGGACATAAAATCATCTATGTCCTTTGGCCGTTTATTCAGGTGGAATCTGAATCTCGAACAATGTTTGCCGCTTGAGCAGAAATCTACCTCGGGCGCGCTTCACGCGCCCTCGGCAATTTCAGCTCAAGCGACAAACATTGTCCTCGATTCATATTCCACCTGAATACGGCCAAAGGACATATATAACTAATACGACTCCGGGTTCGTATGGAAAGCTTCTTTACGTTACTGGAAACGTATATAAACATTTGAACATAGTTGAGAGACGAGCCAAGAGTACACGATGTCAATACTGGCCTATGACGATATAAATATATATATATATATATATGTATATACACGTACAGTCGACGGTAATATATTCTATGATAATTCTTTTTTCAAAATTTGAAAATTAACCTATAAAAATGAGCGAACTAACGGAATCATCCAGTAAGATTACGTTATTTTGAAATTGCAGAAAAAGAATTATCATAGAATATGTTACCGTCGACTGTACGCTTGGCGGAAAGGATATTTTTCCGAATGTTAACCCCAAATGGCAACATCGCATATTTTACCACAGACATAAATTATGGAGCTAATTTTGCATCATCGTTACTTATTACTTAATAACATAATTTTAGTAAACAAACAATATTACTTTTTTCTTTATGATCCGAATTATAATTTTATGATATAAAATTCTTATTTCTTAGTTCAATAATTATATAGAATCTAATATTGTTAATTAAAATTATATAAGCAATAAAATTTTAGCTCTAATCATTTGAATTTTGCATAAATAACCTATATGAAAAAACAAACTAATCATGATGCGAAACTCAATGCATGATTTGAAGTTCTCTTACGTCTGTGGTAAAATATGCAGCGCTGCCATTTGAGGTACACATTCGAAAAAATATCCTTTCCGCCAAGTGTACGAAAAAAGAACAAAACCAAATACATGACCATACATCAATTCGAAAAAGACTTCCCTCTGAACACTTGCTTGGTATAGATTATTCTTGGAAAGTAAGATTTTAGATTTTTTCAACGAGTAAAATGGCATCATTAGTAAACAGTTATACAAACAGCATCAAAGATTTTGAAGAAGGATATAGACGATGCTTAAGTGCACTTATAAATGATGCTAAAGCATCAAATTGTACAGCTATTGAAAATGTCAATGAAAAAGATGTTAAGGGTATGGTTTCACGCTACTTTACCGATCGAAAATTATAATTTTATAAAATTACAATTTTTGAAAAAACTATACACCGGAATGAGTTTTCCTTTTATCGATCACTTCATTTAATTTCGATGAAGGGCGGAAACTCTAAAAATTAGCGGAAAAAAGCGTTAATCGAAGATAATTAGAAAAACAAATTTCTCAGTTCGAAAAAATCAAATTTCTCAAAAACCGTGTTTCGTGGGGAAATTTCCTATTCAGGATCATTTTATCTTTGAAAAATGAAGGGCGGAAACTTGGTTTGATAAATCATATCGCAAAAAAGCAAAATTACATTTTTCTAAAAAGATGCGATCAGCTGTAAGAATACAATGGCCGTGCAAGAAGCCATGTTTCATAGTTGGCATCAATGCTAATGTATAGTTTGGTACGCGCCAACTTCAAATTCGAATTTTAAATGTAAATTGAATTTGTTTTATATGTACAATTTCTACAAATGAACACTTTTTCAACATAAAACTGTTTTATTTTATTTAAAACATAAATATGTAAAAAATTTAATATTATAAGAGAGAACAATATAGTTTACATCATTTGCGAACTCATTATTTTTTTTTATATTTTCATTATAGCAAAATAAGTAATCTATTCGTTTCTTTGTTTGAAACAAAATATTTTTTGAATGACTTTATTGAATTAGCGAAACTTTGGCATATCCTAACCTTTTTAGAATGAAAATATGTTTTGAAAAGCGAATGATAAGGATTACTTAATTTTATTGCTAATATAATTTTATTATATAATATAATCTCATCAAATATTATTTTATATTATCGTTCTTTAAAAATAAACAGTTGTAAATAATTTTATTAAGATAAGCCCATATGGAAAAAATTTCTGGAAATAATTGTAAATAAGTGTTACTAACTGTAAATAACTGTAAATAACTATAAATATACAGTTGTTTATATTTATTTACAGTTATTTACATTTATTTATTTTTTTTTACAATTATTCACATTTATTTACGATTATTTATATTTTTTCATAGTTTTTTACAGTTTTTTGAAAAAATAACATTTAGTTAAAATGATAAGTATTATAATGCATAAATAAAATTGAAGTTCTAAGGTTCAACATGTACATTTATTTATGATTTAATTTATTTACAAAATTCAAAAACTAATCATTCATTTCTACCAAATTGAATTCTTTGTCAAATAAAAGAAAGTTTTTTTGCAGTTTGTGTTTTACGGAGAGTCTTGTTCATTTATCTTTAAAAAAAATTTGTCAAAAAAAATATGTTTCAAAATCTTTTCTATTCTTTTTATATTTATGTTTGATTGATAAATCTATATATAACATGAATGTAAAATTTAAATTCCGAATAAAAAGATAAATATTAGGAAAATAATGAATTTGAAAAATAGATTTCTGCAAATTTTTCAAAAATAATATTATGAATTTTATTTTATACTCATTACACTAAGATTAAGAAAATTAAGTGATTTTTCTCACGTTTTTTCAAAGTCTTATCTTAATAAAATTACTTATGACTGTTTATTTTTCAAAAACCATAATTATCAATAAAATTAAGTAATCCTTATTATTCGCTTTTGAAAACATTTTCATTCTAAAAAGGTTAGGATATGCCAAAGTTTCGCTAATTCAATAAAGTCATTCAAAAAATATTTTGTTTCAAACAAAGAAACGAATAGATTACTTATTTTGCTATAATGAAAATTTAAAAAAAAATGAGTTTGCAAATGATGTAAACTATATTGTTCTCTCTTATAATATTAAATTTTTTACATATTTATGCTTTAAATAAAATAAAACAGTTTTATATTGAAAAAGTGTTCATTTGTAGAAATTGTACTTATCCCTACTAGAACAGGACGTAATAAAGACGTCATTAAGACGTTTTAAAAATCACGAGAAAACGTCCATTTTAAATGTATAAAATGACGTTCAGAAAACGTCTTTTAAACGTTATTTTGGCCGCGGTATTTTTCACAAAAAAGTTGACAGATAGGTATAGAGACGTATTAAAGACGTTTTAAAAACGTATATACTACGAGTGATGGACGTTATTCGTACGAGACGTTTTCAAAACGTCTTTTAAACGTCTTTAAAACGTCCCTAAATATGTGTAAAAAAATTTTAATAGATTACATTTCTTTTATTTACATATATGACACAATACATAAAATAATAATTAGAGGTTATATATTTATTATTAAGAAAAGAAATATACAAAAGTAGGGATATTTTTACTTATCTGATTGAATCCGATTTCAGCCTCCATTATTGGGCAGATCATCAATATAAATATTCAATTCATACATTAATTTTTATAATTTTTTGAATTTATGCTGTCCCATCTTTCCGAATGCCTAATCATCTTGTTTGTTTATTGGTTACTAACGAATTTTTATCTATCACCTTTCTCTTTAATAACGGATAAACAGTCAATTTGAAGATGATAAGGCAGTTGAAAATCTGGGACAGCATCAGTTGCAGCAAAAAGTTATAAAAATTAATGTATGAATTAAATATTTATATTGTTGATCTGTCCTGTAATGAAGGCTGAAATCATTACGGATTGAATAAGATAAGTAAAATTATCCCTACTTTTTTATATTTCTTTTCCTAATAATAAATATATAACCTCTAATTATTATTTTATGTATTGTGTCATATATGTAAATAAAAGAAATGTAATCTATTAAAATTTTTTTACACATATTTAGGGACGTTTTAAAGACGTTTAAAAGACGTTTTGAAAACGTCTCTAAGAATCTTTTTAAGACGTTTAAAAGACGTTTTAAAAACGTCTCGTACGAATAACGTCCATCACTCGTAGTATATACGTTTTTAAAACGTCTTTAATACGTCTCTATACCTATCTGTCAACTTTTTTGTGAAAAATACCGCGGCCAAAATAACGTTTAAAAGACGTTTTTTGAACGTCATTTTATACATTTAAAATGGACGTTTTCTCGTGATTTTTAAAACGTCTTAATGACGTCTTTATAACGTCCTGTTCTAGCAGGGATAAAACAAATTCAATTTACATTTAAAATTCGAATTTGAAGTTGGCGCGTACCAAACTATACATTAGCATTGATGCCAACTATGAAACATGGCTTCTTGCGCGGCCATTGTATTCTTACAGCTGATCGCATCTTTATAGAAAAATGTAATTTTGCTTTTTTGCGATATGATTTATCAAACCAAGTTTCCGCCCTTCATTTTTCAAAGATAAAATGATCCTGAATAGGAAATTTCCCTACGAAACACGGTTTTTGAGAAATTTGATTTTTTCGAACTGAGAAATTTGTTTTTCTAATTATCTTCGATTAACGCTTTTTTCCGCTAATTTTTATAGTTTCCGCCCTTCATCGAAATTAAATGAAGTGATCTATAAAAGGAAAACTCATGCCGATGTATAGTTTTTTCAAAAATTGTAATTTTATAAAATTATAATTTTCGATCGGTAAAGTAGCGTGAAACCATACCCTTAAGAAACAAACACTAGAAACGTTTTCACAACTTTTGGACGCGGCACAACAAGTCGATACTTGTGTTCAAAATAAGCATGTTTTAAGTTCAAAAATACCAGAAGTTGATTTGAAAGAAGAAATAGTAGAAATGAAAGATGAATTGATTTATGAAGAACTTATTCAAAAACATAATCAAGGAAATGGTAAAATGAAAAAATATCTTAATGATTTAAATAGGTCAGTTTTGTTTAATAATTTGAAAAATTCAAGGAGAAACCGTAAAAAATTAAAATATTAATAGAAAAATTGATTAAACAGTGGCGACGTGAATTTTTATAATTTCATCAAATTTTTTATTTTATTATATATTACTACAGTGAATTTTTAAGTGTTTTAGTTTATTCAACAAAAGTGCGTAAAATAAGCCTTAGTTATGGCGGCGTATAAACAATATCTACCGCAATTGAATACAACGTTAAAAGCTGCTTCAACTCTTACAAGACGGCAAGTTTTGTATTTCATAAAGTATTGTAAATAAAAAATATTTAAAAATTATATACTAAAATATTTCTTTTCGAATTTATTTGATTACAAATTTTAATAAATATTTATGACATATGCTGTAATTCTAGTTGGCAAAAAAAATTAATAAATACGTTACATGTGTTTTTTTCATATACACACTTACGAGCTCCATCGCTGATTAGCATAACAAATAGCATAAAAATAGCGACGAAAAAAAACTGGTGTGGCAGTCTTTGGGACTGGCCGACAGAAGTGAAACTTCTTTATGAAATTATAGAACTCATAAATGTTTATTTAAGTTCTATCACTGTTTTATTTAATTTTAAAATAATTTTAAAACTAAATAATTATAAAATTAGATAAAACTAAATAAAAAAAAACTGGTGTGGCAGTCTTTGGGACTGGCCGACAGAAGTGAAACTTCTTTATGAAATTATAGAACTCATAAATGTTTATTTAAGTTCTATCACTGTTTTATTTAATTTTAAAATAATTTTAAAACTGAATAATTATAAAATTAGATAAAACTAAATTAAAATAATTTCATTTATTTAAGGAATTAATTTTTTTTAATTTTAAATGAGATAGTGTATAAAATTTTTGTTAATAATATTTATTTAACAAAAATAGAATTTAAAAGATGTAGAGAAGAGAGGAGTTCACCATAAAACATTATAGAGAAAGAAAGAAAAAGAGAAAACGAGTGCTATTGCTTTCTTTATTTATTCAGATCAGATTCAGATATTTGTATTGCATATATGGTATACATGTATACATATACTATATCTGTGCGTTTGACATCAAGTCAGTCCCACGAATTTTTCTTTATACATATTTAGTTCCTTGATTTACATATAGGAGGCGCGGACGCTTCTCCTATGTATATATACACTTCCGTTTCATTAGTTCCGTTGCATATACCGTCATGAAATCAATTCACTCCCGTATAATTTTTTTTATACGTCTCTTATGGGAAGTGTATACCGTCGGTAAAGAAGTTTCACTTCAAAAAAACTAAGCGAGTTAGTCAAAAAAACATTTACGAAAACTACTAAAATATTTATAATAAAAAATATTTAAAAATTATATATTAAAATATTTCTTTTCGAATTTATTTCATTACAAAATTTAATAAATATTTATGACATACCCTGTAATTCTAATTGGCAAAACAAATTAATGAATTTTCAAATTTTAAAAAATACGAAATATGATTATCAATTCATATAAGTTTTTATATTATCAATGTTTCAGTTTTTAGTTTATGTTTGAATTAAAAAATTTTTTAAAGTGAATTAATTGAAAATATAAATCTTTATTTTCAATCATTTTCTTTTAGGGATTGCGTACCCTTAAATCATCGGTATATGGGATAAGAAGACACCATTCAAAAAGGGTACCGAAAACAACGCCACTTGAAATTGAGTTAAATATTTTCATTCAGAATGCTTTATTTAATTTTTTTTTAATTTAACGTAATTTTATTTCTTATTTTGATAAAATGTGTCATCTAAGTTCTTTTACAAATGAAATGCTAAATAAGAAGTTTTTAAATCTCATAAACTTTTGTATAAGCTTATGTAATATTGGTATTTAAAACTAACTAAAACTCACATTCATAAAAATATTATTGAACAAAGTTTGTAAAAAATTAAAAATAAGTATTGATAATACTGCAAATTTTTTTGAACAGAAAAATTTTTTAAATAAAGTTTCCAAATTGACGATTATTATGTAGCTTAAAAATTGCTAAAAATGTCAAAAAAATTTTTTTTCAATCAAATATAGAAATTCCTAAAAAGTAAGAAAAAATCAAGTTCTCAAAAAAGTAAAATTTTATGAAAAAATGGCGAAATAGTATATTTTTCTCTAAAATGATATAATTTTTAGTTCTTATTTCAGAACATCTTTTCCGGCATTTATTAGTTTTAAAAGGTTATGGCTTCTAAAACTATTTTTAAAATGGCTTTGTTTGTAGCATTTTTATCTAAATGTCGTCATCTTTACCTATACCTACAAAATATTTATATTAAAAAAAAAGAAATAACCAATATTTGATTATCCAAAATATTCTTTTAAATTTGATAATAATCCTTACAAAAATTGCAGTAAATCAATAAAATTATTAAACAGAAGCAACAAACTGGTTGTATTAAATATCCATTAAATTAGTTTAACAACCCTTAGGTAATTAAAATATCAATTTAATGATTTCTTCAGCGCCACATAAGTTATCGTAGCCAAAAGCGTTAGAATAGTCAGTCTTTCTCTGAAAATTATATGCATATATATATATATATATATATATATATATATGCATACGTGAGCTTAAGCCCTGTGACACACTGGACTATGCAAATCGTTAGTAAAGTCCCCTTAGGGGACAGAATACTGACCAATTTAAATGCATCAGTATTCATGTAACTATATATATAATATATATATACGCATATGCATCAGTGAAGCACTTCTTGTCAATACCATCTGTAATATTTGTCTGACTTGTGAAATTTGTATGACCTCGCTTTTCATGTGAAATTGAGAATATTTATTTTGGAGTATTGTCTGACATGTAAAACTAAACCACGGGGCATTCACGATACTTTTAATTTTTACCTTTTACATTGAATAGATTTTAAACTTTTTTGATTTTTTAGTTATATATAAGCTATCAAAAGGGTTTAAAAATTGAAAATGTGCTTTTTTTCTTTTTATTTTGTTTTTCATGGATGAAATTTCTTCTTCAAAATTAATTGACTTGAAATAAGTTATGAAATTTCTTTTAAACTTTTTTTTGTAAATTTTTTATATTATTTTTTATTGATACTTAAGAAAAAAAAGAATTTTTCCAACAGAATTTTTTAAGGCGAAGTTTAAGTACAAATATAGTTTTACACTTTTATCTTTAAGGTGTGTCTTACTTCTCCAACTGTCCTGCGTGTAAATTAGAAGAAGTTTTTCCTGAATACCTACTTTTTCTTGAATTTCTTTTCAAGCTTAACTTTCTAACAAAGTAATTATATAAACTTTCTTTTTTAATTGTGAACTTCAGGGAATTGTTTTACCAATTAAATCAACATGGTAAATAACGTAAAAAAGTGTTTATAATGACTGTAATCTTTGTTTAAAATTTACGTTTTTCAATAAGGGATTAACTACAAATTTTTATGTGATAGAATAGATATATTTTACAACAAGTTTCTCTTCTACAAAAATCTTATAAATTTTTATTACAAATTTATAAAATTAAAATTTTTAATATCACATGAGTATTTTAATTTTATATTCATTTTCGTACATAAAGAATGTACTAACAATGTTTAACAATTTTAAAATTCATTTCTATATCATTAAACAAAATATAAAGATTAAATTTCTTTAACGCTCAATTTTTAATTAATATACACAATAAGATAAACATAACGAGTTTTAATTTATTTTAACTTGACATTTCACATTAATTAATTTTTCCTCTAAAAATCTCCAGATAAAAGATAAAAACACTGAAATTTCGTGATCCCTCGAAAAAAATGCTGAAATTATATGTGCAAACGAGTAAGAAAGAGTTAAAGCAAATAAGAACGGACCTTAATACGTAGTAAAAAAAAATGTTGACAAAAGAGAATAAAAAAATGTATATATATATATACATATATATACACTGGGAGCATGATTTACGGAAGCCAGATTGGAAGCTTGGAAGGGCAAAATTGAAATTATGAATATTTAAGAAGTTCATTGTTCAGTCTACTTGGTGAAAAAATACGGTAGTTTGGGAGATCTTTCTTTTTTGTGCCAGGCTTACTTTGTAATAATGGAAAGCTTGAGAAATAAATTGGAATCTCATAGTTAAATTTTTGTTAACAAAAAAACTTTTAGATGTTTTTTTTAGCGTAGACATTATGTTTTCCATAAATTAGTTATTTATTTTAAAATATTAGAATAAATGATTGATTGTATATTCAAAAATAAATAATTCTTAAAATCACAAAAAGCAAATGATTAATTAAAATTAAATTATTTGAAAAGATTATTTGTCTAATACTACAATGCAAATGAAAACCCGAATATAATTTAATTAATTAAAGTCAAATTGTTTGAAAAGATTATTTGTTTAATATTACAATGTGAATCACAGCAAGTGACAAAAACTTTTCAGCTTTGAAATTTAATCAAACAAAATATCTTAATTTTCATATAAATTAAAAATTAACTTAATGAACAAACGTGAATATGCAAAACAAAACATATATACCAAAAGAATAAACGATTGATCGGATTTTTTTTTCCTTTCCTTGTTCCTCTCTCTCTCTCTCCGTGTACACGTAAATTCGGCAAATCGCATTATTATTCGTCGAGGAAATTTCAATAATTTTGCATTTAAATGCCAAGCCTCCTGGAATAAAGTGTAATTGCCCGTTGAACTTTTGTAATGACGAAGCATGCGGTTGCCGTTATATCATTATGAAAAGCGTAACGTTATATATGAAAAAGAAAAAGACACAGAGAGAGGGTAAATCAACTTTTGCATTTAAACCTTTTTCCTTCTCCCTTAGGAGCTATCTTCTTTTCCTATATTATTCTTTTTCTAGTATTTTCATTGTTAGTATGAATTTACATTTTAAATTTAAACTTTGCTTTCTTTTCTCTTTCACGTTATTTTTTTTGTAATATCAATTCTCGGATTCAGTGTTTATTTCATTATCAAATTGTTAACGGCTTGTTTATAATTTAAAATTGTAAATTTTAATCTACATATTTTAAAATATTTATTTTTTAAAGGATTCAAAAGTAATTAAGTTTAAATAATCGTATAAGTTGATAAAATTATTTTTATAATTTTAAAAATAAATATTCAATGTATAATGCTATTTTTTTATCTAATAAATTATCAACATAATAAACTCATATCATACATTAAGCCCCCTATATTCAATACTTTTAAAATTCTTAATATTTTCCAAATTCAATAATAATTCATGATTATAATCTAAAAGTTCTAAGAGCAATTAATAGTCGTCGCTTGATTTGCTATGCAATTCCTCTGCAAATCCTACCTTATGTATCCCAGTTATGTATGTATGTACGTATGAATGCATATACATAGGGGCTAGGTAGATCAGAAATTTCATCTAATCGAGCTTGCCGTGTGCGGTGCTCTCTTTGACTTGAGATATCACGGCTGATGCATGGTGTATTGAAATACATATGTATACAATACGGATGAGCTTAATATTCGTTTTGCTTTTTTTAAATTGTTCTAGATTAGTAAGGCATGATATAATATGGATGAGCTTCTATTTGCAATGCTTTTGAATTGTTTCTCATTAGTAATGCACGATGAATATTTGAGGTATTGGCATTCGTTCAATTAATTGATGATGTTTGCTAATCCGAGAAGTTTCCGTTTATCGAATATTTTGTAAATTCAAAATTTATGCTTATATTTTAAGTTTAAGAAATAATTAAAGTATTGATGAGATGGTATTATTTAATTGAAACATGAATAATGAGTTTGATAAAATAACATTTGTTTTTTATCTATCTCGGCTAAAAATATAATCTTTTATACTTTAATACAGCAATTTAACAATACTACATCGACCCATCGCTTTACTTCTTTTTCATAGTTTCATCTCTCTTCCAATATATACTTAAATTAGATTTAAAAATGATTGTATCGTATCAAAATGATTTTTCTTCTTCAAGCTATATACGATCAACTCGCTTAAAATGCAAATTTTTTCTTAGGGCTGCTTTTATTTTTATTCTTCCTCTTTGCTTTCTTTCTCAAATTTATCGGCGCTGAGTATTTTGCTTGGTAAAATGTGGATAAAGCGTACGTGTGAGAAATAGTTCAAATCGACTTCGATCGTTGCTTCCGGTGGTAAGCTTTAAAATCACGTAGAAAAATAAGCGTGACCCAGGGCTTTTGACATTTTATTATATGCCATCTCTTATCTTGCAAAGTGAACTTTTTTTCTTAATTATGAGTATAAATATAGCAAGTTGAAACAATCGATTTTTCAGGATTATAAAAAAATTTAAATAAATGATGACACGAATTTCTTGACTTTCTTACTAAATATAGCATCGATCAATCACGTATTTTCTAAAGCTTTCTTAGAACAATAATATCGGTACACCTATTTAAACAACATCGTTCATCTAAACCTAAACGTGTCAATTTTCAATACATCGTCGTCACTATATTGACATACATATACGCGCGGTCATATCAGAATTTCGCTTCAGTGCTTTTCGTGTAAACACGCAATATCATCGATCATATACGATCAACCTTTAATAGCATACAGCTATAACCTTTGACTTTATACGACTATTAATTCGTCTAATGTTGTTATCTTAGTCGTAATTTTCAAAATTTTAAGAAAAAATAAAAATTTTCCATTCTATTTGTACTGCAAGAAGAATTCGTATAATTTTCTTGAAAAAGAAAAAGAAAAAAAAGTCGAGAGGTAATTGTATATTTTTCTTAGATATAGCATAATATCTTGTGTACGTGATTTTACGCGAGGAAATTCTCAGGAGAGATTGTTAAGCTGCTTTACGGTATAGCGTGTACAAGAAGGTTTGTATTAATCACGCAAGGGAGTTGGAAAATTGTTGCACGGTACTATATCAAAGTGATTATTATTTGACTTTTAAAATGTAAGAAAGGAGTTTTGAGAAAAAAGAAAGAAATTTCCAAGAGTTTTTTTTTCTAGAGTAATTTAATATTGATGTTACGCTTGTACGGAATTCAAATTTTCTTTAACTAAAGTAGGTAAGACTTTTTTAAATTACAGAAAAAAATATTCAAATTTGGAACGTGTGTTAAAAAAAATGAAAATTTTCTTTATTTTATATAAATATGTTAGCTAAGTATCTTCTTAATAAAAGCAAAATCATACTTTTTAACATTAAATGATTACTTTTTATGATTATTTAAAAGAAGCTAATTTTAATACCGATATTATAGTTTTCAAAACTTTTCATTATTTATCCAAAAATTTTTAATATAATCCTTCCATTTTCATTAATAAAGAGGCTAGTATAGAGATATTTTTGAAAATTTTAAAATAAAGATTAAAAGTTTAGAAAACTGCAATGTCGGTAACTATGTATAAATCATATACATTTATTATTTTACATCCCCTTAATAGTTTTTCTTTCTTCTTATTAATCCTATGAATTGATAATTTTTAGTTGATTAATATGCTAAAAGCGATAATCTAAAAGGCTTCAATTTAACCGAAATATACTTACTTATCTTATGCACATAGCAGAAGATATGAGTTGAAAGTATCATAGTTTAGTACAAGCTAAAGCTTGAGAAAGTCTAATCGTAATTAAAGAGAGACATGTCATACACTTGAAAGAAAGGATAAGAGACTAAAGACAGAGAAAGAGAAAGAGAAATTTGAAGAAGAGAAGATAGGGTTACCGTTGGATTTCTATGTAAATGTTAGTCTTTCTCTTTCTCTCTTTTCTCTAACACGAGAAAGCAGTTATATATGCATGTATCTATAGAACGAAAGAGCGAGAGTAAGTTTAGTCGAGAGAGTCGTGGTCGACAAAATTTCTCTAATTTTCCGAGTTGTTGCAGATCGTCTACTACATTAGAAGTCAGATAGAAAAGCATTAAAGCTGCACTAGGATTTTTGGGGGAAAAAGGTTACAGGTACAGAATTAGCTTTTACTGAATATCAAGGGAATTCACGTATAATATGATTTTGACTTCAGTTGAAGGATATATTTTTAATCCTGAGTTTACCAGTTGGCTTTCAGTTAATTTTATGGAAAAATTTTAACTTTTAGTTTTGTTATAACGCTTTACGTACGATATATAAGTGCTTTTATTTTTTTAAATTTCATTTTATCATAATTTGTTTTAAATATAAATTAAATGGAAAAATTTTGCTTTACGTTTTCTAAGCATTTGAAATATTATTATTTTCTTTATTTAAGTATTTTAGTTTTCATCAAAGAATATTGATATTATGAATTTAAATTTCCATTAAGAATGTTAAATTAGGTTTGTTTAAGAAATAACTCCCTGGAATTTCTAATGAAAAATTTAATTGTAGATCAAAGGAGATCAATAGCTACGGTAAGCTTATATCTAAACTTTTTTATCATTACGGGCACACTTTTGTTCTCATAATATAAAATAGAATTAATAAATTCGATTTTCACCGATAAAAAATAAGGCAAAGTTTGTTTAGTTTTAAAATTTAAGCTCACAACACTGGAGCAATAATTGTCTCGAGCAATTGATACACCAAACCTTAATAACTTGAACTAATTGTACATGAAAATTTAAAAATTATTTGTATTTTTCTGACACATTAAAGATATTTGCTATTTAGTTTATATCAAGTGGTAAATATTTGATTCATATATTGACACGAACGAAGTAAACGTGAGTGAACTGTAAATAATAGTTTTAGTGACACTATGGATTTCATTAAAAAAGGATTCAATTACGTATGATACACCTGTGGTATTAGCATTTACTTTTTGTCAAATATTATAATAAAATATATATTATAAAGTACCAATTCATGAAATCAAATAAATGAATATTACAATTAACTGATTTTACAGACTTTGACAAAAGTGGAACTCGCTGATTCTTTTTTTCGAGATGATAAAAAATTTAAATAAAATAATTTAATTTTAATTTTTTTTAATATGATAAAAAAATTTTGATGGAATTGAAATTTGAAATATCATTTTTCCTGTTTTCTATTTTGGCTTTGTTTATATAGTAACGCTTAATGAAATTGGGAAGCTGCATCAATAGGTATCAACAAAAATACAAGATCTCTATTATTGTAATTGTTACTTTTAGTAATTAACAGAAAATAAAAATATATTATTTATAAAATTCATTTTTCGTATGATAAATTATTTTAGTAAACAGATGTACAAATGGATAACATCAGGATAAAACTACTAGAAAAAGTTGTATTATCAAAAAACAGCACAAAAAATTCTTATAATCCTTTATAAAAAATATAATACTAAACGGTACGGATCTATATCGAGATTGATTGTCTCAAAAGCTTCGACGTTTTTTTCTTTAAATAATTAGCAATTCGAGCTATGATAATAAACCAATTTATTTTGATTAAAACACTTTTAAAATTTTATGAATCATTCTCGTTTATAAAATTAAATTTTATGAATCATTTACTTTTTTTTTTTTTAACAAATTTTTATTTTATCATAATACATTTTTTGAATACTCTTTTAATAATAATTAATATATTTTTTAATAATTTTCTACATTATTAATTACCTCTACAAAAAATTTATTTGTGATGAAGATGTAAATTATACCAGTTATAATAATTCAATCATCTACTGAATCATATCTATCTACTGAAAACGATTATATGATTCTTTAATTTTTTTAATTTTTAACATCACTGTATTTATGTTATCATTGCAATGTTAATTAGCGACGAAGATCGTTAGTGTGTTTGTGAACAAAGCACATGTTAACTTACAGCGGTGCTTTTACCTATCGGCTAAGAAGAGAATCAAACTCGGGCCCTGCGGTTACCAATCCATCCCTCTTCCGAGTGAGCCACTGACGACTTCTTAAATGTAAGACTTTACACATCAAACTTATCATAATTTTATTTTTTTTTTTATTATTATTATAAAGAGATGATGGGCGGATGTTTGAAGTAGGAAGTTGTGTCAGAGATAGAGATTATTCGCCTTCTAATTGGTCGAATCCTACATAGAAAGAAATTTGGCAATAGAAGATTTCAATGGTGATTGAAGTACCGAATAAACATTCATTGAATAATACATTACTATTTCCAACTTTGTTAATGAGATAGTTGGTAATATAACATTTCAACGATCCTTGAATTACAGGATTCAATGCACTTGACATCTGGGATGTCAAGTTTTGTGGTTCTTTTTCTTTTTCTTGACGTGTAGGATTTCAAGCATAACATACGGTATTTCAAAGTTTCTTGAAATGTTATATTATAATTTTGAGAAAAATGCTTTACAAAATTTGTAAAATATTATTTCAATTAATTTTGAAATCGTATATGATCAGAAAATGTTAATCATCCATTGTCAAATTACTTTCTGTGTAAAGGCGTTTTAAGAGACGTCCAAATAGATACCTATCCTTACTCCTGCATCACGTTCCGATGAGACCGCATTGGCTGATTCTGATAAAACTTCAGTGATTCTATTAAATATAGCCAATGCGGTTTCACCAGAACGTGGAGTCGGGATGGGTATCCATCTGAATGCTCACTAAAATTATAAATAATTGAGCTACATTTAAATTCTTATGTATGATAAATTGTTCGAAATTAGTTGTTAATTAATTACTATAAATGTTATTATTATTGAAGTGAAGATGGAAATAAATGCATCCAACCAAAATATTCTTTGACTGCTATTTGACTGTCATTTGAATGAACCATTGGAATCTCGATCGTACAATAAAATTATATAGGAGAAATTGGGACAAAAAGGTACAGCGGGGTAAAATGGGATAGCCGAATTTACAATTTCATTAAAAATATCTTTATTATTATTTTGCATATGATTGGTATAGCCTTGTGTTGATTTTTTTGGAGGTTGAAAACTTTTTAATTATTAAGAGGTCGTTGGTAGAAATCATAACAAGTGTAATCTTTCCCTAAGCAACATATATTCAAAAAGTACATAAATTTATAAATTTATACTATAATTAATAGTTTTACATACTTCTGTTGTTTAATTTTACTTGTTATTAGAAAAAATTCAGAATTACTTTTTTCTAAACCTTAGGACAAAACGGAATACTGTATAAATTTCATGTTTTTTTTTAAATGTAATAATCAAATCTGCGGCCACTAAATAATTTCTAAATAAAAACTTTAAATTTAAAAAGCTTTCTGATCTGTATAACATACTAAGGTTAACCCTAACAGGCATAGTAGAAGAGACTGAAAAATTTGATCTTTCACTAGATAGAAAAAATAAAAAATATGTAAAATCTATCAACTTATGTAATTAAAAGATGAATTTAGAATTGTTAATAAAAGTTTGTTTGCTAAACGATATTTTAACATTATTTTATTCTATTTGGAGCGTGAAAAACTGCTCAAAGTTCATTTTCAAAAGAGTATTCCGTTTTAACTCAACTTCTTTTTCACGGGGTAGATAGGATACCTTCCGTAAATTTTTAATAATATTTTGTGTAAACTTTTTTTTTACCAGCTCGCTTAATTTTTAGTTTCTTTTTTTGGTCGCGATGTTTATTCTTGAAATCACTAAACAAAGCTGACCTATTTAAATCATCAAGATATTTTTTCATTTTATAAATTCCTTGATTATGTTTTTGAATAAGTTCTTCATAAATCAATTCATCTTTTATTTCCACTGTTTCTTCTTTAAAATGAACTTCTGGTTTTTTTGAACTTAAATCATCCTTACTTTGAACACAATAAGTATCGACTTGTTGTGCCGCTTCCAAAAGTTCTGAGAACGATTCTTGGGTTTGTTTTTTAACATTTTTTTCATTGACATTTTTAATAGCTGTACAATTTGATGCTTTAGCATCATTTATAAGTGCACTTAAGCATTGTCTATATCCTTCTTCAAAATCTTCGTTGCTGGTTGTATAACTGTTTACTGATAATGCCATTTTACTAGTTGAAAAAATCTAAAATCTTACTTTCCAAGAGTATTCTATACCAAGCAAGTGTTCAGAGGGAAGTCTCTTTCGAACTGATGTATGGTTATGTATTTGCTTTGGTTCTTATATACGTACGTATTCAAATTTTATTTAATCCATTAGTCAGATATTATATCGAACTAATCCTTAAATTTCAGGTAAAAAAAGTGTCATTTCATTTTGGGTTAATCCATATAGCATGGAAGCTTCCCGGAAGCTTTCATGCTATGTGGGATATTAGTGTGGAAGCTTCCTGGAAGCTTCCGTGCTATGTGGGAAATGAATAAATAAATTAAATATATAAATTAAGAAATGAAATAAAACCTTTCTACAACCAAAAATAAAATCAGACCTTCTTCCCCGCGATCGTCGAGATGTGATTTTTATAAAATCTATAAAAAAAATGTTAATAATTAACGATACGATAATACTTAATTGTTAGAAAGAAATTACAATATATGTGATACGAAAATGATAAATACAGAGATTCGAAAAATGAATTAAATTAAACATCAAAAGGAAAGCGTATTGCTTGACCACACAGTGTTTAGATTTTTACCCGGCGGAGTATCTCTTTTTATTTTTGTTATTGAAACAATCTCGTTACATTACTGTTATACTTATAATATATTCCAAAACATATTTTGATGAAAACAATGACTTGTAAATTTGACTAAATGTCTTTGGAAAGACGTATTATAAGTTTTTGAAATAGCCGAATTCAATATCTTTTTTACGTCAGACTTAATTTCTTGGAAGCGCATATGTTTTCATTGTGAATGATAATAATTTTATAATATAATTTCTGAAGGTAGAAAATTAATTTTTCTGACGGAAATTTGAGGATTAGTCCGATGTAATAACTCATTTAATGGATTAAATAAAATTTGAATAAGTACGTATATAAGAAACAAACATAATACCGTTGTACTAATTTCTGAAGGTAGAAAATTAATTTTTATACCTGAAATTTAAGAATTAGTCCGATATAATATCTGATTAAATGGATTAAGTAAAATTTTAATATTTATGTATATAACAAACCAAATACCGTTATAATTATTTCTGAATGTAGAAAATTAATTTTTCTACCTTAAACTTAAGGATTAGTCTGATAGAATATCTGATTAATGGATTAAATAAAATTTGAATACGTACGTATATAAGAAACAAAGCAAATACATGACCATACATCAGTTTGAAAGAGACTTCACTCTGAACACTTGCTTGGTATAGAATACTCTTGGAAAGTAAGATTTTAGATTTTTTCGACGAGTAAAATGGCATCATCAGTAAACAGTTATACAAACAGCATCGAAGATTTTGAAGAAGCATATAGACAATGCTTAAGTGCACTTATAAATGATGCTAAAGCATTAAATTGTACAGCTATTAAAAATGTCAATGAAAAAAATGTTAAAAAACAAACCCAAGAATCGTTCTCAGAACTTTTGGAAGCGGCACAACAAGTCGATACTTATTGTGTTCAAAGTAAGGATGATTTAAGTTCAAAAAAAACAGAAGTTCATTTTAAAGAAGAAACAGTGGAAGTAAAAGATGAATTGATTTATGAAGAACTTATTCAAAAACATAATCAAGGAATTTATAAAATGAAAAAATATCTTGATGATTTAAATAGGTCAGCTTTGTTTAGTGATTTCAAGAATAAACATCGCGACCAAAAAAAGAAACTAAAAATTAAGCGAGCTGGTAAAAAAAAAGTTTACACAAAATATTATTAAAAATTTACGGAAGGTATCCTATCTACCCCGTGAAAAAGAAGTTGAGTTAAAACGGAATACTCTTTTGAAAATGAACTTTGAGCAGTTTTTCACACTTTAAATATAATAAAAAGATATTAAAATGTTTTTTGATAATATAACTTTTTCTCATAATTTTATCCTAGTTTTATCCGTTTGTACATCTGTTTACTACAATAATTTATTATACGAAAAATGATTTTTATAAATAATATTTATTAAATATTAAATTCGTTGTGTTGTCTTAAAATTTTTAATAGGAAATGGATTATTCAATATTGACATGTAATGGTTAAGAGGAAGTTAAGTTATTTCTTCATTTACACACTTAATGTTAAAGTTTTTATTTATAAAATGCGTATTTTATAATAAATTTTTTCTAAATTAATTATTTGTTGAATTTTTTTCAAACGATTGTATTCCATCAAAAAATTTTGTTTTTGATTTTACATTTTATTTTATTACTTTTATTTATTATAATTTTTGTTTAATATCAATCATTGCAAATACTTTTAATTTCAGTTTTTTTAACAAATTTTTTATCAGTATTAAATATTTATAAAAATAATACCGTGAAACGGGGTAAAGTGGGCAGTATGGGATAAAGCGAGAATTTTTTCATATATGATTTTCGAATTTTTTATGTACTGTTATGTATGTATAATAATAATTTTCTGAACTTCTTTTAATAATTTACAAAATAATTTACACTGCCCCCTTTACCCCTTTTTACGGTTTATAAATAAAATTTAATAATATTTTAAAATATAAATAAAGAAAATTATTCTCTTGAAATATTTTATGCAGTTTGGTTATAGTTGAAGAAATTATAGCTTGAATCTGTGGAAATTAAGCGCCGATGTATTGGCGGTGGTTTTTTTTTCTTAGCATCTGTGCCCCATGGCATGATTAAACTTTTGAATTTCATAATGAGAATAATTGAAATGATTGTGCTAGAGTTTAAGTATAATTATCGCATCGGGTTATGAATTTATCTTTGGAAAGACAGGAAGAAGTTAAAGTTTACTTTTGAATGCTCTAATTCTTAGATTTTGTGTGATTGTTATATTTTAAATTTTATTAGTGTACGCGTTGAGCGTTTAATTTTAGGATTCCGTAAGCCAAAGTTTTAATTTGAACTCGAAATTAATAATATATTATTTCATGATTTTATACTGAATTATAGATAGTTATTAAAATCTATTTATATTTATGAAAAATTATTGAACAAAAAAGATTTTTTATTAAATATTATCTAATTAATTTTTATAATTTTGCAATATAAATTTAAACCATAATGTGTTGACGACGGTTTTAAAAATTTAAATCTAAGATAACACTGTTTCGATTAACGCCATGAATAAATTTCAAGCGCTGAAAACGTTGAATAGTAGTCCTTTTCTTGAAAAGGGATCTTAAATGAAGTTTAAAAAAAAAAAAGTAAAGGAGAGAGGAAAAAAGGGAATAACGAGAAATAAAGTGAAAACGTAAAAGAAAGTGAAGACGAAAGAAAGAAAAATGTAGAGGCGTTTGGTTGGCAGTAAAATTGAAACATAAATTTACAAGACTAATACGTCTGCCAGTCGCTAACAGAAGTAGCCTCGATGGTGTATATAACCAATGTCTCAGTGACTACTTTTTTATTTTTTCTTTTAAACTCTTAGATCTTTATTTGCTCAAGCTTATTTCGTTTTAGGACAATGAAAAATCGTTAAATTGGGTCCTTAATTTAGGTACTGGACGTTGTAAAATGTATACGCTAAAAAATCGTAGGAATTTGTAAGAACGCAAGCTGAGTCATTTTAAGAAAACTTTCTGCAAAAAGCATAAGAGAGTTAATCCTATATGTGATGGCGCCACTTTATTCTTCAGACTTTAAAAGTAAGGAAATTTAGTTGAGGATATCTATATCGATACATGTGGGTAATTATAGTTATTGAATACAAAGTGGATTAAACGAGCTAGCCGATTTGCGCTGTTCATTACAGGGAAAAAACTCTTTTTTTCTACACCTGTCCCGAAACTACTACTTTTTTACATAGCGCCAAAAAAAAAAAGTTGTATTTTCGGCCCGGTGTTGAAAAAAATCGCATTTTCGCCATGGGAAAAAAAAAGAATGCCTTAAATCGTATGTTTGCCCCCCTCGCCTTCGGCTCGGGTGACAATTTACATACGATTTTGGACATTCTTTACTTTTTTTCCCTAGGGGAAAAATATACTATAGCTGTGAAGAAAACTGTTTTTGTAAAAACAACTTTGTATCCATATGAAACTTATTTGTATCTACATTTGATTTTACAAATTCTTAAAATGTATTACTAATCATATAATAACATGTGATGATGATTATATTTTGATAATTTATACGTTTGTAATGTAAATTATAAAAACAGATTGTATTACTTTTTATATTGGCATAAAAATATGTTACATATAAAACTAATAAATTTTCTTTTTTTTTAAATATAGAAATACGATATTTTTTAATAAAATATCCCAATGAAAATAAAATTGAAATATGTACCATTTCACAAATGATATTTCCAATAGAATAAAAGTTAAAATTCATCCGATTAAACATTGTTTTCATCAATTTCTTTCTAACTGAATAAATGACCGTCTTATTTAACTACTAGCATAAGGTATTCCAATAAAGGATTGAAAACGAACTTTAAAAAGGTAAAGGCATTTAAAGTCATTTGTAAAAATAAAGAAAATAGAAAAAAAAAATTAACTGATGCAGTATTATACGTTTACACATTGCTAATGAACTTACAAAAGTACGGGTAAGGGACGTTAAAAGTAATTAAAAGCTTCTCCCTCTCCTTCGTTTACGAATGTAAGTTTTCACGCTTCGTATACCGATTAAAAACGTATAGCTGGAGTTTTTGATAGAAACGAGGTATTCAGCTGTGACTAAAATTCTGAGCTCACGTTTTCTCCAGAAATTTAAAAAAAAAAAAAGAATTTTCGCTTTAGTACTATTAAGTACAAGTTCTTTTTTTCCTTTTGTTTTATTTGTCGGAATATCAAACTTTTCTTCGGGTTGAACGTACTTAATATATTTTAAAATTTAGGTCAGTTTGAGCTTATTACTTACATTTAGAGTATCGAGAGAACCGATAATGCATTCAATATTGCAAAATTAATGGAATTGAATTAAGAAAGTTAACACATTTTCCAAACTATCTTTTAATGTATTCCATTTGTGCCATATCAATGGTTTTCGCGTAATTAAGTAAGGATATTTTTTTATCGAAAACTTTCTTTAATTTAATGGCTAAAGTTATTTTTCAGAAAGTTATTACATTTATTTTAACTTTAGGTAAATTTGATTTAATATTCGAAGCATCATATTTTCTTTATTAATTTATTATAAAAAAAAATATTTTCTTTACTGGATAAAACTTATTAGTTTATCATTGATTATCGATATTTCGTTGGAAACTATAAGGAAAATATCAACTTTATTTAATATGCTTTTATAGATTAAGTAACGGAAACCGTGTTCTTTGGGGTCTATCCTAATAAGCTTTATTTTTGAGGTATTCGTTTGATATTCATAATCAATATTTTAAGTGTATAGTTAATTATATTTTTAGAAAGTAATTATAATTTTACAGGATAAAAAACTAAAAACTCCTAAAAATAAATAGCAATGGTCATCATAAATGTCAAAAAGTTTTCATCAATATTTTTAAAACTCTCAATCGTATTCAACGTTTTTAAATAATTCTAAACGGCTGGTTTAACGGGCCAACAAACAAAACATTAAAGTTTAAATATCAGTTAGAGACAATGATTTGATTGTTAGTTTGCTCAATAAAACGTCAAAGTTTGAATATCAATTTATTAAAGACTATGTTTTGGTGGAAAAATAACTGACGAAATATTGTATTTAATAAAATGAAATTTAAACTTTAATGTTTCATTTATTTTTATTTTTATAACTACCGAAACGTTGCGTTTGATAAATTATTGTTTAAATTTTAACCTTTGATTTATTGACTCGTTAAATCAAACGTTTAGAACCATTAAAATAATTTTTACTATCTGCTTATTTTTACATGTGTACAGAACATCAAGAACAATGTTTATTTGGGTATAGGTGCGTATATTTTATCGTATACACGCATACTTTAGATGCATAAAATTTATAACTGTAGATATATATTTCAAAATTAAAGTTATCATTAGTGTAAACTCTGAGAAGAGCAGGCCGGATTCGCTGTCCTTGTCTAATTGGCATTTTTGTTATTTACTCAAGTATTAATCGGTGTATCTGCAAATTGAAGGTTATGCGCAATAGATATTATTATTACAAATATTTATGCACAAGAAAAAAAAAATCTATCGCTTTGTTTTTGAGAAAAGTAAGGAACGCGAAAATATTATAAACATAATCTTTTACTTCGGCGTTCCTTACTTTTCTCAAAAACAAATCGGTAGATTTTTTTCTTCTTGTGCATAGATATTCATAATAATAATATCTATTGCGATCAACCATTATTTTGAAGATACACCGATTATTACTTGAGTAAATAACAAACAACTCAATTGTTACTCGGTCGGTATCAGGTTCTACTCCGGCCTGCCTATAACTTTTTAGCATTTTTATTAATAATAATTGATTTTTTATAAAAATATTTATTTCATAATCATTTAAATAAGAGCTTTACATATTAATTTCATTAATATTCAAATAGATTTCAGCTCTAAACTTATTCAAATTGGAAATTGTTAAAAATCATATTGAAACGAACAACTTTAGCTTTATTAATCATATAATTAATTACATTCTATCACTTTTCTTTTTCATTTTATTCCACTTACTCATTAATCTTGATTCTCGCTCAGTCAAGGTCATTTAAAGTAAATCTTTTGATCAAATGATAATTACTATTTCATAAAGATAGATTCTTATGAATTTTCTAATCAGATTTATTAGTTAGACTTAAAATTGACTCACCTTGTAATGAGTGGAATCCCCAACGACACATTCGCTGAATACTAATAATAGTAGTAGCAAGGTCATACTTGAGGCAAACCTCTTGTGTGGTGCTAACATCTGTAAGCAAAATTTTATAAAGATTAAAATTTTAATCATATATGGGTGATTCTATTTGAACGGGTCAAATTCAAATTTTGAAATGATAGAAAATAAAGGTGTTCATTTTAAAAATTATACTCAGGTTTTTTTATGGTTATATCTAATAGAACAATATCCCAAAGTAGCCAAGCTGTCCATAGGTTATTCCTAGAAAAACTGATGGATGAAAAATATACTGATACAGAGGAATTACTTTTATTCCAGGGGAATCACTTTTTTATTACCATCATTTGATATATTATTTTCTAATAATATTTATGTCGAACAAAGATTCTAAACTATCTGAAATACTTTAGAATTAGCTATTACCATAAATTTTTAAAAATAAAAAACGACGAGTTACAGCAAAAATATGTATTTTTAAACATTATTAGAAGAAAGTTAAAGAACAAATATATCCATACTTGAGAAAGTTTGCTTTTTCAAAATATATAATAACATTATTTTTGTGTTTGGGAGTGCTGTTAAGTGTACTTGATGATAAAGGATTAGTAGGAAGTTCGCCACGTCCACGTGTAGAAACCATTTTATTACCAATACAATCTAAAATAATATATTATCAATTTATAGATTTTCCAATTCAGATTTTTTAAAGACTTTCATTTCAATTCAAATAATTATATACTTATTTTGATATCAACGACAAACTCTCCATCAACGCTGATGACAAGCTGATATTTTTATTTTCTGAATACTACGATGTAACCTTTAATTTCGCTTTATTTATTTGTAGTATATACGTAGTATATAGTGTAGTATGTAAATATGACTACAGTGGTTGTTTACAAAAAGATTTAAGAATATGCTTACTCGGAAATTCTCCACAAATATATATATATATATATATATATTCAATTTTGAATATTTAAAAATTATAAGCAGTATAATATGTATTAAATTTCAAGTGTACAAATAATTTAACACTTTATAGTATGAAATTCATGAATAAAATTGTTGACTTCATTATTTAATTAGAATTTTGTGAGTACATCTCAAAAAAGGCAGGGGAATTATATGCCAGGGGAGATTACCCGATAATTTGAATAAAATTTTTACCGAGTTAACGGTCTACAACATTCACTGCTATACAAACTTTTTTAGTTGTACATTACTACTTTTTTAAACGTCTATTACGTATTTGAATATGCGCTTATATCATCTGTGACAAATAAATGTTTAGAGCCAGGGGAATTATCGTAGAAAAGGTAACTTAGCTTTCATAAGTGAAATGATGTTTACACGTAAACAAAAATGTATTCTATGATCAATAAAGCAATTTTTTAACGAAATAAACATATAATAACAATATTTCCATGTGATAGGAATAGCTTATATTTTCATAAGATTCAAATATAACATTTTTGAAGCTATGCTTCTTACGCGACGTTACGGCAGGGGCACTAAATGTGTAAAAATCGACAGTCCCAAATGTCACCCAGCGTGAATGTACGAATATGGCACAGGGTGCCATAATTGCTATCAACATACAAACACTTACATTCTTTTTTCTCTTTCTTTTTTTCCCTCTCTCCCATTCTGCTTAAGGTGGTTCATGCGGTAAGAGAGAGAAAGCTAGCTGTGAGAGAAAGAGATAGCGCTCATATGATCCAGTTGCGCATGCGCAGCAACGTAAATGTGAACGAAACATGCATCGTTTATCTAATAATTACATTTTCAAAATACTTTATCTCTTTAATAAAACGATGAATTGACGTGAATGTTGTTGGAAAATTTTTATTATTAGTTCCTTTATATATGTTTAAATTTTCAACTACAATTTGAATGTAGTTTATGAGATATTGTGATTAACAGCTACGAAATGTAAAAATTCCAATATATATAGATATACTTTCAATGTAATTTGTAAAACTTTGAACATCGATTAATCAAAAACGAAACGATGAAATGTTCTGAAATTTTAATATGATATTCACATTACCTTCATTAAACTATACCTACAATTTCAAGAATATCTTGAAAAAACACGTTAGTCGCATGAACCACCTTAAGAATATGCATGTATATACACAAGTGGATGTGTGCGTTGAATGTACTACAATTGATGCTTGTAGTATATATATATATATATATATATATATATATATATATATATATATATATACAGTAAAATTTTGAGGAAAGTATCTATATATAATAGAACGTTATAGGTAAATACAAAGCGGGTACTGTTTCTTTTTTCTAAATGTATTCATGTTAACGAGATTTCCCTGTGCCTTCTCACTTGCACCTACTGATTTTGTATAAGTACTTTCCTCGTAATCTTACTGTATACATTACTTGCTCAGTTAAAAAAATATAATTCTAATAAAAAAAATATTTATTGTCCCTAGTCTCTTTACATATCTTTATTTCTTAAATAGTTATGAGTAATTGAAGAAAGTTAAAAAATTCCACGAATTTAAAAACTATTTAATACGGTAAAAAAAATAGAAAAAAATGACTGAAAAAAATTTTATAACACAAAACAAAATTGGTATTTTATCTTTAATTTAATTTCTTTTTCAATTTTTTATTTTATGTTTCTATTTTATAAATTATTTTTCACGAAAATTTTCCAGAAATTTTGATACTGGACATTTTTGTAAATTTTATTTGAGAAACTAGAAAGTTTTACTGCTTCGTTTTTTTATATCAATGAACCTTTATAAGTTACGCATAAACATTTCTTTCTTAATTTTTTAATAATTGTTATTAATAAACTATATTATTAATATATTTTTAAATACATAATACATTGAATCAAAAATAACAAGTTTTCGTTAAAAAATTAATTATAATTTTTGCAAATGTCACACTTCCTAGTTTCTATATATACACTGGAAGCATAGCTTCTGTCGGCCAGTCCCCACGACTGCCACTCCTGTTTTTATTATTATTGCTTTTTATCTATGAAAAAATATACATTTTTTTTATAGTAACAGAGGGTCAAAGAAAATATTTTTTTTTCAACTATTCTGCTGAAGTGTATGTACGGATGGAAAAAAATATTTTTTGATCTTTCAGAAGTATTAATTCATCTATCCTGTATCTCTACAACGTTTAAAAAAAATTTTATATATGATTACAGACAGGGGAGATTACTTTTTATACTTTCTAAGGGTCCCTACAAAAGCTACATTGAAATTAGCGATTAAAAAGTCAACGGATCATAAAGTTACAAGCTGAAAATATATGAAAAATTTGTGGTTAATAATATTTGAACCTTATGTTGATAGTTTATTAAACGATTACATGTGATTACCCGTTAGAATAGAATCACCCATATAATTAAATACAAATTTTTGTTTTTTTTTGTAAAATTTTTTAAGTGTATTGAGATTTTTTTAAGATAATTAACTAAAGTTTAGCTTAATTTTTAATTTATTATTTTTCATTTGATGAAGTAACTACTAATTTGAAAAACTATTGGAATTTAGTTTTTAATGATATAACATTAACAATAAATAGTAACGCAGAAAAATTTTTTAAAAGTACTATTTACATGATAATGTGCAATACGATAATATCGTGCACCTTAATGTTAGATTATGTTGAAAAAGTTCACATCCTTTAGTTAACGTGATTTTAATTTAATCAACTAATTTCCTTATAACTAAATTTAATCAGAACGGAATAACCGGAGTTAACTAATTACATTTTGATAAATTAAAAAGCTTTACTTTTCAGTTTGTCTATCATTTTCTTAGAGGCGAATGAAATATATATTTTGTACTTCAAATATTTGATTATATGATAGATTAGAAATACCAGAATATCTAAAATAGAAGATATTAATATCAAAAACACTAAATATTATTAAAAAATTAAGTTATTATGGTAAATTATTTATAGTAACCAAAACTAAATTAAATCCTAAATTCTTACTAATACATAGTAAGAAATTTATTAGCGAGCAAAAGTTCGAGACTCGAGAAAATTTTCAATGCAAAAGCACTTAACAAAATTACACCATCGTAGATTTAAACTGCCAAAGCTTATTATTAATTAAACACATTTCAAATTCGAAGACGTATCTTTCAAATTACAAGCATAAAACCGAAATTCATCTTATGTATCAATTCCTTTGATTCATCCTTTAAAATTCACATATTAAATTTTATTTTATTTCATCATGCTAAAATAATCATAAAATAAAATAAAATAAAAAAACAGGTGGAGATATCTGTACGCAAGTTCACGTGGTAAAATCAAATATCAATTAACAATTCTTGGGAGTATGTGGTTTGAAAATTTAAATATTCAAACGAGCGCGTTACACGCAGTTGAAGGGAAATATTTCGTATTTCAGTGGTACGGTACGCAGAGAGAGAAATGTATTTTACTTAAACTTAAACTCTTCCTTGCATATATGACATAGAATGTAAAATCAGTCTGTAGGTAAGTAGTTGTGTTGAAAAGAGCTCTACGTGCATATGCGTCGGCAGCTACGCGGTATAGTTTCTATATCCTACTTGCTACTAAATTTGAAATTCCACATTAACATTCTCTAAGTTACGAATTACGGAAGAATATATATACACACACACACATATATAGCCGAGGTTAACTTAAGCTTGTACAAGTTTTCACTAAAGTAATTCGATAATATAACGTTTGTGGATAGATAGTTATATAATTGTTTTCTGAATAATAATTACATGATTTTGATATTTACAAGTGATGTAAGTAAATAAAAAGAACTTTTTGTATACAAAACTTAATACAAATATATATTTTGTACATTTTTAATTTCAAAATTTACGATCTATTATGTTTATGAACATGCTCAACTCTGTTAATTAAAATAATTTTACTCTAATCTTAAGTTGAATTATCATTTTTATTTAACAAATTTAATAATAAAATCAATAAAGGAAATAATAAAAATATCAACAAATGAGACATTAGCTAATTTTCGAGAATGCGAAGATCAGATTTTGATTATCTCGTAATACGATTTTATAATCAAAATGTTTCAAATATTATTACGACACTTAATTTTTGAGAGATTCATCTATTATTATTGGATTTGTGAATATAAAGTACAATTATATAAACAAAAAGGTAAGCAAATATCTGAAAAACTGAAACCCAATTAAATAAATTCTGAAAGAGGAACTCCATTATTTGAACTATAAAAACATCTTCTATACGCTAATTGAAGTCCGAGTTCTAGAGGTTTACGATCTAGCTTATCAGTAAACATTCAACATATCGCGAATCAACAAATTTCTAAACTTTACTTTTAAAAAACATCATTTCTCCCAAATAACATCCTAACCACGCATCATCTAAAATATACAAAATAATTGGCTTCCTCTTGCGAAATTTCAGTTCGTACAACCCAGAAGCTTGCATAGGTAGTTTTGCATATCTCCTAATTCGCATAATCGAGTACTTTCGATTCACTTTTCTCACTTTTTCTCTTCCTACTGTAAGCTGCAGTAGTGTACGGCAGCCTCTTTGCTTAACGTTGAATTAATTCAATGTGCTATATCTATTGATGCAGCAAAAGCGCGTTAATTGCACGCTTATACGTATGTATAAGCTTAGCTTATATAAGTGAGAGTATGAGGAGTATTCTCGCATCGATAATATCGTATAAGCACACGTATGATGCTTTATTCACGAATTCTCCAAGTTCGCTAATTCAGTTAGGATCGAGGATAACAATGTGTTGTTTTAGAAGAGTTTTTTTTTCGTTTTTTCTTGAAAACATATGAATGTAATGTATACATGATGATTGCAGATGTTATGGAATAATTAAGGTTTATTTTTGGGTTCATTATAAACGTAATTATTAGATTCAATACATCATATATTATAGTTTTTAATTGTTGATTCTTCAATGATTAGTTAATTAAATTCTTGAAATATTAACATTAAAAAAAACTTTTATATTGAAACTGATTAAGAATAAAAAGGAATACTTGATGATGATCAAGACTTTAGTCTTGTGGTCATAACAAGATCAAAGGATAAAATTTTTTCTTTCAGATGGAGACTTATATTTTTTTATACTTTAAAAAAATTATTTGACCTTGATGAGTGACCTTAAAGTTAAAGTCATGGTCACACCTTTTAAATACTGAAATTTTTAGAATTTAATAAAATGTTATAATATGTATAACTAATAATTATTATAATTTTTATAAAAAAAATTTATGAAAATATTCATTAACTCTGTACAGCATAATTTAGAAACAAATTATTTCCTTAATTATTATTGTAAATATCTAGATAGTATTGCAAAAATAAAATACCAATGATGAAAAAAGAAAAAATTCTTTTTCACGAGCATTGTCAAAACGGTCATACAAATTGTCTACTTCATAACAAATGAAACAAGATATTGGAATTCTTTCCCTCTGGCATAATTGTTCAGGGGGCCAACATTAGAAAAGAAAATTGCAGAGGTCTACATCCATATGAATTAAGATGAAGCTGTATAAGAAAAAATTAAACGCTCGAAGAAAAAGAGGGAGACATTGGAATTAAAAGACATGGGCAAGGGGAGTGACCATCAGAAATCCAATTGGCAAAAAGGAGACTATGAAAAATGTCGTCGGAAAATAAGAAATATATGTATCTCTATATGTGTATGTGCTTGTGTGCATATGTGCGTACATGTATATACAAACCTCAAGATATTCTTTTTTTTTTTTTTATAGCATGCCAAGGAAGCAAAAAAAAGGAGATAAAAATTGATAGACAAAGGTTCTGTGCTAATCAACTCAGCAGATGAATTTGCGGTTATGCGTAATATTAATTTTGTGTGACATAGTTCCTTTGAGGATTCATTGAGTAATATTGCCTACGTGAGTTTACCTTCAAAGCGCATATATGCTTTCTCTACTTCTATCTTTCTTACTTTTATTAAGATTACTGTTTTAATGTAGATTCATATATTAGGTTGAAGAATTTCTCTTTCATGTTAAATTATTTAGTTAATTCAGTAAGTATATTAAACAAATTATAGGGTTTTATTAATTTATAATAATTAACTTATTTTTCATCAGCAAATATTATACATTTTGGGAATTTTACATATTTTTTATTTAATATTATATAAAGGTTTCAATTTATTTGTATTACGTCCGATCAAAATTAGTACTTTTCTACTTAAATTTAAAATAGTTCTTATTTTCTTTTACTGAACATATTGATTACTGAGTTTGCAGTGGTCTTGCAATTTCGTAATAATACCAATTACATAAACTGTGCATTGTTTGTTAAACTTAAATATTACATAATTCTTTGTAAACATTGTAAAAATATTTACGTATGATTATAACGTTGTGCACGTGTTGTACCACGTAAAAGGTAATAATTTTGTAGCACAAAGGCGCTTTAAAGCCAGCAGTTTTTAGTTTTTTTATAACTACTTGACACCTGTTGCAACTCGTTATTTTAGTTAGTCATTAAATGACATGTGCTTGTATAAGATTCTAGTACCATTGAAAAGAATTTTTTGCAAACTACAAAATACTTTTAACGAGGAAAGCTTTTTATGATTTTTATTAATTTAATGGCTGAAAAAGCAAAATTCTATCATATCATGCCACAAACATTATGAGTAATTAAAAAATATTTAGAAAATAAAAATAATTAAAATTGTGTTTTAAATTTTAGTTTCTTGTGTTACTATAGATAAATTTATCTCTACTTAGATTATAGTTTACCTATACATATCATTCAAATTATCAATGGTATTCTTTTAATTATTCATCTAGATAATTAATTATTTTTTTAAATATTCAGTCCATTTCTATAAAAAAATTCTCCAGAAAACTATAAACAAAAACGGTACAAGAAAAACACAATGAAACACAACCCCATAGAAGAAAAAAAAAGTTTTCAAGCTCCTTTCTTGTAATAACGCTCAATAAATTCCCGCAAGAGCAATAGCGTCAGTCATGAAAAAAAAGAAAGAGAAAAACAAAAAAAGAGAGAGAGAGAGGGAGAGAAAAATAAGAAAAGGAAGATAGAACTGCGTGTGCGACTATATGTTACTGAGCGTAAATCACCGATACGTGTAATTTCGTGTAGAATTACACGTTAACTTTTCTATCTCTCTCTCTCTCTTTACTCTAACCTTATACTTTCTAGAAAAGCACTGATGCGCACCATCGCATTATATGCGCGTGTGTATGCGTGTGTGTACGTGAAGGAATGAATTTTGTTTCTCTTATATATAGCATCATCTACACCCCCTCCCCTCTCCCGTTCCCCAAAAAAACTTTCGTAATATTGCGCTTCGGAGAGCGTAAAAGTATAACGCGAGTGCAGTATCTCGTATCTTATATAGATATATGCGTTATTTTTTTTTCTTTTATTTCTGCATATTTTGTAAAGTAAAGTATTTCGTTTATGCATCGACAGCCTGTTGCCAGATTTTTCAAAACTATTTTATATTGCGACGGTTGTCAAGATTTTTTTCTCAAACTTGCTTGCTGGATTTTTTGAATATTTTTGAACGTTGAGAAGATACGAAAGTTAGTTTATTTGAATAGAATCCGAAATGTATACTCGGTGCATTGAAATTTTTCTAGTTTAACGAGTATTATATCAATTTAATTTGAAACGTGAAAGATTTATGGAAGATATATGATTTAAAAAATTTTTGTGCAATAATTATAGTTGCTCGTGTCGGTAACTATATGATTAAATCGTATACCCTATTACACCTTAAAATCATAAAATCTGTGAAAGCAAAAACTTTTATAGAGTATTTACGGTAGAAAAAATGTGCGATACCTCACGCTCAAATTAAAATTAAAATAATTAACCAATTATACGAGTTGAATTTTATAAAAACATTATATTTAAATGTTTAAAGGTTCAGAGATAATTCAGTTTTATTAAAACTATCAGCATAAACAAAATTGGAATTATTACTTTTATCAGTATTTGTAACTTAAATAAATATTTAATGAATGCATTTCTATATATTATAACCATTAATGTATATATATATATTATTATTCATATAATATATAATATGCATAAATATATATATATATATATATATATATATATATATATATATATATATATATATATTATTAAATTCATGTTTATAATCAACTACTAAAATTGGAAATCATTTAGTTTTTGATAAATATAAACAGTTGATTCTAATTTGGAAAAGATTTAAATTAATTAATAATATCCGAAAATCGTTCTCTTATCTAAAACAAATAAAAAACAAAATATTTTATCAGAATTAAAAAAATTTAATCTATGATTGTAACATTTTGCTGCATATGTACATAAACTATACGTCATAACAATAATAAGAACTACGTTAATTAATCAATGAACATAAAATTCACACATAGTTACCACAGAGTCTTTCAGCGCTTAACCAAATAAATCAGAATCACAAAGATAACACTTTAAACTTGGCAACATAAGCAACAAACAAATATATAACAACAATGGAAAATACCATATATACACATAGAGATAAACTACTGTAAATACAAGGACATATCTTCGTAAGTAAGTACAGATAGAGATAGAGATGGTAGGAGAACAGCTTAAAGGAAGTCTTTAGCGTAGCAAACTTCGGTTTACGAAGATTTAACGTTTAGAGTCAGCCTTTATCGTGTTTAATCGTATATAGTCCAGGAATACTTGATGTTGTAACCTGGGCTTTTGTATTTCTCAGAGAATTAAGCTTGACAACTTTACATTCGACATAACGTTTCCTGTCAATGTCTTCCCATTTTAGATTACGCGAAAATTAATTATTGGAAGCTTAATGAGTTTTAAATTTTTGTTTTGTTTTTACTTATTTAATAGGTTTAATTATAAATTTTTTCATTACATTGAAGAATTCATTTCAATTTTATGACAATAAATTTACTTTCATTTTTTAAAAAAATTTAATTAAATAGCTTCAAAATTTTTTAAAAAAAATTCAATATTTTATTTTTTTTTACATTTCCGCAAAGTAAAAAAGGAGAGATGTAATTTCAAAAAAAGCAATCATCTTGAATATACAAAAAATTATTGTAATAAAAAATAAAATTTCTCTTGATAAATATTAAAATTTAATATATATTACAGCCTATCATAATCGAGCAATTCAAAGTACAATAACAAGGCTATAAACACAAAGTATTCGATATGAAGTCAAGTTAAACGTTTAAAATTTTAAAGGAACAGCGATATCGAATATTTATTAGCTTCTCTCAGTTAATTTTGCATAAAGTCGATCCCATGTAAATAAGAAGGAACAAAAAAGACAACAACAAAAATAATAACCTTTTATAAAGATGAGTATCTCATTTATATTTTCGTCAGTTTGTGGGTGAATCGATGCGTGGCTTTACTCTCATTAAAAAAAAAAAGGAATAAAAAGAAGGGCAATAAATACGACGGATGTATATTGCCGTTAGGCAATAATTTGCTCTGAAATATTGGCTTTTTCACGTTTTACAAAGCTATAAAAAGAGAGAAAAAGCAATTCCCGATTGAGAATAAGTCATATTTAATACAAGAGAAACGCGAAGAATACAAATTATAATTGTTCGAGTTATTAACGCAGATGGGGAATATTCTATTGATCAGTTCGATATTTTACAATTAAACTCATAGCGATGTTAATTGTTTGTGTTTAATTTTAGTGAATTGCTGGGTTTAGAACTTTAAGATATTATTTCAAATTTTATATAACCTTGTTACAAACATTAGATTTTAAAATGTTCTTATACATATTCTTTTTTATTTGAAAATCTTTCAATAGCATTAATACGATGGAATTTTTATTATTATTAAAAAACTTTATTAATTCCGATGTAAATTCTAAAATATCATGAATAATAGAATTCATAGAATATGATGGAATTTACAGAGTAGCATTTAAAATTTAATGAGAAATGTAGCTCTGAGCACAATTTTTATAATAAAATAAAAAAACGCTTTATAAAGAAAAATATAATAATCAGGGAAAAAATAATTAGAATCAAGTTATAATATCGTACTTCGTAGCATTATTACTCGCTTTTAACAAATTAACTTCATAAAGCGATTTACAATTGAAATAATGAATGTTTAAGCACTTTCTGTGTAAAAAAATTTGAATTATTTAAACGAGTATATATGATAAAATCTTTTATTCTCGACATATACGTGTAAAATTGTCGAGCAATGTTTTCCAGCTATTGTAAAGAGTGAAAAAAAAATACCAGTCGACGAAATGTAGCAAATTGAAAAATAGCCTTGAGCTATTTTTGCACACCTCGTCAATTTACTAGATTTATATGCATATGCTAATGTGAGCTCAAGCGCAAAGCACTACTTTCTCGTAGTAGACTTTTGGTGTGATGGACGGAAATGGAGAGAGAGAGAGAGAAAAAAAAGAAGAAGAGGAAGAAAACGAGAAGGAGTAAAAAAGGAATGAGAAATTATACCTAGAGCCATACGTGACCAGAGAGGTGGAAGGATCAAATGTAAAGTATAAAAAGATTTATTTTCTACATTTTTATTTTGTTGAATAGAAATGAATTTTTGATGATGTGAAAACCATTTTTCTTTATTTTTTTTTCTTCTTCTTTTTGTTCAGGAATGACGTTACAAGAATATGTTTGTGATAAAAAAAATTTTATTTTTTATCAAATGATAATGTCTTGTGAAAAAGTTTTTTTTACTTTAGTAGCCGACAAATTATATAATTTTGCAAAAAATTATATTATTTTTAAATTACATAATCTTGAAAAATTTATGAAGCTGTAAAACAAATCCTGGAAAACGTTTAAAAAGGATGAATTTTAAAGAACGTAACCATTTTTTTAGTTTTAAGCGTATAAAATATTATTATATCAAACATTTTTAGTAAGCCAGTAAAAGAACAAGAAATATTTTTAGAAATAAAATTTTATTAATAACTTTTCTTTATTTTAAAGAATTTTGATTATGACTTTGTTTAATTGCATGATTAATGAAAACAATAGATATTTACACGAGCTTATGCAAACTATCTCTAATAATTTTAAATTTTTTGTTCCTTTTTTTCCACGTTATTAAGTGTCTATTACAATTTTGATTTAAAATTTTAAATTACAACTATGTTTTAAAATTTCTAGAATTTTAAGGGTTACTTCTGGGCATATACCTCTTTTTATTAATACAAGTAATAAAACTTACTTAGAAAAAAATAAAAATTTTTAAAAATCACATCACACAATTTATATAATAAAACGCAATTTTTTTTTCTTATTTGCTCTCATTTCTCATTTTGTCTTTTCTCAAGCTTTCTCGTTTCTTTTTCAAAAAAACCTACGTGTAAGCTTTCTTTCTGTGAAATGATGCTAAGATCCAGCAATATTTAAGATATATTATTATTGTTCTTATATAAATTTGGATTTTGAAGTGAACATAAAAAAAGAAAAAGATATAAATTTTTAAAAAATTTCATATAAAAGAAGAAATCTTCTAGTATGAAAAAATAAGATCTTTTTCGAAATAAAAAATTTTGAATAAAAAAGCAAATTACTCAAAACTTACTTACTGAAATTAAACTTTTAATTAAAAAATGCGCACAAATACACGAGACAAGTTAAGTACTTACGCATTTAAATTTTTTTCCCCAGAAATTGAAAGCAATTATATACTTATAATTAAGTTATATGGTTTTGGTAATCTCCCCCGAAATAAAATGTCAATTCGAGCGAACAATATATATGAATGGAAAATTTATATGTTTTCATATTTCGGTTATATACAATTTGACTCGTATTCACAATCGATGTATAACTTAATTAAACTAGCGACAAAGTAATTAAAACTTAATTTCCAAAATTTTACGCGTATAAATTATCCAACACACATTAAGGTGTATAATGGTTTATTATAAACTTTTAAACGATTGAATCCGAGAAAATTTATTATTATTTACTATTATAGTTGGGAAGCAATGTGAGAAATTATAATTGATAATAAATATTTAATCGAGGTGAAATTCGAATTTCCTTTTGTTTGCTAATATTTCTGTAGATGTAAGTATATACATATAATGATAAAGCTTACCACTGTATTTATACAATTAAAAGAATACTCTAAAGTAAATTTGTTTAAAAAAGTAATTTTGGGTAATGCATTGTTGAATAAAGTATAAACGTTCGTTTATTTATTTACTTTTTTTCCTTCTAGATTACGAAAGTTTCGCGACATGTATTCTTCGGGAACTTTTTTTTTTAACGTAAGAGCTTAGCGTTTGCGATAAGGCGAAGAGTCTAAAACTTTTTTTTGTATTTTTATTAGGATCAAGTCGAAGTTTAGTGGTTAACTTGCTGTTTAAGCACATATACTTATGAATGTTATTTTAAGTTAACGAAGCGAAGATTGTACTACTCGGATTGTATATAAAGGTACTTACATAAATGTATCAGATTTATTTTGATTTATGATAAGTAAGTTTTTAAGTAAGGAAAAAAACATAAATCAAAATTATTTCAGAAAATTTATATAAAATTAATAGTAATAAATATTCATTTGGAATCGATACATCATAATTATTTAACAGGAAAAAAAAACAAAAATTCGTTCAAACATGACTTTAATTTTACAGAAAAGTCAAAATTTTTTTCAAGCCTTCTGTCATAAACTATTTATTTATTTTTTGTTAAAAAAAGAAAAAATATAAACATGAAAAGTACGATATATTTTGTAACAACGCTAAAAAAAATGGCACAATTTTTATTTATAGCTTGTCGCCCATACAAACAACTATCAGCGACTAAATCCACGAGACGCAAACAAGAGAATCGTTGAAAATTAAAAAAAAAAGTTTGATTTTTTACAATCTCCGAAGCGTGCATGAAAAAAAAAGAATGATCGGAAGCCAGTACATTGGTCTCTAATCTAAAAAGAAAATTGGGTCATACGAAAGCTTGGCAAATAGGAAGTACGAGGCTATAGCTTTTGGTATATACCGGAAATCAGTGTGCTATAGGATGTTTCATTTGCGCGTCTACCGAAAAGTTTTTTGAAAGGGGGTGAGGGCTCTGTATTGCGTCGAAACTGAAAAAGCCTTTTTCGCTATCCATAGTATATAACATGTATTAAACTCAGTGGCTTTTCAACGTACGAAGATAGAAAGGATAAGCATTTGACTAACACGTCGTGGTATTTGAAAGTTTAACTTGTTTTTAGTTAACGACGGGTTTAGTTTAAATTTGGTTTTGTCGTACATGGCACGTTTTAATTGAGCTGTAAAAGAAATTTTTTTTTTATCATATTAAGCTCGGTTGAAAAGTAGTTTATTTTGAAATTTATGATTTGGTTTCAACATCCTGTGAATTTTCGAAATTGTTGCAAAAAAGACACTTGGCAGAGATATTTGGCAAAATAAAAATAGTCAAATGAAATTCAGTATAGGGTACTTTATTTAAATCTTTTTTTGACATTAATTGTGTCATTTAAAATATAAACTAAAAGTCATATTTCATATGCAACTTCAATGTAAAATGAAGCGGACATGAAAAAAAATTTAAGTAAAATATTGACGGAAAATCAAAATAAGTTAATGTAAACATAAAAAATCTATAAATCATAAGATTATTTCAGTAGAAGTGTTTTTGTATAAATCTTATACAGAATCGAAAAAGCTATTATTTTTATGATTTTATTATTGGATATTCGACAAAATTGAAATCCTTTTATTGATTTTATTTGAGGTAGTTTGCTTTCTTGCGAACTTTCCCTTTATTTTTCTAAATTAGATTCTTTTTTAATTTTCCAATTTTAAAAATCTCTAAACGACAGAAATAGTTTTTTCAATGTTATTCTACATTTTCCCTATTTCCTAAACGTTCATTATCATTCTTCTATAGAATTTATCACCAAGATAAAAAAAGATGACATTTAAATAGTGATAAAACATATACAATAACCATCAAAGAAACAAAGTAATTTCTTCATTTCATTCTATATATAAATACATAAAAAAGGTGAAATTGTATCTCTAAAACAATGCAAAAGTAATGTTGAACATAAACAAGCCACTTTTCTCTTCTTCCTTGTATCTTGTCTTGGCGCAAACATCTGTTATTGTTCTTTCACTTTGTCGTCCCTTTTCTCTTATATGTGTTTCTCGCAGCAGTGTAGCTGTTGTTTACAGTAAAAGTAAAGGATCTGGCAAAAGAGAGAAAACAAGTTCTTGCGAAGGCGCGGTTAAAGTATTATAGTCCTTGGTTAACTGAGGAGAGAGGCTGCTGTTTCATTTGCATCCAAGCGATAACAATTTCTTCAAACAGAGACGAACAGAAGAAAGAAGATAAGAGAGAAAAGGAGAGAAACATAGAGAGAAAGGAAATTTAGAAAATAGAAAATGAATTAAGTTTAGAAGAGACTAAAAACGGTCTGTAGATAAGATATTGTTATTGATTATAAAGAAATATGTTATTTTTGTGAATTCAATATGAGCTTAATTAAAATTGCTTACTGTTTTTTTTAATAAATCATATTTGGAATAAATAATTTATATCAGTATTAATAATTTTATTATCATTTGATATTATTAATACTACAAATCCGATTTATTAATATTTATTATATACAGTACATGTGAATTACGAATTTTTTTATTATTTCATATTTAAAATTTTGAATAATATTGGATTTTTATTAATTCGTTTTATAAAGCTATTATAAAATAAAGTTGAATAATTTAATAAAATAATCATATTTTCAAAATATTATTTAATATTTCTTAACGTAATTAAATTATCAAATAAAACTTTTGACAAACGTAATAGTGGAAAGATTCTGCAATACTTTTAACCTAATTGAAATTACAAAATAGCTTATCCTCATACAACAAATCTACTTTGTAATTAGTTAAGCAGGGAAGGGAGGGGTGGTACATACCACTACTGAACCGACACCTTTTAAGCTAGACGAAAACGACATCATGTCTAACAAGTTCAACTTAGCTATATATACATACCTTTTAGAAGTCTTTAAGCATAGAATAAGAGAAAGATAGAGAAGAGCAGAGAAAGAGAGAGAGGGTAGTTCAAAGTCATTTTGCAAGCCGTCGCACTCTCTAATCCTAACAGTTTAGCTCAATTTTAAGTATATATATATACTATGTAGGTAAGTTTGTTACACTAGGGAGATCATTTGTCCCGTGGGGTCTGACCTGACTCGTGCTTTCTCTACTTAAATACTAGCGGACATTGATACTGCAAAGCTAAACTCGTGACTTTGGACGACTTTTACAAATATAACTGAGCTAAATATCTCTTCGTGCTTTTAGCTTTAATTTTCATTGAATTTTATGCTTTATTAAATCTATTCTTTTTTTTTTAACCATTATTAAGTGATAAGAGATATTTTTAAAATCGGTTCAACAAATTTTATCGAATTTTACATGTTTTCAATATCGTAAGCCATTTATTTTTTTTACACATCAATATAGTCGTTAATCCGTTTAAAAAAAAATATTAAATTTTTTATCACTGTTAAAAATGATATCTATTTTATAGGATATTCAATATTTTTTATCTCCTGTTTTTAAAAATATGCAAAAATAAAGAACAAATAATATGCAATATTAAAATTGTTATTTTGTAAACATACTATAAAAGTAAGATTCTTTTATTTTTTTAAACAATCTATCGAACTATTTTTCGATTAAACTAGTTTATATTCTTTGTTCAACAAAATACTTTAAAGTCAGATGTAGCTAAAGCCAAATTATACAATTTTAAAGTTTGAAAATCTAATCGAACTTTCTAAGCACAAGTTTCTACAAGCAACCACTTCATGACACATTTTCAAACAACAAACACATTTTAAAATGCTTATGTGTATATGCGCATCTTTATACACGCTGGACTATATGTCGAAAATCGTCGAGTTAACCTAGTATTCTTTTCCAATGTTACACTATGCCAAAACTTTTCCCGATACAACAAACGCCCACTTCTAACCAAAGAAAAAGAAGGAAAAATAAAAATACTAAAAAAGAAGAAACGAACGAATGAGCTTGGTGTGCGTGCGTGTATATATATGTGTGTGTGCACAAGAGGTTGAAATGACTTACGGACGACGTGTAGTTGAAAGTTGCTGTGCGATTTACGAGTTGTATATCTTTGAAGATAAGGTGAGGCTGGGGGAGGTATTGTTGAGGTTACCAAGGGACATATAATTCACCGCTTATTTTATTTTTTTCTTATTTTATGCTTTACGTCTCTTGCTAATTACGTTCATGGTGTAAACTTCTGTTTTACTACTTTTTAACTCGTTTTTTAGATATTATTTTTCTCTTTTTTTTTAATTGAAACTTAATTTTTTATTCGTCTTTAATTTTTAATATCAAGAAAGATTAATTTGATAAAAAATAGTGCGAATTATTTATTATTTCCAGGAGCAAACTTGTTATTTTTTTGTTAAAATTCTTGAATCCTTAAAAGTGTTTGCTTATATTTATCTTACATTAAGTCTATACAATTAAATATTTCCATTAAGGAGATGTAAAACGGACACTACACCTGTGCTCATAAATATTGACTATCTTCCCATTTCATTGCAAAATTTCCGAAAAAGAAATATATTAGCTTGTATTACGTACCATAAAGATTATTTATTTAAATTTTTAAAGAAATTCATTCATTATTTATTGAGGATTTTGTGTTCTAATATTTTATATATTAAAATTTTTCAATTTTGTAGCAGAAATTGAAAATTCTTAAAAATTAATGAATAAATTTATTTAAAAATTTAACTGAATGATCTTCATGGTAAATAATACAAGCTAATGCATTTCTTTTTCTGAAATTTTGCAATAATGTGAAAAAATAGACAATATTCATGAGTACAGGTGTTGTAGTGTCTGTTTTGCATCTTCTTAATTTTAATACTAAACAGATTTAAAAATATTCAAGACTTTATGCGCTCCATTATTTCTTCAGCTTTTATTAAAATTATAATATGAGCAATTAAAGAACGATCACAATTGATAATTCCATTAAAAAATATTATTAGACCGAACAATGAAATTAAACTATCCTTCAATATATTGAGAAATTTGCTTTTATACGCTTGCTTTAATTCCTCGCCTCGTCACAAACATCACGTGGATGCACCTGCCACAAGCAATTTCGTTTTAACGCTTTGTTATGCTTTTACTGCATTTTTAGACTTGTTGTTTTTTTTTTATTCAACTATAATCCTACTATACATCATAACTTCTACAACTAACACAGCGATATATATATACCGAGCAATACAAGCGTTAATCTGCGAAAGACGATGTTTTCTTTTTTTTTTGTTTTTTTTTTTCATTTTTATTGTTGCACAATTCCCGCAACGTTTAAGCCGATTACTCTTTTAGCATGGAATATATAGTAATTTTTCACGCATCTCTGTCATCTAACGTATCTAAATCGATTGGCTTGACTTTGAGATGGATTGGATTATTTTATTTCCATTTGTTTGAAAAAAAGTAAAAAGTCGTGGTGTTGAGAAATATAGATTTTATTATTTAGAGAAGGAAATGTATACACAGTTAGCGAATGAAATTTATAAATTTAAGATGAAGCCAAAATGTAGATCCCGACATTTAAGAATAATTGGATAAGCTTTATTGTTAGAGTTAATACGATCAACGATATCTTTCAAAAATAAATTTAAGATTTTTTTTATTATTCTTAGTTTATTCAAGCTATGATTAGTTAATAAAATTAACGAGTCCTGGTTGAAAATATTTTTATCTTAAAATTTAATTACAACAAGCAATTTCTCTAATTGCCATATTTTTTGTGTTAAATTTTTAATAAATCATTGCAATTGATGGAGTGTTATAAATTTCTACTTTACCCGATTGCAGAAAAAGCATTTTTATCAAACAAATAAAAATAAACAACATTTCCTTTGATATCAATTCAACTTTAATGAACAATTTTTATTAATTAAAAGTATTTGTGTATGAAACCCAATCACCCAAATTGCTTATTTTAATTATTTAACAATGTGTACTGTAGTTCAATATTTTTTGTACAAATTTTTACATTTTAAATGTTTGATCATGTACAGAACATGTTTCATTCCTTTTCTTCACTATTAAATTATTTATCATTTTATAATGCAAAATAAACATTCACTTATTTTCTCAATCTTACATAATAATTCAAGAAACCATTTTGCTTTCGATATCATGAATATAAACTTTCTATACCTCAAGCTTTGTAAATATCCTCGAAAACAATCTGAAAAAACAAATAATAATAATAAAGAAGAGAAAAAAGTAGACAATGGTACCAAAAGAAAGTAGGTAGAAGACACGTTTCGCATAAAAGAGGTGAAATGAGGTCGCTTGCAAGCACAAGCAAACATTTTTACGATAGGTCCGTGCACGCGTCCCCCCAAGAAGCCCTGGCATATACAGTATTATACGATTTACAGTCTCATGAAACCTATTGGAAAAATAGCAGTGAGTTCTATATAGTTTTCATTTTAATTCTGTTTTTCTTTATTTTCATGTTGTAAGGTTTGGAAATGCTCTTCGTGTTAAAGATTTGATAGTAGGAGTGTTGGATTTATAAAATTGTCAAAGTAGATTGTATAATGGATTTAATTGAAATTATAATTAACGAGAGTAATTTGTTTTACGACGGTTTAAGAATTTTTTTTTTCATTGGACTTATGACACAATATAATTGCATTTTATGCTGTAAGAGGAAAATTTTAATTGGATTCATTGTATTAGTTGAAAGAAATACCTTTTGTTATTTTTGAAAGATAATTTCCATAACAATTATTGGTTAACATTAAGATCGAATAATGTTTACAATCAAAATAATTGATTCAACTGTAGACTCCCTGCGGAAATTCAAAAAAAAATTTTTAATCAATATTTCCGTTTTAAAGTTACAATAACAACTTTTTATCACCATAAGCTAATATAACTGTCAAAATATTAATTACATTGCAATGAATTATTAATCAATGAATAAGATTCCAATGATTAATCTCTATTTATAGTTGAAAATATTGCTTTCTGTGGTGAAATGGACCACGTATAAGCTACAATTCGTGCCAAGTAGCGCTACATTTTAAGACGTATATAACATTCACCCAAGACATACCGATACACTTCTTTCCTTATTCTTTTTATCTGTAGAAAAAGCTGCTCTTTTTTTCCTTCAGGAGCTTTTTTCTTTCAATGTTGTGTTTTTTTTTCTCACAACCAATGCTATATAGTATTCTTCGGCACGCGGATCTTTGTCTTTCGAAAGTTTAAAGGTGCACTTTGAGCAGCTTTTATTTCACTTTAAATCAAGCCACGAAAAATCTCTCTGTATCGTTGTTGTTGATTTTTTTTTTGTTTTTACTTCGATATAAAGATATAAATAAAAGACAGTTTTCTTTGTGAGAATAGGATCATTTTACTTTTCATTTTTAAACACTTATTTATAATGTATATGGATAGAATAATTATAATTTTTTCTCTTTTAATTAAAAAAATATGTGGAATAATTTACATAAAATTTTTATTCCATCAAAAAATTACAATTTTGAATGAAATACCAAATTTTAATAAATTATTACATAAAAATAATTGTATTTTAGTTTAATTATTTCTTCTTTCATTAAATTCCAATCATAAATATTCCTTCTTTCATTAATGACTTTTTCATTTATCGATTTTCATAACATAAAAATTATATTTTATTGCTATTAATTTTCTGGAATTAAAAATTATTGATTTAAAATATTGAAAGTATTTTGTTAATTAGGTTTTCCCATGTGTCCGAAAAAATATAAAAAATGGATTTAAAAAAATAAAAAATTGGAATGGGATTTTACTGTATAAACCTAATAATATATCAAACTTTACTGTATATGCTTACGTAAAAAAATTGATCAAAGGTATTTAAAAAATTACTTCCTTATTGCATTCCGAACATTACAAATGTTAATAAAACTTGACTATGATGTGTAAACTAATTGATTTTTTATCAACTCGTAAAATCACAGCTCATTTACGTATAAAAAAAACTACGTTAAAATTATCGATAAACAGCTTTAAACCAATAACTGACAAATAAAATTTTTAATACAGCGCGCGTAAAATTGCACTTTATGCAACGTGACCAAATCTTTAACATGCAATTTCACGCACTTAGCATAAAAAATATTATTTGATACAAGTGCGTTAAATTATAAATACTTGAACGATCGTAATAACATTCGTGCTCAGCAATCGGGCAACTATTTATAATTTAACACACTAGTATCGAAAAATACTATAAATAATCTTTTTAATTATGAATCATAATCATAAAATATTAAAAATCGATGCTATTATTTATACAGATGACTCTAAATCAATTAAAATTCACAATAGTAGTTTCAATGTATAAAAATAATGAAAATCTAACAATTGATTTCACATCGAAATTTTATATTTTCATAATACATCATGAAATCCATTGTTATACTTTCATTTTTATGCTCGCGTAATTCAAAAAAAGAATGAAAAAAATGGAATGAAATTTCAACAGCCTAAAACTGCTACTTTTGCAAATCTGATTTTCCGCTATTCAGCAAAAAAAAGGAAAGTACCTTAAATCTCTTTCATATACTATTCGCGAATTTCGATTTCGCGAACACATATATAAGGTCTGTGGGTCAAACCTCAACGCTATGCATAGGCAAACAGCATGAAATTGTCTCTCTTTCTTGACTGGACCCTCTATCTTTTTTTTTTTATTTTCTCAAAGACGTGATTTTTCGATACATACATATTCTCTCCGTGTATACTATAGAAGATGGAAAAAATGTCATAGAGAAAATGACTAGCGTCGTTTGACAGTTGGCGCGTGTGTTCCCTTAGGTGTTTTCATGCGTATGCGCTTTTTTTTCCTCTTCTTTTTTTTCTCTTTTACGAGGGATGAAGGATAAAAATCTAGATGGCGTGAAATGAAAAAGAGGTCCGATCTTTATTTTAAATCAGTTTTCTTGTTTTTATGAGACGTTTTAACGGGCAATTTTATATAAGTTTTATTATATGCTATACGTTCCTATATAAATTTCATTTTCAAAGACTTAATAGCGTTGTTTTTGTAAGCATAAAAAGAATAAATTATCTTAGCTTTTTATAATTTTAAGTATAAACATCAAAATTTAATTTGAATAATAATAATTTCTTTCTTTAAGAGGATAGAGAATTTGAATTTGAGAATATTAACTTTTATTTAAAACATATATTTTTAAAATTATTTTATTTAATACGAAATTAAATTCTTTGTATACATAAATTTAATTTAAAAGGATTTTTAAGAACCTTTTTTAGATATACCAAAAGTTGATCACTAAAATGTGCATTGATTTATTTACATTAAAATTATATTATGTTACAATTGTTTTAAATTGTATTTAAAAAAAAATTCGATAATTTTATTTTAAAAAATATATAATTTAAATGTAATTTTTTAATTGACATTTCTTTTCATACATTATCAGTAATTAACTTATTTATTTTTTATCAAGTATTGGGTACTGATCGCGTTTTGGGGTTTTTACCTTATATAGTGAGAAATATTTTAAAATAATTCAGTATAAGATAAATATTCTGGTATAAATTTAAAAATTAAATAAAATTTTAATTTTATCTTTTTCAGGTTAATTGCAATATAACCCATTTCTAAATTTATTTATAGCGACAGTAATTTTCTATGTGAAATATTAAAAATTAAATTTTCTTAAAAATCATCCATATTCCACAAAGTATTATACAAGATCTTTATATAATTAGTCGAAAACTTCGATGTTCGGAATTTACTTTAATTATTGAAGCGAAAGGCATTCCTGGCAGATTGGCAATCTCTCTATTTTAAAATGACAAGTGATTAAGAATATACAGAACGGTATAAGTTTAATGAACGAAAGTAGCGGCGTTTATCGGGAAAACGTCATATAGAAGAAAACCCTGTGTACCGCTAATAATAGAACTGTAATGTTTCGTTATTAACAGCAGATATAAGTGACAAATAAAAAATTTTTATTGGGAAAGGAAAAAATTTATTTATTTACTGTATTTTTGAGGAAAAATGGTAATTTACATCAGTCTGTAATTTTAGTATGTAATGATGATTGATATTCATTTTATTGAATTTTTCCTCAATATCTGTATTTGAAGACTTCAAAAAGATAATTTTTTTATTGTTTTAATTATTATTTTGACATGCACAGAATGAGTTATTTGAGGCATCCAAAGAAATATTTTATATACCGGATACTAGAAATAACACTTATATTCATTATTGGTAATTTAAGAATCTTATTTCTTAAACTTGATTTTTTAAAGAGTTGAAAATCGATAACTATCGTTTTAGAAAATCAAGCTTAAATTTATACAAATGTTGATAACGTTGATTCCTACTTAATAAAAGAACATTTATATTTAAAAAATAAATATCTTTTTTTATAATTACGAACAGTGAAAATTAAAAAGAATTTATCATCGACTTATTCTGACGATTTCCGTTTATTCGAATTTTTCTTTATATTTTAAATACAGACAAACTTTAGAAAAATATTTTGATTTCTTCTTATATTGAAAACATTAATGAAAAAATCATGAAATTTAGCGTTTTAAATAATGGTTTGGAAAAGGATGTAATATTAGGAGAGGGCCTGAAACGTTGCAAAAATAAATAATTTTGCTCAACACTTAAGAAGTTGGTGATATTATTTTGACAAAACAGTTTGAAAGTTTTCTTTATATTAATTTTGAATCGAAGTGGTATTTAATTTTTGTATACATTCTCTAAGGTAAATTAGTAATTCTTAAAGATTTAAAATTATAAATGTCAATTTAAATTTAAAAAATTTATAGTTCATTAAAATTTAATCTAATCTCAACAAAACAATGAAAATATTCACACAGTTTTTAAACTCATAATCTAAAATTTATAGGTCAAATTACAACTTTCGATGCTTAAGAAGTTTGTCACATGAATTGTTCCGAAAATCTCTTTAAACTGCTTTATATTTCCTTGGAAACCCCAGCGCATTTCACCTAAAGTCAAGAGAGAGCCAAAATTTTGAACTTTAGCAGGTGATTAACGTTTTAGCTAACCTTCTTACTAATTAACTAACCTTTTATCGTTCATTACGCATATGGCGCGATAATAAACGTACGTTTCCTTTCTCAATGTGACTTTAGTTGTGTGTTAGACATGTTCGATCAATTTATGTGACACAGTAATACCGAGAGTATCAAGTTTCGTTAGACAGAAATGATTGATTTGTCATGCTGACACATTTAATTAAAGTATTTTCTTTTTTTTCGACAATTTTCTGGTTATTGAAATGGGTTAAAGGATGGAAAGAAAAGGTATAATAATTTAATTAGCTATAAATTATTTTCGTCAAGTTAGCTTCATTGATGGAAATAAATTTTATATCAATAATTAGTTCATGCAGACTAAAATAGTTACATTTGACATCCATTTTTCATTAAAAGTAGTAATTTTTTATATTATTTTCGAATTCAATCTATTTTTTCACTAAGAATAATCCAATAATATCGATGCGAAGATAAGTAAAAAAAGCCAATGATGAGAAATAATTGAAAAATTTTTTGAAAAGTTTTTTACAGTGCTGATATTTGTCTTTCGTTCTACTATCTTCAGAAAACAGTTTATTTAATTTTAATTATGTTTCTAATGATTCCGTTGAATAAATTAAATCTAAAATTCACAAACGAAACTCAAGAATAATTTAACCATCTTCTTTTCAATGGTATGAATATATTTTCATTCAAGTCAATTAGCTCAGTCTTCATTACAAACAGTTGAATATTAGTTAAAGTATCAAGAAATTTGCTAAAAAACAAAGGAATAAAATAATATTTTTACAATTCATCGATTTTAGTTTATTGGTTGGTTATCAGTGATTGTCAGTTAGTAAGTGATGAAAATAAATATATAATTTGGAACTTTTATTATTTTTAGATGATGAAAAATGTAATATTTATAACCTGAAGCATTGAACAAGAATTTTTTTTTGGAATTTTAAAATTTAATTATTCTTTTGTATTACAATCATTCCGAAACGATCACTCTAAATTCCTACTCAAAATAAATACTATTCTTTATTTACATCTTCGAAAATATGATATTGAAAAGCATTAATCTAAGTAAATTAATTATTTAAAAGTTTAAAAATAAATCCTTTAATAAAACAAGGAAATAGTTAGTAATCTAATAGGTTTGGATATTGGTCTATCCATCCGTAATAACCGATAACACGTTATAACGCTTCAAAGTGGAAATTTCCCTCTCATATGTTCGAATACATATATATACATCCCTTACCAGTGTTCCACGTACATTCATTCATTGTAATATCTCTAGTGCCATTCTATTGTTGGTTAGTAAGGCATAAGTAGCAGGTCCATATAGTTGGCTTCTAAATTCTGAAAGCCGCAACGTAGCTTTTCCTCGTACACATGCACGTACATTTTGTTATATATATATATATTATATTCATATCCTTCTCTCTTATTCTCTTATTGTATATACATATCTTTCTCTCATATATATGCTAATTCGGGATGTTGAGTAGATTTATTAGGGATGAAATCGAGCGTGAATGAAATACTAATATTTAATTAAGGGTTATTGGAAATTGGAAATGAATTTGTTAAAGGATTACCTTTTGGGAATTGCGTATATTTTCTGCTTTTTTTTTGATTGATTATATTTTGTGAAAAAAAGGGCTTTATACGGAACGAATTAATTGATGAAGTTTGAATTTTGTGTATACTTAGTTTTTATACCAGTCGTAAATCTCACGGTTTTAAAAATTTTAATACACGAATTTGGTTACGATTCTTTCTCATTTTTTTTCTTTTTTTGCTCAACACACTTTTTGAATTTGTTCAACATTCATACGCCAAATAAATTAGCTTCAGTTTTGGCTAATTATATTCAAAAAGAGAAATAAAACTTGAAGTCTATTAATTAATGAACTAATTTTACCTTGAAATTTTAGTATATAAATAAAAACGTAAAAAAATTATTTTTCTTTCGCATTAAGATGCTTACAAGTTTTGCGTGTAAAAATTAGGGGCGCTCATTATTAAAATTGAAAAAAAGAAAATTTTGACTTATTAATATTAAAATTCCTAAACTCAATAAAAACATATGAAATTTTGTCATTAAATTTTATTCTTGTAATTTAAATTCATTACACGCAATTACAAGATGACGTGAAGAAGTTTGACGATTAAATTGTTCTGAAATCTCTTAAACAGACTTACATTTACTTTATGGAAAGGCAAAAGCCGTTCACAAAGTCAAGCAGAAAATTTGAAGTTTAACGGTGATTAAAGCTCGCGCGCGTACCACCGCTCACTAATTAACCAACCTTTTATAGTCATTACATACACAGAGCATATATATTGGCACGCACTAGCTCGCGCTCCTCTGTGTGCGCGTGTACTAGATACCGTTGTTTGATGTGACTTTTAGTCGCGTCTTAGGGGAGGGCTGTGTTCGATCAATTTATGTGACAGGGTAATATGAGCGTGTTTGTTTTAATGCTAGGGGTGTGATTGATTTGTCACATTGGCACCTTTTTTCATACATTTTCAAAGGATTTAAAGATTTAATTTATGGATTAGAATTTATTGTTTTTAATACAATTTGATTAATTCATTAATAATTACTGAAAAGATTTCAATTGAATAAAAACTTTATACTATATAAGTTAATTTTTTATTAAATTTCATAACTTAAAAAAAATTATCTATAGAAAATAATGAAAAAAATCATAATTTCCAATACTTCTACTTTGATTGAATTCCCATTTTGCATTCGCAAAACAAATAAAAGAATAAAATATATTCTTGTATGAATAAATCAAACATATTCATACATTTATCATGTGGAAAAGCCTTTAACGATATTTGTTTTCTCAATATTTGCCATAGCATCGCGATATTCGAGCTTCAAACGATATCGCCGGTATGAAAAATACTTTTTGCATCTCGAATATCGTGAATATAACTTCATTAATTTTGAAATTACGCAAATCATAAGGCGAGGTGAAACGAGAAAAAAAAATAACAAAAATAAATGGACAAACGTTCGACGAAAACGGATACATACGTGTATATATACTATTGTGATTCGATAGTCATGTATAGAAAATCCAATTCACACTCGTGGCAATCATAACGCGAGTTTTGCAATAGGAGGGTGACCTGACAACACGTCTCATTCCCTTGTCAATTCATTGATAGACCAAAGAGAAAATGTTATAATAGCTTTGAAAATAACCAAATTTTTTTCCATGCTATTGTTCTTTTAAAAAATTTTAAGAATATTATCAAGTTTAAATTATTACAATCTTTAGCCTAGTTTAAAGAAATTAAAACTTCTAAGAAATTAAAAAAAAAAGTTTATTCTTTATTTTTTTAATGACCAAAGTTTAAAATCTTTTCTATTTTTACTTAATACTTTGTTCTTGCTTCCGACCTTTTTTGATAGTTTAAATAAAGTTTAGATAAGTTATAGCAACTTTGAAAATTAATCTTTCAAGTTAAAATAATGAGGAAAACAATTAAATTAATGTTTTTTTTTTCTTTAAAACGAAAATTTTATCAAGAAACAATCGTGTATTATAAGGATAATTTTCTAAAGTTACTTTACACTACATTCTGCGTCTAAATCTTTGGGGGGTTAAAACTTTGTTTTGAAATTCCAAAGCTATTAGTTGAAAATTTACGTAGTCTTTGAATAACTGTTGAATTTGCCGAAGTAATAATTGTCCTTACCTGAAACAGAAAAAGGAAAGTTCACCTTAGAATTTATCTTGTTATTTAGAATAAATTATTGAATTTTCATTAAATTTATATAATTAACAAATTACAAATAATATTTTTATATTCTTGATTATAATTTAAAAAAGTATTTTAACGTTGTATATGAAAATTGTATGTGTGTTTTATTGCATTGAATATTTGGTTTGCAATTTAGTAATTTAATATCTCAGTCTCAAAAACGATTAAAATTTCTATATACACATAAAGTTGTATACTTCGAAATGTAAAAGTAATCAAAACCCAAAATTGTTAAAATAAAATTGATCGAGCTATTGGAAAATTTCCATACGTCCGTTTACGAAGGATTGAACTTTAGTGATATTGCAATAGTTAGTGACTCGTTTGGCTTGACGAGAGAGAAAGAGAGAGAAAGAGTATCAACACTCGAGCTTTTTGCTTGTGTTCCAGAGCCAATATTTCCGCTAATTATCCACGAGATCGAATTCGTAAAAGCGTGATCGTTGACTCGGAAAATAATAATCACGCGGCCTGGCTATTACCCCCTTTCCAATTACAATTTGATAAAGTGATGATATGTTTTTTCATTTTTCTTCTTCTTCTTTTTTTTTTTGTAAACGCGTCAGATTATAACATTGTAATTATAATTTTTTGGTAGATCACTTAATTATTCATTGATTTTGTAAATTGTATCATTGGGATGATAAAAAAAATAATGAAAAAATGATACATTTTATTGTACTCGATGCAATTATTTGGGAATTAAATGAAATGGTATTTACAGTTTTGTTGCTTTAATGGAAATTTCAAATTTTAATAAAATTTGTTTAATAAATTGGTTTTACTCGAATTCTTTTGGGTTTCATGTAAATGGTTTTATTTAAAATAACTAAAGTAATTTAAAGTCAATAATAAAGTTTGGAAAATAAAGCTGAATTAATGGATTTTTATATCAAACGTTCGTTTTCATCAGCGTTTTGATTAGAGCTTCATTCGTGACAACCAAAATTTAAAATTATTTTTAGCATTCTTTCAAACGTATCGAACCATTAGTTTATTTAAAAATAAACGTCCATCGTAATTTTTTTCTTTGATTTTCCATTAAAGCGTTTCATGAAGTGTAAAAAAATTATTTTCGATAAATATTCACGCGTCAGTGTTCGAAAACGGCTTATCAACTCGGACAAATTAACTTAATTTGGATTATTTATTTTTAATTTTTTTTCAAATCGATAATGCTTACATATTACAAATATATTTTCAAGTATTTTTATTCGTTTTTCGTGCATTACATTTAATTTATTTTTAATGCATTGCCATAACTCGAAAACCCTATAAATAATAATTTATTAAAATTTTACTGGATTAATAAGAGAAATAAGTTTTATATCAAGCTAATTTTACAGTTATTTATTGTTTATAGTTTTGAGTATTTTCAGTAGAAAATTGTTTACCATGGGACATAATATTTTATTGGATATAAAAAGTTTATCGGACTGTTGACGAAGTTAATTAATTTACGAGATATTATAATTATTTAGAATTATTTGTTTTAAACTACCGTATTTTATTTAAGATTTTAGATATTTATCTTATCGGCATGTTTTACTGATTTCAGATAAAATTTTAAAAATCAACAGTTATTGGCACACGATCAAATGCTTACTACGAATCGAAAATTACTTGTTTCGCTCCTTTGACATTTTAATTAGTTCCATTATTTTAAATCAGTCAATACAGAATTTTATTTCCCTTATTTTTATTTATTATATGTTTAAAAAAAATTTTTATTTAACATGAATTATTTTTAATAATAATGTCTATGGTTCTTTTTTTATTTTTTTTCTTGCATTGGGAGAAAAAGGAATATACACATTGTAATCTCGAGAACGAGGCTTCAAAGTATAATTAAATATTTTGCTTAATATTTAAAATATTTTGTTTTTAATAAAAATTTTTAAAAAATCTTAACGTGAAAATTTTCAAAAGAAGAAATATTATTTTTTTAAAGGGATTATGTGTTCATGAAGTTGTCACCAACCAAAACAAAACATTTTACAAGCTTAAAAATATTACAAAAAAATTCTTCTATAATGTTTCCCTGTAATTTATAATATCGAGTTTACGTGTATTACAGCGTTTGAAAGTTCCTATCCTAATGCTTTTACCTCGCAAATGTAAATGCGGCAATGCGCACCGCGGCGGCGGCCTTTCGCGTTGTTTATGCAGGAACAGCTGTTCGCCATTGCGTAAAATCTGCATAAAACCGAAGCTAGAAGCTTTTTCGATGCTTTTCATGAGTTTCTAGCCTTATATATATACGTGCACATTCTATATATGTATATATAGCGTTGATGTTTATTATTTCAGGATTTGCATGGAAGCTCGTGCTTTTAATTGAAGATATAAGCTAATTTATTCGAGCGCGCGTAAGTTTCGCTCTCTAGCTCGTAATTTTCGCTCATTCTTCTTTCCCTTCTTTTTTTTTTCATTTGCTGTCTATTATTTTTTTTTATTACTTAATTGCTTTTTATCCGTCCGAAAGTAATACACATTTTATTAATGCTATTTCCAGTTGAATTATTACACGGGAAGAATTATTTTTCAAAATTGATAGCTTTACGTTTTCATGTGAATTTTTGAAGATATTTTTAGTATTTTTTATGCAAGCTTTGTTTATACTAGAATTTATCTTATTAGTTTACGGCTGAATTAATAATGTTCACATAATTTTTTTTTATTATACGGCATTTTAGTATTAACCAAAATTAAGTTACAGTTTATGGTTTAAAAATATTCGTAATTAACGTAATGTAGCCAAATGCTCTTAAAAGTATGAATAAATAAAAGATTAAAATTTTTTATTTTTCTCCAAATTATATTAGCCCAAAAAAATCAGTTATAAATATCAAATATGAAATATGAGCTTTTAAACATGAAAAATAAATTTTTATTTTTTCAAACCTGCACAATCTATTTACAGGACTAGAATAATATTCAATTTAAAAAAATGCTTAATAACAATGTGTAAACTTGAATTTTCTAATGAACGAAAGGATAACTTTTCTCAATTGTTTCTCAATGTGCACTTCTAACAGTTTGTCATGCTTATCAAAAGTAACGCAAACAAAATTTACATTTGATATTGTCGCGCTTTGAATGTTGCTGTTGTTGCATAGTGGGTAACTTTATTTGTGCTAAGCATACTCTTGCGTGCATTGTCTTTGTGTTCTCTCTTCTCCTCGACCTTAATTAAGGTTCTTAATTATTGTGGTGCTCAGAGTGTTACGCACTTTGAATTTACCAATGTGTCAATAATTAATTAGACTTTGGGTTGGTAAGATTTTTTTTATGGTGATATGTAAATTTAATTAGAAGCTTAACGACATGTCGGAGCTGCAGCAATCGAGTTTTGCTTTTTTTATTTTATCGATATCTTTTTAAATTCTTAAATTAAACAAATATAATGACTTGTCCGCACTAAAGTTATATTAGTACAATAATTTTTGTTAAAATAAAAAATCATTTGGACTTGTTATTTTTTTATGAGCTTGGATTGGAAATTAGATATCAAACTCGACAAACTTAACCTTAAAATACGATAAATTGAAAGTTTTTATTATAACTTTGTATGTATAATATTTTGGTGGTTTTCTTGAGTTGTCCGCACTAGAGTTTAATCTTACAAATTTTTTCTTTATAGCAAAAAAACTCAATTAAATGCATCGTTTATTCATAAGTTAAGATTGGAAATATTATTAGAAGGCGCACAGCTTCGTCATGCTCTTAAGATTAAATAAGAAATATTCTCATTAGTCTTATTCACCTACAATCAATGACAAATAATAAAAACTAAAAATGATATAAAGAAAGCTCTTTCTTAAACGCACTTTTTGAAAAAGGACACTTCCTATAAATTCTATATCATCTCAAAAAGGAAAGTAAAGCTTTTGTTGTATATCTTCTTTACCATTAATCCGCATATAAGGAACAAATATATAATACATTTTCCTTTCGGTTGAACCAAATATCTTTGCTTCAGCGTAAAAAAAATCTTTGTATTGGCGAGCAACGATCCGTATTGGGTTTTCCTTTTAGGTATCCTTAATCGAATCTTCCTGTACAAGGAAGGGTGCGTCATATAGAGTGCTTTGATTGTTATACACGTCTTTCTCTAAACATCTTTGTGCGTTGGAACATCTTTTTTTTTCATTTTTGCTGAGTTGAACATTACGATGTAAGCATAATAACGCATGAAAAAGAGTAAATCAATTGGAAATTTTGAATTATTTTTAGTAAGTTGATGCTGTAAGAAATTTGTTTTTCCCATTTTTTAAAAGAAAATATCAGAATGAGATATTACTAAAAGAAAAAAGATTTGTTAAAATTATTATAATATAGAATCTGACTAGATAACCGTTTAACCTACTTTTACTATCTGCTTTACATGTTAAGTGAATATATAAGTTTTACGATATAACCATCTCCAACGTCACTGATCACTCAATCGATCAATAAAGTTTTAAAGTTTATATAGATATATTACGTAGTAGAGCTTGGAATTTGAATGAAACTAGTTGCTAATAGTTTACGGAGCTTATCTGATCCTCTAGTTTAATGTGCTTTTAACATAGTTTATTTTAATTACCTATATATAAACGTATTAAATATCATGCTAAGATCGATTTTTAGTGATTAATTTTGGATTTTTAGATAAGTAAAATACATTTTTTTTCAAAATCAATAAGCATCTTTTTTAGTAGTGGATATAAACTTTTGAGTATATCTTGATGTAACATTATTACATAGTACTTTTGCGTTAAAAAATTCGATTCTACAGGTTCGTTGAATTTTCTTTACGTCATTCGCAACTGTTGTGTTTTCTCTTTCGTTTTTCCTTTGCCACGTTTACGGGAGAGATGTACAAGGAAAAAGAAATTATATGGGAAAAGGAGGAAAAAGGAAAATTGGAAAATAAGTGCGGTTGCAAGTTGTTGCAGCCGCTGGGCGTCCGTTGGGATCGGGAATGAAAAGATTCTTATACTTTCTCTTTCTTCCTTTATTTCGTCTTTCTATTTTTTCGTTTTACAGGAATTATTGTGAAGCATCGTGAGTATATTTTCCATCTTATTTTTCGTTTCTTACATATTTCTCTTTCTCTCACTTTGTTCTTACATTTTTTCTACGCTTGTTTTTGCAAATTCCCTTCCATCTTGTTTTGCTGCATCTGAAAAGCTATTGTCAATCTCGGTTCTGCAAGACACGTATATATGTATACATTTTACACAAAGTCTGCAAATGGCATATGGCGATTACGTTTTTCCTCATTGCTTGAAAACAAAGTACTATGGAATCTTATATCTTGTCTTCTTCAACTCAAGAGAAAAAAGCTTTTTCGTTTCATTTTTTTTATAGTGACAACGTCGCTGCTTCATCGAGTAGAATGAATAGTGCATATGAATTTTGTATAATATTGAAGGAAAAAAATTACATTTTTTCTTTTGATTTTATTTTACTGCATGGTTATGCAGATTAAATGTTTTTCTTCTTTATTTAAGGATGAATATGAAAAAAGTGATATTATTTTATGTAAAGAGCTATTGCATCTTTAAAAACAAAGCGCAAAATTAAATTTAATGAATGCACAATTAATTTGAGCTTTCAATGGTAATAACGAGAATTTAATTCAAGATATCATTGCAACGTAAAACATATTGTTATTAAACGAGTATTTAATTTTAATTAGCATAATGTAGAACAAAATTATTTACAATCGAATTCCATGTGTTGTAATCATGTTCCAGTTTTTCATGCGGATATGAAATATTCAAATGAAAATTAAATTTTAATTTCAAATATTAAGAAATGAGATTTATTTAATCAATCAAATTTAGTTAAATTAAATATAAATTGTTTTGCTGCTTTACACAAAGTACAAATAATACCAGAAAGAAAAAGTATATTTCAATTAAATTTTAATAAAAATACAAAGTAATCAATCATTTAAATTAAATTAATTAGTGTTACATTCCTCCTTTCTTATTTATCAAACTGTATAAATAAAAAGCTCCTTTGCAAAGTTTAAAATATATAAATGAGTAATGGATACTCAAGCGTTTAACCATCACGCTCCTTTTCGCAGATAATCATTTTTATGCCACAGCATAATAGCACGTCAATTTAAAAAAAAAGGGAGAAAGAAAAGGGAGAAAGAAGAAAAAAAGTTCAAGCTATCTACTCGAGCAAACTGATTTCATTGGAGATTAGTTATTAGAGTATTGAAGCGGATCGAGGTTACGTATATATATATACGCATAGGCCAGGAAGTTATGACGTTGCTCAAAGCATATTTTATATGACTTCGATTTATGTAAAACTTTGTTCTATATATTATCCGATATATACATATTCTCAAGTGGTATAAGTGCAATTCTTCCAACAGGGAATATTACAACGACTATATACGTAAATCCTAGACATTTTTTTTGATTGGTTTTTTTTTTCTTTTTTTTATTATGAAATGGACGATATATGACCTTGGATTATTGAAGTGTACAGTTTTAAAAGTTGTACTAGCCTCTTGTGATGTATGGGAAAGACAAGATTTATATTTTCAAAGCGTTCGCTTCTAGTTTGTTTCTTTTTTTTTTGTTTTGTTTAGTGCAACGATTTTGAAAGAGGAAATAGGTCGTATTTTGAAAGAATTGGTAACGTGTCTAGAATTTTATATCTTCTTTTTTTTCGTTGTTTGAAAGTAGCGTTTAAATCATTTATTTCATTTGACATTTACGACTTTGATTTAGTTTGCGAGTAAATAAGATTAAACGAATAAAATGTTAAACAAAAACTATAAACGTCAAAACAAGTGGCAAGCAAAATGGTATAATTGATTTTTCAAGAAGATTAAATTAATATCAAAATATTTGACAGTTGGCAGTACAAATATTTCCTTTGTTTAAGCTTTATCCAATACTTTATTCGAGTTTTAAAATTCGATTAAGGAAATATGCTTATGTAAATTTTAATTAAAAGTTTCGGAAGATTTGATTAAAATGGAAAATTTTCTAACGTAAATTGAATGAAAATATTTTAAAAGACTTATAATGAATTTGAGAATTTATTTAAAAATTTAAATATAAAACAAGATTAATCCAGTACTATTTGGTGTATAAACTGAAATTGTAACGATAATAATAGCTTAGCTTCCATTCTCCAAGTTAACAAAGTACCAACCCCTCGTTTCCATTTATACCTTTAACAACAAGTCTTACTTTATGTTTTGAAAACTATGTTTGTGTGGCAGTACTTTGCTAGATTACTAAGAAGTAGAGTTTTGGGGCTTGTCTTTTGAAGACTTGACGCTTTCAAGTGATTACGTATTTATCTTCACAATCTTTGTATTTCTTAGATTTTTCAACGTGCCATTGAAATTTCATATTTTCACAAGAAAAAGTATTGTTAATATTTGAATTTTTTTATTTATGTGCACGTGTAGAAATGATGGAGTTGAAAAAAAAACTATTTTTATTTAGTCAGATATGACTTGTCTTGTTATATCTGACTGCATCTACTTATCTTAATTAATATGAAATGTAAAAAGCGTTACATTTATTTATATCACTAGCAAAAGCTCAGTAGTATTTAATTAAGAGATAAGCTTGTTTTATTGACTATAATCTAATTAAATATCTAAAAATGATTTATATAATTATATAAATTACAAAAATTAATTTTACATTTGATAATTATAAAATGCAAGGAATTTGTATTAAAATAAATCAGATGACAAAAAAGTGAGTTCAAGAAGTATTTCACAAATTTAAAAAAATAAAATTACATCGTAATACTAATTAAAAATTAACCTTTTTTTCATATTGAGGAAAAAGCAATTGCGAAAGGTATTATAAAAGAATGGCACTAAAATTTAATTCAATAACCCAAACTGAAGTCAACGATCAGATGACATTAGACGTCAAATAAGTTGACACCAACTTTATTTTTTTCTCTTTATTTCATCGCATACACTTGGAGTTTCTAACAATTCTAGAAAATTTACTCTTCCACTTACCGATATAAATTACCTTCGTAATCCAATTATTCGAGCACTCAGTCTCATGCTCATTCTGGCTAGAAACAGACTGGCCCGTCTTCGTCACAGCAACTTCCTCTTCCTCTTCCTTTATCTTTCTCCCTCTCTCTCTCTCTCTCTTATTCTCTCACTTCCTCTTTCTCTTTATAGTATACGATAATACATAACAGACTATGCGCGAATTAAGGTCGCGCAAGTCGTTCGGTCGTGAAGATAAATTAACAGCGGTATGTCATTTCTCTTCTTCGCGTAAATATATATAGAAATAAAGTTTGAGGTGTTACGTTATAGAGAAAATTAAATTTTCAATTAAAGGACAAAATTCAATAGCTCGTATTTACAGATGGTTTGTCAAATTTTCGGAATAGTTTTGTATTTTACGTTGTATTTCTAAATATTCATCCGTATAACTTTACAGTTGCAAATTAGAAGGGTCACGGATCGATAGAATAATAATTATGAGAGAATGAGAGAAGGATATAGGTGTTGTTCTGGTTAATTAGATGGGCTTAATTAGGCTTAATTGAAGTGAGGACTAAAACAAGCTCGCTTAATCTGATTCTAATTAATATTTGGTTTATACTACAGGAAAATTTTCTATCTAGATTAGACGTAAACGAGATTTTAAAGTTTTATCCTGCCGTTTTTTCACCAGGTTCTTCTCTTATTGAATTAAAAATTACGTGAAATTTTAGAAAAGTTTATAATTATTTTTAACAATTTTTCGAAAATTTCATAATTATGATAAAATAAAATTTTTTTTTTAAACGAATAAAAAATGTAACTTAATATTTTTAATTACTAAATTATTTGAATTTTTTAATTAGAAAGAGTTGTTGAAAATTCAAATTTTAATTGATATCTTGATTTAAAAAAATTAAATTAATGAGTTCCTTAAACTTTTATTATAGAATAAAATCAATTAGCGGTGTATTGTGATGTTTAATTGCAAATCTATTAATATGTATACGTTTATAACACATTGTACGTGAAATCACAAAGCCGTACTGTTGAGCTAATTAATTGATTAATTATGACTGCTCATTAATAGGATTATTAAAGCGTTTGAATGAAACGTTTATAATTAATAGCGATGCATAGGAATTTATTATTCCATTGTGATACTAATAAAATAAAGAATTGGCGCTTTATTTTGGAGATAATTCTATTATTTAGTAAGCTATAGGCTAGTTTATTATCGCAACAGTCTATTTTTTAAGAAAGTGTAAGAATTTTCCTGTTACTACTTTGGTTAGGCAATTGTTAGCAGTTTTTTATAATCCTTTGAAAACTAGTTTTATATTTTCAGCTCGGAATACCTATATTGTTTGGCTTAATTTTTTTGGAATTATTTTATAGACTTTATTTTAAGGAGTAAATTTTTAAAATTATAGACATTTTAATAGAAGTTCTAACTTAAAGTGTTATTTGTTTATTTATATAAGCGATTTATTCTGTTTATTATTGATTTATCTTTTTATTTTATGACAAGAATGTCTTTGCCATTCTTTTTTAATACAATATTAAAGAACCATAATAAAATATGATTAGTATTCAATAATTGGATAACGATTTCAACTTGAAATATTTACTATTTGATAACTTTTAGAAATTCTAGATTAAAGTTTTAAAGCTATTCAACTTGACAAAATTAACATTCCTTCCAACTAGCTGCATCCCTCTACGCTGTTGACACTTTAGCGACGACGTATAGAGTCAGAAATTGGAGAAAGCCCTCCACTACGTACTGAGTGTACGTACATAAACCTTTCAGAAACATGTTCACATAAATGACAGAAATCAGTTGAATAAATGGACCGTGCGGGCAAATTGTTTGAGATTCTTGAATAACTTGACTATTTATCATTATGAGAGATGATGAGATGTTTAAATAGATGATAAATTTGTGCTAATTATACAAATTGTTTGTACATACTGCGACAATAATTATGAGCAAACTTTGAATAAGCACAAAGAAATTTTGTATTATAAAGTTTAAAGGATAATTTCTTTGCGAAGAAAAGAATATAGTGATTATTCAATTGAATATAAAACTTATTGGGAAAAAGATATATTTTTTAATAAATATTTTTTTTACAATAGAATAATATTCTATTAAATTCTTGTATCAAACTCAATCAATTCAAAAGTTCCAATTTTCTTGACTGAAGAAAAATAAAAACAAAGTTTCTAAATATGAATTATTTTGAAATTTTAGACACTGTAATAGAATTCCATTATCTTTTGTAATTCATTCTTTTGTAATATTATTTTACTGTTATGGATCCATCAAATAAAAGAAAAAGTCATGGTAATACAGTAGTTAGTTTGAGCATAATAAAAAGATATTTTTTTTAAATATACAATATTATTACTTTACGTTTGAATTAAAATTATATAAATAAATTTTTCTAAAAAATAATATATTATAGTGGCTGCGATCAAAATACTAACTTGTTTATTTACAACAATTATTCGATATTGTATACATTATTATGTTTACTATAAACATATGAACGAGGAAAATTATACAAACACAATTAAATAAGTCATTGTTTATAATCCGAGTATAGATGCATTAATGTCAATACTTTTAAAAAATTTTCCGTATATTTTACCTATTACATTTGAAAAAAGAATAACATCTTTTTAATAAATTTCATTTTATAATTTTATCTTTTAATGAAAAACCGTATATAAATTCACAATATAGTGGCTTTGCGTGTTAACTTAACTGCTTGCCTATATTTTTTCAATGAATAATGATAAATTAAAATATATTACTAGGAAAATTAGTAAATGTGTGGACATGCAAAGTGTATATATTTTTAAAAAACTTTAATAAAAATATAAATATTTAATTTTTTCCAGCTATCAATGTCGTCAACAAAGGCCTCTGTCGTAATGAAGGAAAATGAATAAAAATCTATAAACATACATGAAATTATTAATTTTCATATCCAATGAAATAAAATTTTAATATTTGAAAATGATACAATACTCTTTTTTTACGTTTACGTATAATTTTGCTCAATTTTACACATTTACATATGCATTTTCAATAATATTGATTACAAAAAATTGATTAAAAACATTCATTAATATGTCAAAATGAAAAGTATGTAAAAATAAAAAAATATGTCAAAATATATAATTACATGTAGGATTTTATAAAAAGATACAAAATTGCATCAACGCGCATTACAGAATATAAAAATATTTCATTTGAAATTTCATTTATATATATTTTTTATTAATACGGTATCATTATTTAAAACAGAATACAGAAAAAGAATTTGGATCATATTGTTCCATTGCCCTGAAATCCCTTAACTAATCATTAGCAGAAAATTGGAAAATGATAAAATGATTATTTTAAGAATGAAATTAATTCTTTGCTAAGTTAAAATAAATATGATAAAGTTATTAATATATGGGATTAATAAATAAAGTCTTTAAATCGTATTATGATAAATAAAATGTAATAAGTTACTTTAATTTAACAAAGTATTAATACTTTTGTAGTGCTAACTATTGATTGGCTATTACGAATCTGCACTTTAGTTTAAATAATAGAAACATTATATTTTTATGCAATAACAATTCACTATATAGGTTTTAAAAATATACAATAAATTTTAGGAACAAAATTTTGGTTTTTCGTATATTTGGTATTGTAGATTTTTCTTAAAGAATACTTATTAGTGAAGAGTATTAAATAATTATGATACTTTATTTTTGAAATCATAAAAAATAGATCTTAACATTCATTCAAGTGTTAACTACAAATTTCTGTTTCATATACAAATTCGAGACAGTGGTTTTTATTTGAGTTTTCCAATAATAATTTTGTATACAATGCTGTCACTACAAGTAATCATTAATACAAGCTTTTCCTGATTGTAAAAATGAAAATTTACAAGCAGATTTAACAATATGTATTCCAAATTTGTTCAGAACGTATTTAGTGATTTGATTTTAAATTGACGATATATTGTTTTGTAAACAGTGAAGTACAATTATCTTTATATAATCCTGAGAGATTAAATACATTTCTACTCTTTTTATTACAAGTCTTTCTGATTGTTTTTAAATGTTTTCATGAACTGTAAATATAATTTTGTATCATAAAAAATATCCTAAAATCAAAAGAAAATCCAAGATCTGAAAATGAAACACTTTTCTTGTCGGTATTACTCTTTTAGTAATATTAATAAATTATAATTCAAATAACTTATCTTTTTTCCCAATTTTGTGAACCTTACCTACAAAATAACAATTTGAAATGATAATAAAAATGTTAATAAAAAAAATACGGTAAGAATTATCGATCGTCGTTATTATAATATTCATATAGGATTATCCTTTTATGATCTTTCCCAGACTTAAAATAGGTCTCCTTGAATCAAAAGATGAAAAAAAAATCTTATGTCTTCCAAAAAAAAGAAAATCGATATAGCAAGTGTCAACCAAATATAATAAGGGTCAACCGTAAAGAAAAGTTTTTTTTTAGGCTTCCGATTGTTAGCCATATAGTTGTCTTGACTTTTTGCAGCTATAATATTACTTATTATTAGTAAGTATGTCACGTTCATCTTATTTATTTACCACCAAAAATTTAACAGGCTGATGAAAAAAAATTTATCTAACCATCCTAATGAGCCTTCTAGACTATCCCACGGAAAAACGTGCGTAAAATTTTTAACAACTTTTTTTTTAAACCTCGTTTTTTTTATCATCCGAATCTCTAAAGAATTGAAATGACAAACTAATCATTCTCTTCAAATCATACGTGTTATTGTTAATTCTTTGACCGATGTGTATACAATTATTTTTTGTTTTTGTTGGCTATTTTAGAACATCATCATAAACATTATTTTTTATGAACGTACCTAACAAATAAGAAATTATATCAACGCGCTTGACACCATGGTTAATAAAGAGAAACTCTTTTTTAGGCCTTTTTTTGTTAGCCATGTAGTTATCATTATTTTTTTAGATAGAATATTGTTTGTTATTAATGAGTTTATCACATTTATCTTATTTATTTGCCAGCAGTCATTCAACGCATTATTTCAAAAAAAGATCTGACTACACGGAGAGAAATGCCCTATTAAATTTTGGTATATTGTATAAGAAGAAGGGACAAACTTGCAGTATTAAAAAAATTACTATACTGAATAGCAAAATTTGCTATATTTATATTAAATGTTACTAGAATTACAGCAAAAATTACTACAGTTATACCAAATTTTGCTATTTAGAATAGTAATTTTTTTTCATTCTGCAAGTTTGTCCCTCTTTTCGTATTCAGTATACTAAAATTTAATAGGGCATTTTTCTCCCTGTAGTCTTCCTGATATGCCTGCTAGATATCATGATGATCATATCATCAGAGAAGATCATTTTTCAAAGTTTCAAATCTTTAAATTTGTAAATTCTGATTTATTGTTGTCTGTTCCAACTGTTTTTGTAAGTATTATTTTAATTTGTTAAATAAATATGTTGTAGAGTTTGGTGGTGTAGTGGCTAAGGCGCGGGATTTGTATTCTCGTCGGCACGAGATCGATTCCCCGTCTGGTCGCTTTTTCACTGACTCTGCCGTGGGTTGACACCACGTTAAATAATACGTCAACTGTATTGTCTTTAAATACATATTTAAATATTAAAAAGCAGAAAATGCCCGTTTATGATTAAAAAAAAAATTATAAGATCAAAATGGGATTCTTATAGAACGCATTTAAAAAATGAAGATGAGTAAAAATGACAAAAAATTAATAAAAAACTATGTATATATTATTTGATTCGGAACAATACAAAATAAATTGCGATCTGGGTAACAATTTTTATTTCATATTGATTTTCAATCTAGTTATATTTTGTAGATAAATATAAAAAGATTGTTTAAATTGTAATACTTTTAGAAAATAAACCTTCAGGAATATTTTCATGAAAATGACATATATCAATACAATAAATATGAGGCATGGAAAATTGTTTAACATTCTTCATTAAGAGGCGGTCGGAACCATTCGCCGCTTGGTGGCGCTGCGGTCAGGTGAGAGAAAAATATAAAATATTTTTTATACAGCAATTTAAAATTTACTGAAACAATAATATACTTTTAATCTTGTCATTTCCTCTAGCCATATATATGTAGAATAATTATTAATATTAATCTTGTTTGAAAAGTCTAAAATATTGTTATAAAGCGAAAAATGCGGCGCGAGGTAGAGTCGACGTAAACATTAGCATACATCATTCTTTAGTATTGCTCTCTCTGTTGCACTAAGGGAAGGTGCACGCATGTTTACATCGGTCCTACGTTGCATCGCATTTTTCGCTTTAGAACAATATTTTAGACTTTTCAAACAAGATAAGTATTAATAATTATTCTACATATAGATGGCTAGAGGAAATGACAACATTAAAAGTATATTGTCGTCTCAGAAAATTGTAAATAGCTGGATAAAAAATATTTAATAGATTTCTCTCACCTGACCGCAGCGCCACCCTATATGTAGCGGCGAATAGACCCGACCGCCTCTTAATTGAACTATTTTCTAATATTATGTCTACGTGTGGAATGGGACTTTGAAGAAATATAAATAGAACAAGCAGAATTTTGTGATTCTATTTATATTTTCCATAAAAGTGAGCATATAATATTATCTTTATTTGATACCACCAAAAATATACAATGCTGCAAATATTTACATAATATATTTTAAGAGCTGACTAAGAGGATATATATAGAAATTTTTTGATACTGAATTTTATTTTATATACTTTTTTTTATGAGTGAAAGTGTTTTTGTTTGAAGGAGTACGGAATCAAGAGCTTGTATACTCAACATCTTAAAAAATGTATATCACCAGCAATATATTTTTATCTGATTATTTAAGGAAAAAGTACAAATTCAAAAAATACAAATTCTAATTTAGATTCTTAAAATGTATAAAATACAAAAATTCAATTATAATATGGGAAAGATATTTTGATTTCACTTAGTTGGTTTAGACTATTTTTAAAAATTATTGAATTTAGTATTATTTTTGAGAATTTTTATTTACAGATTCTTTAACTAATAACTATTGCATGCGCTGCTTCAAAAAGATTAAGAAAAAATGCAAAAGTATAATATGCAGCGATAAAAGAATTATTATTACATAGGTAGGGACTGGCTCCCTTGATTCAGTGTTTTTCTTTGGTTCGATAGATCCGAGATGTGTTTTATACTGCAGATGGTTTCCTGTCTCATAATTTTTTTTATAAATTAGTATACTTCCCGTTTAATAAAATGAAATTTTTAATATAACATTTTTCAAAAAATTATCTTATGAGATAGAGAACATTATGACTCATATGTAGGTTACTCTTATTTTTTTATACAAAATTTCAATATTAAACAAAAATAAAACTGAATATTTTTATTATTTACATGATCGTGAAATATTATTATGAGTATTAATTGAAGGTCCGGGTCGAATAACGACTTTACCGCCGGCTAAGCGGGCCGGCAGTTGGTGCTACGGACGTTATTCAACCCGCGCCTTCAATTGTCTCTATTTAATACGTATATTGAGGATTTGATTAAATATTTTTTAAAGTTAAAAGATAATATATTAGTCATCAGTGTATAAATTAATGAGTCTTATATGATTAATTTATTAAATAAACCTTTACTTAATATATCAAACAAATGAGCAGCAATAATGTCAATATAATTAAAGTCACGTTTTTTTAATTTTTCCTCCTAAAGTTTTCAACAACATTATTGTACATTCTGCATCTCTTATCTTATCTTAACGGAAAGAATATAAACAGTCGCAAAATCTTGTTAATAAATTATTATTACAATTTATAGTAAAAAAATAGAAAATTTTTAAATTTTAGCAATAAAAATGTTCAAGTACGTAATAATCAATGGTAAGTATTTATTTTGAAAAATTTAAATAAATTAATTGTAGATGAATTATTGCTCTGAGATTTAGTTCTTTCGTTCTATTTATTGAAAATATTCGAAAATTTAATTTAATCATTTTAATATATTTTTAGTGCTTGTCGTAAGTATTATGATGATAAACGTATACGCTGATGACAATTCTTGTGATTGCGGCTGGCCAGCGAATTGGGAACCAGTTTGTGGAACCGATGGAAATACTTACTCTAATGTCCAAGAATTGGATTGTAAAAATAAGTGCAATCATTCGAGTAAGTTTTTTAGCCTTTAATTGTTTTATTTTTAATAAGTTTTTTACTGCTCAAAATTTTTTTGTTTTAGATTTTTAGAATTTATACAGAAAGAAAATTTTTAAAACAATTTTTAAAATTATTTTATTATTTGTTCAAGCAATTTTTTTTAAACGTATTATCTGTATTAATATATTCTAAATACTTATTTTTATATTTTATCATTTATTACTTGTAATTTATTAATTAAAAATTTATGATTAATAAAGCATATAAAAATAGAAATTAATAATCACATCTTAAGACTAATATAGTTATTTATATAGAATTAAAATTATTGTTAACCCAGTATTATTTTCTTTTTTTATATAGATGTAAAGGTTGATTATAAAGGAGGATGCTGTCAATAATTAATTTCACGTTTTTTCAAAACCAATACAAGAATCACTATATTAAGAAATTAATTATTAATGTGTTTCCTTATATTATAGAATGAACTGAAAATAAATAAATATTTATAAGCACTACTATGTTATTTTTCATTTTAAAAATCTATATATTAATGTACCTTTTATATCTTAATTTGTACCAATTACTGTATGCTTATATAATATACGATAACGCGCGGAAACTAACAGTCCATGATATATTCGCTGTGGATGAAAATTATTTGAAATAATATTGTTCTTCGGTAGAGCGTTGGATTCGTAAACTCGGGGTTCTGAGTTCGAATCCCGCTTTCGGCAGCCGATTGATGCAAGCACCACTGTACGTTACACTGTGCTTTGTTCACTAGCACACTTACGAGCTTCGTCGCTGATCAGCATTAAAAATAGCATGAATATAGTGACGTTAAAGAAGAGAATAAAAAAAAAATATTGTTCTTATCGAAATTTTATTTCACTGCAGCTATAAAACAGTTTATGAATCGATCATTGATTAAAATTAATCTTTTTTTATTCTACCTATCAACAGATTTGTGCATTAGAAATTTTTTAGTTTTTACGAGTCACTGTATAAAAAGCAATGTGCTCTATAATACTATTTCACATATTTGTTTTTGCTATTGCTTCGCAATGTCCAAAATTATAATTATTGGTGAGCTGAAGCAAAATAAAATTTTAATTTTTTTTCCTTGAGAAAAATTTAAATATTTCGATTATTTAAAAATATTTTGCAGGAATTTTACTTATATGCATGATTGTGATATCAAATGGTGATGTATCATTCTACAAAAAGAAGATGGTTTGTAAGGAGGAATTTCTCACTAAAGTCAAGAATTTTATTAGAAGTAAATCATCACATAGCATAACTTGCTTGACTATTTTAATAAATTTATATTTAATTAAAATGCTGCGTTTATTCAATTTATATTTAATTTACAGAATATAAAGAAACAATAAAGTGATCAGTTTTTATTCTTTTTTACAGGAATTGTACTGATGCCGGTTGAAAAACAAAAGTGTTATCGTCAGCAACAATAGAGATGTATTACGTTAAAAAGTGTACTATTTGTAATTCATTAGGCTCATTTCAAATATAAATCAAACAGAAAAACTACTTTTTGAGATTTATTGTCAATTTGTGTATGAATGTATATATATATATTATTCTATAAATAAAAGTAAGATGTAAATTATTGTATATTCAAGAAAAATTTTAGTGACACATTTGTTATGTTTATTATAATTTGTTTATTTGTAATACTGCATATCTTTATTTATTATGGACATCACTCGTACAAAATATATTTAATTAGTTCAAATAGTTAATATACATTATTTAATTCTCGTGATAGTTAGAATTCAAGACTTGTGGTTCTGATTCACTATAGGTAAGAGTTTTTTGTTGGAGATTTAAAAAAAAATTTTTTGCACTTTTCTATTATCTGTTAATTCTAATAAAACTGAATGTCATCATTGAAAACATAAGTTAAAAAATATAGTCGAAGGTGACCATTAGTTCGACTATACTTTTGGTTATATTTTTTAGTTTATGTTTTTAGTAACGCACCTATTAATTTAAATGAATTATTTTTTATTTATTTTAAAAAATCCAGAATAAATTTTTTTCTTAATACTCCGAAATATTCCTATTGTTTGGGAACCAAATCCACGAATCTTGAGTTATAATAATGTCAAGAATTAAAGTGCATATTAAATATTTATAGTTAATTAAAAAAAAATTCGAATGATGCAATATTTTGTTTACATTTCATTCATGAAAATTATTTTTAGAATGTAAGCTACTTTAAAAAATCTATCAAATATAAGCATATTGCGTTAATTAACTTAATTAATTTTAATATAATGATATGTTTTCCTCTAATAAATATGCGTGCAACAGTTTCCTCATTTTCTATATAGCAGTCTTCGACCGCAAGTGTAAAGTTATTATTCATGCAACTTCTTAATAAGAAGGAAAACGTGTAATATCTGTCAACATTATATATTTCAATTTACACAGTTTTGAAAATAAATAAACAAGAATGAAAGACTAATTAAAAGTCATCCTTTAAAATCCAAATAAAGAAACAAGTCAATATTGAGAACCAAATTTTCATATATTTTTCCTCCTTATATATGAAAAAAGATTGTTTCTTCGTAATAAATGTCATTGTATAATTTTATTCAATAATAACAGGCAGCATATAAATAGATAAACTTGAATTCTTTCAATAAGTCTTAATCTGTTACTCTTCAGAACAAGATATTAACTGCAAAATGGTGAAGTACATGCTTTTTGTCAGTGCGTAAAAATTTATAAATAATTTTTCATCAATTTTTTAAAACGTGATGTATTATAATTTTTCTAATAATTTTAATTTTTCCAGTTTTAGTAAGTATCGCGTTGTTAAACATACATTTGGCTGAAGGAGCATGTGATTGTTTTACAACTGAGCAATGGGATCCTGTCTGTGGAAGCGATGGAAAAACTTATGGCAATTCTGGCAAATTAGGTTGTTATAATAAATGCAATCATAAAAGTAAGTTTTGATTTTTAGTATCTATTAATAAAACTATCTTTGATTCTTGATTTTTTTAATCAATTCATTCGATTAAATAATTAAAAATTTAAATATTTATTAGTGATTAATTATGTTTTTTGGAATCACGTTTTTAAATATCAAAATTATATATAATATGAACTTACAATCATATTAATATGTGTTTATATATACTTCAAAAAGTTGTATATTGAATTAACTATTTGAATAATTATTTAATAAATATACAAATATTTGATGATTTCAGATGTTAAACTTGTTCACAAAGGACCTTGCAGAAAAGGTTAATACATTGGAAAAATCATTGGTGTCATTATAATTACAAATGTATTTCTGTATTTAATAAAACATGTTTTATGAAAAATATTAAAAAATTAAGTTTATTATTAAACTTAATCATGATCATTATTAAAATTACTCAATAATATATTTCTTTGTAATAGAGTTATAATTTTATTGCGTGTAAATATTAAAATCAATGGAAAAAATTTCTTTTATTTTGATACACACAGTACAAAATACCATTTTTTTTAATTAGTTAAAATAAATTACTTAATTATATTTGGTCTAAAGTAGTCTTGATTTAGGACTAGCAAACTAAAGACTTGAAAACTTTTTTTATCATTTAAATTTATAGCTTGAGAACTTTCACGGGAATAAATAAGCTGAAATAATAAATTGTTAAATAATTTTATGATATTCAATCCAAAAATTAAATTAAAAATAATTTATAATAAATATTACTGCTTTGGCTCTATTTTTTTTATCTTTAAAGTTCAATATGTTTTTCCTACATTTATTTAATAATATACATTTAATCAAAATACTTTAACGATTTTTAATTATAATCTTAAAAAATACAAGTCACTGAACCAATCACGATAAAAAATTGTATTTTTTGAGAACGAAGAAGCCTGTGAGATATTGTCATTACTATTTATACGAACGATTTCACACAAATATTTCGAGAAAAAAATAATTATTTGTATACATATATATATATATATATATATATATATATATATATATATATATATATATTTATGTCGTCGTATGCCAAATTCGGCACAATATCTATAGATCCAGCTAAATTTGTATTGACATCGTGTACGTCTTGGCTCGTCTCACAACTATGTTCAAATGTTTCTATACGTTTCTAGTAACGTGTAGAAGCTCTTAATACGAACCCGGAGTCGTATGGATTATATATGTGTTTAGACTAGCCAACTTAGGTAGACCGTATGACACGAGCGCGTCTATGCTCACAGCTGACTTTGACATTTTCTTAGCCATAAAAAAAATTTTGGACTATGCGAACAGCGATGCGAAAAAATTTAAGATTCATGTTTACAAATGAAAAACAAATAAAAAGGGTGACAGCAACTGATTTCAACATATTATCAAAAAATTGAAAAGAAATATTAATATATTATTTGTATTGGCATCGCATATGTCTCAGACGCGCTCCTCGATTCTTTAAAAGATTTATATGTCCTCCTGAGACATATCAAGATTCAATATTTCTAAGGAGAAGTCAACATAGCATCACCGATCCTACTACGTTTCGTTCAATATATCAAAGAGCAATTATATTGAACGTAGTTAATGAAAAAAAATGACTCGTGCTTCGACAGCAACTATACTCATTACAAAATGTCGATCAAAGAAAAAAAGAAAAAATCAATAGAACTAAAATTAAATTTGAAAAGTATTAAAGAAAAGATTAATACTTTCAACTAATAAGTCATAGTTCCTCGTACGGCCTACTTGGGACATAAAATCATCCATGTCCTTCTGCCATTTGTTTAGATGGAATCTGAATCTCGAACAATGTTTGCCGCTTGAGTAGAAATCTTCCTTGGGTGTGCTTCACGCGTCCTCGGCAATTTCAGCTCAAGCGACAAACATTGTTCGAGATTCATATTTCACCTGAATACGGCCAAAGGACATATATGAGGAAAGATAAAGTCTTAAAACTATTAAACAATGTTACTTTAATTATGGTCACGGCTTTAACTGAAGTCAAAGATAAAGTCTCTAATAGGAATACTATACTTTATTATATTATAATGATTACAGTATTGTGTGGACCTGGAGAAGTCAAAAACACCTATTTAAGGATTATCGACCCCTATTCTTAAAGTAAAGACTTAATTTAAACCTTATATTTAATCATATCTCTACCTGTATTTTGAAATTTAGAAACTTAATGACAATATAATATATTTGATTTACAATATATATACTATAAATATATTGAAAATCAAATATATCATATTGGCATTAAGTTCCTAAATTTCAAAATACAGGTAGAGATATGGTCAAATATAAAAGTTAATTATCTCTATACTTTAACAATAGGGGTCGATAATCCTTCAATAGGCGTTGTTAACTTCTTCAAATCCACGCAAGAATGTAATTATTACAATATAATAAAGTTTAATATCCCATTTAGAGACTTTGTCTATGTCTGCAGGTAAAGGCGTGACCGTAATAAAAGTATCATTGTTTAATAGTTTCAAGTTAAAATTTATATAGATGTTAGATAATCCTTAAGGTTTATCCTATTAGAATATAAGACATTAACCATCTCTTAGAAAGTATATAAGTGAGAGTCAGTTGAAAAATGACACAGTTTCAAATTTGCTGTTAACCTAACAACATACTTGAAAGCAAAAATTTTAATTTTTCCTTTTTAATATTTGATACGAAATATGGATTGCTGTACCACTGTTGTATATACCGCTCAAGCACCTCGAACATCTATATTATTTTATTCGCCAAATCAATTTCAGAATGTTTTAGAGTATCAAGATTGTATTAATGATGAAAAGCCTACTTGGCATATTCCTCAAATAGAATCATCAGATGAATCTCCAGAATCGTCAGCTGGATCTTCTGATACACAAGAATTTTGGGATTCCAGCGATACGTTGCCGTACGAATCTATCACGCATGATATCAATATAGAATCGCTTGAATCGTCTACAGAAGATTTTCAAAATAATCCAACGTGGTATACAACAACTATCACAGAATCATCAGAATCCTTTTTTGTTGTGAATAGACCAACATGGTATATGCCACCAGCATCACTACCGCAATCGCCAGAACATCTACAATCGCCAACCTTAGAGTACCAAGACTATGGTTATGGTGAAAAACCAACTTGGCATATTCCTCAAATAGAGTCATCAGATGAATCTCAAGAATCGCCGAATGGATATTCGTTATCAGAATCTTCTGATACACAAGAATTTTGGGATTTCATCGACACGTTTCCGTACGAATCTGAAACGCATGACATCACTATAGAATCGCTTGAATCGTCTACAGAAGATTTTCAAAAGAATCTAACGTGGCGTATAACACGAAGCTCACAATCAATGATACCATCAAACTTGAAGGAAGAGCCCATGTATATAAGCGAATATATGTGAATTATAGAAATTTATTTATTGTTAGTGACGCCTATACTTCAATAGTAGTTTTATGTAATTATTTATATTCAATTGTAATATATTAATAATTTATCGTAAGATTTGTAAACACAGATAAACAAAACCAATATTTTATAAAACAAAATTCAATAATTTTCATTAGTTAATCATTATTTTATTATTTTTTTTTGTAATTTAATTTACATTTTTTCTTTATTTTTGTATACTAATTATCGCAATAAGGACATGAAAAACATATATATCTTAATATAAGTAGATTACATACTTAAATAGTAGTTTTATATAATTTTTTAACATATCTGTAACTTATCATAAATTTTGTTAATACAAATAAACGAAATGAATATTATATAATCAAAAACAAAATTTTTGAAATTTTATTACTTAAAGGAATATAAAATACCGACATCACAATCATCCAAAACTTTTTATTCTTGATCCATAAGTTTTAAAAATATCTCTCTTTCACTGAATTCCATTTTTACTATTAAAAAACCTAATATTAAGATATTTCGGAAAATTTTCAGAAAAAGATTAAAGATTCGGTAAATTGCAACGTCGTATAAATCATTTATGTCGCGGCAGACCGTATTCGGTGGAATACCTATAGACCTCGCTAAATTTTTATAGGCATTGCATACGTTCATGCTAATATCTCGACGATATTCTCTCTGTCAATACTTCCTAAGGGAGTATTGACAGGTCGAGATATCGTTTAGCATGAGCACCGAGTGACATCGATTCGTAGGTTAGTGAAAACAAAAGAATGCCGTTAGATATGTCAATGCTTATACAAATTCATATAAAATCTTACCTTTAAAGAATGTTTTGTTAACAAAAATTTTCAAAGGTAAACAGTTAATAAGTAAAAAAAAATAAGTGAATAATGACATTATTTACTTATTTTAAATAAAATATATTTCATTAATTTAAAAAAATCGTTTTTATAGTTCCTCATACGGCCTACAACGACATAAACTTATCTGCGTAACTTGGGAAAACGAAGGATTATGAATCCAGGCTTGATTAAAGTGCTTGTCGCTTGAGCAGAGGGGCTATTCAAGCAGTGATACACATGTATGTATCACGCTGTATGTATGCGCGCGCATACTTTTTATTCTCTTCCCCATACATATCGTCGCGATACATGCATATGTATCGCTACTTGGATAGCCCCTCAGCAGTCAGTCGCGGGCGCGCTTTGCAGGCCATATTCGCCTGTATTCATCCTTCGTACTCCCAAGTTACGTAGTTAAGTTTATGTCGTTGTAGGCCGTATTAGGAACTATAAAAATGATTTTTTAAAATTTATGATATATATTTTATTGAAAATAAGTAAATAATGTCATTTTTCACTTATTTTTTTTACTTATTAACTGTTTAACTTCGAAAATTTTTTTGAACAAAACATTCTTCAAAGTTAAGATTTTCTATAAATCAAGGAGCGCGGGAGCGCTCCGGAGACAAGTATGAGTTTGAATGTATAAAAGCCTGACAAGCGACCGCGTTCCATTATACATTGATATGAGTATTCGAAATATTAGATTTGTTTTTATAAGAAATGTATATCCTTCATACAGGACTTTTAAGCAAAATTCCAAAGTATTTTTTAATTAGTATATAATTTTAAAAGTTTCGTTTTAAAAGATTATTTCATTTTGAAGATATTGAATAATATAAATATTTTGGATAATTTTTTGATTTTTTTTTGTCTTCAGATCTCACTTCTGGTTTCCACAATTTCGATATCTCGACTCGATCGCTTCGATTATATATATGTGATGATGACATATATTTTTGGTTATATTATTTTTTATTTATTTTTGTTGGTTATATATTTTATTTTATTGGTTAGTTTAAATAATGTAAAAGAAGCATCAGATTTTATCTATGCACTTCTTGATGAACTTGTACGCAGTGTTTTACTAGCAGGCATGGATCAGATATTAAAACGAAGGGATTTTAAATTTAAGAAAGGGCGTTTTACAACATCTGATTATTCATTGGTTACAGAGTAAGTATAGATGTACTTAATAAAACTTTATAACGTTAACTTTGTTACATCAATTTTGTAATTGAATTCTTGAAACCAGAAGTTATTGTTATGGGGTTTCACCCTTACACAATTAATTAATAAATAAATAAAAATAAAATATTTAATTTATAGACTATGGATGGAAAGGAATGTATAGGTGCTATAGTCTGCAAATTTGATATTCACAGAAAAGTGACAAAGCGCGGTTATATAACCATGCTTGCCGTCGACGTGATTTTTACAAATAAAGCTGGCTTTATTTGAATTAAATATTTTATTTATCAAATAAGAGATTGATAATTTATCAAAACATATTTCAGTTTTGCTTTTATATACTTGTCTATGTTCTGAGTGATTTCATAACTTTCTCTTGTTTGATTCTTTGATTATCATTCCCTTGATGAAAGTTTAAATTCATTTTTAGGAGATGGAAAACAAACTCATACTTGTCTTATTTTATACTTTTGCAGAAAGTAAGTTTTGAAATGGAATGTACTTATCGATCCACAAATTAATATATACTTGTCTATCTTCTGAATGATTTCAGATAAATATAATACATTAGTATAATCATTATAATGCGAATAAAACTTATCCTTTTTTCTATGTGTCACTCATCATAATCAAAATATTCAAGAAAAGTAAGGATGAACTTAATTTAGATTTTGTTATTATCAAGAGAAGCATATGAAGTATCTTATTCATTACTTTATAGTGTTCCATAGTATTATAAATTAAGGATTCTGTTTAGCTTCTATTTTTAAACTCATAAGTATCACTGAAAAGGCGATGGTAGAACGATTGTGTCAAAAAAACATAACCATTCACATTAAAAAAGCTGATGCGCTATACTCTGAACTGGCGTAAATAGTTTTTCAGTTTTGATAGAATTTTTTTACCACAACGTAAAGCTGTTGCGACAAAATAAAGCACACAAGCATATGGCACGTGACAGAATAACCGTCAGCACCAGTGCTTTCTATTAATATTTTGATGGATTATTTAAATGAATCTTTAAAATGGATGCTTTTTCGTAACGTACCGAAACTTAATTCTATATTTTACTATTTATCAATTCATTATCACATTTATAATAACATTTTTACGTGTATAAGCTTAGCATAATCTAATTTTAATTCTATTACAAAAATTGACAGCCATACAAGTATCCGTTATGTCGATCATTAAAAATGGATTTATTCTAATTCATTTCGGTATCCAGGTATGTAGAGTAAATAATTAAAAAGGATTAAATAAGCCGCTCGAAGAAAAAGGGGAGGATAATTACATTCAAATTAGAACCATCCATAAATGTGTTTATTGCTTTCTTGGAATAACAATAGTTTATTTTAAAATTAAACTGAGAGGATTAAATTAAAATATTTTCGTTTTATGTAAAAGATTATTATGAATCTTTATTCTCATTTAATTCTTCTGGTATGAATATTTTGCGTATTTAAAGGACATGCATGGCAGTAAGTCATTTAGTTATTCAAAAGCTATACTGTTGGAAACCTTGAACTCAACTGAAGATTCTTGTTTTAACTTACACAAAAAAGCAATTCAACAAAAAACATATACTGTAATTCTACATTTTAAGTAAAAATGGAACAGCAAAAGGTGAAAAGAAGCAGTACAATTTTGATCAAGGCAGTTAAAAAGCAAGACTATGAGGCTGTCAACAATTTATTAGAGAGGGGTAGTAATGTCAATGATGTTGACGATAAAGGCAATAGTCCTTTGCACCATGCCGTCCGTTTAAATGATTTTAAAATCATAGAACTATTACTAGGACATAATGCTCAAGTGAATATAGAGAATGATCGTGAATGGAGACCACTTAATTATGCTCTGAGATTGGGTTGTTTCAATACTGTTAAAATTCTTTTTACAATATAAGGCAGAAGTACGCATCGATCATTTTTGTTTTTGTTATCATTCACAAGAATATCCTAAAAATATTAAAAAGTTGTTGTATGAAAATGTCGAACTGGAACATGCCGATTCTAAAGGATACACTGCGTTGCATTGGGCTGTACAATTTGATGATTTAAATGGAATAAAAACGCTTATATCAAGAGGTGTCGATGTGAATAAAGTCACTGGGGAAGGGAAATTTATTTCTCTTCACTTAGCAAGATCAACAGAGTGCATAAGAATTTTGTTAAAAGCAGGTGCTAAGCCAAATTTTGAAAATGTACATGGGACGCCACCTCTTTACAAATTAGTGAGGGAATCAAAAATACGATGTGGTCCTGTATTTATTGAAAGAAAAAACGACGACGAATGATCCAAGAACTTATTAGAAATGATGCTAATTATATTGAAGTGATTGATCGCGTACAAATGGAATTAGATAGGAAAGCATCACCGGAATTAAGATATTGTTTAAAAGATGTGTTAAAGTTAATGGCGCTAAAAGAGTATGAGCATCATGATGTGAATATCGATGAATTAAGGTTAAATTATCTACAATTTTATAGACATTGTTTAAACGAAATTGTGATATTAAAGGAAGAGAAACTTTCACATTATTTAACGTATTATGACTTCTTAGCAAAGAATAATGACGAGCTATCAAAATATGTTGGTAACAAAAGTATTAAAAAAGCATTTAAGAATAAATCAAAATTGACATACATGTTTCCAATTTATGGTGAAATATTATGGAGAAATTTTAAGGAAGCTACGGAAGAAAGAAAACTTCGCGAAGCTGCACGCACAAGTATAAGCTATGCTATACCATGCATCAATGCAGGCCACATAGTTACGTATGAAATATTAAATTTTATAGAAATCGAAGATATGAAAAATATAATTCAAGCTTGCTTATCGGTTAAGTACTAAAATAACAAGTAAAATGTATATCTACTCTTTTGCTTTTTCATAGAGAAAGCATTGTATTTTATCTAAGCAACTCAAATCTTTCACCTAGGATTATTTTATATTATACCTACATTTGATGAAGAAATCTAAGAAAATATGTACATCAATTTATTGTAAAAATTTTAGTCAATTTTTAAAATATATTTTTTATTTCATCAATAACATGGTATATTTCTGATTAAATAAAGTTAGTAACATAAAATTTACAATTTCATTTTTGGTTCCCAACAGTTTTCATATTTTTACCTTAAATATAAAAATCCAAAATTTTTCTCAAAAAATTAATGTATTTGTTTGAAAATTTAACTAAATAATATTTATGACTTATAATAAAAGTTAAAATTTTTCTTGATTTCTATTTTTATTATATTTATTAATTATTAAGATAATTATTAATTTATTGATTTTTATGTCTTAAAAATAAAAAGTATCTATAAAAAAAAGTATGCATATACTTGTAAAAATCATTTGATTATCCACTTTCAATTAGTGAAATCGAACAAAAAGGATTTTCAGGACAAGTGGGTTTTAGTTTGTTCTAAATCTCTTTTTCCAGAGTAAAAATTAATATAAATTTTAAATATAGTTTATTTTAACCTAAAAAAAATATTTGTCTAATAAATCTCTTCTGTATAACAAATCGAATGCTAATTAATGATGTTGATTATTATTTTCTGTTCATTATTAAATAATAATAATTTCATATCTACAAAATCAGCATCAGTAAAGAAATAGATACTATATACTAACCTTATTTAAAAAAACACGTGTTTTTTGCACGTGAAAAAAACACGTGTAAAATACACGTATTTTTTACACGTCTTTTTTACATGTGAAATTTGCGTGTTTTTTCACGCATATTTTTCACGTGTTTTTTTCACGTGTATTTTTTAGGTGTATTTTTCACATATTTTTTATAGCTTTTCGAAGAGCTTCTACTGTCCGGCCTCTTATATCTGCGTCTTCCAAATTTGTGTAAGGCATGATAATGACTAAACTTAGAAAAACGCCACCTAGTGAATTAAAATCGCTATTAATGATCGATTACGTCGGTTTGACTTCAAGTCACTAGTTGGCGTTTTTCTAAGTTTTGTCATCCCTTACACAAATTTGGAAGACGCAGATATAAGAGGCCGGACAGTAGAAGCTCTTCGAAAAGCTTTAAAAAATATGTGAAAAATACACTTGAAAAATACACGTGAAAAAAACACGTGTTTTTTTTTAATAGGGAATGTATCAGAGCAGTTTACGCAGCATCAGTGAATTTATAGACACAGAAAACTTCGAGAAAAATAAATCTTATTTAAAAGATATATTATCACAATATTCATCTTCTTATTATTATTTTAAAAATTGAAGAAATAGTAAACTTTTAAATTATTTTTCTGCCCTCCAGCCAGAAAGCGTCAACTTTCTGGCCGCTGCCCAAAACAAAGTTGCCGCTTTCTGGCGTTGTCGGGCAGAAAAATAGAATACGACCCATGGCCAGTAAAAAGAAAGCCTCAGATCACATGTTTGTCAACTTCGGCTTCGCCTCAGCCGACAATTACATGTGATCTGAGACATTTCTTTTTTTACTGGCCTTGGGTCGTAATATACTATTTTAGACATTTCTTACATCTTTCAAAATTTAAATAACGTAAATTATTACAAAATCAAAAGTTGTTTTACAAATATATAACTTTTCATACACATAATTTTTAATATCAATCTAATGTATTTGAATTTCAAGATATATCTTAAGAGAATTCCAAGTTCAATCTCTAGACATAGTCATGTAAAATTATCCATGATTAAAAACATCTGTTTTTTCAATACAATGTAATGTGGTTTATAAAAACGACTTTCCCAATTTTATCATCACTTCAAATTTCACATTTTAAGGAGACATAAAACGGACACTACACCTACACTCATAAATATTGACTATCTCCACATTTTAGTGTAAAATTTCAGGAAAAGAAATGCATTAGATGATATAAATTTTTAAATAAATTTATTCATTAGCATTTATAAATTTTTAATTTCTGGTACCAGAAAAATTTTAATATGTATTATTGGGATCCTCAATTCTCAATAACTAATGAATGAAGTTATTTAAAAATTAATATTTTCAACAATATGAAATCCATTAAATATATAAAAAATAAAATAATTCAAATCAATTCTTAACGATGTGTACCGTAAAGGACGTAATTCCTGATCAGGACGTAATTTCTGATCATTATTTATTATAAATCATAATCTATAAGATTTTAGTAGGAAAAACTTTTTTTTGATTTATGAGAAAAAATAGATTGAGCGTAAGAAATGCTTCGTTTGTGTGAAAAAGAAATATACTTTCACTTTTTTACATGTAAATATGTGATCAGAAATACCTCCTAAGTGATCAGAAATTACGTCCTTCACGGTATATCGTTCCTATTTTTAAAATACAAATAAAAATAAAAATTCTAATTTATATTTTCTTAATTATAGTAATTATATCATTCTTTCGAACAAAAGATTTTTAATTTTATTTTGCAGAGAAACTGTTTATTCTAAGCGTGATTCAATTTGAATTCTGAAATTAAATAAACAAACTTTTAAAAATAGTACATTTTAGGCAAAAATTATACTATATTTTTGAAAAAAAATTTTTAAGCTGTCAATCTAGAAATATTTTATATACTAAATTATATTATCGAAATTGTATTACTTATCGGTTTTTTTTTTATTATTTATTACTATAAATTTACCAAATTACTTGCCAGGCTCATAAATAAATATTTTATGACATTGTTATAAGCTAAAAAGCTCATGACATCTGTATTTTCTAAATTTATAGTACAATTTTTAAAAAGAGAATTCAGAAGTAAATGACATTAAATTGTTACCAAGTTCTAATTTGAAATATACAATAACAAATGAATATAGAGCGGTACTTCGCACTCTCAACAACTTCACACAAAAGGAATTTTTGTGAGCGGAAGTGAGCGATGATTATACTAATAATTTTATTTAAAAAATAGATTCATGAGATGTAACAGAGTATTAGTTATTCATGTCGCAGCAGGCCGTATTCGGTGGAATACCTATAGACCACGCTAAATTTGTCGGGATTCACGGGAATAAATAAGCTGAAATAATAAATTGTTAAATAATTTTATGATATTCAATCCAAAAATTAAATTAAAAATAATTTATAATAAATATTACTGCTTTGGCTCTATTTTTTTTATCTTTAAAGTTCAATATGTTTTTCCTACATTTATTCAATAATATACATTTAATCAAAATACTTTAACGATTTTTAATTATAATCTTAAAAAATACAAGTCACTGAACCAATCACGATAAAAAATTGTATTTTTTGAGAACGAAGAAGCCTGTTAGATATTGTCATTACTATTTATACGAACGATTTCACACAAATATTTCGAGAAAAAAATAATTATTTGTATACATATATATATATATATATATATATATATACTAGGGGGGGTTCCCCCCTGCTCGCTTCGCTCGCCAACCCCCCATTGTCAATATCAATTATCAAATCAATATCAATTTCCAAGAGAACGTTCTTAAATTAGATAACAATTAATTAAATTAGCTAACAATTAACTACCTTTCAGCTATCTCTCAGCTAACTTTCAGCTGAATTTTATCTGAATTTCAGCCAACTTTAGCTAACTTTCAGCTAAATTTTATCTGAATTTCAGCTATCTCTCAGCTAACTTTCAGCTAAATTTTATCTGAATTTCAGCTATCTCTCAGCTAACTTTCAGCTAAATTTTATCTGAATTTCAGCTAACTTTTAGCTAACTTTCAGCTAAATTTTAGCTGAATTTCAGCTAACTAAGGGCACATAAAATTCTTATACACGGCGGCGGCGGCGGCGGCGTAGGCGATATATCTTTATTATATATAGAGATATATATATATATATATATATATATATATATATATATATTTATGTCGTCGTATGCCAAATTCGGCACAATATCTATAGATCCAGCTAAATTTGTATTGACATCGTGTACGTCTTGGCTCGTCTCACAACTATGTTCAAATGTTTCTATACGTTTCTAGTAACGTGTAGAAGCTCTTAATACGAACCCGGAGTCGTATGGATTATATATGTGTTTAGACTAGCCAACTTAGGTAGACCGTATGACACGAGCGCGTCTATGCTCACAGCTGACTTTGACATTTTCTTAGCCATAAAAAAAATTTTGGACTATGCGAACAGCGATGCGAAAAAATTTAAGATTCATGTTTACAAATGAAAAACAAATAAAAAGGGTGACAGCAACTGATTTCAACATATTATCAAAAAATTGAAAAGAAATATTAATATATTATTTGTATTGGCATCGCATATGTCTCAGACGCGCTCCTCGATTCTTTAAAAGATTTATATGTCCTCCTGAGACATATCAAGATTCAATATTTCTAAGGAGAAGTCAACATAGCATCACCGATCCTACTACGTTTCGTTCAATATATCAAAGAGCAATTATATTGAACGTAGTTAATGAAAAAAAATGACTCGTGCTTCGACAGCAACTATACTCATTACAAAATGTCGATCAAAGAAAAAAAGAAAAAATCAATAGAACTAAAATTAAATTTGAAAAGTATTAAAGAAAAGATTAATACTTTCAACTAATAAGTCATAGTTCCTCGTACGGCCTACTTGGGACATAAAATCATCCATGTCCTTCTGCCATTTGTTTAGATGGAATCTGAATCTCGAACAATGTTTGCCGCTTGAGTAGAAATCTTCCTTGGGTGTGCTTCACGCGTCCTCGGCAATTTCAGCTCAAGCGACAAACATTGTTCGAGATTCATATTTCACCTGAATACGGCCAAAGGACATATATGAGGAAAGATAAAGTCTTAAAACTATTAAACAATGTTACTTTAATTATGGTCACGGCTTTAACTGAAGTCAAAGATAAAGTCTCTAATAGGAATACTATACTTTATTATATTATAATGATTACAGTATTGTGTGGACCTGGAGAAGTCAAAAACACCTATTTAAGGATTATCGACCCCTATTCTTAAAGTAAAGACTTAATTTAAACCTTATATTTAATCATATCTCTACCTGTATTTTGAAATTTAGAAACTTAATGACAATATAATATATTTGATTTACAATATATATACTATAAATATATTGAAAATCAAATATATCATATTGGCATTAAGTTCCTAAATTTCAAAATACAGGTAGAGATATGGTCAAATATAAAAGTTAATTATCTCTATACTTTAACAATAGGGGTCGATAATCCTTCAATAGGCGTTGTTAACTTCTTCAAATCCACGCAAGAATGTAATTATTACAATATAATAAAGTTTAATATCCCATTTAGAGACTTTGTCTATGTCTGCAGGTAAAGGCGTGACCGTAATAAAAGTATCATTGTTTAATAGTTTCAAGTTAAAATTTATATAGATGTTAGATAATCCTTAAGGTTTATCCTATTAGAATATAAGACATTAACCATCTCTTAGAAAGTATATAAGTGAGAGTCAGTTGAAAAATGACACAGTTTCAAATTTGCTGTTAACCTAACAACATACTTGAAAGCAAAAATTTTAATTTTTCCTTTTTAATATTTGATACGAAATATGGATTGCTGTACCACTGTTGTATATACCGCTCAAGCACCTCGAACATCTATATTATTTTATTCGCCAAATCAATTTCAGAATGTTTTAGAGTATCAAGATTGTATTAATGATGAAAAGCCTACTTGGCATATTCCTCAAATAGAATCATCAGATGAATCTCCAGAATCGTCAGCTGGATCTTCTGATACACAAGAATTTTGGGATTCCAGCGATACGTTGCCGTACGAATCTATCACGCATGATATCAATATAGAATCGCTTGAATCGTCTACAGAAGATTTTCAAAATAATCCAACGTGGTATACAACAACTATCACAGAATCATCAGAATCCTTTTTTGTTGTGAATAGACCAACATGGTATATGCCACCAGCATCACTACCGCAATCGCCAGAACATCTACAATCGCCAACCTTAGAGTACCAAGACTATGGTTATGGTGAAAAACCAACTTGGCATATTCCTCAAATAGAGTCATCAGATGAATCTCAAGAATCGCCGAATGGATATTCGTTATCAGAATCTTCTGATACACAAGAATTTTGGGATTTCATCGACACGTTTCCGTACGAATCTGAAACGCATGACATCACTATAGAATCGCTTGAATCGTCTACAGAAGATTTTCAAAAGAATCTAACGTGGCGTATAACACGAAGCTCACAATCAATGATACCATCAAACTTGAAGGAAGAGCCCATGTATATAAGCGAATATATGTGAATTATAGAAATTTATTTATTGTTAGTGACGCCTATACTTCAATAGTAGTTTTATGTAATTATTTATATTCAATTGTAATATATTAATAATTTATCGTAAGATTTGTAAACACAGATAAACAAAACCAATATTTTATAAAACAAAATTCAATAATTTTCATTAGTTAATCATTATTTTATTATTTTTTTTGTAATTTAATTTACATTTTTTCTTTATTTTTGTATACTAATTATCGCAATAAGGATATGAAAAACATATATATCTTAATATAAGTAGATTACATACTTAAATAGTAGTTTTATATAATTTTTTAACATATCTGTAACTTATCATAAATTTTGTTAATACAAATAAACGAAATGAATATTATATAATCAAAAACAAAATTTTTGAAATTTTATTACTTAAAGGAATATAAAATACCGACATCACAATCATCCAAAACTTTTTATTCTTGATCCATAAGTTTTAAAAATATCTCTCTTTCACTGAATTCCATTTTTACTATTAAAAAACCTAATATTAAGATATTTCGGAAAATTTTCAGAAAAAGATTAAAGATTCGGTAAATTGCAATGTCGTATAAATCATTTATGTCGCGGCAGACCGTATTCGGTGGAATACCTATAGACCTCGCTAAATTTTTATAGGCATTGCATACGTTCATGCTAATATCTCGACGATATTCTCTCTGTCAATACTTCCTAAGGGAGTATTGACAGGTCGAGATATCGTTTAGCATGAGCACCGAGTGACATCGATTCGTAGGTTAGTGAAAACAAAAGAATGCCGTTAGATATGTCAATGCTTATACAAATTCATATAAAATCTTACCTTTAAAGAATGTTTTGTTAACAAAAATTTTCAAAGGTAAACAGTTAATAAGTAAAAAAAATAAGTGAATAATGACATTATTTACTTATTTTAAATAAAATATATTTCATTAATTTAAAAAAATCGTTTTTATAGTTCCTCATACGGCCTACAACGACATAAACTTATCTGCGTAACTTGGGAAAACGAAGGATTATGAATCCAGGCTTGATTAAAGTGCTTGTCGCTTGAGCAGAGGGGCTATTCAAGCAGTGATACACATGTATGTATCACGCTGTATGTATGCGCGCGCATACTTTTTATTCTCTTCCCCATACATATCGTCGCGATACATGCATATGTATCGCTACTTGGATAGCCCCTCAGCAGTCAGTCGCGGGCGCGCTTTGCAGGCCATATTCGCCTGTATTCATCCTTCGTACTCCCAAGTTACGTAGTTAAGTTTATGTCGTTGTAGGCCGTATTAGGAACTATAAAAATGATTTTTTAAAATTTATGATATATATTTTATTGAAAATAAGTAAATAATGTCATTTTTCACTTATTTTTTTTACTTATTAACTGTTTAACTTCGAAAATTTTTTTGAACAAAACATTCTTCAAAGTTAAGATTTTATATAAATTTGTATAAACATTGAGATATCTAACGATATTCTTTTGTTTTCACTAGCCTACGAATCGATGTCACTCGCGTCATATACGGCCATGCTGAACGATATCTGATCTGTCAGTACTCACTTAGAAAGTATTGACAGAGAGAATATCGTCGGGATATTAGCATAAATGTATGCAATGCCTATACAAATTTAGCGTGGTCTATAGGTATTCCACCGAATACGGCCTGCTGCGACATGAATAACTAATACTCTGTTACATCTCATGAATCTATTTTTTAAATAAAATTATTAGTATAATCATCGCTCACTTCCGCTCACAAAAATTCCTTTTGTGTGAAGTTGTTGAGAGTGCGAAGTACCGCTCTATATTCATTTGTTATTGTATATTTCAAATTAGAACTTGGTAACAATTTAATGTCATTTACTTCTGAATTCTCTTTTTAAAAATTGTACTATAAATTTAGAAAATACAGATGTCATGAGCTTTTTAGCTTATAACAATGTCATAAAATATTTATTTATGAGCCTGGCAAGTAATTTGGTAAATTTATAGTAATAAATAATAAAAAAAAAACCGATAAGTAATACAATTTCGATAATATAATTTAGTATATAAAATATTTCTAGATTGACAGCTTAAAAATTTTTTTTCAAAAATATAGTATAATTTTTGCCTAAAATGTACTATTTTTAAAAGTTTGTTTATTTAATTTCAGAATTCAAATTGAATCACGCTTAGAATAAACAGTTTCTCTGCAAAATAAAATTAAAAATCTTTTGTTCGAAAGAATGATATAATTACTATAATTAAGAAAATATAAATTAGAATTTTTATTTTTATTTGTATTTTAAAAATAGGAACGATATACCGTGAAGGACGTAATTTCTGATCACTTAGGAGGTATTTCTGATCACATATTTACATGTAAAAAAGTAAAAGTATATTTCTTTTCACACAAACGAAGCATTTCTTACGCTCAATCTATTTTTTCTCATAAATCAAAAAAAAGTTTTTCCTACTAAAATCTTATAGATTATGATTTATAATAAATAATGATCAGAAATTACGTCCTGATCAGGAATTACGTCCTTTACGGTACACATCGTTAAGAATTGATTTGAATTATTTTATTTTTTATATATTTAATGGATTTCATATTGTTGAAAATATTAATTTTTAAATAACTTCATTCATTAGTTATTGAGAATTGAGGATCCCAATAATACATATTAAAATTTTTCTGGTACCAGAAATTAAAAATTTATAAATGCTAATGAATAAATTTATTTAAAAATTTATATCATCTAATGCATTTCTTTTCCTGAAATTTTACACTAAAATGTGGAGATAGTCAATATTTATGAGTGTAGGTGTAGTGTCCGTTTTATGTCTCCTTAAAATGTGAAATTTGAAGTGATGATAAAATTGGGAAAGTCGTTTTTATAAACCACATTACATTGTATTGAAAAAACAGATGTTTTTAATCATGGATAATTTTACATGACTATGTCTAGAGATTGAACTTGGAATTCTCTTAAGATATATCTTGAAATTCAAATACATTAGATTGATATTAAAAATTATGTGTATGAAAAGTTATATATTTGTAAAACAACTTTTGATTTTGTAATAATTTACGTTATTTAAATTTTGAAAGATGTAAGAAATGTCTAAAATAGTATTATTGACCCAAGGCCAGTAAAAAAGAAATGTCTCAGATCACATGTAATTGTCGGCTGAGGCGAAGCCGAAGTTGACAAACATGTGATCTGAGGCTTTCTTTTTTACTGGCCATGGGTCGTATTCTATTTTCTGCCCGACAACGCCAGAAAGCGGCAACTTTGTTTTGGGCAGCGGCCAGAAAGTTGACGCTTTCTGGCTGGAGGGCAGAAAAATAATTTAAAAGTTTACTATTTCTTCAATTTTTTAAAATAATAATAAGAAGATGAATATTGTGATAATATATCTTTTAAATAAGATTTATTTTTCTCGAAGTTTTCTGTGTCTATAAATTCACTGATGCTGCGTAAACTGCTCTGATACATTCCCTATTAAAAAAAAACACGTGTTTTTTTCACGTGTATTTTTCAAGTGTATTTTTCACATATTTTTTAAAGCTTTTCGAAGAGCTTCTACTGTCCGGCCTCTTATATCTGCGTCTTCCAAATTTGTGTAAGGGATGACAAAACTTAGAAAAACGCCAACTAGTGACTTGAAGTCAAACCGACGTAATCGATCATTAATAGCGATTTTAATTCACTAGGTGGCGTTTTTCTAAGTTTAGTCATTATCATGCCTTACACAAATTTGGAAGACGCAGATATAAGAGGCCGGACAGTAGAAGCTCTTCGAAAAGCTATAAAAATATGTGAAAAATACACCTAAAAAATACACGTGAAAAAAACACGTGAAAAATATGCGTGAAAAAACACGCAAATTTCACATGTAAAAAAGACGTGTAAAAAATACGTGTATTTTACACGTGTTTTTTTCACGTGCAAAAAACACGTGTTTTTTTAAATAAGGTTAGTATATAGTATCTATTTCTTTACTGATGCTGATTTTGTAGATATGAAATTATTATTATTTAATAATGAACAGAAAATAATAATCAACATCATTAATTAGCATTCGATTTGTTATACAGAAGAGATTTATTAGACAAATATTTTTTTAGGTTAAAATAAACTATATTTAAAATTTATATTAATTTTTACTCTGGAAAAAGAGATTTAGAACAAACTAAAACCCACTTGTCCTGAAAATCCTTTTTGTTCGATTTCACTAATTGAAAGTGGATAATCAAATGATTTTTACAAGTATATGCATACTTTTTTTATAGATACTTTTTATTTTTAAGACATAAAAATCAATAAATTAATAATTATCTTAATAATTAATAAATATAATAAAAATAGAAATCAAGAAAAATTTTAACTTTTATTATAAGTCATAAATATTATTTAGTTAAATTTTCAAACAAATACATTAATTTTTTGAGAAAAATTTTGGATTTTTATATTTAAGGTAAAAATATGAAAACTGTTGGGAACCAAAAATGAAATTGTAAATTTTATGTTACTAACTTTATTTAATCAGAAATATACCATGTTATTGATGAAATAAAAAATATATTTTAAAAATTGACTAAAATTTTTACAATAAATTGATGTACATATTTTCTTAGATTTCTTCATCAAATGTAGGTATAATATAAAATAATCCTAGGTGAAAGATTTGAGTTGCTTAGATAAAATACAATGCTTTCTCTATGAAAAAGCAAAAGAGTAGATATACATTTTACTTGTTATTTTAGTACTTAACCGATAAGCAAGCTTGAATTATATTTTTCATATCTTCGATTTCTATAAAATTTAATATTTCATACGTAACTATGTGGCCTGCATTGATGCATGGTATAGCATAGCTTATACTTGTGCGTGCAGCTTCGCGAAGTTTTCTTTCTTCCGTAGCTTCCTTAAAATTTCTCCATAATATTTCACCATAAATTGGAAACATGTATGTCAATTTTGATTTATTCTTAAATGCTTTTTTAATACTTTTGTTACCAACATATTTTGATAGCTCGTCATTATTCTTTGCTAAGAAGTCATAATACGTTAAATAATGTGAAAGTTTCTCTTCCTTTAATATCACAATTTCGTTTAAACAATGTCTATAAAATTGTAGATAATTTAACCTTAATTCATCGATATTCATATCATGATGCTCATACTCTTTTAGCGCCATTAACTTTAACACATCTTTTAAACAATATCTTAATTCCGGTGATGCTTTCCTATCTAATTCCATTTGTACGCGATCAATCACTTCAATATAATTAGCATCATTTCTAATAAGTTCTTGGATCATTCGTCGTCGTTTTTTTCTTTCAATAAATACAGGACCACATCGTATTTTTGATTCCCTCACTAATTTGTAAAGAGGTGGCGTCCCATGTACATTTTCAAAATTTGGCTTAGCACCTGCTTTTAACAAAATTCTTATGCACTCTGTTGATCTTGCTAAGTGAAGAGAAATAAATTTCCCTTCCCCAGTGACTTTATTCACATCGACACCTCTTGATATAAGCGTTTTTATTCCATTTAAATCATCAAATTGTACAGCCCAATGCAACGCAGTGTATCCTTTAGAATCGGCATGTTCCAGTTCGACATTTTCATACAACAACTTTTTAATATTTTTAGGATATTCTTGTGAATGATAACAAAAACAAAAATGATCGATGCGTACTTCTGCCTTATATTGTAAAAGAATTTTAACAGTATTGAAACAACCCAATCTCAGAGCATAATTAAGTGGTCTCCATTCACGATCATTCTCTATATTCACTTGAGCATTATGTCCTAGTAATAGTTCTATGATTTTAAAATCATTTAAACGGACGGCATGGTGCAAAGGACTATTGCCTTTATCGTCAACATCATTGACATTACTACCCCTCTCTAATAAATTGTTGACAGCCTCATAGTCTTGCTTTTTAACTGCCTTGATCAAAATTATACTGCTTCTTTTCACCTTTTGCTGTTCCATTTTTACTTAAAATGTAGAATTACAGTATATGTTTTTTGTTGAATTGCTTTTTTGTGTAAGTTAAAACAAGAATCTTCAGTTGAGTTCAAGGTTTCCAACAGTATAGCTTTTGAATAACTAAATGACTTACTGCCATGCATGTCCTTTAAATACGCAAAATATTCATACCAGAAGAATTAAATGAGAATAAAGATTCATAATAATCTTTTACATAAAACGAAAATATTTTAATTTAATCCTCTCAGTTTAATTTTAAAATAAACTATTGTTATTCCAAGAAAGCAATAAACACATTTATGGATGGTTCTAATTTGAATGTAATTATCCTCCCTTTTTCTTCGAGCGGCTTATTTAATCCTTTTTAATTATTTACTCTACATACCTGGATACCGAAATGAATTAGAATAAATCCATTTTTAATGATCGACATAACGGATACTTGTATGGCTGTCAATTTTTGTAATAGAATTAAAATTAGATTATGCTAAGCTTATACACGTAAAAATGTTATTATAAATGTGATAATGAATTGATAAATAGTAAAATATAGAATTAAGTTTCGGTACGTTACGAAAAAGCATCCATTTTAAAGATTCATTTAAATAATCCATCAAAATATTAATAGAAAGCACTGGTGCTGACGGTTATTCTGTCACGTGCCATATGCTTGTGTGCTTTATTTTGTCGCAACAGCTTTACGTTGTGGTAAAAAAATTCTATCAAAACTGAAAAACTATTTACGCCAGTTCAGAGTATAGCGCATCAGCTTTTTTAATGTGAATGGTTATGTTTTTTTGACACAATCGTTCTACCATCGCCTTTTCAGTGATACTTATGAGTTTAAAAATAGAAGCTAAACAGAATCCTTAATTTATAATACTATGGAACACTATAAAGTAATGAATAAGATACTTCATATGCTTCTCTTGATAATAACAAAATCTAAATTAAGTTCATCCTTACTTTTCTTGAATATTTTGATTATGATGAGTGACACATAGAAAAAAGGATAAGTTTTATTCGCATTATAATGATTATACTAATGTATTATATTTATCTGAAATCATTCAGAAGATAGACAAGTATATATTAATTTGTGGATCGATAAGTACATTCCATTTCAAAACTTACTTTCTGCAAAAGTATAAAATAAGACAAGTATGAGTTTGTTTTCCATCTCCTAAAAATGAATTTAAACTTTCATCAAGGGAATGATAATCAAAGAATCAAACAAGAGAAAGTTATGAAATCACTCAGAACATAGACAAGTATATAAAAGCAAAACTGAAATATGTTTTGATAAATTATCAATCTCTTATTTGATAAATAAAATATTTAATTCAAATAAAGCCAGCTTTATTTGTAAAAATCACGTCGACGGCAAGCATGGTTATATAACCGCGCTTTGTCACTTTTCTGTGAATATCAAATTTGCAGACTATAGCACCTATACATTCCTTTCCATCCATAGTCTATAAATTAAATATTTTATTTTTATTTATTTATTAATTAATTGTGTAAGGGTGAAACCCCATAACAATAACTTCTGGTTTCAAGAATTCAATTACAAAATTGATGTAACAAAGTTAACGTTATAAAGTTTTATTAAGTACATCTATACTTACTCTGTAACCAATGAATAATCAGATGTTGTAAAACGCCCTTTCTTAAATTTAAAATCCCTTCGTTTTAATATCTGATCCATGCCTGCTAGTAAAACACTGCGTACAAGTTCATCAAGAAGTGCATAGATAAAATCTGATGCTTCTTTTACATTATTTAAACTAACCAATAAAATAAAATATATAACCAACAAAAATAAATAAAAAATAATATAACCAAAAATATATGTCATCATCACATATATATAATCGAAGCGATCGAGTCGAGATATCGAAATTGTGGAAACCAGAAGTGAGATCTGAAGACAAAAAAAAATCAAAAAATTATCCAAAATATTTATATTATTCAATATCTTCAAAATGAAATAATCTTTTAAAACGAAACTTTTAAAATTATATACTAATTAAAAAATACTTTGGAATTTTGCTTAAAAGTCCTGTATGAAGGATATACATTTCTTATAAAAACAAATCTAATATTTCGAATACTCATATCAATGTATAATGGAACGCGGTCGCTTGTCAGGCTTTTATACATTCAAACTCATACTTGTCTCCGGAGCGCTCCCGCGCTCCTTGATCAACAATTGAATACACCTTTTTATAAAGAAATTAATTACGTCGAATAAAATTAAAAACAGAAGTCGTCAGCGGCTCATTCGGTATAGAGCAAGAGATTTGTAATCTCGAGGTCCTGAGTTCGAAATTCGCTTTCAGCGGCTGATTGATACGTGCACCATTGTATGATACATTCTTTTTCACAAATACACGGAGCATTGCAATGATAATATAAGTTCAGCGACAATGAATAGAAAAATAAAATTAAAAAAAACTATAATGAATTGGTGCATTTTTATTACCTGTCAAAAAATTGCTATGTCGCTTCTCCTCTGCGACGTACAGGGAGGTATTGAACATGTTTACATCGCAAAAGCAATTATATTAAACATGTAAAGTCAATTACAGAACCTGTAAAACCGTTCGCGTCGCTATGAGTTGAAGCTTAGTACTTATCTCTTTTAATTTTAGCCCTGGTCTCTCCAACCAATTAAAAAATATTGAGGAATTAGATAAAAAAAATAGAGCTTTTAAATTGCATGACTTTTGCATGCTTTTCGAGAATATTCATTTTTTTTTCATTTAACGTGGCTATATTTATGTGAATGTGTTTGTGAACAAAGGAAATGTAATGCACAGTGATGCTTGCATCAATCAGCTGCTGAGAGTGGGATTCAAACTCGGAACCTTGAGATTATGAATCCATCGCTCTACCAACTGAGCCACTGAGACCTTAATATTGATTCTTGAAAAATAATATTTTATAAAAAATTAAAAATGCGTATCTATACTGCATTATTTAAATGATCATAACCCGCTTCTGATGCGAGTCACTCCTTGTTACGTTTTGTTCGTTTTAGAAATATAAAAGGTTTGTTTTTCGAAAAAATATTGACAAGGAAATTTTTAGAAAATCATGGAATTAAAAATTATTGTAGCAATTAAAGAAGAAATTAAAATATTATAAAATTAAAAATATTAAAATTATTTAATTTTCAATGAAAATTCCGAATTTATATCTTTATTAACTTTTGATTGGATGAGTAGTACTGAAAGTAACTTTTACAAAAATTTGCCTGAATTAGACAGCTAAACATTTTAAAAGCAGAGTTATGTTACTGTTCTGTAATAGTTAAAAGTTCTGGAGAATGTATGTGAGCATGTGATTACTAAAATGGATTGCCTAACTATTTTCCCCAAAGAGGGAATTAAAAAATACTTTCAAAACAAAGATTTCTAAATAAAAATTTTTACAACAACTTTTTGTTACTTCAGATCAATAACATTCCTCATTTCATTTTTAACCTATAATTTTTACGAGTAGTAGAGTCGTTGCACAATCGCTCATTTATGTCTTTATATTACCGTTCATAGTTGGAATCTACCCGTATAAAATTTTATAAATCTAATCTACTTTCATTTTGCCATAATAAACAGGAAAAAATCTGACGTCAACCAACATTAGAAATTCGAATTTACCCACAGTCTATAAATAATTAAAATGGACAAATAAAAAAAAATGCTAAATAAATTGTTGTAAAATGTATTAACCATAAATATGTATAATACAAATTTTTCTATCTCAACGAAGAAACAAATACGAAAATAAGGATAATTAAAAAGAGTAATAAATTTTTATTAGATTATTTAAATTACTCATTCTTGATAATCATATTTTTAGTCACTAATGTCAATACTGATAACGAAATATCTTTATATTTTTCCTCTTACGGTAAAAAAAAGAAAATTACTTCTTCGTAATGAACGTTATCTTATAATTTTATCTTTTAATGAAAAACCGTATATAAATTCACAATTGTTCAGTCTTTTACTTAGTTTTGATCTGTTATTCTACAAAACAAGAGATTGAGATTATTTCTTATTAAAATCATCATGATGAAGTATATACTTTTCGGCTGTAAGAAGAAATTTATGAATTAATTTAAGCAATTTTATAAAAAATGAAAACTTTTTTTAATTTATATTTTTTTAGTGTTATTATGCGTCGTATTATTGAACGTACATTTAGCTGAAGCCCAAGGATGTGACTGCGTTTCAACTGATCAATATGATCCTGTTTGTGGAAGCGATGGAAGAACTTATGGCAATGCTGGCAAATTGACTTGTTACAATAAATGCAATAATAAAAGTAAGTTTTAATTTTAAATATATAGTTGTTATAAAAAATAATATAGTATAATATTTATTAAAATCGCTTGGTTTGTTATGATATTCATTTTTTTCTGTTGTAATAAAATGTAAAAATGAGAACCCGTAATACAATGTATAAAATCATATAAAACTAAATATAGGTATAAATATTGCACTTTACATTAAAATCACAGTCAATTAACTTAACCTAATAATACTGACAAGGAAAGTATCACTTCTTTGGGTCACAGATCTTTTTGTAACTTGCGGATATGTTTTCATACATAAAATTATGAAAAAAGCCGCTATAGCATTCAGTCTAACACTCGATAATTCCAAGATTATGAGCTATTTCGTTCAATTTTTAGAGATTTCATTGAAAAATTATTGTTTATAATAACAAATATTACTCTCCAATGAGAGCTTCTAAGTTCATTCTGCAATATCTTATTAAAAGTTGAGATTAAATCCTTTCGATAAAAAAAAAGTGTTCAAAAAGTTCAACCCGCTCAAAAGTTATAGCAAAATGAAAAACATGAAAAAAATCAGCACAATAATTAAATAAAAGTGAAGTTTAATTTCATGCTATAACAATTTTTATAACAATTTTTACTACCCTACAACTTTTGAACGGGTTGAGCTTTTTGAACATGTTTTTTAGGCATGAGCGCTATACGAAAGTGTCTTATATTTTCGCCATCACGAAAAATGTAACACTTGAAAATATGTTATATTATGATAAAAAAATTATTTTTATATAAAATGTATGTATGGATGTATGTGTGTGAGAAATGAAGTTTATGAATTTCTTCTACGAGTTTTTATTCAGGAAAGTAATATTAGTTATTAAAAACAATGATTTTTCAATGAGATCTTTAAAAATTGAACAAAATAGCTCATAATCTCGGAATGATCAAGTGTTAGACCGAATGCTAGCGGCTTTTTTCATAATTTTATGTATGAAAACATATCCGCAAGTTACAACAAGATCCGTGACCTAAAGAAATGATATTTTCTTTTTAAGTAAGTCACCGAAAAAAGTGATATCACAGATTAATAATAAAAATAATAAAAGACAAGTAATAATACTAAATTGATAAAATTTAAAAGAAATACAACAAATTATAAATAAAATAATATAATTAAATAGTATAAAGCGCATATGATATCATTTAAACGCAGTCAATACAGTAAAATCGAATTATTTTATTTGCTTTTAAATTTAGTTTTGACTTAATAAATGTTTTTGATCCTTTAATGAAAATATAAATATTTTATTCTTTTACAGACGTGAGACAAGTTCACAAAGGACCCTGCTGAGAAGGTTAATTAGTTTTGAATATTTGAACTGAAGATTTTACGTATGACATTATTGTAATTAATATTATGTTTATGTAATTTGTAATATTTTAAATTAAAAAAAATTAAAAATAGAATGTATTATTATTTATTACTTTATAATTAATTTTTAATTTTATGTTGTAAACATTTAAACATGTTATTAAAACATGTTAGCATAAATTGCTTACTCGTCCTTAATAGTAATCCTAATTTTGAATAATATCATGTATTAATTATTAATCTATATAATATCATATTTATTTTTGAATGATTGTCATTTTCTGTTTTATTATTAGAATAATGTAAATAAAAATAATTCTTATTAAGACTATTATATTTTACTACAATCAGATTTTTCTGTTGCGTAAAACTGCTATATGCAAGTCATGTTTTACTGATTTAATTTATCGATTATTTATTACTGCTTAATATTTTTAAACTTAAATTTAATTATTGTAGTTTTGACGTTTTTCGTGACCTTCATTAACAATTAACTAATTGTGGATAAGAATTTGCGCAATAAGTGAATTTTTATGATACAACTTATACCTACAATGAAAGTTTTTACCACGGGTTTTTTTTATAAGTCTACTCTTTCTTCAAATGTACATACATATATAGAACAACTAAAATGAGTAATAACAAAATTATATTGAGAATAATATCTATATCGATTATAAACTTAGTAATAAACTACACTGTTGATTATTAATAAACTGCACTGTTGATATTGCAATAGTAAATGATAAAAATGTGAAGAAAGTACAAGATGATTTTCAATCAAATCGTTTAGATTTTTTAATAAACTTTTGATCAATCACTTACGGACGTGCTAAAAAAATTGCTGCTTCTTATTTGATTCTCATACACACCTATTACTAATTAAACAACATTTAGTCCGCAGTACAGAACCCTTTTTCAAAAATGATTACCACATACTTAGAACTTTGTAAGCGGCTTCATTTTGTCAAGTCTACCAAACTTTTCATCTACGAAAACTCTCGAAACCGCTGCGTTTTTTAATAATTAGTTATTAAACATGTCGATTCAACGATGTATTGTTATGCAATGACCACATACTTTTTTTTACATTGAACTAAAAGATATTTTTATAACAAAAATCAAATAATGTATGGCCGACAAAAATAATTCTGCGTTAGATGAGTCTACCATTTGAATTATGTCGATAGGACGGGGTTATGTTATGCGATGACCACATAGCCAATTATTATGGGATTGCTTGATAATTAATTATGAAACCATAAGATCATAATGTCCGACAAATTTTCTGCAGATTTTTTTCACTCCGACAGTCGGAACATGTCATTGTTACGAGGTATGGTTTTGTGATTACCATATGTCGGACAAGGGTATAACGTGTCACATAATATTATTTTATGTATTAAAAGGACAATGACCGACAAAAATATTGTATCTTTACGTCAGACCGATAAAAAAAGATTTATAATTAACCCGTCACCTATGTATGTGTCATATAAAGAACACGTAGTTCAAAATTATTTAATAAAATTTAAATTTATATTTTGCACAAATGAAACTAGTTAGTATGATCAAGTAGACATAAAAAAACACATTCACATTTTTTAATTTTTGATATTAATTTTTTTTTTCAATTTTTACAGATATTTTTATAAGTACGAAAATGAAAAAAATTAAATTCTTAGAATAATCTAATTTTGCAGCTATGTTTGTTATTTTCATAACGTCAAAAATTATACGTCATTTTTGTGTCATCTTAATAAAAGATTTTCATAGAAGGATCAAAATACTATTAATAAAACATGCCTCTTCTTTTTTAATATAATTATCTGATTAATGGGGCATTTAGAGAGTAGGTATGTGTTGTACGCGGTACATGCGTAGACAATGACATGAAATTAATTATTTGTTATTAACTATTTATTATTCGTTATAGATAATAAAATTCTTAACAAAATAAATCGTTAATCCCTTATGTGTCGTATACGACACATTACAGAAAATGGGCTTATGGATGCTTTAGGTCTCTTAAACTTGCGAAGCGCACCTAGAGGAACTCAAAATAAGTCAAACTTATGAAAAAATATTTACTTTTTAACTGGGAAAGGGGTCTCGGATTCAATAGGTTAAAATAAAAAATGAAATTTCTAAAAATTTCATTCTTTGTAAAAAAGTAAATTTGCAGTGCTAAAAATAAATCATGTTTATTTGAAATCATTTTTTTTTCAATTTTTATTCCAACTTTTTTTTTAAATTGTCTATCAAATCGATATTTTTCCATTTTTTTATAATTTAACATTTTATCGCTAAAATATACAGCATGAATTCTTTCTTTATAGAGATTTAATTATGAATATTTTTCTAAGATCACATTTTAATCCTCGAAAATGAGCTTAAAATGTTATTATTCTATCAGTATTACATAGGTAGAAAAACGTTTTATATTGGTTAAAGTAATAGCTATAAAAATTCCCATTTTCTCACATTGTTAATAATGTGAGAATGCTTGAAAATCTCAAATTATAATATTGTAAAAGACATACTGCAATTTAGTAAACGAATTTTAGCAAACGAATACAGTAAAAGAAATAAGAAATGATAATAATTTAAAAGTGATAATATTATGTAAAATTTAATAGTGTTAATGATATTAAATAAAACATTAATTAACAACATGCTTTAAGAAAAAAATTCATTTTTGATTTATTCATAAAATTAAAAGTTTTGCTCATTTTTCTCATATATAAGTTATTTATTTTTATTGCTATTTATAAATTTTTGTTAAATAAGATTTTCAAATTTAATATATTTATGTCTTATTTACAATAATTTAGACATAAGATAATTGTCCTAAGACAATTGAATTCTACAGGGTACTACTACTTATTTTCAATTAATTTTCTTTTGTAATTTCCATTAGATTTCGGTAGTAATTTTGTCGGCTGCATATTCTAGTGTACTCTACATTTTATTTAAAACAGAAAAAATCCCAGATTGGACATATGGTAATTACAAAACCATACCACGTAACAATGAAATGTTCCCATTGTCGGACTGAAAAAAATCTGCAGAAAATTTGTCGGACATTATGATCTTATGGTTTCATAATTAATTATCAAGTAATCCCATAATAATTGGCTATGTGGTCATCGCATAACATAACCCCGTCCTATCGACATAATTCAAATGGTAGACTCATCTAACGCAGAATTATTTTTGTCGGCCATACATTATTTGATTTTTGTTATAAAAATATCTTTTAGTTCCATGTAAAAAAAAGTATGTGGTCATTGCATAACAATACATCGTCAAATCGACATGTTTAATAATTAATTATTAAAAAACGCAGCGGTTTCGAGAGTTTTCGTAGATGAAAAGTTTGGTAGACTCGACAAAATGAAGCCGCTTACAAAGTTCTAAGTATGTGGTAATCATTTTTGAAAAAGGTTTCTGTACTGCGGACTAATTCTTTTTATGAAAATACAATACCTTGAAATTTAATAATATTGGCGATTCCCATCATCATTATGATTATATTTTTTGTCATTTTTACACATTTATTAAAATTTCACAATAAAGCATGGACATTGTTTAATGTAACTATCGTTTCATTTGGATTATTTGGAATAACATCTCGGAAAAATATAGATAGATTGATTTTTTTGTCTAATTTTTTTATCAGCAACATATTCAATAAAAATATTGGTATTATTATTTGAAATGCAATTTGAAAGTCAACAAACGTTTTTCGATTTCAAATCAATTCAAGATTTAATAGATGCTAATATATCTATTTCAATAAGTTACCGCGCGAAAAATTTCTTCACCTATCCGAAGTTACTGAGAATTTCCAAGTTTGTAAATACATTACTTCTTGAATGTGATGCATCTCTACTTATTGAAAATACAATCAACTGCAGCTTAATAATTAGTTACCTACCATCAGCTTTTAAAGTATGCTTAATTTTCTACCAGGGACTTTTTATTATTATTATTATTCATACCATCTTTGATTCGAAATAGGCGCGTTTCTTCTTTTATAAGTGCACTAATAATCAATAAACATAAATGCACTTGTACGTGAATAAAAACCATCAGACAATAATAATCAACAAATATAAATGCACATGCCTTCATAACATCTTTAGTTGTTATTGACCGTGACGATTGAAACTATATATCAAAATTAAACCGGATATGAAATCCGAAAGAAAAAATCAGATCAGCAAAATCATCAAAAAACTTTTTCAGCGTTCAATATTTTTGAAATGAGATCTTTTTCAATAAAACCTTTTGCATTATACTATAAAAAATTTTTTAATTAATCTTTATAAAAGTCCTATAATCGTACAAATTTCATAAAAATAAATCAAATTTTGGACACACCCACATCAATGGTGTGATTCAAATGCAGTCATCTGTCACGCTTCTTACGTATATCATTAATAATGATAAAATATTTTGAGCAAAAAAATTTATAAAAATTAATGTTTTGGCGTAACTTTAAACCATATTGTTAAAACATGTTAGTCAATATAAATAACTTAGTTTTAATTTTAAATTCTATTTTAAATAATATTACATAACTAATCTTTACAAAATTAATTATGTATGAGCAACATTAATTTGTTAAACAAAAAACTAATAAAATTTAATAAAATAATTATTTAAAAACATTGCTATTTTCTACCTTATCTATGTAATCAGAGTGCTTTGAGAAAAACTTAATGTTTATTTGACACTTTTCATTCTTACCAAATAAACTCCTTTTCTCTGAAGATTATTATCCAAGGGTCTTGAGTAAGTTCTTTGGAGTGAAAATTTCCTCTAATAAGTTTTGTACTTTCTGACGTTGCACAGAGGATAGGTTCAGAAGAAACCAAACTACAACGACGAGAAGACTAAAACCTCTCACGGCATTGTTTACAGAAGGGCGCGTTTATATACTTACTCATGGAGGATATATATATATATATATATATATATATATGTTGAATGGGTGACAGACTAATACCTGCTTCTAGACAGAATAACCCTCTGGGCATTCGGCGCCAAAATAGTTTCAATAGAATGTTAGTCTAATGAAACGCTTTCTCTTGTACAAAAGTGAGAAAGAGAAAGATAGAAGTGCTAGTAACTGGTTAAATTATATATGTATGAATGTTAGTTGTAATCGAATGAAATTTCAAGCCAAAGTTGTTCAACTGGCAGTTGTTAGTGCAAATGTTCTCTTCAGCTGTATAAGATTGTTTTTTGGATGCTTCTCTCATTAAGGCACGTTTGGTATTTGCAATCTGGTACGTAACAGTAAGAAAAAAAAACTTTCCTGGTAGAATGTGAAATTTGAATATTCCTTTTTGTACTATTTGATTATTCCATTATTACACACTTTATCATATGAATCTTATGTTTTGCATTCGTAAAAATTAACTGAATCACAACATAAATATAATGTAAAAATTTTAATTTCTTTTCTGTTTCAATTTCTGTATATGCTGATTAGTTTTAATTATCAATTTAATAAAACTTACGTTAAAAAATGTCATTTAAAGAAAATAATAAAAGTGATTGTTAAAAAAGAAAAAAAAATTAATAGGAACTAATGGTGAAAACCAAATTAATTGTAATCCCTAACAAATTTTACCTATTTAAACATACAAATGATTTTTTCCTTCTTTTAAAACACATCTTTAATCAATTACAAGTCACATGATAATGATGATGTAAGATTAGGTGAAGCGAAGACACTGATTTCTATGTTTTTAACATTCAGCACGGAGGCATCGTTAGTCTTAATAAATAGTTGATCCCTATACTACTCTAAGTATCGTAAAGGTAGGGTCAGTTTTGGAGCTATATTAGGATGAAGATAATCAATTTATTTTTTAATTAATGTTTATTTCTAGAATATTTATTCAAATTGATATTTATATTGAACGTAACAATGATTCTTACTTGATCGTAATAAACTTGATAATAATTTTACCTTGATATCTTACATAAGATCAAACCTATCTACCAACAAAAAAAAAGAAGAAAAATATATGAAAAACAAAACGAGCATTTTACATTGAATAAAATTAAACAAAAAAACAAAACAAAAAAAATCCAGCTCATCTTTTCACAAACTACGGCAACTCAGCACTTGAACGATCTTATCGGCATCAGCGAAACACATAGTTTTCTTTATTCCTGCTCTTACCATAGCCACGCCTATTTTATGCGAATCTGTGACAAAAGTACGCCCCTATGCTGTAGAAAAAAAGCCATGAACATCATTTTTCCCTTGGGGAAACTTTGAAAGAAGAAAAATTCGCAGTATAAAAAAGTCGACTTTCGTACAGAGTAATAGAGAAGCATATATATATATATATATATATATATATATATATATATATATATATATATATATATAGAAAAATGCGAAAGAAATGAAATGCTTTAATATCCCAATTTTCATTGAGAAGTCATGGTTTTTCTTCTGATTTTTTTACTTTTTAATAAAGTTTCAAATTTTTGGAAATTGAAGGAAAATGAAGAAAACATGAGACCGTTAATAAAAAATATGAAAAATGTATTCAATTCGAAATAAAATTCTTAATTACAACAGGATGTTAATTCGTAATTTAATTTCGTCTGTAACGTTAATAAATTCGATAAAGATTAATATGATTTCATATTAAATTTGTAATCATTTATTTAGTAGTATAGTAGTTCGCGTTGATTATGATTGGAGTTTAAACAAATAATTTTATTATTCACAGTGAAAGAAATTACTTCCTGTATTGAATTTTAAATAATATCTAAAAAATTAATGCTTCAAATATCAAAATTACCTAAAAATATACTAAAAATAATTTTAATATGTTTGAAATGAAGATGCACAATTTATTTAGGTTCAGCAATTATATAACGTTTAGAAAATGTATATAGAGGCTAACTCTTAAAAATGTTTCTTTTTGATTAGTAATGTAAGACTGACTTATTATGAAATATGCAACGGACTAAAAAATCAAATCACATAAAAAATTCCATAGTGGTATATTTACTTCTTGCAAATGTGAAAAAAATTCGTTTCATTATGAAAAGAAATTTATTATTTAAAAAAAAAAAAATAATTAAAATCTTTATACCATGAGTAATTTCACTTAAATTTTCTTCTTTCTACATTCTTTAAACGCATATATTTGTTTTTTCTATTTTTTAGAACAAAATTATATATTCTCGTAAAAATTAAATACTTAGATTTCAAACAAACTTAATTACAAATATTAATTATCCACTAAATGTTTAAGATACATAAAATTTTTAATTACTCATCAATTATTTATTTATAGAGTTGCAACGCCAATCTATGAATAGTCACTAATAAATCGACATATGGACAAAAAACACAGTTGATTAATGAACATAATATTTTTGCAAGCGAATAAAATTTTTTTCCTGTTTTTATATGATTCATTTATAAATTGAAAAAAGTTTGATTGAAGTAAATAAAAATTTAACATGTTTATTTCAATCACTAAGCTCTGATATTCATTTATTGGTATCATTATTTATATACTTTGTAATTTTTTATTTATAACTTTAATTAGAAATACTTGTCTAATTAACAAAGCCACAAAGTAAAAAAGGAATAGCAATTTTTATAAAAAAAAGTAATAACCAGTTAGATGAAGTGATTGCAACTTTATTACATTTTAATTAACAAAATTCATCCATATTGGACATCGAAATTGTTATGTAAAATCAGTGTTTCTAGTATCGTTAAATTTTTTATGTGCTTTTCAACATTTTTCAAATAATTGTTTTACAAATCAATTTTTTTTTTGCCAACGCATGTTATCCACTTTAAAAATATCTACTTCGTTAAAACATCAATTGTTTTTCTACTGTTGTTTTACAAAACCTGTGTTTTCTATCAATTTGTTTGAAATGTTTGAAAAATTTAAACTTCATTTGGACACTAATTCAATTAAAAGATTCATCAGTTTTATTAATTCGTGCAGCATAGTTTTCGTTTCTAAACACAATTTACATCTGTATGTGAACTCGCTTGTAGAGTGAATTTGAATCGATTAAATAAACAATTTACCTGCATATTTTACTATTCTTTTAATATTCTTTTCCTATTTTTCTATTTTTATATATTAATGCATATGAACTCTTGCATCTATCCTGTGTATAATAAAGATTCTGTTTTGTATTTTATTATAGAACAGTGTGAAAATCAATTATTACATTATCAATTGCTGTTAGACCTTTTAAACTTTGATCAAATAAAAAAAATAAATATCGTGAACTATTAGATTACAAAGATTCTAGATTGTAAATTAACTTTTTATAGAGCATATGCCTATAATATAGCTATCATAAACTTATTACACAAAAGGTCATATAAAGTACGTTCACTTAATTTTTATACATTATACGATGCTTAAATAAAAAATATGTAAATTAAAATAGAAAAACTTGAAACGAAAAAAATTAGAAAAAGAATAATATATTAATAATAATAGTTATTATTAATCACTGAGATGATATTAAATTAACATATAGATATAAGTTATCTAATTCCTTCATTCACGAACCTTCTTAGCTGGTTATTCTCAAACGTTTTCCTTCCTACTATAAAATATATCTTCACTTTGCAATAAATTATTGAATTAATTAAATCCTTTACTGGCCCTTTTCACACATGACTCGTTTATATAATTGCATCGTATAACCCAATCAAAGATGAGAAACTGTGGGAAAAGCTTTACATTTCAACTATAATGCCTACATAGTAGAGATGAAGAGAAAAGCGAGAAGAGCTTTAGACACAAGAAGAGGAGCTTTGCGGTTTAGAGACGACATGTCTCTAAACGTCTACAGTATATACACGTTTTGCTTTAAAGTGAAATCGACACGACGGGCTTTGCCATGCTCAATGACGTTGAAAGAAGTTGATAAAGGGCAATATCATGACGCGATGGTGACAAGGTATCAAGAAACTATCAAGCTTGCATTGTTCTTAGGATTACGCTATTCAAGTGTAGAATATTATGCTCTTCGTTGAATCTATTTCGTCTCGTGACTATGATAGTTATTATTTTTCTTTTCGATGAAAATTTTACATTTTTTTTATGTATATGAGCCAATTTTTAGGATATCGCGATTTCGTGTCACGCACTAATTTATCAAACATAAAATTTTATAAAAATGATGATTATATTAAATAGCTTTCTTTATGTTTGAAAAATTAATGATTTTAGAAATTAGATGTAGAAATTTCATCGATTTGTGAAACGTACTGCTTTTTCTCATTAATATGTAGATTTTAAGTAAAAACAAAACAAATTTAGATTTACCAAAATTATATGTATTTAACGATTCTAAAAATATTTTCTATACGTAAACGTAATTTATCAAAAAATTACCATGTTGGCACATTTATAGGTTAAATAAAATAGGCGAACAGAAAGAAAAGATCTTCAAACCATAATTTTTTCAAAATTTTATTTAACGTCGCTGCATTTTTGTTATGATTACAATGCTAATTAGCGACGGAGGTTTTTAGTGTGTTTGTGAACAGAGCACATGTAACGTACAGTGGTGCTTGCATCAATCGACCGCTGAGAGCAGGATTCGAACTCGGGTCCTCGATATTACGAAACCATCGTTCTACCGAGTGAGCCACTGACAACCTCGAAATAGGTATAGTGATATTTAATATTATGAATAGATGCCAAAATTGTCGATCAATATTTTTTGTAATAGCAGATATTTTAATTTCTATCAATTATTGAAAAAATATAAATAAATATTTTCTGATCGATTTTAAGTTGAAAAAGCACCTTTAGAGAGATGTTAATTTACATAAAATATTAAGATATTAAATTGAGTATATTAAATAAAAATGTTCAATATTAAATCATACAATAATGTTTATTTCTTAAAAAAGGATATCTTTATCACAAATTGAAATCAAAGTCTACAGAAAGCGATTGCACAAACAGAAACATAAAATTTTAACGCTCTATTTTACTGTTAATTTCAGCCAACTGTTTTTGTAATAAAAGCTCAACAGCGTTTTACTTGTAAATATAACAAAGTACAATGTCGAAGAAAAGGCCATAGAACTTAATGAGACTATAATATCCTTTATAATTATCTTTGACTTTACATAAAGATAAAGCTTGTGCTTTTCTCAATTTCTTGTTTGTTGCACCTGTTTATTTTGCTGCTGTTTATAAAATATGAAAGAGAAAGGCTCGTTAAAAAATAAAATATTTAAAATTAGACTAAAGAAATGTGATTTTTATAAATATTTTGTGTACAAGAATTTTCAAAGATGTGAGATTTCCATTTAGAGTTTCTGTAAATATGTTCTAATTTAAATTAATAGAAAATAATATTTAAAAACAGTAATGTAAGAAAATGATCCTTTATAAATATATTAACTAAGAATAATTTTTATAAGTTTTTCGAAAAAAATGTTATTTGATTTTTACTTTGATTGATTAACATAATTTTTACATGACTTTATCTTACAATATATATTTGTATAATTTTAAAATAATATTTCTATTAAAATACCTAATGATTTACTTCTGCAATTTTGTTCCATTTATAGATAGTGTTAATCGCTTGAATGTAGTTTTAATAACAAACTTCATTGTTTTCTTTGGAAACATGGCAAAATTAAAACACATACTTTTTGGCTCCTAATTTTAAAATTAAACCTGAAAAATTTATTCAAAATTATCAAAATTATTATAAAAATATTAATTGTAACTCAAAAGTAACAATATATAAGGAAAAAAATGTCTTCATTAATTGTCGCCCACGATTCTCATATGATGATGTTGGAATTTGCTGTTAATAAGGTTAACTTATTTTCTATATTCTATCCGAATTTTTTTTTTTTAAATCAATGTAATATAGTGTGAAATTATATTGAAGTTTTATTCGTATTATTTGTGATAATCAATATCATAATGAGATTAAGATTTTTTAAATGTATATATTTTAGTTATGTATGCCATGCACGAGCCCGTTCGATGCTGTTGTTTTAAATAAATTCATTGTAAGTTTTCGTTTTGGAGATGACGAGTGGATCGAACTGATGCCAAATCGAATTGATTATAAGTAGGAAAGAATAAATTTATTATTAATAACCTGCATGTATATACGTAAATTTATTAAAATTTTAATTTACTAAAGGAAAATTTTGAAAATCGAGATTAATTATTTTATTGAATTAATAATAAGTACAGAAGGATAGAATTAACTTGATTTTTAACTGAATAATTAATTTAACTGATTATCGAATTTTCATTAATATTTTATAATTCAATGATATTTACATTAAATTTATTATCCTAAAATAAATTTTCCAATAAATTTTGAAATAGTTCATATACCTTCTAGAACTTAATTAAAAAATTAATTACATCCTTTATTATTTTAGGAGATATCAAGGGTCGATTGGTATACCGAAACAATTATTCCATGGTGGTAAATCAATTGTTTTCTCATTACCATCATGTATATTTGTCGAAGAGAAAAAAGGTTTGGTTTGTCAAGTTAGAGTACGTCGTGAGATATCGCCACATTTTAAGGCTAAACAGCATAATATCGATCTTGGTGAAATTCTCGTTGACATGGACGAAATCTTCAATGGCATAAGGAACGAATTAAGGATAAGAAAAGAACTTAAAGATTTCTACAAACTTGTTCATCCACGAGATCCAATTTCAAGGTTGATTAGCAAAATTTTATAACGATCGATCATACGGGTTTTAAAAGCAATGATTGTAAAGTTAATTAAGGTTTTTCGAAGAAAGGATTTGTTTTGGGGAAGATTTTGTCATGACTTAGGCTTATTTTTAAGTTTGAGAAATTAAGAAAGTTGAAAAAGGGATTTGAGGAAGGTTAAGAGGGGAACTTTTTTAATTTAATTTCTAATTTTTGAGACTTTACAGTTAAGCAGCCTATAGAAAGCATATAAATATCGTATTTTAAATTATGAATAATTAATTATAATTTTTTATTAAAATTTAAATTGATTTCTTTTAGTTTAAAAGCTCATTTTGATTATTTGTCTTTAAATTAAATCAATTGGATTACACTATCAAAATAAATCTTTATGCTTGACAATCACTATTAAAATCATAATTAATTATTTTACAAAAAATGCTAAAGCTCAATGGTAATTGAACTGTGAAATAATAAATTTTGAATTTTTTATTATTACAGATCAACAAAATGCTGTTACAAACTTGTAGAACCTGATACAGATGAGCCTACAAATTGTGAGCTTGAGCTTTATATTCGCTTAAGCCACTTGGGTGAATGTGTCGTTACCGAGATTGATTGTCCATCATTCGACGAAAATACTGCTTTCTATCTTCAAGAAGAAACGAATCTTACCAATCCATACGAATGTTTGGACATAACGAGACGTGGAAAACCAACTGGCAAAACACAAAAATATTCTAAAGTCAAAGATATTTGCGATCTCGTATGCGAATGTACAGAGTCTCAAAGGACTTTGCTTTTGGCTCGCGATGATACAATGACATGCGATACTCAGACTGAAGCTGACGATAAGAAAGGAAAGAAGAAACGTAAGGGCAAAAAGCGTAAATTTAAAGATATGGCCACGTATATGGGTCCTGATATGGTTGATGAAGAAGTTTGTACAGAAGCTGGGGACGGAGGTATGTTTTTTTTTAACATTATTATATGTAGATTCTTTTTTTGTTCTCATCTTTTATTGAAGAAATTAAATTGATACCTTAACTTTAAAATTAGAAATATATATTATTTTTAAATATTCTTCCATCTTAAAAAAATTTTTAAATCAATCCAATACTCATTTTTAATTGTCTATAGATTTTGTTAAACTCTCAGTCTTTATTTGATAATTAATCCAAACTCAAATTCTGAACTTTCTTTTTTGTAAATTAATTTAGCCATCTTTTTTGCAGAAGTATGTCGGCCGAAGAAATCGTCTCTGGCAGATCTATTAGCGTTGCTAAGGAAGAACCGTAGAGGTAGTGGTCATACAACTGGTTATGTTGATAAAGAATGTCCTTGTCCACCAGTTTGTATACCTTGCGTACCTTGTGACCCATGCGTGCCTTGCGATCCTTGTGCATCGTGTCCACTTCCGTGTCCGGATACAATTTGTTGTTACGATTAAATAATCTTTAATTTTATCAAATTATATCAGACACAATATCAACAGTAATATTTTTATTTTTGACAATGTCCATTGGTTTTGTAATTGAAATTTGGTGTTAATATTTTGGAACATTTTTTACAATAACAAGAAATAAAGCAACAAATAATGAAACTGTAATTATTGTCGTGTTTTATAACTTACAATATTAACTTATGCGTATATAGATGTGCACATCAACAACTTGAGGAAAGCAAATGATAACAATTCGTTTTTACTTATATTTAATACAAAAGATAAACTTTTTTCGTAACATTTTAACATTTTTTCTTAACATTTAATAAGTCAAATTTATTAGATTTATTTGAAAATTAAAGAAGGTTATAACTATTAAAATTGACGCAATCATGCCATATTTTTATTAAAATTACTTGCTAAATTTTGACTACTTATTTATGGTACATGCAAATATCAAAGGTCAATATCCTATCTAGACTAAGTAACATTTTCTGCTTTTCCCTTTCTGCTTTTCTCTCTCTCTCTCTCTCTCTCTCTCTCTCTCTCTCGTATATAATAAAAATGCTGGAACATGATTCGCACCGAGCGTCGGTCTTTGGCTTTCCATACAATAACCGATTTTCGCCTGCGGGTAACTTTGGCATTCACCTCGTGCTTGCGTAGTCCCATACTCTCTTCCATCTTGAAATTCATAGGATCTAGCAACCACTTGTCCTTTTCTCCTTGCACTTTCACGTTTTATCTCTTTTCTTGTCTTTTTTTTCCTCTTTTTTTTCTTTTATTTTTTTTTCTTTTCTTGTACTCTCTATCTGGCCGACGCTTCAAGACTAAATATCTACGTGAAAATCTGGCAATATGCCTTTTATTTCTCTTTGTAAGAGAGAGACTCGTTGCTTCTTGGCTGTCGTTTTAGAGGAGAAAACTACAGTGTAGAAAAGGAATATAGAGTTGAGGATATATAGAAGGTACCTAAAGTGATTGCGTTCAATCGGACGACGAAGACGAAGTGAAGTACGGTGTAAGGTGATCGAGAGTCAAGGAAAAGGAATTTCTGATTTGTCGTGAATTAGTAAATCTTTGAAATTTATTTTTATTTTTATCAAAGAGAGAAACGGAAAATGGATTATATTCCTTCAAGAATAAAAGAGAAAATTGGCTTTGACATACAAAGTTGGTTTTATATACTGATTAATAATAAAAAAGCAATTTGATTTTTCAATATTATTGGATGTAAGATATGCAGAATGTATTAAAATTATGATTATTTAAATATTATAATTTATAATAGTTGAAAATTAAAATAATTGTTTTATTAATTAAATCTTTTCATTGAATTAGAGAAATATAATATTCATTTTGATTAAACAAAATTATTTTAGTTAATGAACATTTGAAAATTAAGTAAATGACATCTTCACAATAATTAACTTTTTGTTTATTTTTTTTAATTGAAAAGGGTTAAAGCGTTTAAAATTTAATAATTATGTAAAAATTTTGACGTTAACTTTATTTGAATAAAATGAAATTCTTAAAAAATATTTTACTTTTCCCTACGACTTTATTATAACCGTAAATAAACCATAACAGTAAATTAACAAATAACTTCAACGTAAAAACAAACACATAAAGTGGAATTTTCTTTATTTACAACAGAAAATTTTTACGACAAGCGCAGTTCGTCCACGTCAGTCTATCTGTTATCAGTCTCTTTCTTTCGTTCTCTCATTCTTTTACTTTGTCTCTTTTTCTTTTCACTTTACTCGACTGCATTCGCCTCGTTCATTCGAGTAAGACGAAGTGCGTACCGGAAAAAAGGGAAAATAGCTTTCCGTTTGTATCTAGTAGTACGAGGCGCGATCAAACGGCCTGCCGTTATTGCGCCTCTTTTTTTTTCTTTTTATTTCTTGACTATGTCTAGAGGGGATGTCCAAGACTCTTCTTGTGCTTCTTTTTTTATATGTCTAGTTAGGAGGTACAGACGGATTTATTTCGAAACGATTCGTGCAAGTGGGTGTTTTCAATGTTACTCAGTTGGCAGAACGACGCTGTTATGTAACAATTCGATTGTTATCTAGAGGAGTGGAAAAGATTTGTTGGATTGTTAAAGATTGTAAAAGCTTTTCGGATTACAAGTACCTTGTATTACAGCTATTCTTTAAAAGTAAAGGCAATCTAGAGCGTAATCGATAAAGTCGAAAAGCAATTTATGCGATTGATTTGATAATAATTGTTGATACCAGTGTCATAAATAACATAGTGACCAAAATTATATCTTTGAATAAATTAATCATTTTTTCAAAGTATAATCAGCTACTAAAACTTTTAAAAACGAATCTATCACGATGTGTATTTATCATTATTTCCAAATTTACTTCTTAAAAATAAATTTGTAGCATGTATAATCCTAGAGAAACAAGCAAGTAAACAGCCTTAGCAATTAGTAATCCCATACAGTTACAATGCTCATTCTCTCATAGCCGTACTAACCGAGATAACGTGGACCTCTAGCCAGGTTCCATGAGATGCTCTGGCTATAGATCGTTTCACTAGGAAACGTCCTTAGAGTCGATATCAAGAGTGCAGGCCGGTAGCTAATGGGCCATAAAGACTTGGAAAGCTTGAAGAGTTCAGAAAGAGAAAGAGAGAGGAAGAGAGATAGAGAGAAAGATAGAGAAAGCGTATACCATTAAAGGCTATGTAAGTGCAGTCTTGATGTTGAAATATCGACTCAACCCGCACTGCAGCATTAGTCTTTCTCTCTCTCTCTCTTCTTCTCTTTCTTTCTCTCTTTGGTGAACACATACACTTCATCGGTTGCTATACGCGACGCTCATGCGAAATCTTGCAAGCACTCTAGATTTTAAAGAGAAGGAGGAGCAAGACAGAGAGAGATAAATGGAGTAAAAAAAAGAGGGACAGAGAGCTTTAACTCACGTATTGGAATGATCGTAAGAGAACTGTCGTTTTATGCGTCTCAAGAGCGTCGCAAGAAGATTTTATTGGAATCGAGAAAACTAGTGATCGACTTTTTCACTTTTATTTCGTATATACGATACGCTTAGGATGATTATTGAAAAGATCTTCATGGCCATTGTATTGAGAACAATGATTCATTGCATTTAAGCTTGTGAACTAGTGTGAATGGAAAGAAATTTATCTCCGCGGAAAAATAGTTTATTATAGCTCAAATAAGATCTTTTGGTCAATAAATTTAATTTTTTTCATTTGATCGATGAGTTTATAAAAGGAGATATTATTTCGCAAAATTTGAATCAAACTTAAAAGTAGAATATAATGCAAAACCACAGTTAAAAGTTTGAGATCTGACTGAAAATCCATTTTTTATGATTCTATGAATTTTATGGAGCTTTTACAAGTTTGCAACATTATAATATCATTCAGATGTGCAATTGAATGAACAACTACGTTAAAATAGATGGAAATAAATATTAAGTTTACTTTACTTGTTACTAAAGTATTATGATAAAAATGCAACAAAAATCTTAGCGTAAATATTTTTAAAAACATTCTGTTGAATTTTTTGCGAAAATTGGATACTAATATTACAATAATTTCTACATAAAAGAGGCTTCTCGCAAGTATATAAAATAATTCAGAAAAGTATAGCTTATCTAAATTATATATTAATGTAAAGTACAAAAATACACAAATATTGAATATAATCGTTTGTTCGTATGACCATGCTTAGTCACGTTATATTGCTATTTGACCCATTCAGAAGTAGCAGTATGTATACACCTTTTTGCTTCAAATTTTTTCTGTATTTCAGGCGTATTTCTGATGAAAATATGTCGTTTGACAGTACTTTGGATGAAAGTATTGTTGGTATTTTAATTTAATTTTTTAACGCCATGTGAAGTTGTTCCACTTCATAGCCTCAATAAATTTATTATTGCGTCTACAATAAAATTTTCCTGTATTGAATTGAAAAGAACGCAGGACTGAAATGCTAGTTATTTCATTTAATTTTTTTAAACCTCTTTTTACGAAAATCCCGAATTTCCTCATAAAAAACTTTTTTCAAATATACTTATTTTTGAAAGTTTATTCTCATTTCTTTCTACTTTTAAATATGATTGTAAATCTTTAATTTACTTTTAACTCACCATTAACTTTTTATATCATAGATAGATAGAAAGGATCCTCTAAGTCGACTTACCTGTAACATAAATAATAAAAATTATTAATTTATTATTATTTCTTAATAATTAAAAATTTTATAATATTTATGAAAGCATATTGGAAAAAATGATGGAATTTCAATAACTTATTTTCAAAAATATTGTTTAAATGATTTTTATTCATTGAATAAATTAAATTAATAATAACGCAGAAGAGTAATTTCTTTTTTTTCATAACAACGCTTTTATTATAATTACGAACTAAATTTTATTGACACATAAAAAATTGTTAAAACCTTCAAACATGCAATATCAAGTTTTCTTATTATCATAAAAAAAAATTTTAGCAGAAAATAATTCTCGTAAATCTTTGAGCAATATATCATTTCATTTTTTTTTTAAAGGAAAAACATATTTTTTGTTTTAGTTTTAAATAAAAAATATTTTTTGTACTCGTCAGACTAGCATACAAACAGTCAAAGCTCTAATATTGCTACCGCAATGCGGCTCAGCTTACGTCGATGGTATTTTAGCTGCCAGAGTAACGGCACTATAGCGATAACAATAATTTAATAGCACTGAGACCCTAGCTTCGTGAATTCACTTTCAAAGCTCATCCACAAGATTCAAAACAATACGAACTAGGTTACGTTTATATGTAATTAATTTATCTAAATTAGAAAGATTATTAAACGATAATGTATTCGTGAACAAATGAAACATAAGATTAATTATCATCCAATTTTCTCTGTTGGGTGAATTTTATTATAATTGTGCTTTTGAGTTTTACTTGAATTTAATTATTATTTAATATGTTTCATGTATCAATAATAATTATTATATTTTGTACATTTAATTTAATAAACTCGTAAATAATAAATGATATTATATTATCAATACACGACTGCTATGTGGCAGCGTTACATATTAAATGCCAAAATAATGTATTTATTTAATATTTGTATGAGCGCTAATGATTGATCTGAATACATCGGGAAGCGTGGTAGCCACTAAAGACTGTCAGGCGTGTTCATTTTATACATCTAAATTAGGTGTTATAAATTTTAGCAATTCATATTTTTTCTAGAGATTGAAATTCAATGAAAATACATGTTGGTAATATATGAATTTATATTATATTTAATTTTAAAAGGTTTCAAAATGATTAGTTTATTTAATTACAAAAAAATGCGATTTAAAAATTTGAAACATCGAATTCTAACCATCATATTTTTCTTTATTCGTGATTTACGTGATTTTTATATTTTTAAATCGGCTATACATTCAGAATATCCCAGATTTTTTTAAATAGAAATAACCGATTATAACAATAGAAAAATAAAACAAAATGGATGTATAATAAATGGCATGACGACTAATCGAGTAGTAATATTTTTCTTTTAATTTTAACCCAAAAAGGCTTTTTTCACAAAAGTTTTGTTTTTGTGTCGGGGAACGTCTATAGTATTACTGCACATTTAAAATTTATGTGAAGAAAGTAAAAAAGGTTTTCCAAATTTCAGAAGATCAATAGATTTTTATTTTAAGTAACTTTCACATATTGTATAATTACACAATTTAAATGATAAAGCGCAAGTTTGATTTCTACTCCAAGCTCATAATTATACTAGATGACAATTTGAGATGAAAGCAGGGTTAATATTCAATAATCTACATGATTTATTAGTTATAACTTGTAACGACATAAGATATATAGAATTGGCATTCAGAGAAATCCCATTTACTCTAATCTATTACATACAATTTACAAACTCGAAATAGAAATGCGAAGATTTTCCTACTTCAAACTTGTATTTCTTGAATGTAATAATTTTGAAGTCCAGTATGAAATGGCAAAATCATTCATTCTATAAGTTTCTAAGAAAATGATTCGTCAAACTCTGAAAACAGAAGAAATACAACCTTTTTACACTTCAAAATTTTTTAATGCAGTATTCAATATTTGAATTATGTATGTAAGAATATTAAAAGATCATATTATTTATTTTATTATTCCGTACATGCACTGAAATCATTTAAATGAGTTTATATAAGTGAAAATAATTATTTTTGCTTTAGAAAAAAAACGTTTCTTAAGTTAAACTAAATTGATGTAATTCCTAAACGAAAAAGACCATCGCTCAATTAATTTGTCAACAGTATAATTACCGCTTGATTGCTTGAGGAAAATTTTCGCTAAAGATATTATTTTCTTAACAATAAAGACTTTGCATTCGTTCTTTGTAAAAGTGTCTAAAAGTTTGTTGAAACAACGTTTCTTATATATCTATATTTAGGTACAATTGCTCAGAAACTTCTTACGCGACGATGTACACTGTATCCAAGCGTGCAAAGCTGCTTCTGCAAGTGACAGGGCTAACTCCTGCTTTCTTTTCCTTCCTTTCCATCGCCTCGATCTATCTTATAAGAAAGAAGGAGTAAGAATGTCTTTTATTCCTTTCTTTTTTAAGCTATTCTACGAAATTTTTTTCTTTCTTTTTATCACTACGAGGAGCTGGATTCTTTAGCTTTTTTTACCTTTAGTTTAGTATAGACTTTCTGGAGTTATGAACAAACGAGATAGAAGATTCTTTTGTTTCAGCTACATCCTTGACGCGATTTTGAAGATTTTCTAGTTTATTATTCAAGGACGGAAGTTTCTTCAATATAAGATTTTTACATTGAACAGGTTGCTAACAGAAAAGAAATAAAAAAAAATAATTCTAAATGGTTAATATTTAATATTAACCATTTAATATTAAAATTTAATATTAAACATTTACACTTATTTTTAATTTTTAATATTTATACTTTTTTTTTTCATCGCCATATTTGTGCTATGCCATTTTTGCGATGCTAATCAGCGACGGAGCTCGTAAGTATGTTTGCGAACAAAGCACATGTTACGTACAGTGGTGCTGGCATGATTCAGCCGAGAGCGGGACTCGAACTCGAAACCTTGAGAATACGAATCCAACGCTCTACCGACTGAGCCACAGACCGGCTCATTATTTATATTATTAATAACTTGTATTTAAATATAGTATTTCTATACTTATGAATTTAGCATCTTCATTAATGGTTAAAAGATAGAGATAAACAAGAATTATTATATTATAAGCTGATTAACCCTTTCAGACCTGAATTTTTATATCATCATAAAATGTTCTGATAACCTTTTTAGGATGATAAGTATTCATTCACTAACGAGGAGAGTATCAGACCTCCGGATCACGGATTTTGCTCAAACTTTGGGATAAGTTTCCAAATGTTAAAATATTAAAGGAAACAGAATTTTAGACACCAACGCTCAATATTTCCTTAATTATAGGTAATTAAAGAAAATCACTACAAAAGTTACTAGATTTCTAAACGCTTATAGTTCCTTAGCATTGATAGCTAGAAGCTTGAAACTTTTTTAAATGAAAGCTGAGCTCAAATCCTTTCGAAATAGTAGTTATAGCATGTAAAAATATTATTTTTTCCCAAAGTTATAGCGTGATAAACATTGGACCTGATTTTTCTTTTTAAAACATTAATTGATAACAAAAGCTGAAATTGGGTCTAATGTTTATTACGCTATAACTTTGGGAAAAACTTATATTCTGACATGCTATAACTACTATTTCGAAAGGATTTGAGCTCAGCTTTCATTTGAAAAAAGTTTCAAGGTCCTAACTATCAATGCTAAGGAACTAGTAAGCAATTTTCGCAATGAAAAAATTTCTTTTTGCCCTAGGCCGCAAAATGACCATTTTGCGTCCTACGGAAAAACTTTAAATGTCTTGGCCTCGGGACAAAAAAATAGTATATCATACCATGGATAGATATTGATCATCCTAGCTCTGCAACTTTCGAGGCCTCGCTACGCTCGGCCCCAAAAGTTCGCACTCGCCGAGAATGATCATTATGCATCCTTGGTCAATAATGTACTATTTTTTCTTTTTTTTTTTTAAATTTTCTCAGCTTCTATGAGGAATATAAAGAGTTAGGCCTCCAGTTTGAGATTGGAAATAGCCCACTTCTATGAGGAATATAAAGAGTTAGGCCTCCAGTTTGAGATTGGAAATAGCCCACTTCAAACTAATCCATGTGTTTTTTTTAAGTCATTTTTGCACAATTGAAAAAAAAAAACAAAAAAACATCAATGTCCATTTCAGTGGAGACCGGGTAAGAAAGGGATAAGAAATCTTATAAAAATCTTATAAGTATTGAAATATTGTTTAAACTTACGTCGATACTATAAATTTAGTTTCCATCACAATGTGCATACAATTTCAACACAAAAAAATTTCATCAAGCCATTACAAAATAAAAAACAAAGAGTATTTTAAAATGAAGCTTTAATTTGACCTTTAATACATTTTTTCCATCACATTCGGAAAAAAGGGTTCGTTCACTTTACGTCCAGCAAAGGAGAAAGAAAAAAAAGCAATTCCATTGTAGAGGCGTTCATGTCCTTAATTCGTTCGCCACATAGCTCTGAACTAGCAATTTCGTTGGCACACCTGAGCTTACTTTCCTTCTCTTTCAGCGCTGCAACGTTGCAAACAAATTTCTCGTCATTATTCAAAGCAAGGTAAGAGTGTACTTGTTTTGCAACAAGTATATGTACATATAAGTGTGTATGTATGTGTGTGTGCCTGCCTGTCGTTCGATTACGGTCGGTTCATACTACTAGTGCTGTTGGCCAGAGGAATAATCGAATTAACAAGAGAGGACAAAGGAGCTAGGTAGAGGAGAGAGCAGAGAAGTACCTTTTGTACTTTGGACCGTCGCGATATACTTGGATTTAATTTAGTTCAGGCTATAGTCGCGAGGCAAAGTAAAATCAATCAAGACTAGAGAGTTGAAGACTAAAGTTTCAACAAGATAGGGGTTTAGGAAATTAACAAAGTTTTGCTTATCAATTTTTTAAATTTTTTTTATGGAAATTAATAAAGATTAAGATTGGAATGTTTTTGTACTATTGTCTACATATAGATGAGATTATGTTTATTTAAATTAATTACTTTAAAGTTTTACAAAAATTGATTAATTCTAATGAAGACTTAAAAATTGACAAGATATCACATTTTTTTAAATGATATTCTATTTTAATATGTAATATTCACAATATATTTTTTATTTGTTGTTTATAAAACAAACTTCAATATATTTAAAAATGCATATACTTTTGAATAAATTGGACGTATATCTGATTCTAGAAGCATGTAGATCTTTGACCTATTTTTTAACGATCCCTTTGCTCGGATTACTGATAATTGGAAAAAAATTGGTGTATACGAGAGAAATATATATAAGCATGAAAAATATTCTCATGCTTCCTAATTAACGCCGAAGCCCCGACGATTTAATTGTCGATGCATTTTTTATACCAATTTTACATAGTCTATACGCACGTATATTGAACAACATGATTTATTACTATACATTCTTCTTGTTCTTGTTTCCACTACATTTTCTTCTTTTCTTTCTTTTTCCACTTTTAGCATAGATTGGATTTTTTATTTGAAGTATTTTATTTTTTTTTGTGTTGTATTATAATGCATTTTTCATTTGTAAAAAACTGTAGTTTAATTGCATCGCGTATTGAGGAACAAAAACAGGTATGCATTTCGATGAATCTCGAATGTCATTATTTATATAATAATTCGTTTTATTTTGGCGATACTTTCTCTTAATTAATTTCATTTCAACATTTAATTTTGTTGAATAATTTGAAATTTAATATTAAAATCATAAATTTTTGCAATTTCTAAGGGAGCACCGACTCCTTATAAATTATACATTATTTAATATCACTTGTATTGACTGTATAAATGCATACTATATAGATCATAGAAGCTTGTATATAAATAATGACGTTTTAGTCTGCAAGTATAAGCTAAGCATATGTCATCAAGTTTAAATAAGTCTGACGATGAAGCTTTTAGTACTGTGTTACATACATATATAGATATATAAAATAGAGCTTATACTTGAACCGAAGAAAACAGGTACGCCGCTCTGCTATAGCTGGCAAGCTTTTTGCAATAAGGGCAGGTTTAAGAGGATTATTAGTCGCTCGTGAACTCGGTGATGAGCGAGCGCGAATTTTCAAGTACTTGGCTTGTATATAATAAGAGAAAGGTGCTACGGCAAGAGAAATATTGTAGTTTTAAGAAAAAAGTTATATATATAAAGACCGGAAATAGAGATATTAAAAAATTTTACTTAAAAATAATTGTACAAGGTATTAAAGGAGCATTCCCACGAAATAATTTTTTTAATTTTAATATGAAATAGTTTTTAGTTTTTAACTATCGAGAAATTTATTCAGATATACAAAATTTAAACTAAATTAATCAACTTAGTATTAGAAAAATAAAAATAAAATTTAATTATTCTAATACTTATTCCAAATATTTGACAAAATCTTAATATTTTCACTTATTTTTGTAATTTTCATAGTGTATTTTCTCAAAGTTCCTTTCATTTTTTCACTTTTATTTTCTTTGATTTTTATATTTTTACTAAATGTAAGCATTAATAACAGTTTGTCTAGATTCCCATTTTTGATACGTGTTTGAGAGACTTTTCCTTTATAGTGATTACAAAAAAATGGATTTATTCTAAAATTGTTTATTTCTTCTTAATAAATACTTTCAGTATGAAGCTTTGAAATAGCGAGGATTATGCATTCGTCGTTGGTAAAAAGTATAATTGATGCATTTTCCAAACTGATCGATTTCCATCGATAATCTATCACTTTCGTTTCCGCTCCGCCTTTTTCACACGTCAATTTTTTTCTTTTCTTATTTCTTCTTTTTTTATTTTCTTTGGTTCTCTCTCTCTTCAAGAGGATCATCGATCACAGCTTAGTAGTCAGTGCCAAACGTACGGCTATTTTTATATCAATATAGCTTATCGCTGTAAATGACGGCAAACGTAAGGGTTCCTTCCTTATTCGATGCCAAAATTCACAAACACGTGGAGAGATTCAGTATAGCGTGTATTTATAAGTCAAATCTGGATTTATTATTTCGTTTAGTACAACTGACGTGGTCAGATGATTTATTCCCACTGCAAATTATTTTGTACAATGTAAAGATTTCTGTTCCAAAATACACGTTTTTTAAAGTTATTAATTCAAAAGTGAATATTAAAAATTTTATATGAATCATTCAATGTGGTATATTTTAAGTTATTAATACGGAATATTAATAACTTAAAATATTTATTTTATTTACGAAATTCTTCGCAGTTTTATATTAAACAATACTAATTGCTCGTTAATATTTGAGTTTTAAAATGAAAAATTAATTGTTTGATCAGAATTTATCTTCAATTTTTTTAAATTTTATTTAACGTCGCTGAATTTGTGCTATCATTGCGATGCTAAGTAGCGACGAAAGTTATCGGTGTGTTTGTGAACAAAACACTTGTATCGTGTACAGCGGTGCTTGTATCAATCAACCGCCGAGAGCGGGAATCGAACTCGGTACCTCGAGATTACGAATGCACCGCTCTACCGAGTGAGCTACTGACAACTCTATAGCAATTTAATTATAAAGTACAACAATATTAAAATTTTATTAGATTTGAGGAATATAAGGATGCTACTAAAATTTTAAATTAAATTTTTTTAAACTAACAACTATAGCTTGAACTAATTAGATAAATTTTTAATTTATTGAAGATTTAATAAATTTTTAAGATTTTTTACATTTTTCCAAAAAAATTACTAGACATTTTTTTTTATATTTGACGGCACATGCTTCTGCATGAGGCTCATAAAAAATGTTATTTTATTAGCTAAAAAATGTTCACCGCCATAATACATATTGTATCAATTTATAAACAAAATTTTTATGATTGTCGTAAAATAGTTTATTATGCCAATATATTTTTGTTATGCATAAAGAAAAAAAGGGATCTTTATTAGCAATATGTTGGAGGAAAAAAAATATTTTTTAGTACCTTAACATACAGCAAAACTTTATTTCGAAACAATACATTTAAAAAAAAAAGTAAACATTCATAGTGCTTCTAAATTCAATATAAAAAACTTTTTTTTTAAATCAAATTTCACTCGCTCGACCGTAGAAAAACTCTTCAATTGAATTTCTTAAAACTGATTTTATTTCACGAGCGCAGATTTTTTCTTATGTTTGCGAAGCGCCAAGAATATATATATAATATTTATAAAGCAAGTTTATAAAAAAAAAAGAATATTAGAAAGAAAAAAAGAGAATACACTGAACGTGCGTTTGCATGATTTTAGAGTACGGTTAGAAAATTCGAGGTTGCAGTCTAAAAAATGCATTTCACATGGATGATAATAGCATCCATATTACATAAAACAAGATGCATTATTCAACTGGCTTGGACTTGTACATGCAATCTTTTTTTCTTCTTACTTTTTTGCTTCTTTCGCTCACTCTACGACCTTTTTTTCTGCCAATTGCAAAGAAGACTCTTTTATATTATCCAACATTTAAATGATAAATGTCTGCTTCGTTTATAAATGTCGTATGAATTGTTTTTTTTTAAATCTGAATTTTAACGCGTTTGTAAAATTTTAAAATGAAAAAAATCAATAATAAAATTTTATAAATATTTAAAGCTGTTTGGGATTGTATATAAATTCATAAATTCAAAACAACTTCTGAAGGAAACTGCATTATTTTGAAATTCATGAAATATACATTTGTTGTTCTATTTTTATTATTAAACAAACTAATTTCTCGTTCGACAACAGAAATTTTCCATACCCCGTCAACTATTTAAAATCTTCAGTAAATAGTCCGAAGAAACTTAATTCGATTAAACAATCCTGTCATTCTCCAGAGCTTTGTATCATTAATTATCGACTTTAAATTAACTTGAAATAAAATAAACGATTGCCCGGTCGGAAAAAGCTTCTTCTTTTTGTTTGCGTGTATATCGTATATAGAAAACTCAACATAAAGTAAATGGGACTGGAAACTTCAATGCAGCTGGCAAACAACAATAGCATTTTCTCTTTTGCGAATATAACAGAAAAGGCGTGAAAATCCTATGAATCTTCTTTAAGGCTCATTCATCTTTCGATGTCCGAGACAATCGTTGCACGAGGCTAAAGTCATTTTTCTAAGAATTATAAGACTTTCACTGTGAAAAGAAAAAATACCATTGGTTATTTGAAAAAAATTAATTGTAATGAAGTTAAAGTAAGATTTTTTTTGTGTTGAAAAGATTTAAGATTATTGATTTTCAGTAAGTAAATAAAAAAGTAGCCTAGACAGTAGATATAGATAAGAAAATTTTACTTTAAATTTATAAGTTAATTTATTTACAAAAATGAATAATTATGAATGAAAACAAATGAGCGAAAGAAGAAAGTAAAAATACCTATATAAAATTTGAACAAAAAATATCTTAACATTGACAAAGAATGTACGTAAAAAGAATAAAAAACAAGAAGTTAAAAAGAAAAAATTGTATTGTATAGAAAAACTCGAGTAAGTTATTCAAGCATTCGTAGAAGGTATATTCTTGAGAAAAGCTTCAGATGAATATGGAGTACCTGTTACTACCTCTGTCTACGAAAATAAAAGGTACCTTGAAAAAAAATCAATGCTACATACATTTTCAACTACAAGAAAAAACAAATAGCAAAATTGGATAATTTAGAAAGTGAAAAAAGATTTTATTGTTGATAAAATTTCATAAATGGAGAAAAACAAAGTGGGTGAATATGGAAATTAAAAGGGATCACTTTTTAGAGGTTGATCGGATCATCACAATTATGATTTATTTATTCAACGGTATGAGTAAGATTAACACTTATAATTTTTTCGAGTCTTGTAGTTACAGAGAAAGGCTTAAAAAGTTGATTTAACACGATAAAATTGCAAAAAACTTATCAATATCCATACGTTTAGAAAATTTAATTGCAATAAAAAACAAACACTCAATATAGCGTGTATAGCATATCAGTTTAAAGAGGTGTCAAAACTATTTATAAAGTAATAGGTAACGATAATACTACAGCTTTGTATAAATAGAAAATACCAAAGAGAGTATTATAACTATCTAAATGATTTTAATAGCGATGTACCAAAAAATGATCGAGTGGTTGATAAAACATTTGCTGAATATTTTACTAAAATATTTTATAACTAATGTGTTAAATAAGATGTATAAACCCTGGTCATTATTCATATCATTTGTCTCACATTGCTGTCTTCTTCATAGTTTTTTGCAGGAAAAGAATTTAGTGATAATGTCATATTTTTCTTAAGCGATTCATATCACTCAGTCTTTGAACATTGCCTTCTTCTATGCATTCAAAGAAATGTGAAAGAGATTTGTTGCAAAGCTGAAAATTGAAAATAATATTTTGAGCTTAAAAGGATAAGATTTTGCTGAAGTTTTAAAGTTGATTCTTTTGAAGAAGAAAAAGATGCAGTGATGGACGGATTCAAAGCTGTAGAGCTTATATCTTTCAACGTTAATATTGTCAAATTTGATATTTCAAAAAAGAAGGATTAACAAGTTGGTAAAGAGAACATCAAACAGTCAACACAAAATTTTAATTAATTATTTATAGTGAACTTTTTGATACTGAAATTGGCATCTAGTTCTTATTTGGTTGATTAAGATATAATTTGTAATTAGTCCTAATATTTAGTGCTTTTATCAGATTTAAATGATTTAGGGACAATTAGTAGACGAATATATAGGAAAATCTAAATTAACGGACTTGAATTGGAATAGTTATAATCAAATATTATATCAAGATTCACAAATAAGATTAGTTAACGAATTATTAACTTTACAGAAAAAGATATGCTGAGAATAATTATATTTGTCATTAACGTTGATTATATTGAATTATTGCTTATAAATGTCTAAAATATCAGGGAGATTTAAAAAAAATTTTGTTGATCAATAATGAGTAATAAGAAGTTATTTAATAATTTATAATTAATAAAAAATATTGATGATTTTTGTATTATTAAGAAGTATTTATTATTGCACAATTTTATTTTATAAAAATAATTTTTAAATTTGAATTTTATTGATTCTGAAACATAATATAATAAAACACAAATGATATATCATATGGAAATTCACTTATTCAATTTACCATTTTATTATTTTATATCTCAATTAAATTTGGTTTAAAATTCAATAAAAATATCTTTTTGATAATGCATTCAATTATATAATTTAAGAAATACAATTCAAATTATTTAAAAAGCACTTTATTTATTCTAATAATATCAACAACAAAATTTTATAAATTAAAATATTGTTTTTTAATAAAATTAAATATTTATAATTTTTTTCTTATCGAAGACATTTCTTTTCTAAAACCAAAATTTTGAAAAACTAATGCATAACTTAATAAAAAATTCATGTAAAATATTTCAGTATAATTTCAAGCAAACAGTCCTTTTTTGACTTTATAAGAAAAAGAATCATCAACCTTTTAACTTCCCTTTTTCCACTTTTCTATTCCCATCTATTTTTCGTGCATAACAACAAACCGGCGTCTTAACGCACGTAGACATCGTGACGCCGGTATATCTACATCGTCGTCGCATGAAGCACATTAAGTTCAATAACCTCCGTATAAGCACGTGCGCTAGCTTATATAATATATATAGATAACTTGCTATTCGACCTGCTGCCCCGCAACCGTGAAATGTTTCAACTAGCCTCCCACCTCCTCTTTGTCTCTCTCTTTTTCGTCCATATATTGAGCAAAGTTTACATGTATAAAGGAAAGGATAGATAGTTTGAATAATGAAAGCTTTTGTGGTATCGATTGCAAGCTCTATTTTATTTACAGGATATTTTTGGATTTTACGAAGACGTTAAGTAGGACTTGATGGAATTTGTCTTTATTTTCTTTTCATAAGATATTATGTTTGGATGAAATATAAGATTACATAAAATGACAATAAACACTGAGCATATACTATTTAATATCGAGATGAGAATTAAGGTCATATAAAGCTCACAACACATAACATTTTATTTAAAATTTTTTAATATTAATGTCATCTTTCACAGTAAAAAATTTTTATAAATTTGATAACCTTTTTTAGTCCAGCGAGCACACATATGTAGCAGATAAAGCCTCGACTTTGCTTTATAGACATACGTGCTTAGCAGACATATATGGACATGTATATATGCACCCGGCGTAAGCATATCTACTTCGCAAACTATCACGTTGGACCTGTCAAAATTTTCACACACATGTTCATATCGTGAATCGTACGGACAAGAGGATATGTAATATACGTTTGACAAGGATACAAATACGTACATGCATAGTACACAAATATTGCGTTGATCTATATACGTAAAATCATGTATCATATATACCCAAAGAAGTATATTTATATTCAAAGTATATTTATATTCAAAAGGGAATCTTATGGGATTTTCATCTAACTGGAAGTCACGGGTCAGGAAACGTGGCTATCTCTCTAGGCAGTAACGTTCTCTGGTATTAGTAAGATGAGAAAGAGAGAGATGCATATAAGTTATATGTGCAGTTTGATAACATCGTCCCTCGTCCTTGTAATACAGATTTTCCTCTTTCACGTAATATAAGATTACTCCAGAAGCATACATACACTCGTCCTACATTTCTCCTAACACACTTCAGTTACGTGGATGGAAAGGTAAAGAAAGATTTAGTTATGCTACTTTACTTAATAAGATTATTAAGATTTAAATTATTATATTCAAATATTTTTATGGTATGAAAAATATATGAAGTAATTTATGTTAAAAAGTTTATATTGATTAAGCATTGTCATTGTTTTAGAAAAATGATGTTTATTATGATTGTTAGTGGACTACTTTACATGATTATAATTATTATTTCAAGTAGTAAATTTATTCTTAATTTGCATGACAATGTTAACATTATTTAGTTTAAAAAAGAAAAGATAATTACTGTAGAAGAATACATTGAATAAGTTGTACGAAAGTTCATTCGAATTAATATTTAATGTTTTATTTAAAAATTACATAGGTTGCAATAAATAGAAGAAATTTATTTACAAACGTATAATCCTAAGAATTAATTTTTATTTTAAACAAGCATTTCCAAAATATTCATTTTTATGCAAATAACGTAAAGCTTAGAAAGTGTGAATTATGAGATTAAGGATTCATAAACTTTACTTTGTTTATGAAAACAATGTCTGCTACACGAAAACGCATCATAGAAATTTACGCAGAGCTGAAAACTTTTAACACGACATAATAAAATGTTTTGACAAACATTTAATTATTATTTTTTAGTAATTATATCTTTTATTATTCTTTTTTAGTATGAAAAATAATGACATTAAAAACTAAATTAAATTTGGTGAATTCCATTTGAACAAACATAATTGTGTCTTTCATAAGTAATTTTTTGTTTTATTTACTTGACTAAAATAATAACACACGCTAAATTAGTTAAAGTTGAAATTCATTTTAATCTCGGGATAAATTTTCATTCTAATTAATTTGGCATGCAAACAAAATGAAAATTTGTTTTACATAATATAATGATGTATAAATAATCTAAAGGTGAAAAAACTTTGATATCAAAATTTTCAATTTTTAATGTAAGTTGCTAGTTTATAAGAACAATATTAGAGGTGTTGGTCGCGAAGTTTCTTGGAACTTTGAGAAATGATTTATAGTAAAAAAAAACAGAATCCGTGTTTTAGCGTTTAGTTAAATGCGCCCTAAAACATCAAATACAGTACACATTAACATTGTACATATACCTACAATGTTAAAAGAGTTAAAGTTTTTAGCTAAGCACCAGTTTCGAGGTATCTATTGTCGAAACCATTTTTTTATATTATAAAACCGTTTTCCAAAGTTTCAAGTAAATACGCAACTCGCACCCTTGATACTCTTCATGGTAGTTTCCTTTAACATAAATTATATTATTAATTTTAAATTATACGAAATATATTATAAAGATAATTTACATTATTTATAATTAAAAATTATTTAATTGATAAAAAAATAAATTGCATAGTTCTGGAAATATTCCTGTCGTCTTACTGTTATTTTAACAATGTATACATATATATATTTTTCGTGAACATTTTTGTCGAGATTATAGTATTCTTTTTCTCAATACTTTAGATTAAATATCTAGCATTACAAACAGATTATATAGGCAGAGGCAAGAAATATTTTCGGAATTTCTTTTAAATAAATTGTTACGTGAAATTTATGTTACGGAAATTTTTTCTTACTGTAAATGCCTAACATGTTATTGTACAGAATGTGTATATAAATATTATTTTTATTTTATTCAATAACAGGCTAAAAGCCCAAAGTACATAAGAAATATTAAATTTTATGAATACAAATATAGATAGCGCATGTGATTCGCAAGCCCCAGTTGCACGCAACAAATCATTATTGAATAAAATAATATTTTCTTTCATTTAGCAGAATTAGATGCTTTTGAAAAGTTTTAAGCTATGAGTTTGCAAACGGTATTTCGATGTCTAATTATGATTGCATAACTCAGAGGAGTTATTCCTACTATTTTCAGATTACATCTACGCTATATGCTCTTAATACTTCGAACTATTTCCAAATTCTGGTTACAAATGACTTTATTGAGAATGGATCTATCATATTTATCAAGAATTTTCACATATACATTATTACGTTTTATTAAACAATTGATCATTTAGATATTTGCTCTATTAATTGCATGATACTGTAATGTCTATTCATCATCATTTTTCTTATCAACATTAATTCGATAATGAATCAATAGTTTAATTAGTAATGTTGTAGGAACGTTAAAATAATTTTCGAATTAACTATATTATTGAATGAATATCGTACTATGGGCAATTCGTTATTGTAAATAGCTAAATACAAGAACGCACAATCATGATATATTTGCTTGAGTTTAAATTTTAATAATAATTTACTATATTAAACAAGTATATTTACAGTCAAACCATAATCATAGCTACGAAATTTAGCTTTCGAAATTCACATTATTAAACTAGTACATGAGAATACGAATTTCAGGAGAAATTTCAATTTTTTTGACAAAGTTTTTGCTTCAAACGATGTATGTATTTCTCATTAAAAAAAACACTAATTATTGTTTTAATAATATGCAGTATACGGATTAGTATTTTTGTATGATAATTGAATTGCCAAAAGTAAACATTTGACTTTGGATATACAATCAAATACATGCAATCATTCATGGCAAGTAAACTTTCAAAATAAGTATAAAACTTTCTGAATATATATGCATACATTCCAAGTATATAAAGTATTTTAGAGTACATATTTTGTAAATAGATAAATTCACCTAAGGCAAACTTTAGAGGCTACTTTGGCTATGCGTCTAGTTGAACATGTAATGAGGATAAACAGAAAGCGATTCAACGGCTAGTTGAGATTGAAGTTTATGTTGAAGCGTTGAGCGCGAGAATTCATAGTGCAAAATTAAAACAAATTTTCCAGATGGTCCAGTGTATACATTTAAATTTAAACGTTTATCCATTTCTCGTGGATTTACACGTAGTTCGTTTTGGTATTACCCTTACGTTGACTCTTTCACTTTTCGAAAGTTAAAGTTTAAGCTTATGGTTAGTTTTTGCTAAAGCTCCGATGTATTTATTTTTTTATTTTTTACAAACTTTAACCGAGCTAATGTTAACTTTTACTTGCATTCTGGTTTGTGGCAGGTGCTTAACAAAGTTCTTTTATATAATTAAATAGATTTGTCTTTAAGGAGTTTTTGTAAGTTCCTTTACGAATATTTAAATCTTAAGCAAATTACAGTGAAGTACTAACATACTACGTATGTGCCCTTTAAAAACTCAAAGATATAAGTAAAAAAATAACGGAAATTTACCTTTGCATAATATCATTTATCTAATATCAAATGTCAGCGGTTAAATATTCGTAAGTGCCATGAAAAAAAGGGTAACCGCTTCATAGTTGAACACAAGTTGTGGGGTTTGAGCAAATACAAGCTTCATTGGTAAACCAGATTTAATGAACTGGTAAGAGAGGAGGAATTTGCAATTTGTGATTATTGTCACAGTCCAGGCAGATGAATCAAGTGCATACGTAATGTGGGGAAATAATACATTAGTCTATCTACCACAAAATTTGCGGTTCTCTCTCTCCGCCTATAGCTCTCGTATATGTCTTTTGGTTATGTATAATCAAAATGGTAATCGAATGATAGTCAAATAAACAAAAAAATTATATGAAGATCGAGTTTGTTTTTTTCTTTTTCTTTCATAAAGCTAAAAAAAATATCAATTAACTTTCAAATACGAGAAGATGATTATGCGGATATGGCATAATATTTGCTTTCCATTTTTAATTCCAAGTGGAAAGTCAATATTTCGATATGGCTACGGATGTAAAAGAAGAAATGAAAACTTTTGCGAGCCAAGTGTTTGGATATTTAATCAAACTGTTCAATAGATTTATTTTAGCAATAAGAAATTACTTAATTATCGCAATAATTTGTATCAATGAAAATTCATTGTAAAAATTGCAGAAAATGTTTACCTTATGTATGATAATTAACAGCTGAGCGTAGAAAATGCCAAGAATTGTAAGAGCAAACAGCTGTATAGATATCTCGTTTATCTTTCAAATTCAAAAGTACGTAATTAATGGCGTTTTAATATATACACATTATGTGTAAAAACCTTTTATCCAAGAACTTTTTTAATAAGTATTTAATTTATAGTTATTTTTTACTTCAAGATGATTGAAATTTCATTAAATATTTTATTGATTTTCTTTAACATATAATTTAATTAGATTCAAATGCTTTTAATAAATTTAACAATCCTTTCAGATGTATAAAGTTTTAAAATATAATAAAAAAAAGGTAACACTGTAAAAGTTGAAATTTTATTAACTCTTATTTTCCAACTATAAAAAAAAAGAAACTTGTCGTTCAATGTGAATCGCAGTTAATAGGAAATAAAAATAGACGTATAATCTGGAGATAGTATACAGTGAAGAGATGTAGCAGCAAATTAGTCGAAGAGTATCTTAAAGAAAAGCGCTAAAGAGGATTCAGCTAAAGGGGGATGATTAAGCTGGAGGTAGATTAGCGCGCGAAAAAAAAAGAAAATCTGCTAGCACAGATCTTCTGCTTCTGATGGCGATTGAACGAATTACAGGCTTTCTTCGTTAATTCTTAAAGATTCCTTTCTTTTAACGTTAAATTCCTTTTTTCTGCTCTTGGGTTAAGAACAAAAGTCTGATATGGAATTGCGACATTTATTTCGCTGGATCGTAATTGTACATTGATAAATATTATGTTCTTGAAAAATATTATTTTTTAGAATAATATTTGTTTTAAACTCATTAGATTGAATAGTTTAATCAACAATTAGTCTGATGGATTTCATTTTATAAGTTTAAATTTTGTGTATTTGTAAATTAATATTATCAAAACACGTTTGTAAATTAATATTATTTTAAATATTTTAAAATAATATTGCAAAAATATATTTTTAAAATTATTAAATAAATAATAAAAGAAGAAAAAAGAAATGACAATATTTTTATCATAACAACCCTATCTAAAATTTTTTTATCAAAATTTTATTTGATCTATTAGTTTTTTTGATATAAAAAAATTCATTGCCTATAATACAGAGCTGTGATTTTTTATCCCAAATTATTACATTGATGTTTAATTTAATCTTTTCGCTGTTATGACTAAAAATAAAAAGCTAGTGGAAATTGTATGGGACTATTTATGATATTTGATAAAGGCTTTCAGAGTTATTGATTTGAAATATAGTACCGAATTTGAAAATTTAAATTTAATACTTTATTCAAAAAAATTTTTTCAAAATTACGCTTTTTTATGAAAAATGTTTAAAATTTCAATCTGCTATATTATTTTTTTACAAGTAACTTTTAAGTTAACGAGTACATAATAAGCAACCCAAAAAGCTTTTTTATGTCAAGTTTTGTAAAATTTTACTATTCAACAAATCGTTATTTTTTAAAACGTATGTATACTTGTCGATAGTCTCTTAAGCACATATCTCTCATCAAAATCCAAAGCACTTCATGAAAAAATTTTAAAATCTGAAACATAAAATCAATGCAAAATGTTGACCTAAAAATTTTAAATCTAAAGAACAAAAATTAGAAAAAAATGACGTTGAAAATATCATCTTTTCAAATACATTATAAAGCATTTTTTTAAAATACTTTTTTAAATATTCCTTTTTATATGTTTTATTCTATTTTACGTATATAATAAAAAGCATTACAGAGATATCTTAAAAATGGAAAATTGCAATATAGGTAAATACATCTAACACTTTTTTGATACTTTAATGAATATCTCACGTAGAAAAGCCAAAATCAGTATTTTATGTATGAAATAACAAAAAAATAGAAAAAAAGTAGTGTTTTAGTGGTTAAAAGTGAAACAGAAAGTCTACATCCTTTTTCCGTCTGATAAACTGTTCATAAAACACAAGAAGCAGTCGCTCTTTTATGGCCTCTTTCTTTTTCTTCCCTTTTTTTTTGTTCTCTCTTTCTCATGTATGGACCTCGTACACGCATTGCCGCGGGTCGTTAACGCTCGACTTCTCATGGCGGAAGCCATCTTAAAGCATCACAAGCTACAGAGATAAATCTTGTGTATAATCTCGTGGCTTTTCTCAAGACTTTATAGTAAAAAGTTCAACTTTTTTTTTCAGAAACTAACAACAATAAAAGTACAACGTGCATTTTTTTTCCTTTCGGAGAATAAATGTCAGCGATTAGAATTGTTTACTTTTTATCGTTAACTCTAGCGTGAATTTGGGAAATAATACATCAATTGTGATCTAAGACTGAGATACAAGAAAAAGGTAGAAAAACTAAATAACAAAAGCATAATTTACACAATTTTAAAAGTAAACTGCCTTTTTTTATAACAAATTTACATTCTTTTATTTATTAAACGTTTCCAAGATAAAGGAAATAAACTTATTTCTTCTTTGTTCCGTGAGCATTTCATTACAGGGAATATAATTCAAATTGAAAACCTGAAGATCTATTCAAAGATTGTTCCTTTTTCTTTAAAGGGCGTACATTATGTTAAAAATAAAAAAAAAGTTTATAAAAAGACATTTTATAGAAAAGGAAAATACTGCAGGTATCATAAGATACATCATTTAAGATAAAGTCAGACATTTTTATTCCTTGAACTTTATTCTTTCACATTTACGACGAGAAAAAAAAACAACAACAACGGCATAACAACCGAAGCTCTCTTATCTTGCCTTTATCGAATCAAGTACTTAAAAGCTTGAAATAGCTTACGATTTTAAAAATTTATCCTTTGCGAAATAGGGGTAATCCTCGTAGATTTTTATTTCAATGTATTTAAAATTTTATTTCAATTTCTTTTAAAATATGCAAAATATGTTGGCGGGAAATCACAATTTTACTTATAATAATAAAATTTTTCATATTTTAAACATTGATTAAATATTAATTTTTTGTAACTCAGAAAATATTTAAAATTATGCTTTTATCCTTATTCACAAAGCAAAAAAAAATATTTTTCATTAAAAATAACAATAACACAAACGTAAAAGAGTGTTGAACTCTTTAAACTTAGTAAAATAGTACAGCAACAAGGGCATAGAAAAAAAGATGGACAACTCTTAACATTAAACAGAAGATAAAAAAAAGGAAATTGTGCAAAACTGAAAAGACTGTAACGTGAAACGTTAATTCCTCTAGGCGAATTGCAATGGAAGCCAAGTAATATTTTTTTTCTGCACTTCTATTATTATACATAATCTATATAAAACATGGAATTAAGCTGATATTATGTATTCTGGTTCGTATAATAATTTTTATTGATCGATGCATAATACAAAATATACTATATAAAGAGAATATGGGTCTATAAGGTAAAAAAGTTTAAATCTTTTGATGAGAGATATTATTGGATGTAAAAAATGTACATCCAAGTGTAATACTAAAAATATTACGCTCATGATAAATCTTATCTACAAATAAGAATGAAATGTAAAATTTTATTATCAATTTATTTCAACAATACTGATGTTCTGCCCAAGCAAATAAAATGTTTGTTTTTATTTTATTGGCAAATACATTCAAATTAAAATCTTTTGAGTTTTATATTCTTGAATAAATTTTTAACTTTATTTAAAAAGCATTTATAATGTGTTCAACTTAAAATAATTTTATAAAAACAACTAACAGGTACAAAGAAATAATTCAATTAAATTTAAAAAGCTCATACAAATTATAAATTTTAGAATTTGTCAAAATACTTTTTATTTTAACGATAATAAACCTGTAACATCCGAATGAATATATATATAAATTAATCGTTACAGCTTTTTGCAGCATCGAGCGATTACGGAAGCAGAAAGATCTTCGCGTCGCAGAGGGGATATAGGCGTGAGAGTGGAATTTAATGCAGGCTCGAGAGCCCTTTTTAGGGATTGGAGAGAGAAAGTAAGGAAAAGGAAAATATAACAAAGGTTATTAAATTTGAACTCTTACCTTGGGTTGATTAATATAGTTTAGACCTTTATTGAGACTTTATAGTATTGATACACTTTGTATTAAAAATATTCCTTTGTTCATTTTTAAATTTTAGTAGTTATAACAATCAATAAAAAATAAATTTTATAATAATGTAGAAAAGAAAATATAAATACACTGATTCTAAGTAGAAATTAACTTCAATGTTTTCGATGGCTTTTTATAAAAATGAAATTGAAAATGATCTGGGACTCTACAGGTATAAATATCGATACAGGCTGTCTAAAGTAATACAAATAATGGCCGAGGTAATATGAGTTCAAATGTTTTTATACATTTTCGGAAAAGTCGAAAATAGTGAGGGAGAAACACTATGAACTCTCAGTAGCCTATTTTTTCCAGTCGATATCATCGTGCACGCGTACCAGCCTAATTAAGAAAAGGGTGACGCTTTTTTATTAAAACTAGACCCATATGTCTGCGCATATTTCCCGATGACCTACGAACGGAAAAGCCAAAAAATTTTAAAACGTCAATTATAGCTAAACTAGATTGATAAAAAAATATTATATTTGAACAAAAAATCAAGACGTTATAAATAGCTAAACTATCTAGTGCTAGATAATACTAATTTGTCCTTAACAAAGTATGAAATTTTCAAAGAATTCAGAGAACGTGTGCATGAATATATTTAGCAAAGGGTAGAAAGGTAAGTGAGGTGCATATACTCGTATGGAATTAATTTCACATGCGATAATTTCTAGCAAGTGTTAGAGGCAAAAGATAGGAAGGGTAATATATGTATTTGTCTATTTTCAATGTGAATTTGAAATTTTTTCATGAATATTTATCTGTATTTTTGTAATATTTTTTTAAATGTTTGTTGTAATATTTAAATAGATATAGCGTATAAAAAATTTTGAAATTTATTTTTTACACGAGCTATTTGCATTTTGAATTATTCATTTTTTTTTTCTAGAATAATAAATCACTTGGATTTTACAATTTTAAAAATATTGTAAACACGACTCGTGCATAGTGGTTGTTACTATGTGACAGATATGCTCGCACATTTGTGCTTCTTGCAAAGCTTCTCGTAATGCTAATTTTCCAATCACATTTTGTTTTGAAACTATATGTCAACTATTGTCAAATTATATTATCATTCAAAATCTTGTTTTGTTGAAAATTAAATAATTTGTTCAATTTGTTTCATATCAAACTAATGAATTTTTCATGAGATATTATATAAAATGAAAATAAAACAAATTTTATTTTAAATTCTTATGAAAATTGCCTATTATAGATTTACTTATTTTACATGAATCATTCATAAATGATTTATTACTGCATGTTGTAAATTTAAATAAATAATCTAAAAAAATATATAATTAATCAAATTATTGATTTATATAAACGTGATGAATGTATCTTTTGGACAGAGTTGAAATTTTATTCGCTAAAATACTATGCGACAGTTTTAATAATGAAGAACATTCGGTAATTAATTGTCGCTCGAATAATTTTAATGAACAATTGTATTTTGTTTTCGCTGTTGTTTAATGTTCAATTTAAATGCGCTCCACAATAATTACGATCATCTTTTACACTTAATTTATTAATTTCACCATCTCATAAGTAATGAGATGGCGAACGCGATAAATTAAACATACACGATTTTATCATGTAGTATATTTTAACAAATTTAAAAGCTCGAATGAAAACACGCTTAGTTTTACGCTTAGTTTTACATTCTGCATTATTAAATCAATTTATTTTGTATTCCGGAAAAACAAAAATAAAATTGAAAAAAACCAACGTTTAACAATGTATACTTTATAAATATTTTCATTAAAATTCAGTTTACAAAATAATAAATTCTATTCAATCAAATAAATTTCAAAATTAAATGAATATATTAAATTTTGTTATAAAAATATTCTTTGTGTACAATTTCGTGTTCTAATCGGCGTGTTATATGTCTTCAAAAGAAGCTCTCATCAAAGAGTCATGTAATTACAACAAGCTAAATGCTTTAAATGTAACGGTTACCACAATTCCGTTATAAACAAATAAGCCACTCAGTACCTAATAAAAGCTTGCTTTAATGAATGAGCGCGTGGAAGCTGTGCGCTTTTTTTTCAATTTAAAGGTACCATATTTTTTTTTCTTTTTCTCATTTGAAGATATTATTTAAGATTATTTTGTTAATTATTTTTTTGAAAAATTGGTAAATCGTCAACTTTAATTTATTATTTTTATGTGAAATACGATCGACATAATCATTTTAAATTTTTTAATAATTTGAAAACGGGTATCGATGACAAGATTATACTTGTCACCTACTTCAAACATCATAGAATTTAATTTTCTAAATGATTAAACTTAATTCAATGGACGTACATTTTACGATTAAGCATCATATTTCTAATTAACATTTAAATAACATGTCAAATCTTATACATCACTGCCCTAGAAAATAAGTACTAATTTTCTTTACTACCAACTAACCCTCTATCTATATACACATAAAAGAACCTAATTCTATACCTAGAACAATTTTCCTGATCACGAGACAATAAACGTATAGAAACGTTATTTTTTCTCTCTCTCCATCTTCCACTTCTTTTTTACTTCAATCTACCATACACGCGAGTATAATCCATTCAAGAGGCTATGATTAAAATCTCCCGTTGCAAATTATGACACGCGAGAGCAAAGCAGCTTTCTCATTCTCTCAAGGGAGTTGTTTTCAAAATTGGATGTCATATTCTACCCGCATGTTATGGTATAGCTTAAAAAAGGGGAGAGGAAAAAGAGAGAAAGGTTCGCGAGCTTCGAATTTCCAAGTATGCAATTTATCAATGAAAATTAAAGGATCGCGTGGTGAATATATGGGTTACTCATTACAACCACTGAAATTTATTTCGGTCAATAGTGAGTTGAGGAATCTTTTTTTTTTAATTACAAAGATGTTATATTGATAAAACTGAGCAAAAAGTTTTATTTTTGTCTATTTATTATCATTATCAATGATTAGTTATGCAATATATGTAGAAAATACAAATTTGACAAATTTACCTAAGCTAAAAAGAAAAAAGTCAAAGAAATATGTGTGTAAATGAAATATTTTTATGTTTCATATCGAGAAATAGTATCACGAAAATACGTTAATGAATGACAGAAACATGGTAAAACTATAATTTCAAATCTTTCAAATATTTTATAATATTTATTTCACTAAAATAAAATTATTCATATTGATTTGTACAGAAAAATAAATTAGTCGTTGCGAATAGTTTTCCATCTTTTTTCTAAATAAATTATACTTTTCGTATAATTAAATAAACTACGTAACAAGCTGGTGAGGTTGCTTACCTTACTTACTCCCCAATAACTAATGTAAGTGAATAAACTTGTTAAATTAAATTAATGAATACATACACTACATCTCATGAAGTCAGAAAACACCATAAAATGGTGTTTTCACATGCTAATTTACCATGTTATGATGATATTATGGTGATTTTTCTACTAGGGAAGTTGTATAATATGTAACTACTGAAGAAATGAAAAGAAACGCTAAAAATGGCTTACTTGGTTGCGTATTTTTTGTCTTCAATGCATTAAAATAAAAATCCGTAATATCGGCCTCCCTTTAAAATTTAGAAAAACTGTATAATTATAAAAAAACTCGCTTTTCGCTTGTAAAATTAAATAAGTCAGAAAATCTTTTTAATCACGGAAGCTACACGACTCAAACGTATAAAAAATAGAAAGTAGGTCGCTCCAAAATATGCGACATTTTCCTCACTTCATATTCACCAAATTTAAAAGAAGAGAAATGATGATGCAACTTTGCAACGCTCGTAATTATAAACCTAATCCCCTTTGATACTGAAAAACATTCCATCCTTTTTTTTGCTTAAAAAAAAAAAGAAATAAAAATATATGTATATATGCATCTCTCTTATATACACGTGTACTCAACTCCTTTATAAAGCAAAAGGAAGGAAATACAAGAACATGAACTTTTCTTTCGTTTCGCACGAATATAACGACCCTCGAGCCAATTCCGCGACACTATAGCATACTTCTAAAAAACATTAATTGCGATTCCCAGTGACTTTTTTTTCAACAGTAGTGTATGTGATACGACTGTATGTAGCATAATAGAAGATATACCAATTGTACTCTATTATTTCCTTTAAAGGAATTTAAAAATGTAATTTAAATATTTATTGAATTACTCGAAATAGGGTTATATATTAAAATTATAGTATTAATTTTTATTTTGTTATTGAAAAACTTTTTGATTGTTTAATTTTGTTTAAAAAGTAAGAGATTTTTTGTATAAATATGATTATTTTAATTATATTATTGAGTAAACTGAAGAGGTGGTTGGAGAAAGGGCGTCACTATCTACTTATAATGAAAATATTATATAAATATTAAAAATATGAATATTTGATACCTTTTTTCAACAAAAGATAAAAAGTATAAAGTGAAAAATATAATTTTTTTCTTATCCTCTTCTTAACATAATTTAGAATAATTATTCTGTTGCATGATTTATACTTCAGAAATATTGCTTACTTAAAGCAGAAAATGCGACGCGCAGTGGAGAACATATGCATTTTGTGCACATTTCAAACAGATGTGCATCCTTTTTAAGGCGAAAGAAAAAATAATATTGCTAATATTTTTACGCCGAATATTAAATCAACTAATAAACTGAATACTAAAGAACATTGTAATTTATACCCTTGTTTAATGTAGATGTCTCCTTCACCTTTGGTATACTTTTTACGCACGTTCGCTTAGGTTGTTTCTTTTTAATACTTTTTTCGTTCAACAGATCCTAGATTTTAGATAACGCAAATCAAATTTATTATAAATCGAAAAGGAAATTTTCTATCAAGAGTATATTTTCTTTTATGAAAATAAAAATTAATTAATTATTTTATCATCAAAATTAAGGAATTTCATATATTTAGAAAACTTTTTATTCATAAATATTTACTAGTAGAAATTAAATAAATTCAAAATGAATTTAAAACTAAGTTATGGCCCAATTTTTATTTACTCTCAAGATATAAAGAATTAACTTCGATAACATAGACCATAAAATTACAAAAAGAAAATGTCGTCATTAGATAAATTCATAAAAAAATTATAAATTTACTTTTTGTCATTTTATTTTGAAATATACAAAAAAAATAGATCACTTTTGTATATCTTATTTCATCTCTATATTTTTAACCATTATATACGAGATGATCGTTGAAAATAATATAACTACTAGCTATCTATTATGGCTTGTTTTTAAATTGAACAGTATATAATGAATAGTTATTGGAAATTAAATAAACTCGCTTTCCAGGGTTGATTTTTAAAAATATATGTATAAAAACAAATGTAAAGTCTTTCTTTATCTATCCTTTATTGTAAAGATTCTTTAGCGTTGAAAGAGAATATTAAGAAACTCATCAAACCGTATCTTTTCTTCCCTTAACAGATAAAACAAGGAAGCTTACAAACTCTTAAAGATGTCGATGAGGATAAGGATAAGAAAAAAAAAATCTTTTATTATTTTCTTTTTGTCATTATGCTTTTCTTCTTCATTTTCCTGCGCAGACATGAATGAACGTCAAAGAAATATTTTAATTGAGAAGAGGATTATCTTATCTATAGTCATAATTTTTTAAAGGATGTTTTATTATATTTACAATCGTTTGTAAAAACAGTAAGCCGTAGAAAATTTACTGGCTGTATTAAAATTTTCTTACAAATTCTTTCCTGCCGTTAGAATCTAGTGGATAAGTAATTAAATTTATTATTTGACATATTTTAATTTTTATACTTAAAACGGAATATAATGCAAAGATAATGCGAAAACGAACGAAAATATTAAAGTAGAGAATACTCCAGCATTTTTCAGAATTAAAAAAAGTTTTATTTAAAATATATACAGTTCTACAAAGAGCATATATTTAAATAAGATACGAAAAATCCTTAACTCTCCCATAGTGGTCCTAAATGCTTTTTGTTGAAACTTTTACCTCCAGTTTTGGCATATTCCAAAGCTTGAAGAAGCATTCTCCTCTTCGATGCAAATGGGAGAACTCTACGAAACGCCTCTTTCAATTCTGATTCGGATTTTTCTTCAGAATATCCGGTTTTCAATTTAATCATGGTAAAAACGTATGGATAGTATTTCTTATAATAGTTAATTATTATGTCTGCAACTTCTTCGGTTAATTCTTCGGGAGGATTAGGCTCTTCTCCATAAGCGGAAATAGCATATTCTACCTTAGTAGTATCATATACCTTATCATTTTTGTTCATAAAAGAATGAACTGGAATCTCGAGTGACGATACATTATTTTCTAATGAATTTGATTCTTGTGCAGATAATGATACGGTATTTAGCGCTAAGGCTACCAATACGATACTGGAATTGAAAAATTTAGATTCATTAAAATATATTTGGTGTTTAAATAATACGACAGAGTACGTGATGCTATGAGAATAACTTTCATCGCTTAAAATACTAGTCCAAAGCATCAAAAATATTTTTAAACTTTTGATTTTTTATAATACAAAGAAACTATAACAAAAACTATATAAAGAGGTGGTTAAGGTTGTCCAAGCAATTTTTAATAAAAATACAATATAAAATAAAAAAAATACTAAAAATAGCATGAGTTTCAAACTTTCCATAACAATTTTAAAAACAGAAGGTCATTGATTAGATTAAAAATAAAAAAATTCTTAAAATTTAAAAATTTAACATTGGCATTAACGACAAAAGTATGTTTATGCACATAACTTGGCAATAAAATTCTAAAATAGAGAATAAATGGATAGATATTTATTTATTCTGTATCGAAGTCCAAAAAAGCGTGTTCAATGCATTGGCATCTCATATAAAACTTACTACTAATATAAATATACAAACATTTGATATCACAATCATTTTTACTACACTGTAAAAAATTTTGTGTAATTCGTCAAATTTTATTTTGTACAAATATTTTTGTGTTAAAATTTTACAAACATGTTTGTAAAATCAACCCAAAAAATTTTGTAATTTAAAAATGTATGTGTACTTTTAAAATTAACACAAAAATTTTTGTAGAATTAACATACAGAGTTTGTAAATTTTACAAACATGGGTGTACTTATTAATTTTAACACAAAAAAATTTGTATTTAATTTCTAACACTTATGTGTGTTAAAATTACAAATTTTTTTTCACTGTGTAGAAAATAATAATAGAGGAAGGTGTTAATTCTCAAGCCATTTATAAACGTTATTGTATTCGAAATTTTAAAAGAAGTGAATTTTAAATTAATGTAAGATACCTCTATAGTTTACAAGATAAATGAATTTTTGAATAAAGTAATAAAGTTGTCTTTAAATATTTTTCTACTTACAGCAGCGTCCACTGGAACATGTTGATGACACTATCAAATATAATATACGAATAAACGAATAATCAGACTGTTATACATTTATACTTTTTTTAAAGATATGTATGTTACAAAAATAGTAAATAGATAACTAATATAATTGCTAAAATTAATTATGAAGATACAATCGAAAGAGAAATTCTAATTAAACAATTGCATCCTGCAGAATTGTTTTATTTATACGATAAAATACGATAAAATGATATTGAAAAATCCATCAAGTGGGGCGGTTATATTTCGACGATAAGCTTAATTAAATTTACTGTTTGACTTAAATTAATTTTTAGATTTTAATATTATTAAAAAGATTTCATTCTTTAAAAAGAAATTAAATCATTGAAATAAATTAAACTTTTTCTAACGGTAATAATGAATATTAATGTGTAAAATATTTAGATTAATACACGCCTAGAGAATAATATTTCAATATTAACATAAATGGAATTGAAAGCCAAAGAAATCTAATCGTCAAATTATATAAAAAAAATTACGAAAGAATTTGATGAAATGGAGGAAAGTGATAACTCTCTAGCACGCTTCTCCATGCTATTCATAAACGTTATTACATTAGATATATTAAAATAATTAAATTTTAAACTAACAAAGTTACTTCTATAATTAAGAAAATAAATGAAATTTTGAATAAAGTAATAAAGTAAGATTCGTAAATATTTAGATTATATTTTTTTACTTACAGAAGTGTTTTCTTCAGCATGAGGATGACACTGCTCGATTAAATGAATAACCAGATATATATTTATTTCTTTTTTAAAGATATGCATGTTTCAAAAGTGATAACTAATATAATTATTAGAATTAATAATGAAGATACAAGTAAAAAGGAGTTCTAATTAAATAACTGTATCCTGCAAAATAATTTTATTTATATACAATAAAATACGATAAAATGCAGTTGAGAAATTTATCAAGTGAGTCGGTTATATCCCGTCGATAAGTTTAAATGAATTTGCTGTTTGATTCACGTTTAATTTTATATTTTTATATTTTTATATTTTCCTCAAAATGAAAGTAAATTATATTAAAATGTATTCAACTTTTTTTTTAATGATAAATATGAATGTTGATGCATGAAGTAGTTGAAATGATACGCATCTAGAGAACGTTGATACTAGGGATGATGATTATAAAACATAATCTAAAGCTGTTAAAACAATGCTACATATAAGAACTGAGAATATATTAAAATATTTTCGATTTATTAGACTACATAAATTCACCCACTAAATGTACATTTAGAAAGAGAATAAGTTTAATGAAAAATATTTTTAAATTAACAATAGGTTTTATGATGTTAATAAATTTTTTGTTAGCTAATGATTTACCGATTTAATATTACCTTTATTAAATATACAGCCTTTTACTGTTCTATTTATAGATATAATTGAAGTGTATAGTTGCAAAAGTAGTTATCTCTAAACAAATTTTTTTTACAGGAAAGAACATTTCCTGTTGTACTTGTACTTAAAATTCAGTGTATTTTGCAGCACACCCTTTTTTCATCTCATAAAAAAAGACTATATCTATATTTTGGTCCAATATGATTTTTTTATGATAGATCTTGATGCTCTATATACGAAAATTCAATAGAAATGAATTCGAAAAAAATGAAGATAGACACTTTTGCAGCTATACGCTTCAATTGATCATTTATAAAAATTATCTTGTTAAATAAAAGTTTGCCTACAATGTACTAATTGAAAGAATTTTTTTTTTATTCTTTAACATCGCTATATTTATGCTATTTTGTTATGCTAATTAACGACGGAGCTCATAAGTGTGTTTGGGAACAAAGCACATGCATCGGACAGTGGTGCTTCTATCAATCGGCTGCCGAGAGCGGATTTTGAACTCAGAACTCCGAGATTACGAATCCAACGCTCTACCGACTGAGATACTCACCGGCTCTAATTGAAAGAATTATTTAAAAATAAAAAGGTTAGGTTAGTTTCTATTATTTATAAATAGTATATTTCGGTATTAGTGCGATAAAGTGATTTTTTACTCGTGTGGCGGTTTGCGCCCGAGCGAAGCGAGGGTGAAAAGGTCACACGAGTAAGAAATCATTTTCTCGCACAAGTATCGAACACTATTTTTTGACACGACGTGTGAGAAGCTCCATTTTCGCACGTGTCACTTTGTACAGCGTGCGTGAAATCGAGCTTCTCGCACGGAGTGTCAAAAAAGTTATTTTATCTATGAAAGCATTTAGTATTGATTTAACAAATAATGCCAAAGCAAATTGAAGATAGAGCGCATAGATATTATTATTATAAATATTTATGCACAAGAAAAAAAAATTCTATCGCATTGTTTTTGAGAAAAGTAAAGAACGCTGAAATAAAAGATTATGTTTATAATATTTTTGCGTTCCTTAATTTTCTCAAAAACAATGTTGTAGAATTTTTTTTCTTGTGCATAAACATTCATCACAATAATATCTATTGCGCTCAATCTTCAATTTGCAGAGACATCGATTAATACTTGAGAAAATAATAAAAAATTCAATTAGACAAGGACAGCGAATCTGGCCTGCTCCTAAACAAACTTAATTTTTACAAATGATTAATCAAATCTGTAAATAGTACAGTAGGTTTTAATAAAAATATTACACAAATCTGAGTCTCTTTAATTATAAAGAAATATGTGATCTATTTGATACTTAATCCCTTTATGAGTTTAGATGATGTATTTTGATTGTACCCATTTTTTGAGGACGCATTTATGTAGTGCATTTAATCAAAATTATTTTAAATTATTCTCAATTTTCATATGTAGCACTGTTTGGGTAGCCTTACCATCAAGGTTCTTTAGACGCGTATCATTCTAACTACTTCATGCATTATTTATTTTTATCATCAACAAAAGTTAAATTTATTTTATTAATATAATTTCGTTTCGAAAAATGAAATTAAAAAAAAAATATTAAAATACTATAATTAACGTAGGCCAAACTGTAAATTTAATTAAATTTATCGACGAGACATGGCCATCTCTGTTGATAAATTTCTCAACTTCATTTCATCGTATTTTATCAAATTAATAAAACCATTTTGCGGGATGCAGTTGTTTAATTAGAATTCTTTGTTCCTTGTATCTCCATAATTAATTTTACATTTGTATTAGTTATCTGTTCACTACTTTTGTAACATGCATATGCTTAAAAAAAGGTATAAATTTGTAACATTCTGGTTATTCATTTAGTCGCATATTTTATTCGACAGTGTCATCAAAATGTTGAAGTCAACGCTACTGTGAGTAAAAAAATAAAATCTACAATTATTTACAAATCTTACTTTATTATACCTCATTTAAAATTTCATTTATTTTCTAAACTATAAGAAACTAGATTTAATTTAAAATTTACTGTTTCATTAAAGTGTTTATAAATGGCATAAAGGACTGTACTTGAGGATAATATTTTCCTCGCTTTTTGTCACATACCTTCAATAATTTTTTTACAATGGTTGGAATTTTTTAATTTTTTAAAGCAATTTTTAAATATTATTTTCAATTCTGTTTGAGAAAGAAACGATGAAATTAATTTATTTCTATTTAAAAAATAATGGCCATTTTATCAACTTGAAAAGCGGACCGATAGCAAAATATAACTATAACTTCTAAAATTTAGCAGGATTTAAGTATTTTATTCTCTTTAACTTACAAATTTAAAAAATTGAATGTTGGAATTTTTTAGAAAATATCAAATTAAAGTATTTATTGAATAAACTAATAAAAATTATTAAAAATAAATTCATAAAATTTTTCCACTAAAAATACAATTTTAATTTGTTTTCAATTTTTTTCCGTATTTTTAAATTTAAAAAATGGCTACTGAGATATAGGAATACCCATTAGGGTATTGTTCAGGAGTAGAGTCTATTTTCCCTCGGGAGAAATATGTGACTTTACCCCTTATTAGATAATGTACTATTAGAAAAGTATTTTAAAGAACAAAAATATTTATTATTAATTATGAGTTTAAATATAATAGCATTATACGAAGAAAACAATTTTAATTTAAAGTAATTATTAATAACAATTATTTTTTTTACACTCTGCGCGAAAAGTGAGTATTTTTTTCCCTGCCGGCAGAATAAAAAGCACCTACTAAAAAAATTATATATTCACCACGGGAGTAAATGAAAAATTTCTTAAATCGTATGTTTGTCACCAGAATAAGAGGCTAATTTACATATACGATTTAAGAAATTTTTCGTTTTTACTCCCTAGGTGAATAATATACTATTTAAATTATGACGATAACTATTCTTCTAGCATCACATAGTTAAACACTTAATACATTTTAATGAATCTAAATTTCTCAATTGTAGTATCGTATTGGTGGCCTTAGCTGTAGCATCATCTGCACAAGAATCAAGATGGTTCGAACATGGTGATGTATTGCCACACAAGGTTCCAGTTCATTTAAATAAGCACAAAAAAGATCATACCGAAGAAGTAGTAGACATAATAACAAATTATTATAAGAAATTCTATCCAGAAATTTTTACCGAAGATAATTTAGGGTTCGGATGGTCTAAAGAAGAATCAGAGTCTAAATTCAAAACTGTGTTGCGAAAACATCTCTCTGATCCAGAATTCAGAAAAGTGTTTTTCAAAGTTATCGATTTTTCGGAACAGGACAAGAGAGGACTTAAAGCTATGGACAAAAGGGCACAAATTCTTCACTACAACGATTATTCATATTCAGATCCGAACTTTTAAGTGGCGCCTATCTTTATAATATTAAGCACATGCTTATTGGCGTCATATTCGTTGACTATATATATTGGTCACGTCAAATCCCAATCTTTAAAAAAATATATAATTTTGATGAATAATTAATAAAGTATAAAGTTCAAAACAATTATAAATATTGTAAAATTTTTTTTTCTTATCCTTCGTTAAATTTGAAAAATTAAGAGATAGATCGTTTCAAATTTGGGTCTCAGATTTTATTCTAGGTTTTGGATACTTTTCATTTTACAAAATCACAAAAAAAGTATTCATGCAACTGTTTTAACCTTGATATTAACATAAATCTTTGAGAACAATCAGTTCAAAACTGTATAATTATAAAATATATGCAAATATTTAAAAAAAAGTCTTGAAATTCAGATAAAACATTTTGTAACTTTAAAAAAATTAAACATTTATGTGAATGAATGTGGTTTATTTCATAATTTCGTATAAGAAAAAATATCCTCAAGTTAGAAGAAAATCTAAAACTCAAATGCACTCTTCTTCTTAGTTGTTATTAAAATTTCTAATTTTACTTATGATGATATTGTAAAAATATGAAAAAGAACAAGGTAAAACATTTTCAATATTTAATATTTTCTAAAATTGATTTAATTTAATATTTTCAATATTTAATATTCAATTCAATATTTAATATTTTCTAAAATTTATCAAATTGAAGAAAACGACTGTATGATATTGTAAAATATTGTCACAGACATATAAAATCGCACATAAATGTCTTTATTCATACGCACGTTTAGACATTTCTGGAAGATATTATTTTTCTGATTTAGTAAGTTTAAAAAAGCAAAAAGTCATTAAAATTTCAAATTATGAATTCATAAATTTCTTTCTGTTTGAATATAATGTCTAAATTTGTCCTACAAATTGAACGTGTATACTTTATTATTTACGTGTGCATATAAATTCAAGTATTTATCACACTTCCCTTTTTTTACACCTTCATACCTCGCCTGAATACTGTCTCGAGCTTTTCAAGTGCAAAAGCCCGTAAAGCCATCAAAGTGGTTGTCGTTGAAATTCGTAAAATTTCTATGAACATGGGCACACAAAATCAAGATGCGCGCCTATATCCTTGTAACAAGGTTTGATCCTAACATCGAGGGAATATCGATGAGATTCCATATAATATCGTATAGGTATACACGAAACAAAGCATCTTCTTCAGTGAAGATCATCAAAGCTATCGTGTTGAACGATCATGTTTCAAGTTGAACAAGCTAAGGAGATATTCTATCTACGTAGAAGATTATAAATGTTTATAGCTAAGATAGTTTGTATTTTTTATAATTCCGATATATCGCTTCAGGGGTATAATATTTTTCAAAATTTTATTGATATTTTAAATTACGTTTCGGTGAAAAATTTTATTGGATATTGGCAAACATTTTATTATGTATCAACCATAAATTTTATTATAAGGTTTTCCTTTCAACATAAAGCTGTAAACAAAATATAATAAATTATTTATAAATTTAAAAATAAATGAAAATTTAAAGCCTATTATTTGGTATTAATTTGAAGTTTTAAAGTATCATTGAAAATTTACTTTGCTTATTATAATTTTAATAGTGACATTTTTGAAATACTTCGATAGGAAGTCTTTTTATTGTTAAAATTTATAGTTTGATTAATAATTTATCAAATAAAATATATTAACCCAATTTCATAAAAAATGATTTTTATTAAAAGTTAAATATAGTTCTTCTTATCAATTAGCATTTGCAAAAATGCTATTAGAATAAAATTATAACCATTTATCTAAAGGAAAAAATAAATTCAAATTTTTCTAATAAAACATTATGAGAAAAAGCAAGCGTACGAGACATTATACAAGGTGACTAGCGTATAGATAGAGCAGGCGAAAGAAAGAGAGAGAAGCGTCTCTATTTATCCGTACAATGTTGTGGTTGTGCGCATCGATGCATTCTACAAATTTGAATAACATTTATTTAGGCAAAATACGCTACTTCAAGCCCGTTGAAAATGCACGCGTATTCGCCGCCGCTCGTAGAATAGTAAACACATTCTACTGGGCTTTTCTATGTGTAACTATTTGAAAATTCTCTCTATTTTACATATGTGCGCACACATACGCGTACACGTGTATGTATAGAACTTTTAACTGTTATTTAAATATTTTTGTAGACTATACTAAAATAAAAGCTATTTGTCAAGAGTATAGGGTAACAAAAAATAATTTTTTTTCTCTTTTTTTTTTTGAAAATATAAAATAAAAATTGTACACTTTTGATATTTTACGAGAAAAATGTTTTTTGTCAAATTTGAATAACAAAAGAATATTCATGCTGGATTTAAATGGGAAAATTTCCAAAGTATAGTATTTTGTGCACTGCAATTTTTATGAAAAAAATTATAAACAAAAATAAACCTGACAATAATATTAAGCTATTAAATTTTTTTTAACATAAGAAGGACAAATGCATGGTTGATAGAGCTGAAACTCATTCAAAAATCGTTTTTATTTAAACTAAAATAAAATTTTGTTAACAAAATGTTGTTAAAAATAACGAGGGATATAATCCTTATGATACGCATGTTTTAAAATTTAAAAATTTTAAAAATCACTTTCCTTTAATCTTCACTTCATAAGCAGTTCAAAGCAGCTTTGATATCTTGCATCACAATAAAAGAGCCCTTTGTAATACTCATAGCTTTTTTTTTTTAAAAAAAAAGCTCTTTTTGACAAAGTCCGAACTTTAAAACTTGCTTTGCTTATACACATGATTTATAAAAAAAAACGAAGGTTTATTTTTACTAGTCAGAAGAAACGTCACCGATTCGCTCATTTTTTTTCCCTTTGTCTACATGCAAACGTAACCAAACACTTTATCGGAATAAAGCAACTTCGCTTAAATGACAAACAAAGAGAGAAAAAAAATATGCAGACACGCGTAGAAATTTTCCAAGCTTTATATATTTTCTCTTTAAAACAAAGAGAAAGAGAGAAAGAGGAAAAATGACTTTTTTTTTTAAAATAAAGACAGATAAATGAGTGATGAATAGAAAAAAAAATGAACAGTTGAAAAGAAGAGCGTGAACATGTGCAGGTAAATCGTTGCATGTATATGAGATGAGCAGAGAAAGCTTTGTATTGTTCTTTTGGTGTTAGTTAAGCGCAGCACGCATAGTGTTACGCTTTCCTTTTTTATATATACGCTTACGTCGTAGTTTATCGTACTCCTCTTTCTTTATTCTATTTTTTTCTTTTTTTTTACTCTACTTTGTTACACTTTGTTCGCGTATAACTTTACATTAGCGTTTCTAGCTTTGCAAGTGCTACTGTAATTTGATAATTTTATTATTGATAATGAGCTTTAAGTGGTAGTAAATGTATTTTTACTTCCTTACAGAGTAAATTTTGTGATAATAAAAAAAATACGTTTTTAAATAACATTACTCGAATATTTGAGTACATAAGTAATCAAAAATCAAAATATATGTTTATAAAACGATAATTAAAACATGTAGTTACAGTTAAATATAGTACAGATTCCTTTCTTTATTATTTCGTTTCTAATGTTTTATTTTTAAATCAAATATATTTTTTATAAATACTACAAATTCATAAAAAAAATAAAACCATATAATAATATTCTATTTGTCTATTTTATCTAAATATGTCATTGCTTATAACTATTCCATTCATTTAATTAATTTTTCATGGGTACATATAAGAAAAAATTTAATATATTGCATTCTAATGAATGCAAGATGTATATACAAAATTCAATGCATCACATCGCTTTTATACGTATTTGTAAAAACTAAACAATATACTCAACCTGATATATTTTACATGAGAATTGAATATTCTTTGATAAAGAAATTATTTAATAAATCAACGTCAAACTTTACCGTCTACCTGTGTACATTTAATTTTCGCAATGTTTTATTGAAAAACATCGATTTTCTTTCATGTACGATTACTTCAGTTAATTAAAAGGAACAAGTGAAATTTTTTTTAGAATTATAGCCTTTTTATTTATTAGTAATTATGAAATTCTCAGATTGTTAATTTTCGATTCATTAATCAATTTTTTTATTTATCAGATATAGTTAATCCATTATTTGAAAATAATACATATATTGATATTAATATTTATCTACATTTCTATTGATCAAAATTTTTAATATAAGCTATATTTTTTCTTTTCTTTATGCATGCAAATGTCATTTCCCTAATTAAAATTTAAATAAAAAATTGTTGTTATTACGTTTCTAAAATTATCGATCAAATTTTTCAAGTTTAATAAAAATTGATCAAATATTGAATTAACTTTTAATTAATAATGAAATAAGTAATTCTAAAATATCAAATTATTAAAGAAATTTTTTCTAAACATCCCTGGTAGAAAATTAAGGATAAGATATGCTCAGATAACTAACTGTTGGCTATATCTCGTCGCTACGCAGTCGCGATAAGTGACCGATAAATACACGATAATATATTAAAGATTACAGAGTTGATATAAAATATAATCACTATAATAATTAAAATTTTTTTCTTCTGATTCGAAATAAATTATAAAAATTATAATATTCATTATTACAATTCATATGAGTTGTAAATAATTTTGCAATTAAAATCGTTTATAGAAAGCGAATCTGTATATATACATGCTGCCCGCGATGGCGCCTGTTTGTACAATCGTAAAATATATCCTATAGTTGTGAATACTGAATGTTAGCTGCGCGCGCATCACTCGACGCTTCGTCTTCTATAAGCATCTATCTTCATCACTATATGTGCAGGTTAGATTGACTTGACTTAACTTTAAAATTATTAAAGATGCATATACTGTTATTGTAATAGTGTCAACATTTTCTGTTCTTTATTGTATGACTTAAATTTATTTGCGAACATATACAGTATGATTATGAATAAAACATTCATGTAAAATCAGTGAGTGCGAAGTGCGAGTGAGCGAGTGCATATGTAAACTTAGTGTGAGAGAATACACTGTAAAAGAAAATGGCGAGAAATCACGTCGTTGGTCGACGATTTCAATGCGACCATGCACCGTCGATGTTATTTAACATTGTTGAAGCGCAAAATCTAACTGATTTAATCTAAAAATCTTGTGTTCAGTTTACGTGAAATCACGCAAAGCACGTTAAAATGTCGCCGTTGAACGAAGTTAAATAACGTCGACGGTGCATAGTCGCATTGAAATCGTCGATCAACAACGTGATTTTCTGCTATTTTTTTTACAGTGTAAGACTGTCCGTTTAGGAACTGAAAAGGAAACAAGGAGTGAACAGCCTTTCTCTTTCTCACTAACTGTGTTCCCAAATGCGTGCTCACTCACACTTTGTAATATGCTGTTTATGAATATAGTATAATTCAACATTGACCATATTCTCCCGGTACCATCGCGATAATTCGTTAAGAGTAATGGAGGTTTATCGCGATATCTAAAAGCATATGATCGCGACTGCCCATAAAATACGGGATGATATACTGAAAATATGCTCAACTTTCTACCAGGGATGATACCTTTTATTTGTTAGTAAATATTTTTAAAATACAATAAAGTAGATAAAGTATACTTGAGAAATATTTTAACCGTTTTTTAAGGTATTTTTGAACAAAGTGAAATTTTATTTCTTTAGGTTGATGATAAAGATACGTAATAAATCAATAATGTAAAATTTAATTTTTTGAATCTACTAAAATTGAATCATGTTTTCTTCAGATCTACAATAATATTATTCAGACTATAAATATATATTTTTTAATTATTTACTGTCGCTGTATTTATGCTATGATTGAGATGTTACTTAGCGATGGAAGTCGTCAATGTTTCTGTGAACAAAGCACATGTATTGTATACTTACAAAAAGACAGAGAATTAAAATAAAGTCTGAACGAATACTAGAAATGTATTATAAATCGTCAAAAGTTTGTTTGACGGAGGTCGTTTCAGTGCATTTTTGAACAAAATACATGTGTCGTCTACAGTGGTATTCGTATCAATTGGCTGCCGAGAGCGAGATTCGAACTTCAAACCTTAAGATTACGAATCCATCGCTCTACCGAATGAGCTACTGACGACCTCCAGAGAACAAATATATAATATTTAGTTTATTAAGAGTTTCTTTGTTATAAATTATTAATTCTAAGCCAATCGTGAGAAATTTATAGTTCATAAATATTTAAATTAGTGGTTAAAAAATAATTCAATGAAAATTAAACGGCAAAACAAAAATAATTAATCTCATTTTTCAATTATGAAATAATTAAGTTATCACTATTACACCAGATTAATAATTAAATATCGAAGTACTTTAACATATGATATTTCAAGTAATACAATTTTTTATATGCTCATTTATTTTAAATAATATACAATGTTAATTATTAATATTATAATAAATAATAATTTTATTTACAAAGTAATAAGCAAAACGGAACTAATTCATCAATAAGAAAAACGTGAGTATGAAAACATATGAGAAAGACCGGCTGGCCTACAAAAGCAAGCTATTTCACCTCCTCCCAAACACTTTTCTCTAATCTCTCTTTACCTCAGCCACAAAAGCTTCCCCTCTCTGCATAACATAAACGGATTAAAGCTTTCTTTCTTTTCCATAGTCTCGTCTTGCTGACGGCCTCCTCACCTAAATCGTCTACACGCAAACGACGCATTATTGTATAACCATACATGCACGTGAGTCTCAACTTGTGTTAGATACGTAGTACAAGTGCTTACTTGCGTGTGTTGAAATTTATGTATGTATACACTGTTAAAAACGAAAACTTCCGGGTCATGGGACACATGAATCTTTACGAGGGTACGATGTCGTTGTTAACGTTCAACGACTACTATTGTGTGAAAGTTTAACGATTTCTTATTTCGGTGATTTGGATGATGTATACGAGGGGTTTTTTCTTGCGCTTTTCTTTTTACTTTTTTTCTTTTAAGGATGAAAGTTATAGCGAAATATATTGATGAGATGTTCGTGTTGGATGGTACAGGAGGAATTTCTAGGTTAAGGGGTTGGTAAAACGTCGATTAAATAAGAGGATTAGATGAAGATTCGAGTGGAAGAGGTTATCGTTTGTGATCATAAAAGTTTGTGTGGCGTTTAAGTAAATTTTTATAAGTTGGATTATTTTTTTTTCATAAAAGGATTTTTAATCTAAACGTAATTAACTGTTATAAATTCTATTTGAAATATTTTCATAAATCTTATATTTTTTTCTATGAATTTTATTAATTTCTATACTTTAAAGCTTTCTTTTATATTCACATTAAAATAATGATGGGATTAAAGCTTATCATTTTATTAACGTGGCATTGTGTTTGCTTAGTGATTAAAGTTCCTTAGATATATTTCTCACTAACAAGAGAAACATCAAGGGTTTAAATCTCTAATTTTCTTATAACTTTAGAATAGTTTTTCTTTCACAAATTAAGAATAATCCTTGGTTTAAAAATCATTTGTTCAGTTTTCTTAAAAAATCAATATTAATTTTTTGTATATATAATATGTCAAATTTTCTTACTATTTTTATTTCTTTACAGCTTTTAAGCAAAATGAGCTTTTTAGACTTACATTTTATCAAATGGTTTTGATCTACATTTTTATAAAATTATAAAAAATTTTTAATTAAAAATTCATGAAATTAAAGCTTATGGAAATGTATTAAAGAACTTAAAATTTAGGTAAGATAAATCATGACTTTATAAAGGAATAGGAATAGCTTTTTTGAAGAAAAACACTATCTTAAATTTAAAAGAAAATCCGAGACCCAAAGCCCTGAGACATTTTTTGTAACTTGTTTCTCTTATCTTCACCTTTGATTTTTTGCATCGTAAAACCAACCCTTAAATATTTTATTTTTATTTTATCACTATCCTCCTAAACAATCAAAAACGATTTTGGACGATGTCCAACAAAGAGGTTAACGAGCGCACCAAGGAAACGCAAGATGCGCACAAGCATTATATGTATATACAGTTTGTAAAAAAAAGAAGAAAAAAAAACGAGTGGTCGATCTCTTTTTTTTTCTTTTTTTTGTGTAAGCGTCAGCTTGGTGACGCGGTGCTTTTGATAGCGAATACGTCGACGAGAAATGTACAAAGGGATGATAAAGAGAAGCTTGGTTAGTCTTTTTTTTTTGTGACCAGTTTGTGAGGCTAAAGTTTCTTTTTTATGAACTTCAGTGAATGTTTGAGGGAAGAGTATTTTTAACTGTGAAAACAATGAACGAAAAAAGTTTGCCTTGTCGGTCTTTGAATCCGGTTTTGATCCTTTATTTTTTAACTTGGTCAGTAATTTGCAGATCATTTCGACTGTAATTCTTGCATTTAAAATCCATTAAAGAGTATTATCTAATTACCAACTTTTTATTTGAAGATAATTGACATTTTTTATTAGATTTTTTCTCTAAAAAAAGCAGTACTTTGGTAAAAAATACATTTTTTATAAGGAACTTTACAAGGAGAGTGTTTTGAATAAAAGGTCTACTTTTCAACTTGAATATTTAAAAAAATAATATTACTTTTCTACTGGGTGATGTCATCAAAGAAAAATAAAAAATTTATACTTTTCCTTTACTTCTCAATTTTCTTTTATTGTTCCTTTTCAAAAAACTACTCTTTTTAAAAAAAAAAAAGCCTCATCAACATCAAACATACATTTCGCCAATATATCGCATGTTTTTTTATTCCTTTCTTTAAACAACCGCGCCTTGACTTCGTGAAGAATTTTCGCTCGTAAAGCCTTCTTGTACAAAAGTAAAGAAAAATAAAAAATAAAACGAAAATCTAAAAAAAACCCTAAAAAAAAGTAAGTAACTCTTCTCTTATACTTTATGTATACACACGCTATATACGAATAGCCAAAGGATTTAAAAAGTTATTTTTTAGCTTTTGTTATAGCTATATGGAAAAAGTTCCGGAGAGAGGTTAAAAGCTGCTTCTAGCCGTTTATCGCCGGCTAACGTTCAGAATAAATCAGTACTTATAGTATTGTAGATTCAAGACGTCTTATCGTATGGGATACAAATTTTTAGGATGCCTTTTTCTTTTGTTAATGTATAGTCGTCGATCATGCGAGGATCAAGAGGTATTCCAAGATAGTTGGAAGTTAAGAGATTATTTGTTTTTACTAGTTTTTTTTGTCTGGATAAGTCGATTTTTGAATTTTACATCGCTAGAAAATTTTATTGTTTTTTCATTCAATAGTAAAGAGAGATTATAAATGATTTAGAGTATTATAAATGTAACAAACTTTAGAATTTAAAAACAATGTAAACACAACGTTAGAAACATCTACTTTATTGATTTTTCAATTGATGGCTCATTGCAAATTTACAATTGATGGCTCATCGCGTATAGATTTTTAATGTCGGAATTATAAAAAACTTATTTTTTTCATTAAATATTTATATATTAAAATCACGGAAAAAATTTCAAATTAATTTTTATTAATAAAATTATTTAAAAAATGGTTTAAAAAATTTCAAAATCATTTTTTTACAAAGATATTCTAGAAAATTTTCTCTGAAAATTTAATAAAATACTCTTTATGAAATTACAAGTCATTTTCAATTCAAATTACATGTCAATTTGAATTAAAGATTTTCGAAAATAATTTACAGTGACACGTAATATTTGAAATTTGCAAATATGTCCATAAGGCAGATATTTTTTAATAAATAAATGTGAATTACTTTTTATAAATAAATAAATTTTTCAATTTTTTATGTAATTTTAATATACTTGGATATTCCACGTGGATATCATAAAAAATTTAAGTTCAAATCGATGATCTTATCGGATGTAAATTTTTTTATTAATATTTTAATACGATGTATGAATTACAAATAACAAAAATTTTACATTAGTTTGAGCCATACATGTAGTATACGCTACTAATAAATAAATAAATAACATACCAACAAAAATTTTTTCATATTTATAGTCAATTAATAATATTTTAGAGATAGACAATAAAGTATTCCACATTTATTGACTATTCATAATGAAGTATAAAAAAATATGTGAATAGTATATAAAATAAATCTCTATCAGTTTTTATATGAAATTTCATTAATAACATACTCACCGATACGTTAAAACTACGTGCAATTTTCACTTGAACGCCCATCTGAAAAAAAAACAATATATTAATTTTAAACACATTATATATTTTACTCATTAATTATTTTTTTTTTTTTTTAAATTGGATTCAATTAAAAACTTTAATGTTCATTCAAACATAATTAATTAAATTATAGTATTTTTATAAGTTCTAAGAGACACAATTAAATACATACTTGATAGTGATTTATATGTAAGTAATAGGTAAATTGGAAAAAAAATTCAATTAAAAATCTTGCAAGTTTTTACTGATAAAACATATAATAATCAAATCATTTGTAAAATTTCCAATAAGGCCTCGCGTAATTAAGTAAAAATTATATTGTAAATTATAATTTATTAATTCTGTAAAATTCTTGCATGATTTAATTGAGAAAATAATACAAAATTATTATTTATTCACGAGCAATGTGATTGAGCCCTTAAGTAAGAGTCGAGTACAATAAATACATTCAGTTTAAAAGTTAGATTTGAATTTTTTATCTTTTTATTAAAATGTATTTAACGTCGCTGTATTTATGCTATCATTACGATGCTAATTAGCGATGGAGATCATAAGTGTGTTTGTGAACAAAGCACATATACCGTACAGTGGTGCTTGTACCAATCAGCCGCTGAGAGCGGGATTCGAACTCGGAACCTCGAGATGATGATCCAACGCTCTACCGAATGAGCCACAGAGCAACTCTCTAACTTTCTTCTTTTTAATCATGATAAATTTTTAAATCGTTATTAATGAATCCATACATCACAATAAGATTTAACCTTTTCCTTTTATTATTGAATGTTATAATATAAAACATGTAAAAATAAAGAAAATAATATTAATAAACATGTGATTCATCAAAATTTATAGAAAATCTTTTAACAATGGTGGAAAAAATAAATAAAAACATCAACAAAATTTTTTAACATAAATCGTCATCTGAAATCATTTTACATAAGTTTTGAAATAAAAATATTATTTTCGAATTTCATACGTGTTAAAATAAAAGCAAAATGAATTAAAATATGAAAACTTTATTCGACTGGAATTTGAAGAATTCAAAATATATTTCACAAAATTGAAATTAATCCTATAGACACACGCGTCCTCTTACTAAATTGTAAACATTCTCGCTCACTCTGTTTACACCGTTTAGTCTGGCACTACTCGTGAGTCGGTCAACAACTCCTGTCAGATATTTTCAAAGTGAAATTCATCATTAATAAGATCATTTTAAAATTTTAATTTATTTAATAATTATATCATAATGAACTCTAATAGATTTATAAATAGATCACACAAAGGTTATTATTTGCTTTTTTTTAATCATAAGGGCTTGAGTGAGTCTAAGATTGAAGAAATATTTTCCGAATATGGTTACGTTGATAAAGTAAGTGAAAGTGCTTTCGAAAAAGGATATGTTTATATACGGTTTTTGAGCAAACAAGATTGCAAGTATGCACTTGAACAATTATCAGACCATCAAGACATTAAATTTTGTGAGCATAAATATCATGGTTCTCCGAAGAAAAAGAAACCTCAGGCCGAGCAACCGTCGGAAGCGAGTGCCTTGGATACTAGTAACCCGGGAAATTTTGAAACATCTACTGTTAAATTGAAAGATTCAAGCCCGTCATCAGACGATAAGTACAGGTCAGTTGGCCGAGGTGTTGTTAATAAAGTTAGAATACCTAAAAAAAAGAAAAAAAGGACTAACGAACGAGTAGCAGCAGGAGCAGCGGCAGAAGCAGGATCATCATCTTCTCAAGTATTAGAGAATAGTTTGTCTCAAATAGAATTAAAAGATTCAAGAACAGAAGATGTTGACTATGATCCTATACCAAAATTAATAGGTAAATTTAATCGTCCGATAGATAATAGAAGAACATTAATCGATGATTCTGATGATGATTCTGATTCTATGCCAGAATTAGTAGATCAATATAATAGACCGATAGATGTTAGAAGAAAAATAGTCGATGCTTCATTAGTTATGGTTGGTAATATACCTAGCAATGTTCCCGAGTCAGATTTTTTAAGCTTGTTTGATTCTCACGAGCCACTTGGTATTACTAAAATGTCTGTTACACCTAATACTGGCTTACGTTATTGTTATGTTTATTTCAAGAATTATGCTATCGCTAAAAGAGTAGAGCAAAGATTTGACAACCATGAATTCAAAGGAGAAAATTTAGTTGTTATACAACTTTAAACATATAATGAAGTTCTTCGCTACTTTTAAGGTTTTGTTGAAATTGAAAATATAAAATTTGTAAAATTATTGTGATTTATATTTAAAGCTTTCTTATAAGTATGTTTTTTATTATAAAGTATTAATGGATTTTATTATTAATTGATGTATCTAATGAAGAAATGTTCTAATAAAGAAAAAGTAAGTAATACATTTTTGAATTGTTCATTTCTTTAAATAATAACGTTTCTCGAATCCATCGCTCTACCAAATGAGCCACTTACCTCTAAGTTGATCTTTTAAAATTCATTATTACAAAGTAAATTAAATTACATCGTAATTCTTTTAGTATTGAAAATATATGTATAGCGAGAAAAAAATAAATAAATAGGGTCAATCAGCCGGTCAATATACACTAAATTTGAAGTCTTTTCAAATTAATAGTATTGCAATAACCACAAAATTTATTACACTATAATTCCGCAATGTAATTTCTCTACATGCAGAAGATTGGTAATATACAAGGAAACCGAATGTTCAAGACTTATCTTTAATTTTTTCTAGTTATCAGGTGGTGTCTAGATACCGGCTCATTCACCCTAGATTAAATTTTTTAATTCAATAAAAATTCTTTAATCAAAGACGAAAAATGGTAAATAATCGATTTTATCGCAACAACTATTTTTTCGATATTTCAGCAAAAATCTCAACTACCACAAAATTGAGTTTACAATCAACCACCGTCAACCATTCTTTAAAAAAAATAGGGCTTAAAATTGTTTCCGCACATTACAATTGAACGAATCTCTAGAATCGTTTAATTTCATCGTTTTGGGGGTAAGGGGATCCGTTTCTTCTAATTCTAATTAAATAGCAACGTATCCAACAGGAAAACTTCAAGCGCCTCATTAGGCGAGTAATCAGTGCGCGTGCAAATTTCCTTGTGCAATGACTTTCTTATAGCTTTCTTTCTTTCTCCCTCTCTCTCTTTCTTTTTCTTATTATTTTCTCTCCTTTTATGCGCCTAAGGTTCACCTGTTTCTATAATTGCTCTAGTTGAACCCACTCTAGTCCATTTCGTTAATGTTCATACAACTGTGCTCGGGAGTAGTTGTTATTACCTTTTGTGCTCTATTTTCCTTTTTTTTTCTTTCGATGGCCGATCGTTGGGCTTGATGAAGTCGCTGATTCGAGAGATTTTAGAGAGATTATGTAAAGTTTTTTAATAGAATTTTCTTTTTTAAAATTTACCAAAAAATAAAGAAAAAATAATTTACGTAATGAGAAAAAATAATTCTTAATTAACGAAAATATATATCTTTACTTTTTTTTAGCTACGTTCATATAAATGTCAAAATGCATTATATAAAAATACTAATTTTTTTTTAATTGTTCATATTTTTCGAATTAATTTTGAGAGAACCTGCGCATTTACAACTGCAACCGTACGAATATATGTGTCAGTATTTACTACATAATGAATTTTAATATTGGAAAAAGACATACAAATTTCAATAATTAAAAAATTATAAAAACCTTTTAATATGAATTGAATTCTAAAATTTTAAAATTTATAATTTTAATGTAAAATTATAATAATTAGATTAGTTTCGATAATTATTTCCCTTTTTACTCCATTCGCTTATGCATGCATAAATATTAATTTTTTATAATCTTGTTCTTTGCATTAAATATTTTGACAAAAGTAGGTCAAATTAACAAAAATCTTAAATAATTATGTTTGAAATAACGAAATATTTAAAATAATATGTAATTAAGTAAATTCGTAAATTCTTGACTTAATATAGAAATAAATACAAAAAAAATTAAAAAATTTGTTATCTTATGCAAAGCATGCAGCTTACTAATTATTTATCCTAATTATGAATAAAAATGCAAAAAACAAATTTAATGAATAAATCTTTGCATTTTAATTGGAACATTAATAAAATAATGCAGAAACATGAGAAAATGTATTTTAGTAAATATATTTTATGTAACGTAAATACTAATTAATGTGCCATTAATATTATTAATAATTAATTATAATTATACATGAAATTTATGTACAGCTTAATGAAACAAAAATTTAAATTTGAAATTTAATTTAATTTTGTCAAGATAAAATAATCGAATTCCGTTACTTATCAATACCGTAACCAAGTTAATCTATTCTTGACTTTATAATACAAGGTAATTTAATTAATTAAAACTTTATTGATAAACCGAATAATCTCAAAGTTCGAATAAGCAAAAGCAGTAGCTTTACGTATCCAAATCTAAAATATTCTTGTAAATAATATAAAAGCGAGAAAATGATTAACTAGTTTCAAAGGCTTTTTCCTCAAAAGCTAAACAAAAAAGGGAATAGTAAAGAGAATACAAGAGAAAAAAAGAAAGGATAGTAGGAAGTAGTAACAAAAACTCAATATATACCCTTTGCTACAAGTGTCATTTTCCAAAAGTCTCTTTACTGAACAAGGGGCAAACCGTGCGAATTTTCATCTTGGCCCAACGGAGTCGGCTAGAAAGTTTTGGACTTTTCTTATATATATTTTCACAAGGTGTCGTGTAAAAAAAAGGAGAAGAAGAAGAGGATGATTTCTCGCTTTTCTTCTTTCTTCCTTTCGTGAATGGTATAGGGACTATTGTTACAGACTTTTTTTTCTTTTATTTTATTTTTTTTTTTTTTAAGTTGAAAGTAAGCGAGCAAACGGCACGGAATGCAAAAGCTTCTTCTTGGGCGTATTGTGAGAGAAGCTTCTTTCAAGCCCTCTTTTGTTTGGCTAAAGTTAATTTTATTCAAGGATGCAAAGTGAAGAAAAAAGAGAGAAATTTAAGTTTTGACAAGAGAGAGCGTAGAGTAGTAATTGTCCAGTATGTTGCCAATGGCTTGGGCTTTATTTTCTGTTTCAGGGTAGAAAATAATTAATTACGTTGTGACAATGTTCTTGTATTTCTTTTTATTTGCTTTTTTTATTATTGTAATGAAAAGTTTGTAGAAAACAATTTTCGTTTTATTTTATAGATGTTTTAAGAAGATTAGTTTCTCATTGTACAAAGTGCATTGGACTTGTTTATAGTCTATGTTAATTTTATGTGAATATTTAAACAGTTTCTCCTGATATTAAGATTCATAAATGAATGTTGTTCGGCGTAATTTCTGAATTCTAATTTGCTTGCTAATGGTGTTAACAAATAATTTATAATGTACTATATTATTTGCTATTTTATTGTATACGGGTTAAATTATGCGAGAATAAATTTCATTTGAAATATGTAATTGATATATGGGACATTTTATCCCAATTTGTTAGGTTAAAAAAAGATTATTTTTACACAGGGCGCGTACAGTGGGTACTTTACTCCCTCCCAGCGAAAAGTAAGGTACCCACTGTACGCTGCCTGTGTAAAAAAATCGTATATTCTCCACGGGAGTAAATGAAAAATCCCTTAAATCGTATGTTTGTCACCCGAGCCGAAGGCGAGGCGAAAAATGTCTTAAATCGTATTTAACATACGATTTAAGACATTTTTCGTTTTTACTCCCTAGGTGAATAATATACTATGTAACGGTAATTTACTACACGTTGCAAAAAAGAATTAGCTTTTAATTTAATGTAAACTTTAGCTAAGTCCTTAAATTTTACTATATGCAGAGTTGCTGAAATTTGTAAGAATTTCACTAAATATTATACAGCGAACTCCGATTGTGCTAGCTAATCAATCCTATTGATAAACGACAAAATCATATCTGATATACTCGTCGCTTGCTGCACGCACTGCGTCTCTCTCTCTCTTTCTCTTACCTGATCGAGAGACGCGTTGCCGGTAGCGCAGTTTTCCTTCGTGAAGCAGGTTCCAAAATACGTTATATGAAAATATATGATATGACGTAATTAAATAATTTATAACTGCTCACAAGGACCGCGGAGGCGTCGGAGTAAGCAACGGGAAATATATATTTTATGTTTAATATAATCAGGCAATATAAATTAATTGAAAGCACTTTTTAATAGAAAATAGAATTAATTTATTACAAGAAAAATATGAATATAATAAAGATAAAATGTGAACTAAATGAGAATGAAATTGAATAATATATAAAAAGTAATATACGCGTCTATTGAGAGAGTGAGCAAAGGGAGGGCGCGTCGCGAACTAAATAGTACTCGCTTATGACGCTGATCGGTTATATCACCGATGATACAATATGCCCGAACAAGTATCTCTCGAGGAAGAGACACTTGGATATCGCACAGTATAATTATACTTACAATAACGCACTGGCCAGCTTACACTAATTACCTACGTGCACGTAGACGCCGCTCGCCCGTTATCGAAGCTTCTCCCCTGTACGTAACCAATACGTAGATGCTCTAGACTAGGTCGGTGGAAGACGTCTCTTCCCGATCCTTGAATTCCGCTGAGCTCTGCCAACGTGGTTGCCTGGACGTAGATCGGTGGAATCCTATGCACGCCGATCAACGTATTTGTTGGCACTTAATGGCTGACCGCTAAGACGCGCGAAAAGCGGTCAAGCAAAACTCTACAGAAAGAATTTCTGAGAGTTGCAACTAGCCAATATAATATAATACGCAAGTCGGTATAAACTCACGACTTTTAATTAAGACAATGTCTCGCTCTATCAATTGCGAACTTAGTCTACCGTATTATATGTCCACGTGGCGAAATTCTCTAAATGAGTACAGCGCGGCTTAGGTTTCGTGCTAACGCAACGGTAGCCGGAAACTCTCTGAAGCGCCTCGCGGCCGGCTTGCTTCTCGCTCGCGTGCCGGTCGTCAAGATACGCACTTCTTTACTCGTCTTAGACGAGATATATGACCGAGCGTTTATTCTATTTTAATACCTAAGCGCGCAAGATTCAAACATGGTAAAATACCGTGACACCCCTCCGCCAGACGCAGCATAACCTGGTTCTGCTGCTCTGCCTATCGCGCGGTAGGTATGCAATCATTGTCTTAAGCAATTTTAATATTTACGATTTTCTACCACTAAATAATTTTCGTTGAACACGCGTTTTTCCCGGTGAACAAACTACTATGTTTTCGCTACGCTTCAAATTGGTAGAACCTTTAAGCCTACCTCGCTTACGCCTGATCGGTTTGGACTCAGCTTGACGCATATGCTCTACAGTTTGCATTAGGACGATAGCTGCTTTACGCGGATGACTTCGGTTCCTATTCGGTTTTTCGATATGGGGAAAATCACCGCTCGCAGGCGGTCGCACGCAATCTGAGCCCGATCCTCCGTTGGCACACGGAGTCGCATAGATCGCAAGAGACGGGTCGCTCATCGTCTCATTCGCACGCATTGATTCCAACGGTGGTTGAGGTTGCGGATCATCTTCTTGCCTTGCAACATATGCTTTAACCTGCTCTCCATGAATCGTACTATACGGATTACCATCCTTGTCTAACAACCTATGTATATTTAATTCCGATTCAGCTGTAACGACATATGTACCAACAAATTTTGGTTACTTGCTATGTCTTGAACAGCTGGAGAGAGCATTTTATTTCTCTTGCCTATGAAATAATCTATATTATGAGTTGCTTTTGCTCTGCCTGGAACCAAACTTTTTACACAAGCCTGATCAGTTGCTGAAATATCAGCTAAACCAACTGTTTCTAATTTTCCAATGTACAGTTGTTTAAGAGCAGCAACTTCTAGATTTACCTTTACGTTAGTACCTTTGAAAGAAAGCTTATTTTCACAAGGATCGAAAATAGCTCTAAATGCTCGTACAAAGTTGCCTCCTAGATAGCATTCTTCGTTTAAGCTAGGCATGATCGCACAGCGAATCGTTTTGGTAATTCCGCCTACAGTGAAAGGGAGGTCAACATAACCTACTAGTAAGCATGATTTACCATCTGCTACTTTAACCAATCTGTCTGTAGCAGGTATTAAAGGTACATTACAGGCTACTGCTAGCTGTAACCCTAGCGAGTTCATGACCATGCATGATGCACCTGGGTCATACAAAGCCCTTATTCGGTAATCTCCGATCACTACCGGGAGCCACCATCGAGCTTCATCATCGATTACTGGCTGATTTAGCTCTACCTGTTCACTTGTCTCAACTCGACAAGTGTGAGAATCAACTTGTACTTCTACTGAGTCTACAGGTAAATTTTTAGCTAACACCTTTCTAGTAGAAGGTTCTGAGGTCTCATCAGCCTCACTGGGAACGGTAGGTACCTCATCTACTCGTTCCCTGGTCCTTTTCCCGCACACAGTGGGCAGGACCAGATAGTATATCCAGGTAATCCACACTGATAACATTCACGGTTAGGATTTCGATTTCTCGTATCTTTTTGATTTTCCTCGTTAGCTTTATCCTTGTTTGGGTTTTCAGTCTGATTTCCTTTCTGGTTTTGACTGTGTTGTTCGGAGTTACCTTGCCCTCGATTAGGTTTACGAGGCGGTCTCTTAAAATTCTGCTGATTTTTACGTGATGTATTTGGTGAAGCTTGTCCAGATTGAATCATATTCGAAACAGCTGGTTGCCTGCTCATTCTTTCAGAAATTTTATTTAACTGAGAGACTATTTGCATCAACGTTTTAGCTATGTTAAACTGTTCGGATGCCGGTGTCTTTTCTTCTATCGCGGCAACCTGGTGTTTACTCTCTTTTGCTTGGACGTAGGACGGTAAGCTACGTCAGGCAATAAAGAATGTTCTGGCAGTGGAGGAGGCCTATATGTTCTCTCTGCATCTATCGTTAATTCAGCTTCAACTGCTTTTTCTAGTAGTGACTCTACGTCAACAATCTCATCCCTTCTTACCATACGCTGAATCTCGGGTAAGAGGTTGCGATGTAGCAAATCGAGCTGTTGTCCTGCATCTGGTAATGGGACTTGCTTTAATATAATGGCCTGTAGACAGGTTATATAATCACGCACAGGTTCATCTTTACCTTGCGTACGCCTGTTCGCTTCAGACCGCAGTCTTTGTTGGAAACGTCTACTGTGTCCGTACCAACGCAGAGCAGCTTCTTTAAATTCTGCCCACGTGTTCCATGAATGCTTATTGTTTCTGTACCACGTGGCTGCTACGTCTGATAACAGTTCTGAAAGAGAGGATAGCAGATCACTCTCGCTCATTTTTGCTAGAGTCCTGCATTCTTCTACCCTGGTCAGGAAGAGGTCTATGCTCTGTCCTTTTTCACCTGAGAATGTTACGTTCCATCGGCGAACTATGTGACCAATATCTAACGTTCTATTAGCGTTGTTAGTCCGATCATTTTGCAAATTTGTGCTCATTTGCGGCATTGGGCTTGACGTTATAGGAGTCCCCTCCCCCGACTGTACTTACTCTTGGAAGTTCACTCGGAGGTAAGCCTGCCTGTACGTCAGCCAGAGTGCCATTTCCAGTATTATTATATACCCTGAATGTATCCTGGAAATTTACTCTCGTGTTTGTTGGCGGCCTCTGGTCGTTACCCCTTTCTAGCTGGTTGCTTTGCTGCTCATCTATCCGTGTACTAGATGATCTTGGATTTGGAGTTTCCTCTCTTCTTTGTGTTATGGCAGCTACTGACTCTGCCAATGTTTTTATTTGCCTATTCATATTATGAAGATATTGCATCAGTTCAGTTGGTAATGCGAACGGCGTTCCATCCGTTGTTTGCATTACTGTTGTCGCCTGTTCGGTAACTTGATTTGGAGGGTTGGTTGATGTTTGGGCCTGTCCGCCAGAACGTGGTTTGTTCGTTCCCTCTCTCAATGTTTCCTGTAGGTTTACCTTTATCTGAGGATCTTTATCGAGCACACTGAGAACATGTTCTTCATCGTTTTGCACGTTAGAGTCAAAAATAGTTGACCCTGACTTCTCAAATATTGTTTTTTCTATAAATTCCTTTCTTACTCTTAGACGGTGTTGACGTATTGTCAATTCATCATCACTAGAATTCGTTTGCTGAAATTCTTCAGCCGAATAATTCCCAATCAGCCAATTTATTAATCGATTGGTTTTTTGATGATGAAAGCCGTCTGTTCTTAGTCCTAACTCCTGTAGAGTTATTCCTAAGTCCTCCTCAGATATATACCCTACCCATTTTTCGGCTGCATCAGCACTTGCTTTTAAGGGTACATTAGCCATCTTGAATTTATTTTTCTTCTTTCTTGACTATATCTGTGTTTAAATCTGATCGCACGCAAGTACGCTACTAAGCTTGCAGTGTGTGTGTATATTCGCTATATATATAATAAATAATATTTCAGTTCGTATATGTGTGGTTAGAAACTAAGCCGCACACATACGATGTGAAAAAAAAATTAAAATATATGTATATATAATTAAGAAGAAAAAAAATATATTTTTATGTTTTGGTTTTTGGATTTATTTATTTAACGCAATAACTAATAATATTTTAGTGATTGACCGACATAAAACAAAATTTTCCAACACTGTAATTTTAATTTTTATTACAACAAGGACATTAGAAATTGTTGTTAAAATATTCAAAATACGCGGCTAAATCCAAAAGCCTGTGCGTTTTTAAACTTTAGTTAAAAGCGCACACCTAACTGTGTGAGGACAATATTTTTTTTTTTTTTATACATTTGTATTTAATGTGTAGTGTAAAAAGGTGAAAATTTATTAAAATGAAATCTTTGAGAAATTTCTAAATTCTTCAACCACACACACTGCGCCGATCAATTGCCACGCTATGATCTGGCAATCTTTTTGTGAGAGAGAATTTAATATCACAAAAAAAACTTTACTATGTGTAAATAAGGTTATGTCATTTAGACCACCCCATAAAAAAAAATCCTGATCCTTTAATGTATACTCAAAAAAAAAATTTTATTTTAATTTTTATTCAATTAAATTTACCATTAAATTACAAAAAAAATTTTACTGAGATTAAATTATTTTTACATTAAAGGATTGTTAATAATTTATTTAATTTCAGCTTCCTCGCCAGCTGAAACTAAGATTCTCTCTCACTTAATAAGTCAAAGAAATATGACTAGCGACCTGATCGATAAGAGGGGTATATATAATAACGCACGTCTCTATTTTAAATAAATTCTAAATGCCTGTTTGCTTTTTCTCTTAAAGCAAACGGCAGCATACAGAGTTAGATTTCTTAATCTCTGTATCTATGCTATGCTATGTCAATAGCGCCTGCGCGTTACCTATGGAGAAAGAGACAAAAGAAAAATTTTGCTGGGACACGTGGGGACGCAAATTTGTAACAGCTAACCGACAAAAAAAATTTTAATAGATACCTAGCAAATTTTCCAGAAATGTCCACTATTTTATTTTTCCAAAAAAAGCAATTTAATATTAATTTTATTTTACGAAACGTGAAAAAAATTTAACGTCAATTCTAAATTTATTTATCTTTGACTAAGAATAATTTGATTTCTAAAAGCAAAAAATTTCTTGACACGTGCTAACTTAAATATCAAACTTTAACTATAGCAAAACGCCATCTTTGATATAAAGTCTTTTATGAACAACGCGAAGTCTGTTTTCGTCGACGCCAGCTACACGCTCGACGCCATTTGCAAATTTCGATTTATTAGACGACGCGTAAAAGCCTGTTCCCGTTGACGCATCTATTCGTTGGGCGCCATTTTGTAACGGTAATTTTACTACACGTTACAAAAGAAATTAGATTTTTCTAATTCCAATTTACTTTTTGCTAAGACTAAGTAATTTTGTCAGAACACGGAGCTGCTAGAATTTATATCGAGTATGATAAACTAACAACAGATTCCGGCAAAGCTAGTTAGTATGTTAGATTGATGTGCGACGGAAGATTTTTCTATCAACTCGTCGCTGCGCGTCTCTCTCTCTCTCTCTCTTACCTGATCGAGAGACGCGTTGCCGGTAGCGCAGTTTTCCTTCGTGAAGCAGGTTCCAAAATACGTTATATGAAAATATATGATATGACGTAATTAAATAATTTATAACTGCTCACAAGGACCGCGGAGGCGTCGGAGTAAGCAACGGGAAATATATATTTTATGTTTAATATAATCAGGCAATATAAATTAATTGAAAGCACTTTTTAATAGAAAATAGAATTAATTTATTACAAGAAAAATATGAATATAATAAAGATAAAATGTGAACTAAATGAGAATGAAATTGAATAATATATAAAAAGTAATATACGCGTCTATTGAGAGAGTGAGCAAAGGGAGGGCGCGTCGCGAACTAAATAGTACTCGCTTATGACGCTGATCGGTTATATCACCGATGATACAATATGCCCGAACAAGTATCTCTCGAGGAAGAGACACTTGGATATCGCACAGTATAATTATACTTACAATAACGCACTGGCCAGCTTACACTAATTACCTACGTGCACGTAGACGCCGCTCGCCCGTTATCGAAGCTTCTCCCCTGTACGTAACCAATACGTAGATGCTCTAGACTAGGTCGGTGGAAGACGTCTCTTCCCGATCCTTGAATTCCGCTGAGCTCTGCCAACGTGGTTGCCTGGACGTAGATCGGTGGAATCCTATGCACGCCGATCAACGTATTTGTTGGCACTTAATGGCTGACCGCTAAGACGCGCGAAAAGCGGTCAAGCAAAACTCTACAGAAAGAATTTCTGAGAGTTGCAACTAGCCAATATAATATAATACGCAAGTCGGTATAAACTCACGACTTTTAATTAAGACAATGTCTCGCTCTATCAATTGCGAACTTAGTCTACCGTATTATATGTCCACGTGGCGAAATTCTCTAAATGAGCACAGCGCGGCTTAGGTTTCGTGCTAACGCAACGGTAGCCGGAAACTCTCTGAAGCGCCTCGCGGCCGGCTTGCTTCTCGCTCGCGTGCCGGTCGTCAAGATACGCACTTCTTTACTCGTCTTAGACGAGATATATGACCGAGCGTTTATTCTATTTTAATACCTAAGCGCGCAAGATTCAAACATGGTAAAATACCGTGACAACTATTGGGACTCGTGAAAAATATTTTTCATATGATATTAATTGAAAGCCAATATGAAACATCGACTATTGCGATTTTATAGCTATTATATTTTTTAATCGTAAACTTTTTTAATCTAAGGGAAAAGTCATGAGAATATTTTTTTTAGAAAATAATATGCAAATAATAGGTGAATTTCCGCAGACTTTTAAAATCTAGCTAACCTGATTGACGGTAATAGAAGAAAAATATAGATGATTATATAATAAGTATGACGTTGACAAATTTTCTTTTTAAAGGTTCATTTTTTTTTAATTTTTCAAATGAATAGCCTTTTTGAGACTCTTATAAAATTAACTAATTTATAGTTGTTATTTAAAAGTACAGCGGGTTATTTTTTTCTTTAATGATGGGCTTGTTACATAATTATGATTTTTCTGCCGGTTGGATTACCAAAAGATTTGCAAATTATCGTAAGCAAATCTTTTGGTAATTTTTTGGTAATCCTAACATTTTATCGAAATTTCAGAGTGAGAATGGAACTTTTCATATTAAATTATTTCGATTGCTATGATGAAAATTTTGATTATGATTATTAATCTTATGAAATTCCATCATTTTCATAAATTAATTATTAATTTAGAATAAAAATTCAAAATTTATTTAAAAAGAAAACTTATTGCCGATGAGCGAGCAGTAAAAGAATAATTTTGAAAAATTAATACATTTGATTATGAAATCATTATAAAATTCAATTATCACAGACGTAACTCTTCGGTTCACGAAGTCCGTTCAAGTCGCATTTTACAGTAGAAGAACAATTTTGTAAATCCCATTTCATTCACTTACCATTTATCAAGTGCACGGAAAAGTCAAACTCGCTCTAAATTAAAAAGTACGCGCGAAAAAGCGGTACACATTTAATTCGAGAAGCTTTTACGTATAAAGTATCCTGTAGACTTAGCGGACAGTTAAAAAAAAACAGAAAATAAAGCACCTTTTTTTCAAGACGTAGAAATGGAAAGTAGAGAGATAGAGAGAGTAATATGGTAGCGGACAACAATGCGCGCAACACGACAAGTAATTACGAGCGAGTAATTACTCGTTTGTGGATACGAGACCGAGTCTGAAACTGGACTCGTTAAAGGAGGCGATACTCACAATAAGACAGAATTAAAATAAAGACTGGACGAATACTAGAAGTGTATTATAAATCGTCAAAGGTTTGTTTTTATTTATTTTTTATCTTTTTTTTTTAATAGAAAACAGTAAAGAAAGAATTTTATGTTTGAAAATATAAAAATAAATTGTGAGTTTAAAATATGAAAATTTTGTTTTATTGAATTAATAAATAATGGAAATTATTAAGCAAACATTTTTCTAAAATAAAAATTTTAAGGAAAAATAGATAGCAAATTTATATACTAGTCCATCTATTGTATTCTTTTACGCGTATATTTTATAAAATAAGACATCAAAAATTTTGATGAGCTTATGTTGAAGGACAAAACCTATTCTTTTGGAAAATTTGATCAATATTTTTAACTTTTTTTATGGATTCGATCATTTTTTAAATTTTAATCAACGTCGCTGCATTCATGCTATCATTGTGATATCGATTTGCAACGGAGGTTTACAGTGCGTTTTTGAACAAAACACAATTTATAGTATATGATGCTTTCATCAATCGACCGTCGAGCACGTAATTCGAATTTGGGTCCTCAAGATTACGAATCCTTGCTTTACTCACTCTAGTGAGTGAACCACTGAGACTTAGTGGTTTCGAGCCTAACAAGTTTATGTAAAAAAAAAATTGCAATGTTTATTTAAACATTTTTCTTTATGCAACTGTCTATATTTCAGATTTTAATTATATTCCTATTTGTATTATTAGGTATACGGTATCACATTTTTATACAGGCATCTTTTATATAATGTTGAATTGTGAAATTGTTTTATTTACAATAAAAATATACATTTTTCATATATTTACGTCTTTTTGTTATCAAATGTTACTTCAAAGCATTCCGTAATCAAAACAATATTTTTAGTTCATCAACTCCAGTCGCGAATTGATTTCTTAATATTTAATTGATATGCTATTTTTGTTATTACAATTAAAAAATTGTATAAGATTTCAATAAAAAAATATAATTTTGATACTTTGTAAACAACGTAAAAGAAAGTAAAAAATTAAATTGATTCCAAGCATCAAATGCAACTATTACGCGTCTTTGTTGTAAAACGTTAATACTTAACAATCACTATAAAGTTCATTTTCCACGCTGTTAATGATGCCAGACACTGTAATCGTTGTTGAATTTAACTTTAACTTTGTCATATTTCACGTGTCAAATATAAAAAGAGAGAAAAAAAGGTAAAGAAAAAAAAATGGTCAAAGTTTTATGTACTTATTCAAATAGCTTTGGCAAATAGTGAAAGAGATTATGTACACATACACTGTAAAACCGTTGCGCCAACAAGCTTTTTTTGCGCAAATAGCCATTAATATGCGAAAAATGAAAATGTCGTTTAGGCCCGATGCTAATACGTGACGCACATAATTACGAGCTGCTCTTTTCTTTCCTTGCAAGTCTGCTGAATTTTTCTTGCATCTGTCGCTTAACATAATTAGAACTTTTCTCTCGTTTTTTTTAATACTTACTAAAATTTGAAATATTACTTATTTTGTTTCATTATTACGTTCTATGTTTGCGTAATTGCAGCATAACGAAAGTTTCAAACTGATTTTTAACGTTAATTTTCTTCACTTCATTTTAAATTACTTTTTGTTGTTACAAGAAACTAACTTTTTATTTTTAATTCTTTCCTAATTTAAATAGAACAATTTTTTTTTAATTCTTAAATATTTTATTTTTTAATACTATTTTTACGAATACTTTTCTAATTTTAGAAACATTAAATTTGCACATACCAAAAATTTTAATATATTTTTTAAATAGAATATTCAGATTTTGATTGTAAAAATCCTTTCACTTAACATTTATATTTGTATTCCCATTACTTATAAATTAGTATACTAGTTAATACTGTCAATTTTTAATTGTATTATCTAGTCGATGACGAATATTTCTAATTGTTTCCTTATGTCCATAACATTTTAATTACTAAAATTTATAACAACTTGAATGATAATAGCTGCGTGACAAATGCTTTTACTTTTTATAATCAACAACTTAAAAGATCATCTGATTTTACTCGACTTGACAACTGCAATTTAATGTTATAAAACATTTATAAAAAAATGATGATAAAACATTTTTTACTCACTCCACTTTTAACGTATCGAAGCATTATTAATTATATCTCCACTAAGTGATCTAGTTATTCTGAATTATTTTTTTTCTCATTGTAAAAAGTAGAATCTTTACATAATATATGAGTAATCAAATTTTTCTCTCTCTTTCTTTCTTACGTATGTTGATTTAGATAGATGATATGCTGATTTAGATAGCTTTTATACTAATTATTCAATTTCAAATTGAATAAAGTTAAAACTGAGATGTTATATACTCGCAGATTTGAAAATCTTGCTTTTCAACAAAAGATCTTCTAAAGAAGAGGTCATACATTTAGATCAACATGCGTGTTTGTAATTCATTTAAAATTTTATTTCTTAGCATTTAGTGAAAATTAAAGTCAATTTATTGTAATATAATCAGTGATTTTTTCGACGAAATTTTGCTTCGAGTAAAGTTATTTATTTAATTGAAAGGGTGAGTAAGCAACAACTTATAAATTAATTACTTTTTTTTAATAGATCATATTTTTTTTGTCTTTTTAAACTTTTGTCTGTCAAACTTTTATTTAAATTTAAAAATTATTTAATAATTAAATTTATAATTTATTATGCTTAAAAAATTTTACAATATAAAAAAATTTTAAACTAAAAAAAAGCAATGATAAATATTTTTTTTCTAAAAGAAATCAAAAATGAATCTTCCTTATAGTAAAATCTGGAATCACTTTAAAGGACAAGGTGGTTGGACAATGTTTAGTCGTGAATAAAATGCATACGTTTTACAAGGCTGAAAAGCTCTGGTGAATACGTTCACATTTTCGGTTCAGCGATTTGCGTGACTATATGCGCAAGATAGAAATGAGAGAAAGAGGAAAGTACCCCCTTTTCAGACACCGAGCAATTAAACAGCCGTCAGTATAATTTCTTATCGGTCTCTTTGCTTAGACTCTAAGCGTTGTGTATATATATGTATTTATACCCTTTTCTATACACGCAGTTAATTTCCTACCGTACCGTAGAGCTTATTTCTAGTCAACTTGAATTTTCTACTCGTTCTTTTGATTGTCTTTTATTTTTTAATGTTTGTACCTGTCAGTTTAAATAATTTAATAGGTCTTATTAGATGATAAAAAAGTTTTTATGAGCATTGATATGTTTATTTTTAATAATTTTAAATTAAAACAATTTTTTTCACAGTGCATAATTTTTAATCTGTAATTTATTAGAATGAACATATGGTTAATCCTGATTAGTTTCAAATAAATAATAATTATAATTAAAAAAGAAAATTATTTATTTATTTAGAGTATAATTAATGCTGTTTTTTTTTATTATTTAACGTCGCCGTATTTATGCTATCACTGCGATGTTAATTAGCGGCGAAGATCGTTTCAGTGTGTATGTGAATAAAGCACATGTAAAGTAAAGTAATGTTTGTTTTAATCGGACGTCGAGAGCAAAATTCGAACTCAAGTCCTCGAGATTACAAATCCTTCTTCTATTTTAATAATATATTGTAGACATTTTATAATTTTTTAACAAGATAAACATACTGTTGTTAAAATAGAGTAAATGAAGATTTTATATATATGCAGTGACTCACATAAATAGAAATAAGGAAAATGTTGAATAATTAAGTATTACGTTTTTACTTTGCCTCATAATAAATGCACGTTTTAAATATACATAATTTTTTTATCAAGCAAGATGATATTCGTTATGTATGTTTTATAAAATGGTTTTCATGATTACTTTTACTTACATCTTGCATTTAAATTCTTACAAAAAGTAAACGAGAAATTCCTTTAGGTTTTTTATTATGTAATAGTTTTTCATAAATTTATGTCAGAAATTAAAAAATTTTTTATAGCATACTTTGGAAACTAAAAAAGTATATACATTTTAATTAAAATTTTTTTTTAGTTTAAACTAGAACATTTTTAATAAATAGAAAAAAAAAATTTTTTTCATTAAGAAAAAATTTTATGTTTATTTTTCTCAACTAAACGTGAACTACAATATGTGCTACATATTCTTTTAAAAAACAAAGAAAAATCCCGTCTTTTTTATAGGAAAAAAGTCCTTCATACGCATAAACAATCGACCCTTTTCCTTTTTCTCGAGAAAATGCATTCACGTGAAATTCCCATGCAAGTTAGTAGTTTCGCGCTTCATAGAGCAAACCTATAGTAAAAGCAAAGACCAACGAACATGAGAAAAAAAGAAAGAAAAAAGACTTACATACCGTACTATATACGTGAAACAAAAGTTAGTTTTCTGTTTTATATGTATATATATATATCTATATATGTAAATTTTTTTAAAGAAAAAAAGTATTCTCTTTCTGGTATTTCTTCTGCGTTCCCTCTCGATTAATTACCCGCATTCCTAACCTAAAGGAAAGCTAGTCTTTTAGTATACAATACTAAACATTCGGGGTCGTTCGAATTTATACCCAGGGTTTATATTGCTAAAAGAATTTCAATTTACATTTTTACCATAGGGTTATAAACTGATTTTTTTTTTTTACAAGAATAAGGTAACTTATATTACAGGGTTATGGTTTTGTATATTCTAGTATTTTGTAAAGTTAAGTTGTAGCCGCAAATATACTTGTATTGTGTCTTTTATTATAGTTTCGATTGATAATATTCACATTCTTAACTCAACAATAATGACCGCTTTATTAACTCGAAAGTGGATCGAAAGTTAGGCATTTCTTATGTCTAAAATTTGTGGAAGTAAAGTGGTACTTTACTTACGCCAACTTAAATTTTCTCTTACTATTTTTACATTACTTTCGCTAAATTAGAACTTTATAAGATTTTATAAATTACTAAAAAATTATAACAAATTAATTAATACATCAGCCAATATGATTTAAATATCAAATTTCCATAAAAATCAATGCATTAAAAAATTCATAATATATTAATATCAACATTTCCAATGAAAGTTATTTAGATATATAAACTGTTTTTTTATAATAAAAAGTAAATAATTGCTTTAACTAAATATAATGTAAGTTATATAAGAAAATTTCACAATTACGATAAACTAAAAATATTGTATAATTTTTAAATAATATTTAACCAACGAAAATTTCATTAGCGTTTACAGCATAAGTCAAACCATTTAAAAATTATACGCGATAAAATTTCTTTTATCATGAAGATAAACTTTTTTATAATACAGCTACTGTCTATTTTTTGTTCAAATAGTTTTTAAAATGTCTTCCATTTATTAAATTTCTGCATTCAACATTTTTTTGGCTAACGAACAAATTATAGTAAAAAAGTATAAAAAGCATGATAAATTAAATTAAAAATTCATCAAGAATATCGGTTTCAGTATTATTGTTGCTAATTTGTTTATCCACAATTTGTACGGGGATTAATAGAGCTCTAAAATCAATATTTATCGATACGATGTGATTAAATGTAATCAGTATTCTCGAAAACTACGCGGAGAATCCTTGTGTGCTGGGTACAACTATGCGGAGAATATTTTGTATGCAAGTTAGGAAATTGTTAATATTTCGATATCATTGGATTATTGAACGAATATAATCTGATTTAACTCGCAAATGAATTTCGCTTGTACTATTGTTATTGCAATGAATTTGAATCAGATTAAAATAGTTGATTGATTGTATAAAAGCTACTTTTAGTTACTTCAACTAGAATATTAGCGTTAATGAGTAAGCTCATTTTAAAATGAACTTCAAAACTTTATTTTTTTTTCTAAAATTCAATCCTTTTCTATATGCACCTAAAAGTTTTCAAGACTTTTAGAAAGTACTAATTACAAAACGTGGCTTTAAATAGCGTTAATTTCGCTTAGTAAATAACAAAAGAATTAGATAATTAACAATTCAAGAAATTCAAATTTGTTAAAATGTTCGGACAATGACGCATTGTAAAATACAAAAAGTATTTACTCATCAAATATTATACTCCACTCATATTTATCTGCATGCAGCACATTTTCTTTATTTACTGTTTTAATGAAAATTTGAATGAAATATCTATGTTATATATTTACTTAATTAACCTTTTTTTTCAAACGATAAATTATTTAAACATAAATTATACTTTGCTTAGCAAAATGTTTAATTTTTTGAAAAAAATTCAAATTATGTTAACATTGTCTGGATATAATAATAGTTATTAAAGAAAATTAACCAAGTTATAAATGTTAAATTTAGTTTGCAATTTAATAACTGCTCTTTCATGTGCTAAAATGTAGAATAAAGCAAACATTTTAATTACACAAATAAACGTTTTGTACAAGCAATATTACAAAACTTTGAAATAACAATTATCTACAAAAGTATAAAAATTGAAATTTAATTGCAATATGTGAAAATAAAAATTGATAATTTTAATGAATAGCAATAAAAAGCACTTAATATACTTTTTCTCTTTTATCATAATAATTAAAATAATAAATAATATGATTATGAAATTCCTAAACGACTTGCAGAATACTAAAATCCTAATACGAAAATCTTTGATTTTCCATTTTACATAGCACGGTATTCCAGCTTCAATCCTCTGATGTTATGTTTACTCATATCGTCGCGCATATCTCTTTACGATATCTCCATATCGTCGTCGCATATGGCACTGACTTTAACGTTAGACAATTAAAACGAGCTCCTTAAGCACACTATACAGGAGAGCAAGTGTCTCGAACAAACATCGTCGCCGGCGTGTCAGTGGCAAATATCGTAATAGAACGTCTAGTCTACGGTCTTATATCCTTAGTTTACTTGGGATTGTTTAATTTTATTTTAAAGTTGCATTTATTTTCTATTAATGGTTTAAACAGTTCTAGCCCGTTTATTGGCTTTATTTGATTGTGAGTTATTTGAACAATTACAAAGGTGGATGCAATATACATTTTTAGATTATTATACTTGTAAAGCAATGTAAATATAAAGACACTATAAAGGATACTAATTATCAAATATTTAAACATAATTAATTTGTTTAATTACTAATAATTAAATGTCAATAAAGCACATTATTTTATTTCATACAGCATATTTTTCTTTTTTCATAAATATTTATTATAAATTGATTTGAAATAATAACAAAAATGTTGTTTCGTATTATTTTAATTACAATAAATCATTTTAGGATCAATTAAGAAAAAATGGAGGAAGAATTTAAAGAATATTTCCAACCTGAAATATACACATTGCAATTTAAATTCATCGAAATTTTAAATACATATTGTAAACTAAAAAGTTTCACGAAAAAGGAAAATAAATCAACGACTATTGTTTATCTGACTAGATTGAGCTGTTAGAAAAGACAAATACAAATTTTATTTAACAATTTCGGTAGTGCATTTGGTTTTAGTTTTCCAGTAAAACTAGGCTAATTCCTGAAACTATATGAATTGTATATAAATTTAATATAGTTTCAGCAATCAGACCGGTTTTGTAAGTGCACTTTCGAAATTGTTGAATAAAATTTGTATCTGTCTTTTCTTTTAGTTTTACTAAAACAATAGTCGTTGATTTATTCAATTTAATTTCTTTATTGTAAACTTTTATTTGAAATTCCGAATTTCGATATACTGAAATTATTATTTGCATATTTGAGATTAAAAATAAACAAACCATTTAACTATAATATAAATATTCAATGTTCTAGATTTTCTACTTTTCGAAAAAAAGTACGAGAACTAAAAAAAAGCAAATGAAAAAAAGAATAAATAAAAATAACCTCCTCCTTTTTTAAGTCGGTTAATAATTAATATTAATGCTTAATAATCTATATTTTACATAATTTTTAAGTATTATAATTTTGTGCACTAACATAAGTATTGTAACATAAGATGAAAACATCCTTTTACAAAATTAATGAGGAACTTTTTTACGACAACAACAATGTCGAGGATGTAGACAATAACAATTCACCGATTTTACATATAAAGAAAGAAATAAAGAAGGGAATTTCGGTACATGTAATTTTCTAGTATAACTTTTGTAACACATGTATGCATACTTACGATTTGTTTTTTAACTTTAAGAAGTAAAACATTAATACAAAATTTTAGTATGATTTATTAATTTTTTAATGTTAAAATAATATAAAAAGATATTTTAATGTTAATGATGAAAATGAGAAATAAAAATGTTCTATATACTTGTTAAAAGTTTAATTAAAACTATTCATTTCGAATAAATGAATAAATTTTGCTTTTTATATTTTACTTAAATATTTTATAAGACAAATTTTATCAAACAAATTTTAAGTTCACAAAAAATTTCATCCCGAAAGAAATTTCAAGATTCTATAATGTATTGTAGAGTTTGATATAAGAAAAATGTACAGTAACAACAGTGCTTTTCTTTTTTATTTTTAATAAAGTTGTAACTTTACTTCAAAGAACAAATGTTTCGAAGTTATAAAGTTTTCAGTGGTTGAAGTTCTTAAGATCCAAACTACATACCTCGATAATGGTAAAGATCAAAGTTTTTAAATTTTATAACTTTTTACTTGAAATACTTGACTGCAAATACACATTTATATTATTGAAAATAATAATATATACATGCGTTTAATTAATCACCTGTTTCACACACTTGTATCATAGTGTACCATTTTAACATAATAAAGTACTTCCTTGCTATCTAAACTTGCCATCGAAGTACTACCACGTTTCTTGATTGTAATATAATTTTAATAATTTTAAAATAAATTCACTTTTTGCATCATAATCAAACTTTGATTTGTTTAATTGTTTTTTTGACGTTTTAGACTAACAATAAGGTTTTAACATTTCTAACATACATTCTATAAATTAATAGAGTTACTATCAAACAAAAACAAAAAAATTTAGAGAGTCCAAAGTTTAAAAAAAATCAATCCTTGTAAATAAATGATTACTGTTGTTTCTTTTTTTAATTTTTTTTAACGTCGTTGTATTTATGCTATCATTTCGATGCTAATTAGCGACGGAGGTCGTTTCAGTGCGTTTATAAAAAAAGCATGTAATGTATAGTAGTGCTTGTATCATTCAGCCGAGACCGGGATTTGAACTCACGTTCTCGGCTTGCGAATTTGTCACTCTACCGAGTGAGCCACTGAAGATTTCATCTTTTAAATCATCTTAATAAGATCGATAAATATATTATTTAAGAGGCGGTCGGAACCATTTTCCGCTTGGTGGCGCTGTAAGTGAGAGAAAAATATAAAATATTTTTTACACACAGATTTACAACTTACTAAGACAATAATATACGTATAATGTTGTCAATAACTCTAGCCATATGTAGAATAATTATTCATGCTAATTTTGTTTGAAAAATCCAAAATATTTTTATAAAGCGAAAAATGTTGCGTGTGGTAAAGCCGATGTAAACATATGTATTTTTCTTTAGTGCAACAGAGAAAGTAATACTAAAGAATGATGAATACATATTCTCACTTTATCATAATGTTTTTTATTTGTATTGAATCTTTTTATAGCCCCTCATACGACCTAAGATAACATAAAATCATCTACCCAACTTGGGTTAACGAAGGGTACATATGACCTCGACTAACGTTTTATAGCTTGAACAACAGTCAGTCTCGGGCTAAAGCCCTCGACCGACTACTGCTCAAGTCAAAAACATTAGTCTCGCTCATATAAATCCTTCGTACGCCCAAGTTGGGTATATAACTAATATATAGCTAGAGTTATTGACAACATAAAAGGTATATTATTGTTTCAGTAAATTGTAAATCACTATGTAAAAAATATTTTACATTTTTTTCTCACCCGACTACAGCGCCACCAAGCTACGAATGCTTATGACTGCCTTTAAGGTAATTTTTAATTGAAAAAATTTCTTCAAATTTTTGAAGAATAATTATATGTAGCATTTTGTTAAATTTATAGTCTAGTATTTTTATTTTAAAGAGCTTTACTAAAAAAATGTCTAAAATGCAAAAAAAAAGAAAATAAATAAATAATTAAAGTATATTTACGATTTAAAAATAATAATTGGTGTAATTTATTAAAAAAAATTTTTTTTTTTTCAATAAATCTTTATGTATATTGATGGGGCCGAATTCGCTACCTTTGTCTGATTAAGTTTTTCATTTTTTTCTTAAATATTAATTGTTATGATTGGAAATAAAGAGTTGTACACACAAGATTTGATTATCAAGAATATTTATATAAAAAGAGAAGACTTAATATAACAATGTTTTTAATAAAACACGGAACGCGATATGTTTATAACATAACCTTTTACTTTGGCATTGCGTACTTTTCTCAAAAACATTGTTATATTAAGTTTCCTCCTTTCGTACAAATGTTCTTAATAATCATATCTTTTGTTCTCAACTCTTAATTTCCAATTACAACAATTAAAATTTGAGTAAAAACGAAAAACTTAATTAGACAAGCATAGCGAATCTGGCACCCTCTTAAATACATTTTATAAATTGTTTAATATAATTGAAAAAAGAACGTTTATATTAAAAAATACCTGCTTCAAATTAATTATCAAAGAAGATAATTTCTACAAGTTTGTATCTCAGTTCAATTCTTTAAGAATATTATTAATCAAATCTGTAAGTACATAACGTAATTAATGTAGTTCTCAAAAAGCGTCATTTAAAAATTGAAAAATTCATTAAGTACTAAATCTTACATTAAATTAAATTTTTTAACCGATTAATAATATTAGCTTATAAAATTTTAAAATCAACCGTAATAGAAGTAAAACTTTTAGAAAGTCTAATGTTGATATTATTTTTTTTATATTTTGTCCATTTTGTAGCAAAAATATTCATATAAAAGTCAAAGATTTTTGGTATGAAATGTCAGATGATTATACTGAATTAAAATATGCAGAAAAAAAGTTCCGTTTACGAAGGGAAGAAAATAAAGAGACAGAAGTTGAAAAAGAGCAAGAGCAAATGACAGATATAGTAGAACCGGTCATTTAGGTAAGTTTCATTTGAATTGATTAATCTTTCGTTTATGTAAAATAATTATCAGTTAATCAATCTATTACTGGAGAATCACTCAAATAATTACATCTAACCGTTACATGATTACGAATTTTAAAGTTTCCGAGCCCTTTGAGAAATTTAGCGGAGTTACGGAAACTAGTAAAACGATTGAATCTCAGCTCCCATATAAACTCAAACTTGAACATGACAACAGAAGAAATATCAATGAAAAAAATCAAGATTATCCATTAGAATGCAAAAGGTAATCATTCTTATTTCTAGTCTACATTTTCGTTTCTGATTTATAAATTGGTCACTTTTTCCATCATGTTTTTAAGCTTTGGTTATTTTTACAATTTTAACACTCGAAAATATAATATATTAAATTTATGAAATAATTTTTTGTTATTTAAATAAATACTATAAGTAAGTACATCGCTATAAAAGTTTGTAATTCCTAGATACGATTTTCTCGGCAAGGCATTGATCATTTAAATATCCCATCAACATATGATGAAAATTCCTCATCAGAAATTCCTCATAGCTCTGCAGATGATACGACTACAGATGATGTTTCTCGCGATAAAAGCAATCCAATTGCTATTGGAATTGACAAAATTGCTAAGGTAGTTAAACGAAGGGTATGTAGTTATTCATATAATTTATTTTTGTAAAAATTATTGATTTAAGTTACATCCCTGGTAGAAAATAAACCATTTTTTGGCCATTTTTGTTGGCCAACGCATGTTAAAATGGCACTTATCTAGAAATTTTGGAAACTCTTTGTACAGAATTTCTAGATAAGTGTCATTTTAACATGTGTTAACCAGCAAAAATGGCCAAAAAATGGTTTATTTTCTACCAGGGATATTAGAATAAAATTTAATTTGGTAAAACATTAATAATCAATTACAGGAAATAAAATTTTAATCTATATTTTTTCCTTTATTTAATGTCATAAGAAAAAAATTGGATAAAGTTTTTTCTAATCCTACAGAAAATTCTATCCAATTTGGAAAATGATGAATCAATGTCTCATATTGATAGTGATAATTCTACTAAAGACGACTCTGCAAATATACAAGGCCCATATACAAGTTCTGAAAGTGCAATTGAACAGGATGTTCAAAATTATTGCACAACGAATTGAGCGTAACTCAAATCGTTTCAAATAAAAAGCCGTAAAAATTTTTAAAGAATTTGACGTACGTTCATATTCAATATAATATAAAAAGAATATTTTAATCTTGTTTATTTAACGAAAGTATTTGCGAATTGTTTAAAAAGAAAAACAAATTTTAAGAATAACTATTCAACGATACTGATAACAATATTCTAATATAAATATGATTTCTTCTTTTAATTTATTAGAATCTATTTTTAAAATTTATTAACGATATTAAACCAAAACTTGTTGGTGATCAATATTTGATACCTCATGTGAATTTTTATATTATCAGTATTAATTTTTCAAATAAATATCTTTTATTATTCGTCTTTGAATTAATGTATATTGTTTGAATAAACTAGAAAAGTTTTACTGAAAAATTCCCAATTCAAAAGTTTCTATTTAAAATCACAAATACCGACGTTAAAATCTTTTATTATGAAAGAAAGGAATTTTACTTTTATCATTTAATTTATAACGTATAAACAAACATCTAATTTTCTTCATTTCAAGAAAATAAAGAATCATACTTATTTTCAGCATGTAAACTTCAAGCGAAAAAGAATTTATAAATTACCCAAATTTTAAATAATACGAAAATAATACTTGACACAAGTAATTGTGAATATAAGATATGGTTTGATGCAAATTATTGGATTTTCTCTTTTTTCTTCGATCATAAATACTATGAAATAAAATATTTGGATGAGAATTTGAAATTAGAATTTTATTTAGGCCTACCGAAAATTTTAATTAACTACAAATTCATGTTATGATCTTTCGACCATCAATGCATAAGTTAATATAAATAAAGAGATCAATTTATAATAAGGATTGTGGTCATAGTGGGGGTATATAGTTTTTCAAAGAACAAACTAAACTGTTATGTTTATATCTGATATATATAAACCGGTCAGTCGTCTAATCGTTGTCTTTCAGAACACGGAAAATATTCTTTTGGAAGTATCTTATAAAATCAATCATTTTTATAATTTTTTCAAAGTTCTTCAAAAAGAAAGTTTATATCAAGGAATACTCCCTTAAAATTAGTTATTAAAAAAATAATTTCTGAAAGTTTTTATTGAATTTTTATTGTTCAAGAATATTGTTTATCTTATCTGTAAGTACGTTACACAATTTATAAATTTCGATTCTCAATATATATATAACAGTTTTTAAATTCATTAAAGTCGTCAGTGGCTAAGGTATTAATATAGAATCAATAATTTTTATAATGTTTTTCGAAGTAAATAAAAAAAGCTTATATTCTTAAAATTAATTAGAAAATAATTCTTGAAAATTCAAATTGAAATTTTTTTTCACTAATATTGTTTGCTGCGGTTACAAACATACTGGAAACCTCGGTCGCTAAATAGTATAGCAATCATAGCATAAAAATTTTATTAATAAAATCGACAATTTATTTAAATTGAGATAAAACATATTTATAATAATAGTATGAAATATAAAAAATTATTGTATGTATATTATTAAATTTTAAAAGTATAACTTTAATATTATAGTGACAAACATATTTTTTCAAATATAATTGGGTCCTAGCATGAAAAATTATTTTTAAATCCATTATATCCGTCAGGTGGAACACAAAAAAATAAAGGACACGTATTTTTCTTTTATCAAAAAAATGAAAACTTAAAGAGATAGAGGCAGTTAAAATTCTGTGTGACGTCACATTATTATAATAATGTGACGTCATGTATCATGGCGCTATATCTATACATATCAAAATTGCATTAACTTACAACAGCTATAACTTTTGCAATTCATCATATTTAAAAAAACAAAAAAATACGGGTCGCTTATTTTTTCGTATTCTATCTGACGGATATAATACATTTTTTCATGCTAAGACCCAATTAATAGGTTTCGCTATTCTTAGCTATTATTTATGGGTGTTATATATTTTAATCTTATGAAATTTCAAAATAAACCATAATGTAAGTAAAACTTTCAGAAATTTTGACATTAATATTATTTTTTTGTGCATTTTGTAGCAAAAATATTTATCTAAAAGTCAACGATTTTCTGTGTAACAATGTCAGATCACGCCAGAGAAGAGCAAATGGACGTAACAGAAGAAGAGCAAGTGGCCAAAACAGAAGAAGAGCAAATGGCCGAAACAGAAGAAGAGCAAGTGGCCAAAACAGAAGAAGAGCAAGTGGCCAAAACAGAAGAAGACGAACAGAAAGAGTCAACGGGAAAAAATGAAACAGAATACAGTGATCCGAGTAAGCTTCATTTCAATTTATTAATTTTTTTTTAAAAACAAAATTTTAAATAAAATTAATATTAGTTAATAAATCTATTACTGTAGAATTTCTCAAATAATTATATCTAATCGCTACATGATTATTTATTTAAAAAATAGATCTACGCGAACTTCCAGGAACTAGTAAATCGTTTGAATCTCAGTTCCGAAAGAAATTCAAATTTGAAGATGACAACAAAAAAAATACCGATGAAGAAACATCAAAAGATAGTACATCTTCTAGAAAGATAGTTCCTTTTTTAGATGAAGTTCAGAGATACTTTACAAATGATCCTGAGACCCCTACAAATGGTACGACTGCATCGGAAATTTCTCTAGACTTTAATTCAATGGAAGTTGCAAGCTCTGATTCAAATAGACAACAGGTATGTAGTTATTCATATAATTTATTTTTATAAAAAATAATTGATTTACGTTAAATATTAGAATAAAGTTCAATTTGGTAAAAAATTAAAAATTTGTAAAAATTTGGTGTGCATAAAATTGCATTTTATGAAACTCAACCAAATTCTTGAGATGCAATTTTATGCATTGAGTGACAAAAATTTTATTTACTTAATCTTATTTTAAGAGAAAAATTAGATACAGTTTTTTTCTGATTCCACAGGAATCTCCACCCGGTTTAAATTATGATGAATTTATGGCTGCTGTTAATCGTGATAGTTCTTTATACAACATTGAAAATATAGAAGACGATACTTGTGAAAGTGTAGTTAATGAGACTGTTGAAAAATATAATGAATGGTGCGGCCCCAAATAAGGTTTACTGAGAACTTCTTAACTGAAAAGCTTTTATTTAAAATCACGAATATCGACATTGTAATCTTTTATTATGAAAAAAAGGAGTTTTACTTTTGCAGTTTAATTTATATTGTATAAATAAATATTTCCAATTCAACAAAATTAAGAATCATATTTATTTTAAGCATGTAAACTTGAAATAAGAAAGAATTTGTGGATTTGTAAATAACTCTCAAAAAAATTCTTGAGATATGTATTTGTGAATAAAGGATATGATTTCAAGCAAATGATTGGATTTCCTAATAAAAAATACAAATAATAAATATTTAAAAGTTATGTCTTTAAATAAGACGTTATATAGTATATTATGCACCTAGGGAGGTAATTTAAAGGACAGGCCATAGCACGAGTGAATTTACACCCGAGGCGAATCCGAGGATGGCAAACTCATGCTATGGGTTGTCCATTTTACCTTCCGTGCTGCATATACGATTTTTTTCAACAGTGAGGCTAAAATTAGCACGTTTCATTTTCCGTGCCGGGAGCAAAAGTGGTATTTTTAGCCCACTGTTGAAAAAAAAATTATTAAACCTGTTGATGTCTAAAAAAAATGAAAGTAGCATATTTATGAAAATTGAGAGTCAAGAAACTGGTAACTAAATTTTCAGTATTTGAAGGATGGACAACAAGTGATAGAATCAAAGAATATGTCTATAATATATTAATATTCGTTAATAAATTAGCTTTGCTAGATATATTTTTTCAAATTTTTTTAGCATAGAATTTTTTAAAATGAATAATCTTAAAAAAAAAACTTTAAATAATATGAAAATATAAAAAGTTTTAAATTTTATACATTAAAAATACTATCGCTTTTAATCGTCAGTGAAAATTTTTTTATAGTACTGCGGACCTTAAATCCGCGTATTTGGGACGATCTAAGGGACGCTAAATAAACTATTATTGGACTGTACAAAAAAGTATTGTATTGAAATTTCACACAACACAAGTACTTTTAAACATTTTTTAACATGTAATAATACGTGAAATGTTAAATAAAACATATAAACACTTAAATAAGTTAAAAAATACGAATAATTTAGAAATGTTCAAAATATATACAAATACGGTGCGTCATGACTTGAAATGTACAAGGTATACACAAACGCCGCGCAGGCGTGTCCGACGTGAGAGATGTTAACAAATAGAAAGAGATACATATATATCTTTCTTGGGGTTGAAGCGAGAGATATTAAAAAAGGGAAAGAGACGCACATATATCTGTCTTCGAACGTGTTATTCAAGAACGAAAAACTGTATGCTGTTGTCTTTGTCCAATAATACTGGATAGATAATATTGGATACAATATAAAACATTAATATTGTATCTTCTGTCCCTGTCATAAAACAATTTATAGCTTATAATAAGGTTTCGAGTCAACTGTTTTCGCGGAGTGCATAGTTTTTTTTATGAATTATCATTCGTGAAGTGCATAGATCTAGTTTGTTATTGATTTCTATGCGTATAAATTTTGTTTAGCGGACTTATGATCCACATGCTATAAAATAATATAAGATACGTGAACTCTAAGTAGCCCTTTTGTACGACGTGCTTAGCGTCCTCGCTACGCTCGGACGCTAATTGCACGCCGTACAAAAAAGTGCTACTTAGAGTCCGTGTATCTTAATGTACTATTATGTTTCGTGTTATAATCGTCTAATAAACAAGAAATACATTAAATAGATTTCTGTACATTCTATAGCCAATAAGAATTTAATTGTTTAAATAGCTTATTTGATCAAGATTATATACAAACATGAAACTTATTTGACAATAAAAAAAATGTTTTTTTTCTATCGTTTAACATTAGAATCTCGTAATTTAACGTGATCCCTTAACAAACGTTAACAGTGCTCTTCTATGGTACAGAAAAGGGGCGGATTTGAAGAGAAGGAGGTCAAAGCAAGAAGGTATATAGAGTATAGTCTAGCGCAAGTGATGTGAAGTATGAATTACGTTGAAGGCTTTGCTACTTGGCTGCTGTTGCTGCTACTGCTGCTGATGCAAACTCAAGCAAAGTGACACGCGAATAGGACATACTACACTAGTAGTAGTAGAGAACGTGCTTACAACAAGTTAAATCCTTGTTTGATACGAAGAAGAAGAACTAGCTTGTGTTGTGCGGGTACACATAAGTCTAGAGTTTATGGATGATAAAGGCACTTAAATAGCTTGATATGTGCATGTGAATTTCATAACTAATAGAAATGTTTATAAGTCGATGCGTATGCTGTAAGGCTAATATCTTATTAATAGTTTTAACGGATCATCAAAATTATGGTTAAATGATATTTTAAAAACTTTGAAATAATAATGTGGCTAATATTACACTGCTTAATTTAAATACTTCGTCAATTTCCAGATTTTGTCAAGTTGGAATGAATAGGTCAAATTTCGTCATGGTTATTCAATGGTACTTATGGGATAAATCTCTAACGTCGAAATCGAAATGGAATATTGTCAATCCTAAAATGATGTTAAATAACAAGATCAATCAAATGTTTCAATAAGCTCCAAGTTTTTGGCATGGCTCAATTTATTTCTCAATATATCTATTTCATTAAACTCCATAAGTTTGAAAAATTAATTTAATCAATTTCCAACAATTGTTATTGAATGAACTTATAGGAATGATCATTTTTGTAATAAATGGAATTGGTAAATTTGAAAAGTAAACTTAATTTAAGTTTTTTAACATCGTATTATTCCTATATCATTAAACTATGTGTAAAAGTCACTTACACTCCGAAAACAGAAAAAAAGTATACCTTAAACCAATCGTAATTGTTCTCATGGGTACTGAAAACCGATCACTATACTCTCAAATAAAACAAATTTTAACCTTTACGCACTTCACTAACACACATAAAAAAAAGGATTGTACCTAGACTGTACGAAAGAAAAGAAAAAAAAGGTAACTTACTCCGACCACCTAAACATAAACCATCTCGATTCTGTTCTCGCCATCAATTCCCAATTGGGAATAAAGGAACAAAGTCAAAAGTTAGTAGCATACAACTTGAATTAGAGAAAGAGAGAGAGGAAGAGAGAGTCTCGAAACTCTCTGGAATTGTATTCTCACCCGCGTGAAATCCCAAGAGTCGACCGCAAACTTACGCCAACGATTTTCGGTATATAATATATACACACACACATACACAGACATATACTTGCTCATATGTGCATGTATGTATACTAGGATTCGATCGTATGCTTGGCTACGAAATATATGTTATATGTATGATGGGTGGGTATACATCACTTCCAGTTTTGTGACATGTCATACAAGAAGCGTAAGGAAGGTAAGAGTTTTGAGGTGAAGGTGATGTTATGAAGTTTTGGAAGCTGTTTTTATATTAATAGAATAATTCAATTTTTAAGAGCTCACAAGAAATCTTATATCTGGATGTTTTAAATTCTGACGTCAACAATTTCAAAGGAACTTGTAGGCTAAATTTCTTTAAGTTTATAACCCAAAAACTAATTGACAATAATTGCATCCCTTAAGTGTCACTATAATAAATACATACATTTATAATTTATACAAAATAAATAAGACATATTTTAAAATTTTATTCCTTTTTAAGTAAAGATGAATATTAAATTTAAATTAAATATTTAAGCTTTCTTTTAAATATTTTATTTAAATAAGCGTGGCCTTCTTTTATAAACTAAAAGCACGTCCTAACTTCTAAATCAAATCCGGGACCCGCATGTATACCGCTCGTCTAGTTAGAGCTTTTCATACAAGAAATATTTTTTTGAAAACATTAGTTCTGTTAAAATTTTATTTCCTGGCTTATTCTTTTCAAAAATAGTTAACTAGCAAAAGTATTATAAAATGTATAATTTAAAATTTAACTTTTTATAAATTTTTTTCTATTATCTGTATTTACTTACGTGTATGTTTTATTTTCTAACATTTTCTACATCTCTCGCTCATAAATTTTCTATGTTTCAAACGTATATTTTGAATGACAGAAAAGCAGTTTGTTGGTTTGAAATGCAGCTATGAATGAACGTTATCTTACGTACTAAGAAACTGTTAGACGTTAAATATGCAATTTGTACTTTGAATTTAGAATTAAATGTCAAATCGATTTACTAAAATTAGCAATTTTGAAATTATTTAAAAAATTTTTAATTAACATTTGCTAATAAATTAATTTTCGTGACAAAAATAAAATCATAATTTTTTTCTTCATTAATAATCATTTGTTGTTATTAAACGTGTCACGTTGTCTCTTCAATTGATAAATTATTCAGCATTGCATCACGTTTATTGCAAAAAAATTTTGTTTGAATTGTAATATTATGCATAATTTTTTGAGATATCATTACGCATAATACCCAATATGTACTAGAATTTTTTTTCACTTTGTCACATTGAGTTGAAAAACCGTGCGAAATAGCATCCTCCTGTTACATAACGATTATTTTTCCTCAAAACGTTTCTTCGAATAAACACTTCGACTAAGTGAAAGTTACACATCAGTGAACAAGAGGTTAGTATTTCTTATTTTTTTATGCGTATTAAAAATTCTGAAAACTCATAATATTTCTTTTAGAAAAATAGCACGAAAAATAAAAGTTGCGTTTTATTTTTTTTGAATAACCGGAAAAACGCATCGCGTGTCCTACTAAAATGATTTCCTTTGGGAATAAAAATATCACGAAATAACAAACGCGTCATCCAATTTTTTATTTTATTACAAAATTTTAATGCGAAAAAAGTGATATGCGTTTTGAAATATTAAAAACATGTAATTTATTTATTAAATGCTTGCGATAATTTTTTACTTTTTTGATCCATACGAAAAGTTTTGCTAGTTTAAAAGGAAATGGTTTCCCTAATTATTCCAGACAGTTGCTAAAATTAAAGATTTATGAGAACTAGAATTTATAAAGTTAGAATTACATAAGACTAAGAAATTCACGTTTGATATCATGTTTTTCATCTACTGTTTTCATTCAAATAATATGTATTATAATAATTGTAATTTTTCAATTATTTAAATAAAAAAATTTTTTTTTAAATTAAAATTTTTTTCAAAATATGTATTTATGCTAAAATAAATAAATGAAAAGTAATATTTTACGGTAAAAGTGCACTAATTTTTTTAAATCTTCTATTTTTTTATTGGTCATAATAAAAAGAAATATTTCTGATATGAAAGTAAAGTTTTTTTAACAAATTGATTTGTAAATATTGAACTTGCAAAACTTATTTTTATTAATTTTTCAAATAATTTTTAGCTACAAAGTATTTGATATACGAACTTGGAAAAGATTCTGAATACAATTTATGCCAAAATACGCATAGTAAGGAATTTTTCCACAAGATTAAAATTGCTGATACATGAAAAATTTTGATTTTCAAACTCAAAGTCAGTTCAATTTTTTGTATGTTTGGGTTACAAAATCAAGTTTTGAAAGCTAACATTTTTTTCTGTAATATATTTCAAAAAATTTTTAAGTCTAATATTTACAGATCAAACAGCTTGAAATTTGTTTAAAAAAAGTTTGCTTTTTCATAATAAAAACATACATAAATTTATATTATGATAAAATTTAAAATAAAAATTTCGTAACACTTTTAACACCATCTGCCTTAGAAATCAATTATATTTTATAAAATAATTATCCTCGGAATTACCTCATTTATTTTTTTAAATTTATTTAACATCGTTGTATTTATGCTATCATTACAATGCTAATTAGCGATGGAGGTTGTCAGTTTGTTTGTAAACAAAGTACATGCATCGTATACAGTGATGCTTGCATATCAAACAGCCGAAAGCGGGATTTGAACTCGGATCTTCGAGATTATGAATCCATCGTTCTACCGAGTGAACCATTAAGATCTTTTTATATAAATATAATCATACTATTTGTTGTCTTATTAAAACGACTATAAAATTAAAAGAAGTTAGCAACAAAACAAATATTTATAAATAAACAGTAAAAATTTGTAAAAGAAATGCTATCATAGCTTATATTTTACAATTAACGATTTTTTACGTATACGCATTATATGGAACAATATTTGACAAAACTTTTTGATAAGAGAAAAAAAAATATTCGGATGAATTTCGTTAATCAAAGAAGTGACATTATACAATTATAATTGGATTTGCAATTGGGTCAGCTGAAACTAGCTCAGGCTCCGCGTACACATTTCGTTGTTTCCTTTCTATTTTAAAATTTAAATAACATACTATATATTTTAATGGATTATACAAATATAAAAAAAAAATTACAAAAAGAAATCTGGCCATTATAAAAAGCTTTGAAATACGAAAAAATCCATAAAAAAATATTGTTATAATGCTTAAAAATGATTAATTTACATAAATTAATTAAAAATCAAATATTCTCGGATGTTATTGTTATTGATAATTAAAACTGTCATATGGATTAAATGAAATTTTACAGCATTTTCAATACCATTATCAATCAATAATTATAATTAAAGTTGTTAAATCCACTTTTAAAATTTCAATTATAAACGTCCAATCAGATCCTTTAATAAAATATAAAAAAACCGATGTAAAAAAATTAAAAAAAAATCTTCATCAACTCAATACTCACTTGTTTTCATGCTTTCTTTTTTTCCATAATTTTTCCACAATACACATTTAACAATAAACTCTTTTATATCATCCCTCGCGTGTACCATAAATCAAAAGTCAACAATTGGAAGTCAACAGGTGTAACGACATTGATCTTTAGGTATAATAAGGTATAATAGTTAAGGCTATTGTATTGCCAGAAATGGAGGTAAAGTTAAAGCAGGGGGGCATGAGGTGTATATGGTGGAGATACATGATACAGATGGATTTTGTTAGTAACGTTGGCTTTGGAGCATTGTTAATCAATCGTCGTGTCAACGTGTGTCTGCCCATTGTTTAAATCCCCCGACCGATTGATTGCACCAAAACCATAGTAAAAGGAGACAGAGAGAGAATAAGCAAGCGATAGATATATATGTAGGTTATACCCCCTTCTGGATTAGCCTTGTGCACCATCAGCACGCTAACAAGACTAACGAGTTATTGGGCTTTGGGATATAGATATATACATATATATTGCTTTGGCAATGAGGTATGGGCTTCTCTCTCTCTTGGTTGCTGGACGTATAACATATGACAATAGCTCGATGCTTTATTCTTGGTGTCATGTTGTTACGGTTAAAGATATATGTACAATCATTTCAAGAGTTCATTCTTTTTTTCAACCTTGGAAACAGATTCTAAGTGATTAGAGGCAACGGTGTTTATGGATTTGGTTTATTTTAATAGTTATTAATTGAAATGGTCTAAATAAATGTTTGAAAAATATAATAATTCGAAATAATGTCATTATTAAAAAAATGCATGTCTTATAATTTTTATTTCAAATTACGAAACAATAAGTTGGAGTTTTCAAAAGGTAAATATTTGTTCTTTTTTACTGAGATATTGTTATTTAAAAATTGATAATTACAAAACAATTAGATGATTAAAAAATAGAAAATAAATTTAAGCATTATTACTTTCATAACGTTAATAACATATAAAATAAAACTTGGGTAACTCATACAACATAAAAAAAACCACAGACACAAGTGGTTAGAGTTAAAAGAAACAGAAAAGGGAGTTCCCACTAAACCGTACGGAAGTAAAAAAAGCCCGAAAAAAAGAAAAGATTAGAGCCTGGAAAAAAAGAGGTATAAAAGAAAAAAGAGGCGTACGTGTTGGAAAAGGTAAAAAGTAAAGAAGAGAAAAGAATAAAAGAAGAAAGATAACGAAAGAAGACTACACCAAAAGAAAAGATAGAAAAGAAAAAAAAATTCAAGACAATAGTGAAACTCTCACGAGGTATTCTTTTTTTTTTACTTCTCTGCCGAGCAGAACGCGAAATTCTCAAGAGGGAAGACGCAATCGCAAATCCTTAAAGCATCATTCGTATATATACGAGAGGAAAAATCGTCAGAGAACGAATACGATAAATCATAAGGTGCAAAAAAAAGAGACGAGCGAGCGAGAGAGAATGAGATGCGACAACGATAAATGAAGCGATATTTTCCTAGAGGACTAAATTATTTGCCGCGGATGTTACATACGAAGAAAGCCATAAATTTTCTTTGCGCCTCTATCGCTTGCAAGAAACGAAAGCGACATGTTTGACATGTCTGTGGGTAGGGTGAACATTTCTTTTTTTTTCTTTTTTTTTTCTTTTTGCAAGCATCAAGATGGATTATCGGAAAATCATGTGTATGGGGTTCAGAAATATTTTTACGAAGAGATTAAGGATTAGAGAAAGATTATTTTCCCTTTAAAATAAATAATCTCTACGTTGAGCTTAAAATTTTTTTTAATGAAAAATGAAACATTTTCAAGGAAAAAAATGTTAACGAAGAACGAAAAATTTTAGACAAAAATTTAATTACGATGTGATTATTATTTTGCATCCATAAAGGATATTACATACCATAAAAGTCTATTTTAAATTTCGTCACATTTCGCAAACTTTTTACTTGAAAAACTTTTAAAAATTGTATTTCAAGACTTTTTGATATTTTATATTCTGTATGATGAAAATTCACAATTGACCATTTGACAGTAACAAAATACAACGTTTTCTGTATACTAAAAATTTATCTGAAGCCAGTGAGTAATGGATGTAATATTTTTTCTAAAAACTATTTGCATGAAATTTCTATCTTCATGTATTCACCTGTTACAAAGTACAACCCATATTTATCTTTAATTTTAACTTTATTTAAATGCTAAGAAAGCGTACATTTATTATTTAGTTTGTATATTTTCGATTACAAGTTTAATTAAAAACGATAAATTAACGCTAGTCAATATTTGTTTTGAAGTACATTTTGAAATGTAGTTGAAAGTTAATTGATTCACATTATTTTCCTATTTCTTGCATTTCAAAGTCAAAGAAATAGTATATGTTGAAGAGCAAGACTGTTTTTAAGTGTTTGAAATTTCTATATTATGTTAAACGAAATTCCGTTTTATTGAAAATGAATTTTTGTTTTTTGTTGGAAGAATAAAAAATTGTGAATCAGTGTCAATATTTTAGATAAAAATTATTGTATTTATAAGTATACTACTTATTCAATTCATTAATCAACTGAAAATTTTATTTTCACGCTATAAAATTTCACTTAAAGTTTTGATGCCAGAGCACGATCGAAAACCCTTTAAGCTTTTTAACGCCTATAACCTTTTAAATCCTGGAAAATATCGTTCGAATCCATTGAAAAGTGCCATTACAACGAGCGATGTAATATATTCTATGGCATTAAGAGCGAGCGAATAATTTTTCCAAAAAAAAAAGAATAAAATAAAAAAGACACGAGCCAAAAAGCCGAAATAAAATTATTGTTCCGCGAGGATTTGCACGAAAATCCTGAGGATGGTTGGACCATTTTATGATCATTGATCCGCTGAAGCTTGACACTTTATATCGACGTGTATGAGCCAATACCATTTCACTTTCTCTCGTTTTTTATTCTTTTTTTTTTCTCTCTTCTTCACACTTTTCAAGATATAAAATTTCATATCTCTTTTGCGAGGAAATATTTTTCAGTAACAAGAAAAAAAGGACAGTTATTTTTCTATCTCGTCTCTCCTTTTCCTTTTTTAAATAGTATTAGGAAATGAATCATCGGTTTTGCGCGTAAGGTTTCCCAAAGAAGCCGTTTTAAAAGATCAAAGGTTTTTCCTCATTTATCAGGATGATGTTTGAGTAGAAATATGAGGATTTAATGGAAACACTTTTTCTGTTTGACATTTCTAGGAAAACTTTAATGAGGAAAGGATTAAATATTGAAAATTTATATTTTTATTAAATAAAAAGATAGAAATAACTTCTTTGACGTTATGGAAAATGAAAAAGTAAAAAATTAATAACTCAAAATACGTGTGTACGATTCTATGTAACTTTAATCTTTTTCTTGATACTGCAAACTATTTGTAGTGAAATCTAATTTTATAATTCATTATTCTAATAAATTTTATAACAAATAACATACATTTGTGTTAGCAGAACCGATACGAATAATAATAAATCAATGCGAAGTACCAAAAATTCACTGAAATTCGGAAATTATCAAACTTACGTAATTTTTATCTATCAGATCACATTTTAAAAATAACTTTTTTCAAATGTTTTAAAATGCTTTTTCGATTCTAATCTTTATTCATATTTTTAATTAATACGATTTTGAAGGTTGTGTCTGTTGATAGAACGTCAAATATATTATAATAATATTTGAAAGAAGCATTTATATGGTGCTATACATGATTAAAAAATTATATGGTTTTAAAGATGTCACCGTTGAATCACAAATGAATGTTTTAGAAAGGTACACATGGGTTACGCATTATGTGGACTTTGTACCTATTGCTTTCCTTTACTTGCGCTACATTTCGACATATTCGATTAGTGCCAATCGAAATTTTGCGTCGATTCTGCAAAAATAAGTTTTCAAATGCTTTATTCATAATGTAATCAATTGAAATTGTTCAATGCGTAAAATCAAAATGTGTTTTTAAGGTAAAAGAATAACTCTTTTTAAAAAATTAAAAAATTTTGTTTTAATTAAAAATACATAATCTAATTTTAAAATTAACAATAAAATTATATTTAAATTTTAAAATATTTTAATCCATTCTTTATAAATTAGGCAATGCATATTTCACGTAAATTTGAAAAATTAGCCGCGACAAATTAATAACGTACGTGTTCTTTTAAGAATATGCTAAAAAATAATGCGAATAAAATTATTTAAAAAAGTAATAAAGAGATTAAAATTTTCTTTATTACTCATTGAAAACTAATACTTTTATTCGGCTTCATTGAATCATTCGTGCCTTATTCATAAAATACGATTGATCAATTTAAAATATATAATAGAACTTTAAAATTTTTTATAAAGTTTTCAGCTTTCTTTTTTTTTTATTTTGAGGAGTGCTATTTATATCCATGAAAAGCAGAAATCGAGGATGTTGAACTTCGAGAGTTTCTATTGATATTCAGGAACCGTGCAAAGTAAAAAGTTTTCTATATTATAGCTACTATGAAAAAAAAATTTAAGTTTTATAAATATTCTATGCATAAACAACATGCATATATATATATATATATATATATATATATATATATATATATAATGTTAAAAAAATATTAAATTTAATATAAAATATGAAATCAGCTTCCGATCCGTGTTATTAATTTTAAAAATTAAGTCTTAAAATTAATAATTTTACCTTAATTTTACCAGAAAATTGCATAAAAATTAATAATTTTATCGTAATTTTAAGAATTAATTTTTAAAATTAATAACACATCGGAAGCTGGTTTCATATTTTACATTAAATTTAATATTTTTTTTAACAGTGTATGTGTGTAACCAAACCTCTTTTCAATAACGACAAGTTAATAAAATTATTCAAATGTATATCAAATTTGTGTTTCGAAAATAGGTGCCAAGCCTAATTTAAATAATTATTTTGAAACGTTTTAAAAATAAATTTTGAATCGTGTTGTTATATAATTTGAAATAATCGTATAATTGTATTAGAAATTAAATCTGATGCAAATTTTTCGTAATGCGTCTAAAAATAAAATAAAGTTATGATTGAGACATAATATTTTTTTTTAAATTCAGTAAATTATTGAATTTAGAAACATCAATTTTATTTCATTATTATATTTATAAATATTTTTAAAATTTGTATTTTTAGAAACATTTAATAAATCATTTTATAATAATTAAGCTCATATAGATGAACTTTAACCAAAAACTAGGTCAAAAGTTTCAACATTTTGTCTAAAGGAATTTTTTTTTGTCTTTTATTCAGTACTCTTAGTACCATTCTATGCACATCTTAGGTAAATTACTCTAAAGGTATGCGTATACATATAAACGTACATGTACAACGTATATAGGACGAATGGAAATCCTAGAGAGTAAAGGTTTAAAGCCCCAATGGCTGTAGGTTACTAGTCTAAGATGTTGGGTTATACAAGGGATAGTACCTAAAGCCACCATTACTCCGTGGCTTCAAGGCTATATAGCCCTTCTCTCTATGTTTTCCCCCTTTCTCTTTCACGATGCAAAAGAGGGTTAGTTGTATGCAAATGAACATACAGAACTGATCGTTGAAATTTTCTTGTTTTAGAATTGGGTGTACATAAACTAATAGATGCATATACATAATGTCTATACGTAATAAATGGAGAAGATATACTTTTGATTTTTGGAAATACCTTCTCAATGATTTATTGGAAGAATTTTAAATGGATATTAAATTTTAATAATATGAATTGTAGAAAAATGTATATTATTTTTTATTAAAAATAAATTTTAGTATAATTAAAAATATAGAGACTGAAAATGTTTGAAAAAAGTTAAAACGTAGTTTTTAAAAATTATTCAAAATTAAAAAAAAAATTTGTTTTCAAGTTTTTTTAATTGTGACTAATGACTCCACGATTAATATTTTGAGAGAGCGTTTTAAAAAATAAATATGTAACTATAGTTTTTATTAATATTTATTTCGTTTACAAATAATGAAAATTTTAAGATTTATTCAATATGAATAATTTAATTTGAAACTTTATTTTCTTGGATGCTAAGAAGATAGAAGATGAAACGTTTCATTTTATTTTATAGCATTCATTCATCATCTAAGTCATATAAATGTTGAAACGACTTTTATAGTTATTTTATTTTTACCGAAATAAAAAAACTTTAAAGTTAAAAAAGTTCTCAAATAAAAATAATAATATAAACAACACTCTTTTAATATTAAATAAACTATTATCAGCAAGCAATAAAAATACTTTTTACTATTTTGATTACAAACAAAAACGATAGATTAATTCAAACGGCAAATTTACAAGAAAATTTTCTCAGAACCGTATTATCATTAATTTAAAATTCAAAGTGAATCATCACATTATAAAAAAAGCACTTCGGTAAGAACCAAAATCACTTTATTAAAGTGTATTTATCAATCTTTTGACGTACAATGTTATCATCGTTAAACCGTACAAAGATATTATTATCGTGACAAAAAATTACACAAAAGAAATCATTACGTCGAAACTTTTCAATTTTTCCTCACACACATTTTCACTTCAATTAATCGTCTAACCTCGCAAAAACTCAGAATAGAAGAAAGAGAGAAAGAAAAAAAATAGATAAATATTTATAACTTTAAGAAGTACTAGACAACACGTTAATAGCTATGTTTAATATTCATCCTCGTCGTCACGTTACTTTTTTTTCTTCTTTTTTTTAAAAAACTTTTTTTATTCTTTTCTTTTTCTTTCTTTTGTGCACGCGCATATATACCTTACATTCGTATACTAATTCACATTTTCCTTTTCACGCGCCCGAATGTCATGAATTGCAAAGCCGTGTAATCGGCTAATGGAACGTAGAAGTAGAGTAGTGCAATGGAATGTATATATAGTGAAGAAAACGCTTGTGCGAAATTCAAACTTGTGTTAGCGACGATGTTCTCTGTAGGATTTTTCTTTATTTTTTTATTCTTTAGTATACGTATAGGAAGATTATGAAATAATTAGTTCTATTAAATAATACTTAAAAATTTGTATTTTTAACTATAATTTGGTTTGATTTTTTTTTACAATTTGTCATATTTAGTAATTGATATAAAATTTGAATAAATAATAAAAATAACAATATTTATATTTATACATATCGTTAAACTTACGTGATGAAAGCAATTAATTTGAATGATTATTTTGATGCTCACCTGAAAACAAAAAAATATAAAAACATATAATACAATAGTTTAATATACATTTTACGTTTGAAACAAAAAAATGTTATAATATTGTTACGTGGGATTCTTGATACGCACTCCTATGGGGAGTGTGAGGATGTAAAATAATTACAAGAGAATTAATACGAAGTTATCTGTTATTTATTATAAGAGTAATTACAGTGAGAGAGAGACTGATTACTACTTTGTTCTAGCGCGTCCGGCGATGGTCTGTCGCTCGTCGTCGTCTAAAACGACGATGTAAGTTGCCCGCGACGAAGTGCCGAATCAGCACTTCGCGCATCGTGCGACTCTTGGTCCGGAAACTCGGAGTCGCATTTCTCTGAGTTTCTACCTTATTTTATGTTTTATATTATAATACACGTACAATATAATGTACGTAGCACGTCCGAGGCCGCGAGGCTTCGGCCCCCGAAGCCAAGAACGTACACATGAATACAATAAAAACTTATCAACCTTAAGTCCCTACAGTGTAATTGGTACTTTTTGTGTACCTACACGAGCCGATGCCCGTCCTATCTTACAAAAATTTCTAACTTATTCTATTTGTTTGTGTTAGTGTTGTGTTGTTTGCGTTCTAATTTATTCTACTGTTTTATTTTTAAATATATTTTTCATTTAAACTACGAATTTATGGTCTCTCTCTTTTTTCCAAAAAGATATATGACATTTATAATAAAATATTTTACAAAATTGTACAAAAATTAAAATGAATTTTAAATTATTAAATAATATAGCTTTAAATACAATTCATTATCTTATTTTCTAATGTTAAGAGATGTTTCTTCTGAAGATACACGTGCGCATCATGTTGCACTCTTGATAAGATAAGAAGTCTTTCACATCACGAAATACATTCTTCCTCGGATGATATTTAATTTTATTCTAAAGTGATTTAAAGAACCTTCTACTTGTTTTTGTGTGGGTTTGAAGCGGGATTCGAACGTGGATTCGAACTCCTTTTTTTTTGTCGAACTTTTATAATAAAATTTGTACATGATTTTTCAATAATTGTATGATTTATCTGAAACAAAAATTAACTTATTAGTAGAAAAGGGTCCCCCCTCTATTTCTAACTGTTTAACCGTCATTTATCTATTTTTTGGTTCCTCCTTCCTTATAAAATACTTCTTTTTTTATTAAATTGATCACTGATTAATACTCTATCATGTATCCTCAAAGCTGCGTCTTACAAAAAATTTATTTATTAACTCTATGTGTTCTCTTTGACGCTTTTGTTTATCTTTTTTTGGTTGACATTATCGTTTAAGAAGCGCTGCGTCAACTAAAATATGGCCACGGTTTCGACTACGATTGGCTTGATAATCGCCTTTTTTTCTAAAATTTTACTCTGCTTCCAGTATTTTCTATGTGTTCTTATTTTAATTTTATAAGCAAATGTTATTCAACTCAAAAAACTCATTGGATTTTCATTTTACTTCTTTTTCGAATAACTTTATAAAGGATACTTGCGTTCGATTCCCATGGGTTTTTGGGATATGTTCGGTTGTTAAGGTGATATATTTTTTTCAGATCTTAGTCCTTTAGCTGAGTTCTTAATAATTCATAATTATTATTAATATTCAACTTCTTTTATCACGAAGTTGATAACATATGCATATAATGGTTCACTGTATTTAACAGTATATTTTTGCTTTTTTTTTCTCTTTAACCTTTATTTCCATTTTTTTTCATGTTTTATTGATTAAACTATGCATGTCATGTTGCTTTATTTACAACATAGAGAAGATTTACTTCTCGTTATAATTTTTATTTACATTTTATTTATTCTTTTTCTTTGAACTCATGCCTGTTATTACCTTATTTTTTTTTTATTCCTTGGACTTATATTTTTCGTAAGGGTAAGGGGTAAAAGGATACTCATAGGGAATCTTAGGCGAGATCCTGCATTTCTTTTATAGCTGTTATTATTATTTGAGTTGCCTAACTTTTGCTAATTTTACAATTTTGTTGATAATAAAAATATTTTTATCACAATCATCTTCAAAAACAATTAGCTAATTTATTATTTTTATTTATTAGTAAGAACGTTTCTTTTTCTCTTGCGGCCAATTCTTTTGACGCTTTGCTTTACAACTGAATCTTATCTACTAATTATTTTTCTTATTTATTTTTGCTTTTATTCAAAAGATATTTGATTCTTTTTTTTTTGCTTATACAATATTTGTTGAAACGTCGCGCCTTCAAGGATATCGTATTATTCTCATTTCTTAATTTCAACCATTATTATTAATTTTCATTTTTTTTTTATATATTTTCTATTTATCTTCTGTAAAATAAGCAGTGATCATATGTCGTTCTTTCTTTTTCCTCGTCCGAAGGCCGCGGAAAAAGAAAAGTTTTCGTTGCATTCCGTATTGAAAAATTAATTACTTGCTTTGTCTGTGAAAGAAGGAGGTGCTTTTACTGTAGTTGCGCGCTTTATTTTGTCTACGTGAACCGTTTTTATCTTACTCGCGTTTTTTATTGTTACATTATGTTTCGCGTCATTTATCTCTATGATTTCGTACGGTCCCTCATATTGCGCGTCGTATTTACCCTTCTGCGGTTGTTTTAGTAAGTAAACGCTCTCACCCTCTCGGAAGTGTTTAGTGTTTAATTTCTTATCGTAGTAAAATTTTGACCTGTACTTGGCCTGTACTAAGTTCATTGCCGCTAATGTTTGTACTTGAGAAAGGTTTTCTACCGTTTCTTTTAAATATTCATCATATGTTTGTAATCTTTCCTTCGGTGGAAAGCTTGATGGCATACGTGCTTTGTAACCGAACACTAGTTCGTAAGGACTGTATCCTGTTGCTTCGTGTTTTGTAGTGTTATAAGCTAACTGGCATAAGTCTAGCCATTCGGCCCAATCTGACTTTTCTTCCATATATGCTTTTAAATATTCTGTGACTGTATGATGCATGCGTTCGATTCCTCCTTGACTTTGAGGATGATACGCAGTTGTGCAATATTTTTCTATTTTAAATATCTCTGCAAATTCTTCAAGTAGATTATTTACGAAATGCCTGCCTTGATCCGTAACAATATCAGACGGCGGCCCAAAATATGCCAATACTTTCCGTGTAAGGGCGTGTGCTACTTCTTCTGCATCTGCATGCACCGTCGGTATTAAGACACAATATTTAGTTAGCCAGTCTTGCACTGTCAGCACATATCTATATCCTTCTTTTGTTTGCTTTAATGGCCCGTAAAAATCCATAGATAACTTTTGAAAGGCTTTTGCAGGTGTGTCTGTAATCAACATAGGCAGCCGTGTTTTAACACGTACTAGTTTCTTTGTTTGGCAATTTTTACAGCCTAGGACGAATTGTCGCACGTCTGGTCTTATGTTTCTCCAATAATAATCTGCTGCTATTTTGCTATACGTCTTATTTATTCCTCTGTGCCCACCTATCGCTGCCTCATGATATTCTTTGAGTAATCTATATCTATCTTCTACCGGTGGTACTGGAATATTATTTTGGTAAAATACTGCTACTAATGGCATATTTGCGAATATTTCATTAAACATTTCTATGAAGTATGTCCAGTCGCTACTTGAGAGCATTGCTAAGTCTCTCACGACGCTAACGTAAGGAATTTCATATTGCAAAATTATCCTTTTCAAATTTTTAATACATTTTTTAATATCTGCTTTTAGTGCTTTATCGTCTATATGTGCTTTAATGAATGCACAAAATATGAAATTATCTTTGTAATTAGATACATGTACCTCGCCGACTGCAAATTTTCTGCTTGATATTTCTTCCGGATTTATATATTGCCGCTCTATAAGTGCTTCAATTATTTCTGTATTTAAGTAAAAATCTGTTGAAATCGTATAAATTAAATTTTCTTTATATTTAAATGGGTGATCTCTTAATATTTTTAATTTACTAAATGGCTGTGATACTTCGTCATCTAACGGAGCCCAAGGTGGTTTCTCGCGCGGCGGCCTTGCATTCTTTACAAGGCAACGCTCGAGCGCATCACTTATCTTATGTGATTGACTCTTTTCTCTTTGCGCCAGTAAGTCTGTCGTAGGTGTAATAGGAGTACCTGGCTTGTTGATATTATTATCTTGTTGTTCGTTGTCGTTTTCGCTCGACGCTGTACTTTCTTCGTTTTCTTTATTATTTTGATGTCTTTTTACTATATTATTTTTCCTTGTATAAAGGTACGGCGTAAAATGCCTTCCTTTTAAATGTAGATGAATAAAATTATTTGAACTATTTGCCTTGAAATGGCAATATAGTGTTTCATCATAATCTGTTATAAAATGTACGCATATGTTTTGATTAAATTCACAAGAAAATATAAATACACAATCAACATCGGCGTGTCTTGTGCGTGACGTCAAAATAGCTTCTGCTGTTTGCGGATCTCCGCATGCTCCTAATGATATTGCGTCTAATAAAATGTCTCTTAATTCATTCGCGGACATTCCTAAATTACATACTTTAATTACTGAGTGAAAAAACAATTACCGTCTTTCGGTATATTGTCATCCCTTATCAAATCTAACCAGTATTGTGCGCATTCATCACTTGCATCATATACTTCGAACACACCCGCACCATCATTAAAAGAATTACTCCAACTTATTGGTCCATTTTCGTCATCGTTTTGTACTGTTTCTATTATATTCATATGCTCATTTTCTTCGTCAGTTTTTTCTTCTTCTTCAAGGTCCTGCGACTCAGTCTCATCTAAATTATTTTTATCTAATTCTACGTCACTCTCATTCTCTTCCTGCTCCATGCTTTCGTCTTGCGACTCAGATTCACTGACGTCATGCTTATCTCTCTCGCTTTCACTCTCGCTTATAATTTCTTTCTCTTGATTTTTATTTGTATCTTGTACCTCAAACTCGTCCTCGAAATATGAACCTTTGTCTGTTTCACTGTCAATAATTTCGACTTCAGAACTTATTCTTAATGATTTTTTCTCTTTATCTTTTTCTAAGCTTATGTTTGGTACTAATTTGTAGTATTCTCTTGGCATTTGAGGTCGAACTTTTTCTCGCTCATTAAAATCTGTTTGGTTTATTATTTCTTGAGGAACATTGCTTCTTAGTGCTTCTGCTACTTCTCCTGGTGTTTCTTCCCATATATTTATTTGTACACCTTCTCTACCATTTATCTCTCGTTCTTGCACATCAACTAAAAATCGAGCACGCATTTTTGTTATTATTTCTGGAATCATATTTAATATACTTCCTCGGCTACTTTCTTTACTTTGCGAAGTGTGTTGTGAATCATTCTGTGTCTCCTTTTCTTTTTCTATTTGGGTGCTTTTGTGTTGAGAAGCTTTTGATTTTATATTTATTGTCTCTAATGGCGATTCTACGTCACAGCTGTTTCTATTATTTTTCAGTATACTTTTATTTTTTGATATTTTGCTCGCTGGCTCATACGTATTCCTTTCTTTTCTTGATGACACTGCATGTGGCTTATCTACTGGTGTACTAGCTGCAAGAATTCCTTCTCGCATGTTTGTGCTCTTTCGCATATATGCGAGCTTACCGTCGTCTTGTGCTTGACTTATTATATTTTCAGCTTGAATTAATTTTTTCTTTCTATCTGCTTGACTTTTACGTGTTTTTAACACTTTCTTATTTCGCCTTTTCCTTTTGTACGCCGATCTTTTCCAAGCGTCTTTCTTTCTTTTTGCATAATTCCAATTTTCTTCAGATCCGGTTATACTATTGATTTCTGACTCGTCACTTGTTTCTTTAATAAGGATTTTCTTTTTAGGATTTTCCGAATTTTCTGAACTTGAATCTTCTTCTTTAGTTTTATTCGCATTTTTATTTATTGCGCGTGTAATAAAAATTCTTGCTGGCGGTCCGCATTCGTTTGCGTTTGGTTCCTGATTTTCTTGCTTATCTGCTAATTGATACATTTCTGCACGTGGTAATTCAGGATTTTCTTCGCCGTCTGCAATTACTGGATTCCTAGACAATGCATCAGCTGCATTATTTTTCCTTCCTGGTCTATATACTACATCAAACGTATATCCTCGTAAAGCTGCTTTTAATCTGTTGAATCTTAAATCAGGCTTTGTGCTCGTATGGAAATGCTTTAACGGTTCATGATCTGTGACTACTGTGAATTTTGTACCGTATAAATAAGGTCTAAACTGTTCCTTTCCAAAAACTACTGCCAACAATTCTTTGTCATATACAGTATACCTAAGTTCGCTTCCTTTTAAACATCGTGAGGCATATACACAAGGTCGATCTTCGCCGATTTTTCCTTGGCTTAATATTGCGCCTATCGCATAATCAGATGCGTCTGTTGTTACTATAAATGGCTCGCTTAAGTTAGGCGCGGCCAACACAGGCTCCTCGCATAGCTTCTCACGTAACGTGTCAAATGCTATTTGATGTTCTTCTAACCACAGAAATTTCTCTTTCTTTGAACTTAATTTATGTAACGGTCTTGCTATGCTCGCAAAATCTTTTATAAATCGACGATAATAACCAACAAAGCCTAAAAATTGTTTTACTTTCTTTTTACTTGTAGGTATAGGATAATCATGCACTGCTTCTATCTTTTTAGGGTCTGTTTTAATTTGCCCTTTTCCTACTATATGTCCTAATACTTTCGCCTCACGTCTTAAAAATTGACATTTCTTTGGTTCAATAGTCAAGTTTGCCTTTTCAATACGTTTTAAAAATCTCTTAAATCTTACTGCATGCTGTTCTAAATTTTCGGCGTGTATAATCACGTCATCTAAATAAATTTCAAGCTCTGAACCTTGCAAGCCCTGCAAAGCTAGAGCCATTGCCCTGCTAAAGGTCATGGGTGCTTCACATAACCCCATAGCCATACGTTTATATTGATATGTACCTGATGGCCCTGAAAACGCAGTTTTATGTGCGTCTTTTGCATCAATTTTCACCTGATAATAGCCGTCTTTAAGGTCTACGGCGGTAATATAATTTGCTGACGCTAAATTTTCTAAGATGTCACAAGTTAACGGCAGTGGATAGCAACTTCCCACAGTGATTTCATTTAGTTGGCGAAAATCTGTCACCAAACGCCAGCGTTTCCTGCCCTGAGGGTCAGGTTTCTTGTTAACTATCCATGCTGGGCTACTATAACTCGACATAGATGGTTCTATAATATCTTTTTTCAGTAACTTCTCTATTTCTTGCTGCATAATATTTTTTAATGCTATCGGATATCTGTATGGTTTCACACGTATTGGCTCTTCATGAGTCGTTTTTATTTTATGTGTTAAAATATTTGTTGCTGGTAATAATTCCTTATCTAACCCAAAGACAAAGGGATTCTCGGATATCAAGCTTCGAACATGCTCTTTTTCTTCTTTATTTAATTCTTCCAAGTCTAAAATACTCATTATTTTTTCAACTCTTTCTTTTATTTCACAAGGAGTTTTATTTGCCATGCATCTGTCTACATATTTTATTTCAGCATCAGCACTTTCTTTCTCTGAATTTTGTTGCGCGTACTCCGACATTGCGCGTCTAACTTTTTTGCAATCGGAAACTTCGTTTCCTTCGTGGTTGCCGTCCTCACCGGCATAAAAATTATTATCTTCTTTAATAACTTCGCATGGAAAAATTTCTACCTCTGGAGTCGGAATTTCAATATTTTTATGATTCGTATTTATACATATTGCATACGCTCTACCATTTTTATTTTCTGTAATAAAATTTCCGAATAATATTCCAGGCCCTAAATTTTGAAGTGGCACCCAGCCTACTTCTACATCATTATTTATAACTTTTGCAGCAATAACGCGTCTCATTCTTGCGGGAATTTCCACTGTTTCCACCCGCTCAAAGGGAATCGATAATTTTATAAAATCAATGCACTTATGTACGGCATTTATATGTCCGTTGTGCTTACTAATAGTTTCCCAGCCTAGTAGCCCATCTGTTTTTACAGGAAAGCTATCTGGGACAATATGGACCTCACATTGCAGTCCTTGAAGAGTCATATCTGCTCTTCCTAACGTATACATTTCTCCTGGTATGACGCCTGTAATCTCTAAAATATGCTGCCTATCTATACTCGTATTTTCATTTATACATTTGGCCTTTATTACGGAAATATCTGCTCCTGAATCAACATAAAATCTTGCACTATTTTCTTTTAAATTCCGACTTTCCAGTTTGACAATAGGCGGATTACGCCCTGCACGCCGAGTTTCATATTTATGGTGCGCCTAATTTTTACATGCTTATTATTACTATTATTTAATTTATTCTGATCATTATTAATTAGTTCCTGCCCGGCGCCTGAGGATTGCGGCGGACATCCTGCGAGTTTAAAGGCTCGTTCATTTTATCACTTTGATTATTTTCATTTATCTTTGCGTTTGAATCCCGCTCTCTATCCGGGCCGCGCGTTTGATTCTCGTTCCTGTTATATTGATATCTCTCACGACTGTTGTCTCTACTACGACCTCTATTAAAGCCTATATCATTTCTATTGTCGTTACGTGCATAATTATTATAACGTGGCGGTCCTTGCGCATTATAATTATATTCATTATTGCGTGAGTCATAGTTTCTGTTTCTATTGGACCCACTGTTAAATCTGCTATAATTATTTCTGTAATTACTATTAGCATTCGCATTGTTATAATTATTATTAGAATTATTTCTGCCATAATTATTATCAAAATTTCTATTGTAACTATTACTATCAAAATTTCTATTGTAATTATTATCATTGAAATTACTTCTGCTATAATTGCTTCGCGGACCGTTCGTATAATTTTCATTATCGTTTGACTGTTTTCTTTTACTATTATTAACATTTTGCGAATTATTTTTATTTTGTGCATGAATAATACCATTTTCGGCATCATTTCTTAGTGTTTGACACTCTGCCGTCGCGTGCCCCATCTTATCGCAATAAGCGCATTGTATTTTATCATATTTCTTCTTAATGCACGCGCCTTCTTTATGGCCTTCTTTATCACAATAGCTACATTTAACTGCACTTGTACCTGTTTCTATTTTTACAGGCGTAGCTTGCATTGCTTTTATTTGTGCTTCATGCACTTTATTTGTATTTAATAACTGATGTTGATTTTGTGTCATTTGCATCATGCTATTAATATTCGGTTGAGACCATAATGACAGCGATTGCGTATTTTGTGCTATCGAATTTACGGGTTGCAGGCCGTTTATAAATGAGTTTTGCATCTGTGCAAAAAGTCGCGTCTTTTGTTTATTTTCAAAATCGGCTGCAAGTTGTATAGCCTTTCTTAACGTCTGAGGTTTTTCGCAACGCACTTGCATATCTAAGGGCGATATTAATCCGAACAAATAATACTGTAAGGCGTCTCTTTCTATTAATTGCTTCCTTGCTAATCGATCTTGTACATTTAATGCAGGTATTGTATCGTAAATCGTTAATAATCGATTCAATAGAGCTTGTGCACGCGCACCAAAATCTGTTGCCGACTCGCCTTGCTGCTGTGTTATCACTTTTAATTGTGTAGATAACTCTTCTAATATTGTTACGTTATTATACTGTGCCTGTAAGTCTGCTATGAGAGCTTCTATCGACTCGTATTGCATCAACCGCGCCGTAAAAATATCCGCCGCCTTTCCCGTCAGTTTTGTCGCTAACTCGTACATAATGAAAATTTGACAGCCTGGCCCGAAATTATTTACTATGCTTCGCAGTACTGAACAGAATAACGGTAATCTATCTACGCTGCCGTCAAAAGTTGGAATTTGTCTGACTGCTTGATGTAACGATAAATAAGGCGTATTTTGAAAATTTGTGCCTTGCGTATTTAACATAGGATTTATTTGTTGCGTATTTAATGCGTAATTAGTATTTATCGGTGAGTTTATTGGGAAATTTGGGTTAACTTGAGCTGGTATCATATTACTCCACGGTTGTGGAATTTGTTGCGGAAAACTCGCGTAATTGTATGGTATCGAAGGATAAGCTAGCTGGTTCGGACCCTGGTTCGCGTATGTTAACCACGTTTCGTTGGTTTTTGGGCTTTCCTCTGATTTCGATTTTTGAGTCTCGGTTTCCCTTTTATTCCGTGGGAGCGTGCCGTTACTTACTATGTTTCTTTCTTTCATAATGTTTAATGATTCTTTGGGTAATTCGAAACCCTGAGACGCGGCTCTTTTGTATTTTTCATTCAATTCTTTCATTTCTTTCTCTGACAAATTGACTGTTAAATTTTCACCATATCTTGGAGTGTACATTGGCATATACACCGTGTTCTGTGACATGGTCGGAAATGATATCCTTTCGTTCCCGAATTCGGCTAAGATTTCTTCACTACGCGAACCTCTAATAGGAGACAACGAACGTCCTCTACGTCTCGCTTTTCCGTCCTTTTTCGAAAATAAATTGATGAGCGACATCTTTGATAAACAAGATTTTACAATTTAATTTTTTTTCTCAAAATTTTTATTACTGCTTTTTAAATTACGCGTGAGAAGGTGAAGCGTTTACGTTTCCTTATGCGCGCTGATAATTAATTAACCTTGCCGTAAACGTTAACGTTACAAATCAACTATCAAATTAATATAATCCAACGTTAACTCCTTCTATTTAACTTCTCTTCTTTACTGCAAAATTTATTATTTGATCACGTAAATAAGCTAATATATTTATAATAATTTTTGATAATATGCTTTTGAAATTAATTAGACTTTTTTTGAAAATTGAAGAAAAAGAAAAAAACTTAATAAATAACCCGGATATTGAAATTTATTATTTGCACGCACTCGCTTGTTTGAATTTAATTTTTTTTCCACAAAATTACATATAATTTTTAAATATTTATTATTACCGGTCGACACTGTTGGTTTTCGTAATTATATTCACGCACTAATCAATTTTATCTAACGATTAAAAAGATTATTTTAAAAGATTATTTTTAGTATGCTACACTACGCTTTGGGACACTTTATGTATTACTTAATTTCTACCTACCTGTTACAGTATAGAGTGAGCAGCAGAATAAACACTCTCATTTCTTCGGATAATATTCTCGGATGTCCTTCCTTCCTTCCTTCCTTCCTCCTTCTTCTTGTTCTATTTGCTAAAAATCTATTTGCTCGCTGTACAATTAATCAAATCACCTCTCTCTCTCTTTTTTTCTAAAAAACGCGCTTTAAGTTTATTTCTTAAAAAAATTTTATTTTTTTCTAAAACCTCACTGCGTATCCCACACCGCTGCCACCAAAATGTTACGTGGGATTCTTGATACGCACTCCTATGGGGAGTGTGAGGATGTAAAATAATTACAAGAGAATTAATACGAAGTTATCTGTTATTTATTATAAGAGTAATTACAGTGAGAGAGAGACTGATTACTACTTTGTTCTAGCGCGTCCGGCGATGGTCTGTCGCTCGTCGTCGTCTAAAACGACGATGTAAGTTGCCCGCGACGAAGTGCCGAATCAGCACTTCGCGCATCGTGCGACTCTTGGTCCGGAAACTCGGAGTCGCATTTCTCTGAGTTTCTACCTTATTTTATGTTTTATATTATAATACACGTACAATATAATGTACGTAGCAATATAAATAATCAAATAATATACCTATAAACTTTTTTTTATTTTTGAAATGTAAAGAATATTTGTTTATTGGGTTAATAATTCGATTATTTGTTAATAAAATTTAATTTTAAGCCAAAACAGTCACAGCAATCAAGAGAAGCAATACCATAATACAAGCCAATTTCAAAAAGGTTTCCAATGACCATATCGATTTCATTTGAATTTTAATTGAATAATTAAATAATATTACGGCTGACATCAAAATCTGCTCAATTTTGTAAAAAAAAAATATTTTTACGTAAATTCAATAAAAAAATTTTCTGCAAAATTATTATGGATTTTTTTTAATTATCAAATACGTATTTTATAGCAGACGAGAAGAAAAAAACAATCCGTCAGTTATATAGCGACACTAATCAAATTAATGAACCATCAGTAAAAAAAATAACTGCCTCGAATAGTAACGTAGTCATAAAGCGGATGCGCTGTTCAAAATGGTAATTGAAAAAAAGGTCGTTATTTTTATTGAAATACGAGAATATAAATAGAAAAATCATAATTATTCAAGAAGAGTTTGTTTTAAAATGTAATATGAAATTTTTAAAATATAATTTTCATTTATAATGATTAAAAAGGCTCTGTTACTTGTTTTAATTGTAAAATTATGAATTTTATTTATAATTTTTAAAAGAAGATGAATAATTATAATATTGCAAATGGGTCATGTATGTACGTTTAATATTTTCATAAACTTTGTATACGCTTAAGAGAATTACATATATTTTACAATTACGACTAAAAGACAGTAATTTAAAAAAACAATAAATAATCATTTGAATATTTCTCATTAATTTCAATGAAGCATAATTAATAAATTTTTTATATGACCATAACAATTAATCTTTATCGAATATTCAACACTTATAAAATTATTTTCCGAAACCGTATCCCAATTCTCTAATTATTACACATTCACGTATTACCTCTCTCTCTATCTCTTTCCCCAAAGATGAAACCTATAACAAGTTAATTTATCGCTCCCAGTACAGAAATACTATGTAATAGTTTGAGTATATATAATCCTCTCTCTCAAACATCGTTAAATAATTTTCGTTGCCTTTATACGACAAGCCAAACACGACGGAAATATATATATATATATATATATAGAAAAGCGGTAAGCGAAAGTAAGAGAGAGAAATATACTAAAAGGGAAAAATATAGGTACGATCTCCCTGGGGACTATAGAGAGAGAAATATGTCTAGTTATACGTTAGGGATAACGTGGATCTATTGTGACGATAATGTTATCCGTTGTATACAAAAAAAAAGAAGACAAATTCACGCTTGTTAGATAAACAAAATGTTTTCTCTCCTCCGCCCTTCGTTCTCGCTTTCCCTATCTTGCACGTTTGCGTGTATACGTCTACATGCGTAGAAAAATGCGTGCACGCCTGTGAAAAAGAAAGAAAGCTTTGTTTTGCCAACTTTAACACCGGCGCTTTTTTTTTTTATTTTGACTTTTGCGCAGGGGTGATAAGTTTTTTTTTCAGTCGCGTGAAGTTTTTTTATGTTTATTTGCTGCTTTTTTTTACTTTCGTTCGTCGAGCATAAGAGCTTACAAAAAAGATAGAACTGATACGTGATGAGTTTATTCTTAGTGTTTTTTTTATGGTTTATGTTTCTTTTGGCGAAAGTTGGTTGAGATTTAACTTGTTTTACGTGACATTGATATTATAGTTTTATTTTTGTTTAGTAGACTTTTTTGTTAATATTTGATAGGACACCATAGCAAAAAAAAGATTTATTTTCAAATATTATAAATAAATAAATCTTATTTATTTCAACTTGGAAAGTTGAGTATGGACAATTTATGTTGTTGCTTTTTTTATTTGTTGTTAATTGAATAATTAATCATAACAAAAAAATAAGCAAAATAGGATCGTTTTTATTTCAAATTTGCAACATTGTGTTGTAATTTTATTATTGCACCAAACAACGCATGTAATGATCACCTGAAAACCTTTACAATCAAATGTTATTACGAACATTTACGAGCGGCATGTATAATTTTTCTCACACTGTTTTTATAAACACTTTTTTTAAACTTTAAAGAAATTCTTTTCACGGATTTTTTATTAAAATTTTAATACCTTTGCAATGTGTGATATTTTAATAAACTTTAAGTAACAACGTAATATTTAAACATGATTAAATAAAATTATTAAACAAAAAACATAACATGATTTCCAATTAACCGTCCTTAATTTATAAACAATAATCCGTTTATTAACGTTCTAGTATATCGCGCTCGACTTTTTCCATTTTATTCATGCACATCAGATCATCTAGATGTAATTTGCTACGAATATAAAGAAAAGTTCCAATTGCTCAACGGAGCATTGAGATGCGCTAAAAAAAGAGCATATTGTATACACCTTGTAAATAATTTGCTACGCTCGAAATTCTGTATTTACAGTTTTTTTATCTACTATGATCAATTTTTTTAAATAACACTCTAAATTATTTATAAATAATTTTATCAAAATTTTACTTCTATTGAAATAAAAGTAAAATAATTGTTTTTTTAATTATTCTAAATAATATTGATTGACGAAAACAGACAAGTAATAATAGATTTTAATTAAGAAATAGACGATTCATCATATTACGAATTAATAAAATTCAATATCGTGATTAATGGTAGTATTCACGAGGTGTTAAATAAAAAAAAAAAAAGAAGAAAGGAGGACAAAATTTTTGCATAACGTGACCAATTGCTTAGTTCTTGGTCTTGCTCGACATTATTATGCATTTCACGCGCCAGTCTCATAATGAGCCTTTGGAAAGAAAAATTTTCACTGGCAAACTTTGACTTATACTTGTGCATGCATAAAAACTGAATGTACGATTCCACGAGGAAAAAAAAAGGAAAAATGAGTTTTTGAATCATATTCGGTAAAAGAAAAATTGTAAATTGAAACATAACTGTATTAAGGTAAAAAGTTGACTTTTAGTGAGAATAAAAGAAATTAATTATTTTTAATTTTGAATTAATGAAGGATGATGATTCATTATTACACTTGAAATGCAATTAATAAACTTATTTTTCCAAGTTCTAATAGAAAAGGATTTGTTTAATTTGATCCTCAAACTTACGATTCGAACTTTATCGTATTTTTCTTTTACGAAGAGAATCAAACTTTTCCATTTAAAGCAAAATGTAAAAACTTTAAAATTCTTTTCAAGTTATTTAAAAAATATTTCTTAAAATTTACAATTTTTCGTATACATTACTTTTAAGTAATTTTAAATGGATAAGTTTTTTGTAGTTCAATTTTTATTTTCATCAATTTTACAAAAGTTCAATTTCAAATCCTGTATTACTATAATGTTGAATTAAAAAAAAAATGTCTAAAAATAAAAGATAGAATTGTGCTTTTGTATTCAGAATCAGTTTTACCTTAGATTTAGTATTATGCATAAAATATAATGATTTAAAATGACATTTTTTGTTAAAATAATTAAAATTTGTTAAAAAGTGACTCGACAAAATTAATGAACCTCTTCTCTCTTATTTTAATTCTTCCTCTTCATTCCTCCCCCTCCCCCTTTTTTCCTTCAGTAACGAATAAAGCGTTTACTACGGTCATAATTCCTAAAGTTTCCCATGAAACAAAGTTACAATTCCGAAATTCGATTGCAGTTATATACCCCGTTAACGAGCGTATACTACTGAAACGCTTTTAAAACCAACCCTCCCTTCAATAACGATGCAATCAGTAGTAAAAAAAAAAGAAAAAAAAGGACAGCCTTAGCTGTTGAATTCATTCCAATCTCTTTAAAGCATGGCTATCACTTTTGAAGAAGAGCAAAAAAAAGAGAGATAGAGATAGAAAGAATCGATCTAGAGTTTCTATATACATGTACTTTAGCCTTTTTATGCGTCGGCAGGTGAGAGGATATGCTCGATCATCACTTACACCTCAATCTTTCTCTCTTTCTATCGTTCTTTTTTTTCTTCTTTTTTTTGCAAACTGTGTACGTAAAACCTTGGTGGGTATAGAATGAAGATCGAAATGAAGGATCTCGATTTAATGGCACGTAAATTCTGGGATGTGTATGGGCGCATGCATGAATTTATAAGAGAAAGAAAAGTAGTTCTTTCTTTCTTCTTCTTCTTCCTTTTTTTTTTCTTTACGAGCTATCGGTAATCACCGCCCGGATCGTAAATATCAATGCAATCTGTCTGTATAAGCTAGAAGATTAAAACGCTCTTTTTTTTTATTTTTCTTTCTTTTTTTTTTAAATCAGGTATTTCGTTAATGTACCTATAGAGTTTATTGTGATATACGATGATTAAAAGAGATTTTTAGTATAACGTAAATGTCTATTTTTTTTAGATATCCTTTGGAAAAGCATTAAAAGTCTTTTAATTATGGTGCATATAATGCGGTTAATTGATTGAATGGCACACAGTAATTTGATACGGTTATTAAATATTTAATAATATACACGATATATCAGGTGTACACAAATTCCAATTTCCAGAATATCTCATCATTTTTTAAAAATAAATGAAGATTTTTCAATTTTAACAAATTTTTTTGTAATTTCACAAGTTACACACAAACACGCGAACAACATTGATAATTTCAACATTTCATTAAGCTGTAACAAGATAAAAAAAAAGACATTAGCTTTGGGTAATCAGTCCCATTTGCACTAATATTTTACAACTGCACGGCTCATTACCGACCGTCGTGAAATTCAGTACGCGTCAAATAGAGAACGTTTGCACAGCTTACTTTTAAAACCAACTGTAAAAAAAAGGCATTTGATGTAAGCTTATGCACGCTGAATGTTTGCAATGAAGAAAGAGTTTTAATTCCACCATTAAAATGTGGGTTTTGAATATTTCATAATTTCATCTTTGATGAAAATTTTCTCATTATAAAATTAATGAAATCATTAAAAACAAAGATAATTATAATGATATTTGTGGCTTTGGTTTTAAGAACATTAAATAAAAATTGACGTGATGCAGTTTATCAAATTTGCCGTCAAATAAATAATAGTGAATAACAGTTGAAACAATTAATAAATTCAAATGTTTATTGTAAATTTACAACTTCCGATAAAATAAATACATTTGAATGTATCATTATTAGTCACATTCGACGCTAGCTTGATTTTATAATTTAGCAATAGAATTTCAATGACACGTGAATTTGTATATCAGTAATTTAGGAATAGCATGAACCGCTCGTAAATGCGACAAAGTAATATCGCTCAAATTTATTCTATTCATAAACGTTAAAATTGATAATTTACATACTCGAATAATAAAAATCCCCGTTTAAAATATACCCACGGCAAACGTACAATGTAATGATGCAACAAAATGGACAAACGAATACTTGCATAATAGATGTCACTTCAAACAATCTATACTTTTTCAGGCTTCTTCGTGTACTCGTAAAAACAAACCAAAATGTACAAATTAGTAAATACAAGCCTTTTCCGTAGCACTGATATTCCTCGCTATTCATTTTGATTTTGACAAGCGTGTAATATAGATCTTAAGTGGAAAAGAAGTATTTTTAACTAAATGAACATTGAATTGTCATTTTAAACTAGTAAACTATCAAACAGTGAAATAAAATATATCTTTGAAGACAATCTTTTCATAATAAAATTAAATCAGACAAAATTAGTTAAACTTTTTATTTTTAAACTTTTTTTTCACAAAATTTTTCAATAAAATCAGTTTTTATCATTTATAATTTTAGATGGCTATGTGCAGCCCGACAGTTACACAATGCGAGGAGGCTCCTAAAAAGAAAATCGAGGAATCATCACACGAACCAACATTAGTGCCCGATAATGAACCAGCTAAACAAGCTTGGGTATTGCACAGCGCTATTGGTTTACCTTTACTTCACATTATTGCAGTATATGCTTTGATTACGCGTTATGAGCAGGCGATGCTATATACTTGGCTCTACAGTAAGTATGCTTAAGATTTCACCAAGAGAAAATAATTTTTAAATGAATTTTTATTAAAATTTTAGCGTGTCATTTAATAAAAAATATAGTTTTTGATATGAGTGATTCTTTTTATTGTATGTACACGTTTTCAATAAATTTAATACCGTGGGTTATGTATGATTGATTTTAATTAAAAAAATTTGTTTATATGACATTGTAATCGATTACAGATTTCTCGTATCTATTCATTTCTGGCGTTGGTGTGACGGCAGGAGCTCATCGTTTATGGGCACATCGAAGCTACTCTGCTAAGCTACCGCTTAGAATATTCCTTGCAATCGCGTTCTGCATGGCTGGACAGGTAAAATATTAACGTAGTTTATTGATAGTGTTTCATTGATGCATAATAAATCTTGTTTTATTCAACTCAATAAGTGAAAAAATATAAATTGTATATTGGTAAGAATAGGAATGTAAGGCACTTTTTAATTGTTCTTTATAAAATCGGTTGGATTCATAAAATTTTAATTATACCATAGTAGAAACTAAAACGATTTTTTTATCATTTTATGAGCATTGCTTTGAAATGAAGAGCTGAAAATGGTAACTTTATGGTTATTATTTTAACCAATATCAAACGTTTTTTTTTCACCTTTATACCGCTAACATCGAGGATTAAAATAATCATATTTCTATATTTGTGTTTAAGACGAATTATTTTTTCATTTTTTTGTATTCATTAAACATATTTTATAATTAAAACGTGAATGAAAAGATGTTTTGAATTAATAGGTTAAAATATTGACTATTTATTAGCCAATATTGACATGACAAAATATTACTATTAATAAGGCCCATAAATTGTAGTATACGCCATTTTATGTTCACATTTCTATCAGGGTATAATATTCTTTTATTAATAGAAATAATGTAAATTTGCATAAATATTTCGTTCACTTGATAAAACTTTTATACAAAATAGAATTTCAATTCAGAGCTTCATACCATAAATATCTAATATTTATTAACAATGTACTCTTTGCATCTTTATTGAAATAAAAAAATAAGATAAAGTATCCAGTACGTAAATACCATAAGATTAGATCTAGATAAAAAAACCAATAAATTTGAACGGCTCTCCACCTTTAAGATCCAATCTTAAGATGCTTACGTTTTATAAATTTTATACAAAATATAAAAAACATAAACTATATAAATAATTTAAATAATTTTACGTATATTAAAAACTTCATGAAATTCTTCAAACAGATAACGTAAATATAAAGAAAAATAAAGGTCAAACGTCAATTGCGTGGACTCGATATGGCCCTACGTCAAATGTGAGAAACCCAATTTGGGAGTGATAAAAATGAGGACAGTCTTTAGCAGACGTTCTCTTGAAAAGAGATTCCTCTACAGTCTCGTGAGCGGCCTCAAATCGGTCATTGATTGTAATATGGCTCCTTGCTTTTGTTTGAGCTTTATTTAATGCGTGTCTCATAAATATCGTTGTTACATATAAAAAGTTTGTCACTAACAAATTTGCTTTCTAACGATTAATAGTTTACATTTTTTAAATGCTTCTTTAAAATTTATGAATACTAAACAGAAATCAATTTATTCAACATGTAGTTGATTGATATTTGTTAAAAATAATTTAGCGTTAAAACGTATTATTCAATGTTAATTAGAAAATTATTAATTATATATCTATAGCTCTTTTTGTAGAAGCTTATAGAACAATTAATTTTAATTATTACAAACAATGTTTTGTGTAAATTTATTATTTATATTACAAAAACGTTATCTAAAAATAAAAAAGTTTTTAAAAAGATTTTAATTAGATTATTAACATAACATTTATCAATTTAATTTTAATTTAATTTTGATTGTATCTCATATTATATCATTTATAATAATGGAAATTAAAAATATAAAACCAATTGTATTTAAATAATAACGTAAAATTATTTAATTATAAAGCAATAGCTACTTAATTAATATTTTTTTAAATAAAATTTTTTTCAATTCGATCAAAACACTGGTAAAAATTAAATTTGAATTCGAAAAATAAAAAAGTAATATTCCTTTGTTACGTATTAGATAATCCTCATATTACATATTCTTCGTTTATTTACTTCGAATCTTCGATTACTTGCTGTTGCTATGCATCGATATATTTTTCAATAATATTAATATATTGCTGAGCCCGCAATTTAGCAACTTGGAACCGCACGTGGCTCATGTTTAGTGTCACGCTATGATTCAAGCTTCGTTTGCGTTCGTGACACTTTGATATAAATAAAAATATAGTTTTCACGAAATATCAAAGTTACATATCTCATTAAAAAAAGCGAAGATCGAATATTCATGAAGAAAGAGAAAAAGAAGAAGAAGAAAAAATGGTTATTTACATATTTTTAAGAGTAACATGATAATTTCAAATAAAACGGTATCGTCCGAAACCTACTTCCAGCAGAGAAGCACGTTACTCTCGATTCCTTCCTTTCGTTGACCTCACCTTCTCTTTCATATTATCAATGGCAACGGTACCACAGTCGATGTATTTACGCCGGTATTATAAAAAGTATATAGAGTTTTTTTCTCAATTTTAAATTAGTCTTTAAAGAATAACATTCGTTTGGGATTTTATATCAAGTGACCATATGACGGATATAATGGGATAACTAATTTTTCGAAAATATTATTATTCTTTCTTTCTTTTTTAATGACCGAGTAATGTTATTTTACAGTTCTACAATAAGAATTTAATGATAATAAAAACTTAAAAGACAAATAAATAATCAAGAATATTAAAAAGAAAATTCTTTTTTACTTTTTCCGTTTTCAAAAATAATAAATTTTATAATTTTTTAAATGGTTAAGAAACGCAGCTTATTTAAATTAATTTATATTAATTTTATACAATTATCTACTTGAATAAATATCATTTGAATTTGTTTATTTGTGATTATTCCTAGTTTTACAGTTAAGGTAATAAACTGAAAAAAAAACATTTAACAAGCATCATTGTAAAATATTTATGAAAAAAAAAATTTTAATTCTTAAAAATTGGAAAGTGTTAGCAGAAAGTTTGGTTTACCAATGAAAAATCCAACGACTATCGTTTATCTTGTATACAATTATTTTATAGGCGAGTTTAATAGATTGATTAAACATCTTTAAAATGGCTTACAAGTAGTAATTTTCTATACAGATCACATAGAAATTTGATGAACGCTTTCCCTAATAAGCAATTTTATGAAAAAATAAAATTGTAATATCGTAGCTATAACTGTTTACATTTTATAGTAGTACTTCTGTTTGATAGAAAGAAGCACTGTATTATTACTGTACGAAAGGTTTGATTATATTTTTAAATCAATTTAAATTCGGTAAAAAGAAGAAGAAACGTTAATTCCATTTTTAATGATATGAAATTTTTTTTGCAATGTCTATTCATTAGTGACACACTAATTCTATAAGAGTCAAGAAACTTTCACCAAAAAATTCTTTTTAATGAGTTTAGATTTAAACGAATTGCCAACTCTAAAACGGAACAACATTCAAAGCGGTGTCATCTATCATTAAATTTAGAGAAATAAATTTAGAAGAACTTTCGTTGGCTTTTTTTTGGAAGCTTAAAAATTATATTTTATGATGGAGGCCTAAATTTTTGGAATTGAAATGACGTAAATGTTTGTATTAAAAATGCAAAAAGTTTTTGAAAATTTGTAAATTAGACTGATATGTAAATTTTAATTAAATTAAGTGGGTCGATATGTGTATATAGATTAAGTAGAAAGAATTTAAAAAGGCAATTACTTATCGACACACTATAAAAAAATTGATTTAATACAATAAAAAAAGATTTAATATCTAAGCATATCATTATACATAACAATTTTTTTTCAAAATATTATTTCTTTAAAAATAAACAATGTGTACAATCTAATCTTATTTTCTCATCCAATCTAATTGTTTTTCTTATAACATTCTTATTTCAAATTCGAATTTATATTGTTCTATTTTTGTTTCAAATCAAACATTACTTAATATTTTATGCTAATAAAATTCTATACAGCTTAAGAATAGTTAAAGAATTTATAATTCAACGTCGAAAAAGATGAATATCTTATATTGATGTCTTTATTCTTTTTTTTTTATTTTTAAGAAAAATTTTATTTTTTTTAAAAATAAAATATTGAAAACGTATATTTAAATGTTTATAAATTCCATAGACTCACATGTACAAATGGATAAGAGATCATAGAACTCATCACAAGTATACGGAGACAACAGCTGATCCACATGATTCAAATCGTGGCTTTTTCTTTTCTCATATTGGTTGGTTAATGATGAAACGACATCCAAACGTTTTAAAGTACGGTAGAAAAATTGATATGAGCGATATTGAAGCTGATCCTGTTATTTATTGGTTCGATTTGTAAGTATATTTATTGATTTTAATAGTAATCTTTTTGAATAATTAATAAAAGAATAATTTATTTGTTTTCACATTTTTTTACATTTCAAAGACATTTTTTATACTTTAAATAATATGAATCCACAAAATTATAAATATTTTATCTAAAAACTTATAAATTTTGAATGAAACTTTTCTTGTCAGTTTAAAATTTAATGAAACAGTATTTATTCTGGTTCATTATCTTAAAAGTTGAATATCCTATTAATCAGAATATAATTAATTTTATTCAAATTTTAGACACTATAACTGGACTATGAGCATGTTATGCTTTGTCATACCAACCCTTATACCAGTCTACTTCTGGAATGAGAAATGGGACGTAGCAATTCTAGCTACAATTACACGTTATGTATTCATGCTTAATGCAACATTTTGCGTTAATAGTTTAGCTCATATGGTTGGAAATAAACCATACAATAAGTATGTTTTTACAAAATTATTTTTTTTAACATTATACTATTTTTACTTTAACATCTTGAAATATTAAAATCATAATATATTAATGGATGAATTTTTGTATTTTTAGGAATTTCAAAGCATCGGAAAATGCAGGTGTGGCTTTGTTTGCATTAGGCGAAGGTTGGCACAATTATCATCACGCATTTCCTTGGGATTACAAAGCAGCTGAATTACCAGCTTATGGTCTTAATGTGTCGACTGCTTTTATCGAGTTAATGGCAAAAATTGGTTGGGCGTATGATTTGAAAACGCCGAGTAAAGAAATCGTTGCTAAAATCAGTCGAAACAAAGGCGACGGTACTGTTAGCACTTGGGGTTATGATCATCGTCATCTTCATCATCATCGAGATGCTGATGAATCTGATTTTGAAAAGTCTAATTAATGATGATTGTTAAAAAATAATTAATTTTCCACTGATAAGATGAAAAGAAGATACATCATTCGCGTACTTTTTTAACTTAAAAAAAAATGATGTCTTCAATGAAAGCAAAACAAAACAAGTGCTAAAAGAGACAAATGTAAAAAAAAATATTTAAAAATATTACATCTATGAATATTGTACAATAAAATAATGCGCTAAAAAACATAAATAATATTATCTGTACATATTAGCAATAAATATTAATGAACTGAAATATGATATAGGAAGTATGCCTTATTGGCTATAAAATCAAGTATATATACACTTTATAGTAAAAGAAAGCTGCGGTTATGGTAATAACCTAATAAAAATTAATCGAGTATAAAAAAAATTGCCAGGAAAAACACTTTTTTTATTATGTTTCATATAATTTGATGGTACATGAATCGAAACATTGAAATTAGATTTTTAAAACTTAAATTTTAACTCGAAACGCTTTGAATTAATTAACAGTCTTTGATTAATGTCTAGTTTTATACGTAAGTACATTTCAATATTCTTTAATTATTGGATGAATTTATAATAAATTAACTGAACAAATATTAATCTACTTAATATGCAAGTACTAATAATAAAAAAATTTTATTATGGGAAATTTTGATTAAATTTGTATTTACGTTAGTGTGACGCTAATTTTGTTAATACATTATTGATTTCCTTGCTTAATTTCCATGAGAAATTGCTTTAATCAAAATTTGTTAATTATAATTAATTATAATTACGATATTATAAATAAAAAAAAATTAAGATTCGATGTATTAAGTTTAAATTAAAAACATACATCTTATATATCTAAAACTATTTTTTTTAATTTTTTATTTAACGTCACTGTATTTATGCTATTCATTGGTATGCTAATTAGCGATGGAGATCGTCAGTGTGTTTGTGAATAAAGCACATGTAACTTACAGTGGTGCTTGTATCAATCAGCTGAGAGCGGGATTCGAACTCGGGACACCTCGAGATTACGAATCCATCGCTCTACAGACTGAGCCACTGACGACCTCAAATATGCAAATTATAACTTATATTATAGAAAAAAAATACAATTCGAAATGATTTTTTATACTAAAAATAATTAATCTAACAAGTTGTTACAACCTCATGCGAAAAAAGATTGTGTACAAATGATTTTTATCGAAATTCGAGTACCTCTTTAAAGGTCAAATAAAGTTATGAGAGACATTCAAGTTGTGGATTTTCATATAAACCTTTAAGAGGAAAAATGTTGGAAGCTCTTGTCGGAAATCACTTGATATCGAAGGATTTACTACCTTCTTATTTTTGTAAGATTTATATTTATCACAGATTTTTTTGAAATTTTGGTATTGACACATTTAAAATCAATGTTTAAGATAAGGCACATCGTTCATTTTATGTCAGGTAATAAAACGATGTTTTGCAAATTGTATTAGCTAACGCATAACGTAATATCTAAGCACGTGCTGGATAAACCCAGGTAAGTCACACTTTTTTGATTTCGAGATGTTTACGTTTTTATGTTTGAAGTTATGAATAAATTAGATACAAAAAAAAACATAAATATAATTGTTTAGTTCTTAGCTTTGTATTATGAATTGAATTGTTGTGATTTTTTTACACGAGAAAAACCCTTAAAAGATGAACGAAAATCAATTTTCATAGAAATATTATTATCTCTTTTTTTTTTTAATTTTACCAAACGACCCGCAGATATGGTTTTGATTTATTCGTATTAATGTAATATGAATAATATTAAATTATAACAGCAGCAACACGAGCACTTGCGTATGCATTAACCATTGAGATACAGCAACTAATGAATTTTAATTAACCATTACAAATTACGAAAACCGAGCCAAATTTCACAATGAACGTTGTTTAAACCACAAATTCCACAACAACAAATTAATTTTCAAACATTTACCACTAACGCTAATATCACGCGTCAAATACAATTAATCTATTTACAACAATAAATTAATCCATATATGCCGTCCTTTTATTGCAAACGATTCGTGAAAAATAAATTTTTTCTTTTTTCCAATTCACTGGACGAATAGAATTTACCGATTGAAATTTACCGCTTGTACCCAACAATTTTAATTGAAGATTTGATGAATTTTACAATCAGTTCACAAGTGAGCACTTATCGATATTGAATGCTTAACGCGTAATACCATGAATTTTTATGTTTGATATGCTCATGATTATTCTCTATATTTAAATTTTATTGTTTTGGAGAAATTTTTTTACAAACAAATTTTATGAAATAAAATTGTTCGTATTTGAATGAATTTTTATTAAATAACTTCCATGTCTTGCGTAAATGCAATTTAAAAGAATAGTTATAGTAGTTTATACGTACACCTGAAAAACATGTTTTAATACTAAAAAAACAATTGTTAGAACTTAAATATTTTTGTATAATATTTATTTTCGAAAATGGTAACTTTTAAGCTTTATAAAATTATATTTTATCAATACACATTGATATATTTTAATATATTTAAATGCTAAAGGTACTTACAAAAAAAATTAATCCAATCGAAATTGGTTATCTAAATCCAAAATGTTAATAAGTGGAATTTAAAAAAATATTTTTGTATTAATTAAATCGTAATTTTCACATATACAAATAAACTAAACTTGTTAATTAAATAGCAAACATAAGCAAACGTTTGCTAAGGAATCGATGAAAAAAAAATTTTTAACTTTATCTTTGATTTCCTCATAATCTTTATGTCAAATTATCTTTCTTACAAGATACGAAAATTGTATTTAACAATTCAAATTTGATTCGTCACGTGTACAAAAAGATCACGTATTCTTATATGCAAAAAGTTTCAACTATAATTAAAAGAAAAATTTTGTAATTCTTATATACTTTTTGTAATTTATACGAATTAAAATTTATTTTTTTTCGATAAAACCACTTAGAAAGAAACATTAAAACGTAATATAGATAGATAATAATTTATTTAGCTATAGACAAGACAATGTCGAAACATGTCAAAAATTTCATCACCAAGCCAAGAGAAATTGAAAAAAAAAACAGGATTTCAAAAAAATATAAAAATATTTGAATTGGGAGATAAACGATGATTTGGCTGTACGTCAACATCAATATGTATCTTCTAGCGTGTATAATACCTTTCTCGCAAATTCTTCATCTTCTTTGGGTGCTCCCTCCTGGTAATGTTTTTAAGAGGCGACAAAAGGAGGGAAGGAGAGCGACTGTTTTTACCAGTTGTCCGAAAGTCTATATATTGGGAGCGATGAGACGATATGGTCTTATGTTTGCGTCGTCGATTTTTGCGAATGGTTTGAGAGAATTCAGATAACGTGTGTGCTATACAGTCTTATTATTGCATGTTTTAATTTTTATTTTATAAGTGTATAAAGTGGTGGCTTTTTATTTTATTGTGAATTATTATTATTGTGACTAAAGGCAAGTAATATTATTTAATACTTATATCGATTAATTTTAAAGTAAATTTGATTATTGATTGAATGAATAATTTTCTCAATTAATGATTTGCACAAAAAAATTTGCTTATTATAGTATACGAAAAATTATTTGTTGTAAAGTTTTTTTTTAATTATTTTTGTTATTATGCTCTATATTATAACGTAATTGGAGAAGTAATGACCTAAATAAATTAACGAAAAATGGTAAACGTACAGCAATTTTTAAATAAATCGATAATATTAATTTTTTTTTTATTAATGAATCGATTTGAATAAAATAAACATTAATTATTATACAATTTTCATGACAAATATTAAAAACATTTTTTAAATAAAATATATGGCTTTTTATAATTATTTCAGATTTACTTTTAAAGTATATAATTTCATATTGTAATCGATTGCTATATATTTTTTTAATGATTTCAATTATCTGTTAGTTAAAATTTATATTTTTTTTAAATTTATTTTTTATTATTAACGTCAATTAAAATGTTAAAGTTTATTTGCAAACATAAAAAATTCTTTCATTTTAAATATTACAAGTAAATATTACAATAAATATTTTAATAATTTAAGTAACGAAAAAAAAAAAATTAAAAATTTTGATTCAAGAAATAAGTAAAAATAAGTTTTAACAATAACGAAGTCCGAGTAGCCACATTTCATTTGAAATTTTGCAAGTTAAATAATTCATAAGAAAAGTAAAAAATTTTGTAACATGTCGTAAAATTAAGAAGCAAAAGACAACGACTTTCACCTTCAATAAATCATGAAATAACAAAATAGCTCTATGCTCTTGTAGTACCCATAATTTATTCTAACATTTATCCATAAACATTTCTTAGAATGTTGCCCAAATCTTAATTTTTTTCAACTAATAATCAATCCCTGCTATTAAAATTACATTTTATCCTAAGCTTAAAAATAAGAAAAAAAAATAGAAAACCATAAAATCCGGAACTCACAAACAAAATATCTTGGTTCATGTACTTTTAAACATATACACTGTAACTATTATATGGGTTTGTTCTCCTCGAAATATCGTAAAAATGCGCAAGCATATAATTGGAGAGCGCAAAAATTCCTTAACTCATTTTGAATTTTACGATTCTCTATGTGATCGTTGTATTCAAGAAAAACTAACACACAAACAAAAACGGGCATTGACTCACCTTAGAAGAAAAAAAACGTATATATGTATAATAAACAGGTGAAAGTTTTCTTTTTTTTTTCGATTTTTGTCATACATCTTACATTATCTTTTAAAAAATAAACATCTGCATTGTTTAAACTTGCATATAATAGGAAGTAATTACGGTTATTGTATATGTTCAATATAACAGTTGTTATATGTAGTTTTCGTCGCCGATTATATATGTCAGTTTATTTTGAGTCACGCGCGCTTATTCGTTCAAGTGCGTGTAGTCGTGTATATATTATTGTATGTATTTGTATATATTTGTCCGTGATTATTTGAATTTGCATGCGTTTTGGATAATTTTGGATACTATGGATGGGTGATTACTTTATCACGCTAAATTAATATATATTTCTAAGCTGGATACATTCGAGATTAATTAATTTATTGTTTTATAATATAATATAAATGAGTCGGTCTGTGGCTCATTCGGTAGAGCGTTGAATTCGTAATCTCGGGGTTCTAAGTTCGAATCCCGCTCTCGGCAGCCGATTGATGCAAGCACCACTGTACGTTACATGTGCTTTGTTCATAAACACACTTACGAGCTCCGTCGCTGATTAGCATAGCAAAAATAGCATAGCATAAATATAGCGACGTTAAAAAAAAATAATAATAATATAATATAAAATTAATTAAACTAATTTTTTTTCACAAACTTTATTTATTTGTTTAATAATTTAAAAATAATAATATCTATAATAATTTTAAACAGCACGTTTTTACTGATGATAAATTTTATCATGGAATTTGCAATCTATGCTAAATATTAACAACAAATTGTTATTTATAACAATATATTGACCAATTATTTGATTATAATGACCTTCGATTATCCGGTTAGGAAGATGCTTAGTTAGTAAAACGTATAACCCACTATATCTATATATAATATGTATATATTGATAATATACTATGCAATACATTTTCCTAATAGCTAATGGCTTGTTTGCCCGATAATTTAACATATCCGGTATCAATTTTTGAAAAATAATACTTCGAAATATACAATAATTAGAAATGATTCATTCGTTACAATAACATATAAATAACGTATATAACTATTTAGTCGCTAAAAAGGCAATATTAAATTATTCATAATCTACTATCTCGCATAATAAGTTTGTTGTATTAAAGTAATACTAAACTATTCTTATCAGAAGAAAAATTGAACTATTTTTTCGAATTTTATTCTCGCCCGTATAGCAGAATTATAAAGGATGTTTTATGCTGATTCTACAATTTATAACATTACAAAATAAACGTTTTGTATCGTTATAGCACCTTAAAAAAGCATAAACTTAACGATAATCCAATATCATAAAAATAATTCAACACGCCCCAACGATTTAAATATATACAATAAATTCACAGCAGCGACCACTTGGACAAAAGTCCTCTTTAGAATAAATATAGAAAAATAAAGAAATTTTCGTATAACTTTACACAAAGCTTAACTGTATATGTGTTTATGATCTGCATAACACACGAGTTAAATCAAAACTGTAGACATCGTGAAAAAAAAAATGAAAAAAAAAGGAAACAAAGAAAAGAATGTAACCTTGTAATTTTTCATACGTTTTCATATTTTTCTTTTTCGTAATTTTCTACTTTGTAAAAGTCGGTCATTAATTTTCACAGGCGTAACGTTTGCGTAGCATTATTTCGAGTTTTTTTCTCCATGCCAGTATGTCGTTCTTCTTCTGGGCTTGTACTACTGTTTTATCATATTTGTCATGTCGCGTGTATATATAAACGAGAAACAAGAACGAGTTTAGGACAATGAACGTAGCATTTTGAATTGTTGGTACTTAGCTAACTTTGTAGTTTTTTCAAAATTAACAATAGTTCTTTATAAACGAAAAACGAAAAAAATTTTGTATGTATTTCATTTTTATAGAATATAATTGATAAGGTTAAGGAGTTAATTTTTACATTTTCCAATTCCTCGAAATTGAATGATGTAACTCAATTCTAAAGATATTCAAATTAAAGTAATCTTTCATTTTTTTGTTCTTTTTTTTGTATACATAAAGATTCACTAGAAAATTCAATCAATTTTGAAATCGGCTTAACTTGCACTGAATATAAATTCATGACTTGAAATTTACATTTACTCCATTCCACGCGAAAAATCTATATTTCACCAATGAATTTTCAAAACCAAATTTTTTCTTGATAAAAAAAAAAGAACTTTCTCAGCCACTCTAACACAATAAATCTTACCTTACAAAAGAAAAGCCCGGTTTTTAAATAGTTCAAATATAACGCTTACAATACCACACAAAAGCGATATATCTATACATTGCAACTTACAAAGAAAATTAAAAAAAAAGTTCAGAAAAATTCATTCGGTATGATCCAGAGACAAAGCTGTATTATAGCAATTAAAAGAAAACAAAAAAAAAAACACAAAACAAAAATAAAGAAAAAAAAAATAATTAAAAAAGAAAAGGTGGTAGGATTGCAAGAACGAATGGGATGGACGCGCTGCTTATTTTTGCGTTTTCCTCTGGTTTTCACCGGTACACAATAGGAGGTCAGCCGTGGTGTTATAATAATGACCAGAGCTATATAACGATTGTCCAAGCACCATGTGGACTTCTCTGGATTTAATTGCTATATGTGTGTCTGCGCGGGCTCGGCGATTCTAAAAATGAGGACAGTTGTATAGAATATGGAACGTTGGCTTGTGTAAGTGAATTTTAATAGATGCTTTTTTTTATTTATAAATGTCAGAACGGTAGATGGTATATAAAAAAACAAATTTTTGTTTTTTAAAATGTTAATTCGGAGAGTATTTTAATCATGAATTTTTGTATCTGGGTCAATAGAAATTCAGTAAAATTTGTTTACTATAAAATTTTGTTTACTATAAAATTTTGTTTTTAAATTCTATTTCTTCATTTCATTGGTCATTCTTTCAATTTTGGAATATTTCAATATTTTACAACAAATAATATTTCAATTTTTGTTTAAAATAATATCAATTCAGTATTTCATTTTACATAAATAAAAATGGAAAATTCTATAAATGCAATTCATTTTCATCGTAAATTAATCTATACACTATTTCTTTCGTATCATTACTGCCAGCAACATCCTCAACTTAAATTTACAATCTAACAATAAAAATTCATCAACGTCAAACTCAAAATTATAACATTAACTTTGAAAAAAGGAGGAAATGAAAAGAAAATAGAAGATGAAGAATAATAAAAAAAAAAATAATGCGTTTTATGAGAAGACCAGACGCGGCGTCCAATTCAACGAAACGCGAAGGATCGTTACCGACAGATTGGCTACTCGGACGATTAAGCACTTGCTATTCGCTTTGTTACCTTAACGTCCGCGTATATTTCACGCGTGGTTTCGCGGTTTTCTAACGGCGAAAGTTATACTTATATATATATATATATCTGTATGAAATTTTTTTTTATTTTGTTGAGATATTTTCATTGACCATGAGATTTATCGTTTATTATTAATCAGCGGATGTTTATTACTGTTCCTCCTTTTTTTTCTTCCTTTTAGAAAGTTGCAATCGTTTTATTTGATTTGATTGTTATAGATGGGCGTGGCACTATTAACTTATATTGTTCTTAATAATAGAACTTATATTGATTGATTGTTAAATTGAAAATTCAATTAAGTATTATAAATAGATTTTTCATTCAATTAAACAAAATTAAATAATTTCATTAACTTTATTATTGTTGATTTATAAAATTAAAATCGTTCAATAATCCTATTGCAAAGGAATCACTCGTGCATTAAATGTTTTTCACAAGGATCGATACACACAATGAATGAAAGACTTTCTAGCCTAATACATATTATTATGATTATTATTTCAATTGTTTTTTATTCATGTAAATATTTTCCACTTGTTTACGAGATATCCTTATTACTTTGCTGTGTATTTATATCTCATCTTCTTTTTTAATTCATTTTGGGATTATACTTGCATTTGCATACGGAAATAGCGAATTAAAGAATTAAACCTAACGAGTAAAGATTATCGTTCCTTATCTCCAAATATTGTTAGAACCCTATTCTCGTCACAATCGAGCTGATCATGATACCGGATTTAGGTCGTGCTGAGCTTTGCTTAACCCGCACGTTTGAACGACCACGTAGTTGGAAGATTTTTCTTATGATTAGAACAATAGTGTCAGTAGTTGATAATATTAAGAAGTCTTTTCCTTCTGAAAATATTTAGCATTTTTCAGTAGAATCCAATTTTAATCCTCTATAACGAAACGCATACAGAAAAAAAAGAAATTCTTATAGTTAAGAATATTCATTAACTGTTAGTGGCAGTAAATTCAAATATGACGGTAATAAACGTGTTTTAAGAGTTAATAAATTATTCATTTATTTTATAGGCTATTAAGTAGTCTCATTTGTGAATAATACAGTTTTATGTAGGATTAAAAAAATTAATCGATGTGATAAGAAAAATCACTAAAACATATTCATGAAATCACGTTTATGCATATACATAAAAACTTTTAAATTCATGTATATTTTCACCGGCTAAACGTAAATACAATTAAGAACGTTCACGTTTTCACGATGTTTATAATAAGATTTAGAAAGGTGTCACGACAAAAATAAATTTTTAAATAATAACTATAATTGTATAAAATTTGTATTTTAATCTTTTTCAAACATTGCACCTGCTACGAAACTATTAATATAAAACGCGAATACAGCAGTTTCACACTTCAAATCAGCTGATTGGTGTCGGGTACGGTATATTATGTCCCATTGCGCTCTCACCATATGCGCAAATCATTAAATTTAGTTTCTCTAATTTCTCTGACTTGGATTTTAATGGTTAACGATTCAGCATATAATAAATAATGAAACTTACAATTTTAAAGATTAATTTATTGTGAAAAATCCTTTATCTATGCGCAAGTGCATTACGCATAATGGCCAATCACACCTCACTGACCTACTTAATGTATTAATGCCAACGTTAAATAACATTGAATTATTCTAAATGACTTTGAAAAATGTAAAAAAAAAAGATCTTTGGAAAACATTTAGCACGATAGATAATACCGTATTCAATAGCAAAGTATGCCAGATACCGATAATAGAGAACTTTGACTAACAATGGCATTAATGCTGGATGACATTGCAATTTAACCGCTTAACCACAAAGTCAAAACGGCACCTTGCTCACCTTTCAAATAATCATCTTAGAGAGATGATCAAAGACAAAGTATGCGAAAGTACATCGAGCAAATCGATAATAGTTTGGCTTATAGTAAGCTAAAGGTGGGTATTAATAATAAAGACTGGAACAATAGATCAAATTTTTTAATTGAAAAAAATCGTTATAATAAAAGCAAAATTAAAAAAACAAACCATGATCTAAAATCATTTAAAAATAACATTATTTTTATTTTATTTAACGTCATTGTAATTATGCTATCATTACGATACTAATTAACGACGGAGGTTTCTCAGTGTGTTTGTGAATAAAGTACGTGTATAGTATACATTGGTACTGGTATCAATTGGCCGAGAGCGGGACTCGAACCCGGGACCTCGAGATTACGAATCCACCGCTCTACCGACTGAGCCACTGACACCTCTCTAAATTACTTATTATAAACGTTTATATAAATTATTCTTTTTAATAAATTTCTTTTTAACTAAACTCTTAAAACTAAATTTTCAACAATATTTAGTATAAAAAAACAATATTAAATGAATGATAATTAAAATATTTAAACTTAGCGTCAATCACTAATTAATTTCTGAATATTTAATTGTTTGGCTTACCGACGTACAAATATTCTAAAATCCATCAAAATTCTCATCAACTCAATTTCAGCAGTTTCCAGAACAATTAAAACGTCGACGAAATTCATCTCATCATCTGTATAACTTGTATAAATCATTGAGTAAATCCTCTCATTTTCTCGAAAACCAATCCTACCCAACCCTTTACTCGTGTCTGGGCAAAATATCACGATTTGGCCAATCATGTGCACGCATGCGTAAATAATAACGTTAATTTACATTATGCTCTTATGGAAATTTGTTTTGCTTTGGTGTGTGTATATGTATGATTATAGGTATATAACTTTATATCTATAACCATCGCAATTTTACCTAAAAACTATGTGTGTGAGTGTGTATGGAGGATATAGTGTCGTATACCGGAAAATATACGTGAATTTTCGCTGATGCTTGAATTCCGCTGGTTTATATGCGCGATATTATATTGAGCATGAATTTTACGCTAAAGATAGATGGAGAAAGTAGTTTTGTGTTTAAAACAGCATTAGTGTTAAGAATTTTAATTAATTAAAATTTTCTTTTAATCATTTTTTATAATCTATTTTTCTACATCATTATTATAATTAATTTATAAAATACGTACTTTTATCAAATAGTAAAGTCATAACAAAAATTTTTAAGGAAAATGTTTCCGTTATTTGCTTATTTAACGTATTACGATTTCAAGTAATTAGATGACATAATTAATTACTATCATTCAAGAGCAGCATTGAATTTCCGCTTTCGTGATCTAACCTTGATGTAAGTTCTGTGAATTTTCAAAGAAAATTACCAACTAAATTGCAAATAAACGATTTACGAAATCATAAATACACCTCGCGTTTGTCAAACAAAACACTCGCTTGAAAATCTTTAAACGTACGTATAGATGTAAGGAATTTTTTACGAGAAAAATCAAGTATGTTTTGTTTCAAAATACTTTAATTATTTTTAAAATTATAGTGAGTGCTGTAAAAGTGATAAAAAATAAAAACGATATAAATGTGAGTGAGTTTATAAATAATTAGATTAATTTAACAGGTAATTTACGTTATATTAAGTAAATTTCAATCTAAAATAATAGAAAAAACTAAATAATTAAATAAACCGTATAAGCAACTTTTAATTAGAACCGAAAACTATTATTTATGGTTAAAAAATTTAGATCAAATTGTTGAAAAGTATGTTCTACAGTTTTTTGACAGATTATATTTCAAACCATATAATCGAACGATATAAAAACAGATATTTATATTGTATTTTCTCTGATGATACGTTGAACTTTAAGAAACATGAAACTTTCTTTTAGAACAAGTAAAATTTTAAAATATCAAATCTTAACTAACTTTCACGCGATAACTTAACTAAACGTCATCATAAGTTTTAAAAAATCCAATCGCTCGGATAAAAAAGAAAATTATTTCAAGCTCTTTTTTTTGCATTCATCTTCGTCTCTAGTCATGCACGGTTGGCAGATTGATCGGGCGTAACGAATTAAATGGATTACTATATATAACTTCAACATAGAATTCAAAGCTATAAAGCTCTCTTTTTTTTCAACATTGCAATATACAAGCTTTTAGCAATACCCATTATTTGAGAGCATTTTGTATTGTATGCACTATGAGGATTGCATTACGAGCTTAGTGCACGAAATCTACTACTAACCATTTACGAGCCATTAAAAAAAAAAAGAAAGAAAAAAAAAAAGATTTCAGAAGATGTTAGAAAAGAGTAAAAATATATAAGGCCAAAGTCTTTTATGTTTAGTGAGTTGTAAGCACGAAAAGTTGAGGTGAAACGAGAAACTTTTTTTGGCTACTTGAAAATTTTTGCCAGTGCGACCTCTTTGCAACTATGATTTTATAGTTTTTAAGTTTTAAAAATAATGGAATTTTTATTTATAAAACTAAAAAAGTAGGTTATTCCGCATTTAAGTTTCACATTTAAGCAAGAATTTTATATTTAACAAAAATTTAATAAATAAACATACAAAATAATCCTCTTAAAGCTTTATTAAAATTAAAATTTATTTAAATTTATTGAAAAAATAAAATACGTTTCTATGTATTTCCAATCAATATTCTATAATTTTACATTTAAAATTAGATTTTAAATAAATAGCGAAGCAACGGTAAAGAGTTTTAAATAACAGTTCTTCTTCTAAACAAAATAAACCATACAAATAAATGTTTCGGATACTTAACGTATTTTCACCAAGGCATTATCATTTAACTCTACAGATTAGTTCTAACTTTGTATATAAAAAGAATAAAAAAAAGATAAAAAAAAGACAAGGATACGAAAATAAAAGAAATTCCTAACTTTAGTCTATAGCCTTAAATTTTCGGTCCGATCGATTAGAAACAGCCAAAGTTGAAAGTAACTTTCTATATAGTGCTGCTGTTGCATCGTTACGCCTCTATCACGGCACGGGCTATCAATCACTAGGAAGCTTCACACCGACGTTAATAGAGAAATAAAACCGCAAATTGTCAAAGCGATACTATTTTGCTACTCGGCGCTACTCCTCCTTCTTTCTCTCTCTCTCTTATCTCTCTCCTTTATCTTCTCGTATATAAAAGTCGTGAAATTGGAAAAGTTTTTAAATCAGATTTGTGGTCTATCTTGCTTTTTTCATATATTGATTATGATATTATTATTTTATGCTATCGCTTGCATTTAATTATTATAGCGCATAAATTATCCATCCATTTAAGGCAGTATATTGCAGTAAAATCAAAATTGAATAAATATATTTTTTTTATGCTTTTAAAAACGTTTAATGCTAAAATATTGATATTTTTTATAATACTAATTTTATTGATTTATAGTATAGCAATATAATATCTTTGATTAAAAATATTTTATACTTGTAAAAAATTTTTTAAAATCTCAATTATTAATTACTATAAAAACAATCATAAATGAATAATCCAAAAAGTGATTTATTGAATCAACGCCATTAACTGGCATACTGGCATAAAATAAAAATGACAATCTATCATCTCTACTATAATCGCTTGTGAACCTAACAATACATTAAGTAAAAACCAAACTACGCAAGGTGTAATAAGCTTAAATGTCATGAAGCAATGCATACCGTAACAAAAATGCATAACAGATTCAACGTTATTACATGTGTAAAGCGTATATACATAAACAATTCTTATGAAAGAAGCATGTCTTGAGGAAATGTTCATTGATGATCGTGCATTATGACCTCTTGTTTCATAATTGAGTATATTTTCTATATACTTTGTTGCTTAAATATTTATAAAGTATTATTACTTAAGGTATAGTACTAAAAGTTTTTATTGCTGATGTTTAGAATTGAAAAGAAAAAAGAAAAATGTAAAAAATTATGGTTGCGTTAATTTTTGAAAGTACATTGTGGTCAACTAATTTTCATTTTGATTTACATGATTGATTTAGTGCTTTTTTATGCGAAATTTATACAAATTTTATAGTGAAAAGTTATGTTGGAAAAACTAATTACTTCAAAATCGTTTAAAGCTTAATTTTTAACTAAAATGATTGTAGCATTATAATAATGCAAAGTTAATGAAAAACTTTAATAAAAAATTATTTTAGGATTTTATAAATCATTGTTAATTATTTTATTTTCTTATAATTTATTGAAAAGAATGACGCGATTCTTAAGTTAAGAATCCTTATTAATTTTTTTTCTTTAAATAAAAACATTAAAGCTTTCATAATCTAAACATTAAATTGTCACATAATACATTTTTGTTAAAATACTAATTTAAGTTTTATTTTTATTAATTAAAAATTGTATAATAAATCTTCAATATTATAACAATAAAGTTTAGTGAGAAATTCAAAATATTTTCCAATAATTCATTTTGTTACTAAAATATGTAACTTTGGTCATTACAAAATTAAAATTCCAATTTCGTAACTGAAAAACTATACAGCCTACTGCATTCTTACTTCAAACACTTATCTAATATTCAACATTAAAATTTAAGGTCAAACCATTACTTTATGGTATGCAACGAGAAGCGAAGTAAAAAAATAATCATCCCCGTTAATTGATTTGCATTGTATTTCATAAACATTAGACGTTATATTTCATTTCATGCATAACATATACTTATCGAAGAATATGCGTATACGTGTACAGAGAACCTTTCACGTCAAATGATCATGATCATGACCATGCATTAAAAATTTAGTTTTAGAAAGACAAAAATTTTCAATCTTGATATCTGTTAAACTTTTTTCCACGGATCAAATTTAAAAATGTATTTTTAATGATTATATATCTTAAAATGTGACACCTATATGTAAAATTTTAATCAAATCTGAAATAGTTTATGTTTATTTTACATAGAAAATATGAAAATTAATTATTGAATAATTTTAAAAGTTTCTTTAACAAAATAAAGATACTAAAACATTAAAATAAGGTTCAGTGTTCAGTAAGAATAGCGAGAGATTATTTTTAACGATTCTTAGCATTGGTGAATCTATTATATGTATATATATATATACTATATTACAGCAGTTTCTATTGCACTGACTTAACAAAAAATAAATAAATAAAATTCGAAAAAAAAATACTAAAATGTTCCGTAAAATGTATGTATGGTATATGGAAAAACGTAACGGTGCCAAATAGACGATAAGAGTGAGTTTTCTAAATATATGAGAAACGAGCATTATACTTATGAGTTTTCGCTAGTCTTGAATAACCGAAAAATGTTTTTATGGAAAACTTTACTTATACTTTCATTTAACGGGAGATTTATATACCAGGAAAACTATTTGTAACGATATAATGTAACGGATCCTTTTTTGTGTTTAACTTTTTGACTTTTGGCTCTTTTCTATTTTTTTTTGTCGAGTAGAGAAAATAATGTTTATGAACATTTGTATGAATATTATGGAAAGTAAAATTTTATGTGCGGAGAAAGTTAAGGAAGAATAATCTAATTTTATGAGTTATTTAAAAAAGTAAAGTATTATTTCAGTGTTAAATCTATGGTTTTAGTATCTTTAGTGTGCGTTATTAGATATCATTATTACTATAACGTATTATTTGAATTATAAATTTTTGAAATTGTACAATAGTAGTTTATAAAACTGCAATTAAGTAATTTCAATAACACGATGTGTATACTATTATTTTCTAAATCTGCTTATATTATCAAAATAATTTGTTTTGCTCTGGAATAGTAACAATAATTGTTATTCTTATGACTATTCGAAAGTATGCATTAAATAATCGTTTGGTGTTACTTACAAAGCCAATATAAATGATTGCAGAACTTTTAAACGTACCTGAAACAAAAAATAAATACTTTTATTATTTATAATTTTATGAATTTTTGGATGTTTAGCCCTCAAATACCAAGATCTATGATTTGTTAAATAGCAGTTTCGACAAAACTTAATGATAATTCAACAATCATTTTCTGAGTAATTTACGCAATAAATTTTTTTCTATTTTATCATTTTCTGACTAATAATAAAAAATCATTTTCATAATTAATTAATTACATGAAATCCAAAGGGTAAAAAAAGTAAAATTGACAAATTTTTAACATTAGGCATTGTAAAATTAACATTTGTGAAGTTAATTCTAATAAACCTTGAATTATCTCTTTAATACACACTCAATTTCAACATATTATATCATATACTATTTTGAATGAAAAAAAAAACATCAAACCACTAAAATTCTTTTAATTATATCTATTTCAGACCAGTTAATATAAAAAAGCTTGAAAAAAGATAAAATTCAAGCTCAATATGTTTATATGCAAATATAAAAAAAAAAATTTCGAACTTCCTCCAATTAGTGGCTTATGCGCCGCCACAGTGTCGCGACGCTGAATTATAGCGACGCCATATTTAAGCGTCAAGTTTACTTCTCTTCTCTTTTCCTTTTTCATCTCATCCTTTCTCTCTGCTACTCTGGTTTTTTATTTAACTTTTTTTTTTTAAACTTCAGAGTGTCGCGTGCTTGCTAAATTACGCATACCTGGCTGTACTCTCATTTACGTTATTTTACTCTTTATTTACTGTTTACACTTGGCGATTATTATTATTTGTTACGCATTGCTGAGGCTTTTATGGCGAATTTTTTATTGTCAAATTAAGAGTTAAAAAGTTTAGTAATAAATTTTTAAGATCGTTTAATATTATATATTTTTTTATAGTTTTACGCGAATATATTAAGATATCGAGTGTTATTTATTGTTTTCACAATTTGGTGCCACAAGTAATTTAAGGAAAACCAATTTTCATTGTTAATTAATAATTATAAACTCATATATTCGAACGATGTAATATTCACAAGTACACGTTACAAAATAATAGATTGTACATCATTGACTAAACTATTAAAATTTAAAATTTTTTCAAAATATAAAAAGTATTGTAAATATTCATTAATAAGAAACCGTTCTAAGTATTAAAATAAATTTTCTTTGTTTGACGAAAAAAAAACAAATTAAATGTTCGTAACACATCTTTGAAAATCCAACGATTAAGATATTAAATTGCGGAAGAGTTCGAATATCAATACTTTAACAAGGCCTGCGCTTTTGACGATCGCGTTAAATTTAATCCGTTAGTTTAATGGTCGGCGTAATCTCGTGCAATGATCGAGCTCTACTGCTATATATATGTTCTATGCGTGTGTAAATACATATATCTATATACAGTATATAACCTTTCCACCCTTAGCGTTTAATTGAAATTTATAAGCAGTGTACACATAAAGTACGCGAGTTCACCACGCCTTTCACCCAACACTTTCATTAGGCGGGCCCTGTATAGCTAAACTTTTAATCGTTGCAGAAAGGGCTTGTAATAACTCGATATTTATACGTGTACCTATATAACGTATGGGGGAAGCTTGTTAAATGCACTGTTAAGAGGAAAAAAAGTTTTATTGCCACGCGCGCTTTGGTTACTTACTTTTAATATGCATACATATAGATTACGAATAATCTTTACGAGCTGTAGATACGATGTAAACTGGATAATGATTTATCGGAAGGTGGTTGGAGATTGGATCCAAAATTTAATCAAAAGTTTAAGATAATTTTGATATTATGTAAATTTAGATTGCAATTTAAAACTTTATTATCCCGAAAAGTAGATATTAAATATTAATTTTAAATCTAAAAATGTAGATGTTTATGGTTTAAGCTAATGTAAAATTGATCAATGACGAATATGCATTTTTAAAAAGATTGCCCGAAGAAATAACATTATAGAAGTTAAAATTATTTCGTACGATCGACAATCTTACAATATATCGAAAAATAAGAGCGAAATACGACACATTTAGGTCGGATGATATTGAATTATCAAAAATTCATACTATCAAGATAGTAAGGAAAAGTAGGTAATGCACTTTTATCCATCTATCGACTTTCGATTTATATAGAATTTCGCTGAGGACACATACAATGCGAGCATTGTAAAATTCATGTCGCATAATAAAAGGCACTTAAATTTTTTACCATTTTGTTTTTAACTTTTCACTCTTTTTCCATTCAAGAAGTAGCTATGCTGTTTTTCTTTAAACTCGCACACGCTTGTCTGTAATATTTTGCAATTCATCGTTGGGTTTTAGTTTTATACTTGTGAACCTTTTCTTTATCAGTTCGGCCTACTTTTTTACTCGATAATTGATACGAAGTGAATGTGAAGTGAACGAAAAGAAGTTACTTCGATTATTAAACAGTTCTACAAAAGAGAACGCATTGCATTTGGGTCTCGGATCTTCTTACTTTGAGATATTTGTTCTTATATATAATTATAAAAAAGTCGAGTCCATCCAATTCAACACTCAATTCTTAAAAAGTTATGAGCAGTTTTGTCTAAACTTCAAGACTTCCCAAAAAAATTTGTCGTTGTTCTATAGTTATTCCATATAGTTATTATAAAAGTTGAGGTAAAGACTTTACCGTAAAAAAAATTGTTTATAAAAAACTTAATTTGTTCAAAAGTTATAAAGAAATAAAAATAAAGATAAAATTTAGAGTAAACATCGCATTAATTATATACATTTTCAACTAAATTTTTGCATTATTTTCATTCTCTCATAACTTCTGACCAAATTAAGCTTTTTGGCTATTTATTTTTTTTACTCGTAAAGTTTTAATCTTGAGTTTTATATGTTTTAGAAAAAAGCTTCAAGAATAATTAGTTTAAAAACTGTACGACCATGAAGTGGATGCAAAATTTATCATGATACCTTAAAATTTAAACAATACTACTTTTAACTTAGAAAAAACCCAGTATTAGGCCGAATAGACTCGGTCTTTTTTCATAATTCTATATATAAAAAAAAATCCTTAAGTTAGAAGAAAATCCGAAATCCAAATGTAATGCATTCTCTTTGTTAGTGAGTGATCTGTAAAAATATTCTGTTACATGATTTTTTATTGAAAAATTTTTTTGTCAAATCGATGTAAATTGAAAGTGCTGAAGCGTCGTTTTTACGCTTTGTCAATAAAAGTTTTATAAAAGATTTTATAAATTTTACAACGATGAACTTTTTTTGCGTATTCTGGTAATAAAATGTAATATTCAGTTTTGAAATTAATTTTTGACTCGTTTTTTCCAATCGATTTTTTGCAAAATTTTGAGTTGCAGTTTCATCTGCTCGTAAAAAATTTATTTTAATTGACATTCACAATTTATTAATCATGACTCAATCCTTAAACAAAGATGAAAAGTTAACAATATCCATTTCATTGCAAAATTTAATATTACATCTTTTTGCTTGATTTAATTTTTAATTTTACTAAAAGTGAAAAGGCATCGTCAAAAATCATTTTTTAAAATATCAACTATCAAAGAAATTTACATTCTTTTTTGTCACCGTTGCTTTTTTAATTCACATTCTTTCATATTTCAAAGACCAAAGAAATCAGACATTACAGTTAAGTCAAAGAAATCTAAAGCAAAGAAGAAAAAAAGAAAAGATAAAACGATTTTTTTCATACTCCTTATACTAAAGGAATTCTTAATCCCTAGCGTTCATATTTAACGTACTTGTACATTTACTTTTTGATTAAAGTCGCAGCAGCACTTCTGATTTTCTTTCTCTCGTGATAGAAGAAAAAAAAGGCATTTGATCGATCAACTCTGTACCCAAGAAAGAAGGAAAAAAAAGTACAAACACATTTATACATTCTTGACACGTATAACCGATTGTATTGCGTGCATTAATATACGTGCACAGATTATACGCATGCAACAATCTTTGTTTTTTTTGTGTCTCTTTTTTTTTATTTGTCTTCGTTTGTACACAGCAATTTTCTTTCTTTTTTTCTCGTCTAGATACTTTTTACCTTTCTCAACGGTCTTTTATGAATTCTCTACTTTTTTTTTACTTTTCACTTTTTTTATTTATTCGTTATCGGGTAAAGAGATATCAGGCGTTATTTTTACTTTATCGAGGATAGGAAAGAGGATGGGGGAATTGTATCGAAATGTATGTTGTAGGGTTTGAGAATTTATCGGTAAGATATTTTCCGCTATAGTTGAACATTGCATTCAGTTGGAAATTTTTTATTTCACGTTGTTATGTGTATCGGAAGAATTTTGCGATATTGTTTAAATTGATATGAATAGTCATAAATTTTTAACAACTTCGTACGTGGATTTATTCTATTGTGAATAAGAAATGTCGCCTTGTCTGACTAGACTCTGAATATATCTACTTGTGCTTAAAATTAAAACTGTATATATTCTTTTTCCACTACATTTTTAACATCTCATAAAAGAATACACACTAGAACTTGATTAAAAGAATATAAAAAAAATTCAAATCATTTCAATAATTCTATGATAATTTTATAAAAAGTGTTAAATACTTCTATTGATTATTTCTTTTTCATGAGTACAAAGTTCTTTGAACCAAAGGCAATAAAAGTAATAAAATAAAATTTTCCAACATTTTAATTCAGTGACTCAGTGACGCATAGCAATTTGGTATAGCTATTAAAAGCTTTTCTTGAATTATATTGACATTCTCAGCGGTCCATGTGCTTAAAACTTCTCTAAAGCATTTGAGAATACGTTGCTTCATATACGCTTGCATAGACAGACAAACACACACGTGTACGTACGTACGAGTATGGAAAACGATATGCCAAGTCCGTGACAGTACGCGCGCTCGCTCGCCTCGGACATACCCTCTAACAATATATGCATGCGGCACGTCTCGTGGTATCTAACGGGCTACGCTATATTCTAGTTTAACTGAACTATGCTCGTAATTAAAAGCCATTGCCCCTCGAGAGAGTGAGAGAACTCAAAGAGATGTGACATTGGGTGTGGATGCGTATAATTGTTTGCGAAAGCATCTTGGACTTAAACGTTTAATTGCGAAATTTTAGTTCATATATAGGAATTTCAGATATTTATTATGAGATTAGATTAAAAGATATCGGTTATTAGTAAAAAAGTGACCATAGGTATTCTTGGATTTTCGAGCAATTTACTTTCGATGAAACTGACGTTTCGAATACTTTCAGCACAATTTTTTATATATTGAAGATTGATGCATTTAAAAACCAAAAAAATCAGTTTTAAGAAAAACAAATATCTTAAAAGTCAAAGAAGAGTTGTGTTATTGTAGAAATATCTCAAAAGTCCAAGAATTGTTAGTTTACGTCTAATTAATTAAAAAAATTTAATATAAACAAATTCATTTTATGAGATATTGTTTACTGTAAAAATGTATTTTCTTTGTTTATTAAAATTTTTAATGAAGTCTCCTATCACTGGATCGTATTTAATTCATTCAATTTTCATTGAAATATATTGGCTCTTAGTTTTTATATAGATGCAATGATCTATTCAAAAAGATTCTTATTTTTTCCATAAATAATTTTCCTACTGATGATTTGATTGCAGATAACAATGTATAGTTCGACAATAACGCAATATGAGGAGCCACCAAAAAAAAGGATCGAGGAAGTTGAATCTGAACCACTGCCTCTTCCTACTCAGGAAAAAGCAAAACAACCTTTGATATGGAGGAACATAATTGGCATTGCAGTGCTTCATTTCCTTGCATTTTATGGATTCTTCACTAGTTATCATCAGGCTAAATTTTGGACATGGATATTCCGTAAGTAGAATAAATTAAGATTCAAATTTTATTTTTATTAATTTATATTTTTTTAAATTTTGAATAAATCAATAATTAAATAAATTGTTTTTTTTTTATATCTGTTTGATCTTTTATTAAAAAGGTATTTAAATAAAAACTACTTTAGATCTTAAAGTTTTTAAAATAATTATAAATTTTTAATGAATATAAATTAATTAAAAAAAAAAACTAATTACTTGGCAAATACGGTTAATTTCAAAGTTTTTCCACTACTTAACCCTTACAAGATTATTTTGCAAAAACCAATCGAGCAGAAATTTGCTTTGATTCTTAAGGGCAACCAAAGGAATTGAGTTTCCTTGATGATTATCGAAAATCGATTGTAACCAAATGGATGTTCCCTTAATTACCAAGAAAAAAAATTAGAAAAGAAGAACAAAAAAAGAGAGAAAAAAAATAACAGACAAGTACATATTCATGTCATGTTTCAAGTACTGGCACAATTCCAAAAAATACGCTCGTATATAAAAAGAAAATTGTAAGTTCTTATAGAACGACGACACTGATAAACGAAAAACTAAAATAGACTAGACAGAAGAAATCATTGTCGTAAACACAAAACTTATTCTTTGCCAGACAATAAGAATACAAAAAAAGAAGCGAAAACAGACAAAAAAAGAATAAAGAAAACAAAGTTCGTCTGGAAAAGTAAATTTTAACTTGAGGCTTTTAAAGGTGCAACTTTTGCAACATTCATGAATTCGAGCATGACTTAAGCAGTCTTTGTTAAATGTTTCTATGAATCACACTTTAAGCTTTTACTTTATTATTGCTCCTGAGTTATTTATCAAGATGAAATTGCATTAGCATCAAAACGATGTAAATTCAGTAATTTAAAAGCTATTTGTTGAAGTAACTTTTTCAAAAATTTTTTAATTTTTTAACAAAAGAACATTGAATCTATTTATTTAGTAGCTTTGCTAGAATTTAGTAGATTAGCTAGAAATATATCTTTTTTTATTGAAACTAATTATTTTTTTATTCTTGTTCATACGATTAAAAGTTTTAATGTTTTAAAATTAGCCCCACTTTTAAACGACTATTAAACTTTAAAATTAATCATTATTCCTTCACTCGATAAAATTTAAAGAAACAATCCCAAGTTTAAAACCATTAATTTCATACACGTTACTCCAACTACTAATGACAGATAAAAGTTTCTTCCATTTATCTTTAAAAAAAGAAATAGAAAACATTTATTCATCTGTTAAACACCAGCCATTCAACAATCGTACAAATAAACGTACATTTTTTTTCATTCTTCCTTTCTCATTTTAACGCTTTTGTCGCATAAAAGAAAGTTTATTTTCTAGTTTAGTTGAGCTTTTTTCTCTCTCTCTCTCTCTTTCTCTAGACACTCGCGTAATGGCGCGTAAGGCGTTGCTGCAAATTGCCGCAGCATATAGCCAGCCCCCTGTTGTATTATACGCTTTTTCCTATATATGTGAAAGCGAGTTGTACGGTACGTTATAACCGGAAGCTACGCTAGCAATAAGGATTGTATAGCAAGCTGTGACTATGAAAACATAATGTGTTGATGTTTCTTGTGCTTATATTGTTTGCTCAAGAGCTTTTTGCCGACAGATTTTCATATTGATCTATTGGAATATTCTGATATTTTTATTAAATACACATCTGGTATAAATTATAACATTAATTTTAATTTCAAGTTTTTGTAAGTAGCTAAAAATTATTGATTTTTAAAGGTTCAATTATTTATACAACTAGTTTCTTCATAAATAAATATATAGGCGAGAGGGACACCCCCAAAAAAGCCCTTAGTTTTCGAGAAGGTAACCGCTATCGTCCTACAAGCTAATTTTTTTTTTTAAAAGAAAGCTTCTGACCCATAGATCACGAATACAAACTTTTTTTTAAATTCCGAGTCCGGGAACATAAAGAAAATGACGAAAATGGCGGTTTAAAGGTAAAAATTCTATACGCACTATAAGTAGCCGCCATTTTCTTTATGTTCCCGGACTCGGAATTAAAAAAAAAGTTTGTATTCGTAATCTGTGGGTCAAAAGCTTTCTTTTAAAAAAAAAATTAGCTTGTAGGACGGTAGCGGTCACCTTCTCGAAAACTAAGAAAACTAAACGCTTTTTTGGGGGTGTCCCTCTTGCCTAATATTTAAATGTTTCAAAAATGAGGACCTGGAATTGTCAAGGGGACGTAAGAAAATTTCACCGTATAAGTATTGTCCAAATGCCGTATTTTATAAAATCGCTTATATAATTTGATTTGAAAAGTGTTTTCGTATAGAGAATTTAATTTTGCATTTTTTTTCTTTTTGGCAAAAATTCTTTTCTTTATTGTACGGCAAAATCTCTGTGCGTCCCGTTGTCGTTTCCATGTTCTCATAATATCAAGTTTTAAGTTTTATTTTGATTAATTTATAATGATACGATCTTAAGGTGATATGATAGGGCCTATATGATTTATAAACAACTACCAATATTGTACTTTCCCAAATTTTGTATCTTTATTAAAAATTGTTCAAAATTTTTCTGTCATGATTTTGATAAGTTAAAGTAGATGGGTATGATATAAAGCTATATTTAAAAATTTTTAGATTCAGATTTGGAAAACTGTAATGCTGGTATTTTACATCCCCTTAAATTTATTCAAAATAGTCAAAAGGTAAAAATTGCAGTCAAATTTAATAAATTTGTCTAACATTCTGTAGAAAACATTCTACGTATAGGAAAATTTTAAAATAAAAAATAAATACTACAATAATCAGAGATATTGTCAGTATTATTTCAAATCCGTTTTACGTTGACTAAAATTTTTATTTTGTTCTTGGTTGTCTGATGAAATATTGAAGTTTCTATTTAATATTTCTGTGTTCTTGAATATTAAAAAGGTTAAAATTATTCGTTTATATTCAAAATCTGCTGTACTGTAAATACTGTATATAGTTGAGATTTCGATTGAATTCGAATTCAATTTTAATAAATTTTGCTTCTTTACAGAACAGCTTCGTATTACTACAAGAAATCATTTTCAAAATAACGTTACATAAAAATTGTTCGTAATATACAGAATCAAAATATACTATTTTAAAAAACGTCTGCATGTGTGTGTGAGTATGTAAGCGTGTATTTGGGTTTGTAACTTGATATCTTTATTTTGGATCGGTACAATTTTATATGACAAGGCTCATTTTTTTTACTTTTTCAAAATGAAACTGAATCTCAAAATTTTGAATCAGTTGAGGCATTTTTTTCTATATATATCTACTATCGGATTTCGAAAATTGAGATTTTGTAAAATTTTTTAGATAGTTATTCTGATTTTTTTCGGTATATGTATATAAATGTTAAAATGATTTTTTTTCTATCACTTTTAGCAAAAACATTTTGAATAGCTATAATCATTCTTTCAGAGGCGAATTATAAGTTCGCGGGGCCTGAAACTGAAATAAAAAAGGGGCCCATTTAAGGGCAGAGAAAACAATTGCTTTATGTATGTTAATAAAAAAAACTGAATAAATTTAATAATAAACGTTTATTTAAAATAAGAAATATAACTTAAATAATTTTAATATTATTAATAATTGAATAATTAAAAATATTTCTTTCTTGATTTTACTTTAGTGAAATCATTAATTAAGTCATTAAAATTAAGTGATGGAAGTAATTCTAATTCAATGCTTAATCTTGTTAAAATAGATAATTAATCATTTGACATTGTTAATCAAAGGGAGTTTTTTATTCTTTTTAAAACAGGAAATGATCTTTCTGCTTCGCAGTTGTTTATCGACATCGTCAAAAGATATCTACAAGGGACATAAAACTTTATCATTTTCTTTATTAAGTTTTTCTGTACGGTTAGAAAAAAACCTTGAGCTTGCAATTTTGAGCGTGTTATAAATTGCTTCAATTCTAATAGCAAATCTTCTTTTAAATCGTGGGAGATGTTAAAAAAATAACAATATTACCAGTGTGTTTATAACTATAAGTATTTTGACCCAAAAACTATAAAGAAATTTGTATCATCATATGTATTTTTACAGTATATGATTTCAATATATCTCATAATTATTTATTTGAAGGATTATCATCGCATAAAACATTTGTATAATAATAAAAATATTGATAATATCATTAGTTATTCGGGCATTATAAAAATAAAAATAAGTTTATACTAGTTCTTACTTTGAATTCAAATGAACAAAAGTTAAATAAATGATTACACATATGTGGAAGTATAACAAAATGTAAGTACTTTTAAAAATAGAAAAAAAAATTTTTTTTCAAGTCAAATTTTATAAGTAAAATCATTAATTAGAGTCCATGAGACTAAAACACTTTGCTAGTTTTATGATGAAATAGATCCACTCAATCAGTTTTATCAAAATCCAGAACCCTCGGTCCATAGTTTCCGCTTCTTAATACTAATGTATTGGTAGCGATTTTTAAAGATCATTTCTGAAATTTGGATTCCTACATTTACTTTCTCAATTAATTTTTCATTCTATTTCTAAAAAATAAGCCTTTCTTCATATCTTAGCCGAAAATTCGTGTTTCTGCTAGATCAAAAGGCAGAGAAACTCAGAATTTCTGCTGGGTGAGACGACATCTATCGTAACTAACGCAGCACTGACGACCCAATGCAGAAAACTTTCAATGGCCGCCAGACGCTGGCGCCGTCTAGGCTAATAGCAACAGCTGTTGTTGTTACTATAACCTTACTCGAAGTTCTTAAACATGAATTCTAAAATGTAAATACACACAATGTATTTATATATGCACATGAATCTTTTTAATACTTTTCTTGTCGGTTTTTTATGTTGATGCTGTGTTGTATGTGTGTGTGTATGTGTTAATTTTTATACGTAATACATCGTTATGAAATACATTACGTATAAAATATTGACAACGATGTTTAAATAGTGTTAATTTTTCGATTTATTATTTACATTTTTTAATAAATTTTTATATGCAGCATTTTTATTTTTTTTAGATTTATCATTTGTATTTGTTTTTTGATTCATAATTCGTATTTTTTTAGATTCATCATTTGCAATTGCTTTTTAATTCATCATTTGTATTTTTTTAGATTTATCATTTGCAATTGTTCTTAATTGCATTTAATAATTTATGTTTATAATTCATATTTTTGATGAATATTTAGATTTATCATTCGTTTTTTTAATAGTGTTTCATAGGTTACATTTTTTGCGTATAATGTGTCATTTTGCAATTGACCGTAATTTTTAGTGTTTAATTTTTTAGATTTATTATTCATATTTTTTGATAAATTTTTATATTTATCATTTTTATTTTTTTAAGATTTATCATTTGTATTTATTTTTAGATTCATAATTCGTATTTATTTTTAGGTTCATAATTCGTATTATTTTTTAGATTTATCATTTGTATTTATTTTTAGATTCATCATTAATATTTCTTTAGATTTATCATTTATATTTGTTTTTAGATTTATCATTAATATACATTTAGATTTATCATTTGTATTTTCGGTAAACCCTTAGATTTATCATTCGTAATTTTTAAAGTGTATTTGAATCGAGGCGCGACGCGCGCCTTTGAATTTTGTTCAGAGCTGGCCCGCAGATGGCGCGTAAGCAAATCAGAAAGAAAATTTATGGCCGCGCGCTGTCGTCAGCTGGTATATCCACACGCGTGACATTTTTTTAGATTTATTATTAATTAGCATGGCGAATTTTCGGCTAGCTATGAAGAAAAGTAGTATTATCCACTCAGACATAAATTAGATCAACCTGCCGTGCGTTTGTCTCTCTCGGCTTCGCCTCGAGAGACAATTCTACGCACAGCAGAAAGATCTAATTTCTGCCCTCGTAGATAAATATACTATTTGAATTTATCTTCATAATCTTGACATTATTAAATAAAAATCTTACGATTTTTGTAATTGAATCAAATACGATTGGATTTAAATATGATGAACCTTATCCCTGGTAATGATGTTAGACAATTCTATACATTTTAAAAAGTCATTAAATTTCTATTTATTTAAGATATTTTCAATAAAAATTCTTGCATTAAAAAAATATATGAATTTTTCCATCAGTATTCATTTGAATTTTTTCACTTAAAATTTTATTAAAATGCATCAAAATAATATCTTTAATAAAAAATTTTCCATTTCGAATTCAATTTTGAAATTTCAAAAGAAATAAAAAAAAAAATTGTTTTTCATGGGAATATACCGTTTTTTCCCATTTACAAGCATTCAACTATTTCTATTTCCTTGAAGCATATCACCGCAGCATTGCTATTGAGTTAGACGGGGCTACGCCTTTTCTTGCCGCATAGTAAAATGTATTGCCTTCAACTCATCTTGTAAGAAGATGCGCGCGAGATCGGTGACCGAATAGTAAAGCGTTTTATTTTTTGCTTTTTTTTCATTGTATGCATATACATTGTGTTGAAAGGATGTCTCGTATTCTATATTGTGTGGTATTGTCACTTTTACTGTTTGCGAGATCAAGAAAACGACGAATGAGAAAATATTATTTTTTTATGAATTTTCTTTACGAATTGGTTTCGACTTGAACTAGAGAATTTTTGTTTTTGTGTTTTCTACTTTTCTTATTCTGCAAAAAATTTATTGAGGTTCAATAAAGATATATTGTTTTATGAAAATGTTTTATATGGTAAATGATTGCTTCGAAATTGATAAGATATGAAATCGAATTTTTCGTATTCTATGAAAATATTTATATCTTTCACCAATTCAAAAAGATATTTTCTTAAAAATAATTTTATATTCATGAAATAATAAAAATATTGACTAATTTTTTTTTATGTACAAATATTTAAATAAAATTTTTATTTCAATTTAGTATCATCATAATTTTCTAATTATTTTTTGCAACAAAATAAATCAACTAACTTACTATTTTTGAAAAAGATCCAATCATGATATATAAACGTCAATAATACAACAAATATATTAACTGATGTTCTTGATTATCAAAGAAAACGTTAAAATTTTTAAGTGCACCATAAAAAGTCTAAGAAAATCATAACTGTCGCTCGTATTTAAGTCACAAAAATATTCTCTTTCGAAAAAAAGAATCTTAACTTTTCTTTTTTCTCTCTAACGCATATAGTCTCATCTCGGTTCGCATCTTCTGTGCAGTCTCAGGGCCGTAAAAACGATTGCAATAAAAATGAGGTAGGAAGTATCCAATGGCTTGGATAAATCACAGCTAGTCATAAAATTCACGTCGGTTATCTCAATTTCGCTGATGCACGCGCTTGCGTGTTACAGTGGGGGATAGTTTAAAGAATTTTTTTACATTTTTTTACTTATACATTTCTGCTGTAAAAAATATAACGGAAAAATAGGTCAACTTTTGATTAAACCACTTAATCTTTTTTCTTTTATTATTTAACTCTACATTTATTCTTTTCAAGAATTTAATAAATATTATAAGTAGTACAGTTAATTTTGTCAAAATATGTTGTGTAAAATAAAGAAAATTAAAACCAAATAAAAACTGTTCGCTGGTAATAGAGTCATGAAAATATTTTTAATTATATAAATATGTATGTGTATGTGTGTGTGTTTGCACGCGCGCATGTATGCATTTTACAAATTTTATTAGCTGCTTATTCCTAAATTAAAATATAGATATATTTTTTATACTAAAAGAAATCCTTGAAAATTATTCATATTATCTGAAATAAAAAGATTAAAAAAAAAAACATTTTTTCAATTGAAATTTATTAATTAAAAATAATATCATTAGAAATTTCTGAGTGAATAAATCACCTGTATAACATTACATTTATGTAAACATAACACTTTTACAGGAAAATAGACAATTACTTGTATATAAGTTACTTGCATATAAGTAAAAATATCTTAATATTAATATGACCATTGATAAATTATGGAATTGCTGAAATTTATTTTTTATCAGATCATTTAATAATTTAACATAATATACGACAGTATAATCTTTAATTAAGTTCAAGAAGCTATAATAATCTCCACATATTTCTCTTAATAAAAAAAATGTCCTGCATTAAAAAGATTTTCGGCTCACATTTACGGCACTTGGTTGCACACTTTGCGTGGTACTTATGCTCTGCGCCTCTGAAAGCAATCCTCGTCGAGGCAAGAAAAAAAAAAGAAAAATCTTCTCGAAAATTTATCCCCGCGAACTGGGCCGCACTAAGAGACAGACGAAAAAAAAAAATTTAGAAGAAAAATATTTCCTGTGAAATTGAACTAAAATATACTTGGCACCAGAAACGTTAAATTTTGTAATTTATTTGAACATTTCGCATTGTTATAATTTTACGCGTGAATTGAAATATAATAAAATTTGCTTTATTATAAACTGATATTGGCATTTAGACATATTTATGTACTGTTACATAATTATATGCCATTTTTCTTATCAATATCTTTTTGCAAATATTTCGATTTGAAAGTATACGAGTTTTAATTTAATTTATTTTAATATGTTAAATTTATTAATTTTCAAACATTAAAATTATATTAATAATTAAAATTAATTATTAAATACATATCAGAAATAAATATTTAAATTAACAAACTTATTATAAAAATAAAATAAATAAAGACAAGAGCTGAAATCGTTATAAACTCATTACTTTGCATAGTAAAAAAAAAAGTTATATAAATCCATATCTTATTAATATTTTTCTTACTGTATCAAGTGATTGCTCATCGAAAACAAAATTTATTGGAAGACTGTCACGTAGGGATCAACAAACTTTAATAAGGAACGTGAGTCAAGTGATCTTGATAAAACTTATAGGAATACAAAGGCCACCCCTTTGCATACAAGTAGTCTTTTCAAAAGAATTCGCTGATGATGACAGTTTTTTTTTTCGTACTTTCATCCCACGCGATCCCCTTTCATAATACGCTGTAGCGGTATTACAAAATAAAAAAAAACGTAAGCGAAAATCAAGGCCTACGACCTAAGTCACTCCTCCTATTTTCTTTTTTATTTATTTTTTTTTAATACTTTGATCCTAGATATTCTTCGATATAAAACTTCAGATTTTGATTATATTTTTTTTTCTTGTTCCAGAAACCAGGGTAAAACTAAAAAATCAAAGTTGATCTAATTTTAAAATTTTATCAGAATTATAATTCGATTTTTATTTTTTACTCATCTTGAAAAAATATGTTATAATAATTTCTTTTTTTTACGAAAATAAAAATGATTCAATCGATTGATTACAGATCCAATCTGGGGAATAACTGCAGGAGTTGGTATAACTGCTGGAGCACATCGTTTATGGGCTCATCGAAGTTATTCAGCCAAGTTACCTCTTAGGATACTTTTGGCTGTTATGTTCTGTATGGCTGGAATGGTAAGAAACTTATTTTGCTCTTATGACTTTAACTTTTATAATAAATCAATTATGCTTTCGTGTAATTGACACTTTAATAAAAAACAAAAATAGAATCATTATTTTTTAAACAAGGAAACGGAAAAAAGGTGGTTTTATTTCTTAATCGTTACATTGTAGTGCAAAAAAAAGTAAATTTATATCGTCTTGGCAATGTTTCAAGCGTTTTATTGTCTTTTATTCTGTATACTTTACTCATTAAATCATCCGAGAGATTATTAAATTGTTTTAACATTATATTACATCGTAATAACTAAATAATTTAATAAAGCACTCTGACTTAATAAAATTTTATTAAAATACCATTTAAGATAACTACATCTTCAACAAAATTATATTAAATTCCATTGTTATTTAGTTTAATAATACATCATTATTTTGAATTATTTTTAGAAAACTCTTGAAAATTTTGAAATTATTTACACACTTGTAGCTTACAAGCATAGTGCATTACATATAGGTCTTCGATTTTTTTCTAATTTTGAAATGCTTTTTCTTAAAATTATGAAAAAAGTTACGTTATTTGGTTGAACGCTTAATTTTTTTTAGTTATGCGCAATTTCATCTGATGAATTTTAAAACTTTCCAACAAAAGTTACATCCGCTTTATAATCTTACAATTATTAAACTAATTATATTAAAAAATTTCTGGAACCATATAAAAATTGAGATAAAAACCTTTGAATCAGAAAAAAAATTATCCAAAAATTTTAATTTATTTAAATGAAATAAAAGAATGAAAATAAAAAATAAAATTTATTGTGAAATTCTGCATTTATTTTCTATAAATATTTTCATATTATTTTAATTCCTTTATAAAACTAAATGAAAATTTTCAATACTTTTTCTCAATTTAAAGATTTCCATTACAATTTTCATATATCTATAGAGAAAATCGTTTGAAGTTATTAGTTTAAAAACTATAAAACTACAAATTGTATATAATTTTTTTTCAAATTCTTAAAATTTAGGCAAAACTGCTTCTAACTTAAAAAAAAATCGAATGTTGAATCAAATTCACTCGACTTTTTCCATAGTTTTATTTTTCAAGAAAAACCATCCCAAAGTCAAAAGAAAATCTTAGACTCGAACGCAATGAGCTCTCTTAGTCAGTATAATTTATTCAGGATGATAAAAAAAAAGAAAAAGAAAATGAGGTCACTTTAATAATTACACCATACTATACGCATACATGCATATAGTCCTCAGATGAAAAAAAAACTCACATCGAGGCACTTCTTAATGCTTAGGAAGACAAGGCGCCCTAGTTGTACTGTCGACCTACCGACCCATAACTCAACAACCTATATATGTATGCGAAGCATCACTTGTACTCTATGCGCGCCATGCTTTTTTTTTATATACGTATGTATCCCCCTTAACTCTCCCATTCACCTGGCCGTCAAGCGAAAAGAAAAGAGCTGAGAGAGCTTTTGTTTTATGTCTGGGATTGAGCTTTCTTTCTCTCTGTATTTCCTTTTTTTCTCTTTTTTTTTATTTATCTGCTGGAGAGAATAGAAGAGGCGCAAACAATTCTTTATGGTTGGTTTGTTGAGATATAAAAAGAGGTGCTGATTGTGTATATATAGTTAAATGTTGCGTTGCAAAACTTATTACGAGTTTAACATATTCATATTTTTCAAAATTGGAATAAGTTAACTTTTGAATATAATATTAAATTTAAAATTTTTACATAAACATTATACATTTTAAAAAAATTCAAAGTTCATATAATATACATGAGAAGTATTAAAGCGCAAATAATAAATTACGCTCAATAAATAATCTTCAAGATCAATAATAAATTACGAGACTTGTCTCGTTTTTTTTTATGTTTTAAATAATAAAATTTCATAATCATAAAATTTATGTAATTATATCAATATTTATAGCACAAAAATAAAGTGCGGATCAATACACAACGCGAAAGTGGAAATACTTAAAATCAATGATCTGACTTTTATAAACGTGGTAAATTTTTTACCGACACTATACTCATAAATAAAAGCTATTGAAATAACAGACTTTGTAACAAATTTCTCGTAAATGCTGTTGCTTCCTTCTTTACAATTTGTAGTAACTGAAGTTAAATAATCTAGACCAACTTCTTTGGTAGACGAGGATGAACGTTGTCAAGGAATAATAATTTTTCTTGTATGAAATTTATGACAGATACCGCGACTATTCATGCAAACATTTATTGAGGATTTATTTTTATAATGTTGCTAAATTTACATAAATTTAAATCCATTCATATTTTTTTTTATTATTATTTTATTTTCCTTTCAATCAATAAAATTTATCCCTTTTGGGATTTGGGTGCACTGGAATATTAAAATTACAACATGGAAATCAGGATACGTTGAAAATCTCGCAACAGCAAAAAAACATAACTTAATTTTTTGAAGAAATGGAAAAATTGTTGAAAGAACAAACATTTTTTTCTTTTTTCTTAAAAAAATAAAAATTTTTTTAACATTTTATATTTTATGATTTTAATCTTTTAGTTACTAGTGTTGTATTTGTTTATTTTTATATACAGCTTTTCTAGCTGTTTGTTTTTCTGCTTAAGCACATTTAATGTTTAAATTAACAAAAAATAAAATAACGAATAAAACATCTGTTTCGACGTAAATAAAAAGTCATGAATTAATACGAATTTTTGTAAAATTAGCAATATAATGAAAATTAAATAATATTTCATTTACGTCATATTTTAGTTTAAATATGCATTATTTCATAAAATGGAATCCCATTATTTTATGTATACACATTTCGTCGTGCTTAATTCCATCATGATGGGCTTACGCGATAGAATACGTTTATTTTAAAAATTTCGTTTGGTCCGTTCTCTTTTTTTTTCTTTCCTTGTTAAACAAAGAAAGGTATTTAATTCTTTGCTGAAACGATGTTTTAAAGATAAGAGAAATATGATTTTTGCATTTTATTTAATACTTAACCCAATTTTTCGTCCATTATGGATGAAATGGATGTTTTCGTACGCTTTTAAATTTTTTCATTTGATTAAATAAAACTAGCGATAAAAAAATATTTTATTTTAGTTTAAAACTTAAGGATTTTCACATAAGCTCAACGCGTGATGTATAAATGTTTGTTTTTGTAGAATTTTTTTATATTATTAATATAATTCTGGAATTCAAAGTGCGTAATCTAAGTCTTTAAAGTTTTAATTAGAACATGAACTAAATAAGTTCAAACGTTTTGAATTTCAAATAATTTATTTTCAGAATTAAATGATGTTTGAATTTACTGACATACTTATTAAATTGGTTTTTAAAACTCTAAGTTTCATGAAAAAACGGAGCTACATTTTTCTAATTTGAATTTTTAATTGTTAATTTACGAAAAATTTTGTTAAAAATTTTGTTAAAAATTTCACTCATTTGAAAGATATCTCATATTCTATAAATTTTTAATGTACCAACTTAAAATTGAACAATTATTTGCTCGGCATACTTCATCATTTCTCCCAACAATTGTTAAAACTTAAAACTTCAAGTTAGTCAGTTGAAAACTGCCATAAAGCTCTTAAATTTCATTTTCTACAATGCCGCAATAACATAAAGAGAAAGATAAAGTAAAAAAAAGAAAGAACACACCAGAAAATAGAGTAAAGGAGCTTTACGCATCTATTTACTCTTTAACATCTTTCTCATAAATATCGCACACCATTAAATTCCTACTTCCTAAAACCAGAAACAACACGCGCGCTTCTAGCATAAGAGTAAAGTACTTTTCTACGTTTTCTCTTTTACATGTATATACGTAGCAACGTTTCCACGTGCATTAATACCCGTTTATACATAGAAATATAACATATACTTTATACTAACGTACACTTTTCGTTCGAATTTTCTTTTCGTATATAACCGTCTTTTTTTTCTAGTTTTTTTTTTCAGTTTCTTTTCTATTCTCTATTGTTCATATATTTGAAAATCCTTTAAATTTTTCTTTTGCATGCAGAATAGGATATTTATATTTATTTTAATGTGAATTCTTTTGTTTCTCCTTTAGTGTTTATATATGCTTCAGAAAAGCTCATAGTTTTATTTATCGTTTGCTTTAACGATCGTTGAATTCTTAACAAACCTAACCGCTATTCTTGATCTTTGTACTCCCATTTCGTTGGATTTTCTCGCGAGTTTTTCCTTTTTTCTTTGTTTATTTTCTGTTTCTACCTGCGGCATCTTTAAAAGTCCTTAGCTGGCATCTTTTTTTTCCTTCAACTATAACAGTCTTTCCTTTATTTTTATTTTTACTTTATTTTTTCTCTCTTATTCGTTTGATAGCGAAACTACTATCGTTGCGCTTACCGCTGATAGTTCTCGTTTACGGTGCAAGCTCGCTAAAAGATAAACGTGTAAGTAGCTTGTTTTTTTTAACTCGTATATAGTTCTGTTAAAAAAAAGCTTAAAAATAAGAGGGAGAAAAGAAATATTCTGTAAGGAAGATACATTCAAATGATCTTTCAAATGCCACGGTAAGCAGTCGCTTTTTATATGCTTTTTCATTCGCACGATTACGCGCAACAATTTGAGTTGCTTTTGGAGAAAAGTTTCTTTATTTTATTATTCTTGGTGAATAATGATGTTGGATTTTTTAAAAATAAAATAAGATGTAAAAGATTTTTAATTATTGCTTGTTTTAATGAATCGGACGGTGGATTTCAAGAATTTTATTTCGAATTTAATGTTTTTTTCTTACTATAAAATTAGTTCGTTCGGAAATAATAGAAGCTTAAGTAAATTGGTATTAAATGTAGAGTATTCTATGTATTTTACATCCAGCAACTTTCGTTAAAATTTGTTTTTACTAACTTTTTTTTAAAAAAAAGCATTTTCAATAAAAAAAAAACTTTGAAAAAAAATGAATATTTTAGAGCAACAGAAAGTTTCAAAAAAGCTCATATTTTCAACTATAAGCTTAAAACTATACCGTACCATCTATATATTCATAGGTATTTTGTTACACAAAAAAAGCATCCTCAAGCTATCTAGATAAAAATTAAACTAAAAATGAAAACTCGGAAATTTTTTTTGTTTTTTAATCACTGTCAACAGTTACAAAGAAAATACCTCGTTATTTTTAGCCGATTCACCTTATCATACAGAAGCTTTTTCAATAATAAAGTAAAAAAAAGAAAAAAAATCTTATATATGTTTTGAAGTACATCTCTATACGTTCGGTCGTATTGAATGTATACCTTTAAGATTTTTCTCTCTTTCGAGTATAGGGAGTTCGGGTCATTTATTTTGCTATTGCGGGTACGACCAATCCAATATCGCAATATGGCTATCTTAAAACTACTGTGAATTTTTTTCTTTCCTTTCTTTTTCTTTCTCTTTTACCGCTACGGTAAGGATTGGAGGGATGAGTAGATATCAAGAGCAATTTCTGTGTTTCTTTATATACAATCGTGTATTTACTAGTGGCTTGAAAGGAGTCTTTGAGTTTGGTAATAATAAAATGTATTCTTTTTTCTCGAGGACGTTTTGTTTAAAGACTAAAAATAAGATTGTTATTGATGGTATCTAAGCAGTGATATTTTTTTTAGTACCGAGGTATATGATGCTTTGTTTAAGCTTGAAATAAAAATGAAATTTAAATATTTTATTCAGGTCACTTAATTTATTTATTCTACGACAAACTCTTTTCTCTTGGTATAAAAAGGTTTGCGTTTACTGTCTGAGATTTTTTTAAAATAAAAATTACAATAATCTTATTTTCTCACAGATAGGATTCCTTTATTTCGTTGTATCTATTGTATATTTATTTATTTTAATGCTTTTATGAATTTTATAAAAATGTTTTCTTAGCTTACTTTGTTAAAAAGAAAAATATATAACTAGGAAAAAATTTTTCATGGACAATGATTTTGATAAAACACAGCTAAGCTCTTTACGCATGAATACTTGCGCTATCTTTTTGAAACAGTATTTTTCCAACAGTATTTTTGCTTTAAGGGAATATTGCGTTAATCTATAATTTATGATTGTTCCTTTACTCTATCTTAATATTTATCATGAATAGGGTAACAATAATTTTTTTTTTCAAAAGTTGCAATATATTTGAAAAAATATAAAAATATCTGTTTCAGTATTAATAAAGTATGTATTATAATTTTTTTAACTCTTTATTTATTGTTATGAAACTTCATGCATAAGAAATAAGATTTTTCTGCAATAAACGCAAAAAATTTTATTAAAAAAATATTTCTATCAAATCTATTCGACAAAAATTTTTGTTATTGGTTTTATCAACAGAATTTTTTATTGCACGTTTTGCAAATTGAAATTTAAATTAATCAAATTGATGCATTTAAAAAAAAAAACATATACGCATATAAATAATAAAATAGCCGCAGAAACACATCTCGTTAAACAGAAATAATAAAAAATGAGTAAAATGAATTGAAATTCTCATTTCTATATACACATATATAGAAACCGTAGACAAAATAAAAGAAAAAAAAATATTTCGTGATCTTACGAAGGAATCGTATGAAATAGGAGGAGCGTGGAGTGTTAGAAAAATGAAAAAGTAAAGAGAATGAAAAAAAGAGAGAAAGAAAGAAAGCGCGAACTTGGGTGTGAATCAAGTGTTATCGAGCTCGATCGTATCGGAAATAGCCACCAAGTGGAAGAGGAGCAAATATATATACCCCTGTAAATCGAGACAAAGAAAGAAAGCAAGTTTCAACTTTCTTTTTTACTTTTTCCTTTCTTTATTTTTTTTTATTCTCGTTTACTTCACATGGTTGAAGCGGATACAACAGAATGCGGAAGATCCGGCAATTTCGTTTTCGAATGAAAAGAAACAAATATCTTTCTACCTTTTATATAGCAAGGGTGTCGAAATTTAATGCTTCGCTTGTATATACCAAGAATTTATTTTTATTTATCTTTTTTTTTCTTCTTCATCAATAGCTTTGTAATTGATCCTAACGTTTAGCTTAAGGTTAATTTATTAGTCAGTTGGATTTTATTGTTGTGAGATATTTCGGATGGATTAAAACTGTTATAGAGTCGGTCTGTGGCTCATTCGGTAGAGCGTTGGATTCATAATCTCGGGGTCCTGAGTTCGAATCCCGCTCTCGGCAGCCGATTGATGCAAATACCACTGTATATGTTACATGTGATTCATTCACAAACACACTTACGAGCTCCGTCGCTAATTAGCATAGCAAAAATAGCATAGCATAAATATAGCGACGTTAAAAAAAAACTGTTATAGATCACATACACATTTTTTAAATAACATTTTTTTAAATCATTATTTTGATTCTGAATCATATAATTAATTTTTTATTAAAAACTATGCAATCAAATGTTAAAAAACTATTCAATCATTAAATTAAAATTAAAAGAAAATTAAATATTTTATTACTGAAAAAAAGAATAAAACAAGACTTTTTTCTAAAATAAAATGTATAAAATTTAAAAAATATTTATTACCTAAATTTCAATTTTTCTGTAAAAGTTACAAAAATATTTTTTGTTCTTTTATTGCATTCTTTAAATAAAAAAAAGATACTGAAATAATAGATTCAAAATCAACAACATGCAAATATTTAACAAAGCCTTTAGAAGCTTCATTTTAACAAACAGCGAACAAAGATAATTATTCTAACGAATAAATAAAGTGAACAATCGAAAATACTATTGGTTAAACTTCATTTTGTGGAAATGAAGTTTGCTATGTAAAGAGGTTTAAAGAAAATTAAAGCGTTAAACATAAAAAAAAATTTTTAATTACGAAAAATATTATTATCAGCAAAAAGATAATAAAATTTGTGAATCTATATAAAAATTAAAGAACAAAAAAAATTCTTCACAAGTGTGTTAAAAAAAACTCCACTTACACTCGATACTACTAACTTAAAAAAAGTATAAAGTTCACCACGAGCAAGTTCAAAAGTATAATATATAAAATGCGAACAATTCGAAAAGTTAAAACTTACAATAGCTAGATCATAAGTGAACCAAATACCTATAGTTCTTAAATTATAAAACTTGTACACTTTAACTATCACACATCTGATATAATTAAAAAGAAAAGTAAGTAAGTCAATGTGTGTAATTTTCAGACCCACTTTTACAAATGGCTTCGAGATCACAGAACTCATCACAAATTCGCTGAAACAGATGCGGATCCACATAATGCTAATCGCGGCTTCTTTTTTTCTCACGTTGGCTGGTTAATGATGAAACGTCACCCAGCTGTTATAAAGTACGGCAGCAAAGTCGACATGAGTGACATCGAGGCCGATCCAGTCATCCGTTTCTTCGACAAGTGAGTTCTTCTTTCTTTTTTATTTTCTTCTACTTCTTCTTCTCTTTATTGAATCAAAAACTTATATTCTCGGAATTTCTTTCTAACAGTGGTTTCAAAAATAAAAATTACATTTTTATATTGTCAGAAAGAAAAGTAATAAAAATATATGTTATAAGGTTTTTAGTTATCTTTACGAATATATAAATTATAGTTCTGAAAATTATTAATCTGTAAAATTACAGAATTGATGTATTTTAAAAATGCGTATTCATCTTTGAAATTGTTTTAAAATTATTGCAAATGTGAAAAATATATTTAGATCAAAACTAGAACCCTTATTTTATTTTTAAATTATTAAAAATCCTGAATAATATTAATTTTTTTTCTTCACAGATATTACGAAATAATAATGGTCTCACTGACATTCGTCATTCCTACCGTCTTACCAGTTTACTTGTGGGACGAGACTTGGTACATATCAATTCACGCAGTGATAATACGTTACGTCTGGTTGCTCAATGCAACATTCTCCGTTAATAGTTTTGCCCATATGGTTGGCAATAGACCTTACAACAGGTATATACGTTGAATATAAAACAGTAACCTATTTCCATTTGCTTTCTTAAAGTAAACACATACACACACGTGTACACATACGAATGGGGGTATGCATTACTTATTCAGTTGAATTTACTCCTGGGAAAAGGAAGAGAAATGCTTGCTCGAGTTTTCTTACTTCAAGAATACTTAAAGGGTTGAACGTTGTGTGACAAGACTCGAGTGACGTACGCGTACATTGACTTACAATGTTTGCTCTCAAATGAAATTTTCGTTGATATGGGAAAAAAAGATAGTTGACATGTAACAGTTTGCTAAAGTAAAAACAGAATTTTTATTGTACTAATAAAGAGGCTAATTTATATTTTTATTCATGAAAAGAGTAATTCATATAGTTAATGCATTGAGAGGTCGTCAGTGGCTCATTTAGTAGAGCGATGGATTCACAATCTTGAGGATCCGAGTTCAAATCCCGCTTGCGGCCGATTGATACAAGCACCACTGTACTTTACATATGCTTTGTTCACAAACACATTGATGAGCTCCGTCGCTAATTGATAGCTCAATAATAGCATAAATGCAGCGACGTTAAATAAAAAAATAGATAGATTTAATATAATTATTAGGTTTCCATTTTAAATTATAATTTTAGTTTTTTTTAAAGTTTTTTTTTTATTTTTAACCTTTTTTATTTGACATATTTTAGTGGCCAAAATAATATTAAAAATTATAGTTTAAAAGAATGAAAAATAAGTAAAATCTAACGGAACACCATTTTAAAGTAAAACCAAAAACATTGTATTATAATTAATTAACTTTAATTATCATCTACAATCAATAAATATAAATTACATTAAATATAAATCCATTAAAATAAAAATTTATTTATTCAACAGAAACATTAAACCAACGGAGAACGCTAAAGTATCCTTCTTCACATTAGGCGAAGGTTGGCATAATTATCATCACTCTTTCCCATGGGATTACAAGGCTGCTGAGTTACCAGGCTACGGTCTTAATGGTAGTAAATTCTTTATCGATACGATGGCTAAAATTGGTTGGGCTTACGATCTCAAAACATCAAGTGATGAGCTTGTCGAGAGAGTATCTTTAAACAAAGGTGATGGTACTACCAGTGTCTGGGGTATTGATCATCATGCACAAAAGAAACGAAGTTAAATAGCTAAAGAAATGTTAAAATATTAAATTATATAATTTGATCATCGGTTAATACGGTCATAAAACTTAAACATTCAAAATATATTTAAGGGGCAGTAGTTATGGGGGAGGGGGTATAGGTCTGTCCTTTTATATTCACCGGTTTCAATCATTGTACAAGCATCATAACCGAAAATCAAATATGGGATATGACCTCTAATTAAGCATACATCAATTTTATTTTTAGACATTTTGGGTTGTGAAAATTTGTATTTTTGTTTTTAATTGAATGATACTTAAATAATTTTTTATTTAGAGATCATGAAAGTCAAAATTTAACATATTATCAGTATCGTCAGGATGAATTTCAAATTTTATGCCAAATAATTAATTTGTTTGTCCAAAAAAACTAACTTAATATGTGATTTATATTAGGGATGCTTCGATCAAATATTATTTTTTATTAATTTTAAAAGGAGTATGTCCACATAAAGAATTGAGTGATTTTTAGTTAAATAAGTACAAAAATTAATGTATTTTAAATTTTAAATGCGAATTTAACATTTTTAAATTTATTATCATGTGTGGATATTCTCTATTAAATGAATAGAATTAGGTGTAATATTATTTTGTATATAGTCATTACAGTATACGATTAATAAGCAAAATATTGTAAACGAATATTTTAGATTGCCCAATTATATATCTCAATAAATTTTTTGTTTTTTGTTTATTTAGTTTTATTTTATTTGTGTTAACTTTTTTAAAAAGTTAATAAATTCACAATAAAGCAGAGACTAATTTCAGTCTGCTTATGTTCTCATTTATGAATACAATGTAAAAATAAGTTGCTCTTTATTTTATTCAATTGGTTTCATTTTATATATTTACTGTTTTATTTTTTCTTAATTCTCTTACTTTCTATTTAATTCATATTCTCTTTTTACATTATACATTTGTATTATCATTGTGCCAATATTGAATTCTGAAAGAGCACCTTATAACTTGTCATAATTTATGAATTCTATGTAAAATAAGCGTTAAAATATGAACTGAATTAAATAACATTAATAAAGTTCATTTTTATTATTGTAAAATTTATTATGAAATTCTGTACTAATAAAGTAATAATTTCTTCAAAAAAATTTCACGACTGATTTATTAATACTAATTTATTCAAGCGTTATGATTCATTAATAAAATTAAGATAAAAATTAAGAGTCAGCTGTATACCGACACAGTTACCTGTTTTACCGAATCTATTTAAAATTTATTTTTTATAAAAACTAATAGCTTCAGGCAGAAATAAAGAGATGGTTTCGATTTGTGTAATAGAAAGCAATATTTTCTCTGATAAGAATAATTTAATTCCACCGCTTTATTTTCAAGAAAAGTTGGAATAACTTGAAAACCCCATTATTTTACCCTAATTTCTAATTTTTTAAGTTATTCCAACTTTTCTTAAAAACGAAGCAATAAAATTAATTTATACTAATCAAAGAAAATATTACATTTTATTAAACACATCGAAACCATCTCTTTATTTTTGCCTCTTGTTGCTAATTTTGGGAAAAAAGTCAATTTTTTAATTAGAAAAGGACAGAGATACAGCGGACTTTTAAGACGAACAATTTTTCCTACAGTCAATCAACGTCTCATTAAGAAATTTTTTACTTCATTCCCTGTTTAACTTTTGTAAAAAATTAAGAATTTAATAGACGAAGAGTTAATATGTATCTACAGATTTCTTAAGTACATCATAAATCCATTCGCTTCAATATTACCAACAGAATTTTAACACATCTACAGTTTTAATCATCGCGTTACACGAAGTCGGAGTCAACATTGGAAAATAAAATTACATCCTCCTCACAGGCTGTAGTATAAACATTCCCTTTTTTTTGCGTCCAACAATATTTTTTTTCTTTCTTTTCAGCCGTTTAAATGAAAAGTCAAACCTTAAAAAGCGTTTTAATTACACGGGCACCCGAGGCCGATTCGCTAAACTTTTAATAAGAAACGATTCGTGGTTTATAAACCCTCCATTAACTTTTCTTTAAGTAAGAGAAAGAGAAAGATCAAGGTAAAGTAAAAGTCACGATCTTATAGCAAACTTTGCTCTTATTCTACCAAGATCTTCTCCCTTCTTCTTTTTTTTCAATTTCTCTTTTAGAAATGAACAGCAAGGATTGATCTAGTTTATCTTAAAGAAGACAAAAAATAGGAATAAAAAAAACGTTGAAGGATATACAGAAAAAAGAGGAACGATTCATTTTGCACGGTGGGAGATTGAATGAGGAAAAAAAAATTATACAAGCTTCTGGATTTTCCAAGATGCAAGATAAAACGAGTAATCGTGATGTATCAAAGAATAAGATATTTCTCTTATTTCAAAGTAAATCGGTGACTAATATACTTGGGTGTGACGTCATTTAAAGGGAAATCTTTAGTCGATTTCTATATAAGTCAAGTGATCGAAAAGGAAATTGGCTATTTCAGGAAACGAACGACTAAAATTGATTTGTTGGATTTAAAGATTGTTTATTGAGACATGGAATGCGAGCTTAGGATTAAATAATAGTTTTATCATCCAAATTCATATAGACGATTTCGTGTATATCATAAATTACGTTTTCTTTTTAACATTATGATTTAATTGTTCACGAAATAGCTGTATATTATTTAATATTGCAGAACATATATGAAATCAATGGTTCGTCTTGTGTAAATAATTTCGTTGTTTTAATAATACGCTCATCTCGTTAATTTAATGCGAATCATGCACAAAGTATTTATTCTGGAACTGAAAATTAATAAATTAATATTCAAATTGTACCATTTAAAGAGCTTATAAAGTGTATTCGGATCAATTTTAGTAAAAGAATTTCCGCGGAGTGCAAAACTTTGAAGTATGTATCAGGTTATTATATGATATTTTTATTGGGTTATGTGATTTTATTACACAAATAAAAAAGAATCAGTAAAAATAAGAGGTTGAAATTACATTTTTTATGTGATAATTTTATTAGTTAATAAAAATGCACATATGTATATCGACAATAAAAATTAATAAATTTTACAAATTTGTAACGTCATTATAAATATTAATATTTTTATTGAAAGTTTGGATTAAAAGCACTTTTTTTATAATATAAAGTTATTCGTGCATTATCAATCTGATTGATGTTTTTTTGCAATGAAAAAGAAACAATAAAGTGCAAATAGTAACATTTATTTGCATTCTGATAAGTTAAATATAACAAAGTTTGTTGTTACGCTTTTTATTGTGATAAGTTTTGTTACTCTATCTTTTATTTAATCAATTTTCAAAATAGATTATAATAGAAATTAGTATGTAACATAAAATACTTTTAGAATTAATATCGGTATATACATTGAGATCGTCAGTGGCTCACTCGGTAGAGCGATGAATTCATAATCTCGAGGACTCGAGTTCGAATCCCGTTCTCGGCTATTTTATACAAACACCACTGTACATCACATGTGCTTTGTTCATAAACACATTGACAACCTCCGTCGCTAATTAGCATCGAGATGATACCATAATTACAGCGACGTTAATTAGTGCTATATTAAAAAATACATAATTTATAATTTATGAAACAATAAAAATATATTTTTATTGTTGAATTTAATATTAATTTCAAGACTAGTTACATCTTTAAAGTTTTACTCTTGGCAATTTAAAAAAAAATCATTTTAAACATATTCAACTTATTAATTCAACCAGATGTACATTTGAATTTGTTTTCTTTATTGATACTCGAATTTCATTTAACTAGATAGCCTACAAATCGAATTCGTATATATACACAAGATTTGAAAGTACGAAAAGGAAGAAGAGAAAGAGAGGAAGAAAGAAAAAGCTAGCGTATCAGCGTTAAAACGGTACTGATCTCGTCCGACTAAAAGCTTTATACACACCATTTCATTCGTCCATTTACACGCATTTGAAATATCTCAGCTATTTCACATCAACAAACTGATGCATATACGCCAAACAAGTGCATAAATTTGAATATATTTTCTACTTTTTTTTACAATTGAATAAATAATGATGCATGCATACTCTGAAAATAAAAACTAATTTTCATTTTGTTAATTAAAATATTTAAATATTCAACTTGTAAAAGTTTAAAAATCTATTCATTATTAAAATAAACGGGTATCAATCCAAATTATCCATTAAACAATTTGTTATGTATTTATTTAGGTATTTACTAAACAGTGGAAACAATTATAACTTTAGAATAAGTTGAAATCCTTGTCAAGTTTTTTAATACGAGATCAAATTTATAAAATAATTTTTTTCTTTGTTCTGCCTTACTTATATGATTGTAAAGGAATGTGCATATAATGTTCGTAAAACTAAAAAAAAAGGGTTAAAAAATATACATATTATACTTCATATAAAATATTTTTACCTTCAACAGTTCCAATAAAATAACTAATATCGAAAAATTCATATTTTGTCCAAACTATCTTTTCTACTTCTTTATTTTTTTAATGATTCGTTTTAATAACAAACTACTGAAAGAAAATATTTGAACCTTACGAATTGTAATCTCAAGAAAAAGAAAAAATATATAAAAGACAATAACCATGTGCGTACCAAGTCCAAAGTTTTACTTCAATGTTTCTACTGTTGGTTCTTATCCCAGCACAGCGTTGTTATCTAAGAAACGTTTTATACTATCAAGATATAAAACGTCGACACCAATAACGTAGCGACTCTAGGATATGATGGTTTTGTTGTTCCTTTTTTTTATTTTTACATAGCGCCACTTTGTCGCTCGAAAAAAATTTCAACTGACGCGCCAACGTTTCTTTTGTACTCTTATGGAAATTCCTGCAATGATCATTATTAAAAAAGTCTAAGAGGCAAAAAAAAATAGTTAGAAAATTTTTCTATTCAAGCTTTTAAAAGCAAAAGTTTGAAGGAATAAAATTAAATGAAAATAATTACTTAATTTCACTTATAAACTAATATAGTAAGTTTTTACAATTTTTACGAAATTCCTAATGTAATCTGATAATAATATTTTACCTAATTATTTGCTTAGAAGCTACTTAAGTAATTCAAATAACTTATGTTGGTAAATTAACAATAAATTAACAAGGAATAAAATAGATTATCCATATCAAGTAGTTAAAAGTAGGATTCAGTCAGACAGTTTGAAGACTAAAAAGTTTTGCATACAAAATTGATTTATCATTTTCATTCATTTTCCTATTCTATACCTTTTGCAGACGAAGATGAATGAGTTTTGAAGATATAGAACTACGCACCGGTATAAGGTAATGGAAGAAACGAGTTCAGTATGCTGAAAAAAAAAAACTAAAGTATCTGACGGAAAAGATTGAGATGCTAGAGCAAAAGAAAAGAAATGAAGGAATATACATACGTGTCATGGTAAATGTGAGAGAGAGAAAAAAATTTTTTTTTGTTGTATATACATCGTTCTTTTTCAAGAGAATTTTAAGCTGATAGATTTGTGAGATTTATGGCGTTGTTCATCGTCGACTTTTATATTTTTAATCTCTAGCTTCGATTCTAATGCGTTTGGGAAGAGTATCATCATTCTTTTGGAATATATTTATTTGGAATCTCGTAAGCTTTTTAATGTGACGATGAGTATATAATAATTTTATAATGTTAAACAAAACATTCTTACATCTTTGAAATTCTGAAAATATATTTTAATGATAGATTTTTATTGAAAATTGAAAAGTTTAAACCGTCTAATAGTTTAGTCAGTGAAGTAAATTGATTTTGTATAATGCAAAACTTTTAACTATTACACCACTATTTTAGAAATTGAATTTCATAGTTGTGCAAAACAGATTCTGATTATGTAAATTTAAAATCCGTAAATTTCAAATACATTGTAAAATATACATTTTATAATGCTTCACAAGAATTTTAAGTTTGTTTCGCTTAGAGTAAACTGTATAAAATTACAAATTCCTTTAAACCTTTACCACCTAAAACTATCTTCTTATACAAGTAAACCCTTCAAAATATAAACTCCGATCGACATTCATGAATAAATTCAACAAGCATATCTTGGACTATTTTACAAAAATCCATCGTACGATAGAAAGCATACGAAAGAAAAAGTATAGAATAAAAAAATTTATATGTAGAATAAAACTCAAGCTGACCAAAGGATTATTTAGTTCAAGTTGCACTCTAACTTATGATAAGAAAAAAGTAAGAAATAGGAAACGTATTTAATTTGTTAATCCTGGAAACGAGTCTTACAAGAGAGAAACATTTGTGACTCATTCTTCTTATCGATTTGCTCAGCGTTTTACTTCAGTTTCTTAGTTTACTGTGATTTTTTTACTTTTGTAAATCTACTTCGATTCGCTTAACTCGTGAATTATTTTTAAAGCTCACAAGTATTGAACAGTGAAAATCAATATTTGTATTATTGTAAAGCTTTTTATTGCATGCTAATGTATAAAGTGAGTATGTTCTTTTCTTTGTATCGTTAATCCATTAATTATTAACTTTCTTGCGAGAATTCCAATACAATTAAATATTTTATTTAGAATAATTGATAAAAATTTTAATAATACAAATTTTTAAACTGTTGCAAAACATTGTTCCATCAAATAAAACCTTTTATTAATTTTTTAAAATAAATGATCATTTATCTTTTAAATTCTTAAAAATTCTTACCAAAATTGAATATTTAATGTAAAATTGAACTTTAACAATATAAAACATAATTTCTTCTTTACTTATACATTTCCAATTATAAAAATATTTATTATCTTAAATTTCCATATTGAACATAACGTCGTAGCTCACAATGAACCAGCCACACCTGAATACCGTTTACTGTCCAGTAGCTAAAGCTATCACAAGTTACGATAACTACAGTTAATACGATTACCTAAAAGACTTATACTCTACTGTTGCTTAGTCCTTTACCATACTATCAACTACTACTCCTTGTTCTTCATCTTAAGGTTTACCATTTTGGTGTTAGAACTTATATATATATATATATATATATAGTTTCAAGACCCACTTTCGTATAATCGTTTCTAATATATGGATGGCTATGGGATTCAGGAGAATACAAGTTAAGCTTTAATAAAGGAGTTAAACTTAAATATTATAAAATAGAAATTGGAAATTATGATTATGTTTATAGTTAAGCATAAACATACATAACGATAAGTTACGATATATTCCTCTATTTTTGTTGTCATTCGAGATATGTCATTGTAATAATAATTTTGAATATACCTTAGTACAATACTTAAGCAAATAAAATAAATTCAGAAACTATTTAAAGAAAGCCGAATTATGGTAAATGGAAGAATCGTACTTATATTTTATTTGATTATAACTAACAATGAAATTTAACTAAAGCTCTATTTAATGGTTCGTTTTTGAAATTAATACTGTAACTGTGGTTTACAAATTGATCGACTGCAATATTAGCAAGCAAAACTCATATTGTAAATATTATTTTGCAGTAATGTTGATTTCGTGTTTATCTAGGACAATACGTTTCAATTAAACATCAATCCTAATTATTAATCTTGTAAATTATAGAATAATAATTGTGAGCTATGGGAAATTATCGCGATTGAAAGGTTAATTTATTGAATTAATAGCTTCGTGCTACTGAATTATTGTTTTTTTAAGGACAACTGTACATTTCAGATAATAGAATTTCAATAGTATATTTTTATTTTAATTGCTTGAAATCATGTGAATCATAAAAATAAATAAATGTTTAGACTTTTTTCTTAACAAGATGCGATCATTTGTGTATGCGTATCATAAATGAGTAGTAAGATCTATGATATGATCAGACGAGAAATAAAATGAGAATGAATTTATCTCCGAACGATGATTTTTTGCTTCACAGAAAAATGCTCTAAATATTGAACGATAGTCCATGCGGCATTTTTTTTCCTCACTTGATTATACACGATATTCAGTTGTCATTGTGCCAAATAGCATCTTTATCCATATTTCATTGCACTAATTGAACCACTAACTCCAATCCAAATAAATAACATTGATTCTTTATTAAACTGTTTTGTTATTACGTAACTCTTGCTAAACAAAGAAATAACAATAAAAGACGAAAAACAAAAAGCTCAAGGATAAAAACAAACTAAGCCAATAGTATAAACATTTTCCTTTCATTCATTCTTATAGAAATAAAATTAACATATAATAGTAAGAGTGAAAATACGCCACGGTGTTAAATCTATCGGACATTTTAACCTTTCTCTCCTTTTTCGTTTTCCACTGCCTAGACTTTGCAATACTAGTAGTAGCAGTAGCAGTAGTAGTAGTAGTACTTGACAACGCCGTCGTTGTCGTCGTCGTTGCTACACACTTGAAATATAACCTAATATAACGCGCAAAAGTAAGAAGCAGCAGTAGCAGGAGCTAGCAGTGCCGTTATAGCGTCGCGAAGAACGCGTGTGTCCCTGAGATTTAAGGTTATAGCTTCCCTTAACAAAAGGAGGATGAGAGTTAGAGGAAGATACTATAACGTGCTGTATATACGCGTCTATGTATTTGTGCGTATGTCTGAGTTTGCATTTGTGCGAAGTAGTTCTCTGATTTTCATTTTCCAAGCCGACAACCTTTAGTATCGAGTCGCTTTACCAATTTTTTCACGTTGCTCATTTTAGATTTACTTTCGATTTTGGTTAAGGGACGTAAATATTATTTTTCTTAGTATTTTTATTTTTAATCTTATTTGTATGAAAAATAGGTAACAAAAAATAACTTTTTATGGGTGGACGTTCCTTCTTTTTTTCACGAGCTTATAGCCTTCGAATGTGGTTAGAAAGCATAAACATCTCTTTGTTTGTGTGGTTTTCTTTGAGAAACTTAAATCATCAAGTTGTTATTCGTATGTTGTAATGTCCAATTATTTTATTTCTTCTTTGCACATTCAATTTTTTAAGAATAACAAATTTCAAATTACAAGAAACTTAAAAAAAATTTTTTATTTGAAACATTTACTTAAAGTGCTTACAAAAAGTCACAGAAAATAAGCCTTCAAAGCCTTAATATACAACTTTAAAGAAAAAGCTTGGCAAGTTAATTCTTCTCCTTAATTTTTGGCGAAAAGATTCCGAATAGATGAATAGAATACCAAACTAGAACGGGGTATATAAGATCGTACCGACCAAAACCATAAATTTCATTTAAAGACTCACCTTCGAATGAGATCCTTCTGCGGTATCTGCAACAAAAAGAAAATATAACTACAGTTAGTTCAACTAGAATAAATTAGAGGTAATAATAGTAAAACCGCGAAAGAGAGGAGAAAAAAAAAATAACACCGAACAGTCAAAGTATACAAAAAAAAGTTGTAGTTTGGAAGTTTAAAAAAAAATGTAAGAAAAAGAATAAAGAAGAGAAAATCATTGGTAGATTTTCTACGTAATCTTAACAAATTAGCCTGCCTTCACTTTGCCGAACGCTCGACGGGATCTTAATTAGCAAACCGACTTCTTTCTCTACAACCGTTTTTCTTTCTAAGCTTTAGTATTTTAATGAATCTCAGCTGGCCGATGACTTTTCTCACCTCTTATATATATATATATACATATATACTCGCCTCTTGCAGCGAATAAAGACCGCTATTGTCGAAAGAAAAAAAAGTAGAATTACGGCTAAATCTTCTGATTACAAAATTCAAAATTTTCATACATTTTAATTTGAACTTTGTTATTTTAATGTTAATTTATCTTAATGTACTTCTTAAATGGATAAAAATACTTTCTCTGTTGTTTATTTAAAGGTATTTTTCGAAAATATATTTTACCGTTGACATTTGCCTTTATTAATTAACATTTTTGAAAAAACAGATAACATAAACAATGAATATTAAAAACACGTATGATCAAACGTGACAAACATTACTTCCATTATCGATATTACATGTACTGAGAGAGAAAATATCAGGTTAAAATTAATACGATAAAAAGCATAACTCATATTACCTTATATTGAAAAAATTAAATTACCTTTGGAGCTTTTCATAATAAATTGCGGCGCGTTATTTTAAAATAAATAGAAGTCATTTTATCGTTGTATCATTAAATTAATTGAATTTCAGAAAATTGTAATATTTTAATACATATATTGTAATTATTTTTGAAATATTATATTATATATATATGATGTTGATACAAATTTTTTAACATAAGTTTTTCAATTAGGTAAATAAACGAATTTATTCACGAATTTGGTGTTTATTAATTTACTTGAATATTGAGAAAGAACAATATTTCAATGAAGCATGAAAATTTTACTTCTAAAAAAAAATCTAAAATCTATCCGCAAAGTGATTAGCCCGTAGTTTTATGAAAAAATACTATATACTTAAAAATAACGTTACAGTAAATAAAAATATATTATTTTAATTATTTCTTTGCTCATTATACTTCATTATTTATGTTTACACGTAAATCCAAATTATTAAGAAAATAATTATGTAATATTATAACTTAAATTATACCATATAGATGTGGTTTTAGCTTTCATCTTACGCTTATGACCTTACAAATATTAACGTATCGGTACGTGAAAAAAGAAGCTTAACATACGCACAAGGAAATTTTTTTCTTCCTTTTATCTCTTTCCCAAAGAATACAACCCTTATAAGCCATAAATATAATTTATCGCGAGTACTTTTGCCTTGTCTCTTAAAGTCTTCTTTTCTTTTTTTTCTCATTCTTATTTTTTTTCCATTTTATTATGCATATTTTATACAACGGCGAATAAGTTAAATTCACGTTGTCTGAGGATAATTTGCATTTTTATATTTATTTATGCAAGATGGTTTCAGTGTACTTTTAGTTTATGATTTGCAAGATGAGATATACGTGTATTAATAATATTTTCGGTTGAACTGATAAAATATTTAAATGCTTCGACTAGACTTATGATAAAGTATGAATATCGTATTATTTATGAATATACGCTGTAGATTGCTAGATTGAGAAAATAAAAAGTTAATTTTGGGAGATAAAATTTAGATTATTTATTTTTTTGTAATAAAATTTATGAAAACTTTTTATAACAAAGAAAAAAATTTTATTGTTGATCTTAAAGCGCATATCGAAAAATATATACAAAAAGTTCAAAACTAAAAGTAGTGCGAATAAAGATAAGTTAATTTTTAAAACGTGTAGACTTTTTACATTTTGAATATAAATAAGAAGAAATAATTGATGAAATATTACAAATGATGTAATAATGAAATAATTGAAAAATAATAGAAAACAAATTTATTATGTATTTGACTATAGTTTCTAATAATAATTATTATGATATTGTTTATTGAATAATTGATTTATAACTTATCAATTTTTTATCGATAAAACGTTTCATTTATACTGTATCTATAATATTTTCTCAAAGAGCTGCTTTTAATTTCAAATTATTTTTATCACTTTTCTCAATGACTTCGTATATTTTATATTCTTATACTATTTATCATTGATAAATAAACAAGCAACCTCAATTCAACTGGCAAAACTTTATTTCAACAAAAATTTGGTAAAGAAAACTTTTTTGCGAAAAATAACTTTTACAAAAGTGCAATTTATCAACAAAACTCTTCAAGCCATGTACCTTCTGAATGCGAAGATGTATAAGTATACAAATATTTATGTGTGTGTGTGTATTTTGTAAATGGTTTTAGATTTGTGAAAATGATCGTACCGTGTATATAGCCATAGAAAACGCATATCGTCTTTAAGTTGTGATACACAGAAGCGCATTGCGCTGTGTAAGCAGCCAATAAATTTTCTCTTAACTATCAAGAGACTCGCTTTTGTAGTTGCTAACGTCAGCATGAATATAACCATATAAGGTGTGTTGTATATGTATGTGTATGATGCTGTATATAGAAACTACTAATTATCTCCATCAATCACCCTAGTAAGAAGCATCACAACTTTTCGCTTCTCTCCTTTTCACCAGCAAACTTGAGAATTCTCATGGGAGTCTTTGGCACGCTCTGTTAAATCTTTGGTGTCGAGGCTTTGGAACGGTTTAAGAGAGCTCAACTTTGATTCTACAATTGTTAAGGAATTCCAAGATTTTTTTTTACCAAAGAATATAGTTTTATCTTTTTTCTTTTGTGTACAAATTTTAAAATTAATTTAAGTATAACATTTTATCTGCGATATTATTAACTTTTCATTTATTTAAAGTAAATTTAATAATTATGATTGCTCTTTTATATACACAATAACTTTTATGTTATATCTTTGTAAGAAAAATTATGATGTACTCGAAATTATTCAACGATAAATAAATTCATCTTTGTTTTCACTATCCGTTACTACAAATTGAAATTAATTAATTAAAGCATCTTGTAACAAGAAATTTATTTGATAATGATAGAATGTTAAATTGGTATGAATAAGACGTGTCTGACTATATTCGTCTATGTTCTACTTGTTCTTTAGATGAATTTCAGAATTGAATTTTGTCTGCATTAATAATGTAAGAGGATTAAATTTCTAATTTCTTGCTTTTTACTTCTTCTCTTGTATTATCCAATTATTTAATTTGAATTCAAAAGCACTAAAGGCTAATTTGTCAACGATCAAATTAACATAAATAAATGAATTTTTAATTATTATACAAGTATTTTGTTGAAATTTCGTTGAAATTTTTTTAATAAAAAAGAATTTGTCGTGTTTCACGTCTCCCTTTTTGCAAATAAAACATATTTTTATCCTTAGTTTTTAGAAAATTTACATACAGCTCTTTCATTACTTGAGCAAGCTCAAACACTTTTTCTTCGTTCTCTCCAACGTTGCGCTTTCATTAACGCTCTCTCTTCTGCAAGTCGTAACAAAAATAAAAAGACATAAAAAAAAGAATCTTTTTTTCTACAAAAACCACGTTATAAAAACAGTCTCATTTTCTTTAGCATCTTTGGCTTGCATTTTATTAATATTTTACAGCTTTAAGTTTTTTGTATGCGCATGAAAAATTTGCACACTTGTTCGCGTATAGTGAAATTTCAGCGAGACTAGAAGATTTATAGTTTCGGCATTTAAATCATGCAAAACATACAACCCGTAAAAAAAGGAACTCGAGTGTTTGTGTTTTTTTTTTATTTTCAATAGGTGGACTATTTTTATATTTATATGTATGCATAGCCAGAAAGAAAACATGAAAAAAAGAGGATGGATAAGGGTACCTCTCGAATGGTCACCACGTACATGCATGTTTCACTTAAATTTTCTTTTTTTTTTATACGTTTCGATTGTATGTGCCTAAAAATTATTACTTTATAATATAAATAGATAAAAACATTGCAAATTTCAAAATCTATGAAGTTCATTTTGTGTTTATTTTTTAACTGAAACAAAACTAAAAAATTCTCAATTAATGCTTAATTTGATTTAAAAATGAGCAAAGAATATATACATATTTAAAATATTAATGATTTTGCTCAGTTAAAAATACATAACAATAATACTTTAAAATTTTTAATGAGAACAAGATAAAAAGTATGCAATACTGTTTATAATTAGACGGAATAATAAACGTATTATGTTACTAAAATAATATTGTAGCATTATAGAGATATACATTTCTAGCATGTAGAGAGGTGGGTTTACTCGTTGGTATTGCGGTCAGGTTACATCACGTGCTCCTGAAAACTATTCTAATTCGGTAAATCTAATGACACAATCACAATCTTGATATTGCAGTTACAAAATTTTCTGGATTTTAATTTAATTATATTATTATATAAATTATTTTATCAAATAAAATTTTAACATTATACATTTTTTACTCTGAAATGCATGAAATTAAATTATAATTGATCGTGGTACAATGCCATTAATATATTTAATTTTTAAATTAATTAAAATAATTAACATTCATTCATTTCAATGTAATTTTAATCAGATTATTGAATTCCGCTACAATTGCCAAGTAAACAGCAAAAATATATAATTAACAGTTTAATTATTGAAAAATTCCAAAGAGCAGTGTGATAGTTGTGAAATTCGTCCATCTTTTTTTTTTCTTCCGTCGCAGACGCATAAACCAGTACGTAAAAAAGCCTAGCTCTCTAAAAATACAATAGAAGACGCGTTGTGCATGGGATAGGATTACGAATTTAAGCCATGGAGATTATCGCATAAACGTTTTTTTTTCTACTACCCTTTCTACATTTTCACGTCATTTTCATTCGATTCGTTTGTCCCCGGCCGTGTCGGCGGATTACAGAAGGCCATTCATTCCAAAAGTTTCTTTCCTTTGTCCGTATCATCCCGTTCCCTGAGCGAGACTTTAAATTATGACGGAAACTTATATTTTTTTTAACTTGGCGGTCTATTTTTTTTTTTTAATTGGCTCTGTATTATTAGAGAGTTTGGCCAACGGAGAATAAATTTCATTCAAATTTGATTTAAGATGATGGAAATTTTTTAATATAATTTGAAAATGAATAGTAGAATTTATTTTCGAAAGCAATTTAAGACTCGAATAAAAAAAAAGAATATATTTTCAAAGTAATAGTAAAATTATTAAATTTACATAAATTTCTACGTAGTCTTCTTATTTAGATATTTATTTGCTTGAAATATGTTCTAAGAAATTGAGTAAATTATTTATAATACATAGTCATTTTTTAATATATTGCAACTAGCAAAGTATAGCACAGATACACCATTTCACGGTTTGCGAACCGAAAAAAATTTTTTATTTTTAAATTTCAGTTTTAAATTTTGAAAATTTTAAAAATATGATGTTACTAAATTGAAAAATACGTAATATTCACAGTAAAAAGTGGAAAAAAAATTATGTCAAGAAAATTTATAGCTTAATGAAAAAAATCTCTATACAATATTATTCATAATACTCGATCATCATGAGCCGGTCTGTGGCTCAGTCAGTAGAGCGTTGAATTCGTAATCTCGAGATTCCGAGTTCGAATCCCGCTCGCGGCTGAATCATATAAGCACCACTGTACGTTATATATGTGCTTTGTTCACAAACACACTTACGAGCTCCGTCGCTGATTAGCATAACAAATAGCATAAATATAGCGACGAAAAAAAAACTCGATGATAGAATATGTTTTTGTGAACATAAAACAATTATTTTCTAAAATAAAAGTACAGAAGAATGTTTTGATTAATTGTTATTCAAAATATTTTTTATAGTTAATTTTTTTATTTGTTAAAATTTAGTATTCATTGTGAAAATAATATTTATATGATAATAAAACTTGATCATATTTTTAATGGGTCAACTAATAATTAATAAAATGATTCGAGCAATAAATAATAACATTTTTAAAATATGAATAAGAGGTCGTCAGTGGCTCAGTTGGTAGAGCGATGGATTCGTAATCTCGAAGATCCGAGTTTGAATCCCGCTTTCGGCAACCAATTGATGCAAGCACCACTGTACGCTATGTGTGCTGAAGTTCATGAACACACTGAAGATCTTCGTCGTCAACTAGTATATTTTAATAATAGAATAAATACAATTTTTTAGTTAAATAAAATAAAAAAAATATGAATACTGGAAATTTCTGATAGCTAACTTTTAAAAAGTTATGATATAACTTATCATAAACTTTAGAAATTATATTAAAATTTTATGAAACACATAATTCGTAAGAAACATTATGAAACGTGTTTTTATAAATTTAGCATATATGATGAAACAAAGCTTATTTTGTTGGAAGAATTCTTTTTTACTTTATTACTAATTTAAAGCCAGGATGCATTTGGTGTCTTGTAAACATAGCTATGAAAAATACCATGTAAATCTCTTGGTGGAAAAGAAAAGGATTTAAGCTTGAATATTGTGTCGGCTTCTGACTCCAGGCGTCAGATCATATAACCTCACGCCTTTTGCAAACTATATTAAATTCCTTGCTGACCGTAAAATGAAAAACAAGAATCTTCTCTACTTACAAAATAACTTTGTTTCGCAGAAAAAAAAATTATATAATCCTTTTCTTTTGTTAAATAATATTTTTAAAATCATGGTACTACGAGTATAATAATAACTTTTATGAAAATATGGTTATGGTTATTAAATAGAAAAAGAGAAAAAAAAAATTATTTGCATTATCATAAATCTTTGAATAAAAATATTTCTTCATTTGATATTACATAGCAAGAAAAATGAAGTATGAAGAAATACATAGAAGAATTTAATTTTAAATTTTAAATAAAACATAAAAATATACTGCAGCTCGCCTTTACAAGTGTAAATGATGACGTTATATTTGAGCGTCACTGGCTTTATCATTGAGGTGCCAAGTTAAATCTATTGTTTATGTTTAAGAATATCATATAATTATTATTATATAAAATATCATATAATTATACAAAGCAAACTTTTTATAAATGAACTTGTAATAACTTGTAAAATAAATATTAAAATAAGATAAAAAATATCACTTTTATTGTAATAACATATTTATCAACCATCATTAATGTATGCATTTACTTATACAAATATATATATATATATATATATATATATATATATATATATATATGAGATCTTCATAACGCTGAAGACAAGGAAATCTGAGTATTTTAAGAATTTCACGGTGAGAAGAGGGAAAACCTCAATTAACGAGATCGCGCATTCGTTGGTAATTAAAGGATTTAATCTTTCCCTTTTTATTCAAGAAGAAGATGAAAAACAACAATATGCCTTGAACGGGAAAACTTTTCATAGTCTATTGTTTTTCGAAAGTTAATTAAAGTTAAAATAAAAAAAGAGATGATATATCATGTATTAAAATGCTTTGAAATCTTTTATAATTGAAAATAAAAAGTTTGTTGGAGGTCTCAGTGGCTCAGTAGGTAGAGCAATGGATTCATAATCAGAAGGACCTGAGTTCGAATCCCACTCTCGGCAGCCCATTGATACAAGTATCACTGTACTTTAGATGTGCTTTGTTTATAAACACATTGACGACCTCCGTTGCTAATTAGCATCATAATGATAGCATAAATACAGCAACGTCAAATAAAATAAAAAATAAGTAAAAAAAAGTTTATTGATGAATTGATTTTTAGGCACGACCGCTATACGGAAGTGCCCTATATTTTTGACATTGCAAAAAATGCAACCCATGAAAATATGTTGTATTATGATAAAAAATTATTTTTATCGCAAAATAAAGTCATTGTAATTTGTTAGTGTACGTTTATGATAAAAAGCAGATTTTTTAAAATACATTTGTTTTCCAAAATTAATTGTCTCTGAAATTAATTACTTATTTAATTAATTAAAATAAAAATGTAATTTATATTTTACATTTCATCAAAGTATTACTCTTTTCATCAAAGAGTCAAGTGCAAAATTAATTTAGGATATTCTATTGATGCTGTTACGGTTGACTTTTTGGGTTGTTTAATAAATAATTGGAATGATAACTGAATTATAAATAGATTGATTGGAGGGTTTGATTAAAATGAAAGTTCAGTTTTGGGTAGTATAAAAAGTCGGAATACGGAATCGATATTTAGATCTGGTAAAAAAATCTCAAACATCGTACTTTTTAGGTTTTAAATTTAACATTCTTTTTTACTATTTATTGAAAATCATATAGTGATATAAAAAGTATTATAAAATCAAAATATAAATAATTAACAGAAGTAAGAATTAATCACAATGACGTTTTTGCTTATTTATTATACGAGAAATAAATTAAAATTTATAAGTTTAACAAAGATTAAATACTTGTCTAATTTTAGTACAGCCCATGTGTGATCAAACTTAAATAAAACAAGCATATGGACAGACTACAATATGTGTAATAAAAAAAGACATGCGTGATAGCGAATGATATCGGGAATTTTTCAGTCTATGTAGTAAGCTGGAGAGCGAGGGAGGAGAATTATTTAAAAGATACCCAGCTTATGTGATCCCCCAAAAAGCTAAGTGAGAAACGGTCTCTAAACCCGCAGGTATTATCATGGATAAAAGATGGTGGATGATACTTGATATACAACTATCTCTCAGCGGACCATGTGGAGACAGAGCTTTGTATGCTTGGGTTTCATCACGTCGAATGAATTCCCATGCACGCAGTACAAACGTCGTATGAATAAAGATACCTTTCCTCTGGTTTTACCAAAGGAGGAGAGTGTGATAGATCAGGTAGAGACTACTTTTAAGATATTTAGTGTGGGTATTCCGCATGTATTGTACCTTGGGACAGGGGTAGAGAAACGGGACCTTAGACAAAGAAAGCTTGTACTGTTTTTTCTCTCCTATTTTCAGTACCATGTATGTGCAAGATCCATCACTGTTAATTTTAAATAAATTGTATCGATTATTATGAACAAAAATTTTTTGTAATCTTATTTATTATGTCCATTTGATGATTTTTTGATAAACTTTAGTAAATTAATTGTTTATAAATATTATTTATTAATTATTTATTTTTTATATTAAAATATTCAATTAACTCTAATGAATTCATATATAAAAAAGTATTCGTTTACAAAATAATGATAAATATATTTTTAATTTTAATTCTGGATCCTCAACTAATTTTAATAACAAAATCTTAATTGTCCAAAATAAAATAATTTACGATTAAACCGTTTTGTCTAACGTTAAATTAAATTCCAGTGCTTTCTATTAAAAGATCAAAAGAATTAAAAAAAGTATGAAATGAAAAAAAACTATGATTTATCAGATTGACGCAAGCGTATATATAAAAAACGATACTCCACCGTTAGTTGGACTGTTGACCTTTTGGGGAATTTAATAATGCTTGGATTCTTTGGTATCATATAGCGTTTTCGTTAAAAATGAATTCATATTCGTTTTTCGTTAGACCGAACGCTTTTTTTTCCTTTTTTTTCAAGCCAAAAATAATTGCTTGGTATGCTATAGCATTGCACGCGTTGAAATCAAATTCTTCGGAAGAGGGGTAAAAATCTTTCATTTTCTCACAGTGACTAACGCAATTATTATAGGGATCTCTTTTTTGTCTACTTCTTCATTAGAATTGTGAAAGAAGAATATGATTGGATCTTTCTTGCTTTCAAAATGTTTATAATGAGAATTGCAAAAATTTCGTTGGCATTTATAATAACGTTTCTCACAAACTATTAATTTTAAAGTTAAAAAAAAATGATAATTTTTTTAATGCATTTTATGTATATATTACATAAACTTTACAAAAAAAAAGTTTGATTGATCGTGTACTGAAATCGTCAGTGGCTCAGTCGGTAGAGCGATGGATTTCATAATCTCGGGGACTTGAGTTCGATTCTCGCTCTCGGCTGATTGATACAAGCATCACTGTACATTACATGTGCTTTGTTCACAAAACACACTGACAATGTCCGTCGCTAATTAGCATTGCAATGGTAGCATAAATACAGTGACGTTAAATAATATTAAACTTAAAATTCTATATTTTATATTAAAAATACTAATATTTACATGTTTATTCCTCTTGTTCCTACAATTGTAACAAATATGTTATATTCAAATTTTTTGTGTTTCAATATTTTTCAAAATCGTGATTCAATTTTTTCTAGATGCCGGCATTGAAATATTAATGATATTTTCCATTCTTCGCTTTGCAGCTTTTTTTGTAATATTCAAATATAGTATATCAAAGACATATTTTCTACATAAAAAATCTATTTTTATTCGAAAATTTTTTAAAAAGAAGCATTTGAGGTGCAAGGCGCGCCTTATGATATAAATATTTAAAATAAAAATTCAATGAACTTTGTAAATATGTGCTTTCAGTGTAGTGAATTATCACATCATCACTACTCATTGTTTTAATTTCTAATTTTAGCTTATTAAATAATAAAAAGGATTTTGTTTTTCAAACCGTTACAATAAAGTATTTATTTTTAGAATTAGTTTAGCTTTAGTCTATACTCAATATCCGCAATAAGCCATTATATATTAAACTTGCGGGATCGATCTTTCTGCGCTACTTTCAATTCTGTACGATGAAAATATTCAATTTTAAACTTATTTATTTACAACTAGCAAAGATATCGAATGCACGATAAGAGAAATTAAATTTAAAAAAATAAAGCCAATATAAAAAATTATATTCGAAATAACAATAACATTTTGATGTAATTGCTGTAAATATTTAATCCAATAAAATTGTTATTTAAATATCGTTTACAATTTGTTCTTTAAAATAGTGAAAATGTCTATTGCAGCGCATACTTCTCCGACATACCAAACTTCATTCTGAGGAATTGAAAAAATTTCACGTTAACTTCCTTGTCTAGCAACTCGTCGTTGAAATGTCCAATGCTCGACGCGTCAAGCGTTTAAATTAAGCTCACAGGATCGATCAGCAACCTCTTTTTCCTTCTCACTTTTATTGTTCTTTCTATTTTTGTTCGTTTCTCGCTATATCCCTCAAGAATTCAGTATGTGAGTTGAAAGAAAGAAAAAAAGAATAGCATATATTCTCTTCACTTCATTATTCATTATTAAGGCTTCTTTCTGTTTCCATTTCGTTTCCTCTTTTCTCTCTCACTCGCGTTTTGTTTTCTCGGTTTAAGTGAATCGATTGAGAACTTAAATATTGCTAGAGAAAACTTTAATTATATTGCAGATATAGAATTGTGGTTTATTGGCAGTCGAAAAAAGGCAGCAGTAAGCTTTTAATTATTTGAAACGACGAATGTTGAAGATACTATATTTCTGCGATGTTATCGTTGAAATGACCATTGAATTTGTTTTATTTTTTTGTAATATTGATTGTTTAATAATAAGTTAAGCGAGTTTTTTAATGTTGAAAATAATTCGATTAGACATGAATCAAATAAAAGTTCAAGTAATGAAAGACTCGAAAGATCTCGTTTTAAAGCAATAATTAATACGAATTAAAAAAATTTAATAACAGTGAAAAAATTGTTAATTGATTGGCGATGAATGCTTGAAATTATAATGAGCCTTTTGGTAGCTTAATTTACTTTATTGGAAAGAAGTTTTTAAAGATAACATTATTACAATTTAAGAAGATAAAACTGTCGATCGGATATTAACAATTAAAAAGTCAAAGTACTACTATGTTATATATAGACTTTTTTGATTTTCTTAAGTTTAAAAGCTTTTTGTTAAAAAAGATTATTAAGTGAATTATTAATTTTATTGCTCAAAAATAACTAGCTTTTGTCAAAAAACAGGTAATTATTTTTTTACAAATTAATTATAAAATTATCAAACATTGTATTTCAATAAAATTAAAAAAAATATACCATTTAAAGTTTTTGTTGATCCTTTAAAAAATAATTATAAAAAGTAAAGAAATCCATAAGATAGCTATGTGCATTCAGTAAAGTTTAAAAAGTTTTATTAACTTACCAAGCGATTTTACTGTTTGTTCTTTGAAGTTGTTAATTAAACAATAGCGATTCCTTAATTAATAAGTTTATAGAAATAAACACGCATCGCTCGATGCTACTGTTACAGAAATAATGTTATAAGATGCTATTTCATAGCAGGTTTAGTAAGGGATTATAATAGAGGGTTTGGTGTGAGGGTTTGTTTAATATTGCAGAATGTTGTAAGGTAAAATTAAATTATGCAATGGATATGAGAAAACACGAGAAAATAAATATAATACCAGTTAATAAATTCAAATATTTTCGTTGTATTTAAAAGATATAATTCTTAAAGCATTTAATACTATGTAATGAAACGTTTTTTTATGGTTTCATTTTACGTAAATCAGTAAGATTATGGTCGATTGTAAAATTCATTTCATTATCATTGCATAAATGTTTAATTTTCACCAGAAAAAGAAACATTTTAAAAGAAAAAATATAAATAATTTTTTAAATGTACAGTACCGCCCAAAGTTCGTTAACACCATGTGAAAAAAAAGAGTTTAGAAAAAAATGATCATATCTTGGAAAAAAGTATCGTAGAAAAATTCCAGAAAAACGATTTTAAAGTACTCCTCAAGAGCTTTAAAAACGATGTATAAAATTATTTTCAAAGTGTTTTTATGGTATTAAAAAAATAACTTAAAAATAAAGATTTTTTGCGAATTTTAAAAATTTTAGATTCGCTCAGACAGTTTTTCGAGTATGAGATAAAAAATCTGAAAAAATTATAAAGTATTAAAATATGTTTTAAAGTACTCTGAAAGAGCTTTCATTTGCATTTTCTACAATGATTTTTCGTCAAGTTATGAAGTTTTAAAGTTGGGCATTTTTGCTGTTTTTTGCAGAAAATTGGCCATTTCCCTGCAGATGTTTGCTGTAGATTAAAACCGGTAACTGAAAAAATGTCTAAAGAGTTCTTCAGATGCACAAGTATGGTTGCAAAATTAAAAGTCATTTTGAACCGTATTTATTTATACTATATAAATATGTCAGGGTTCTGAAAAAGTAATTGGATTGGCTTATTTCATAATTTTATGTAAGAAAAAATATCCCAACGTTAAAAAATCCAAGACCCAAATATAATACACTCTCCTTATAAGTGGAGTCTCTGACCGAATTTATCGATCTCAGATACACTAAGAAAAAAAATTTGAAAAAAAAAAATTTATCGTAATCGTAACTACAGTTACATGTTTTTATTATTTTTTTTTAATTTTATTTAACGTCGCTGTATTTATGCTGTCATTGTAATGCTAATTAGTGACGGAGATCATTAGTGCGCTTGTAAACAAAGCACATGTAATGTACAGTGGTGCTTGTATCAATCGGCTGCCGCGAGCGGGATTCGAACTCGGAACCTCGAGATTACGAATCCAACGCTCTACCGCGGTATGCGCTTCGCGAATGAGCCACTGACGATCTCAACATACTTTTATTACTTTTAAGTGTCGACTTCAAATAGGCATTAAATCTTATAATATGCAAAAATATCGAGATTATAATATGATTGTAGTTGGTATTTTTTTTACATTACGAAAGTGTTTTATAAATACAATTATAATTATACAGGACGTTCAAAAAGTATGGACACCATCTTCTATATCAGAAAGGATTCATCAGAAAAAAAGCTGACCTCTGCAAAATTTATAGAATTTTGCGTGAACGACGATGACGATCACATTGACCATGACCATGACCTTCAAGATCATTTGAAGGCAAACTTCAGAAATTCAAACGGTATCTCATACTTTAGATTTCGCAAATGGAAGCTCGTCATCACATTCAAACGTCACATAAGATAAAATATAAAAATACGTGCAGCTTTTAAAGTCTGGTTGTATACATTTTTTGGTGTAACAAAAAAGTGAAAATAAAAGAATAAATCTAAAAAGTGTCGAGAATTATCTAGTTTTATAAAATATGTATATTAAAGTTTAATACGAAATATTTAAGTGATTTATAAAAAGATCATTAAATATGATGCCCCACTTCTTAGTTATTTACTTTAGTTCAAGAGTAATTTTTTTACATCGTCATTTCAATTTTGTAGAAAGTAACATGTTAATTTTTAAAACTGATCTTATTAAAGTTATAAAAGGATAATTACTATAAAAATAACCATGAAAAAATGTGTGAAACATTTGAAAAGGACCAAGCTTGCAAGAATGCATTTAAGTGCATAACCGCACAAGTATTAACATCACATTAAAATTTAATTACTCTAGTGGTATAATTATAAACTCATTTAAACGGCCGTCATTAAAATTAAAATTTTTATTAAATTTAATTAAAATTTTAATTATAATTTATTACAAATTTTTCATTAATTTCTTCAATAAAAAAAATTTATTTATGCTTCGGTGTCAAGTTACATACATTACAGATTTAGTGCACTGTTATCGTCTGGCGCGAACTTGGTCAAAAAAAAACTTATAATTTATTTATAGTCTCGAAACTTTTGGAAACCATGTTTATATTTTTTTATTTTTCCTCTCTTTTTTTTTAAAGAAAAGTTTTGTAGTTTCGGGAGATAGTTCACTTTACAGTTGACGAGAAACTGATTAAGATGTTTGCCAAAGTAAAAACTTGTTTGGGTAACTTCGAACTTGAATTATTTAGCGTTAAAAAATTTTTACTTGGCAAAATGTTGAAATTCAACTTATATTGTTGATAAAAGTATCATTATAATTATTAATTTATTAAATGAAAAATCAATATCCTTATTTTAAAAATTAAAAATTATAATAATACTGTTTATGTAATGAATATTTTAATGTTCTTTTGTTTATATAATGAATATTTTAATAAATAAAAGTTCTTTTATTAAAAACTACAAAAAAATACGTTACTCATTAATAAACTTTTTTTACAGGGTTATTAATAATGAAAAGTTTGAACTAAACAAGGAAATGTATAAAACTCAGTTATACTTTAACAATATAAAAGTCAATTTAAACAAATTTAAAAAAAAGTCTACTGTAAAAGCATTTTTCTAACTAAAAGCAAACACGAAAGCAAATATAAAAACAGAACGCTCCCTGCAACTTAAAAACAATAAAAAAAAATTCCCCCAGTCTGGAATTTGTAAAATAAAAAAAAAATTAGTCTGGAATCATGCTTATTCATAATCAGTAAAAAGCAGTAATTTTTCCTTCTGTACACACTTTCATTCTTTAGCTTTAACATGCAAGAAAAATAATTACACCTTAATTACTTACGCATGCAATAGAATTTTTTTTATTAAAAAACCATAAGCATTTCACCCTTTCTCTTATTTTTTTTCTCTCTCCGTGTATACATAGCATTATCAACATCTCCCTTCGTAAAGGTTGACTCATCGCTCTTTTATATACCTTAGGGACTATCGAGATACAACACAAGTAAACGTCGCCCTTCGTTAAATCTGCAACAGCAGCCCTCTCTTGCATCTTGTAGAGAGAGAAAAAAAAGAGAAGATCGATACAACTATACATTATGTATGTGAATATATGTACGTGAAGAAGGAAGAAGCCCCTATAAAGGCGAAAGTGTTAAGCCGAAAGAGTATACGTTTTGTCATACATTATTTTTAGAGCAATGAGTTTATATATGGATCGCAACAAAGATATGGACTTTAGCTAAGGGCTTTTTGGGTTTTAAGTAACTGAATAGAGGGTATAGGATATCTTGGTTTAAAAGATTCTTTTGTTCTGTATTATAGTTTCATTTTTTTAAAATTATGTTAGTCATTATTAACTTTACAACATTGTTGTGTATATATACATATATATATATATATATATATATATATATATATATATATATATATATATATATATATATATATATATATATATATATATATATATACTAAAATTAAAGTAGAACTTTTATTCAAATTTATAAGGATTCAAAATATTTAATTCCATCATAATAAGGTGCAATATAATGAAATTTTCGCTAAATATCAATATCACTTTTGAACTTTTGTCTCATCAAAAAATTCAAAATGCATTCAAAATAAAAATTCAAATGTCTAAAAGAACAAATTATATTCATACTTTTATTATTAAAACTAGCAAGCCTGGATCCATCTAAAATGAAAAATGTTTAATAGCAGAAAATTATTTGATCAAATGGATTTTGAATTTTTCAGCTCAATAAAATTACATTATTATAAAGGATAAAAAAAACTTTGTTATATTTTGGTACAAAGTGAGATAAATATTTATGGTTTATCGTTAAAAATACATTTTTTAAAATTCATTGGTAAAATTGAATGTTTACATTCTTCTAAATATTTAGATAATAAAATAAATATGTTTTATAGTTTGAAAAAGATTAATATACAGCTTTGAAAAAGTGTAAGAATTCGATGGTTGCGGGGAAGAAGGTGACATTTCATTGGTTGTTGAGAGGCCTCATTTCAATTTTGGTTGAAGAAAGGTGTAATTTCATGTAGAGTTGAAGAAAAGTGTCATTTCATTTTGAGTTAAAAAAGAGCTTTCGTTTCATTTTAATTTAAAAAAAGTGCTATGTCAAAAAATTTTTTTTTTATTCAATCATGTAGTAGACTTCACAAGAAATCAATCAATTACAAAATTATAATAAATTAAATAAATAAATAAAATATATAAATTGAGAAAAACAAGCCTCTTTTTAACCCAAAATGAAATGACACCTTTTTTCAACTTTAAATGAAATGACACCTTTCTTCAAGCCAAATTAAAATGACACATCTCTACAACCAAAAATGAAATGACACCCTAGACATTGTACATTATTAACTATTTGTTTTTTTTATTTAACGTCGCTGTATTTATGCTATCATTGCGATGCTAATTAGCGACGGAGGTCATTAGTGTGTTTGTGAAAAAAGCACGTATAGTGTATAGTGGTGCTTGTATCATTTGGCTGCCGAGAGCGGGATTCGAACTTGGGACCACGAGATTACGAATCCATCACTCCTACCGAGTGAGCCACTGAAGACCTCAACGATCAACTCAATCTGTAAATAAAAATCAATAAGTTTATTCTTGGAAAGAATTATAAATTGTAAATAATATTTGAAATGAGCTACTTGAAGTCTTGTAATATATTGTATATTATTGATTTATATGATGCATAAGCAGAATAAAAATAACCATTCCGTATTTGCTTATTGCAATTTCACATAAAAATTATTTATTTATTTCTCATTATTTTACATACATTTTTACATTCGTTCAGAGAAATATATAGTTTTTTTTTTAATTTATAAATTTTGATCAATATTTAATTATATTCTTACAATGTTATAAATTTTATTCCTGAATCTTTGCTTGAAAGGAAGTCCACTGTTTGCAGAAAGTTGATAAACTAAAAAAGTTTTTTACTATTATTCTTGGTTTTAAATCACTTGTTCACAGAGTCAAATATTTTGTGCATGATAAAATTGTATAAAATTAATAAATGGTTTAATTTTTTTATTCATTCATAAACAATCATGCATAATACATTTGACTTTGCTACAATTTACTGTAAAACAAAACTAATGTAAAATAATGAATCCATTTGATTATTTTTGAAAATCTTAAGTTTATTTACTCATAAATTCTTATATAAAAATTAGTTAAATTAAATAAAAAATTATCTAACGAATGTTGATATGTTAAGAAAAAGACATAAAAATCGAAAGATTAAAGTCTTTTTTTTTGTACCCTATAACTTTTCGCTTTTCAAGCATTGCATCCATACTACAAAACATTTTGTGCCAAAATCGTTAATCCCCCTCTTATAATCCTTCTATTCCATTGTGTCTCCACCAATGCACATCGAGATATTGAATATCTCTATTTTCATCTTCTTTTTTCAAAAGAATAAGCCACTACATTTTTTTTCCTCTTCTCCTCCCTTCCTCTCTCTCTCTCTCTCTCTTTTTCTCTTAGCGATTACTCTTTTACACGCTTTCGTCTATATACTCTGTTCTATATAGTGTTCAGGAAGGCGAGGCTCGGCACAAAAAAAATAATATCACGTATACTATAGTTCAGTGGATGTTATCGATTTGCATCTCTTTTTTTTTGTACTATACATGGTGAGCTGGCCACGCCAAAAGAGAAGAAGCAAGCGCCCATTCGATTTGCACATGTGCCACAGGAAGTTTTTCAGAGATACAATATTTTTTTTTCCTTGTTTGGCAAAGTTTTATGTATTTTTTAGATACGTTATTTTACAATTTGTTTATAATAATCTTTTGTTGTACTAGTTTTGTAAATAGAACATTTTTTTATCTTTTTATGTTTACTTTGTTACTGTTAATTAGTAATAGGCTTGTGTTTTATTTTATTAAAATACGCACTTCTTTTTGGATGATTACGAATAAATGCTAAAATTCAACCTGAATATGTAAAAGCTACTTGAAATATCCTTTCGATCAAACTTTTCATCGATGTTTGTTACGCATTTACGTTGAGTATACTTTGAAAAATTTTTTGGAAAATAAAATTTTTAAAAAGTTTTATTTGATTGATGATACTTGACAAGACGTTGAGAATTCAGTTTATAAATTTTTTTTTCTTAAACATGTGTAATTCAATATATTTTTTGTGAAAATATTTTATTGTGATTCATTATTTTTTTAATATTTTATCGAGTTTGATAAATATAATAATAAATTTATTAAAATTTCACTTTGAAAGTTATGAATAGAAAAAATAAACGGAATTCAACGTTTAATTTTTGCATAATCATAATACCTTCGCTTACAAAGTTTATATCCATTAATTCAGCTCGAAATTTTTCTCATGGATAATTCCGTAAAAACTTTTTTCTTTTTTATAATGAACACCGACGGTAGTCTATAATGCTGTAACATCTAAGGAAAACATCTAGACTCTCCTTTTTTTTCTTTATTTTTTTAGCATCTTGTATAACCTAAGACAAGACAATCTCATTAAGATCACTACAAAATGATTCTATAGAAGATAGTTCCTCCCTTTCTTTCTTTAAAAAAAAAGAGAATAGGACGAAAGTCGATTCCTATTAAGGCTTCGTAAACACTCTAAGCTTGGCTCCAGAAGGCTAAAGCTTCCGCTTGGGTAAGATAAGTCTTTTGGTAGTTTGACCGAGGCTCCTAAGCTTTCAAAGCTAAGTTTTCTTTTTCTTTTCCTTCCCTCTCTCGCTCTCTCGTGTGAGCGCGTGAAAATGTGTATGCGAAGATATGCGCGCTTAAGTAGAAGACCGGTTCTTTTTTTTCTTGTTAAACGCTAAAGACTTTTTTTTCTTATCTACATTGGCTATCTTGTTTTTCTTTAAGGTTTTCATTGAAAACAAAATTTTGAAATTTCATTTTAGAGAGAGACTAAGTTTTGTAACTTAATGCTACAGAAATTGTATAAATTTTGAATTTTATAGTAACATCTATTTTAAAAAGTAGGGTTTGTTTACACGGTGATTATTTTTAAATACATTAAATTAATTACAATTTTTGACTCTCATGTATAAAACGACTCGCAAATAAAATATATTAAGAATCGATAAATTCAAGTGTTATCTATAAGATAATAATATTTCAGTAATTCAGCTAAATCGTTATAACAATAACGATATTAGGAAAACTTTTCTTCTTCTAAAGATAAAAAAAAAGAATAATACACACTAAAGACTAAAAAAAATCTCTTATTCACAAGACACTCGTTATACGTCAAAGACCCTCTCCAACATTCACAGAGAGAGAGAGAGAGAGAGAGAGAGAGAGAGAGAGAGAGAGAGTGAGAGAAAGAGAAAAAGACCGAGAAAGCGTATGGGGAATAAGTGTATATATAGAGAAACGATATCGGCTTGAAAGCATGCGCGTTATACGTACATATATAGCGTGAATAGAAAGGATAGAAAAGACCGTAGGAGTCATGGGAACATGCATAATGCAAGTCTGCTTGTGCAGACTCGGCAAGAGAGGCGCTTGTTCATTGCTATTACTTGGTCTTTTTCCCCCTTTCCCTCTTTCTCTCCTTTCTCTTCTCTTCGTTTTATATTACACTTAGTATATTTCGCGGATTTTCGACCCTTCCCTTCAGCATGCTCTTCTCTTCCCTCCTACGATAACATTTGAAAAGAGGTATAGACATTAAAGAAAAAAAAATAAAAATAATAAAAACAATGACTACGGTTTTTACGATCGAAAATTTTCCGCGTTGCCCTGAGAGACACGCTCGTTATTTTAATAATTCCTAGAGAGAGAAAGAGAGATAACGAGAGAGAATATTATTGCGTGAGAATTGTATTGAATAAAGTATAAAACAATAAAAAAAAAGAAAGGAAACTTTGGAACAAGTCCGCCTTAATTCTTCGTCGTTATTTCCGGTTTTCCGGTCGTTCGATCAATTCTCTTCTCGCGATGCTGACGAGATATTTAAATATACAAGCGTGTTTAGGAAGCTTTAGCTAAAGTTCCAATGTCCTGGTTTCAATTTTATTTTTATTGATGAAACTTTATATTCTATTTATTGTTTGACGAAAGAATTGAATTTTTATTGATTTAATTTTTTTCGTAACTTTATACAATAATGTAATATTATATTTTTATAATGATATTTTTTTCAATAGTATACGTGTATTAATTATTAAAAAAATAATTTTTAAAAATTTTAGAAAGAAAGGTTGATGAAATATTTTCTTATCTTCCTTTTTTAACTGTCCATTGAAAATTAAGAGTATTTAAAAATAAAATAAAAAACAAACAAATCTTCTTAGTATATAAAATCTATAAAAAAAGACTGATTGCATGGTGATTATACTTTTTGTACAGTACAATAATAGAGACTATAAGTTCATCGTCCGCAAAAGCAAGCTGCATTGCACAATCAACTTATAGACTTAATGTATACACTGGAATCGACATTTTAATGATTCGATTATTTCCTCGAGAACTTTGAGTCTTCTGCCATAGAAAACACATAAACGAGCATATAATATAACATATCAAGAAATAGGGAGAGACAAGTATAAAACGAAAGACAAATGTAAGTAAGGATAAAAGACAGGCGTATATATAACAATTGCATAAAATATGAGTGTTAGTCGTGCACGAAAAATCCTTAGGCAGGGCGCAAAAACGTTTGATAATGGCAGCGAGGGATTCTACATATATATGTGGGAATCGTAAAGCGAATGCTTTATTCTATCTTTGTCTGTCTGTCTCTCGTATTCTTTTAAAACTTAAATGAGAGATATAGAGAGGGATTGCGTAGTTGTCATGGAATTTTGGTGCGTAAGCGTGCTCCCCCTAACAGATGTCTGAGATTCCGGAAACACTTGAGGATTCAATTTTCTACGGGAATTTTTCAATGCTGAATTCTCCTTTTTCCAAAAGGAAGATACGCTGAACGACGTTTAAATGTTTATGTTTATTTACCTGTGGAAATTTTGTAAGATTAGGTAATAAACATAATTTTCATGTTTAAACTTTTATTTGTTGTTTTTTTAAATAGTATGTATTGGATTTAAAGCACAAGTGAATTCATCCATTTTAAAGAATTCAATTAATAGAATTTTATTTTTTTTATTTAAGCGTATAAATTTTAAACTATAAATAAAATGTAAAAAAAATTTGTTCTACGTTAAACTTCTTCCGATAAATGAATCTACATTATACAACCAATGCGAGAAGCATTCATGATGTGCAATTGCGAATTGTTTCACGCAAATTTTTTAAGTAATACATTATTCACCTATTGCATGAAAGATCAAATAATATTTTTCGCATATCATTTTAAAAAATAAATTGTTAGAAAATAATATTCTTACGTATCTTAATTTGTTATTTTCGTCGGATTGTAATTAATACTTTTCATACTATTTGTATAATGTAATATTTTATAATTACTGGAGAGTATTTCTTGATAATTAATATAATTATATGTTATTGTAAAAATCTGAATTATATAACATGAAGTTGGAAATATTTAGCTATTCTGGTTAAATTTTGATTAAAAATTTTAAAAAGTCTATTCCATAATATATATAGTCAAAATAATAATGATAATAATGATAGGAAGTTAAAATACCCTTACTCCCATACATATTATCATTATTAATATTTTGACTGTCTGATAGAAATATTTTTTAAATCATTCATTCTGCCGTTGACATAAGTATTTTTTTATTATTTCATAATATTAAAATTAACATTATTTTAGCGAGCTTTTATAATTTGGGTAAACTGGTGATATGCATGTGCTGCATAATTGACTAATTTTTTTCGTTATGACGAAAATAACCGAAATTTAAATAAAATTTCATACAGTTTACTTATTTTACATTGCATAACAAACTAGTATTCGACAAAATGAAAATAAGTGAATGCTTACAGCAATCAGGGTACGACAATAATGTCATTCAATATGAAATCAAATATTTTGTTGGTTTTCTCGTATTTTCTTTTTCATTAAAAACAATCTTGTTAATAATATTATTTTATATTTTCATATTTCATATTTACAAATCATAAAGTACAATTTATCAAATAAAATATATGTTTATTTCAAATGGGAAATTTAAAATTGATGTTACGTTTTAATAGTTAATTCAAGGAATTGCATACGATTTAAAAAAAAAAATTAGTATTTCTTTATATTATTCGCAGAATAGAGAGCCAACCTAAAAAAGTTTTCTAAAAGGGAATTCATTGAGACAAAACAAAACTTTTATGCACGTATGTAGGTATTATTACGAAGCCAATAAAGTGAGATATTTGTTTTACAAACTTGATTGCTTGTGACCACCCTAGTGAAAAAACGTGGATTCCTCGAACACGAACATGATAAATTTAGTATTGGTTTTACTGCAAACAATAATTAACAATTCTTCGAGTTTACAGTCAATTTTATACATTTATAATATATACATACATGTATATTCAATATATAGAATTAAATAAATATCAAAGTTCATCACCTGCAGTTGATAATCTAAAAGAAATAAACCACAAAAGAATACGTCATTTTTTGAGTAAATCATTGGTGTAATATTGATTATGTATTTTAACGTTACAGTGCAGCAATTAAGAGGTTTAATTTAACGTGAAAATCAACTTTTATCAATAATTCAGTTGGTATTGGCACATCTGTTTATCTTAATACCGGGGCTCAATGGAAAGCTATCAACGATGGTAATTGGACCTGCATAGAGGTACATGTCAAAGGTCTTAAAGGATTTAACTGTATATACAAGAGTATATGTCATATTAATACTCAAAGATACTACTCACTGTGACAAGTACAAATTCATGATACAGCTGTGTAATCAAAATTGTTGTAATGGGATACTAATTCCATTACAATATTGAAAAATTTTATGTAATCTGAATAGAATACTCTGTGAATAAAAAAAACTATTGCTTTTGCAATAGTAAATTATTCATTCATAGAAAATCATTTTAAGAGTATAACATTTTGACAAATTTTTATTGCTTCAATTATCGAGATAAATAGTAAAGTTACAAATATTGTATTATCTAATCCATTGAATATGACAAAAACAACAATAATAACAAGTTAAGAATATTAATAAAGATTATAACAATTTATGGTAGCTAATCAATTTATGGCCATAAAAAGCAATTCATTTGAATCTTGCGGTATTTAAATTTATTTTTGACGATTGAAAAGAATTATTTATCACTATAAAAATTATTTAACATTTCGTATTATTTTTTTTAGATGTAATAATGCAAGAAATATTACAAATTTAATTAATATCTACTTTATATAAGATTTGATTAAACTATTTTAATCGAATCTTATATAACTGTATGATTACTTGTAGATAGTTTTACTTCATTATAATCATTAATTTAAAATTATTAATTTTTGTTGCACAAAATTATAAGAAACAGCTTTAATTATATATTAACGACTCTTACGAAGTCTAACACCAGTTTTTCGAGAAGAATAATAACATTTTTCACCAATTCTGCGCGAAAAGATCACTAATCTCCAGTTTATCGTAAAGACTAACACTTTTCTTCGATTATACGCGAAAGAGAACTTTCCTTTTGTTTTCCGCAAAAACTAATATTAAAAAAAAATTTTTTTAAATATTTTTCATGCATATGAAAGAAAAATGTATAATACAAAAAAAACTATTTAATTATGTTTCATAATTTTGTCTTAAAAATTACACACCAAAAATACATAAAAATGTTATTTTTCATAGAAAATCGAAGAAAAGTGTTACTCTTTGAGTAGAAATACATAAAAGTGTTGATCTTCGTGATATAACGAGGAAAATTGCTAATCTTTGCGGGGCATAGGAATAAGTGATACCATTCGCGAGAAAAACAAATATGTTAGTCTTGATAAGGGCCGTCGATATAAATTATCAAGTTGAACTAACTTAATCCTCACTTTTACTTGATTTAAATTTATCAGAAATGATTTTTTTAAATTTTATTTAACGTCGCTGTGTTTATGCTATCATTGCGATGCTAATTAGCGACGAAGATCATCAGTGTGTTTATGGACAAAGCACATGTTGCATACAGTGGTGCTTGTATCAATCGGTCGAGAGCGGGATTCGAACTCGGAACCTCGAGATTACGAATCCATCGCTCTACCGAATGAACCACTGACGGTCTCTGACAGAAATGATTTCTTGAGGCAAGTGGAATCCACTAGACGGTAGTAGAAAGTATTCTTATTATTCTCACTAATATATTTCCATTTGGGGAAAGAATAAAATTTACTTGTTTTCGGGTGTTCTTGTGTCTAGAAGAAAAATGCTTGATGATCTAATTTTTACATGGGCTTGGATTTTTCCTACATCCAAGCAAATTTCTATTTGAACACTGAAAAAAAAATAAGTAAACATGACATCGTAGAGCCATGCTAAAACAGCATAGTGCCTGTTATGTCATTTTAATATAATAACCATTTTGAATCTACGGAGATCCGTTATTGTTGCATTAAGTATAGTAATCAATGAATCTTCATGAAAATAATAAATAATAAAAACTATTCAGCAAAAATGTTTATATATGATAGATAATTTCGTGTAACAACATCCTATTTAAAGAAATTTTTCTGAATTTGTGTCAAAATTTTCTAGTATATTTTTGTACATAACCTCAAAATTTTTTTAAAACTTTTTTGCAAAACGTATTTTAGTATAGATACGTGTATATACAACAAATATTTAAATAGAAATGTACGGTTATTTAATAAAATTTTGTTAAATAAACATGATTTATTTACGATAAATCATAAATGTTACTTCTAATAAAAACGACTTGTTTGGCGCACCATGCTGTTTTAGCATGGTTGCTAAAATAACATTGCATGGTTCCTATGATGATTTTTTTTTTTTTTTTTTTTTTTTTTTTTTTTTTTTTTTTTTTCGTATGCTGCCCTAGTGGCCCCTGGTATTCCCAGCCTATCGGCTATATACCGGCATCCCGCACCACCTCTGTGTGAGGATGTTCCTAACCTCTTTTTTATCTTAAAACTAGTTTCAGAACCTCGTATTTTAGCTAAGCTAAATTACCCAATCCCCGAGAAATCATGGACTGCCGCGTTCCAAGAGCAGTCGGTAAGCAGATTTCTACGGTCGGTTCCCGCATTTACCCAGGCTTTTTAGACCTGTGACGTAGGGAAAACTCCCCCAGGAGAAAACCCACGCCAGGAACATTAACCCATCGCACTCAGAGATTCTTTTTCCGATGAAAAAAGCCTGAAAAAAATTTCAGGTGTTTTCACCGGGAATCGAACCCCCGACCGCTTGGAGCGAAAGTGTAGAGACCGTATAAGGCGTGCGCCTTAGCCGGTTACGCCACTGACGCTCTTTCCTATGATGATATTACTGAAATCTACTTGCATATGGAGCCATGTTGTTTTAGCATGGGAACCGAGTTGAATTTGCTTATTTTTTTTTCAGTGAAGTATTTAATAACATATCTTAACATACTAAAGAAGGACGTAAAGGAACTCCACGTAATAATATTGCGTTATATAAGTGAAAACACAATTAGTCAGATTTCCTCTCGAGGCTAGTGGATTTCTCCCCGCGGGAAGCGATTCTTATTCTAACAACAAAAGTGGCGTCGTTTGTAAGAATGCATAATCCTACTAGCGTCTAGTAGATTTCTCTTTGCGTGGAGAAACCCTAATCAAGTAGACTATTCGTTTTCCCGCTAAAAATCATTTCTGTCAGTGCGTGTAAATCACTTTTAACTTTCTAAAACAAATCTGACTTCCAGAGCTAGCTCAGTAATGTTCAATATTGCGATATTCTAGTTGCTTCAGAATTTGTTAGTCTCTACATAAGTTATGAATTAGTCTGGTTGAATATATGATAACTTTAACTCTTAGAACTATCTTAAGTAGAAATTGCATTTCATGTACAATTCTTTTTTAAAGAAACAAGAGATGAATGTACTAAAAAGATGGATACAAACTTGATGAAGGTTCCAAGATTTTGTCGTCCTGGTTCGACCGTAATATTTCCTTTATTGATCTAGAAAATAAGTCGTAAATAATATTTATTTTACTCTTACATTAGAGTAAGCATTAAACCGAATTAATAGAAATAATTAAAAGTTATGCAACAATAAAGCAAAATCGCCTGTTTTGAAATCACTTTTGCTTCTGTGTTATTTATTGTGCTTTACGCTCACTTCAAAAGTATTATTTCTCTTTTGTTTCTTCCTGTGAAGAATGAATATGATTTAGTAACCAATAGTATTAAAAATTTTAAAATCAATTTTTTATCATTGTACACTGAATATACATCACATTTTTATAGGACAATAGTAAAATCTAGTTACACATTTTCATTCCAAGAAAAAAAACAAAAATTAGATTGTAGATAATGAAAAAAGCATTGTCGTGTAATTGACAATTTCCAAACGCAGGACTGAGAAATAATATCATTTGAATTGTAGGACAGTGTAACCATTTAATTGCATAAACATTTATTCAGCAACGGTAAAATAATTAGCTGGCTTGTTACATATGTAGGACAAATGTTTTTTCTAGTTTTTTTTCGTCAGATTATCTCATAATCCAATTCAAATTTGTAATAATATTTTGACAATCACTTAATCGACACGTTTTATGTTTACGAACTTTATTGTTAGTACATTAGGTAGTGAATTTTTACAGAGAGAAAAGTTTGGTATTTTCTTGAAACATAATTACCAACGAAAATTAAGCATGTTAGTAATAATTAAAAATCTCTTATTGCAATCTGTTTTCCAAATTAATAAATTGCTTATTACTATTTACTTATAGGATTGGAGATACACCCGAATTTTTATTTTAAACGAGAATTAAATTTTACGAAAATTTAATTAATATATAAAAATTAAAAGCATTCTGATTCTTTTCCTTTATTCCTCTTTCCTCGCCCATAAAATAGCAATAGTTAAATAGCGAATAGAATTTTAAAGATAACATGAAAATGAAATTGATAATTTTTTCAGTTTTCTATAATCTTTCATCTTATTTTTTTTCGTTGTACTATTTGTTCACAATATATTCGATTACAATTCATTTTAATATCGATTTAAATTTCACAATTCAATTACAAATTTTGTTTGAAATTTGATGATTGTCATTTGAAGGTTTAATTAAACTTGTATTTCAAATAGTAATTACTCCCTCCCATTGTCAATATTATTCATTAATGTCATTAATAATATATCAGCGTACAGTATAAAAAAAAACAAAATAAGAGAATAGACAAACAAAGGAATTGAAGATGACGCATAAAAAGAAAAATTGTAACAAAAAATAACAGTTGCATAAAATATGAGTTTGGTAACATACGACAACTGCCTTTTGCCAAGCAGTCACGAAAGCTGATAATGTTAGGATACTTATACGTATCGTAAACAGATATAGCTTTATCCTTTGCTACGTTCTCTTGAAACAATAGACCATTTCGAGAAAATAAGACTATTTCGTATAATTTTTTTGGCAAGGATAAAAGAGAACCGGCTCTGGAGTGACACACACGAAATCGATAAAAAAGCCTTATACATACAATTATTTGATAAATATCTGAGTTTCTAGAATAAAATCAAAAGTACCAAACAATAATAACAGTTAAAAAAAAAACTTATTAAATAATTAAACACATTTGATGAAATGATTGTGTTATTCAGATTTTTTAATAAAAAATTTTTCAATTTTTTTTATAAAAGAAAAATTGACTGCAACAATCCAATAAAATTTGTATTTCCAATACCATCGATTCTTTTTTTTCATCAGCAAAAGAACACACTTTCATTTTCAAACCTCATACACGTACAAGTAATAACAAAAACTCAAACAAAATAAAAAAAAAGAAAAGATAGAAACAACCGCACGACGACACATTAAAACGGATTCAACTGTCAGTGTATCTATAATACAGTTTCATCCAAGCTATTGCTTTTGATATAAAAAAAAAATTGAGGTGTCTATGCTATGGTGTAAATATTTTTAAAAAAACTGCAACTGTACCTAACAAATCAAGTTGGCGTGTATAAAATGCTGGCTTGGACGTATACATGTGTACGGTACATGAACATCGTTATATACCATTTTTTACTTCCGGTAAAAATAGCTTCAGATTGAAGCGCTGAGATTTTGTGTACAATACCCATATCATTCATATTTTTTTAAAATTTTTGTACGTGATTTTTGAATTATTTTATTTTGGCTATTAAAAACAAAAAAGAAAGTGAAGGTGGAGTTGTCGGCGATTGTTTGTTACTAGGTTTTGCTTTTATTTTCTTAGCTGTATTTTTATATTTTTGCTTTTTTCGTTCTTTTGTACAATTGTTACAAAAACCTTGGAGAGCTTGCAGATGTCGATTTTGAAATTTATTTTGTCCAGATAAAATAAACTTGGAATTGGAAGAAACATTGGTTGGAGCGTGCTTTTTTTTCAACTTTTGATATGTAACAACACGTTTCTAAATTTTCATTTTGGTTTGAATTTTATATATAATAGTTTAATAGTAATAAAAAAATTTCATATAGTAAAACAAAATAAATTTTTTAAAAAGTTAAGAATATCAAGATTTTTTTGTTACTCTAAAATAATAAAAATTTTCAATTATATATTGAATTGTTGCTAATAAAATATTCAATTATAAAAATATTTAATAAATTTTAAGTATTCGAAATATCGTTCGCTGAACTCTTCCATTTAACATTTCCACAGATAATCTTTGTAAATAAATTAAAATACAATTTAAAGTTGTTTATCTCAATTGATCTTTACGTCTATTTGACATGGTGTCAATCTAAATTTAAATATCCTTGTATATTTTAATAAGGTTTAAAAGCGTTAACGTGTAAAATTTGAATTTTTCTGTAGATTTCCTTTTAGTAGTTAATATAAAAGCTTTTAAAATAAGCGTCGAACCCTACAGACTTTTTATATTTAAAAATTCTTGAACAATCGTTTGGAATAATATATTTAAACAATACATTTGAATTTTTCATCTTAATAAAGTAACTTTTTGATCAATTGAAACTTTGACTCAATTATGACTTCGACATCTGGAATGTTTAAAAAATTTAATAAAACAAACAGTAACAGATACCAGAATCGTTAAAAATTATATTGGTTTTCGATATCAATAATAAATAATAGAATATAATAACAATACAGTTAATAATAATTTTCATACAAAATAAAATAAATAAAAAACAGTCCCAGTTTTACGATTTCCAAAATAATAAAAATGATTTTAAACCTTACTCAAATTAAAAAGCCAACGTCAAACGTACCATATGACTTTTTATTATTAAATACAAAAAGATGGCGTCACATAATTCTATTGATACGTATACAAATGAAATAAAAATGCCGAAATTTAACGTGCAAAACAACAACAAAGAAAAAATAAAAATGAATATTCTCGCTTAGCAAAACGAATTGTTGAGAGCGAAGCGTTGCTCTATCGACAAAAACATGATGAAAACAATTACCGCAAGCTTACTCTCTCCCAACAAAAACTGAATGGCGTTTTGTGCCACACCGTAAAATGAAACAGTCCGCAATCGTGTGCTCATGTGAAACTTAACGTATACATATACATATACACTTGGAATAAGAGAATAGAAATGCTAGTGAGCATATTGCTCCCGAATGTACAATAAAGTGTTTTATGCATAAACCCAGTTGTTCTCTTGCTCATCTTCTGTTTTCTTCTCGGCTATGGTATACCACGACAAATGTACTTGTGATCTCCCACGCAATTATATCCTTTCATTATATCTATATTTCGACTATATACGTGTTTATACATATCTCTATGCGGTTGATCTATTTCAATAGCTTAAATAGAATATGTATTTTAATACTTGTGTGGCTAAACAATGTTGCTATAGATAAAGACGTTGTAATGTACGTGTACTTATATTGCAGGTAATAACATGTATAAATTAAGTGAATATATGAAGGTTTACGTTGGGTATAAGTATGTATCTTATAGTATTTACTTTGTGGGGAATATTAAAGGTTCGAAAAATAAAAAAGATCGTAAAAGAAATGAAAACGTAATATCCAGTACCTTCGTCTAATTATCTTGCAGCCCTTAAGGGATCAAGAGGATGAACCTGTTTATTGCTGGGATTTTCATTCCTTTTATTTTTTTTTCATATTCTTTTTTTTTCAGTAAAACCAAGTGCAAACTTGTAATCCGTTCGTTTTATTACATTAACAGCGATTAACAGTTTCGTACTTTAGGGCTATCGGAAAATGGCCGTGAAAATAATTAGGTTTCTTTTTGTGAAAGAAAAGAATTAAAAAGAAAGAAAAAGGTGAGCTTTATTGGAGAAAGTTTTTTCATTATATTATGTATCGATTATATTATATTTGAGGATGTTTTGATCCTTGTTAATTAATAACTCGTGGATTCATCGTGTTTATAGATTTTAATTATCACGAAACTCTTTAAACCCTATATTTTTTAATTCATCCAAAAGTCTTTGAATTCTTTATAAATTTACTAATTGAAATATTTTAAAAATTATCTGTAAAATATGATTTTTTTTAAAATCACATATTTTTTTTATTTAAGTATTTTTCTTTTTAAATATATAGCAAAACTTTACTAAGCTTTCCCACATTATTACATCAAGGTGAAACTTCTAGCGTCTCACTACTCGACAGCATCAGTTTTACGTTTGTTATTAAAACAACAAGCTGCATAAATAAATTCCTCGTAACCAAGTATACAACCCTGCTGTTCTGCATAATGCCAGTCAGCGAATAATAAACAAGCCGAAAAAGCAGACATCATCCTCTTTATTGAAAACTTCACGACATCACTTTCTTTTAAATTTTCAAATAAACAAATTCCTTCGTTTCATCCCGAGACAAAAACATAAGGAAAAAACTATATAAAATTTTTTTCTAACCAAATACATCTTCGTCACCACGAAAAAAATAGAGAATACTTTGAGCTAGCTTCTTAAAATAGCCCTGTAATGAGAATTCACATGGCTACATCGTAAAATTGTTAAAGGCACGCGCTCTATTTAGTTAATCCCTTAAACATAGGTCAAACCCAAGGGGTGAGTCAACTACCTCGTATAAATAAAACCTACCAAAGGCATATAGTACATGCTTATATGTATACACAAAAAACTAAGGAGAGTACACACACGAAAAGATTGTTCAGTCGAATGATTTTCAAGTATAAAAGGAGAAGAGTGAATTGCTTATATGATTTTGTCTCCCTATACGTTTGATAACTCGATTATGAGAAAACGTAATTGATGTCTGTATATATGTGGTACATGTCAAACGAAATGCTTTACACACTAATCAAAGTACACTGAATTATGAAAAAAAAAAAAAAAATAAATAAAGCGAGAAGGTACAGAAAATTTCCACAAGTTTAAGCTTTTGAATATATGGGTAAGTGTAAAAGTGTATATAGGATGCTTTTGTGAATCTGGGTGTACATTCAATAATGATCCAAAGTTGTTGGATGGATTTTGAGTCTTGGATTAACGCTAAGTGCTTCTATAAGCGAGTAGCCAAGAGTATTAATTTAATTACAAGGGTATAAACGAATTGAGCTGGAAAAATCGATGATTTTTATTTCTCTTTTGTTATTTTGGTAATTAGTAGCTTTGAGTTTTACACATATTTTGAATATTATGTGAATTGAAAATTTTACCAAACTTTCGTTTGGTAGAAAATTTCTTTGTAGAACGTAGTTTCCAAGTTCGAGAAACTTTAGTTTCTTTCATCTTTTGTTTCCACTTCAGTTAATTTGGTTGAAAGACAATTATTTAGAGTTAAGAAAAGCCAAAAAAGAATTGACAAATAATTGTGACATTTTTTAAAAGTTTATCATTAAAATTGATCTGTCTTTGAATAAACATTTAAGTTTAAATAACAATAATATATCCACACCACAATCCATCTAATAAAGTAAGAAAAATAAAATAAAGTACTACTAAAATACCTCAATGCAGCAGCACTAGCTTTCAAAACTATTTTGCACCATACGTATATCTATCTCTCTAGCTTGGTGATAATAGATATTAGATTCTTGGAATACTGACTTCAAATTCGTATAAAACTGTGCACGCTTTCGACAGAAAGAAAGAGAAAAGAGTAAGAGAGAGAGAGAATGGTATTCGTAAATTAGAAAAGCAGAGCAGAAAGCCTTTAGTTGTAGCTTCCAACCCTATATACAGGACATCTCTACCGAAAATACTAAAAAGAGATAAAAGTGAGTATTATGGGTAGAGACAAGAGAGTGAAACGCGAGTTATATGAGAGAGGGAGTTAAGGGAGAGAGAGACTAAGAGAAAGAGAAACTTCACTAGGGATAGTAATAGTAATAGTAGAGAGGGGTAGAAAAGTGCAATTTAGATAAGAGAAATTATCACGAGATAGTACCGATAAAATTTAAATGGACCGCCCCAGTGCGCACACTGAATGGCACCCTCAGGCTGCTGTTACCTACTACTACCACTGCACACACATACGCATACATATATAGCTTGGGTATAGAATCCCTAGGCAAATTTGCTTGGGGATCGAAGGCGGCGTACGCGGGAAATCGTGACCAAGAATTTAGAATGATGGGAGCTTAATCCTATTCGCGTACATTTATACGCATTTGGCCAGTATAAAGATTTCATTCTATTCTTTTATTTTTTGTTGAAAAGAGCCGATAAAAACAAATCTGCAAACAATCCTGGAAAAACCGAGGGGGGTTTCATATTGTTTTATACTGATCTATCAATTTGTCTTCTCTTGATTGTACGGGTTGTTTTGTTATAGGCAACTGTTTAGTTAGCATTGGAAAAGCGAACGAAATCGAGTTATGTAAATAGGGTAGGGTCAAAATGTGTATGTCTAATGCAAATAGGACTGATATTTAAATTTTCAAAATGTATACACTTCGTGAAAATACTTTTAAAAAAGGTATTACATTATTACTAAATTTTATACCGTAGTCCACTTTTAGATTAAAATATGTATTTCATTAGAAATTAAATTTATAGAAAAAGCTCATTTTTATAAATTTAAAACATCAGTTAAATACTATTAAAACATAAAATTCAATATAGAATATTAAATATTCATTACTAACTTTTAATATTATATTGTTAAAACTCATATTGGGATAATAATTGGTAACCGATCTAAACAAGCTTCTCTAATAAACTAGTATATAAATACAAACTAGTTAACAAAACATTTTCAACTATCAACAACCACAAATTAACAAATGTCCTATAGTTAACATTTAAACCGAAAATTTCTCGAGATCAGCCGCAGGTCGCCTCTGTTATATACCTTAACATTATACAATTTACCTTTTACGCTTTGCTCTCACTCTCACGGTTTAATCAGGGAATACTGAATTTGAATAACTTGAATATTAATTAAAGTACTACATCAATATATAAGCACACAGCAGTTTGTAGCAGATTTTGGTAAACCCTTTGCAAACTTCCTTTTCGTTTAAAAGCGGAAGTTTGTCGTTATATAACAGTAAAACGAGAGAATAATTACAATAGAATTTCTCAAAGATTTTAATTTTATATTATTTTTTAAAAATCTTTTAAATATTAAAAACGCTTATTTCAGTAGCTTTATTAGGATTTCATTCACAAAAGATTATTTTAATTCGTAATTATTAACATGGTAGAATTGTACTTTGTACAATATGAGTGAAACGAGTATGTATATAACAAGTTGGAAATGCATTCTCTGTTTATGAGAGTTATAATTAAAATAATTAAATTCTTCCTTTTCAAAAGTAATTACAAATAATTTAATTAAATGGTCTTAAATAATCGTATAATTAACGTACGTACTCGAAAACTATATATTAATAGTAGTAAATAATTATTGTTCGACATCAAAAATTCTTTTAAAATAAAAATTATTACAAATTTTTATAAATTTTAAGAAGATCTTTAAATAATTCTCTTGATAAAAATAAAATTTTAATATTATGGCTTTAAAATTATAGCTGTTGAATGTTTTTAAGTTTTTAAGCACATACAAATGATTAAAGTATTCTTTAAAAAGCGAAAATGACTCCTCATCCTTTTGTTGAAAAAAGTTTTAAATTGGGACGTCTATGACATTTCAAAAGAATCTTTTTAATAACAATTTCTAAATATGATTTAAAATAAAAATGATAAAAACATTACTATAGCAGAACCCAATAATATTAAATTTTGAAATATTTAACATGAAGCAGCAATTAATTTAATCTCTCTTAAGGTACTTTTGATATTCAACACTATAATCTCTTCTTCTCTTTGATGATCAAACATGAACGATTTTCTTTTCTACATATCCTCTCTCATTCTCGAAAACCGAGCTCTCTTTCACTTACTTAAGTTTGCTCATCGTGCAAGGAGGTAGCATCAGGCTTGAACAGTCAGTGTGTCTCATCGTGGCTGTGCATCCTAATTCGAAGCTTATCCTTTAGAAGCCTCGTAAAACGTGGTGTCGCCTACTGTTCATTATATGCACATATATATATATATACTTTCGATCCTTATTGAAGGATATATAGGAAGAGTACGAGTAGTGTGTATGTGTGTGTGCGTGGGTGTATTTATATCTATGTGTATGAATCTGCATGACGTTGAAGGGAGAGAGAAAAAGCTCGAGGGTATATGCAGTGCACGTCGCTTTTCAATCTTATATCAGGGGATTCGCTCCCTTGACGTTACATGCATATTCGTTATCTGTATTAGTATGTGTACCAGTTTGTATGCAAAAGTATTTTTTTTCTCTTTCTCTCTCCCTCTCCCTTTCAATATGAGTATGTGTGCAACGTGTGTCTGAATATAGCTTTTTGAAATTCTGCTACATTATACTGCCAGTGATATCTTTTTCTACAAATTTTTGGGTTTTGAAAAAACCAAATTTTTCGAAACGTGCGAAACCGTTTTTATCTTTTATGATGCTAATTTCGTTTTGGTATAAGTTTTATACTATTTTTAAATTGAATTTGTCAGAGGAATTTGACACTTTTGCGGATATTAAAATTAATTCAACTAAAATTATTTATTTTTAACATTTTAATGAATTTTTCATTTATCCCTTATTTTCTAAGTCAAAAGCTTGAATGATAACAAGAAAGAAGCTCCTTAAAATAACTTAAAGCTATAGTCACATTGATTTTCAGTATATCAGCATATAATAAATGAAAAAACACATTAAAGCATTCAATTTCCTATTAATGGTCAATTTACTATTTACGTAAACTATAGATTATAAAAATGTGTTTGCTACATATGAAACTATACTTATACCAAAGTCCATCCCTTTAAACAATTCATCGTCCCGGAAATTGATCGTTTCCGAAAATACATACATCCCATTTCAAAAGCGTGGAATGAGCTACCCTTCTTTGAAAAAAAAAGAAGAAAAAATAATATAAAGAAAACAAGAGAAGAAAAAGGAGAAAGATGACGCATGAAAACGAACAAAACTAATATATAACGAGGGCTAGGCCACGGACATAGAAAACGAAATACATGACGTATATATATAGAACCAATGCCTCGAGGCTATAGCCTATACACATATTCTGCATACAAGACAAGTTTTACTGGCGCGTCGACGACTTCAATCGTCCCTTTCCTTAGATTTTTATGCTTTATTTACCAAAGTCCAACCACGCGCATGTGTCTTTCTTTGATCGTATAATACGTTGCATGTGTATTCAAACATTTTTCTGGATTTATTTTTCAAGGGTAATTGAAAAAGTTATCTTTGAAGAATATGTTCAAGATCAAAATAGATAAAGGATTTGGAATATGATAATATTTTGTCCAGTTTGATTCATAATACAAAAAAAGAAGCAACGTTAATTGTTCTTTTTAATATTTAGACATTTTCGTATCTTTAGGCAAGTAGCACTTGAACACGTTCTCGTTTTGTAACGTTGCTATTAAAGTTAGTATTTTCACAAAAATAAGCACGTATTGTACGTTTGTGAAATGTACAAAATTAGAGAAAATAGCTGGTAAACAAGAGAGAAACCACCTAATTAAATTATTAATTCTAATTTAATTTTGGGGAAAAAAATAATTAAAAACCAAAATTATCTCCACAGTAGTCTTTATGATATTTTGAACATGAACAACATTATTAAATTAAGTTTTTATAATTAATTTTTTATTATATATAAAATTTTATAAAAATTTATTTTAATTAGTTGAATAAAGCAGTCATATTATTCATAATTAAAGTTAATTAATAGAATAATAAATGTTAATACTTGACATTATTTAAAAAATACACACCTACCCGAATAAAAAAAAAGGAATATTTAAAGAATGTAAGCAAAAATTATGAATGTTATGATGAAAAGTAAGTCGTTATTAAAAATTTGTTTTAGTAAGCAGAGAAGAGTTTCTTAATGTACTACGTACACACATATATACATAAGAAGTGCATAAGAGGTAAAATTTTTTGAAGTATACTGTTACTCTGACACAAACTCCTTCCTGAACAACTTCTCTCCAGAGCACTTGTACAACATCTCTCAAGTACTTTTTTTTTAAACCATCGCTCGTCATATTTTTCTTTAAAATTATGTTCAGTGAAAATTATGCTGTATTTGAGGTACATCAAAGAAAACTACGAAATTATAATTATTTGATTTATTGAAGAACTAATGTTGCACTTTTTAAGGTGTGAAAAATCTGATTAATCGATTATGTTATTAAATGTGGTGTACTGAAATATTCTTATTACGATTTAGTTTTTAAGAACAAAATTTAAAAAATTTAATAATCCGAAAAATATATATTTCCATAATTTAATTTTTTTTTAACAACATAAATTATTATCAAATAAAATTGAAAAAAAAACTGTGAAATAAACATTTTTCTGAATCACACAGTAATTTCTATTCAAATCGAGTAGCGTATTCAAATGATCCAATAAAATCTACCGCAATAAATACTCATTTTCCTTATACTACAAGCATGTGTTACCAAAACTTTTGTAGTGTGTTACATCTCATTCCATATATCCCAACGTTGAACACATCTGTCACCAACACCCTAACCGAAAAAAAGGCAATCCTAGAGACACACACTAACACCCTTAAAAGCAATCCTTTTTTTTGTTTCTTAGCCATGCAACCAAGACCGAAAATGAGCATGGAAAAAAAATGTTTAATGGGAGTAGTGAAAGAGAATTATAAACCCTTAAAAGTGTGTATATGATCAGGGCAAACTTATCGAAGCCTTAGTGTCACTATAATATGAGAGAGCGTGTATATTGCTTAAAGACATACTAATAACATTGAAAAAATGTGTGGTCGTATGTCAAAAGATGACCCGTGAATAAAATGATCTACCACTTACGATATAAGTATACGATCGTTAAAATTTTCATAGTGGCTCGAGAAATCGGATTCTATATTAGGTATTAATTGGGTTATAAGATTATAACAGTTGATAATAATGGGCTTTCCATGTTCTCAAATGTTTTAGATCCCTGAGAAATATAATATGAAATACAAGGTGAGCTTAATTCTTTTAATATTTACAATAAAGTTTACAATTTTTATATTTCTGAAAATTTTTAATTATTTTATCAAAAAAAACTATATACAAATAAATGAAAAATATAATAATTAGGTTAGTATTTGCACTTTCATATAATTGGGGATGAAAGTTTTACCTTTGATCAAAATACCAAAGAAAAAAGAATCATAAAAAGTAAAATAAAAACTATTACTATTGTGAATCTCGTCATCTCTTTGCAAAAAGATAAGACTAATGAGATTATAAAAGGATAACGTTTCGTCTTTTTATTTAATCAGGTATAAAATAAAAGAATCTCAACTAACGCGATGCTTTTATTCGTTTTATATTTGTACTAATGTCCGCTTCTTTTTAAAGCTTTTTTTTTGGACTTAGTTTTCCTTTCACAAAACTAAAGCGGCAAGTTGCTTTCAAAAGGAAAATGTAGGACAATATACCCGTGTTAGACGTCGTCGTCTCCAAACAGAGATTTTCGGCCCCGAAACTTTTTCAATTTCTAGCATGGAATTTTATTTTCCTTTTAATTAGTTCGTCTCTTTTAGAAATCACTTCGTTCATTTGGGGGTAAAATTTCTTAGAAAAGTTTTAACCAAATGTAAATTACAAAATTGAAGTAGTATTATATAAAGTAGTGGACTAGTACTTTATTAATATAGTAAATTATATTTTTCAAAGTACATAAAATGTCATTTGCATGTTTAATCAAAAAATGAACTCCTAGATTAATTTTAATATTGCAAATTGAAATTTTAGTTTCATAATCATATTTTGCCTTCTTTTATTCGTCAAATTAAATTATAATATTTTTGCACTGAATTTATTCTTGACGCTATTCACACCCCATTAAAAGGGATAACTTTTGTTAGAAGAGTAACTTTAGCCATTTCTGCAAACATTATAATAAATTATAAAAAAGAAATGAAATTTTATAGGTAATCTTTTACGTTTATCATCTAATATTTATGTAAAGTATCATCATTATAGATCATTAAAATGGGACCCAACTTCAAAAGATAATAATAATACAATTTTCATTCAATTTTATTTGTAATATTTAAAGTTTTGATGTTAAGTTCATGAATGATAATATAATGATTTATTTTAAAAAATAGCCATAACAAAATTAAAATATTCTTTTTATTGAACTTTATAACTCAAGTGTATATTAAATATATAAAACAGAAACTAATACAATTTCTTCAGAGTAATAGTTATTATTACAATTTATAACATAGGTCGTCAATGGCTCAGGTGGTAGAGCGATGGACTCGTAATCTCGAGGTCTCGAGTTCGAATCCCGCTCTCGGCCGGTTGATACAAGCACTACTGTACGTTACATGTGCTTTGTCCACTAACACACCGAAAACCTCCATCGCTAATTAGCATCGCAATAATAGCATAAACACAGCGACGTTAAATAAAATTAAAAAAAATTATATAATACAATGTTCTTAAAGGTATTACATTTAAAACTACGAAAAATTTACAATGTTTTTTTTACCTATACGCACATTTATATTTTTAACTTTATTTCAATCTGATTTTCAGAATCTTATTCTGTATTAATTTAACGCAAACTTTAACCTTTCTTTCTATAATATGTAAGACTGAAATTAAATAAAGGACATCTCGTATCTTTTATTTAAACTTTAAACAGCTGTATATCGCAGCTGTAACCGTCGATGATTTTGCATTCAACGGGCAAACTTGCAAACGAATCAAACGTTCAGACTCAGACATTTGATCAAATCTTTACTATGCCCTCGTTTCGTATTCATCATGGCAAATAAGCTCTTTCGTTATTCTTTTTCATTATACATTTTTTATGGCCTCTCTTTTTTTTATAATACGAACAAAAAGTGAACAACTAATTAAATGAATATGTCAAAAAAAAGTAAAAGAAGAATGAAGCGAACAATTTTCTAGCATGATTAAAAATTAATTTTTTTGTGATATTCAATTTTATTTATTAAAATAATAAATTTTCTATTTTAATGTGAAAAATTGTTTAATTTTTTACTTTATTATAAGATTTAACATAGTTGAAAGAATAGTTAATTTAACAGAAATGAAATTCATATCGTTTCATCCATCTATTACAAACGTAGACTCGCTGAATAAATTTTAAATGAATTTGTTTAGTTACTATGATGAATATATGTGATTTAAAAATTCATTCATTAATTAAATTTTATTTTTTTAATAAAAAATTTTAATTAAAAATGAAATAGTTATCAATAACATATAAAAAAGCCAACGTGATAATTCAAGTAAATTATATAAATTTACGTATTTGTAAACTAATAAAAGACTTCAAGTTTATTATATACACTAATTACTTATATAAATTAACACGTACTACATTTATTCATTCCGGTATTTTCCAGTACATTAATTTGTTTATACATTTAAAAAGAGAAAAAAAAAGAAATATAAAAAGATGGTTCAGGTGTTAATAATAAAGTCTCTTACCCTACTTCTCAATTCAAAAGTTAAAATGTAAAATATTGTATGTTTTATTTCAACGTTAAAAAACTTCTCGACTTGTAGTACTGCAATTTGTGAATTTTAAGTTTTTTGAATAAAAAAATATTATGTCATTCAAAATGTACTCCCGTACTTGATAATAAGGAAATTAACACGCGGTTGAAATTTCTGCTTTTACGCCAACTTTACTTTACAGCGGCATAAAAAAAAGTGTTATATATTCATTCTGAATAACTAAATTATCATCTTATTCTACTACTGTAATTTAGCCGGGGTATTCATTTTATTTTAGACATACATAAAATATTAATGTCAAGTTATACTATAAAAATTTTTTTAAATAGTTTAAACTTTTTATACAATTTGAAATATGCAGGATATAAAAATCAAAACAAAACAATTTAAAGTTATTTATTTGATATTTATTTTATTTTAAATAAAAGATATATTTTCAAACTTCATAAATTTTTTATTATATATCAATAATTCTTGCGCAATAAAAGAAAATATATTTTACAGTATCAAGAAAATCGATCCATATATTGAATATACTTTTTAACTTTAGTTTAAAAAAAAATATCGAAAAAAAAAATTTTTTTACGATTAACCCCAGTCACAAACTTAACTTTCCCTTCTGCCCTCGTAAATAAAAGATCTCACAAATCGAATCTAAAATTCCATAAATGAAAGATATACAAAACCAACTTTTACAGCCACTCGTAAAGTATAAATCAAACTTTCACGCAATATTCACATACCTGCTACTACACACGTGTATTTTAAAGCATACTTTTGTTGCTTTTTTTTACGCACACAAAACCTAGAAACTGAGTCTATATAAACAGTAAAGACTATTAAAATCCAACATATAGTTTTCGATGAACCGATATAACACTATCAGTATAGTCATTGTTCCGTTACGGAAACTTCGCTCTTCCCGATAACCATTTATCGCTTCAATATCATTGCATTTGGGAAGCTGTACATAGACATATATACAACAATTCATTTTTAGTATAACTGTATGAGTATATATATACTGTACGGTACTCTGATATTTGAGGTCCTTTTATAACCAGCTCGTTTCGTCGAGATTTTATAAGCCTATACAGGCAGGATATGTAATATGAGATCCGTGTATAGGCTGGCAGAGGGGGTGGTTAGGGGCTTTTTGCTACATTGAGAATAATTTATTTCCAGCTTTTGTTATCGCTACGACGAATTGCATATATTGGTCTTTTATCGGTGTGTTATAACGTGCTGTATACGTGAGATTGATATGGTATTTTTCGCGGGAGAGGAGGAGGAGGCTGTGACGAAGAGAGAGGGGGTTGTGATTGTAGTTTTGAATTGTTCGGTGAATTGGGAGAAATTATTATTGATGATTAATGGGGAAAATTATTATTGTCGGTAAACATTTACGTTTAAAGTATGGAATGTCTTTATTTGAAAATTATTGATATTTTAAAGCGCCGAGTGAAATCACGATAATGAATTATGATTTTTTTATGCTGTACACATTATTCAAAACATTATATGATTATCAGTTTTGAAAATCAAATTATGAAATGAATTTGCAAATTGATGGTTATAATTTTAGATTATTTAATTAATAAATAACATTGAAAGTACTTTAGTGTGAAATTTAAAACAAATAATATGATAATATTTATAATTGTATAAAATTGCTTTAAAAAATGACACAAAAACTTTTAAGTTTACGACACTAAAAAATTTAGTGTAACTTTTCAAAATTTTTTTTCAACAAACATTGTTGTGTTCAAAATTTTTCACATATTTTTGTAAAATTGACATAAAATTTTTTGTAAATTAAAAATTTGTATATACTTATGAAATCAGCACAAAAATTTTTGTAAAATTAACATAAAGAGTGTGCTTGCGATCTTAATATTATTATAACCTTTCTATTTTAACACAAATAAATTTGTAAAATTTACACTTTTGATTTAAAATTTTTACTTTGAAATATAGAAAAAAATTATTTGTAAATTTTAATACAAAACAATTTATGTTTTATCTGTAACACTTATATGTAATAAAATTAAAAAAAATTTCTTACAGTGTAGAAATAATTGATATAAATATAAAAAACATAATATAAATGCTTCGATAAAATTTTAAAAATTTAGTTCTATTTCAAAGTTAATGATTATTTATTAAAGAAGAAAGTCTTATTCATATTCAATAGAACTATTAATTTATAATGACTTAAGTATAATTATATAGTTACATATAGTTGTATTGCCTGCTTTAAATGATTAATCTATTAACGAAATTCTTTTTTTAATTGCAATATTAAGAAAAAATGTTTAACAACAATAAAATTTTTCAATTTTGTATTAGACTGTTTTTTTTTTACTTTATTTTTTCATAAAATAATTTTTACAAAAGTACGTATACTATAATTATTAAAAAAATTTAAATTATCATATTAAAAAAAAAATGATTTCTAAAACTTCATTAGAAACTTACCAGACCGCAGTGCAGATAATAACTTGACACCTTCTATTTTCACGAGCTTTTTGTTTTCTTTGAGATTCACGAGTACCGAATGTCAACACTTGATCACACTTCTAATAAACTTTTCAACAGATCAACCGTCTTTTTTTTTTAAATAAACGAAAAAAAATTTTACCGAATAATAATAGAAACGCGTGTCGCTAAACAATAATATTCGAAGTCATTACCCACGCGGCATCTCGCAGGCAATTTTTTTGAATTTACTTGCATAAACTTGCGCCAGCACACGATGTATCATATATTATTATCATGCGCAAGTCAAAAAGCTTCTCTTATTCTCTCTTAGAAAATACGCGTGTGCAAGCACTTTATGTTCAAGGTCTTCTTGCACTAGCACTCATCTAAAGAAAAAAAAAACAAATAACTTTGAAATATCATTCTTACAATTAGTATCAGTAATAACAGCAGATCTCAACGTTTATCCTACAATAATAACATCAGTTCTCGTTGATATACAACGCCGAAAATAAATATTGCCGCGCACACGTGTGTATGGGATTAAAAATAAAATAAAAAAACAGCGTCTTCTTTTGCTCGTTTATTTTATCGACTTTTTTTTTACTAAGTTATATGTATATTATGCGCGAACGCGAGGGCTGTTCGTGGCGAACTGCTGATAAAAGCTACAGTACACGACCAAGCTTACCCGACCTAACCTAACCAAGCCTCCCTATTCGTATTATATACATATATATTTGTGTATATATATCCTATTGCGCAACCCCCGTATACAGACAACTTTTTCAGAGCATGCGCTCTCAAGTACATATCATATACATCTTGTGCATGTGCAGGTGTGCGTGTTTGTGTATGTGTGGGTGTACTCACGTTACATACAAAATGCGCTTGCGATTTGTTTAACTGAAAATTTTTAAGGTAAGCCATATGAGAAGAACTGTTGTTAATATAGAATTTTATAAACAAAACAGATGTTAATAAAAAATTTAGTGAGAAATTCTATATTTTTTAAGCTTTTTTCAAAAGTTATACGAGTATTGCATGTGTTTATTTCTAGCAATTTTAATTTAAATGAGGGATGATAATCGAGAGAGCGTTAAATAAAAAGATGATAAGTACTTTACGGATTAAAATTGAAAGTTGATTAAAGTAATAATAATTTAACTTTTAAAATATAGCAAAAAAATTTTTAGCTTTGTTTTATACCGTTAAATTTAAACGAGAATGAAAATATCCTATCAATAATACGTTATAATTTTGTCAACAACAGATGCCACGGCTCTATGTCACTAAAACAGTTCAAGTATCATTAGAAGATCCATATGTATACGCGTGCATATTGTATGCATGTACGATTCGTTTTCTCGAAATACAAACGCATATATGCCACGGCTGCATTGATCAAGCTTATTATTAAACGCACGATGACATAGAGTGGCTCAGCTGTTATAAATGCTTCTATAGATATTGTCCAAGTGATTTAATTCAATTATGTGTATACAGGATCAAGCAGATATTTATATTGGCCTATATATACATGGATAACAAGATGTGTAGGATAAACCTGTTAAGAAATTGATTTTCAATTGGACGAAATTTTTGAAAAATTTCAAACTTTTTAGAGATGGAGTACGAGTGTTTCATGATTGTTTTACGAATATTTTTTTGTTTTGTCTTGTCAGCAGGATTGAAATGTGTCAAAATGAAAGAGAGAAATTTGAAAAGTAGGCATGATCGAGTAGATCGTGAATGTTGCTGAGTGATTGACTGAAACGCAATATGTTTTAGTTGTGTGGAGTGAATTTTAAAAAAATGTATATACTTTCAAATTTTTTTATTGTAAGATCATATGTTATATATTGTTTCCTCTTTTTTCAAAATTTTAAAATCTGTATAATAACGATATACTCGAATGTATAAATAATTATTGTATTCATATTTATACAATTTTGATCGAAAGTTAATCAAATTCTCAAAATTATGAATTCATCGCTCTACCGACTGAGCTACCGAGACTTCAAAAGTATAAATTTAATATTAAATTGATATTTAATAGAAATAATTCTGTATCAAGAGAACCTTGTCTTTTAAAATCAATATATTATATTTAATCAATTTTTATATATTTCTTCAAAACTTTAGCAGACCAAAAAATTACGGAATTTCTCCGGTCTTACTTAAAAAGACTCATACTACTTCCAGTTGTATTAGTTATGTCAAAAATTATTTTAATTTTGCTAAATCATATCATATATAAACCGAGTGTATTATCATTCTTTTTTTATCACTTATGGATCATCAATTATATATCAAATCGTGTAGAAAAAATGTGTTGTTGACATAGAATATAATAATAAACGGACATTAAAATCGATTTTCTCTTATAACCTGGAACAAGTATTGCATTAGATAAAGCGCAAAAAAAATACGAAGAGGATGAAAAAAAAATTGTCATTCTTCATCATAACAAGTAAACATTACTCTTATATGGAATACACATACGCGTGTGTATTCGTACATAAAATAAATATTGAAAACATGATTCAAATAAAATAATTTTTTTCAATTTTGTTTATGATTCTTTTAATTTTAAAAATCCTTGTTCATCTTATGTAAAACATATTTACTATTCTTTTTTTTCAGTGAGTCGACAAAATATGTAAAAAATGAGATACTCTTTAAAATATATTGCAGGAAAAATTCATAAATTTTAGACTTCCTTACAAGTGAACTAGTAGTTTTTCAAAAAAGTAAGCACGATAAGGATTTTTTTTCTGTGAATAAATGAAAATATACGATGAAAGATTTTTGTTTAAATAAACATAATATATATGCAATCTTTTTTTATTTCAAATATTGTCCTTTTATTAATTTTAAAAATTTACAAATTAAAATTGTTGAATTTATCTTTATATTTACTTAAAAAAGAATAATTTTAAAATAAACGTAAATATTTAGATTGGAAGTTTAACGATTGAATAAATATTTTCACAATATTTTTTTATTAAAAAACGTCAAATTAATTTAATAGTCAAATATTTTTCATCATTTTTTTCATATTTATTTTCGTTTTACCACATTCGATTATTGAAAATTTATTGTTACGACTCTTCGATCATTTTGTTTATTTTCAAACATGTGACTTTCGGTTAAATATGGAAAAATATATAGTTTTTTGTCAAGTTTAATTAAGCCCAAAAGCAATAATGTCGAAGTATAGTAAGCATAGGGTCAAGTAAAACGAGAACACCTCTCTTCACTCTGACATCCGATACTCCGTCAACGTGGACTGACATCCCGTTTCTATTCATCTATACACATACAAACAGGTACACACATATATCCATAGCATCGTATTAATTGCTATTTCACGCGGATCTATATAGCTAAACTGCTTCAAATTGACTGGCAGTATACACTTAGAGCATACCGTTCCACTTCCGACTTCTTATCCCTATGTGTGTGTACGTGTGTGTTTATCTATATACCAAAACCAATATCATCGTTCCGGTATTATGTATCGCTTAAAAGAAAAAGACGATGACATTTAGACGATCGATCATTACATTTTGATGTTGGTGTGTTGTTTCTTCACGCCCTTAGGATCGACATTTAATCCTGAATCTGACGCAAGAGAGAAAAAAATTAACTTGCTGGAAATTTTTATGAAAAAAAAGATTTTGTTGTAAAGTATAAAAGAGTTATATACGTATGTATGAAGATAGATATATTGGAATAGTTTTGAAAAATGCAATTTGTAAAAGTCGTTGAGTTGAGATGGGGTAGAAGAAAAAGGGTAGTTGGAAAAATAAATAGAGAAAATTTATTTTCCAGAGATTGTTCTTCATTCTGCTGAGAGTGTGAAATTCATTGGTTTCAACCATGTCACAATTGATTAAATCCTTCTATTATCTAATATTAATTTGACTTTTTGTTACGATTTCTTAATGAATATTACTCGATATTACTATTTTATTTATATACGTTAAAAAAGTTCTTCTGAAATTTGTAAAAAAAAATCAAATATTTTTTTAATTACAACAATTATTCTAATAATTTTGAATTGAAATTTTATACTGATCTAGTATTTTACTACTTTTTAGTTCTTTGGTATATAGAAATTATTACAAAATAGTGTTGAGTTAGTATACAGATGATTAATGATCAATTTTCGTATAGTTAAAAAAATAAAATATTTTTCCATTTTCAAAAGTTTTCTCAATATACAGTAAATCTAAGATTGCTTAAAACTTCATTATAAAATTTATAATAGCCATTGTGATCTAACTTATTAATTTAGTTGATGAATTTTTAAAAACAAGTATAAACAAACTAAAGTTAAAATAGTAAATTGTAGGGCACAAAAGAATTGATTGAAATCATTTTATATTATAAAATTTTTATTCTGAGGGAAAGAAGTTATATTAAATTTGATAAAATGCTTTTATTACTAAAATGTGCGTAAAACTCATTGAGTTAATACATAAGATCATATCCACTTTATTATTCTGAAAAGCGAGTCACCCTTATATAATACATGAAAAAAAAATTACATAATAATTTGATTTTTCTCGTTTTTATTTTTTTATTTTTGCAATAATTTTTTTTTTTTTTTTTTTGAATGAAAATTGGAAGGATAGGCCAAATCAATTCTAGAATTAAATTATTATCTCGATCAATCTATTATGTAACATATTATTAATTATAAAAAGATACTACTTGCATGACATTATTTTGAAATTGTTGACGATAAAAACGTCATGTATATATTGATTTTTTATTAATTTGATTTGAACCTTTCTCATAAAATTGTTAATTTTTAATCCTAAACTCATAAATAATAGATCGTTAATTCTATATAAAGATATTAGCTTACAATTCGTAAATCTTAAACTCATAAATTTTAAACGCTCAAATTCTTTAACCCGAATCTTCTTATCTACTCATAAACACTAAACCACACCCTGGTATAAATTGAAACGCTTTTTTAATATTTTATGGTCATTTCTTTGTCATTATTATTACTAATAACCTTAAATTTTTATATACACCATTTTTTATGCTCACATTTCTACCAGGGTAATTGCTAATAATTAAATTAATAAACTGCCGACTTACAAGCCATTAATTTATAGATCATTAATCTATAAACCCATGAATTTTAAATTTAAAACATAAACTTTGATATTTCTTCTCTTAATGTTTATTAACTGTAAAGAAAAATACATTTTCCAATATATTTGAAAAGATATAAAAAAAATTATATACTGTGGCAAAATACATAATTTTATTTTTTTATTTTTATTTTTAACGTCGCTTATATGCTGTGGTAAGGTAAATAATTTTATTTTTTTATTTTTATTTTTGACGTCGCTGTATTCAAGCTATGATTGCGATGCTAATTAGAGACGGAGGTCGTCAGTGTATTTGTGAACAAAGCACATGTTGCATACAGAGGTGCTTGTATAAATCGGCCGAGAGCGGGATTCGGACTCGGAACCTCGAGAATGTAAATCCATCGCTCTACCGACTGAGCCACTGGCGATCTCACTAGAATTATAATTATAATACTAATAAAACAATCTTTTTAATTATTATTAAGTGATATCGTATTTTCTATCAAATATGGTAAATACGAATTTTCGTACATGTAGTTTGTTACATAAATGTTACTTCTTGCGCGTAGTAAACAATATTTTAAAATTTAATTTAATAGATGTATTACGTGTTAATGATAAGTAGCTCTATGTTATTAAATTAATTTGATTATTTTTAATAATATTAATGGATAATATTTATGATCTTATGTAAGTAAAAGATATTTAAAAAAACTTTTCCTTTTCCAACATAGACGGCAGTTAAATAATATAAGTTAATACTAATAATTCTTAAGTATTAACGAAAATTTAAACCAATAATTTATTTTTTCAAGAATTATTAATACTTCCAAAGGTTCTAATTATTACATGGTCATCAGAAATTTAATTTTATATTGATTTTATTATTTGATTTTAACAGTAACGATAATATTGAACACCGTATGCACTGCGCACATAAGCTTTCTAATAGACGATAATTTTTATTTATTTAACATTGTGCATAAAAAAAATTATACAATTTCATTCGTAAATAGTAATATTAGCGGTAAGTTGTAAATTCTTCAAGCACTATTCAAATATCTACAGTTAATATTACATAACGTTCGTTGGTAAAGAAGGTTCCAATTATACCTAGATTGGGATAAAAACTGTTGACCCACGGTGCTTATGATAAATTTCCTTTATATCTACGGACAATCAATGGTCCAAAAGGTATTATTGAAAGGTGTATTGTAACATGTAAAGTAATTTATTTATAACGAAAAGTATTATTAACATATATTTTTTTTATTTTCATCAAAAAACTTCAAAACAAATTTCATGTATGTTTTAGATACAAACAATACGTATTAACAGTAGTTATTTAAGATAGCTTTATATAGTATTTCACAAAGCTATTGTTAAATAAAAAAACCATATTAGAAAATATTTATATATTAATATTTTGAGTTGGGTCGAATGTACTTAAACTTTGTTAAAAGCTTTATTAATAAAAATGAAGCAGATACTTTGAGCAAAGAAGCACTTTCTATAATTTACAAATATATTTTTTTAAACAAAATTTAAATCATCATTTTATAACCGCAACTCCTTCTGCGGAAATACGAAGTTTATTTACAAAAAAATGTATTCCATAAACAATATGTGAAATCATGAGTTGAATATACGTTCTCTTGCAGGTTTTATGCAAGTCTGCAAAATTTCAATCATTCTTTAAATTTCTACGGAAATCTCATGCTGCTGACTTTGCTAAGTATAGCGATATTCCGTTTCGTTGAATCTTCAATTTTCCAATTGATAGCCTTGATTATTCCATTCTAAATTAATAATATGAAATATTCAGATTTTTTTAATTCATTCGATAATTTTAGTATTTTCCAATTGAAGAAAAATGGTTACATAGTTGCTAAAGGAAAATTTCGGAACCTGTGAAAATTTTTCTAATATTGAACTAGAAGTAAGTGGAGAAACAGTTTTCCCACAATTATTTAATAAAAAAATAATTTTTTTTAATTAAAGGGATTCTCAGGTAAGAATAATTAAAATATTATTTTTTTTCAGACTAAAACATGTCGGTAAATATTAAGTAAATGTATACGGAAAAGAATATTTAATTTTTTTCAAATAAATATTTATTGAAATATTCACAAGAAAATTGTTTAATCGAATCAATGAAGTAATTGTTTCTTCGATCAATGTGGAAATTTTTCCAAAAATTTTTTAGTCGCAGAACAATATTACAGATTTAATTTTTAAAGCATCGATCAAAAGTTTTGTATAGTAAAATAGTTTTCGTTTAATTTATTAATTAATTTATTTTTACTATAAATGTAGTTGTACTTTTAAAAAAGAAATCATTACAATTTTCTTTCTTTGAATGTATTCCAACTAAAAGTATATTTTTCATAATAAAAGCAATTTCGTAAAAAAATTTTTACAATCATCAAAATGTCAAATAATAATAGAGTCGCGCAGCAATATATTTTTATATAGTTTTAAGTAATGATTTACCATATTTTTTTTTGTAATGAAATTATGTCAAAACATTAGCAATTACGAAAAAGAAAAAAAATCAATGCAGCGTATCATCAATGACTGTATTTTAATGTTGACATTATTATAGTATTTTGATGAAATACATAGTCGAACGGGCACGTATTTTATACATGGTTATAAGGATTAATAATATCCGAATGAGGGAAAGAGACGCCTAAGGGAAATACGCTGCACTGATTTCCATATCGCGCCATCCGCCTTCTCTCCATACACAATGCAAATTATTTCAAGGTCGTAAAATGCTAATTAAAATGTGCCCTACGAGAAACCGACAAAAATTTTTTTTGTAATACTTTGTAATGATTTCAATATTTTTATTAGTTGGTAAAATTTTATTAAAAATAAATAAATTAATCGTGAGAATATTTCAACAGAATATAATCATCAAATTTATTTTAATTTCAGTATCCCAAAAATATTTTTTTCCATCTCAGAGAAAAAAAATTTTATATTTCAGTGAGGTCCATAGTCGAAGTGACAATCTCACAAAACCTAACACTTAAATTTTTTTTTTTAAAACACGTTCTTTTTTATTTTCTTATTTATTAGGTACTTATTAAGCTAGGGTGCTCTGACCACCTATTGCATTTCGTAAGCCTTCTCCTTCTTTTCCGGTGTACAAAAGAGAAAGAGAGTCCAACTGACTTTAATGCACTATACTTTTATGTTTGTTTGTGCTCGTGAATGTACGTGTATGTGTATAGCCGGTATATACCGCGAGGGGCTTACCTGTTCGTTTCGCCGCGTGCGCACCTTCAGTTAAGTCGCGCGCGCTTACCCGAGCAGGTGCGCTTTATACTTTATACCATAGTTTTCAATTGCGAATCTCCCTTTTTTTTAATTTAAAGTGCGTGCTTTTCTTTCTTCTTTTATTTTTTCTTCTTTTCTTGTGACTTGGAACTTGTGAATTTTAAGTGGTATTGTGCGTAGGAGTGATTGGGAATGTGGTTACTGAATTTTTAATGAAGATAATACTGAAAAATTTTGAAACGTTTGTAAGTATTTTTTATTAGGTATCTGAAAATTTGTTGTTAGAATACATAGAATAATGAATTTTAATTATAAATTTGGTTTTAACGTTACTGATATAAATAAATTAATATTAAATACGAATAACAAAAGAATAAATATTAATAGAGATCAAATAAAAAAAATGTTTGTACTATAGTGGTTTTTTCTTTTGTTTAAGTTTGTATTTTTTTAAACTTAACAACAAATTAATATAAAGTAAAATGTATATTAAAATTCTGAGCTATAAACAAGTATTGAATGAAACAAATATTCAATAATTACAGTATTTCGAATGCTAGTTTTATACATAAAATGATATAAATAGAATAACAAAATTGTAATCACAAATTTTTTTTCTAATATTAATAGTAAGCATTAAGTAATAGCAAAGTCTTCAACTGTGGATATTAAAAACTGAATATAATAATATCACGTGTTTAATCTTTTGCACAACCAAAAAAGAAGAAAAATGAATTTCTTAATTGCGTGAAAATTGTTGTTTGTCTTAACAATACTAAGGAACCACTAAAAAAAACTTGAATGCAGTGTGTTTCATTTATAATTTTAATGCCGAGCCAGCATACGTTGCACTACTTGCGACATCATCATTATTACACGAAAAAAGACGCAGCAGAGTCTGTTTATTAAATATTTTGAGTAAAAAAATATAATATTGTCATTACGAGACAATTGGGTAACACTCTATTCTCATTCTTCACGAGGAAGTTTTCTACTTTAAAAGGCACACATTGACAAAAATTGTTTTTAAAACGACCTCTTACAAACAATTAGCTACATAATTTTCTATTTTACTTAAGTCAAAACGTAATTTTCTAGTCTATTAACAAATAATAATAATTGTTAGAGAAAAAAAAACTAAAAAGAACTTGTAGGACAGTATTTAATTTGAGAAAAACTTTCTGCGTTACACTTTTTCTTATGTTATATTTCTCTGGAAAGATGTTTCCGTCTAGTTGACTTTCTGTTGCGACTAAGTTATTTACTACTTTCCTTTTTTTTTTTTTTTTTTTAAATAAAATACGGAAACTGCGTTTATTGTCTTGTAATTTGTAGAAAATTATGTTTATGAACTCACTATACTAATAATTTCTTAACTTTGAAATGTCATTATTTAATGTTTTAGAAATTTTAATGAAAAACCGATTTTTAAATATTTAAACGTGATACTTTTTTTTTAAGAGAATTTATTGTAGTTACATTTTAAAATGATGACAACTGTCTGAGCTAAGATAATTTGTATTATTTTCAAAAAATTTTCTTAAAATATTTGTTTAGATGACAATAAAATTATTAAATTTATTGTCATCTTTATATCAAAATTTTTTATCAGAAGAAAATATTCAAGAATCATAATCTTTTGGCATTTTGAATTCTACAATTTTAGGTGTTAAAAAAACTTTTTGAAAAAATATAATCTTTTATTTGAATAGTCAAAAATTATTAAATATAAATAATGCTATTTAATTTTTTTTAAATAACTATAATGAATCTTTAAAATACAAAATTTCAATGTCAAGGCCCGCATGAAACTTACGTTAAATATTTTTTTTAAACTTGAAAATCTTTAAACACAACAAACCTTATCTATTCTCTACCCGCATCATTCAAGAGTCAATAAACTCTAATGAAAATTTTATTGAAACGCACAAAAACAATGCAATTCAAAACTAAATGACATTGACCATAATAACAAAAAAAAAGATTTTCTCATTCTCGTAATCATTATAATCTCGTCGTCCTAAACTTCAATTTCTAAAAAAAAAGAGGGGACACAGACGAACCTGACTTCCAAAAACATGAAAAGAGAAAGAGAAAGAATTCAAGTACAATAGCCGAAAGTATCTGCTGTATTATTTCCGGTATACAAAGAGAGAGAGAGAAGCGTCCTTCCAACCGTACACATACATACAACAATAAATATACTTTTGGAATAGACATTTGCTTGCAGGTAACACATTATACATTTTTGGCGCAACTTTTCTGAACAAGCAAAAAATAAAATGAAAGAAAGAAATAAAAAGAAAGACAAGGTAGGGGAGGTCGTCACGCAACGGTGCTTTCAATGGGGTGAAGAGTACACCTATATATGTATCTAGATGAATAACAACAGCATGTCATGACAGCATAAAACCTTATGTTTGCCTTTCTCCAATGCTACACTTGTATATACATATACAGTGAATATAACCATTATAATCTACATGGGGTTTATATTCGGATATATGCATGGACAGGTGCGGGAAGTGACGTCATCTGTCTCAAGAATTTTTTATTTTTTTTTTCACGTGCATATAGGCTTGTAGATAAAGGATAAGTTCTTTTTTCAGTTTTTTATATAGCCGCACGTATATACCACGCACGATTGTGTTTTTATGTTGTGTAGAGAAAAAAATGATACTATTATAGTCGAAAAATTCTATGAGAATGTCTCTCATTCTTTTTAAGAAATTATCATGCTGGGTATATTCAAGAGGACGGATGCATTAGGAATTTGAAATTTTAACTTTTGAATGGTTGGACGTGTGACTTTAAAAGAAAAAAAAAGATTGAATATGTAGAACATTAGAGTTGGAATGTTATTGTTATGAACGGGCTAAAAAATGATTCTTTTGCTTAAAAATTTTTAAAAAGAAATTCTTTCTTTTTGCAAATGTGTGTAGGGAAGTTTATAATTTAAAATATTAAAGTTTCGTATCTTTTGTTAAAATTTATAAACGCAGCTGCTTAAATTTAGCTTCAATCAATTGATTTTTAAAATTTAAAACAAACAGTATTTCTTCACAAAACATAAGTTAAAAAAAAGTTTACTATGAATTGAATTAGAAAATATTGCATGTAAGAAGGGTAATACTTAATACGATTGCACGAAATGTTTTACACTCCTATATTAATTACTTGCTTATAGATCAGTTATCTCTTTCTGAATAAAATTTTAACAAGGAATAAAAAATATGCGTGCGTCCATCTAATCAACATATGCCACTAAAAGTTACCGTTGAAATGCTAATTTATGTTACACTGTACTACCAAAGTTTGTTATCAAATTCAATCATGAAATTTTAATCTTTTGGAGAAATAATTTAATAGCATTATTCATTGCTGTCATATTTATTAATTTTTATACAAAAATTAAATATACGATAACAATTGCATTAAAATTATTAAAAAATTAAAAAAATTTTTTACTCTTATTAAAGATAATTCCATGTCAGTTACAAGTGCCTTAGAAAGAAAAAAAATGAATAGGTTGCATTGTAAAAGAAAGAAAGTTGGAAATTAGATAACTTTTAGTTTTGACACTTCTCTGAGAATTCGACGCTTTTCGTAATAAAGTTTAGAAGTTTGCTTTCTATGCTCTGCACGCGAACCGTACACATCGACTACCCGCCACTTTGTTGTCAAAAATTCTTACTATTATCATTTGTCTGAATAAAAAAGTTAAGGGATTCCAAAAAAAAAATATTTTTCAAATTTTATTATTTATGTAATTTTATTTTAATTAAATATATTCTATTATTCTAGTGTTTATTATTTCTATTATTTTAATAAACAGATGAATTATTAATAAAAACTATCTACAATTTTAATAGAAATATAAATTATTTTTTAATGATATATCCCAGATAAAATTTAATTTAATAAACTTTTGAGATTAATGATTCTCCTGAATTAATTGAATTTACTTAGTAGATCAGTTGATCATTAGCACTGCATTTCATAAGCATAAACATACCGTTAACTGGAATAAATTAAAACTATCTCAAAATAACGCATTCATGAACTTTAGATTTTCTAGGTCAGCATTAATGAACAATTTGTACTTGCCTCCTAATGTGCTCATGTAAATACAAATGACCGGTCACAATCTAATAATCCTTTGACACATATCGATATTTAAGAAAAACATATTTTTTACTTTCTTACCTCTGTACTTTAAATTGTACTTATTTAATTCAAAATTCAATCTAAAATGCATCGTTTAATTAACCAAACCATTACCTTCAAATTAAAAGTGCCACGCGCCCTATCCATCACTCCAACACTCATCAATTTTTTCAAAACCAGAACGAAATTCATAAATATAAAAAATTGTGTCTTACATTCTCAAATAATCCAATCTTTCTTTTGGTTAAAAAAGGGATAAAAGAAGACGGTACATACATACATACATATATTAAAAAAACAATCGAACCGTGAATAGGGGCCTAGTAATTATAAAATCCCCTTGAAGTATAACCCGTCTGTTTAAGAAGCTTTTGCAAACTTAAGAGCGTGGCCGATACAGTCGGTTAATAAGGAGAACGCGCCAGAGGTTCTGTTTGTCCTCCTTGATGATTAAAGTCAATTCTTAAATACTCTTTTTTTTGTATTTTTTACGAAAAAAAAAGAAAATAAATAATGATTAAGAGAAAATAAAATTAAATCGTAGATATCTTTTTTTTTGTCAAGATGTAAAAGAAAGTGATGTTTGGTAATTGGGTTATTTTTAAGATGTCGTATTTATTGGGATCTGACATGGGGGCGTGGTTTAAGCTAAGATGGCGTACCATAGTATACAATTTACATTGTCATATATGGAGCAAGTACCTGTTTTTGTTAATTATGAATATTTCTGTACTATTGGGCAGATACTAATCCTACCAAACGTTATTTTATAAAAGATGAACAAGTTTTCAGAGCAGGACATATAATAAAATACGTTAAAAATAACAAAAATATCGGTGATATAATAACCTTTTCACGCAAGACATACAAGAACATACAAGTCGCATCAACGAACGCTTTCTGCTTGTATGCTACTATTCGTTCAGATTTTATCCACCAGAGAGCGTCTGGTCTATGTCAGATCCCAATAGAAGGAAAAAAAATTGGACGCGCAAATTGACAGTAATTTAGAGAATTAGGACAAATGGTGGTTTTTGAGATGAGTACGTAAGCTCTTTTTTTCCTCATTAAATATCGAGGTACGTCTTCTTTGTTTCAATTGTCATACTTTATTTTTAAACATAGTGTATCACATATTTTTTGTCATTCTTGTTAAAGACGTTATTAAATTGTATGTTTTGTAAAATATTTTTAAAAAGCGTTTGAAAAAATCTTTAATCTTACTTAAAATTTTATAATATTAATATTGTTTATTTTTTAAATGTTTTCAAAAATATCATAAAAATTGCTGAACTGTTTATATATAAGTCAATCGGAACGTGCTGAAACCGCATACATTTGGATTCCAATTAAATGAATTGTGATAATTTTATTTTTAAACAATTAAACGAAAAATAAAAAATACAAAGGTAATGATAACGTTTTATTAAATATTTCCTGTCAGATAATTTAATAATTTATCAAATTTTGGTAACTTTTCTACAAAATTGATATAAAATCAAAAAATTCGCTTGATTTATGAGGTAGAAATTTCGCCATGAGTTAAAAGGTTATATAATAAAGTATTATATCACGTTATCAAACTTTTCTACCTGTTCTAATAAAAACCAAAAAATGTAGGTAACCGAATTGTTTTTCTTATTTTATTTAAAAAACGCTAAAACATCGATTGTTTTATTTTTATGTAAAATTTTCATTATACAATGGACAAGGAAGTGATTTACAAATTTAATTTCCTTAATTTTTTCTTTTTCATGTAATTGTTATCGTGACTTTCGATCGGCCGGGGCCCATAATTCATATTGCGATATTCTACGAAAAAAAAGGAAAAATAAAAACTATATATACTCCCAATGATTATACAAAATTTCCGATTTAAACTTTATTACACTTTTTCTTGTAAACAAAAGCAAAGCGTGCATAAAATATTCCTAATTGAATACGGAGAACTGAATCAAATGAATTACCAAGACGATTTTAAGTACAAATATTATACAACTGTTTATTGTAAATATTATTCGCTTGCATTATTCAATATTTAAACTATTAAAACATTTTGTTTACCCAAGTATGCAATTTTAGTGATATATATGTATAAAAATCATGAGAGCATATTTTATGCATACAAAGAAACTCCAAAGGCAATTCTTTTTTTATTTTTTAACAATGAATAATACTTCATGCAAAAATTATGATTATATATAAAATAATGATATTCGTGTTAAAAATTAAAATATAATATATGAATACATAAATATACAATATGTAATATATACATATAGAATATATTATTTATATAGAGATAATATGAATTAACTGATACATTAATACACGTAAATATTTTTTATACAAATAACAATTTTTTAATTTTTATTTATTTTTCAAATAAAACAAATCTTAAGATTGAAATAATTCTGGTAGAAAAATGACCATGTCTTAGGCAAGATTTCTGGTCAACGGTAAGTTAAAATGATATTTATCTAAAAATTTTGTTCAAAGAATTTTTAGATAAGTCTCATTTCGTTAACGAGAAATTCTGTCCAAAATATGGTCAATTTTTTTAGAGAAAATACAGTAATTATATGATTTCTGTCCACATGGTAAATCTTAAACTGAAACATAACAATTTCTAAAAAATAGTGAGTTTAGACTATAAAAATGTTTAGCTTAAATTATTGTTAATCGTTTTATCATGCAAGTGATATTTTGTAATCTCGAAACAATGGAAACCCTGTTTTAAGATGATAAGTATCTTATTATATTTTTGTTTGTAACAGCATAATTATAACATTTTCAAGCAAAAAAAAATCTTAAGAAATTACAAAGTGTAAAAGTAAGTAAAAAAAAATTATCTATCATCTTAACTATGGTCTAATGGACATCCAAAAATGCTTAACGGAAGCATTAGAAGGTTCCATTACTTTAATATTTTTTTTCTTTTCTATACACAAATGAATCTTGCATCTCATTGTAAAAGAAACTTTGGTACTTAAAAAAATATTAAATTCTCAAATATCTTGTTTAATATTGACCAGCGCAAATTTAAAAAAAATAACTACTCCTTAACCTTAATAACTCAACTTTTCTATAAACTATACATCGGTAAATAATGGCATATCGGTAAAATCTACAAATCCAACAAACATGAAACCGCAAATCGCATTTGAAATTTCTCTTACGATTTTCCTGATAACAACAATAGCTTAGTTTACCTACTTAAATCTAAACCTCTATATACAGAATGCTGTTTTAAAAAAAAGGATGAAAGGATAAAAAAAGAAAGAAAAAAGAGAGAGAGAGATAGAAAATACGTGAAGTTAATCTACAAGAGTCATCATTGGGCGTTACGTACGTTATGCCGGCAAAGGCAGTAGAAGAAAACAGCCGCAGGAGGCTTCTTGTATGTTTCCGGGCATCGGCCTTGCAAGCCACTGACCACGAACGACTCCTCTCGTCCAAGACGTTATACATACGTGCTATATCTATATACACGAAGAAGGCTATATATGAGGAAAAACGAAACCACTAAAGAAGGGAGAGACTTCAATGTAATATTGAATACAAGTAGAAACTGTATAAGATCAGTTTGCAAGTAACTTAAGTTCATCGCTAAAGTCACACGGTTCGTGTCTATTTTTTTTTATCTCTCTCTGTTTTTTTTTCTTTAACTATGTGGGTGAATTTTTTTTATCGTTTTTTTTTCTTAGCAAAACGGTAAAAATGAAAGGTATTTTGTTGGTTCAAGTGTAATCGCGTAATATTGAAATAAGGTGAGTGTTGATAAAGTTATAAAAAAAAGGATCAGTTAGAAATTTAAACTTTTTCAATCACAAAATATAAAAATAGTATTGAATTATTGCAATCACAAAAATAATGTTTTGTATCAAACTTATTTAATTTATCTCAACATATGAAAAAAAGTTTCTTTAATTTTATCAAAAAATTTTTAAAATAAAGAAAGAAATAAAGACGTATTGAACACACTATAATTACATTTGATTAATATATCAATATTATGCAATACATATATTTCGCTAACGATTCAATAGTTAAAGATTATTATTAACTATTACATAATATAAGAAAACTTTCGATTTAAATATTTCAAATAATCTATTCATAATAATTATTAAATATTTTACAATCGCTTACGAAAAAATCATGAAGATTGATAGTTCGTGTAACAGTGTCCTAAAAAAAAGAATAAAATAAGAAGGAATTCGGTGCTCTCAAGCGTATACGCTCTGCATTGCTTCATGTCAAATTATAATTTCACTATTAATAGTAAAACGTTCCTTAATGGAACTTTTGCCGTAGTATTTAAGAAAGTGAATTTGATCGATCAATTAATTAAAAATAAAAAGAAGAAAATTAAAATAACTTTTCTTAGCTCATGGTGAAATCGATTAATCGATCTTCTGCGCCTATAAAAAAAAGAAAAAATAAATATAAAAAAAAGTACCGATCTTTATTTGGAAAGTGATCTCGACCTGATCTCGACCTCGCGCGTTAAAAGGTGAAAACAGTGAAATTGTTGCATTAAATCGTGAGTGCAAAAAAGAAAATAAGTTGAAGAATCGATGTTAAATCTACGGAAAGTTTAGCTAAATAAATGTTAATTTAGAAGGTTCCTTTTTACTTTATTTGCGGTAAGATTAAAATGATGTATTATTTAAAAAGTGTTAAATTCCTCATTTTATTTTTATTTATGCATGATTAAAGATTTGGATTTAATCAATTTAACGGAGAATCATCGGTGAAATGCAAAACATGTTAATTATAAATTATGATAAAGTTTGCCGGTGACAGAATAGAACGTGAAAGTTCATTTTATCCACATTACAATCTAAGCATTGTCCTTTTTAAAACGGCACATCGAATTATTTGATAAAATATATTTATTATGGTATATCCTTTAAGTGCGAGAATTATCCGCATCTACTTTCTCGAGGAGAAATTTCAATGCTTTGAAAGAAAATTTTGTATGGGTTAATTTGTTTTTGCAAAAACATATTTGTGAATTAGAAAAATCATGTATCCATAATGTTTGATAATAAAAAAAACGATAGTGTAATAATTGTCATATTTTTATTAATTTTTTACTCGGAAGTATTACTAATCACCATGACTATAAAATTATAAGGGAGAAAGTAATCAATATTTGCATGCATATTTCATATTCCTGTTTTATAAATTCTTTTTGTAAAAACATTTAAAGCTAATACATTTCAATGCTTTTCAATTGAAATTTAATATTTTCACTTATTTTAAAGAGTATGGGAAAGGGTTCGGTTGTGGGCACCCTTTGGTTTTTGGCTCATAACTTTTCACCAAGTGTATATTTTTTGGACTTATAGGTGTCTTTAGACAGACGAAGACTTTGGCTAATTACCAACGAAGCGACAAAATTGATTCCATCAAATAGAATCTTTTTCGGTTCGGTTGTGGACACCTTTGCAAAATTGTTGGTGTTAACATATTGATTGCAATCCATATCTTGCATTAATAAATGTGCATTACACTCACCTTCATTGATTCACTTCGATTTGTAATACTATTGAAAAAGTATAAATAAGTATAAATAAATTTTTGTGATTTTTTTCAAGCACCGAAAAATTAATTTGCTTACAGCACGAAGCAGACGCGTTTGTTCGCTTCAATATTCGGCATAAAAAAACGTGCTGGTCAAAAAAACCTCATCTGCTTTCTGTCAATCGAAACGCAGGGGTGTTCACAACCAAGCCGTGTCCACAACCGAACCTCTTCCCATATTTAATGTAACAGTATATCATATTTTAAATAAATAATTAAACTATTTAATTTTTTCATAGGAGTTATTCCATGCTACATCTAAATATTTAAAAAACTAATATGATAGCTAAAATAACAAGTAATCATTGTTAACATTGTCGTGAGGCCAATAATAAAGAAAGGAAAGTTATGACATAGTTTTCTTTTAAAACATTAGAAATTACGAACCAATTTTTTTCAACTATTTGTAGAGCAATTGTCTTTTTCTTAAAAAATTTTATTGTTATAACTGTAAAACTGTAAAAAAATTGAACATTATTGACTATAATTACTTGAAAAAATGAAAATTTATCTCATTTTCCTGTGAAAATAAAAAAACATTACACGTTAAAAAGAAATAATAAAGAGAATAAAAATATTTTTTCAAATAAATAAATGTTTAAACTTGAATTTACAAAAATTATTAAAAGACAATGTAAAATTTTGAAGAAAAGAATAAAACAAGTTAACTGAACAAGTATAAAAAGAAATGATTAAAAAATAATTAAAACTTTTAAATTTCATACCGGCTCTTATGAGAACTCTCGACTGTTCAAATATGATCAGCGTAAAAATTTTATTTTCAATTATTTTTGATTTTTTACTCAAATAAATATTTTGAAAAATACGTTTTTATTTGTGTTTTGAATACAACAAAAAAAAAGTTGGTTTCTCTAAAAACTTAAGCCTTTTTTTAATTGATCAAGCTAAACAAATAAAAAATAAAAGAAACATTTAAAAGTTTCTTAAAAAGAAAATTACACATAAAAAAAGCAAAATGGAAAGTAAAACTTGTCTATTTATCTCTTAAACTTTTTGCTCTTATGCAAAATTCCAATCCATTACAAGCCACTTAAAAAATAACTTCTTAATCCTTTCATCTTTGCCTAACACATAGAAAACATCATCCCAAACAAATAGCAATATTTACACTCGTTCGTTTTCATTCTTATTCTATTGTTTCTCTCTTCCCTCTCCTCCGAATTTTCTATATCTTCATCAAAGGCGTGAGAAAAGTCTTTGGTTGTATGCTCTCTCTTAAAAGCAATGGCTTTCACTCTACCATTACAATTACCAGTATATACGTATATACACGTTTGCGTTATACCAAATGCTTTTTCGTGGTCAGCATAGCGCAGTGACAATCTTGACATTGCGGTGGGACTTGTTTCCTTTGTCCTTCTCTCTTCTATCTTTTTACCTTTACAAACTCTATACAATATTATATCTAATGCAATGCTTATACGCCGTTAGAGAAAGCGAGAATTTAACTAGGAACATACACGTTGTATGCTTGATCATTTAGATACGACACGTTTAGCTATTTTATTTTCTTTTAGGATAAGATACGTTGATTTTCAAGCGTAAGGATTAATTTTTTCCACGTAAAAGAAAGATGATTTTAGGGTTTAAGATAATTTTAGTATAAAGAAGATACGAGACACAATGAAGTATGAAGAATAAGTAGGTAACTTACTTAACGTAATTCATATGAAGTTATAACTAGACAATTATTAGAAGCAAAAAGTTTAAATTGTTTATTTGAAAAAGAAAAGAATCGGAGTAACAAGTTACTTCTGAGCCTAGTTTTACAAGTTTTGTATTTTCTTATGTCTGAATCACTAATAAATTTTAAATTGCAGTTCTTAGCTTTGAATGTTAAGTACTCTTGTTTTCACAAAATTTTACATATACCTTTGATAGAATTTAGGTCAATTTTGAATTTTTATAAAGTAAAAAAGACAGGAAATTGGTTCGAATTGAATACTTGAATTTGAAATTTATAACTATTGAACATTATAATTCAATGTTGTCAGTTATAAAAAAGGAATCAACCGCTAAAGTTATCTAATAAAAGTTTTTTTGTTTTTACGTCGCTATATTTATGCTATGCTATTTTTGCTATACTAATTCAGCGACGGAGCTCGTAAGTGTGTTTGTGAAGAAAGTACATGTAACGCACAGTGGTGCTTCTATAAAATAGCCGAGAGCGGGATTTGAACTCAGAACCTCGAGATTACGAATCCAACGTTCTACCGACTGAGCCACTAACCGACTCCATTATCTAAAAGTAATAGCGCGTATTCTTTGAATCTTATTATGCAAGTGTAACACTGGTACTAAAATAAATCAAGCAAGATTATAATTTTAAAATAAATATTTCTCGTTCATAAATTTTACAATGAAATACTAAATAAATATAGATCATTCGTACTGTTCTTAAAAATTTTTTCTTACTTTAAACATAAAAATTTTATATAAATTTTTTCTTATCAACCAAGCCATCCTACATTTTTATTTGTCTTTTTACGATTATTAAAATTTGTTTTGGGCAATGATTTGATTTGCGAGTTGCAATTTAAATTTTAGCAACATGCACGTACATTGTTCACTAACATAATTCACAAGTATAACTTTTATTTATATCATTTGCGAAAAGCGCGGAACTGTAAAAAAAAGTTTTACGTCACCAATAAAAACTACACCGTATAGATCGAAACCCTTAAAGCCACTCATTTGCCATACTCTATTCCATAATTCACAAAACACGCGTAAACCTAGATAAAAGAAATCAAGTAAAACAAATCGATTATCACGACCCTATTTTTATTTTTATTTCTTTCTCGACAAAACTCGAAAATAATCATCTTATAAACATTTTTTTTTTCATTTCTAATTCAGAAAATAATTAACAATATGTATAACAAGAGTCATTATAAGTTTGCTACTTTGTTTTCTTGCAAACAAAGCTCGTTGGTACACGTAAGAAAATAATGGTATATAACCATTGCGTATTTCCACTTTGAATTTTGAATTAGTTTAAACGAGTCGAAGTAGTATGTAATACGCGTCGGTAACCGGGATTTTTATTTGGGTTTGATAAATAAAGTCTTTGTTTCTATAAATGTATTGCGTGTATAAACTGCATATTACTGAGAATCGAAGGCTTTAATTAAAAAAAAAGTCATATATATCAACATTATGTTAACAAAGTTTCATTACATACTATTAAAGCAAAATGGTAAGGTAAGGTATATAAAGAGTTTAATGTGGTCAAACATTTCGTTATACGGAGGCTTTATTATAAAAGATACTAAAAGACAAAATTACTTACTCAAGTGTTTATAATTGTTATCGGAATTACAAGTTTTGGGTCAAACAGTTGGTAAGTGGACAGTTAAGGTACATAGATGGATAGTTCTTAAAGCCTTATATAAATACTATTGATTAATGACTGCACATTTCATTACATTTATATTCCGTAGTGTAATTAAATTTTAAGAAAATCAAATATTTGAGAATTTTAATTAATTTTGTACGTTTTACCGATTGGTATTTATGTACAAGTTCATTGACTTTATTATAAAAAGTACTATAAAAATACTATTTTTCTAAGCGCCTATATATCCAGACTAATGCATCATAATCGATAAATACAAATTAAATATTCTAATCTCTCTATTTATAGATAAAATGAAAGTCATTTAACTCATTAGTCATGATTGCATTAGGTGGACTTTCTCGAAAGTATATTTAGAATTATCATTGATACACATTTGAATTCCATTCGTATATGTGTATCAATGAAACAATGTACATAGAGGTAAACATTTATTTGCAGTAAGTAAACTAAGTAGCCAATCAATTATTAATGACAGAAGACCTAAGACTATGAATCAATTATCGTGCAAGAATTATCTTATTATAGTATTTTCATACTGTACATAGATAAATTAATCATTACTAGATGTTTTGATTGTTTTAACTATATATACATATACTATAGAATTGTACAAGACATAAATAAAGTTTATTTTTAATTTTATTTACTTTTATACTACTTTAACCTCAAAATCATAACTTTAATATGACTATTCAGCTCTCGTGATATAAAATGCAGTTTGCAACTGCTGCGTAAAGGTTTTTTTTTTACGAAATTCGTTATAGCCCTCGCCATTAGCTTGGACTGTAAACTTTTTGTTTCGTAAATAAAGCCTTTTCATATCCGTTGCGAAATACACAATTTCAATATAAATTTGAAACATTTTTTATTTTGATAAATTTATTTTTATTTATAAGTTATATAGTTTATAATTTATAAACTTTCTCTATTTCTGATAAGAAAGGATTATTAATTATTACAATTTTTGCATAATTTTTAAAAGTACAAAATAGAAACTTTTCATTTTTTTAATTATTTTTTAATGTTATACTATTGAAATTTTTTAGATTTACTAAAATCAAGCCAGAAAAATCATAAACCTTTTTAGAAAGTAGTATTTAAAATTTTTCGGTTTAGATTAAAACTATTCTAATTCAATTAACGCCTGAAAACAATTCAATTAACATTTCATTTTGAAAAACATGCTATTATTTTTTTTTTTCATAAACGTAATAGCATGTTCTTTAAAAAAATGGAAATAAAATGATTTTGAAGACTTTTTTAAAATAAAATAATTTTAAAATTTATTAAAATTTTAAAGGAAAAATGTAGAAATTAAAATTAAAACACGAATTTTTTAATTAATTTTAGAATTATTTTAACATAAGAATTTTTGACACACAATTTTTATTGTTAATATATATCTATAATTACATTTTAAGAAAAGGTTAAAATCATTTAATAATGATAATATAAAAAATCATTTAAATATTAAATATGAAATGTTTAAAGGTGCTACACTTGTAAAGATATTAAAAAGCTGCATTTTAGTTAATTTTATTCTCTTATTTGATACACTTTTTTGAAATATAATCTGTTTTAAAATAATTGTTTAATTTAACTTTAAAGATTTCAATGACTTTAAGGATTTCATCCAAAAAAACCTTTATTTGTTCTGTTATTGTAAAAATAAAGTTCTCTTTGGAATCATCTCGATTGATTAAAAACTCAAAAACATCATGCTTTGCAATGTCGGAAAATATAAGATACTTCCTTGTAGCGGTCGTGTTTAAAAATTATAAATACATGCTACTCTATAAACTATTATTTATTTTTCAATGTTTATATTATTAAAATTTTAACATTAGAATTAAGTCGCTATAGTTAATTTTAAGAACACAATCATTCATTTAATTTCCTTTCTTAATATAAATTTTAAATGAAGAAATAAATATTTAAATAAACAATTATCAAAAATTAAAAAAAAAAATTATAAATAAAAATAAAATAAATAAGGTACTAATTCATAGACTTCGGACCGAAGAAAAAAAGGCTAATTTAACTAATTAAACATAATAGCAATCGTTATTATCAAATAATAATAGATCCTTAAGTAGTTATTATCAACTTAGACCTATGTGGGACTTCCTGCACGTATATACTTTTATTAACCTTCCGAGAAAGTTTTGCGATGTACGCTCAGAAAGTGAGCGGGAGGAAGATAAAGAAAATAAAAAAAAGAGAGAGGAAGAGAGTAGCCGTGCACGTGTTTTCTGTCGAGTATAAACACGAATTGCACTAACGTTTTTCGAAGGATCGATTATTTCGCTAAAACTGCGCGTGTATTCTGTGGGAAGAAAAATAAAAGAAATGATAATAGATAAGCATCGTGATGTTGCGGTTGAACGATATATCTGCAATTTTAGATCATAACATTGCTCTCGATCGTCTCGTAGTAGTCATTGTCTTTTGATTTTAGAATACGAGCGATTTAAATAATTGAAATGCAATTTCGATGATAGTTAAATTTTTATTCGAAAGATAGTGAAATTTTCAAATTATTGGCAAATTTATGGGTAGAAAGTAAGATAATTTTGAATTTTTATTGTTTATGCAAATCGTTGAAGGAATTTTTCTGAAATTTTGATATAAAGAAAAATTTTATTGTTGGTAGCAAACTAAGTAATATTTAATACTACTTACAAATCAATTCTCATTGGAACTGAGAACCATAATTATTTCCACATCTGTAATGCTCCATTTATTTTATTCGTATATACACTAATTAAAAAAAAAGGAGGTTCAAACGTGATATTTCAATAATATTAGTATTTAGACTTTAATTAGTATAATCAATAATAATTTCATAACTCGGCTGAAATTGCTTCTCAAAAAGTAAAGAATGCTTAAGCAAATAAGTGTGAGAACGAAATTTCTATCCTTATAAATAAATTCGATCGGTAATACTTGATAATTTTCTATCAATGAAAATCATCGTGAACTCATTTTCTAATTGAATATCATAATTCTTTTTTTTTCAAAAGAATGTTTCAATAACAACTAAATCATATGTATACCGAAGCTAACAATACACCCCCCGCACGATTCTAAAACTAAAACATATAGAAGGCAATGAAAATTCAATCACGCAACAATACTCACGTTCTAGTTTTAGAATGAAACAAAAGTATGTATGTACGTGTGTATATGTAAAGCTTGAGATATAAGCAAAAACTTTATTACCTTTATGGGAAATTTCCATTTGTTAACTGTCATTTCATTTCTCATTCGTACGAGTGCAAGAAAGGTAAAGAAATTTACCTTTATGCCCAGGATTTATTGAACTTTCTAGGAAAGTTTTTGATGCGTGCGTTGTTTAGCAGTCGGCGTCGAAGGAATGACATTGCGAATTAGCTCATCATCTCTTTATAGCATTTTAGGTGCCATTATTGTATATATTTTAGATGGAGGAAGAAATAAAGTGAATATGATATTTCGTAAATAAAAAAAAGAGTTTATTCTATGCGCGGAGAGAATTTGCTGAGTTGCAGAATTACTCTGGGAATCTTGAACTTTTATGATTCTTCTTCTGCTTTTTTTTATTTGTTTAAATTGCGTAATAGGATTTCCGGATTTTCATGTGAAAATTTAAAAAGTGAAACTAATAAAAATTGATTGGCCTTATTGAGACGAATGATTGATGGTAACGGAAATTATAAAAAATGACAATAAAAGTTGAATTTATAATTTACATATTTGCAGAATTTATAAGTCGAAGTATTTAATATCCGGACAATATTATTCTCATTTTGAAAGTTCTGTTTTATGAGATCTTTGGTCATTCATGATTAAATAATTGATTTGATTAATTATTAAATTTATATGAAAATTAAAAAAGAAAACAGAATCATTCTTAGTTTAAAAATAAAGAATAATAAATAATATTTATTTAAAACCTCTTTTGTAAAAATAATCGGACATCATTTGCGCCGTTAAATCGTACATACGAGAGAGTTCAATACTCGCTTATGCATTTTGTTATACATTATTATTATATTTATTATAATTATTTTTTATTAATATTTTATTACGATCTTTTTTCTTAAGAATCACGATAATCTTGCCGACGTGAAATAAAAATAAATGGTTTTACTATAATTATAAAACTGTAACATTTAAACTTAATGAAAAAAGAATCATATTTTAATGTTAACGGAAGGAAGTTATTGATTTTCACGAACCATATAATTTTCAATATTATTTATTTAATGATCGTTTAAATGAAATGTTGATTTTTTTTAAGAAATATTTTTTTTTGAAAATTAAGACGTTAATAGTTTACTTTTCAATATCGAAGGCCGTTATTTTAGCTTAGGCTAACAATAAATTACCGTTATTAGTTGAACAAACTTAATTATTGAAAAAATTAACGATTCGAATTTACGAGTTTGGTTTTTTTAATTGTCCGAATACTCGATATTTTATTTTAATTATTTTCAAGTATTTTAAAATTAATGACTCGTAACAATAAAGCAAAAATTAATAAATGTTATAGATTTATTTAACATTTAAAATTTCTAGATCATGAATTTTTATGAAACTTTGAAAGGTAGACTTACTTTTCTATTAAAAAATGAAATTTAGTATCAGAGGTGAAATTTTATGAACCGAGGAAAAAAACTGAAAATAATGATATAGTTTTAAGTTATATAAAATTATTACTTGATATTAACCTTTAGAAGGCGGGGACGTTAGAAATTTCTACCATCCCTGCTTTCTAAAGGTTACTCGAGTAAACTTTAATTATGAAAGTTGTCAGGATATTAAAATCTAAAAGTTGTTAGCAATCAACTTAAAGAATTAACGAATTTATATAGCAATATTTACAGATTTATAAATATTTTTCAATAAAAATTTCAAATTGAATTCTGATAATTATCTGTATCACAAAAGTGCAAAATATTATGACGATTGGTAAAATATAACCAAATCCAAAATTAGAACAAAATTTTATTCAGAGAGAAGACTTATCGTTATTAATGTAAACACTTTAAATATTATTTTTATTAAAATTCCAGTCATCTGAAAAAATTTAATGCAGTTTTATTACTACAACATTATTTGATTAATATTAAAATATGCTCATATATGAACGAGACATTGAAAATCCATTGAATGAAGTTTCATTTTTTCACTTCTTTGATTTCACATAAGAAAAAAATACATCGAATATAAAATTCTTCACAACGCTGAATAAAAACTACATTAATCCATTCTTCGAAATTTAAATTGTTAATTAAAAATCTATTTTCCACTATTATCTAAAACACGAAACTCCAGACGTGGTGTGTATGAAAATTCAGAATAAGAAAGAAAAAAAAAACTAGCACACTACCAAGAATTACGAACGTAATGCACTCTAAAAACAAATTAATCCTAATCAACTAACTAACGAAAGCAACGGCCAACTTTTTTTTTATTATTATTATAAAGCACATATTGCGTATAATACATAATGAAACTCTTTTCACCTATATATTCTTTTTCTTTTCTCTCTGTTTTCTTGTTTTTCTCTTATTTTCATAGTGTATCTACGCAGTTAATTGCCATATACATACACACACCTCATGGGAATTAATATCACGTCGTGCTCTCCTTCTAATTAAACTTATACATCTTGCGCGACTTACTAGACAATGTATATGTATGGTATATATAAAATCTCTTTTTCTTGTTATAATCGGTACGTATACATATAGTAAGGTAAAACGGTAAAAGGGCGAAAGTGACATTATATATGTACAGCGTGTTTATTTCTCAAGATTTTTTTTAGACATAATAAAAATACCATTGTTAACAATGTTTGTGCGCGTATGCGCTATCTCTTTGGGTTTGAATTTGAAAGAGAGATTTGGATGGGTGATTTCAACAAAGTGTGACTTTAAAGTCACTGGGTCATCCATTTATAATTAAAAAGCGTATTTCCTCATGTATGCGTACAGAATTAAAGTTACAAATATGGATTTAAAGATGAGGCTTGGGAAAGTTTTTTTTATCCGTTTTCTTTTTGTACGAAATTTCAAGAATATGTAATAATATTTTTCTTATGGAGTTGAGAGGATATAAGGTAGCGATATTGCAGTTTTCCTAAGTTTTATGTAAGATTTTAAAATTCTAGGAAAATTGCAATGTCGGTAAGTTGTGCGTAAATTGTATACTCTATTTCATCTTCTGAATTAATTATTTTAAAACTTTTAATTATTCTATTCTGGAATATTAACAAAATAAGATCTTTTATAATTAAGTTCTTTTACAAATATAATTTTTTCTCAATTCCTTTTTTGGATTTTAAATGATATGACAGACTTTGATTTTTTTGAGCATGGTTTTAATAATAAAACCGTACAATTTTATTTCGAGTTTAGATTAATATACTTATCTCAGTGCAAGGATTAAATTTTTTTTATTTCAATCAACCAACTCAATAAAATGTACCATTGTCCAAGCTTTCTATATATTTCTTTTTGTTTTCAGATGTTAAATTATCTGTAGGCACCATAGTAAAGTCATCTATGCCAATAAAAATTATGTACCGGTTGGTGGTGCATCAGCAGCTTCGGCCAATATGATCCGACTGTGGTCGATCCGATGTGCTGCAGGAAGCGTAAAACAATTTACAGCGCCAGCGGCAAGCCTAGCGTTATCATTACTATTTTTATTATTTTTAATATTACCAGGATGCGAGGCACGAAACAATCCACCGCGTTTTTTTACCGAACGTGGACAGACCGAGATCGTATTAAGGTTAAAAGAAGGTCCGGAAACGCCGATCGGTAAGTTTTAAGCTTTACTATTTTTCTCTCTTTATTTTTTTTCTTTTTTATTCCTTAGAAAAATTTATTGCAGGATGTTATTGATTGATATTAATTATGTTTTATTGCTTTTCTTCTAAACGATATTTAATAGATTAATTTTTATTAGAAAAATACCTTGGTACAATAATTTGATGAAAAGAATTTAAGAAATCATCTGCTTGGTAAAAGTACAATTAAAAAATATAGAAAAAATTAAATTAAAACATTCCTCTATTGTCTTTTTATAACTGGTTATAGATTTTCTAATAAAAAAATATCATTATTCGAAAGAAAGAAAATTATGATTTCACTTTTGTCGTTATTTTTTTAAACTCTTATGTGCTCCATTTGGAGGTCGTCAGTGGCTCACTCGATAGAGCGATGGACTCTTAGCTCGGGAGCCCGAGTTCGAATCTTAGTCATGACCCTTTTATACAAGCACCAATGTACGTTACATGTGCTTTGTTCACAAACACGCTGAGAAACCTTCGTCGCTATAATAGCATCGCAATAATAGCTTAAAGTGACGTCAAATAAAATTAAAATAAAAAAATAATGATATAAAGCTGGGTATTAGTCTTATTTTTTATTATTATTATTACTTAAGTTGTTTGGACATCATATAATTTTTTTTGAGAAAATTATCAAAGTTTTATCGTCATAAATTATTTACAATAATGAATGTATATATATTATTTATATTACTTATTTTTATAAAAATCCAATATTTAAATTTTGCCAAGTAAAAAATATTTTAATAAATATAAATTGAAAGTATTGAAATACTGTTAAACTTTAGGTGTTAGAAAATATTTTTATAGATAAAATTAATTAATAATTAAAAAATCATGATGTGATGAAATTATCTTTCTAAAGAATCATTATAAATTTTTTCAAATATCTATAAAAAAAAACATCAAAAGATTGAATTGTGATAGTACATTAAGTATTGAGTGTTCAAAATCTCATGAAAGGATAAAATTTGAAAAATAAAAAGATGATTCAAACGTAAATTTAGTTAATTATTTGATATTCTTGGATTTCACAGGCAGTTTGATTTACCGATTACGAGGTGTCGACCCCGACGGAGATGATCTGACATTTGGAGTAAGAGAACAGCCAGGCAGTGATGTGATAAGCATCGAGAAATTCAGTGCTAACGAAGCGAACGTTTACCTCAAAAAGTTGCTTGACAGGGAGGTAAGTTATACGTGTATATATGTTCTAGGCTGGTTTTTTTCTTTCTTTTTCAAGGAATTTTTAAGATTTTCTTTAAGAAAGTTTGTTTTAGTTGACTTTATTATACAATTAAATTAGTGAAATTTTCAGGATAAAATTATTTCAAGCTGTAGGAAATAATAAATGTCATAAAATAAAATAAATTTATTATTCATAAACGATAATGCAATCATTCTATTTTGTAATAATTTCAATTTTTATTACTTTTTATGCTTTCTTTTCTAATAATTTTTTTATACTTTTTGTCTTTTCCTTGGCTATAATTAACTGAAGATTTCATGACTACATTAAACGACGGAGTTTTTATTTTATTGCAAAATTTTATGTCGAAATCTATCAGTTTTTTTTTTAAATTCTTAATATTTTCCATGTTTTTCACAGTATCATTTTCTATAATTACTTCATTTTAATTCGCTATTTGTCAGTCAATTTTCTTCAATATTAGCATGCAAAATCTCAATAAGAATTTCTTCACAATAGTATTATCTATTAACTTTACAAAAAAAAAAATTAACATTTTTCACGTTCGAATTTCGAACGGTTTAGGTTGAGTCATATGATAATTAAAATAGTTTAAGTTTACGGTTTCTTTTATGTAAGTGAGAGTTTCGATAATAACATATAGTTGAAGTTAAAAAAAAAAGAAAAGAAAGAAATGAAAAACCTCAGTAAAGGAAGACTATTATTTAAGCTTAGAATAATGATAGTATAGGAAACGTGCTGTAATTGTTTCGAATTGTTTCGGTATATCATTTTTTTGTTCAGTAATTCAGTTATTTCTCAGATATCTTTATTACATGCTGTATGGATTTTCCTTCTTCTATTTTTTTATTCTCTTTCCTTTTATTTAAAATAATATCTTATACATTTTATTTCAATCGTTAACAGAAATTATCACATTTAATATCACGTTATCAGAATATTATCTTTATTATAATATTTTGCATTTATTTTACTTGTTACTTTAACTTTCTAACATTGAGTAACTGGAAAGAAGTTAAAGCCGAAAAACGATAATAAACATCTAAATACTTTATCCTAATTACCAGTAACAACGTTTTCAGCTACAACGATCGCGATAAATCAAATTTAATCTAACATTTAATTAACATCGCAAATATTATCAAATCGTAAAAACAAAATTTTTTTGTGAAAATTTCCGGTTTTAAGTAATTGTACAGTTATTCATCCAATTTTATAGAAATTCTTCTACCAAAAAAAAAATCCAATTAACGATTTACAAAAACTTTTATTCTTACAAATTCAGTAAAAAAACACAAAAAAGTCTTTCCATCTTCTTCATAAAAATATAATCCAATAAATTCTTTTGAAAATTAGAAAAAGGATGATAAAAATCATCATTAAAAATAGGTCGTCACATTAAAAAAAAAAATAAAATAACGTGGGATTTAAAGCGATCATCATGCGATACATTCGATTCCGTTTTTCCGCATCCTCGAGTGTAAGCGAGTGCAGATGAGAGTTTTTTGGTCACGCTTCGCTGAATACCGAAACTCTGGGGAATAATACTCTCTGGACTTGGAATCGGTTCCACGCGATAATAATAATAAATGCTCTCAGATATTTTTGCCGTAAGCAAAGGGTCGCAAAGAATGAAGAAGAGCTCTTCGCTCACGCAAGGACAACAAACAAAGGGACGACTCAAATGAACTCTTGGATTTCCTTTATAAAATTTTTTCATTTTTTTTTACTTTTTTTGGTTTTGAGCCTGAGAAAGATGAAAATTTTTTTAGAGATAATGTCTGTTTTGCATTACATTTGCACATAAAAAGAAATTAAATTACATTTTTTTATAATTTAAAAGTAATATATCTCATCAAAATTCCAAAATAAATTCTAATATTCGCAACAATTTAAATGTTTATTTACTAAGTTTTGATTATTAAATAAAAGTAATGTTTTATTTTAAGAATATATTATTTTTGAAATTCACTGCAACTTTCTTTTAGATAAAATTCAGTCATAAAGTCAGAATATTTTTTTTAATACAATAAATTCAAGAATTTCTTTTTACAGGTTAAAATTATATTTTCATCAGTAGATGCATAATGAAATTTAGAAATATTTGATTTATCGTTGTAAATAATTTGTCTCAAAATTATACATTCCTGTTAAAATTTTACAGATTTATGCGAATAGCCGGAATGATAAAAGAGATTACTAAATGAATAAATTACTTTTCTTGTATTGCATATTGCTATCTGTTTTTACTTCGTACAATTTTTTTTAAAACTGATATCTCATAGGTAAATAATTGAAGTACTAAACTATAATAATAATCGTGAATTGAAATCGTTCTATTGAATAGTTTTCTTCGAGTTTGTAAATTATTATTACTAGATTTTTCTTTTTTGTAATTATAAATGACATTTCTCGTAATATTAAAAATATTCTTACTATAATGGCAAGTTTAGCTAAGAGAATTTAGTTACAGTTAGGCCGGAAAGTGGTACTTTCGCAATTAGTCTTTTTCAGCCATCTTCATGTCATTTCAAAACTTTGTTACAAACTCAGTGTTATCCCTACGGATAAAGTAAATAAATTTTTTTCGTAACATAAATTAAGTTCGCTCTTGATCTTTTTATAATGACAAACGAAACTTCATAAATAAAGCAATTCAGTACAAATTTGATAGTCCTTTTTTTTTGAGGTACAAAAAATTAAACAAACATTAGATGTTACAAAATTTATTGACTGTTTATTAAAGATTTTCTTTTTGTGCATTTTTTATGGGTTCCATGAACATTATTGAGTATTCTTAATTTAATACTTCATTACAGTTGCATTAGGAAACGGTTCTTTAATGAGCAAAAGCTATTCTTTACAATGCTATGTCATTTCCCAGTGTTTTTTTTAAACATTAAACCTAACAATGAAGTAATAAATTCTCCGTTAAATGGTTCACTTATTATTTTAAATATCTAATGGTTACTTCAAATCTAATGATACACCAAAAAATTTCGAATCAACAAAAGAATAATATTACGTATTCATTTATGTAATAATTACAGTAAAATTGTAAAAATTAAAACATACATATAAACTGAACAAAAAATAATATTTTTTTATTATTAAATGTTTTGATATTTATTTTTTTTCAATTTGATTTCAATGCAGACTAAAGATGAATATGCCCTAGTCTTGACTTTGACGGATGGCAAATTAGGCGAAAATAATTTCATTACTCAAAGTCTTTTGCTTCTCGTCGAGGATATAAACGATAACGTACCTGTATTTAAACCTCATCCGACTAGTTTAACAATACGCGAAGATGCAAGTCCTGGTGTACTTACGACTGTCGAGGCAACTGATCTTGATGAAGGTGCTCATGGTCAAGTTGTGTATTATTTACAAGAATTAGATGGTGATAATGATATGTTTTCGGTAACGACTGTCAATGGAAAAGGTGTGATTAAATTAGTCGGACAACTAGATTATGAGAGAAAGTATCTTTATCAGCTAAGAGTATTGGCTGTCGATCGAGCTATCAACGAAAAGGTATTCAATTCGATTGAACGAATTTTATTCTATTTTATAATAAAATTGAATTAATTTCCTCTTAAGTAATCAAATTTATTCAACAAAGTTATTTACAAAATTAAAATTATTTAAATTATTACAATTACTAAAATGGCTACTTATTCTTATATAAATATGCGATTTTGAGGAAATAGAAAAATAAATTTAATATCATCAATTTAAAATTATTTAATCTAGGTTAATACTGGATCGACTGCAATCCTCGTTAAAGTTCAAGATGTCGAAGATCAACCTCCAGAATTTATATCCATGACACCTGTTGCAAGGATTAGCGAAAATGCTCGTATTGGTACTCCAGTTTTACAAGGTAACAACATAAATTAATCAGAATCAATTTACCGACCGTTTTTCAAACATAATAAATTTTATAAACAATATTTTGGCATACTTTTAGTACGCGCAATCGATGGAGACAAAGGTATCAATAATCGCGTTACATACAGTATAACGCGAGGTCCACGTAATTTATTTGATATTGACGCGACATCAGGCACAGTTTTTACCACTGCTCAACTTGACCGTGAAGCACCCGATAATAGTGATGGCTCATTTATTCTTGAAATTACTGTCAAAGAAGTGTCAAATATTATACCTGCTCCATCAGTATCGACGGAAGTAACAATTATTTTAATGGATGTTAATGATGAGACTCCAACTTTTCGAAGTGAAAGATATGTCGCTGAAATTAATGAGAACGCTCCTCAGAATACTCCGGTTACCTTTCTTGGAGATGCCATCCCAGAGGTTTTCGATCATGATTTGGTAAGTTTAAAATAATCTTTTATTGTTTGCAATTTCAACAATAATTGAAAAAGAAGCCGTTATAATATACAGATAAAGGTAAAATTTAAAAAGCACATTTTATAACTAAATGAAAATTTTTCATAGGGAACAAATGGGACTTTTAAGTTAAGCATCGAAGATGATCCAGGAATTTTTGAAATTAGCCCTATACAAGGCATCAATGAAGCACCATTTTTAATAAGAGTGAAAGACCCTACCAAACTAGATTTTGAACAAATAGCTGGTAAATCCATAACAATATACTCAAATTCCTCAACTCTTTTATATATTTCAAATATTTATGTCATTATTTTTTTGTAGTGGTCAATTTTACTCTCGTAGCCAAAGAAATAGTGCCAAATAATCCAAAGTACAGTATTGTACCAGTGACGGTGTACATAAAAGACCAAAATGACAATTATCCAGAATTTACGGAAAATACCTATGAGGTTGCTGTTCCGGAAAATTGTAAGGCCGGTACAACGGTCGCATGGGTTCAAGCTTTAGATGAAGACAGCGGTAATTTTGGTACAAAAGGAATTAAATACACTAATTTAAGTGGCAGTCTAGCTCATGCGTAAGTCATGCTTTTTACTAAAGTTTCTAATTTCATCAAAATACTATTTTTCCATTAAAATATTTCCTAAGATCTTTTAAATATATCTTTTCTATACCTCGTTAATCAATATTTTTATTTTTAGATTAACTCTCAATTATAATTCAGGCGTAATAGTTGTAAAAGAGTCAGGCGCTTCCTTTGATCGCGAACTCGTATCTCGTCATTTCTTAACTGTTGAAGCTCGCGATGATCTTGGCAAGGGTAATCGTAATACAGCTCAATTAATTGTTAATATAAACGATATCAACGACAACCCACCAGCATTTCTACAAAACAAATATGAAGCTGTTTTACTAGAGAATGAAGAAAGTTTTGACGCACCAGTAATCGTCGAAGCATTCGATATTGATCTCAATGGTACGCGAAATAGCGAAATTGTTTATTCAATTGTACCAAGTGATTATTCGAGAAATTTTACAATTGATCCCAAAAGAGGTGTTATTACACCAATAACACCAATGGATTTCGAAGTATTACCAAAAACAAGCGACTCTAAACCTGAACCATTTGTTAGAGCGTTAAGATTGTTAATTAGAGCTCGAGATATGGGTGTCCCTAGTTTAAGATCTGATGTACCGCTTATTGTTTATTTTAAAGATGTCAATGACAATGCACCGATATTTGAGAGAGCCTCTTACCAAAAAAATGTACCTGAAGATTCTCCAGGTGGAACAAGTGTTTTACAGGTTAATACACTTTTTACTAATCTCTTCATTGAATGATTCAATGAATTCAAATTGTTAGTTTCAGTAGAATCATATAAATATATCAGAATAAGGCATAATTTCTACCAACCATAATTATTTAATACTATTTTTATGTAAAAATATATTTACTTTAAAAAGTTAATACAATTTCTATCAAATTTTATGTTTTAATCGTTTTGATTATTGTTGATTAAAGTATGTGAAAATATTGTGAATTGCAGGTGAAAGCATGGGATAAAGACCTTTCATCACCCAATAACAAAGTTGTGTACAGAATACAAAATGGTGCAGGCGATAAGTTTGTAATAGAGCCAGAAACTGGAACAATTAGAGTAGCAACAGGTTCAAATTTAGATCCAGATCTAACATCACCAAAAACTACAAAATATAGTTTGAATGTGGTGGCAATTGATAGTGGCGCTGACATTCAAAGATCTGCCGAGGTTCTTGTCAATATTACTGTTATTGATGTCAATAATAAACCACCTGTTTTCGTCGATCCTGGCACTATTACCATCAGAGAAAATACACAGGTATTAAGAAATTGGTCATTTGAAGATATCTAGTATTTGTCATGAAAAAAACAATGCTAATACTAATTTACTTGAAAAGTATTGCTAAGTTAATATTTATTGTTATTTTTTTATTTTTAGCCAGGAGCTTACGTGCATCGTGTTGTGGCAGACGATCCTGATATCGCACCGATTTTGCGCTACAGAATTGATCCAAATGCATCTGAAGCAAGAAACGAGGATGGAAAAATAATTCGTATACAAGAATATGATTATCTTGCGGCTTTAGAATTAAATGCTGTAGATGGTCTTCTAAGTGTAGTAAAACTGTTGGATAGAGAAAGAGTTGAAACGATAAGACTTGGCTTAGTAGTTGAAGATTTAGCTGCAGTTAAGGGTGTTCAAACTGCATCTGGTAAGCTTTATACTTTAAAATAATAAATGAAATTAACATAAATATCTTAAATTAATGTAATATTTTTATGTTATCAGCTACACTCAGTATTGTAATAGAGGATGAGAATGATAACGATCCAAGATTTCGACGCCCATTCTATAGGCGATATGTTACTGAAAATAGTAAAAATGGTGTACATATTGCTAATATTGTAGCTGATGACGCTGACAAGAATCGTACTATCAGATACTCATATGAAAGCCCACGTGAACTTACTGAAATGGTAAATCTAGATCCAGAAACTGGAGAAATGACTGTTGGCAATAAAATTGATAGAGAGATTCATTCTTGGCTGAATCTCACTGTACGGGCAACTGATTCTGGAATCCCACCAAGGTATTAATTTTTATATTAGTTTGTAAAAATATTTGATTTATATATAAATCTATCTTTAAAAATATAATAAAAAAAACTTAAAATATATTGTTTTATTTAATTTTATTTTCACTTATTATTTTCGAATAATTAAATGAAATATAATCATTTTTCATTATCAGATCTAGTCTTGCGGAAGTTTTTATTCAAGTGATTGATGAAAACGACAATAATCCTTACTTTATAACTGATATCTCTAATGTTACGGTATTAGAAAATTCAAAGATTGGTACTGAAATTATAACAATAAAAGCGAAAGATCCTGACAGCGGTGATTATGGCAAAGTTACTTTCCTTCTCGATAGAATGTCTTCACAGGTATAAAAAAATAAATCATTTTATTTTTTATTAATATTATCCTAGTACAATGTTTTCATTATTTATTATAATTACAATTTATGTTAAAACATTATTCTTTTGTCCATTTTAATAAATAAATAAAAATCTTTTCGATTTCTAGGGAAAGTTTGCAATTCATCCAGACAGTGGTTTATTGACAGTCGCCGACACGCTTGACTGGGAGACTAAAAGTTCTTATGTACTTGTCATCGAAGCTTGGGACAATTATCAATTTGGTTATACAGCGGGTGAATCTCGCAACGCATTCAAGCAAATCGAGTTAGTTTCTTTAATGGTTAATTAAGATGACATGCTTTTCTACGATTATAACTGTATATTTGATTGATGTTTTCTTATTTTTAGAATATCGGTGCTTGATGTTAACGACAATGTACCTAAGATTGATATACCTGAAGGATGTGCGACTATTTCTGAATTTCACGATATTCGTGAAAGTATTGTATTTGTAAAAGCAAAAGATGCAGATAATCCTTTGATGTCGAATGGACGGACAATGATGAGGATAATTTCTGGAAATGATTTAGGTTTTATATTAAACATTTTTAATTCAATTAAGTGTTAGATGAATTCATCAATTAAATAATAGTATATAAGCCAGATCTGTCATTTTTTTTAATTTCACGAAATCATTTATTAATTATGTAATCACAAATAAATCTCATTGGTTGACAATTTTAGATTAATTTAAATTATTACAACAAAAATTTTCATGAAGATTATTAAAATTATTTCAAATTAATAAAATTAATAGTTCTCAAATAGTAAACAATAAATATTAGTTCGAAAATTTCAATATTCTTTTTTACAGGTTACTTCACACTGGAACAAACCGATTATTGGACGGCTCGTCTCAAAGCATTAGAACCTCTACGCGGTAGATTCGGAAATTACTCTTTGAAGCTTGAAGTTCAAGACCTTGGACAACCTCCTAACAAAGTTTACGGCATATTAGATGTCTGTGTAACAGATTATAATGATAATCCACCAGTTTTTATCAGTCCTCCGCATAATACCACCATAAGAGTACTCGAGGTTTGTCATTTTTATACATTTTTATAATTTTTCAATACAAAGCATACCGTGATCTAATTTTTTACATTAATTTTCTAGAATGCTACAGTGGGAATTGAAATTATTGAAGTTCAAGCCGAAGATGCCGATATCGGTCCTAATGGTGATGTTCATTATCGTTTGAAACAAGATATAGCAGGACATCATAGGACGTTTAGGATTGATGACAAAACTGGAATGATCTATCTAAAATCGCCTCTTGATCGAGAAGCTCAAAAACTTTATGAGGTAACAATAATATTCTTATGAAAATTGAAAATTTTTTTAAATTTTATATTGATTTTTCATTTCAAGTTAATACTATTACTATTTAAAATACTATTCAATAGATAAACAATTTATCAATGTAAATAATAGAATTGTATAAATGATGAAACTATAATTTCGTAATAAATAAAAAATATAAATGTTGCATAAATATTTTATTTCAATTTTTCAAATTGCACAGCATAAAAAATATACTCGCAATATCATTAACAATATTATATAACTTCCTATTTCTGAAATAATGACTACCTTTTCTGTTCTCTATAATTATGAATAATTCCTCTTTTTTTCTAAGATACGAGTAGAAGCATACGATCTGGGTACACCAACGCCCCTTAGTTCCGACCTGGACCTAACGATCTACGTCAAGAATATTAACGATTATGAGCCGCAATTTTTGATCGACGTTCACAACGTAAATTTCACGGAAGAGCAGCCAGCAGGAGCTGAAAAGAATCTTTTGCCGGAAACAGTAGACAGAGATGAGGTTGATGAACTTGACGATCCTCCGACTAAAGTTTGTTATTTTATAGTCGGAGGAAATGACGAAGAATCGTTCGACCTTGACATCAGTACTCATGTACTTACGGTAAGATAATTTTCTTATTCTTACATAGGACATTCGTTAGAAATTACTTTTTTTTAAATTATGCAATAATACTCTTTCTAAATTACATGATATATTTAATATTATTTCATATTCTAATCAAAATTAATGAGATTTTTTTAAATATGAAAAATTTATGTATCTCTCGAGTCAAGAAGAATATTAAATAGTATTTAGTATTTTTTTAAGCTTTACAAATTAATAAAAAATTGATTTTAATTAATAAAATTTTTTTTATAAATAATTATAATTATTATATCATGATGATATTTAACACTGTACAGAAATTGAATTCATTATTAAATTAATAATTTATTTGAAAAAACTAATTAAAATATGAAAATATATATCATTATAAAATTTAACCATTATAAAAATCTTTTATCAAATTTCTTCGAATTAATTCATAAATTATGTATATTGCAAAACAATATTTTAATCAGTATTATTGTTTAAAAATCTTTAATAATTTAATATTTAAAAATGTAAATGATAAGAAACAATTCATTTTATTTCTTTTTATTTAATGCATTTATAGACGGCAAAATCATTGGATAGAGAAACAAAGGACCAATATGAAATAATTATCAAAGCAAGCGAGGATTGTAATACAATCCCAGGGAATCAAACATTTAATGAAAAAGATGACACATTATTAAAAGTTGTTATTACCATCAATGACGTTAATGATAATGCACCTAAATTTACAAGTAAAGTATTTACCGGAGGTGTTACAACAGATGCTGATTTTGGAACCGAATTTATGAATGTTCATGTAAGTTATTAACAAGAATATAAACGATGAAGCTTTTCAAATAAAAAGAAAGAAATATTCAATTTGGAATATTTATTACAGGCTACTGATTTAGACGCTGGTAAAAATGCAATGGTTAAATATTATTTAATTAGTAAGATACAGATGACTTTGACCGAAGGTTTCGACAATGTTCAACTACAACCATTTATAGTTGATGAGACAACAGGTGCTGTTACATTGAACTTTGATCCTCAGCCTGGAATGAAAGGATACTTCGATTTTACGGTAAAACATACTTTTTCGTAAATAGTACCCTAGATGCATAATATACTATTAAATTATCATTAAATGTTTTTAAAATAAATTCATTATAATATCCATTGCAGGTTTTAGCAAATGATACTGGGGGACTTCGAGATACAGCAAAAGTTTTTATTTATTTGTTACGTGAAGATCAACGAGTTAGATTTGTTCTTAGACAACACCCACCAGAAATCCGAAAAAGAATAGAATTATTCAGAGAGTAAGAACATTATGACTCTGTTATTTTATTAAATGGTTTTTTAATTAGAAAAAACTTAACTCACTTTGTTTATTATTTTTTTTCTCTTATTTTATTAACACATTGATATATTAAACAGAGTTCTAGGTAACATAACAGGCGCCATAGTCAATGTCGACGAATATAAAATTCATGAGAATCAAGATGGTTCAGTCGATCGTACACGTACTGATCTTTACATGCATTTCGTCAATCGCAAAGACAATTCAATTTTCGAAGTTTCTCAAGTTTTACAATTAGTCGATCGTAATATTGAAAAACTTGATAAACTATTTAAAGATTTCAATGTATTAGATACCCAACCAGCTCAAGTACAATCATTGGCACAATTTGAACAAGCTGGTACAACACTGTGGCTAGCAACTTTAACGCTCTTTTTAACAGGATTATTGATTGTTTGTGTTGGATTGTGTTTAACGCAAAGGGCATCTTATCAAAGACAATTAAAGGCTGCAAATGCTACACCGTTTGGTAATTAATCTATCTTTTTTTGGACTGGCATGATATAAATGTATATATGTTTTCTTATAAAATAATTTAAATTCTTATTTAGATTATTATTTAGATTGTTTTTTATTGTTTACTATTTTCACATTTTATAATAAATATTGAAATTATACATTTTTATTGCACTGAAGCTTCGTATTTTTATGATAAATGAAAACTGAACACCTTAATGTCATCGTGGACCAAAAATTTTTATACATCATGATATGCAAGTTAAACTATACGCTCTGTTTAGTGTACGCGAAAAATCACTTCACGCACATTTTATTGAATTACACGCTTAATAAACGGTAAACGTACAATTTCACGAGACGAATGAGTTTACAGCCGTGAAATCGAATTTTGTGCACAAGACTTAGAAAATATTGTATAAAATACGCTAAGAGCGACTTCTTTACTTATTTATACTTTATAATAGGTCACAATTTCCTTCGTTCAATAACTATAATAATTGATGTATTAATTATTTTCTTATGTTTACAGGAGTATCAGATTCAGAATTTTTAAGAGGACCTGGAAGAGTTCCAAATACGAATAAGCATAGCGTTGAAGGCTCTAATCCGATTTGGATGCATGCTTATGAAAATGAATGGTTTAAAAGCGATGAATCAATAAGGTAAAAATGACAAATGTAATTTATTATTAGTGTTTTTTCTATTAAACTTTTATATCATATTTTTAAAATTTTGTTTTATAGTCACAATTCTGAAAGAGACTCTCTTGATGAAAACGCTGTAATAAGTGAAGAAATTACTAACGAAACAAATAATACGAATGCGATAACAACTGAAGATAAACCTTATTATTCACAACAAAGAGTCACATCCATTTTTAGGTATTAATTATTATTTAACATCGGTATTAACATTGTAATAACAATAAAATCAGCAAAATAAGTTAAACTTAAAATCAATTATTTTTTTCCAATTATACAAACTTGGAAGAAAAATTAACACGCCTCATTTGTTTTAATCAGTGTGGAAACGACAACGATCGAGAGTAATACTGAGGAGCCGGTAATAGAAACAGTCAACAATGCATGTCATAACAAATCACCAGTTCATCGGGGCCATAATCAGGTGCTTAATAGTAATCCATTGGGTCAGAACGTTGAAACAACAGAACTCTGACAATTAAGGATAAAGAGGAAGTCAAGAAAACGCAGGGACAGATTGAAAAGAATACGAGCGAGCTTTTGTACATATTTTTAGCCAATATAACATTGTATTGATAATGTTCAAAATAGGGCAATAATATAGATTTATTTATTTATAAAAGAAAGATGTATAATTTATTACTTTTTTCTAGAATAAAGATGTATATTTAGAATATATATAAAGATTTAGTTTTAAGACTATAAAAACAGATTGTCAATTTTTGAAGTGTGTGAAAGTGAATTACGTAAATCGCATAACGAAGTTTGTCAAAGTTTGTAATATTTGTTAACGATGTAGTAAGTAAATATCCAAAGTCTGTAAATATGACTCGCCAAAAATGAACATCGAATTGATAAATTTTTAACTTTGTAATACTTTTTTATAACCGAATAAATATATTGTACATTGTTAAATTTTGTACTTTTGTACCTTTAAAATATTTTTACACAAGTTTTTGATTAAATAACGTTGCAACAATATAAAAGGAAAAAAATTATAAAAATAATTCACAAATATAGTAAAAATTGATGTAAAAATACATTTTTTCACAGATAATATTGCTATTTTGAAAAATCTGATGTTGTTTCGTAAATTTCTTCTATTACACAAAAGCCATTCGATAGATTTGCTCAGAAATTTTCATGCAAATTATTTGTTATTGCCTAATTAAAGTAAGCTTGTAAAAACTTATTTTCTTAGCGCAGTTTTAATTTTAGAGCATTTTGTAAATTTCGAATAGAATTTTACTTATTTTTTGGTATTTTACGTAAACTACTCGATGAAGTAGCTTAAAATTATGTATAGAAATTATTTACGATTGCCTAAATAAAATGAACTTTTGAAAACTGGTTTTCTTAGCGTAGTTGTAACGTTAAAGCGTTTTGAAAATTTTAAAACAATGTTTATTTTTCAATTATTTGGTATTTTTTGTAAACTGTTCGATGAAAATGTTCCAAAATTTGTATGCAAGTTATTGGTCATAGTGTTAAGAAGAAAAGCTTGAGAAAATTAATTTTATAAACGCATTTTTTATTTTAGAGCATCATAAAATCACATTATGCAAATGGCAAAAGTAAGAAAGAATAAAATTCATATAGTTTTCGTATGTATTAAGACAGCCTTCAATACAGAGGATAGGGACATTTATATTAAAATCGTATTTAAAAAAATAAAATCAAATTACTCTAACTCAATGTGCTCTACGAGAAAACATTGTGCCAAAGCAATTGGCAGCGTTTTTCAACATACATTAAGATTTACTTTTGCTTTTTTAAATTACTTTTTTTAAAAAAATAACGAAGTTGTTTGATAAAGAGGAAAATAAAGAGGACCTGAATTTTTTGTTTAAAACATTGATTAATAATAAAAGCTAAAATTGGGTTCAATCTTTATTATGCTATAACTTTGGAAAAAAATAATATTTCGATATGCTATAACTACTATTTCAAAAGTATTTGAGCTCAGCTTTCATTTAAAAAAAGGTTTAAGCTTCTACCTAATAATTCTGAGGAACTATAAGCATTTGAAAATCTAGTAACTTTTTTAGTGATTTTCTTCGATGGCCTGTAACTAGGGAAATGTTGAGCGTTGGCCTCTAAAATTTTGGCTTTCTTCATATTTCTGCATCCAGAAAACATTCCCAAAATTTGAGCAAAAACGGTGACCCAAAGGTGAAACACTTTCCTTGTTAGCGAACGCTAATTTTAACAGATTCTATTCTTAGCGCATGCTAATATTGTAAGCGTACTCTAATTTTAGCAGACGCTAGTCTTAGCGGATGTTAATGTTTTTAGCGTACGCTAATTTATACTTATATTATACTTGAAATTTTATCAAAAGTAAGATTCTGATTAAAAACAGAATAGTAAGGAAGGTAAGACATCATAAAAAAGTTTAAGTAAAAATATTTATTCATGTTTGAATATTTGTGGAAATTGGTATATCAGTATCTATGTAAATAAAAATTCGATTTTCAAATAGTGTTTATAAAATATTCTCCTGAATAATATTATTATTCTCCGATTAATAATCCTAAAAATTATTAAGTAACGATGATGATATCTTTTTTTTTTAAATAACGAAGTGGTTTTGTAAAGTATATTAATTTTTAAATTCTCATTCTGCTTTTTATAAAATGCATGAAATTAGTTAATTTTATTTTACAAAACATATTTCAATTTGTTTAATTAATCTTGTTAGCGATAAAAATAAGTATAAACTTTGAAGTAGCTTAAGCATCACAAATATTCGTTTTGATATAGCAAAATATTTATGAGTTATCTATTTACAATATTGCTCGTAAATTCGATAACACTTTTAAAAAAACAGGATGCAAAAACATGATACATAAACATGATGATAACTTCTTGAAGAAATGTCGTGGAAAAATCTACAAAAATCATTTTCATTTATTCGCTAAAACCTTTTTAAACCAATTTATAAATTTGTTTTCACGGTTGCACGATAATGTCCTTCTCATTAATATTAGTCCAGTAGAATTAGTCAAAATGCATAACTTAATTAGTAACAGGTACCGACCACCAAAAATCGCTTTATTAGATGATTAGAAACAAAGCTATATAATTACCCTAAAAATTTGACCCCTCAGAAATTTTTAAACAATGATTTAAGGTAAAAAATTGGCGAAAATCACGGTTTTTTTGAGGTAGCTCATAATTGTTTGCGATTTGGCATATGAAAATTATATGATTTGTGGGCGTTTCAAAGGCGATTAATTTGAGACGTTATAGATCAGAATCGGTTAATAACTTTTATAAATAATGTTAAACCAAAATCGAAAATAGCGATATGTTCAAATATTTTTCATTTCATCAAAAAAGCATGTACATGTTTGTAGTTTACCAAAAATATGTCTCTTATTACCCTTAAGTCACCATAAAAATTTCATAAAAAAAAAAAAATTTTTTTACGAGATATTCTTTTTGTTTATTAAAAAGAGGTCAAATGTACGTTAAACATTTAACCCACACTGTAAAAAATCCTCTTGTAAAATTACTATTCTGAGAGTAGGTAATTAAAAGACCTACACTCAGAACAATAAAGTTAATATCGAAATATTAATTTTTATGTATCGGCTTGTAACTTTACTAGCGGCTAGTGATATTACATATGATGGAGTTACTCGTATGAAATAAACCTTCCCAGACTGTAATTTTATAAAACATTAATAATTTTGTTATCGAAATATTAATTGTTATGTATCGGCTTGTAACTTTACTAGCGGCTAGTGATATTACATAGATGGAGTTACTCGTATAAATATTAAAAATAAAAAAAAAACTTTTTAATGTACTACGTTTTTATAATGAACCAAAAAGTATAAAATAATGTGTAATGAAATGAAAAGTGAATAATGATTTGAAATAAAAAAATGTGGGGCGCATGTTTATTATTATGTATTGTATGCGCCCCACGTTTTTTTATTTCAAATCATTATTCACTTTTCATTTCATTACACATTATTTTATACTTTTTGGTTCATTATAAAACGTAGTACATTAAAAAGTTTTTTTTTATTTTTAATATTATTTTATACTTTTTAGTTCAATTAAAAACGTGGTAGATTGAAAATTTTTTTTTATTTAAATATTATCTTATACATTTTGGTATTATTATTATTATTATTATTATTAATATTATTTATCGTGTTGTCCAACAGTGCATATTATATAGCATATATATTGTTGTCAAGGGACTAAAACGTGTTTCATCTATTTTTTTAGAGAACACGTAATCGCATGGTGAGTTTCCCGCCATTTTGACGATAATGACGCCATTAGAAATTCAACCAAGATTTATTGTTTTATGCATTGTTAGACCATAAAATGAATAAAATACAGTCTCCAATTCTATATGTATAATAGAAAATGCTGTAATTTATGTCTAATTGCAATATGAGAAGTTAAAGAATTTTAAAAATTTTCGAAGATGGTTAGACACTAATGTTAAAAGTATATCTATATATAAAATCTTCAAAATTTCAATTTTTCCAATACCTCCGTATATAATTGTATTAATATATTTTTCGGTGGGAATATATATTTAATTATATTATCCAACAATGCATGCAAAAATATAATATTGAATATATTAATATATTAATATATTTGATATATTAATATATTAATATATTACTATATTAATATATTACTATATTTGATATATTAATATATTAATATATTAATATATTAATATATCAAAAGAAGATTTTTAAAATTTTCGAAGATGTTTAGACACTAATGTTAAAAGTGTATCTATATATAAAATCTTCAAATCTTCAATTTTGCCAACATCTCCGTATATGATTGAATATATTAATATATTGTTCGGTAGATATATATATTTTTTTTATAATATTGCATTGTCATCCAGTTCCGAGCTATATTTAAAATTTCAAGTCTCTAGCTCATCAGGAAGTTAGTTTACAATCGGTTGCAAAATTCGTACCGAACAGACAGACAGACAGACAGACAGACAGACAGGCAGACAGACAGACACCAAAGCGAGTTAATAGAAACGTAGTAATAGTAAAATAAACCTTCCCAGACTGTAATTTTACAAAACATTAATAATTTTACAAGTTTTATTAGTAGTTTTACAAGCTGCTAGTAATTTTGTAAAGCGTTGTTATTTTAACATTCCTATTTGAAAATATGCTATTTTCATATTAATAATAAATAATTGGTATAAATGAAATAAAACAAACATAAAACTATAAAAAAATTTTATTTTTGTAATAAATACTGATAATAACGAACATGATATTAATTTAAATTCGAAATAATTTTTAATGAATATTTGGATAAACTAAATCATTTCATTTTTATATTACCCAAAAGAACAAATTACCGCAAATAGAAAACTTATATTGTATATAAAACTATGTTTTATGATATTATAATAAATAACAATTTTGATAAAACATAGTTGTATCAAAATTCTCAACTTCCATTCATGTTGAATAATTTAATATTATCGGAATTTTCAAAATATCAAATTCTTTTGTATTCAAATAATTGTATATAATTAATTTTATATTTTTAAATATAAATAATTTTTTTAATAGCTGATAAGTATTTTACCATATATAAACAAAAGTATTTAATATATTATGATCTACTATCTACGCCTATGATAAAGGATTCTCAGGCTAGCAGAATCAATAAATATCATTTTACAGATCATCGTTACCTTACTATTGATCATAAAAGATTTTTCTTAAATATATATTTGGTTTTGAACAGTAGTTCGATTAACTTTTACTTATAACATATTTTTAGGCGATTTATATGCATTCTTAACTATAACTGATGTTGTATTAATTTTAATTTTTTTTATTATCATTCGGAAAAATAACAATTCTATAAAAATAATTGTGATATACGTAAGATTTGAAACTTATTTAAGTAATAATTAGACTAATTTTAACAAATTTATCACCTGCTTTTTTTTAATGGTCCACCTATTATTCAATACTAAAAGTAGTAGTAACATATAAAAAATATAAAAAATGACTATCAATTTTTTAAATTATAATTAAGAAGTGAATTCTTATGATATTATTCATGCATATAAAGATTTTGTAGTCTATGAATTTGTACATTTACCGCGTACTTACATAGAAAAGTAATAGTAATGGAAAAAAAATGTCTAGATTCAACACAGATACGAATTTGCAATTTTAAATTTACATCAAATTGGTGGTTGTATTAACAGCTATTGCTAGTTGTTTATAATAATTGAAAAATTGGATAATCTTTTAAAAATTTCAACAAAGTTTTTATTTCAAATATTATCCCTGTAAAATTTCAAGTAGCTTTGCTGTTTTTCAAAGATGTCCCTATTTTAACTTCGTGATTACTATGAAAATAATAACGAATTATTTTTCAATAAGATGATCTCACAAGAATGATCTGGAAAACTTCCTTACATAGTACAGACATAGTACTTGAAATAAAAAAGCACTTTGCTGAAAATTCCTAAAGAATATCTATATTTTTAATTTTTATGAACAAGCGCTATAGCTGTGAATAAAAGCACCTTCAATAAAATATTTTTGTTTAAATGAAATAATTTTAACATTCATTAAGCATTTAACGATTGTTACTTTGTACAAAGGTGTTCGTTGAATATTTCAAGCTTTTAAGTACAGATTAAAGCTACGATTTGTATATTTTTGGTCTTTTAAAATTTGTTAATACCAAGAAATATTGAAATTTAATAATTACAATATTTCTTGGTATTTAATTGTATTTAACTTTTTGGATAATGTTCTTATTTTTGCTTGCACTTTTAAATTTCTTGATCTTGATGATTCTCGAGGATAAATATTAAAAAACTTCATCTGTATAAATTATAAAAAATAGCAACATGTATGCGGATACGTTCTGTTGAAAACGAATTATGCAGCTACAAGAATCCGAATTGCTTCCATTAAATTATCTGTTTCGTCAGCTAAATGCATATCTATAATTAACAAATATTTTGGTTGAATAGTCTCTATGTTACCATTTTCAATTACTTCTACGTTGTCCTCTATTTTTCCTTGAACAGAAAATAATAAACATTAAAAATATTATATAAATCCATTCGCAATATTATTACTTAATTTTAATTACCAATTACGATAATGTGCGGGTGTTCAATAGTAGTCTTAAGATCAGTATATTTTCTACCAAGCTGAAAAAGAAACATTTAAAAATTAGAAATGTTAAGATTAAAAGTGAATTCTTTATATATGAATTTAAAAAATTTCAATTGATCTCAAATAAAAATGTCCATGTTTAAAATAATAGTCAAATGTAACCACTTGAAAAATTATTTTTCAAACTCTTTTGTAATAAGATTAATAATTAAAACGTGCTTTTTTTATAATACATACCGGTTGAATTAAAAATAGAATTTCAGAATCTTCCTTGAAATAGTTGAAAATAGTTTGGGTGGCCATCCAGTTCTTAGATTCTTCGGATATATATGATTCCTCTGACAGATTTATCAATTTATTAGCAATCCCAAATGCATATAATTTTGAGATTTCAGTCGGGAAATTATTTACATAAGTGTTAGGATCTGAGTCTGTCAATATTCCAAAATGTAAAAGCATAGTTAATTTCTTTAGAAGACAAGGCCATTTTTCCATAACTTCTAGAGCTGTCGGAATGTCTTTAGTATTGTTCAAGAAACACCTTTGCATAGGGTAAGATTCGTTTAAGGCATTAACGACCTTGTTAAATGTTTCTTCATCGTCAATATCGAGTTCCGTATAATTTAACAGGTATTGTCTATGTAATTCAGCGGATTCTTCTGTAACACCTTCTGCAAAAGTGTCAGACATACATTTAATACATCCCGCTTGTATCGCCAATAAACTTTTGCGTTTACTAACACTAATATTCAAAAACTTCTGGATATCGATCTCTCATTTGTAGTGCTACTGATTTAAAGACACTTATAGGTATATAGCGGTTTATGCATCTTAACTCGGCTACAACTTTTTGGTAAACTTTTTTTATAAGATGCTTGTTTTTTAAGCCTCTTCTCAAATCTTGCGTAATGGAAGCATCAAAACTATTCCATGGAATAGTAAAATTATCCCATAAATTTTCAGATGATTTTGATGTTTGTTCTTTGGAAGTCGACTCAGCATAAAAAGAATTTACTGGGCAATTTTCATTATTTGCGTTTGTTACATTTGAAGAATTTCCATGGACTTCTTTATTCTCATTTGTGCCATTTTCATTTATCGTGTCTTTTTTTGATTGTTGAATCATTTTATCAATCCATGCTTCCTCTTTCGTTAGTAAGATCAGAATTTCCGAATTCCACATTAATAAAATTTCATCTTCGTCTATATCAGTACCATCTTTTTCTAAAACCATAGTGTGTCTATCAATATTCAACTTTATGCTTGCCTTTCTGATCAACTTCTCTAAAATATTATTCGAATTCTGAATGATGATAGCAGTTTTTTTTCTCGATTTTGCGTCCATACTTTGAATATGAAAGTCATCTAAAAAATGAAGATAAAATGAAGAAAATTTTTTTTAATTAAATATTAAAATTATCATAGTATTTATTTTTACGAGTAAATATATCAATACTACGTTTTAAAAAAATTGTCAAAGCTTATTGATATAAAACAAAAATAATGAATTTTTTTTATGAATTTCATAAAATTTGTTGGTCAATCTTGGTTTAAAATAATTTTTTTCAAATCGTATTTATTACGTTTAAAGTCCCTATATCGACTTAATCGACTACAATGGGTTTTTGCATATTTTTTTATAGATATCAGTAATTTAAGATTTAAAATAAATTATATCTGTATTATTGTTTTCATTAAAATGAACAAAAAGGTACAAAATGATTTTTACATAATACTTGAACGTCGTGTAACAAAATGAACGTATTTGGAGCAAATGAAAATACTAACCGACGACATCGTTTCCATTATTTCGAAATTGTATGTAATTGCAAAAAATATGTCATTACTAGCATTTTCATTTATCGATATCAATATATAATGAGAAAGTGTTAATTTATTCATAATTTACACACGATTGAAAATAGGGACTTTAATTTAATATTTTATTTGAAAATCTTCAAAATTTCATTACAGTTCTAGTTATTAAAAATAATATTACATTTATTTACAAATTAAAAGAATCAGTTATGACAGATAATTTTCTCCTTTCATGGACAAATTCTGAAAATACTAAAATTATTAACAAGATATGAAATTAATTTTGTAATTGAAAAATTATGTTCCAATATTATAAAAAATTATCCTGTTTTTAAACTATTTATCAAAATTAAACAAAAGTTAGAAATCAACTTTGCTATTATTCTTTACGTTATTTAATATAACTTTTTTATGGTAAAAAAGAAATAAATTGAAGTTGTGAAAGTAGCTGAAGAAAGAACTATGGAAAATGTATGTGATACAAATAAAATGAAGATTGCTATGTTTTTACAAATGTACTTACAATGTTATTAAATTTGCGTATCGAGTGGTGTATATTTTAGTAAATATATCAAGTGTGAGTTTAGGTAAGTTTCAAGTAGCGGATCTGGAGATAATAGTGATAAAAAAGGAAAAATAGCTAATTTCTGTGATATTTTTTTGTCAATATACTGAGCCATTTCATAAATTCCTAATTCTGGACATAGAATGATTTCATTAGTATACGCTTTAATAGATATTCATATACATATTTAAATACAAAGACCAAAGCTATTCTGCAATATGTACATTGAATTCAATTAAAGCATTATCTTTTTTTCAAACAATTTTTCAATACTTCAAGAATATAATTGAATAATAATAAAAAAAACATAAAATCAGTCATTTTTATGTTTGATTGAAAAACATAATATTATTTAAAAAGAAAAGGCCGTTTTATTAATTAATAAATATTTAAATTATTAAAAATATATTATTCAAAAGCATTAAAACACTACAAGAAATTATAATAATAAGAAAATGTAAGTATTAATGCTGAAAATTTTTATATGGTTACATAATTGAAGATTTTCCGGCATTTCCCAATTTTTCAGGGGGCTGAAAATAAGCCCATTCTTAATATTTTCTCGAGTTACCCCAGATTTAAAAAAGAAAGAAGGTTCTACGTCGTTTAGAAGCCGAGATATTGCATTTTTTTCGCGGTCCCCTCTCGAGGCAACGATATCCTAATACTCGCCGCGCGGAAAACGAAGCTGAAGCCACTCTCACCAAGACTATCTTGCAGATGTACCTATCACTTTAAAGATGTAGAAAATCATATTCATGGCATTAATTGTATAACTATTTATTGCATTCAAAAATATAAGTCTTCATTGAAATTTCCTGAAAATTTCAACTCTCAATTTTTATAAATAACGGAGATATGAATTTAAAAAAAAATTTTATCTCCGTTAGTATTGATCGTAGGAAATACTTTTTTTTTTTTAAAAATGCGTTTTTGAAATAGCTATCAAATGAGACTAATTAGAAGTCCGTGTGACGAAAAACCAAAAAGTTATTCCATTTATTTATAAGCAAAAAAATAGCCTAATTTTACATTAACTGTTTAACAATTATTTTTTAAAAAAATTATTAATTTTTTTGACTTAACTTATACTTTAAACTTTGAAGAATGCATCCCACTTTGTTAAATGTCGGAAAATTCACAATGTTCTGTCTTATGATTGTTTAAATAAATCTTCTTTGGGATAAACAATTGCAATTATTCATAAACTATTGAACCGATCGGGCTGAAATTTTTTATGCTTATAAAGACCCATAATGACCTCACCGAAAACGTATTATAAATCGCTTATAGCAATTATTATAAAAGTTATTAACATTTATAAAACAGTGTAAAAATGAGTGTTTTTCGCGATTATCCGGAAAAGTTGCTGACCGGTTTTCACGTACCCAATAATGAAATTTTAGGTCTTCTTAATGCCTATAACTTTCATTTATAACATTTTTCGCTAAAACGTCGTTTGAAAATTATACGGCAAAACATCGTTATTTTCAGATTTTGATCGATGTATATAAAAAAATGGGGCAAATCTAGCTGTACCTTTTTATTCATTTATCATCTACTAACCCCCTCCAATGATTTCCCACCTTCAAATATCTGTAATAAATTAAGTCATGAAATCGATGTTTTTTACGTAGAATGACTGGACTATATTCTATTCAGTACGATTTCCGCGTCAATTTGTAGACTTAAAAGTAATTTATCATTATATTCTAAGTATTTTCAGATTTATTGTTCTATGCAATATAGGTACTGGATAGTTTGATAGCGGGATTCAAAATAGATTCATAGTCCCAGTCTGTTATTATACGATTTACACACGGAGAAAAAAAACAGTTGCGCTTACTGAAGACTTCAGTAAATTTAACCTAAGTACATCAGTAAGAAGGAGTTCAGTAAATCTAACCGAAGTAATTACGTTGTTCCAACTGAAGTGACAGTTCAGTAGAACCTATTTAAGTTAAATTAACTGAAATCTTGAGTAGCTGTAACTGAGGAAGCGCCCTCTTAAGGTTACTGAACTGAGCACAATAAACGTAACGGTTTTTTTTTCTCTGTGCAGAATCTCCATTCAAATGTTAAGTGGAGATTCTTAATTATAGCGAAAATTCTAAATCGACAAAGATAAATTTATTTTTAACAATGTAGATGAAAGTGTAGTGATGGGGACTTTCGCTTTCTTCGCATAGGCTTTTCATGTACGAGAATTTGGGGTCTATAGACAGACTGAAAAGAATATATTATTTAAACATAGTTACCGACATTCAGTTTCCTGAATTTCCACTGTGTATTGAAACTTTCTTATAAGTATCGCTATATTATGCGTTTAATCGAATGCAATAAAATAGTAAAATTTAGAAATACTTTTTTCTTAACGCGGTGAGCAAAAATCGATTTTCGGTGCCTGTTTTCTGTAAATAAAATACCGCATTTCCTCACTAGTAACGAAATGTGGTATTTTGCTCACACAAGACAGGCACCAAAAATCGGATTCCGCTCACATTGTTGTAAAAATTCTATATCTAATTTGTGGCAGAATATGTTCCCAACTCCTTACTTTGTCATTCTCGCTACGCTTGAGTGAGAAAACAATTCGTCAGGAAATAAGCTATTTTGCTCACTAGTATAGAAATGTTCTATAGAACTTCTTGAGTTGAAATCTAAAATGGAAAGAGCAGCAATGTTGGGATTTTACATGCTCTAAAAGAGCTTATTGAGAATTCCGAAAAACATACAAAACAAGATAATAAACACAAACACGAACACAGACATACGGATAGCAACACGGACTATTTTAGTAAAATTATTTTAGTAAAATTTGAAAATTAAACTATTTTAGTAAAATTTTTAATCAGAGAAAAACAGTTATTCATTTTTTTTATAAAACGATATCTAATGTCGGTTAGATAGTTGAAATAGCTAAAAATATCTTTAATTTTGAAAAAAAATATTAACTGACGTAAAAGAATACAACAAAATAAAATGATATATTTTAAAAATCACCTTTTTTTGCTCTCGCTCTTTTTGCAACAAGTGGACTGCGAGTGTTCTTTACAAAAGGAATACATTCATTAGCTGGATTTGTTTCTATATTTGAATGATGCATTGAAGAGTTATGATACTTCGATTCTTTCAAGACAGACGGTGACACTTTTCGATCTGATTTTGGAAAAGTTTCGCTTGAAGGCGTTTCTGCGTCCGTTTGTAGATCTAAAGGTAATTTATAATTATTTCATGCAGTTAATTGTATTTGGAGATTCCTTTTTATATGCTATATAATTACTGGATAGTTTGATAGCAGCATTGGTTCGAAATAGATTAAATATTTTGGCCTGTTATTATACATATGCACACATAGATACACATACAGACACAAATACATTCATAAATGTACATACTCATACATACAGCAACAAACACACATACACACACACGCATAGATTCAAACACACAAAGCCATACACACATACACCTACGCACATTCACAAATAAACGTACATCCACACACATACACACATACGCCTGCACATAATTCATACACATACTTAAATACACACATACACAGTCATATACATATATACATACACAGGCCTATTCATACACACATACACAATCATATACATACACTCGTACACGCATGAGCATGCACACATACACAAATATATGTACATGAAAAACACACAAACGCATACACACAGACACAGTCACAACATCACATAGACGTATACACACATACACATACTCACATACATATACGCACATACCCATCCACTTCTTCACACATATACAGATATACATACACACTTGAACCCATACACGCATAGACATACAGACATATACTGTATGTCTAGTATTTTTCTTTACAAGTCAATACAAATTTGATATTTATAGATATAGCGCCAATTTAAATGATGTCACGAGTTCACCTGTACTCGTGACGTCAGACCAATTTTTAACTGCCTCTACCTCTTTGAGTTTTCATTTTTATAATAAATGAAAAAATTCTTGTCCTTTATTTTTTATTTTTCTAAATTAAGGATATAATGGATTGAAAAAAAATTTTTATGCTTCATCCCAATTCCATAAACACATAAACACAATCATACGCATACATGGACACACATACACGCATACACAAACGATCATATACATACATATACATCCTTCATTCACCGACACACATACATATACACATATAGACATACACGCATATACATACACACGTATACATACACATACATCCATTCATATCACACATACACACACATGCACATACACACATAAATTTTTTTTCATAGTAAGTAACTCTTGTTTGCACCTTTAAAAATGATTATTTGATTGAAAAACTAATAATAGCATCCTTTAATTCAAGAGGAAAAAAGCGCTAATCCATAAGGATAGTGTTCACTAAATTATAATATACTATCACTTTAAATATAATTAGATTTTCTTAAACTTTCAATTCATTCCATTACACAGATTTTATTTCAAAAAGTAGTAAAAAATTTAATTTTTCTGCCCAATATTCATGTTTAATCATTTTTGTAGTAAAATAAATATTAATAGAAAATGTTATGCAATCTATTTTAGTAAAATTTTTAATCAGAGGAAAATAGACTTATTCATTTTTTTTTTTAATGAAACGATACCTAATGTCGGTTAAGTGCTTAAAATAGCAAAAAAAAATCTCTAATTTTGAAAAAAAAATTAAATGACGTAAGAGAATATTACAAAAGTAAATGATATATTTTGAAAAGCACCTTTTTTTGCTCTCGATCTTTTCCCAATAAATGGAGTGCAATTGTTCTTTCTAAAGGAAGTACATTCATCAGCTGCATCTGTTTCTCTATTTGGAGAAACCATGAAGAGTTATGATGATGCGATTCTTTCAAAACAGACGGTGACACTTTTTGTTTTGATTTTGGAAAAGTTGTTACTAAAGGCGTTTCTGCATCCGTTTGGAGATCTATAAGTAATTTATGATTATTTTCTTAAATTTTTTATTATATGCTATAGTTATTGGGTAGTTTGATAGCAGCATTGGTTCAGAAAAGATTAAAGATTTTGGCCTTTTATAATACACATACAGACATACATATATACACATGCAGACATAAATGCATTCATACATATACATACTCTTACATACAGCAACAAATACACATACACACACTTACACGCACAAACTTACGCATACACACGTACACACAGACGAACACTCATAAACAAACACAGATAAATAAATATACACAGATACATGCACACATATACATCTGTACTAATATATACACACTCACATACACATATGCAGAAATAGACATGTAAATATACAGATATATACATAAACATACTTACACGTACTGATAAAAATACTGATATCCACACATAAACACACATAACTACATGCACAGATAAATATTTATATGCACCTATGAACACATACATATATGTATAAACGCATATATACTTACATATATGAATACATATATAATCAAATATACAAATTCACACATATACACGTTCACATATAAACGCACAAACAGCTACATACACGTGCACACACCCGCAGACACGCATGCACGCTCGAGTTTAATTACATACACATGTATATTTATGCACACGCAGACATTCACATACCTACACACAAGCCCATACACATATGAACTTGCGCACATATGCAAATAAACATACATTCATACGCATATACACATACGCCTGCCTGCACATAATTCATGCACATACACATACTTACATACACACATACACAGTCATATACATACACACGTACACACACAAGCATGCTCATGTACACAAATACACATACACAAAAAGCACACAAATGCATAAGACATATGGATACACACATCACATACACATATACACATACTCACTTAAATATACACACATACACATATACACCTACACACATAAACACACACGCAAAGACATACAGAAATATACTTATGCATACACATATACACACGCATACATGCACATTTGCGCGAACACATACACACACTTACACTCACTAACATACAAATATACATATACATCCATACACATACAGACATTCACCTACACAAATGCATATAGTTTGAATAGACATAGACGAGTATATGCATAAACACATACACAAATACAAATAGACCCATACACTCCAAATTTCATACATACACATTGACATATACATACACATTATTCTATAAACACACATAAACACAATCATACCCAGTATATGGACACACATACACGCAGACACGAACGATCCTACACATACATACATATAAATATGTTCATACACCTACACACACATACACACACACACACACCCATACCTACATACTCACGCACACACACATACAAAAACACACACACGTACATACACACACAGAGGAGCACTTATAAACAAACACAGATACACATACATACACCAACAAACACACACACGCACGAACCCATGCGCACACATACATACATACACATTCACATACGCGCACACACACACACGCACACACAGACGAACACTTATAAACAAACACAAATAAACGGATATTTGAGGGGTGAGGATTAAGGATTTAAGAAATGAGTGTTTCACAGCTTATGATCATGAATTGAAGAACTCGTAGTTCAAGAGTTGAGAATTTAAAAGAACATAGTTCGAAAGTTCAGAGTTTAAGGGTTTTGAGTTTGCAGGTTTGAGATTCAGAAATTTAGAGTTTAAAGGTTCTAAACTTTAGAAGTTTATGGTTTGAAAAATTGAAACCAGAGAGCTTGAAATTAAATTTAAAGGACTAAGAATCTAAGTGTTTAGGGTCTTAGTACTTCGGCCTTGAGAACAGGCCGGAGCAGATTTGATACCGACCGAAAATCGAAACCCGTTGTTTAATTTTCTCTTACTATACGTAATAGAATGCATTCAAATTTTAAATACATTCACGAAATTGAATTCTCTATTACGCTCGCCAAAAATAATTGAAAAAAGATAGAAAAAATGAAAAATTTTATACTTCAACCAGTACGGTTACTTACTTTTTGTTTAAAATATGGTGAATTTTATGAAAAAAACATCTATGATACAATCATGTACGTATAAAAAATAATGGAGTATAGTTTCTAGGTTAATAGTTATTAGGTTTATGTTTTATGGATTTATAGGTTTATAATTTATGAGTTAATGATTTATGAAATTATGATTTATAGATCAATGCGTTTATAGTTTATGGTTGATAAATTTATAGGTTTATGGTTAATAAATTCATTGTTCATGGCTTTATGGTTTATGCGTTAATGGTTCATGGATCATAGTTAATTAAATAAATTTATATCTTTATTATTTATTGGTTTATGGTTTATGAGCTTATGGCTTCATAGTTTATGGGTTTATAATTTATGCGTTTGCAGTATATGGGTTTATAGGTACATAGTTGATAGGTTGAGGGTTCATGAAATTATGGTTTATAGATTTATGACTTTATAGTTTGTTGGTATATATTTCAGGGGTTTATCGTTTATGTGTTCATGGTTAATGTGTTATGGGTTTATGATTTATGTGTTCATAGTTAATAGGCTTATTGTTAAAGGTTTATTATGGTCTATGGGTTCATGGTTTACTGGTTTATAGTTTATGGGTTTATGGTTTAATGGTTTACGAGTTTATGGGTTTATTATTCAAGAGTTTATGGTTTATGGGTATATGTTTCGCGGGTTCATGGTTTATAGGTTATGAATTTACGGGTTATGAGTTTTTAGTTTTTGGGCTTATTGTTTATAAATTTATAGATTGTGGGTTTATGGTTTATGAGTTCATGGGCTTGTGGTTTATGGATTTATAGTTTGTAGGTTAATGGTTTAAGGACGTTATGGATGAAGGTTTATTAAATTATAGTTTATGGATTAACAATTCTTAGGTTCATGGTTTATGGATTCATGGGTTTATCGTTTATGGATTAACAATTTTTGGGTTCATGATTTATGGATTTATGGGTTATAGGATTTATGATATATGGATTGATGGTTTATGGACTTATGTTATATCAGTTCATGGTTTGTGGCCTATGGTTAATAAGTATATGGTTTATGGGTTTATTGCTTATGGATTTATGGTTCATGGGTTTATCGTGCATAGATTATCTTTATTGAAAATATTTACGTTATTATCATGTGACATTTTGAAGCAAAAAATAAAGTGATAATCACGAGGTTTAACATGTTTTTTGCAATTATTTATTTATAATCACGTTATTATCATGTAACAATCATGGGAAAATTTTCTGTATTTAATCAAATTAATCACGTGATCATCACGTGATAACCACGTGACATTTTCAATTTAAAAGAATCACGTGGTAATTATGTGATTAAAGATAAATGATTGCGAGAGATATACATACCGTGAAGGACGTAATTTCTGATCACCTAAGAGGTATTTCTGATCACATATTTACATGTAAAAAAGTAAAAGTATATTTCTTTTTCACACAAACGAAGCATTCCTAACGCTCAATCTATTTTTCCTCATAAATTAAAAAAAGGTTTTTTCTACTAAAATCTTAAAGATTATGATTTATAATAAATAATGATCAGAAATTACGCCCTGATCAGGAACTACGTCCTTTACGGTAATCACGTGATTATGTGATTTTTTGTTCGAAAATGTCACGTGATGTAGCATGAGCATTTCCAGTAGGAATAGTTAATGGGTTTATGGTTTATGTGTTCATAGTTTATGGATTTATGGTTAAAGGTTTCGGGGTTTATGGATTATGGGTTTATGGTTTATAGGTTTGTAGGTTCATGGTTTATGTATTTTAATTAATGAAATTATGGTTGAAGGTTTTATAATTCAAAAGTTCATGGATTATGGTTTATGTGTTCATAGTTTATGGATTTATGATTAAAGGTTTATGGGTTCATGGATTATGGGTTTGTGGTTTATTGGTTTATAGTTAACGAAATTATGGTTAAACCTTTTATAGTTCAAAGGTTTATGGGTTTATCGGTTATGGTTCATGCGTTTATGGGTTTATGGATTTATAGTTCATGGGTTTATGGCTTATGGGTCTATAGTTTATGATTTTATGGTTTACAGGTTTATTATTTACTGGTTTATGGATTATGAGTTTACGGCTTATGGGTTTATGAATTGTAGGTTCGTGGTTTATGGGTTTAATGGTCTATAATTTATGGGTTTGTAGTTCGTGGGTTAATGGTATATGGATTCATGGGTTTATGGTTTATGAGTTTATGGATTTATGAGTTTATCGTTTACGGATTAATAATTTTTGGGTTCATGGTTTGTGGATTTATCATTTATAGATTTCTGGTTTATTTGTCCATAGTTTATGGGTTTATGAATTTATGGTTAATAAATTTACAGTATACGAATTTATCGTTTCTGGACTTGAGGCTGATGGGTTAATCGTTTATAGCTTTTTGGTACATGAGTTTTCGGTTAATGCAGCAATAAGTTTATAGTTTATAGGTTTTGGGCTCATGGTTCATGGGCCCATAGTTTACGGATTCATCGTTAATATGTTTATAGTTCACAGAATGATAAGTCATATGTTCATAGTTAGGGAATAATAATTCATGGATTTTATGGTTTGAGGGGTTAGGGTTTAGAGGCTAATGGTTTATCTTCTTATAGATATAGGTTAATGGTTGATGTGTTTATGGGTTTATGGTTCATAGGTTTATGGTTTATGGGTTTATTGGTTATGGGTTATAGATTAGGAGTTTACGGGTTATGGATTTATGGGTTGTCGGTTAATGGTTTATGGATTCATGGATCTATAATTAATGGGTTTATAGTTTGTGGGCTAATAGTTTATAGGTTTACGGTTTAAAGTCGTCATGTATAAAGGTTAATTAAATTATAGCTTATAGGTTTATCGTTTAATAATTTTTAGGTTTATGGTTTATGGATTTATGGTCTATGACTCTATGGTTCATAGTTTTATAGTTTATGATGTATGGTTTCTCGGTTAATAGCTAACAGCTTTATGTTTTATAGATTCATAGGTCTATGGTTGAAGGGTTAACGGTTTATGAAATTATGATTTATGGGTCAATGCGCTTATAGTTGATGATTGATTAATTTATAGGTTTATGGTTAATGGATTTATGGCTTATGGGCTTTATGGTTTATGCGTTTATGGGTTCATTGTGAAGGGGCTTATTAGATTATGGTTTATGAGTTCATGGTTTATAGCTAATAGGTTCATGGTTTATTGGATTATAGGCTTATGGTTTATGGGTTTATAGTAGGGGTGTGCAAATACTCGAATATTCGAGCTTGAGTCAAGTCGAGTTTTTTCTTCGAGTTCGAGTCAAGTACTTGAAAAAATCCAAACTACTCGAAAAATACGAACTACTCGAAAAAATGTGAGTTACTCGAATGACCCGAGTTACTCGAATGGCCCGAGTTACTCGAATGGCCCGAATTACTCGAATGACCCGAGTTACTCGAATGGCCCGAGTTACTCGAATGACCCGAGTTACTCGAATAGCTCGAGTTATTTCAATCGAACATTTCAAAGATGAAAAAATTATTAATTATTTCAAAGAGTAGGGTAACAAACGAAATAATATTACATTTTATTATAATAATAATAAAATCGCTTTTTTATTAGATTATCTTAATATTAGAATGAAGAAAACTTATTTTTTCTACATTATCAGATAGCAGTCTACTTCTAGTATTCATATAGTGTTTTATTTCAAGTAAGTCGAGTATCTCTAGTTATACGAGTAACTCGAGTTATTCGAGTAACTCGATTCGTTCGAGTAACTCGGGCCATTCGAGTAACTCGGGCCATTCGAGTAGCTCAAGTCATTCGAGTAACTCGAGTTATTCGAGTAGTTTATATTTATTCGAGTTAATACTCGACTCGGACGAGCTCGAGTCGAGTCGAGTAATTTGATCGAGTTACTCGTAGTTCGAGCTACTCGCACACCCCTAGTTTATAGTTTATGAGTCTCTAGTTTATGGGTTTATGGTTTATAGCTTAATGGTTCAAGGGTTTATGGGTTTATGCGTTGATGGTTTATGGATTATTTGCTTATGGGTTTTATGCTTTACAGGTTTCTGTTTTATATTCTATGATTCAAGGGTTTACAGTTTATGGATTTGCGGTTTACGGGTTTATGGCTTATCAGTTCATGGTTTATGGGTCTATTGTTTGTGGTTTATGGTTAAGGATTATAATTATGGGCGTTATGGGTTCATGGGTTTGAGATTTATGGGATCATGGATTATGGTCGATGGGTTTATAATTAATAGGATTATAGTATTCGCCTCTACGGTTTATGGGTTTATAACTAATAGGATTATTGTATATGACTCTACGGTTCATGGGTTTATAATTAATAGGATTATAGTTTATGACTCCATGGTTAATGGGTTTATGGATTATAGTTTATGTTTTAATATTCTATGAGTTTATGGTCAACGGGTTAATGGTTCATGGTTTTTTAGATTCATGGTTTATGTGTTAATGGTTAATTTGTTCATGGGTTCATGGTTCATAGGTTTATGGTTTTTATATTACGGTTCAGGGGTTTCTGGCATATAGGTTCACGGATTTAAGGTTAACGGATTTAAGGTTTACGGTTTAGCGTTCTATTGTTCATGGGTTTATGCTATATGAGCTCATGGATTTACAGTTCATAGGTTTATAGTTCATATATTATGATCTATGAGTTTATAGTTAACGGGTTAATAATTCATATATTATGACGTATGAATTTATGGTTCATGAGTTTATAAGTTTACGGTTTATAGGTTAATAGTACATGCGTTGATGGTTTATGGGTCTATAGCTTTATGGCTTGGTATATGGCTTTATTGGTATATAGATGATTGTTCTTAAAATCTGGTTTTTACTAATATTTTAAGAGTTTGTGGTTTATAGTTTCATGGGTTATGGGTTGATAGTTTATGGATTTGTGGTTCATTGATTATTTATGGTTTATATGTTTATTAATTATGGTTTTATATTTCATGGGTTCATGGGTTAATTGTTTCTGGGTTTATTTTTTACAGATTTATCGATTATGAGTTTACGGGTTATAGGTTGTAGCTTTATGGTTTATGAGTTTAATGGTCTATAATTCATGGGTTTATAGTTCGTGGGTTATTAAGTTATGGGTTCGCGGTTTATAGCTTATGGGTTTATGGGTCTATGGTTTGTAGGTTTATAGTTCTTGGGTTTATAGAGTATGGATTGATGTCTGATGGAGTATGGATTATATGTTCATGGGTTATGGGTTTATGGTTCATATATTACGGTTTATGGGTTAATAGTTCATGCATTAATGGTTTATGCCTCATATAGGTTCATGGCTCCACGGTTTACGAGTTATTGGTTTATGGGTTTATGGCTTATCGGTACATGGATTATGGATTTATGGTTCATGGATAATGGGTTATTGGTATATGGATTATGATACTTAAAATCTGGTTTTTATTTATATTTTAAGAGTTTGTGGTTTATAATTTCATGGTTTATGGGTTCATAGTTTATGGATATGTGGTTCATTGATTATAGTTCGTGAATCATGGTTTATATGTTTATTAATTATGGATTTATTTTTTATGGATTAATGGTATATGAATTTATGGTTCAGGGGTTTATGAGAGGTCAGTTAATTTTTCATGGCTACATGGCTTATCGGCTCATGGGTTAATAGATTGTGGGATTACCGTTTTATAGGTCTATGGTTTATGGTTTATGGGTTAACAGCAGGCCGGAGTAGAACCTGATACCGACCGAGTAACAATTGAGTTGTTTGTTATTTACTCAAGTATTAATCGGTGTATCTTCAAAATAAAGATTGATCGCAATAGATATTATTATTATGAATATCTATGCACAAGAAAAAAAAAATCTACCGATTTGTTTTTGAGAAAAGTAAGGAACGCCGAAGTAAAAGATTATGTTTATAATATTTTCGCGTTCCTTACTTTTCTCAAAAACAAAGCAATAGATTTTTTTTTTCTTGTGCATAAATATTTGTAATAATAATATCTATTGCGCTTAACCTTCAATTTGCAGATACACCGATTAATACTTGAGTAAATAACAAAAATGCCAATTAGACAAGGACAGCGAATCCGGCCTGCTCTTAATTGTTTATGGGTTTAGCTTTTACGGGTTGGTAGATTATTAGTTTTTGGGTTATGGGTTGTAGGTTTATGGTTTATGGGTTTAATGGTCTATAATTTATAGATTTATAGTTCGTGGGTTATTGAGTAATGGGTCCGCGGTGTATGGGTTCATGGTTTATAGCTTATGAGTTTATGGTTTATCGGTCTATGGTTTATTGGTTTATGGGCTATGGTTTGTAGGTTTATAGTTTATGGGTTTATGCAATATGGATTGATGTCTGATGAAGTGTAGATTATATGCTTATGGGTTATGGGTTTATGGTTCATATATTAGGGTTTATAAGTTTATGGATTTATGGTTTATGTGTCTTTCGTCTATCGGTTTATGGTTTATGGCTGAATAGTTTATAGTTCGTGGTTGATTTTTTTGATTGGAATGATTCAAATTCTAATAGTTTAGGTTTTAAAGTTTAAGATTGCGGAAATAAATGTTTAAAAGTTAGTTTTTCAATGTTGTGTTGAAAGCAAAGATTTTTTTCAATAAAGAAAATATTTTTTCACGTGATTGGAAATACGGCTTTCTAAATTTTTTTCGTTAAATTATTAGTTTTTGCAAAAAAAAAAATATGATTATCGAATTAAAAAAAGACAAATATATGTGACTTTCTTTTGATGGTTCAGAAATCATGAGTCAAGGGTTTATACTTCAGGATGTAGAATTAAAGATTTCAGACTTGAAGGATTAACGGTTTGGAAATCGCAATATCTTAAAAAATTCAACAAACAACATCGTTTTAGTATAGAAATTTTTGCTGGGACAAACGCTTACTACTTATATATTACTACACAAAATGATAATAATAATAAAAAAAATTGAACTATACCTCTAGATTTTGTCGACCGTTTTTCCGCATCGTTCTTATTTTTGTTGATTGTTTCATTTTTCTCCGTATTTTTTTTTGTATTGGTATTATCAATAGGTGTTTCGGATGCCATCAAGTCGTCCAATATTTCTACCATTATAGCGGTTTCTCTAGGCGTTACTTTACAATAGTGGGCATCATGAGTTGTCTGTGAATGAGCCATGTGATTCATGAGCTCTTTTGAGTGATTTCCTTTATTTTTATTTTTGTATTTATTAGCTAAATACTTTCTTAAACCAGTTGCTGTAACCGTTGAACGATCCTCAAATGGTTTATATTTCTCATGGCACAAATCAACGAGTCTCTTCATTGTTAAATGCGCATTTAAATGTCCTGTTTCTACACTCTTTTCTGGTGGACTGGGATACAAGTATAGGTTATCACTCTTGACACCCATATCTTGTCTTTTGGAAATCAAGAAATCTAAAATAGATTCATCAATTGGTTTTAAATAAACACGCCCATCAAGGCCCTGCAATTTTTTACCTTTGCTCTTTATTACCGATATTTTAGCTGTTCTTTCTTTTTCTTCTTTAGTAAGTGTTTGAAAATGCTCGCTATTTTCATTGACTTTTTTTCGATTAGTATAATCTTGAATTCGAGTTCTATCGGTCTCGCCGGGTCTTCGACCGTTGTATGATTGTAAATAAATCATTTGGACAGATAATAATTCAAAATAAATATCTTTGATTAACTTTTCTTTTGCTTTTCTATAGAGAATTTTTCTTCTCTGATCAAGGAATTCCAGAAGGATATTTTATCATTAGTACTGGTTTCCTCTATTGTTTTTCCTTTGTTGTTCCGTTTCATTAGATTTTGACTGGAAACTATTTTGCTTCCGATCATTGTAAGCCAATGGCTCTCCATCTCGGTTTGAAATGAGACTACATTTGAAAATTTTTCATTGTCTTTTTGTTGATTATAATAAGACTTTAAAACCTTAATGACACTTTTCAGCACTAAACCGATCAATTGAGCGGTAGATGGTGATTTTAACACTCGTGTTTTTGTATCAAATCCAGCCAAAGTTCGTGTTGCTTTCACCGTATTAGGCCAATTTTTCGAATCGAAACATGAAGCTAAATCGGTTATACTACTATCCAATTTTTGCATCATTTGCAAATATTTACTCGCTGTTCGTGCGTGATTTTTAATGATAATATTTTGCTCTGTTAAATCAAATCTTTCACATAATTGATCAAGATATTGAATTAAAATATTATCATATTTGATAATAATGAGATTTTCATTTTCTCTCATAGTTGGAAATATTTCTTTCTTTAATTTTTCGCACGCATCAGGATGACCATATTCATTTTCCCTTCGGCAATTTTTTAGAATATCTCTGACTCGCGTTACTTTCTCATCACTTTTGTCTGAATGATGTACTTTATAATGGACTGAGATGTTTCTTGTGGAAACATAATGCAAACATAAATTACATTTGATCCGAGGGATACGAGTCTTATTCGATTCAGTTTTCTGCGGCTCTTCATCATAAACTTCAGCTTTATAATCTAGCATTTCATTTGAAATCAAAGTTTCCAAATCCAGTGGTGACTGATCTTCATGTGATTCAGTTTCGTTTTGACTTGTACTTCCTAATATGTTTGGGTTAATGTTCTGATTCGTTTGATCATTAGTTTCCAAATCCAGTGGTAACTGATCTTGGTGTGATTCATTTTTGGTTTGACTTGTACTTTCTAATACGTTTGGGTTAATATTCTCACTCGTTTGATCATTACTTTCAATATCAGTTTCAGTCTTCTTTTTTTTTATTCCTCTATTTTTGGCTAGCCTTCTATCAACTAGTTGTTCCCCTGTGGGATTTATTACAGGATCATCATTATAAAATTCGCCACCATTAACTCTAAGATCCGCGAAAATCTTCATTCTCTCTGGACATCTTTTCGGTAATCGTTTTAATTTTTTAACTGTATCTGTGTCCTCATGCTGAGCTACTATATGTCTGTCTAAGCGCATAAAAACTTTGTGACAGTAAGGACAACAACCTTTCTTTTTATACCATTTCCCTCCTTGAGAGGAGTCAGGTATGAACTTCTTTTTTTGAAATTCGACATTAATTTCACTGGAACTTTTATCACATTCGTAGGAATGATTTTTTTTTTTTTTTGCGACATGGTTCGGATACTTCATCCTCAGAGCCAGAATAATTACTGCTACTAGAATTGAAATCTGAAAGATCAAACTCATCGGAATCAGAATCATCGACTCTTGATTTTCTCTTTGATACTTTTGTTTTATTTTTATCTTGTTGAGGACTATCACTGGAATATTTATTATTTTTTTTAGTTTTTTTTGATTTTTTTGAAGGTGTTGCAGAAATTTCGTCCTCAGAATCAGTACTGATTTTTGGAGTTCTTTTTTTTGATTTTTTTGAAGGTGTTGCAGAAATTTCGTCCTCAGAATCAGTACTGATTTTTGGAGTTCTTTTTTTTGATTTTTTTGAAGGTGTTGCAGAAATTTCGTCCTCAGAATCAGTACTGATTTTTGGAGTTCTTTTTTTTGATTTTTTTGAAGGTGTTGCAGAAATTTCGTCCTCAGAATCAGTACTGATTTTTGGAGTTCTTTTTTTTGATTTTTTTGAAGGTGTTGCAGAAATTTCGTCCTCAGAATCAGTACTGATTTTTGGAGTTGTTTCTGATGGATTAAAGTGACTCCGCGATTTCAGATTTCCAATTTTTTGTTTTATGATCATAGATACTTCTTCAGTTTTCTTTTTTAATTTTATCATTTCAGGAGTGTCGTCATCAGAAAATAAAATTTGAGCCTCAAAAGATTCAGTACTGATATCATCCATAGATAATTTATTATCATTCAATAAAGACATATTATGTGTAGCCTCATCTTTGTGTGAAGTTCTTAAGATTTCGGGACTTAGATTGTTTGAATCGTTACACTTATCATTATTATTTTCACTTAAAGTGCTTAAGTCCACATTAGTTGAACTATTTTTATACGGAGATTCAACTTCGGATTCAAAGGGTAAAACTTGCTGAGGACTAGCACTTAAAGATTTTATAATGCTTTCATTATTTTTTTTTGATTTTGTTATTTCAAAATGATTTGATCTTTTTTTGGAAGGAGTCATAGGAATTTCGTCCTCAGAATTAGTACTGATATTAGAATTAGATTCTGTAATTTGATTTTCAAAAGAATCAGTACTGATTTCATCCATAGATAATCTATAATTATCATTCAAGAAAGACATATTATGAGCAGTCTTAGCCTCATCTTTGTGTAAAGTTCTTAAAACTTCTACAGTAGAAGTCTCATTTTGCAAAGAGTATACATATACTTCAGTATAATCATCATCACGGCTATTGTCCAAAAAAGATGGGTCAGCAATTTCAAAAGAAGGTATATTCTCGGTTTCCAAATTTCCACTATAATCTCCACACAAAGTGCTGGAGTCTGCATTATTCAAAATTATTTGATCAGAAGATTTAGCTTCAGAAAGAAAAGGTGAAGCCTTTATATTACTAATGCAAGGAAGATGAAGCTCTGGTTGGAAGGTATTTACATTGTAAAATTGATCTTTATTTTCTGCGTAAAGAACTGTAAAATCTTCATGTTTGGAAAAATCAGAAGCTTCTTCGGTAATATCACAAGCATAATTTTTTAATGTCTTATCGCAAACAATTTTAGAATCTTGATTAACACTATTAATAACAGTAGAAGTCTCCTTTCGCAAAGAGTATATATACATTTCAGTGTCACTGTTGCTCATCTTAAGTGTAGATATATCGAAACCTTGTGATGAAAATGTTCCACTTGAATTTTCATTATCTTTCAATGAACTTTCTTCTAAAGCAGTATCTTCGACTGCAGGGATTTCCAAGACACTCTTATACTTGGACATTTTAATTGTGATGCTGAACCCAGTTCACCTGAAATCGAAAAAAAATTGTAAGTATATAAATAAGCACATGTACATATTTACTATAAAAAGTTATTAGTTAAAAGTTATAGCAAATTGTTGCATCAGAAACAATTTTATATAAAATACAATTATTAAAAACATAATGCAATAAAAAAAATTATAAAGCGATTGAAAAAATATTACATTTATGACGGAGTAAGCGTCCAAAAGTACGTGCATGCATGGAGTTGGAAGGGTGCGCGCTGTGTGTGTGCTTGTGAGCATGTGTGGGCGGATGAATGTATGTATATGTGTGCATGCGTCTGCGCGCGCGTCTGTGTCTAAAGATGTGTATTTTCGACGATATATGAGTACACTTGCATGTGTATTGTATATACGTATTTGTGTTGCTATTTGTCTTTGTGTTTATGTAACCATGTAGCTAGATTCTTATGCTTTTTTGTGCGTATTTAAAGTGATTTCAGAGGTTAGTCTAAATTCCCATTTCATTGTTTATAAATTATGCTTTCAGTTTATAAAATTTTTGAATTTCTAAGTTTTCCACCATTGCATAAGTTTCAGAAAATGGTGGAAAATTAAAAAATCTGAAAAATTTTCTGTATCAAAAGTGTGATTTGTAAACTAAAAAATGAAACCTAACCTAAACTCTGAGGTCGCCTTAAGTGCATATAGGTACTAGTGAGTTTGAAAATTTGAGTGTTTTTATATATCTGTATCAATGTGACTGTATTTCTGTACCTGTTTGGATTAGTCTGTGTATGTTGTCGTGCTTGCAAAAGATAACATTAAAGTTGGCAACGTTCATAGCAACGAAAATAAAATTTTTTGCAATTCTCGAAATTATGGTTCTTACACATATAAAATAATTATGTGAGTCCCATCACCAATAAAAATAAATCGTGAAACCTTTAAAAACTTTCAAATTCAATAATAATAAAACATAAATAAATGGCCTGCGATCCTCGTAAAAACATTTACTAATTTATTATGATGAATCCATGAGGTCAACTTTATTGAATGCTTGAAATGAAAAAACTAAAAATTAGAACAGAAATTGAAACTGAGGCATAGAACCTCCGAGTAATATATGCATAGAAATTCACTAAATTCACACCATTTTAAATTTTATAAAATCTTTAATATTAATTAATACTAATTAGTATTAAGAGCAGGTCGTATATCTCTGTCCTTTTCTAATCAAAGAATTAATTTTTTTGCAAAAACTAATAATTGTAGCAAAAAATAAGGAGATAGCCCCATCTCGTATAATAAAAAGCAAGATTTTCTTTGATGAGGAAAAATTATTTTTATCGATTCGTTTTGAAGAAAACCTTGAAAAACTTAAAAAATAGGGGTTAGGATGGACAATTCAGTTTTTCAAGGTTTTCTTAAAAACGAAGCGATAAAAATAATTTTTCCTCATAAAAGAGAATCTTGCTTTTTATTATACGAGATGGGGCTTTCTTCTTATTTTTTGCTACAATTATTAATTTTTGTGAAAAAATCAATTCTTTGATTAGAAAAGGACAGATATACTCGACCTCCTCTTAATACTAATTTTTCTCACAATTACAATTATATAATAATGCACACATGCTTACATCCTCACACAATCACATGCACATAGAATTGTTTATTAATGATATAAGCAAAAACAAAGCAAACACCAAAAAAGAATTGGATAGTAGCGCGATAATTCTACAGAAAAGAAGAAATACTTATACACGGAGAGATATTTGCACTATGAAAGGTAGTGCGTTTCAGAAAAGCATCACAAGGAGGCCCGCATGTACGATGTTTTTTGAAAACGTACAACAATTAGCGATGCGAACCTCATTTATGTTTTTTGATACGTAGTGCCTTATTTCTTGTTAAGGTGGATCATCCGCTAGCTATAGTTTGTTGTTCATAAAAATTAAAAGTTAAAAAAATTCTTTAATATTTTGAAAATAATTTATTTATACCAAGAAAAAAAACCCCGTAAATTTTCAAGTAGCCTTAACGATTAATTTTTTTATATGTGCTCACTCAAAGTTTGCGTGTTTTGTATCTTATAGTAGTAAAAGGATAAACTTTTCAGTGAGCATAAATAATAAAATCAGTCGTTAAGGCTAGCTGAAAATTTACGGAGATTTTTTTCTTGGTATAAATTAATTATTTTCAAAATATTGAAGAATTCCTTTAACTTTTAATTTTTATGAACAACAAACTATAGTTAGCGGATAATCTACCTTAAGCGCGCATCACATTTTCTGATGCAAAGTATATTAGCACATCAAATTTCATCGTGCACAAAGCATTAGTTCTCGGGCGCGCACAATAGTTTGTAGCGCACGCACGCCACCAAATGGTGCGCATATGCATTATATTTTATAATCCGGCACGCAGGCGCGCATCACGTTTATTGAGGCAAATCTTTCTCCGTGTATAGGATAATCAAAAACTTTGAATTTGAAAAAGTATATGAATAGTATATAAGAGTATTAGAAAAAGTATTTAAAGAAACAACAATGAAATATGATAGAGAATTAATAATAAAAAACTTTACCGCTAATAAATAATTATAGTGAATAATAAGTTTTAAACTCGGAACCATCTGTTTTTGTCTAATAATTTTTTTCATCACTTTGATAAAAACAATTGATTGTAACAAAAAGATAACACCCCCTGCTTGATATTAATGTAATAAGAAAATTTCACAATAATAACAACATAATTCGATTGTCCAGCTTTTGAGTATTCGCCACTTATGAGATATTTAAGTGGCAGTGTGTAAGTGCATCCTGTTTTTTTAGAACCTGTCACTTGCTTTCTTATGCAAGATTCTCGTGCAATCACAAAAGTTTGTGCTTTTATACTCATATACGCACAAATGTTTGTGCCGCACTATGTGCGAATAGTTTTGTCCATAAATCAAATATTTCTTGATAAAATAAAGCAATCTTGATGATTCAAAGGCTAAAAGAAAGCTACTGTAATGTAGATTTTGGGGAAACTATAGACCAAACAGATTTGGAAAAACATTACCTAAAAGTTATAAGTTCAAGTTTATAAAAAATTAAAAAAAGTGATTATTTTTACTTTAAGAATCGAGAATTGAGTCGCGCGCCGGCGCTCGTTGGGATCAGACGTGTTTTCCTTCGCTCCGATTCTAGTGATTCGCTGAGTAAATCGTTAGTGTTACATCTGTGCTTTTGGGCTTCGGCCCTGATACTACAAGTGTTTCCGCGTATAGGAGGTGGTTACGTGCAGTTTTCTGCACGGAGCATTGTGATGAATAATGGCTAGTGCAATTGCTGGTTATTCGCCTACAGAGACCGTTTTAGATGATAGAATTGTGTCTCGATTAAGTCAAACAGTACAGTCCCAGGATGTGCTTCTAGATAATGGAAGCCCATCACAAATCACAGATGTTCCTACATTCTACGTCAAAGATTTCGTTAATCCATCGTATTCGTATGCAGTAACTCAAAATGATAAAGTTGCATCCAGAGATCAAGGCCTCCTAATAATGTGCGTGGGGGATTTAACGTTAACAGATTATGTGTGTGTTATCGGAGACGTTATAATGCGGAAAATATCATATACGCGTATAAATCTTCCAAGGGCCGAGTATGCTTATATCAAGTAAAAGCCTAGTAGAAAGCTTAACCGAGCAATATGAATTCCTGGTAATAATAATAATAATGTTTACATTAGACCTCTAGTGGCTAACTTTAAACGCGTGATTCTATCGAATGTTCTCCCCACTGTTTCGAACAAAACGAAAAATCATTTTGTCAACTTTGCGCAAACTATTAACTTATGTACCGATAGCACTTATAAATGGAATAAATGCAAGATTCTCAACAATAACTGGGTTAACGTTAGGCCTCAATATCACACAGAGAATTTGCAGAAGGATAATAAAATATAAACCTTCAATAAGATCTATCCCCCTTAGATTCCTAATAATCCTGATCACATTCCCACATGTCAATCTAACGAATTTCTAGAGGATCCTTTCAACTTTTTGAAATTCAATGTTGCTTTAGAAACTCGAAACCCCAACATCACCGGGAACAGACGGTATTGATTTTATGACTATTCAAAAATTATCTCTTAAATACAAATTACTTTTGTTAGATATATTTATCGATATGTACAAGCACAGTAAATTTCCTAAAAGTTGGAATGACTCCTATTTACACCTTATTAGTACACCTGATGGGAAGTCATTTCGTCCAATTGATCTCACTTCCGCCTTCTGCAAATTGTTTGAAACGATAATCAAAAATAAATTTCAATGGTAGGTTGAATACAACAAAATCTTACTCACTAGGAGAGTGTCACACCTCCGGATCACGGATTTTGCTCAAACTTAGGGATCAGTTTTCAGATGATAAAATATGAAAAAAGCTAAAGTTATAGTCATAAATACTCAATATTTCCCTAGTTACAGGAAATTAAAGAAAATCACTAAAAAAGTTACTAGATTTTTAAACGCATATAGTTCTTTAGCGTCAATAGCTACAAGCTTGAAACTTTTTTTAAATTAAAGCTGAGCTCAAATCCTTTCGAAACAGTAGTTACAGCATATCAAAATATTATTTTTCCCGAAAGTTAGAGCGTAATAAGGATTGGACCTAATTTCAGCTTTTATTATTAATTAATGTTTTTAAAAGAAAAATCAAGTCCAATATTTATCACGCTCTAACTTTGGGAAAAAATAATATTTTTACATGCTATAACTACTAATTCGAAAGGATTTGAGCTCAGCTTTAATTTAAAAAAAGTTTCAAGCTTGTAGCTATCGACGCTAAAGAACTATATGTGTTTAAAAATCTAGTAACTTTTTCAGTGATTTTCTTTAATTGCCTGTAACTAGGGAAATATTGAGTATTTATGACTATAACTTTAGCTTTTTCCATATTTTATCATCTGAAAACTTATCCCGAAGTTTGAGCAAAATCCGTGATCCGGAGGTGTGACACTCTCCTAGTCAGTAACCAAGCTGGCTTTAGGAAAGGGCAAAGTTGCACTGACAACGTCTTTAAATTAGCTTTGGATATTAACGATTCTTTTATTAAAAGAAAACATACGTATAGTGTATTCTGAGACGTTAAGATGACGCTGCATATACTCAGCTATGCTTGCATTCGACTAGAACAGTTATTCAAAATTTTCTCATCAATAAATAAACCGATTGCGATGAAATTTTGACAGTAAGTTTGAAATTGATAAAGAAATTGGGGACATCTCATGAAAACTCAAAATTTTACAAAAAAAAAATAAAATATACATTTTCAATTTTCTCCACGCGCAGCGCTACTGCAAGGTCTCGGATATAGTACTTGTAAAATTTCTTTTTGAGAAATATTAGATCATTTTATGCTAATGAAAATGGTTGTCCCCAACATCTAATATAATAAACAATGTTTTAGAAGTTATTTCACGAAGAAAAACATTATAATAAAATTATAAAGTTTGAATAACTGCATATGCAATATACGACAACAGCCGGTTCTGTTTTATCGACACTAACAGTACGCAATGGAGTTTACTCCAATAGTTGTTCAAAGTTTTTTCAGCAACGAAGCAATCGATTGCTATGAAATTTTCAGAATAAATACATAATTGATAAATGTATTGGGGACAAACCATAAGGACTCGAATTTCTAAAAAAAAAAATTTGATATTTCACGCTAACGATACGATAGTAATTAGTAAAAACGGAAATTGTATGATCCGAAAGATGGCGCTCAATTTCATGTTTCTGAAGACGACAGTAATTCAATTATACAGGTTCGTCTGCTAACTGTGATCTGACAAACTGTTTACATTTACAAGCTTTAGGTTAGTTGTTTACATTTATAATTTTTTAGGTTACATGTTATTAACGAAAATTCTTAAATAAAAATATAAAAATTTAAATAGTTAACTATTGCTAATTGTTTTATGTGGACATTATTAAAGTTCATCTTCAAGTGCAACAAGTGTTAAAATAAAGAGAAGGATTTAAAAAGTTGGTAGTTATTATTTCGGAATCTCTAATTGTCGAAGAAAACACTAAATTTATTTTTGTTCCTGGTCCTTATGATCTAAGTGCTAAAAAAATTGTACCAAGACCATCTTTTACCAAGATACATTATTGAAAAATTTTTGAAAATTGTACCAGATCAATTAAACCCATCAATTTAGAAATAAAATAAAAGTTTTATAATTCTGTATAAAGATTTTACATAACATTTACATTCACATAAAATTTTAAATAAATACTACATTTATTAAATACGCCTATGTTTACTGAACTTTTATCTCTATAAAATGATAACTAGAAACTTTCAAATTTCTCTTGGACATTTGCTGGAAAAGTATGTATATTATGAATTAAAAATGCAAAATAAAACTCTACAGTTTCTAGTAACTTTTCTCTTGATTTCAATAAATGGCACATTTTTGTAAAATCTATAGCGGATAACTTTGAATAAAATAATTTGATATCTTTGAATGAAAATTATGTTTTGGATCTAAAATAAATGTTACCAAATTTAATTCCATTTGTTTTGTTCCATAATTTTGTTTCGAGAAGTATGTATTCATACGGCTAAAGCTGCTTCAAGATTGACATGATGTAATACAACTATAAAATTAATTGCTTTTTATCACATTGGCTGGGTCTAACAGAATTGTATAAGTTTTATGAGAATAAGCCGATAGGGTAAAAATTTCTTACAGTGAACAATCACTTCTAAGTGAAATCATGTCAAAAAGCAGCATAGGTTTATAATTTACTAAGTATTGTACGTGTAGTGAGTAGATTTTCTGATAGGATAAAAAAAATAATAAAATTACAAATTTTATATTATATATTTTCAATAAAAATTTTAATTAATGCTATTTATATGGGAAAACAATTATTTATATCATTTTAAACAAGAGTTATATTTCAATATTTAGCGAAATTTAAAAATTATTTTTTGGAATAATTATATAGGTCTTTTTACATAATAGTCTCTTTTTAATAAATATTCTAAGGGTTTTAACGATGAGTGGAATTAGAAAATTTAAAGAACACAGGAGCAAATTCAATAAGTCATTTAGGATATATTGTTGTAACTTCTCTCATATATTCTTGGTAGTTTGAACTAACTCATGATGTATTACCCATTTTGGTTGTCTATTGAAAAGAGCACTACTTGGATGAATATATACAACCTGACTATCTACAAGAGTTTGATAACCTTCTTGTAGATCTTTTTTAGCAGCATTTCTAAAGAAAACAGAACATACAGCCTTTTGAATACGTACAGTACTTTTACCAGTTGACACAACATCAAGATTATATCGGTCTGTTACAATTAAAAATTGTTTACGAATCTCCTGGGCTCAAATAAGTAATGCTGTCAGAACATTAGGCTTTTATAATAGGTTCATGAACTTAAGAGAAAAAATGTCAATAGGGAAATAAAAAATATCCATTATTTATCAATAATTCTGAATTAAGGAAAATTAAAATTCTTATATTTGCACTTTTCTGATGACATTGAAAATATATAATACAAAGATGTTTAATTATTGGAAGAATACTGGTTCTAGATTAACATAAAGTTTTCCGTAGCATTACTTGCATTTTCCATCTGTAAAGAAATCATTAATGAAGTTTTTAATATTTATTATTATATTTTGTGTATTATTTATATTATATTTAAAGACAGTTTAAATATATAAACATGTAACATACATTTTCTAACAACAAAAAATTGTTAATACCTTGTAATGAATTCTCATTTTAAATTAATATTTTAATAATTTTACAAAGAATAAAGATAAGCAATTTTTTTTAAAAGTTATAAATTGTTTAATACAATTTCAAAACTTACATTTCATATGAATGAAAAATGTATATTAGTTAAAAATATATTTGAATATTTGAATTATAATAAAAAACATATGTTTTGATGCTTTTTGTCTTCAATTTTTTGATTCACATTCACGCATTCCTTTTTTTCGTACAGTAACCGCAAAATATAGCGAAATGCAGAGCAAGGTGGCGCCACATAAAAAATCTGTGCATATTGCAAAAATATCATGCATGCGAGCTACTTTGTGGTACGTTTCTGTAGGACTGGAATTCATAGATCCAACTCAAGTAACGATTGCATCATCTGTCTTTTTTTTTCATCATGAGAGAGACAAAGATAGAATGATGTTTTATAAGCAATTATTACTTGAGTTGGGTTTATGAATTCCAGCCTGTAGACCGCATTATGTTTTACGATGTAAAATTTTCTCCGTGAGCGCGATGCAAACTCGCCTTTATGAGCGCTATGCTATATCGTTTTCCCTGATAAAGTTAGTTGCTCCAAAAACACTTCTAACTTATTGTACAAATGGTGTGATTTTACGAATATTAATGGCAGATGATTCTGCATTAGCAATGATAACCAATATAATTGTTAATGAAGTACATGACTGTGATAGGTTCTGTGTTTTTTTATTAATTGGACTAAAAGATGCTCTTGTAAAATATAGATCTTTAAAGGTTATCTTAATGAGTGCAACAATTGATACAACATTTATTAAATATTTTAATAACTGTCCAGTAATTTATGTACCTGGGAAATTGCATGATATAGTTGTTTATTACTTATAAGAAATTTAAAAAAATTACTAATTGTATGCCCAAAGAAAAAACGCTGCCAAGTGCTTTGGCGGAATGCTTTCTCATAGAGCTCTTTGAGTTTCATTATTTTTTTATATTTATTTAAATGTGATTTTAATATAAAAAAATTGTCCATCATTAATATTTATTCATTTTGTACTTTATAAATTTTGAATATATATGCTAGTTGATTGCCTTTTCAACATTTTGTTTGGGTTAAATGTTAGCTTTTAAAGTGTTTAATTTTGTTGACTTTAGCTAGCCTTATACATAGGTTCGAATTTATTATTTTTGTTATCTTGTGGATATCTTTTTATCACGACTAAGCTTGGTAAATCCAAGTAGTCAATTTTAGTAACGGTAATTAAATTCAGTAGTACTATTATAAATTTTCAAGAGTAACTCAGAAAACAAAAGAAGTGATCAAAAAGCTACGCTAATAAAATTATTTATTTAAAACTTGGTTTATAAAGACAGTAGCAAATAACTTGTATACAAATTTTAGAGTAATTCTATCAAGTACTTTACGTAAAATGGAAAAATACTGAAATATGAAAATTTTTTAAGAAAATTTTTAAAATTTTCTAAAAAGAAAACTACGCTAAAAAGATCGGTTTATAAAAGTTATCCTTCTTTTGGCAGATGCAAATTATTCCCATGGAAATCTCAAAGCAAACTCATCAATTAACTTACGTAAAATACAAAAAAAAAAAATTAAAAATCGAAAATTTTTTCAAATTCTTAAAATGGCTCTATAATAAAAAAAATACACTATGAATACAAATTTTCTATAGCTTCCCGCCTAGTTATACAAAAACATAGATGGTATACAAAATTTGAAGCAAATCCATAGAGTAATTTTCGAGATCTAACTGGTTAAATAAATAACATTTTCTTTTCAAAATTTCTTTTTAAAAATTTTAAAAATGCTCTAAAATTAAAACTACGCTATGAAAATCAATTTTTGAAAATTTCCCTTCTTTTGGCAGTCGCAAATAATTTCCCTGTAATTTTTAGAACAAATCTATCGAGTACTTTACGAAGAATAAAAAAAAATAAGAAAAGAAGAATCAAAATTTTTTTTTAAATCTTTAAAATTCTCTAAAATTGTAACCACTCTAAGAAAATTAGTTTCCAAAAGCTAATTTTTTTCAGACAATAGCGAATTAATTGTATGAAAATTTTGGAGAAAATTTATAGTATGGTTAACGCAAAAAAGAAAATAAATGAAAAATAAAAAAATTTTTGAAAATTTTCAAAGTGTTCTAAAATTAAAACTGCGCTGAGAAAATTAGTATTCCAAAGCTTGTTTTCTTCAGATAGTAGCGAATTAATTGCATACAAATTTTGGAGCAAATCAATCGAATGGTTTTCGTAAAATAAAAAAAAATTAAAAATAAAAATTTTTTAAAAAATTTTAAAAATGCTCTAAAATTAAAAGTGCGCTAAGAAAATTAGTTTACAAAATTTTTAATAATTTTGGCAGTCGAAATAAAGTTCCATACAAATTTTCGAACAAATTCTTCGAGTAGTTTACGTAAAATAAAAAAAAATGAAAAATCGAAATTTTTTAAAAATTCTTAAAATGATTCTAAAAAAAAAACTGCGCTAAGAAAACCAATTCCCAATAGCTTCCGCACCAGTTCATCAGAAAATTGAATTGTATGGAAAATTTGAAGTAAATCCATCGAGTAGTTTTTAAGATTTTATTGGCTTAATAAATAGAAACATTTTTTTCAAAAATTTCAAAATGCTCTAAAATTAAAACTGAGCTAAGAAAATCAGTTTTTAAAAATTTATTTTATCCGGGCAATCAGAAATAAATTCCATGCAAATTTTGAAGCAAATTCATCGAGTAGTAAACAAAAAAAAACCAAAAAACGAAAAATCGAATTTTTTTTTTATTTTTTAAAAAAACTTTAAAATGAAAACTACGGTGGAAGAACCAAATTATCAATAGCTTCCCAGCAAGTTAATCACAAAACTAAATTCCATGCAAAATTAGAAGCAAATCCATCGAGTAGTTCTCGAGATACAGCTTACTAACTGAATTCATACATACACACACACACACACACACACACACATACATACAGACATTTTCTGGAAACCACTTTTTTCGACTCACTGAGTTCAAATATGTACAAATTAATGAAAAAATAGGAAAAAATTTTTTTTACCGATACAATGCTTTCTCTATGAGAAAGCAAAAGAACTTATGAATAACAAAGATCAACAAAAAGTTTTTGAATCTTGGACTCAATGTAAACCTCAGTTATCAGCATTAAATAAAAATAAAGAGAAAACTCGTATTCCCATACCAATTTTAAAACAACAAAATGAGCCTATTTCAGAAAAAGTTTAATTAGAGCCATAGCTAATTGAAAAAATGAATAAATTTATAGCTGATGCTTGGTTATTTGGCGGAGAAGACAATTTCACACAAATTTTGCATTTGATACATTCAGAAAATGTTTTTGTGGATTATCAACATTCAATAACGTTTCTAATTACATTGATGATTGTGGCAGGTCATTAATTTATTAATACTGTAAAACAACTTCTTTATCTTGGAGCTAATTTAAATTTAATATCATGTAATGATTGGGTTGCTGTAGATTGGGCAAAAAATATTAATCAGCTAGAGTTTGCTGAATTGATAAAAGCTTATATTAAGACATACGATTGTATACTTCAAGAAGATGAAGCAACAAATGTACCTATTTCTGACTACGATAAAATGTTACATAATATTTATCACAATTCATTTAATGATGTCAATATTGATTATAATCTGCTTTTAGCATTAATTGTTCATATTCATTTAAAAATGCCTATGGGATCTATCCTAGTATTTTTATCAGGCTTTGATGACACACTTATTATAAAAAAAAAATTAATGCTGAAAATAAAATGAATCAAGGTAATCGTTATAATTTATTTATTCTTCATTTAAATATGCAAACAAATTATCAAAAAAGAGTATTTAGGCCTAGTCCTCAAGGAACTTGGAAGTTAATTCTTTCTACAAATATTACTGAAACTAGTATAACAGTTGATGATGTAGTATAGGTCATTGATTCTGGAAAAGTAATAGAAACATTAATTGATGCCATAGCTGACGATGTAAGCTTCGATCAAATTGGATATTACAAGCATGTGCCAAGCAGCGTAAAGGTAGAGCTGTGTGATGTCAGAAGGGTATATGCTACCGTCTTTATTCATCGGTTCAATACAATAGCTTGTAATTGTATCAAAATCCAGAAATGTTAAGATTGCCTTTATACAAAACACTTAGCGCCTGGTAATACACCAATAGCTGAATTTTTAGAAAGAGCTATAAAGTCTCCTTCTAATGTTGTTACAAGAAATGCTGTGCGGTTACTCAAAACAATTGAGGCATTAGATCTTTGGAAAGATCTAACAGAATTAGGAAGTCATTTGCTTCATTTACCAATTGAACGTTTAGGAACAATGTTACTTTTTGCAGTAGTTTTAAAGTATCTTGATCCTATTTTAACTATAGTATGCAGCTTAGCATATAAGTAATTGAATTTATTATTGCTTATTTTAAATATTGATATTGTATTACAAAATAAAATTTTTTGCAGGGATCCATTTGTCATGCCTTTTTAACCCTCAAAAAGCTTTCTACAATGCTTACTCGTAAAGAATTTGCAGCTAGTACTTATTCTGATCATATGGCAGTATTGAGAGCTTTTAAAAATTGGCAAAATGCAATAGCCAGTGGTTGAGAAAGAATATTCTGTGGAAAGAATTTTGTTTCAGCTGCAGTCATGGAAATGGTTGTTGGTATGAAAACACAACTTCTTGGTCAACTCAGAGCATCTTGTTTTGTAAAAGATAGATGATCTGGCGATATTAGGGAATTAAATTCCAATTCTTAAAATTGGGCAGTAGTTGAAGCAGCTTTAACAGCTGGTTTATATCCAAACTTGAGTCACGTAGATAAATAACATGCTCAACTAAGAACGCAGTAAACATTTATATATACAATCATTAATTTATAAAAATAGTTAACAAGTTTTTAAAACAAGAGAAACATTCTTAACACAGGTAAAGTCCTAGAAAAGAAGAGATGAGTCGATCTAGTCGATTTTGTACACTGTATAGTGCAATACTGACTTATTGTTTTTGTGATTTTGTTTATATTATGAACAAAAATTTAAATATACATACATGTATATTTATTTCATTTGAAACAAAAAAAAACAGGACAAAGCCAGAATAAAGTGCAAAGAATAAGAATAAAGCTGCTGGAAAAGTTTTACCGTCATTATCAGATAAGTATTGTTAACCATTTATAGGTTTACATTATTATAAAAAATTTCATTTACATAAGAATTGATCTTTGTGCTTATTTTTAGATAATTTTCCTGTTCAGGAGCAACAACAGCAGCAGCAATAGTAACAGTAATAGTAGCAGCAACAGAAGCTATAAAAGAATTTAAATCTTAATCAAGCAAAGCCAGGCTCGCTTTGCTTGAAAAATAAATATTTCTTATTACATGATGATTGCTGTTTCAAAGTTATTTCAGAAAAATGTTCCATCAAAATCATCATGTCAAAATAATGTTAAAATCATATCAATTATCATATTAATCATTGAGTCAATTTTTTAAAGTTATTTAATAACTTATCTAGGAAGTGAACTGTCAACTTCAAGGTAAGTCAACATTTTTATTAAATTTTCTTTTTTAATAATCTTGTATAAAGTTAACTACGTTATTTTATTAATAAAAACAAAGATAATAAATTTTATATAAAATAATGAATATTTAATATCTTATTAAATTAAAATTTTTGAAAACAAACAAATAAATATAAACAACTTACGATTCTTTTTTTTCACTTTTTTATTAAAATAATTTTACATACCATATTATAACATTATGTATATGTATTCACCGATACCAAAAATTTCGATTTCGGTTACGAGGCCAACGTTGGCCACGTCCTTGGCCATGCCAGTCTTCGTTGTCCCAAAACCAATTACGCCAACGTTGGCTCCTAGTACCCCCTCCTCGTCCTTGCCAGAACGCAGCATCATTTCTCACACCAGAAGCTGCAGGAGGGGCATCTCTAGGATACACAGCTGCTGGTGGGCCTGGTGTATACTGGACCGTTGGAGGTGGGCCTGGTGTATACTGGACACTTGGAGGTGGGCCTGATGTACTGTGGACGACTGGACTTGGCCCTGGTAGACTATTGACAGCTGCAGGTGGGCCTTGTGTATTGTTCATAACTGTAGATGGGCCTGCTGTACTGGGGCCAGCTGCAGGTAGGCCAACTGCTGGAGGAGCACCTCCAGAATTTCCAGCTGCAGAAGGACCTGCTTTAGGTGCTGCCACTGCCTGCGCTGGCTTACCTTGTAAAACACTACTCGCTGTTCTTTGCTGAAAACATAAATAAAAGATTTCATAATTAAAACTTAAATATAAGATTTTGTTCGTCTATCAATGCCTTGTGATTCATTTAAGACATATTTTATATAAAATAAAAAGAAATTGAATTTTTTACTTACGTATTTGAGAATATCCTCTAAAGACTCCCTTTTTTCTTTTTCTAGGGTGTACCTCCAACCGTATTCATTTTTCTGTGCTTCCAAGTTTTGAACAGTCTGAAAAAAATATTTTTTCAAATATTTTCATATTATTTAAATTAACAAATATTTTAAACTTACCTTCTCCAGTTCACATATTCGCTTTCTAAGCGCTTCGAGTACTTGTTTATCATCGGTTACAGCAGCTCCTTTATTGCCGGTTGAAGCCGCTCCTTTATTGCCAGTCTCTCCGTTGCTGCGGGACCCTCCCTGAAAAATAAAAAAATGAAATTATTAAAACTATGTACACTAATTATTAAATTAATTTTTTTTTTTATGATTTCTTATAATGAAAACAATGATGTTTCTTCTTTAAAATTATAAAAATAAAAAACGTTGAAATAAACTTACTTCGCCATTTTCCCGGCTATTTTCTAGCGGCAGTAACGGCTTTCGCTGTGGTTTATCACCTAAATAACAATAATTTATATTTTTTATTTTTAATATTTCAATATTTATTGACGTTTCATTATAATTATTATTTCTTGTTTATAAAAAATACAATTAATGTACATACCTTTTTTTCCTTTAACCATATTTAATAAACGATGTTGGTTCCGTTGACTTCGAATTTCAACTGAAAGCATTCTATGACCAGCCAGATATCGCGAGTTCTTAAATCTGGCAACACTGCTGGAACTACTAACTGTTATAGAGTCCCTATCCGCTTCTTGGCAAAGCGGATATATACTCTATTACAGTTAGTAGTTTCTGCAGTGTTGCCAGATTTAAGAACTCGCTACATCCCGCTCATTAAAGAATGATTCTTAGAAAACCATACAAACGTATATTGTTCTAAAAAACAACAGCATTATTACAAATTTTTCTACTTTAGAAAACGATGTTGCAACTTTGTTGAAAAATATTTCACAGCTTCAATTTACTGAACAATCATTGCTTTCAAATATGCATGTAATATTTTATAAATATAAATATTATGCAACTAAAGAAATATCTAAAAAATGTTAAATATCAACATAATTTTATTATTATCAATGTTATTTATATTCTATAGTAAAAATTTATATTTAATTGCAAAAGTTTAATGTCTAATATTTTTGATTAATCATATTAAATAAAAATATACTTATATTTAATTGATATTTTCAATCTTTTCTTCGTGTAAGGATATTAATTAAGACGTTATGATTTATCATAATTTCATAATTAGCATTCTTTTACTTATTTATTTATGTATACTTAATCATTTTAGAAAATAATAAAGTTATTAATTTTCCAATTGTTTGTAATTTTAAATCAATTTTTTTTATCGAACTCAAAAAAATGAAGATTTTAAAAAAATTAAAATATTTTTTAAGAAATTTAAATTTTATACGAATTTGAATTCATTTCAATATTGGCGCCAGATCATTTGGATGGAGTTATACCTTCAGCAAAGCAGACGAATTTTCATCAGTTTCACTGTATAGTGCAATACTGACTTATTGTTTTTGTGATTTTGTTTATATTATGAACAAAAATTTAAATATACATACATGTATATTTATTTCATTTGAAACCAAAAAAAACAGGATAAAGCCAGAATAAAGTGCAAAGAATAAGAATAAAGCTGCTGGAAAAGTTTTACCGTCATTATCAGATAAGTATTGTTAACCATTTATAGGTTAACATTATTATAAAAAATTTCATTTACATAAGAATTGATCTTTGTGCTTATTTTTAGATAATTTTCCTGTTCAGGAGCAACAACAGCAGCAGCAATAGTAACAGTAATAGTAGCAGCAACAGAAGCTATAAAAGAATTTAAATCTTAATCAAGCAAAGCCAGGCTCGCTTTGCTTGAAAAATAAATATTTCTTATTACATGATGATTGCTGTTTCAAAGTTATTTCAGAAAAATGTTCCATCAAAATCATCATGTCAAAATAATGTTAAAATCATGTCAATTATCATATTAATCATTGAGTCAATTTTTTAAAGTTATTTAATAACTTATCTAGAAAGTGAACTGTCAACTTCAAGGTAGGTCAACATTTTTATTAAATTTTCTTTTTTAATAATCTTGTATAAAGTTAACTACGTTATTTTATTAATAAATTATGTTACTTTCAGTTAGAAGAAGAATAATAAAAACAAATTAAATAACATTTAAAGACTTTTTAGTGTTAAAGTGTGTGTCAAAATGTGTTCTAACTTGGAACCTGCTTAGCGTTAGACTCTAAGGCTGGAGCTTTTATTTAGTTATATCAAACTAAAACTCATCACAAAGTCCCAGCCAGATCTGAGACCCAAAGCTCATAGCCTCTCCTGGTAAGTTACTATTTCGTCGAAATAATTGGATAAAATAATTGATGATGCACAAATAAGCAAATGAAAACAAATCGTGCTTAGTTATCACGTAACCTACAGCATATGCATAAAGTATTTTTTTATTTCAATAATAACTTATATTCTTTTACTTTTGATGTTTATCAATCGTTTTTTAACAATTTACTATTACGGAGTTCATTATGTGAAACCGGATATACAACAATAAAAAGGTGCAATGCTTGTGTTTGCATGTTTTCAAATTATATATAAACCTGCTTTTAATGTCTAAAAACTATGCTCTAAGTGTGATCAAAAGTATAATAAAGGGAAAGAGCTTTATGTGTTTTTTAAACTGATTAGTTTATATGAGCTGTTAACAACTATATATGTTCCTTTTTTATTAATTTTTCGCAAGTATTACAGCACTTTCAACTGAAAGAAATTTAACACGTCATTTCAGTTTGTGTTATGCAACTTCTTAACTTCTAAATAAAATATCTCCATGTACCACAATTTTATTGAATGATTATAATAAAATATGAATAAAGATTACGACTTAAATAACCTTCAAAGTTTATTGATATTATATTTTTATTTAACCATAATATATCTTTCAAATATACACTTGAACAAATAATTATTATCTCTATCATTCTACCATTCTTTATTAATTAATTCACATTTATGTGTACAATAATTTCGAAAAAATAATTATAACAAGTTCCAAATTTTTTTTTTTCCATTATGCATTAGTCATGTATTTCCATCACTAACCACAATTATTTCATGTGCAAATCCTGATGTTTTGCACTGCTCTAAATCCTATTGATATTTGTTAAGCATTCGTGGCACTTTAAAATAACAAAAAAAATAACAGCTTCAGAATTTGTAGTAAGTTGTGATAAATATTACAATATTGTTAAAAAAAATTAAAGATTTATTTTACTTATTATTTCAATACTATAAAATTAAGTAATAAATTTAAAACTAATTTCTTCAATTTTTGTGATTAATGATTGTTATTTTTTATTTACAATTCTTACGTCTTTTTTCTTCATTGTTTGCACGAACAATAACATTGATATTTATACACAAATGAATCTGTAATGATGGCAATAATTTATTTTCTACAGTGTTTGGATCAAGATAGTAATTTTCTTCTTCTCTTCGATATATGTATGAATAAGGATGAGTTTATTTGCATAGTACAAACATTAACAGAGCATTAAAATATAAACATATTAAATGATATTATATGATAAATCGTTCAAAACATTTTCTATGAATTTCCTAATATGAAAAATAACAATTTCTTGTCAACTATAATATACATTATCCAATCAGTAAGTATAATCAATAATTCATCAAAAACTTAAAATAACATAAAACATTTATATTTCAATTTAGAAACTGATAGTCCACAATAACTTGATTATAAAATACAATGAAATTTATAAGAATTTGATAGAACTAATTAAGAAAAATTATTACATTGTTTTAATGACTGTAGTAACTTATTAAAACTATAAACGTTCAAATGAATATTATGACAGATATCCATGTCTGCCAAGATATTTTTCAAAAATTACAATTAAAAAATGCTCTTTATTATCTTTAACGAAAATTGTTTTTTGACCTTTTTTTTAAACAGCACTGAGCACGTGTAAAAATTAAGTTAATTGTTTTACTAAGCGACGGTAACGTTATAGTCCGCTGGCTTGTGGCAACTCGTTCTCCAAATTTCAGGGGGGTTGCTCTAGAAAAGTGCTCAACGCTGTATCCCGTATCACAGACACAGAAGATATGAAATGGATGTGCCGAACAAAGATAGCATATATCGATACAGTAAGCTTTCGTTTTGGAGCAACCATTCAGAGGCTCAGTCGCTGCAACAGAAACACTGCGGAATGAAATGTCAGTACATTGGAAATATGAAATATTAACAACGAAGATAGTGATAGATGCTTGTAGAATAACAGTTATGAGTTATATTTTTCTAGCGAAACTTGGATCACCTTTTAACACATAAGTATATCTATATATATGATATAGATATACTTACGTATTAAAAGGTGACCAAAGTATATCTATATATATCATATATTTAGATATTAAATACATAAGATTTTGTGCTACTCCCAGCGGCTGGCTCACCGCAAAATATAGAAACAAATATGAAAAAATATATTTTTAAATACTCCGATAGAGCTGCGATTTGCTTTGTTTAAAAATTTTTCGTATACTTATGAATTATTAAAGTTTCCGTTTTTTATGAGTTTAACCAATCTTGTAAAAAAACAGTAAAAATCGACAATTTTAAAGCTTTATAAGTGAATAGAAAATCATTTTAAAAAAACTGTCTGAAAGAATCGATGATAAAATGAATTGACAAATAATGTTTATTTTCAAATATTTTTCACACGACACGAAACTTTGAAAATAATTTTATACATTGATTTTGAAAGTTCTTGAGGAGTACTTTTCAATATATTTTGTTCGTGATTTTTCTACGACATTGCTCTCCGAGATATGATCATTTATTCAGTACTCTTTTTTTTACACAGTGTTATGTTTTTTTTAGTGGTACTGTTACATTAGGCAATAAATATTGTAATCAATAAAATAAAGTTATAGAATTTTAAAATCTCACCACTTTTAATGAAGAAATTCATTGTGTTCTCCAAAGCTGTACCATTGCACGAATGTCCAATGTAGTCGAAACAAATGAAGTATATTAAATAAAAAATATATTTTATTGTTAAGTCCTGGCTTTACACCAGGACGAAATTGAAATGAATATATATTTATAGGTCAGAGAATAAGTAGATTTAAAATGTTAAAATAAATAATTGAATTAAAAAAGGCGTATGAAATATAGTGGCGGAAAAGCTACACCAACATTTCAATCGGTGAGATCGATGTCTACATTTTAATTATTAAAGGGTATTATTGAATGATTTTAATATAGAGAGTAAATTGTATATTCTTACCTTGTAATTCAAGTAGATAAGTGCTGGATACGGGCAGATGAAATGAATAGGCACTATAGACACTCGAGTTTATGACTATTTGTACAACTTTAGAAAAATTGATTTGTACACGTGTATTTTTTTTTAAGAATAGGTGATAATATAAAATTCTCAAGAAGGATTATCACTGAAATGTTAAGTACAACTTACGAGAAGTGTTCACGTATGAATCACAGAGCCGTGCCAATTGTCATCAGTTTCATTTTGCTTTAATAATATATTTTATTAAATTTTTTTTTTATATTTTTTTCATTTACATTATTTTATTTATCATTTTGTTGCTATGTTTGATAATTTGTATCGATATGTGGGTCTTAATTTCATTATTTACCTGATAATTTCTTAATATACGTTCTGGTTTCTCTTTGAACTATTTAATTTTATAATTTTGCTTAACAATCAAGTGTCACGATTGTTCAATAACTGAGGAAATTTTATTTACAAATATTAATAACAAGATACTTTTCTTGACGTAACATTATATTTTCATAAGCATTAACACGATCAATATATATTACTATATAATCAATTTTTTTTATGCATCAAATTTTGCAATCTTTCTAATTTATAATTAGCTAGTACATAACTTTCAATATTTTCAGATTAATGTTCAACTTTTACTAACCATTAATTAATGTTTATTTACATTGTCTTCACAACTAAAACTTTTTGTCAAGCACTTTTTATCATGTTACATTGTTATTCAATTGATGGCATTATTTATTTCGAGGAAATGGTGATAATTTTTGATTTGCGATAATATTAATGAAATGATATCTCATATTTTGGACGTCCATTGAATATTTTATTTTGCAAGGATCGCCTCCTGTGATTAAGGTTTCTGCAAATGCTGCTGCATAGAGCCCGCAACTATTTCCTGGAGGTTGTTGAATAAGTAATTTTTCAAAAATTATATCATTTTCTGTTATATTAGGAAATCGATGTTTAATATATGTTTTTTCTACTTCTACTAATTTTCCATTTGTTAATTGAATTAAACTATCATATACGTGTATTTTTTTTTTATCATAAAATATACATCTCCAATGGTCAATATAATTTCCTCCGATTATTTGAACACTTAAACTATCTGTAGATTCATAAGTACTTGTATGAGCATCAACATACAAGACACTATGCATTGTAATAGATTGATTTGCATGTTTTAAGAGGCGAATAAAAATATCAATGGAATCATCATTTAATTTGTTGTTTACAGGGGAAACGTTTCTTATTACAGAAATCAATGTAATTTCTCTGTTATCAAAATTGTTTTTAAATGCTTCTACATCCCTTTTTGTTAAATTGTAATTTTTATTCTCTGAAACAAAAACTACTTCTTTAGAATTATCGACTTTTGTCATTTTACTTTCTCGTGTTTTTATTGTTTTATACTTATTAATTATTTTTACTTTTGTTCTATTCATTAGTAATTTTTTCATTAATTTATTCTTAAAATTCACAGCTTTACAAACAATTTTTTTTGCCAAAATATTTTTCAATTTATTTTTTTTCTCCTCTAAATTACACGAAGATTCATCAATATCCTTTGAATTATTATAATATGCATTTTCATTTTCAGTAAGATCGTTATTTATTTTTTTTTTCTTTTTCATAGCTTCTACCGTATAATCAGGATTCCTTATAGGCATTCGTCTATTATACCGACTATCCAGAAGTTCAGGAAGCATACAATCATTATAAAATTGAATTAATTGATTTTCCATTTTATCTTTCCAGAAATCATGATCGACATCAATTGTGAAATATTTTCTACTTTTTAAAGTATGTATTACAAATAGACAATGCTTTCTATGAGTAATATGTAATTGCCCTTGTATTTGATAGTAATATTTGTGTTTTTTATTCAAAAGTTTGTTATTCTTTGCATCAAAAATTTTTATTACTTCTGGAACACTTGTAATTGCTTTATGTGCCGATATATTAGCAGCTGAATACGGAGATTTAATTTCCAAAATCCAATCATCATCAATAATTCCATCTGGAGATGCACCCAAAAATGGATGTGTATCATCAATAAAAATTCCACAAGGTTGTATTTTTATTTTTCTTTCTTTTTCTATTTTTTCTTTTGCTATTTTTTCTTGTTCTAAACCGTAAGCTGCACTTTTGCTTTCATTACTCATACTTGTATATAAAATTCTTTTCACTCTCGGAGCACAATTTGTTGAAGGATTCCAAGTACAAGCAGTGTGAAAATTCGATGCTGTTAATATCTTTTTATGCAATGCCTTCCATATATGACTTTCGTTTTGATTTATTGTTTCACGTTCGATTTCTTTTCTGTTCTGCTGATTTTCATTTAATGTATGTGACCATTCCTGTCGTAGTTTTTGTATTTCTTGGTTTGATTTATCAGCATCTTGGTGATTGGGACCGTAAAATTTACTTGCATTTTTGGAGGAAAAGCGCTTTGTTTTCTTACCGCTCATTCGTCTTCTTTGTTGCGTCTGCTTTGATTTTAATTGTCTTTTTATTTCAACATTTTCGAGTATCAAAGGTACCCTTTTATCCATGCTTTTATATAATTTTGTAAATCCTTGGCCTGTGTTGAATTGTAATACTGCTGCGGCTACTCTAATATTATACTGATTTTTTAACGTTAAATTAATTCGTTTTCCGCCTACTTTGTGACATATTAATGAATTAAGCAATTCTGCTCTATTATTATTAACTCTGTGTAGAAGACTTTCGCTTTCTTTACTTAAATATTCTGTTGCATCAATTACTTTTTCTAACAAGTTGTGAGAGCTTAAAATTTTACAATAATCTATATCATTTTTATCACAATCAATAATACCATACTTTTTACAATTCTTATGATTACCAAAAATATGATATGGTACATTACAAATATCTTTTTTTAATTCATCCACTTTTGATTCCCATGATCTTGATTCAACAATCCTTTTTTCTATAACTTCTTCAACTTTCTTGCGTATATTATTAATATTTTTTTTTATTATGTTTCTTGCAGCAACAAATCCTTTCACTCTTTTTTTACCTTGCGTTACTGATGCTGCGATTCTCAGTTTTTTACAAAAGTTTCTTAATAAATGTACAGTACAAAGAGTTCTTTTAACTACAATATTATGATCTATGTAAACATTATTGTCAGTAATTTTTTTATAAACACTACTATCTTGATCTGTTATTATAGTTTCGTAAATAAGTCCATGCATTTCGATGCTACGTTTAAAACCTTCAACTATAATATCAGCTTCCATCGCTGTTGATGGATCATTACTTTTCCAATTTTTAATACAAGCATGTTTTTTAGGCATAGTACCAGCATTTTCAGCTCTTGCACATACAAGACAATACTTATTTTTTACATCATAATATAATACCTTTCCTGTATGCCAACCAATAATACATGCCATACCTGAATTTGAATTATAATTTGTTCCATACGATCTTTTTGCCCAACTACCGTCAGTAGTTACTTTAATAAAGGGAATACCAGTTGTAGTCACGTCTCCTCTTTCGATAGCAAGTCTTTTTTCTTCTTCTCCAGCCTCTATCATAGTTTTCAAAGTACTTTCCGTTAACTCATCTAATAATGTATTTTGATACTTAATGAATGTTTTCTCATCCAAACAATGAACATTTATTCCAGCTAAGAATTCACGCAACTGATTGTAACCGATGCCAATAAATATTGTACTAGCAATAGCTGCTGTAGTAATATCCATGTATTGTGGTTCATCGATGTTTAAAGGTTCTGATGAAATACTATCTTGAAATCCACATCTTATACACTGGAAATAAAATTTGGTTCCAAGACGATCTGCTTTATTATTGATCAATCTCCATTCTTCAAATAAACAGTCATTGTTATGAACTTTATGATCATTATATGTTTGGCGCATTTCATCCAACGCATATTTAAAAACGATACAATGACGTTCATGCCTCTCATATTGTTCATCTAAATCATTGTCGAAATTCGAAATAATATTATTTTCCTCTACCTCATTTTGATATTTCTTTCTTAGAACTTCTTTATTTTCATTATTATTACATTCCATTTTATAATTTTTTGGAATATTATCATGTGCAAAGTCATCGTTACTTTCAGAATAATTCGTTTCACAGTCGTTCAATTTTATGCGTTTATGTATATTAAAATTGTCTTCAGTATTAGAATAATAATTTTCGTTCGCATCAATGACAATACTTTTACGTTTCTTCAGCTTTATATTCAATTCTTTTAGTTTCATATTATTATTAGAGGCATTATTGTTACCTTTCCCTTTTTTTTCTATACCATAACATATTTTTTTCATATTATTTTTCTTTGAAATAATATAATCATTTGTTTCATCATTGTCAGCTTTATCACTTTTTGGAATGGCATTTGAACATTTATATTCAACAACTTTTTCTCTTTCTAAATGAATCTTACTGTTAACTACATCATCATTAACTTTTAAATAAATATCATCATAGTAATTACAATTTTTAAAATCAATATTTTCATTCTCAACAATTTACCTTCATCGACTTTCATATTATTAAAATTCATTATTTTTTCTACTCGAAAGGTATCATTATCTCCGAAAATGATTGTATAATTTTCTTTATCAATGACATTTTTATCCTGAGTATTCGTAATAATTTCATTTTTGCAATGTTTAATAACTCTTTCGGTTTCAATATGAACGTTACTGTTATCGTCATGACCTTTCAAATTAATATCATCATAGTAATTCAATTTTTTACTTTTAATATTTTCATTTTTAATCATTTCAAATTCATCGACTTTCATATCATTGCAATTAATTAATTTTTCTAATTGAAATATATCATTATCTTTAGAAACTAATTTAGCATTTTCTTTATCAATAATATTTGCATCATCAATATTCGTAATAATTTTATTTTTGCCATATTTAATACTTCTTTAATTCTTTTTCTGAATAAATATTATTATTAACTTTTCCATCATTATGTTTTAAATAACAACTATAATTGTTATCCCAATTTTCCGTATCAATTTTTTTATTATCTACAATTTTATATTTATCAAATTTATTATCTTCAAAACATAGTTCATAATTTTCTTTGCTAAAAGTATTTGCGTCATCAATATTCATAATAATGTTTTCTTTGCTATCATTATTCATAAAAGTACAATTTGTTTTTAATACTTTTTCATTGCTTTTTGAATTCGTATAATTCTTATTAAAGTTACCGTAACGTTTAAGTTTACTATTATTTCGAATTTTTGTAGAATTTTTTTTCATATTACCCACTATATTTTTACTGCAATAATCGTGATCCACACGTGCAATTTGATTGCGATCATTGTGAAAACGATCTAAATTTTGTACACAGCTTTCATTAACTATATTGCATTGAATACCTTTTTTATTTGTACTTATAACTTTATTATTAATATTATTTTCATCACAAACTTTTACATATTTTTCCGATCTATTATCTGCGATTTTATCAGCCAAGTTAATACAATTTGATAATGAAGTTTCTTTGTAATCGCTGTATAAACGATCGAAACTTATTGCACCATTTTCATTAATTGGTTTACTACCGCTTTTATTCGTACATAAAAATTCATCATTTTTATTATTTTCTCTGATAATCATTTCATTTGTTTCTTTCAATCTTTCATCTAATTCATTTTTAAATTCTTTTTTATTGATAATTTCATCATAATTTTTTTCATTTTTTTTTAATGAAACAGAAAATTTATTTTCTAGTGCTTTCAAGTCATTTATAGGACAAATCGTCGGACCTTCCCGTTTCTTCGTTCTCCTACAGATAATGAAAAAATATTGATATTGAACAAAATGATAAAATAGGGTAAATGCAGGAGTTACTGAGGGTTTTATGTAACCTTTTCAAGTTTTTATTATATTATAGTAATTTTCTCAACTTGGTAGCAAAAAGACGAGTGGAGGACCTATTTTCCCACGAGTAGGGTACATAACTTTTTCCAACATGGTGACTGCAATTGGATTTGCTATGCGTATATTTTATAAAAATTATATCTTTTTTGACTTATGAAATATCATTTTGAGAAAATTTCCTTATAATCCAATCGAATGTACATGGAGAACAATTCTATCGTTAAAATTACAAATTACATAGAAAAAATTAATATTTTAGATGGTAACCGCAGGACATATTTGTATAAAAATTACTATTTTCAAATTTTAAAATTGCAATTTAAAATAGCAAAAATTTTGAAAATTTTTAATTCTTACTATTCTAAATATCAATTTTTATTTCTTTCCATTCAAATCAATTTTGTAAATTTAGAGAATTTTTACACTGTTATTAAATTGTAGAATTCATTTTATAACAATTATTACTATTTAAAATAGTAACTTTTTTACATATAAAGTATGTACCACGGTTACTATATCAAATAGTAATTTTTACAATAGAATTTTTCTCCGTTTATAATTTTTTAGTTTTTAGATAAATTTACACATCGCGGTACGAAAAATTCAAAGATTTATAATATATACAAAGTAAAATAATTCAACTTCTCTTTTTCCAAAAATAAAATTATACTCGAAAAATATTAAACATATTTTTATATTTTTTGTCGTATTCCGTAAGTCGAACATATGCACGTTCGGTTTGTTAAAATTTGTTGTTACTGAACGTTCCAAAAATTTATCTGATGACTGTTCCAAAATGTTAAAAAGAAATATTAATATTGTTCATGTTTTCAGCTTCCACTAAACTGTTCGAAGTTATTACCTACGTATGACTTATGGAATACGCCCATTAAGTAATGCTTTAAAAACATTTAAATATATTAAGTAACGATGCAGGTGATAGTAATAGGAAAGGATATAGTAACTCCTGCATCTATCCTACATATTATTGAAATTCTTTTTCAATTTAAAATGGGTACACAAATTATTATAATAAATCCTAATCAAATGTTTCGTTTGAAAATATATTTAAGAAATTAAACATGAATGATTCCATAAAACTTTTAATATTTACGAAATTATTTTTTTTGGGTAACGTCGCTTTATTTATACTATCATTACGATGGTAATCGTAAAGAATATTTTACAAGTGCCAGAAGTAGCCTTTACGCTCACTTGCCTTATAAGTTTTATTTGACTTTCAATTTGTCGAAGTTAATTCTTCTTTAGACGCGTTTAAAAAATTTGCTAGGGTACAACAATGAGATGCTGTCATGTTATATTTCTATATAACAACACAACACATATACATGTTGTGTACTTGTGTCCCTATCTGTTCGCGTATTCACAACTAAGTTAAGAAAAAGAGTGAGGTGATACTATATACCAAGCAATGTATAAGAAAGGAGAGAGAAGGCTCAACAGCACTGCGTCATTGTATGCGCATATACATATTTTGAAGTTTGAAAATTCTCTTCACCCACAACTACTGGTTATTAGTGGGTATACATATATATTTAATATAAAATGTTTTGAATTAAAGTGCGATGGACAAACGCGCGCGCGTACATTCTGTGAGAAAGAAAAGAGTACCACAAAAGTCATATCTGGCAGCTAATCCAACTACCGCCCCATCAGATTTAGTCTTTATAAGTCTTGTTTTAAAATTTGAACATTCTTTAATGGATATATGTAATAATATATACTTAAAATATTATTAACAAAAGTTTATAACAATATGAATTTTAAAATTGTATTCAAAAGAAATGTTTTGCACTCATGCGTATAAAATGTATACAACTGTCAGATGGTATTAGAATAGTTATCTTTTTGAGAAAAAATGTGATACTTCATAAATTAAGTATCAAGTATACAATTTATTAATTAAAATAATAAATTTTATACTACTTTTATAACTTAAGTTGGCTGTAAATTATAAAAATATTTCAATAATTAATGTGTTTCAATAAACAAATAATTTTTTTCTCGTAATCTATAGAAACCACAACATTTGTATCCGATCGAGTGACTTTAATTTACAAACTTTGTTCAGTTGTACGCCTTATACGGTGATACTATTATTTATGAGCTGTAGAATATTTAAAACTCTTTTTTAACTACATTTTTAATTATAAAAAATTTTTCGATTTTAAAAATTTTTTAAATTTTTATCAATAAAAAATAAAATATTTAAAGCTTTAAAATGAAGTTGGGAATCTGTCTATAAATCCAGTAAAAAATTGGTGGACATCCAGGAATAAATATACGTGAATTGTCTGACTGGAAATCCTTCAGGAAATGTAATGAAATCCAGCTGGACTCTAGTTCTTCCCAGCTAGGAAATCCAGTTGAGAAATGCAGCTGGATTTTTAGTTCGGGTTTGGAAATTATTGTTTCATAATGTTTTAGCGGTTTTGTAATTTATGATTATTCGCTCGCGTCGTATAAAAGACATTACGAAATGGGTGTGTTAAGGCTTTTTTACGAAACTCATAATCTTCATTTCGGAAATAAAGTTTTAACACATCCGTTACATATAATGTATTATAAAACAAAATTCTAATTTTATTAATGTGTTAAAATACATCTTTATAAGTTAATAAATTGATGAAAAATGAAAATATAAACATTTACATAGAATATTGGCAACTATAGAAACAGTTTTGAAAATTTTTGAAGCTATATGCTTCTTATGAGAGGTTTGGACGCGAGTTATAACAGAATGGAAAGGCAAATGACCCACACTCTATTGAATTTGTTATAGACAGCATGTGTATACTAATCATTGCGCGCATACTTATATTGTTTTCTCTCTCTTTCTCTCTCCCTTCTATATTACGGTTGATGCTTGTATATATATATTCTTTGCTCTCTGTTTCTCTTACTCATATTCCCATACTTTGTTTATAAATGTGTGTGCGTAAATTTAACTAATTACGCGTGTTCAACTACTATAGGAGCAACAAAGAAAAAAAAGAGACGCTTCCTATATCTCTGACTTCGTTTCTTTGGTTACCACACACTTCGTTTACTATTTTTTAAAAAATTTACAAATAACTAATTTTAATATAAAATAATTATAATTTTCAACTGTCGCACTCTACCATTAATATTTTTATTATTTCTATTACTATTAATTATTATTATATTAGTATATCAATCTATTACTGTTTTTAATATTTAAAAAATAAAAAAAAAAATATTTCTAATATTTTTTTTTATTTCTGATTATTAATCCTTTCAGGGAAAGTGGAAATAGTATATTACGTAACGGGTATGGAAAGGCTTTCTTTACAAAACGAGAAGTTTACGGCCTGAGCCGAAGGTGAGGGTCGTAACGAGTTTCGTAAAAAAGCCTTTCCATACTAGTTGCGTAGTGTATTTTTTGCCATGAGAGCCAAAAAAGAACAACGAAGTTGCAATTTTAGGGTTAGAATGGTGAAAAGATACTTTCCATGTATTTAATTATAATTTTTTTTATCTCTTTAACGTTTTGTGGCTTTTTTGTTATACATTTACACATCCGAATAATGTAAACATCATGGAAAATTCATGATATTATTATTATAATTATTATTATCATATTTGCATGACAATAGATGATAAAAAATGAGCTCTTCAAAGGGTTAAATAGCTATAGAGAGTCCGATATGAGAGATTAATGAGTTTTAGAAATATAAAACGTTATGAAAATAAATATACGAAAAACATACTATACTTATTTCGTAAGGACTTTCATACCGTGAAGGATGTAATTTTTGATCACTTAGGAGGTATTTTCTGATGACATATTAAAATGTTAAGAAGTAAAAGTATATTTCTCTTTCATATAAACGAAGCACTTCTTATACGCATCTATTTTTCCTCATAAATAGAAAAAAATGTTCAAATTTTTAATGAGAAAAAGGTTTTCTCATTAAAATATCATAGATTATGATTTTTAATCAATAATGATGAGATTACGCTCTGATGAAGTTCTATGTCCTTCACGGTATATACCGTTATTATATAATAACATTTTTGGATATTGCATGCAACAAATTATTAGGTAAGGTTAATAAGCCAGGAGCAGGACATGCACCAGTAATTACAGAAATCTATTTTAAAATAAGTTTAATACATTGAATTAAAAGATGTAGAAAATATGTATTCTTGACGAAACTTCAATATATTAAGCAATCATTTAATGTATATATTTATTTCTTTATTTATGCATGGAGAAATTTTTTGTGTAACTTAGAAATAAAATTTTAAAGTGTGCAGCATGCTATCGCAAAGCAGTTGCAATGTTTTTCATATTGAGAAAATTGTTTGAAGGTATCTTATTAATGAATTATTAACAAAAATTTATTTTTATTATGTGCTTTTTATACGTAACGTTATTTTTGATAAATCATTAAATTATACTTATCTAAGGCGACTTCAGAGGTAAGAGTAAATTTCCATTTCGTAGTTTACAAACTACGTTTTTAACTTATAAAATTTTTGGTACATATAAGTTTTCCACCATTCCATGGATTTCAAAGAAATAGTTGAAAATTAAAAGATCTGAAAAATCTCATGTATTGAAAACATGATTTGTAAACTAAAAAGTGAAACCTGACCTAAACTCCCAGGTCGTCTTAAAGAATCTTAAATTTGTTGTTTTCAATTGATTAATATTTAAATATAATTCGTCAGTGGGAAAGTAACGTTATTCCGTTCTTTACCACGTTTTGTGAAGAGCAATGAAGTCCCTCAGTGGGAAGTCGATCATGCGCAGATTCACTGGATGTTGTTTGACCGAGACTTCTCGCTTTGATGCAGGGGACCGCTATACTGTTTTCTCTAAGTAGAAGCTTCTATTTTTAATAGGTTCATTAGTCTTATGCAAAGTATCATTATTCATAAAATTTATTAAACTAACAAATAATTTTTGAGGGCATGGTCTCCTGTGAATACCTCAACAGGAAAATGTATTACAAATTTTGTATGAATAAATGATTAGCGTTTGTTGGCATTACGATTAAAACTAGTATCAAGGCGAATTATAATTCCACAAATTCCATATCAAATTCATGTTTGTTTGAAATTCTGTACATCATCGTATATCAATATAAACCAAAATATGATTTTGACAATTAAAATTGAAAAATATATTAGAAATTTATAAATACTAGTACAAATATTATGTTATAACAATGTTAATTATTTTTTATCTTATTTCTTCTATACATTTAAACATAAAAAATAAAAATTTATAAATATTTCCGAGTTAACCATACGAGATAGCCAAATAAATTTTTCTTTTTAAAGTTCGTTCTTACAGAATATAGTAACGTTATTTGAGTACAAGAGAAAATATATGTTGAAAGTATATATGACAAAATTTAGTTTGATTAAAATATATGCATGAAATTACGAAGCTTACTATAAGATAGTTACAAATTTATATTAAACACGCAGACACATACGCACATACACACACGAATAGTTATCAAAATATTACGTAAACATGTTTGAAAGTAGTAGCGAATAAAAAACATGAATTTTAGAAAACGGTTATGTGTAACTGCTTGTATACGGGTGTTTATGAAAATCTTATTTCTTTAGAAAAATGATGCGTCAACATAAGAAGCACATAGCTGTCTACATAATTTTTGAATTTCCTAACAAAAATCTTATCACAAATCGTACACTCTGTACTTTTTAGTCTTTCATATCAATGTTCATTTATATTTTAATTGTTAAAAATAAAAATGATAAATTTGGAAAACAATTCTAATTTTTTTATATTTCCAATAAATATGGCTTCGCTTTATTTATAAGATATTGCAAAGTTTTTTGATATTATTAATTATAGGAATTGTTGTTATTTCAAAAGAGCATCAATGTTATATTGTTTATAATATTACAATTACATTTACCATAGTTATTACTCATATAGTTGTTGAATAATTCATTTTTTTGTGTCTATAAGCATATCGACAAATAAATGTGACAAAGTTACATTATTTCCAATGTATGTTATTAATAGTTTCGTAATTTAATAAAAACGTTATTTTTTTTTAATATGATTCACCATTATTCAAAAACATGCTTCCGACACGTAAGGTTGGGTTTCAGTTCCAATTGTTTATTAATTTTTCTTTTTAAAAAACATACAATACATAAATGAAATGAATTCTTAAGTTTCTTTCGTAAGTAAATAGTATGTGATCGAAGTTGATGAGTCAAAGAAAATTACTTTGAATTCTTTCATTATTTTGTAAATTTTGAAACAAATAATTGTTTATAAAACGATGACTATGAATAATTATAGCTAAGCATTTTATTAATTTGTTAATTTTTAATAATATTCCTTCATACGCAAATTTATAATTAATATGTTGTTCTTTGAATTTTGAATGTAATCATATATAAAGTACAATTTGAATATTTCGCGAATTTACGTCAATCTTTAATTCGAAGGTACGTGAGATCATAAAGTATCTCTTTTAAAAAAACGATGGCCGGATGTTGTGAAACATTTTATACTAAGAACGTGATTGGTGCATTGAATAGAATCATATGATTGGCGAAAAACGAGATTTGATTTACTATAATATGCTTAAATAAAATCATCGATTTAGAATTTAATAATATAAATCATTGATAAAATAATTAAATTATAATTATTTAGATATAGTTTGATTTTTTAAATAAAATTATTAGTATAATCATCGCTAACTTCCGCTCACAAAAATTATTTTTGTGTGAAGTTGTCGAGAGTGCGAAGTACCGCTCTATATTCATTTGTCATTGTATATTTCAAATTAGAACATGGTAACAATTCTATGCCATTTACTTCTGAATTCTCTTTTTAAAAATTGTACTATAAAATTATATTAAGCAATAAATTTAGAAAATAGACAGATGTCATGAACTTTTTAGCTTATAACAATATCATAAAATATTTATCTATGAGCCTGGCAACTAATTTGGTAAATTTAAAATAAGATTTTAAATATTTCGGAATATTTTAAAATGAATAATAAAAAAACCGATAAGTAATACAATTTCGATGATATAATTTAGTATATAAAATATTTCTAGATTGACAGCTTAAAAATTTTTTTTCAAAAATATAGTATATTTGCCTAAGATGTACTATTTTTAAAAGTTTGTTTATTTAATTTCAAAATTCAAATTGAATCACGCTTAGAATAAACAGTTTCTCGAGAAAATAAAATAAATAATCTTTTGTTTGAAAGAATGATATAATTACTATAATTAAGAAAATATAAATTAGAATTTTCATTTTTATTTGTATTTTAAAAATAGGAACGATATATATATCGTTAAGAATTGATTTGAACTATTTCATTTTTTATATATTTTATGGATTTCATATTGTTGGAAATATTAATTTTTAAATAACTTCATTCATTAGTTATTGAGAATTTAGGATTACAATATTACATATTAAAATTTTTCCGGTACCAGAAATTAAAATTTATAAATGCTAATGAATAAATTTATTTAAAAATTTATACCATCTAATACATTTCTTTTCCTGAAATTTTGCATTAAAATGTGGAGATAGTCAATATTTATAAGTGTAAGTGTAGTGTCCGTTTTATGTCTCCTTAAAATATGAAATTTTAAGTGATGATAAAACTGGAAAAGTCGTTTTTATAAACCACATTACATTGTATTAAAAACAGATGTTTTTAATCATGGATAATTTTACATGAGTATGTCCAGAGATCGATTTTGGAATTCTCTTAAGATATATCTTGAAAGTCAAATACATTAGATTGATATTAAAAATTATGTGTATGAAAAGTTATATATTTGTAAAACAACTTTTGACTTTGTAATAATTTACGTTATTTAAATTTTGAAAGATTTAAGAAATATCTAAAAAATAATTTAAAAGTTTACTATTTCTTCAAATTTTTTAAAATGATGATAAGAAAATGAATATAGTGATAATATATCTTTTAAATGGGATTTATTTTTCTCGAAGTTTTCCGTGTCTATAAATTCACTGATGCTGCGTATATGGGGAAATCCACGGTAACGTTAAATTTTATGTGACTTTTTCAATACAATTTTCAAACAGTTACCATTTTGTTACATAAAAGCGCACACACCTCTATAAGGTCTCAAATTTTTCGTTTTTGATCTAAAAAACAAATCTCAATTTTTTATGGAGCTATTTTAGACGCTGACTCCAAAATTTCTATTAAAGTATTAAATTTTCACATTAAACCACGATTTTCGTGAATATTTCATAAAAAAGTGCAAAATTTTTTAAGTCTTCAGGAAATATTGATTGTAGCATTCAAATAATCTCAAAAAAAACTAATAGACTATTATTTTGGCCTAAAAACTAATAATTTCAGCCTAATTAGAGTTATGTGCGACTTTAAATAGCTTTGCTATTAGCAATTATGTGTAAAAACAAAATATAAACTTCCAATAGTTATTACTCATTCGTTTGAAGTTGCACATGACTCTAATTGGGCTCAAATTCTTTGTTTTTAGGTTAAAAAAATAATCTAATAGTTTTTTTGGAGATTACTTGAACGCTACAATTAATATTTCCCGAAGACTTCAAAAATTTTGCACTTTTTTATGGAATACCCGCGTAAAAAAAGTTAAGATCATGTCGAGATCTCATTGAGACTCATCTCAATTATGGCCGTTTTTGATGCGTATTAAGATGTTGCAAACGAACTTTTAATAAATATCTTATTGAGATCTCTTTGAGACGTCTATTTAAGATGGTTTTTGAGACGTCGGTAAGATTATGTTTGAAAAAATCAGTTGATTTTAAGATGAAAATAAGATCATCTTAAGATACAACTGAGATGTTTTAAGACGTTTTTAAGATGACCATAAGATATCATTTTTTACAAAATCAGTTGATTTTAAGATGAAAATAAGATCATTTTAAGATGCAACTGAAATATTTTTGATACTTTTTTAAGATGACTGTAAGATATCATTTTTTCACAAAATTATCTGATTTTAAGATGAAAACCAGATCATTTTAAGATGCGACTAATATGTATTTAAGATGTGAAATTTAGGAAATTATTACATGAATTAGAAGATGTCTAAGATGTAAATACAAGTATAATGTATCTAAGATAAATTTTACAGGTTTAAACTAAAACAATAATAATAGAATATAATAATTTTATTAATTTAAAATTTTTAGGACGATAAAAATTAATATTTTTAAGTTAAAATATTATACAAAGTTAAAATGAGTGTAATGATATAAAAGAAGTAAACTTAAATTTAAAAAAAAACAATTTATATTCTTATTTATTAATTTGTGAAGTTTTAATGTAAACTTTGATAATTTTATATAAAATATACGAAAAATAATAAAGGTGATATTTTTAGGTTAATGCATATAATTATAAATAAACTATTAACAACTGATATAATTAGATATAATTTCTATTCTATTGTTTAAAATAAGTGTCGATTGAATAACTCTTGAGTAGACATAAATTTTCCATGTTGGACCTTTACTTCCATATTTAAAAAGTCCTGTTGTTTGTTAATTTCATAAATGGAAAGATGTAGCTCTGATTGTATCTATGCAGCCAAAATCTGAAATGAAATGAATTTTTCACAAAGTAAATGTTCTTATATTTATAATATGTAATACAAAGAAAATAAATATAAATGGTGAAAAATAATTTCAGCTTATTTAACAGTTTCTGTTTTTACATTTTATTTTATCTAAATAAGGCAGAAAAAATTTTTACTTATCTGATAAGATGTGAATCGGTTGTCTTAAAAATCTTTTGATTAATAATAAATTTTCTTATAATAAAAACTACAATTTTTATATTTTTACGTATGTCCCTTTTAAAAAATGTACAATATTCGTAATGACGATTTAATAACTTGAAATTATTTGTTTATTAATAAAAGTGGTTAAGTAGTATATTGTATCGATTTATTAATCAACAACTTCTGTTAATAAACAAATAATTTCAAGTTGTTGAAACGTCATTACGAATAGTGTACACTTTTTAGAAAAAAAAATATGTAAAAATATAAATATTGTAGTTTTTATTGTTAGAAAATTTATTATTAATCAAAAGGATATCAAGACAACCGATTCATTTCTTATCAGATAAGTAAAAATTCTTTCTGCTTTATTTACATAAAATAAAATATAAAAAACGGAAAGTGTCAAATAACCTGAAATTATTTTTCACCATTTGTATTTATTTTCTTTGTCTTATATATTATATATCTAAGAACATTTACTTTGTGAAAAATTAATTTCATTTCAGAATTTGGCTGCATAGATAGAACCAGAACTGCATCTTCCCATTTATGAAATTAACAACAGAGAACAGTAAAAATAAGACTTTTTAGATGTGGATGTTGAGGTCAAACATATGGAAAATATATGTCTATTCAAGAGTCATTCAATCAAGACTTATTTTAAACAATAGAATAGAAATTATATTAAATCATATCATTTATTAATGGTTCATAAATAATTATATGCATAAACCTACAAATATAACCTATATTATTTTATGTACATATATATATATATATATATATATATGTACATAACCAAATTCTCAAAATTTACGTTAAAACTTCACAAATTAATACATAAGAATATAAATTGGTTTTTTAAAATTTAAGTTTACTTCTTTTATATCTCTACACTCACTTTTACTTCGTATAATATTTTAACATAAAAATATTCATTTTTATTGTCCTAAAAATTCAAAATTGATAAATTTATTATATTTATTGTTTACGTTTAAACCTGTAAAATTTATCTTAGTAGTTGTACTTGTATTTACATCTTAGACATTTTCTAATTCACGTTATAATTTTCCAAATTTCACGTCTTAAATACATATCAGTCGCATCTTAAAATGGTCTGATTTTCATCTTAAAATCAGATAATTTTGTAAAAAAATTATATCTTACAGTCATCTTAAAAAAGTATTAAAAATATTTCAGTTGCATCTTAAAATGATCTTATTTTCATCTTAAAATCAACTGATTTTGTAAAAAATGATGTCTTATGGTCATCTTAAAAACATCTTAAAACATCTCAGTTATATCTTAAGATGATCTTATTTTCATCTTAAAATCAACTGATTTTTTCAAACATAATCTTACCGTCGTCTCAAAAACCATCTGAAATAGACGTCTCCAAGAGATCTCAATAAGATATTTATTAAAAGTTCGTTTGTAACATCTTAATAAGTATCAAAAACGGCCATAATTGAGATGAGTCTCAATGAGATCTCGAGGTGATCTTAATTTTTTTTGCGCGGGTATTCATGAAAATCGTGATTTTATGTGAAAATTTAATACTTTAATAGAAATTTGGGAGACAGCGTCTAAAATAACTCCATAAAAAACTGAGATTTGTTTTTTAGATCGAAAACGAAAAATTTGAGACCTTATAGAGGTGTGTGCGCTTTTATGTAACATAATGGTAGCTGTTTGAAAATTGTATTGAAAAAGTCACATAAAATTTAACGTTACCGTGGATTTCCCCATATAACATCAATTCCTTTACTGATGCTGATATTAGTAGATATGAAATTATTATTATTTAATAATTAACAGAAAATAATAACACTATATTAACAGTCAATCATTAAAAATTTATATACATTTAGATTAGATATAGGGCGCGCTTGCGCGCAGGGATTTTCTAGTAAAAATAAATTTTTCTATGATAATAGTAATTTTTTTGTTATTGATTATTACTATACTGACATTTTTACGGAAAGTAAAATAATAATAAAATAAGATAATTTATAAGAAATATAAAGTAATTGAACTATGAACGTTGAAATTGTCGTTGAACATCTGTCAAACTACCAAGATTAATTTATTTTTCATTGGTTATAGATTAATATTTTTTTTTCGACTTATACAATTTTATTAGAATAAAATATATTTTAAAATATTCATTTCAGAAAGAATGTTAATCGAATTACGATTCATGTAATTTGATTATATCAAAGCAAGTTATAATTCTCATATAAATTAAGAATTTGTTTATTGTTGTTTGAAATTTTGAATTGAAATATGGTCGATGCGCCAGTTATTGTGCCTCAGCCTCTTATAGGATGTCGACAATCATAGCATGGTAATGAAAATTAGTATTTATATGGTAAGTAGAGGACATGAGGGGAAAGTATGCATCGAACAATCTTTATAAATGTAACCAAGAAATTAATAATTATTTAGTTTCCACTAAGGACATTTGTTTTATCTGTAAAAAATGTCTTTTACTTCGAATAAATAATCCAGAAAACTTTTAAATAATTATAACATTTTTCTAATTACACAAAAGGTCTCTGAAGTCACCTTAAAGGCCTGATAATTGCCGCATCGACCCTGTTTGTTATTAGAACAAAGCCAATTATGTCAGAACCCGTGCAGCATCAAATTATTACAGTTAGGAAAATCTTTAAAGCTTTTTATTAAACATTAAAAATTTGTATACTACTCTAACCTCAAAATCATAACTTTAATATGATTATTCGGCTCTCGTGGTATAAAATATATTATGGAACGGATGTGTAAAGGCTTTTTCAGAAAACTCGGTCTGTAAACTTCTTGTTTCGTAAATGAAGCCTTTACACACCTGTTAAATAATGTAGTATAATTACTAAGTTACAAGAAGAGTAACCCATGTTTCAGTCATGCATCTTGTTGTAACTTGCGGATATGTTTTTATAAATAAAATTATAAAAAAAGCCATGAGCATTCGGTGTAACATTCAATCATTCCATGTATATGAGCTATTTTGTATAATTTGTAAAGATTTCTTTGAAAAATCATTGTTGGTAATAACAAATATTCCTCTCCATGAAAACTTCTAATTTCATTCAGCAATATTGTAATAAAAGTTGAGATTAAAATGTATTGATAAAAAAAAAAACTGTTCAAAAAACTTTATCTGTCTAATAGTTATAGAAAAGAAGAAATAGAATTATAGAAAATAATTAATTAAATCTAAATATGAAAATTGTATTTGTATTACAAATTGATTTTAAAAATTTGAATAAAATAAGCACGATGATAAAATAGATGAATATTTATAAAAATAAATGGAAAATATTAATGAAAAAAGGCTATTATTAAAATATAATTGAATATACAAAAATTATCTTAACGGTTTTAATTTAATAATAATTTTCGTCGATTTCAAAACAATGACATGATCTTTGAAGATTTATTACATTTGGAAGTAACTGTAAATACTGTTTTTAGCAGTCAGATAAAAGTAAAAATTAATCAGAGCATTGTAATATGAATACATAGTTATCGTTTCATGTATAAATGAAACGTACATACTTGTATTCTGTATACATATATTCAGTGTGATACATGTTTGTTATATTTAAACCTTCTCGTCTGCTAATTATTAAATAACCAATAAGCATTAGATGACGACAATCAATACTTATTCCATAAATTTCACAAACAGCTAGATTGCGAAAGTAACATAGAAGCGATTACGGCAATTTATATTACTAAAGATCTAAAAACAATCAAATCCCGACATCTCGTACTTTTTAACATTTTTTTCATTCAATATGCTAATGTACAAATAGTTCGTTACAAGCACGCTAAAAAGTTATGTACAAAATAGAAAATATAATTATGAAATGAATTTTGATCATGTAGCACATAAAATTTCAAACATGGTCTATTAAAATTTATTCATACAAAAAGTAATAATTTGTCAAATATATAATTGAATTTCATGAAACTTTACAATGATTTTTATAAAATTAAAATAAATTAACGCAAATTATGAAAGTTAAACTTATTTGAGATATACAATTGTTCATTAAAAACATTACGAATTTCGAATATTTTCATATTGAAATTTGTAAATATTATTTCGATAAAAAATCAATTTTAAAAAATAAACTATATTTCTATTGAAAGTACTTATAAATGTAAAAGTAATTATGGAAATCAGTGCTGGTATAAAAAAAATAGTTTCTGTCGTTTAGCCTAAAAATCGTAATTTTAGTACTATTTTGCGGCTCAGACAGATAATTATATTCTTTTGGAACCTCGGTACAGTCTTCGCCTTCGGTTCGGCCTGTTAACTCCTCGGTTCCAAAATAAACCCTTTTCTGATCTGGTAAAATATATACTATTTCCATAAGTAAAGATTAAAAATTTCACAGAATCATTCATTTATGTTTTATGATATTAATGTACAAATTAACTGTATTAAATAAAAAAACTAATTTAAAAATTAGTACTCGTATAAAATTTACGAAGTAAAATAAACAGTCTACCTATACACCCCACAAAATTGCGCGCGAAAATGATTTCTCGTACGAGAATTCTCTTGGTTCTTAGCAATTATTGTTTTCGAAATTAACTACAATTAAATTAAAAAATAGTGTGTCCACGCGGAGCATCATCGCGCACGAAAAGTAAGGTTCGCGTACGCGAACGTGGCTACTTTATGATTATATTTCTTTAATAAATTGTGGTGTATAGGCAGATTGTAAAATAAATATTGACAATGTTACTTACTTTTTTTTCCACGCATTTTTTCTTGATTTTCGTCGAGAGGCATAAACTTTATGCGTGGCGCCATTACTCCTCGCCGCTGTGCCCATAAAAAAATTCTCTTAACTACTTATTACTTTGCTAAATAATAATTATAAAAAAAGAGAACCCCACGTCAAATACCCCAATAAAAATTACTACAGTAATGTATCAAATAAATTTTTGCTGTCAATGCAATTGTAAGAAGTGCCTAAGAATTAAGTGTTATGCACGTTCATAAGATTATGCGACTGCAATGAAAAGCCCGCGAATTGTTGCCTAGTTATTTCATGAATAAGCTCGCAAGAAGCTCTCAATGTTCATTTCTATATTCTCTAACTTTACAGGGTTGCCAATTTGCAAATGAATTTTATTCCCAAAAGTCTAATATTTATGAACAGTCTATCTCTCTATTTCAATGCCGCCATGTTGGCGCGTATATACAAAATAAAAATATATTAAAAAAGAAAAAGTGATTCAAAATATGATATAGAGTAATGATTTTAAATTCACAAACTTTGTAAAAAGTATTACCTTTCAAAGAGTATGGTGTTCAATAATTTTAAATATTATACCTTGTTTTTTTCAATTTTAGCTTTTAAAATTATTGAAATTAATTGAGTAATCACCAAGTAGAAACTTTGTATTTGATCTATTTGCAATTTTATAAGTGGTCAAACACTGAAGTCTTTCGCCCTAGCGTAAATCCTCTTGGAGATAACATAAAATCTGTGAAACAAGAACTCATAATTTAAATTTTAAAGATCTATGGTCAATGTCCCAATTGCTACTCGCTGTTAGAAATGAACCTATTACTAACCGCTCAATGTTATTTAGATACAAAAAAAAAATTTTAACAATGAACGGCTAGTAATAGGTTCGTGAGTAGCAATTGGGACATTGACCATAGTTACTTGATTCTAAGAAATTTTTTTGTTTATGTAAATGTTCACTTGAAATTGGAGTCATTCTTTGAGAAATCTTTTCTGTCAGTATGTGTATCTATATTATATTTTTAATATTGTAATTTTCAATTGCACGATTGAATTTTTTTTTAATTTATGATAAATAATCAATGAAATTTTACTTTTAATTGTAATTTTATCTTATGTTTGCGGATACAAAAAAGAAATTAAATAAAAACAAATTTTTACAGTTAATAAAGTGGTCGTTACTGTTGAGGTAGGCATAATATATTCTTATGTAACATATACGCATTGTAATGAAATAATAAACTTCCAAAATAAATGTTTGTATTATGTTTTTATATATTATAAAATAAAAAAAAAAATATTCGTCAAAAGTATATAGTGATTGCAGTCAAAAATAAAGAAACAGCATCAATTTAGTATTATAAAAATAAACATTTCCTTTGATAAGGAGACATCAGTACTATTGCTTTATTTTGAAGAAAAATTGTAAAAACTTAAAGATGAGGGCAAATGTGTAGTACCAAGCTAACAAAGTAAATTAAAAAACTTATATTGTAGATAAAAATTTTCATGATGAATTATAATTTATATTATCAATACTTTATGTTTAAAAAGCAAGCACCATTTGAAGAATTTTTTTAACCGCCAGCAATGATATCAATTAATCCATATAATGGCTGTGTGCTTCCACAATTTCTTAACCCATTTATCAACAGAACATAAAGTTTTGTGTATATTTTTATGAAACAATTTGGTTTCATATAATTTAATGACAGAAATGTAATGCATGTTCCATTGGCACTTCTGAACATCAAATCAGTTTCTTTATTAGTTTCCATAGTAACAAGTCGTGTCTTTGGTCTTCATAATATTTTAAGAATTTTTAAAAATTTAGCACTAACCGTTCATTGCATCTGTGGGTGCAAATATTGCTGCAGTTTTTGCATTAGCTTTTTTTATATGTGTGATTACAATTAAAGAACCTAATGTAAATGATGTTTCTTGATTTTAATAAAATTTATTGCCATTATTTACAAATTTATACGACTCTATAAGAGATCGGTCAATAAGTACTGAATCATAAAAATGATTTCAAATTTACTAATTTCATGGGTGTTTGAGAATCCTCTGTAGAACAATGGCCTTTATTATCTTCTTCAATTTGTTCATTTAAAAAAGTCTGGGCTAAAAGTTTTAATTTGGTCTTACAATATCTGTCATCACTTATATAAAAAGTAACAGATGTGTCAATTATGTAAGAATGAATTTAGAGCATGCAGATATTCGAGTGAAGACTCTGTCCTACAAGTATAGCATCAGGCAGAAGTACTGCTCTTACAAATCTTTGTACATCAATTAATTTTTTTGTAACATCTGCTAACATTTTTGATGTAATACCACAAAAATGAGTGAGATAATCAACAATTTAATAATCTGGTTCCACACATTTCACAATGTAAATCAAACATTAGTTATCTTGAATTAACTTCAGCATATTCATCTTTGGTTAATACATAATTTGCATATCATTTTGCAAGTACACCTTTCAAAGTAATTGGATAATTTTCTTTTACTAGTTGACATGGAGAAAGTATCGACTCTGTTCTAGAAAATTTGTGAGTTGACGACAATTGTATATTTTCTGTTTTATTAGTATCCTTTTTTATAACTGAAAATATTGATATAAAATCAAAGTTATTATAAATTAAAAATAATTGAACTTAGATGAAAAATATTATTATTTACGTGGTTGAGTAGTGAAAATTGTTCTAAATAGTTTGATTATATCGACAGTATTTTTTATTGCAGCTTCTAAAGAACCAAACTGTTTAAGTAAATGATTTTTTTAAATTGTAGTAAGAGAAACTGTTGCAAGTTCTTTAACAACAGATCCTCTATAAGCTGTTGGAGTGATAATTTCCAGTGTATGTCTTAATTTAGATGATAAATTTTGAAATATTGATTCATCTAATTGATAATGGCCGAAAGATAATCCTATAACAAAAACAATAGTATGTGAAATTTTATTGTATTTACCTAATGTACAGCATCTATCAGATACATAAGGTAAATGATGTCCAATCATTAAATACACAAGTAAACACTGAACATCAGTCAGGAAGATTGGTATACGCGATATACAATGTACTTGGGTTAGTACACACATAGTTGACCCAGTTACACTTAAAGTGGAATTGAGAAAAAACAATGACAACTAGATATAAAAATTTATAAGTTTTCGGAGAAAAAAAGTAACATCACAGGAAGATAATGGCAATGACAAGATACACACAAACTACTATATACACTTTGCTGCTATCAATAAGAAGAACATAAATGATGAAGTCACTTTTTGTTTATATTTGGCCACTGTTAATCCTCTGGTATTTTTTTTTCGATTTTAAATTGCTATTTAATCATGTTAAACTGAATTATGCCAAAATTAAATTTTCCATTATGTCGTAATTTATATGCCTTCTAATTTCCAAAAATGTGTAAGCAAGTTCAATGTGTGTTCGTTTGGCAAAAGTTTAATTTTCATTCATTAGGACTATCACAAAAACATTCGCCAAAAGCTACCAACAAATAAAATACTTTTTCTATTTTCTTTGAGAAAATATCAAGTAAGAATGTAAAAGTTGAATAAATTCATATGATACATTATACCTTGAAGGTCCAAATTTACGCAGCGATATAATCGATGAGATTTGAGCGAATTATCGCTGGTAGACTTCAATTTTTTAAACTTTTGGCGATTTGTTATTGATTATACGACACGTCATGAAAACGCAGCTTGACTGTCACAATCAGCATCGTTTCTGTTATATCTATCCTTGTCACTCTTATGATGCCGCCATGTTAGTATTTGCTTGGTCGCGATGTTTGTTACTCCGTACTACCGTTATGTTGCAAATCCTCGTGAATTGTCGTAGCTAGCAGAGTTGCTAGTACTTCTGCGTGTTGTAGTTAACATCCGTTTTGGTTAATAACTTCGGAATTGGTAGTGATAATATGCGTATCGTCCGTGTGCGCGGGGTTGAGGCCATCGTAGCGCCCTAACCTATCTTTATCAAGTATCAGAAGATTATCAGATGTGAACAAAATGATCAATGAAAAAAGTAGGTTCTAAAGAATATAGTATATAATACCAAAGATAATGGTTATGTGTCCTTTTGTGTCGCCCATGTATCAGTATATCTATATACAAAGTATACAAAAGTCTGAAAGTAGGTCAGTACGGCTGTTACAGATAAGAGCTTGATGACCTGGCTACATCTGTCATTCATGGTTCTTGAAGATGACTGTACGTAGTAATTGCTGATTGTGTGTTTCTCTGCAAAGCTATCTATCTAGCTTCAAATAAAAAATCATAGGTGAGTTTTTCTAATCTTGAAGAGTTGAATTTGGATATTAGTTTTTCTTCTACATATACTTTCCCTTCCCAATAATTCCTAACTAAAGTGTGTGTAAATACACTGTCTCCTTCATTTCTTCTTACTGTAATCGAAACTAAAGCTGTGTATTTTGCTACTACAGCGAAGAATATGATGACCTGGCTACATCTGTAATTGAAGATTCTCAACGAGGTTGACTACTGGTGCTTTTTGCTGAAGATATTGTGTGTTTCTGTGCAAAGCTAGCTATCTAGCTTCAAATAGAGAATAATAGGTAAGTTCTTATAATCTTGGGAAGTTAAATTTGTAAATTAGTTTTTCATCTACATATACTTTCCCTTCCCGACATTTCCTAACCAAAGTGTATGTAAATACACTGTCTCCTTCATTCCTTCTTACTATAATAAAAACTAATACTGTGTATTTTGCTACTACAGCGAAGAGCGTGATGACCTGGCTACATCTGTAATTGAAGATTCTCAACGAGGTTGACTACTGGTGCTTCTTGCTGAAGGGATTGTGTGTTTCTGTGCAAAGCTAGCTATCTAGCTTCAAATAGAGAATAATAGGTAAGTTCTTATAATCTTGGGAAGTTAAATTTGTAAATTAGTTTTTCATCTACATATACTTTCCCTTCCCGACATTTCCTAACCAAAGTGTATGTAAATACACTGTCTCCTTCATTCCTTCTTACTATAATAAAAACTAATACTGTGTATTTTGCTACTACAGCGAAGAGCGTGATGACCTGGCTACATCTGTAATTGAAGATTCTCAACGAGGTTGACTACTGGTGCTTCTTGCTGAAGGGATTGTGTGTTTCTGTGCAAAGCTAGCTATCTAGCTTCAAATAGAGAATAATAGGTAAGTTCTTATAATCTTGGGAAGTTAAATTTGTAAATTAGTTTTTCATCTACATATACTTTCCCTTCCCGACATTTCCTAACCAATGTGTATGTAAATACACTGTCTCCTTCATTCCTTCTTACTATAATAAAAACTAATACTGTGTATTTTGCTACTACAGCGAAGAGCGTGATGACCTGGCTACATCTGTAATTCATTGTTCTCAATGAGGATCACTACTGGTGCTTCTTACTGAAGGGATTGTGTGTTTCTGTGCAAAGCTAGCTATCTAGCTTCAAATAGAGAATAATAGGTAAGTTTTCATAATCTTCGGAAGTTAAATTTGTAAATTAGTTTTTCTTCTACATATACTTTGTGTAAATGTATATATGTAGGTTATAAGTAAGAATACCGGCTTACCATGTATGATTTATATTCAATAGGTTCGATAGGTTCGAAAATTCGACTTTAACTGTGTTTTGATAAAAATAGGATGATTTATATTAAAATTTCTTTATCAACAAAATTTTGTATACAATATTTTGTACAAGTTCTATTCAAATTAAAAAACGATATGCTACGTTTCAAGTAATAAATAGTTTTAGAGATAAGTTCATGGATATTATTTAGTTATTCAGGAGAATATGATGTTAGCAAAATGCTTGGTCTTTCTTGCATAAAAAAAAATTCTTAAACTGGATTGTGATAATTCATGGATTATTAACTTATCTAGTTGAGGATATTTAAAACACATGATTAACAATTTACTTGAACCAGATAATTTACTTCGTGGTATGCTCCAACCTGATCCTCAAACTTCATTACTTTTATATTTGTATGAAGCAAAAATGGCAATGTTTATCCGAATGGCTTCAACTAAACTTGGAGCAGAAACTGTATTAGAAAATAAGATTTCATCTTGTCCTTGAAGCATGTCAATAGTTAATGAACAATCTGAAATTCATGATAGTTTTGTGATTTCCAACTTTAGGTGAAAGATATTCACAGATATTTTTAACAATGCTTTATTTATGTGATGCATTGCTTACTACGCTTGGTACAGAGAACCAATCATGTGCAATACAAATTCATGTATTTTTACCGATTCATGGAAACGCAGTAGAAATGGTTTTAATAAAAGTTTTACCAATTTCCAATTTAATGTTTATTAATGAAGTTGCATGTTTAAGTAGAGTTATTGCACCTTCTGTAAACATTAGTGAATTTTGTCTCATAAGATTTTCTTTATTTTGAAAAAATTTGCATGTGAAAAATGTGTGTTCTTTTATTTGAAGATATAAATTAGTAGATACAGAAGTTTAAAATGTAGAAGAATTATATTGGCTTGATTACAAAATTTCAACCAACACATAAAAAAAATGTAGATAAAATAAATTCCTCGTATGTGCAAATGCTGCAAATATTATGTTGCATGCTAAATCAAATGCAACGTAGTCCCATGGATCAAAAACTAAGGAATGTTATCTTTGAACTTCATTTAACACAGAAGCCTGATAATTGTCATATAAGAATGAAAGATGCTTGTTGTGGTACGCATTTGGGAATGATTGTTGAGCATTTGGTTTCTGCTACTGATTTATTTATTAAAACTTTAAATTTTACAAAAACAACGCAAAAAATTAGTGTATCTGATCTCAAGAAGTTTTTTTGCAGTATTACATTGATATAAAGTATACCTGAATAGAGCTTGCAGTATTTCATGTTGCATGTTTTAGATCTATTATTGGAATATCATAAAGCGTATGCTAAAAATGTTCTAATGTTATGCTTAATTCATAGGATAATAAATTTTGATCGTGTGTTAAATCATAATTTAAATTATTTAAGTAGAAAAGCTCTTAGGAAGCAGATTCTTGAAAAAGCTAAAAAATGTATTAGTAATTATTGTGGAGAGTTAAATGGAACTGTTGAGAAAGCTGGTCTTCTTAAAATAGTTCATGAAAAATATAAGTCAAAAAAAGTTTCTGATCCGATTGTACAGGCAAAGCTAAGTGAATATCAAAATGTTTTAGAAAATAAAGAATTAAAAAAAATTTTACAAAGTAGATTAATAAGTATTTTAAATCCATTAGAAGTTTTAGGCATCTTAGAACGTATAGCAGAAAAAGATAAACCTCTTTCATTAATAAATCCAGATTGTAGCAAAGATTTAATTTTAACAATAATATATTTTTCAATTCTATTTAAATTTATTGTTTCCGATTTAATAGCTGGAACTAATAAAGATAATGTCACTATAAAACTTAAAAAAATTTTATTCATTAATAATGCGATTTAAAGACATTGTGAATATTGTATGAATATTCAAATGTATAATGAAGATTTGTAATTTTTAAAATAACATTGTGCACTTTATATAAATTGCGAAATGTCTGGAATTCCTTAAAACATGCAACCTAAAAAGTCAGGCAGAGGTCTCGTTTAAAGATTGAAATGTAAAGAAGGTAGATTCAGAGGAAAATTATCTACAAAAAGAATCGAATTTTCAAGTAGAACTGTTATTACTTCTTTAAAATAATTAATTTTGACGCTACTGAAGATATGCTTACCAGTAAAAATAGAAGATATTCAATTAAAGAAATGATTGTACATTGCTAAAAAATATGAATGAATAAACAGCAATTGGATAATTTACCATCGGGTATAAACTGCATTTTTAACAATATAAGTTATGAATGTAGAAGAATGCCATCATCAAATTCACCAACTAAAGTATATGATTTAATTGATTGACAAGATCTAGCAGCACTGGAAAAAATAATATCAATAATAAAGATGCTGATTATATACAAAGTAAATAAACAAAAGCTAATGATAATTAAGACAATAAAGAACCTAAAGATGGAATGCACTTTCATTATAAAATTTTACAATTAAGATTTAGTACGGATCGTAAAGTAAGAGAAGTATTAAAATTACTTGATTCTTCCGAACCAATGAAGTTTTCTATAATTGAAAGAACAGATGTAACAGATCATGAATTTATTGAAGAGCAAACAAAATGTTTTCATACCGTTTGTTACAGAACAATGGCATTACCAATAGGTAGAAGAATGTTTACTTCAAGAACTTCCAGACCAGTTAATACTGAACAGTTACTGATACGACAACTTTGTCTTACTAAAAAAGAACCACCGCGAGGAACAACAGTTGAATTAAAACATATTAATTATTATTGATAACGAAATTTTTTTCATCCAAGTATCGTTGTTTTTTTTTATCAAATATTGCAATTTTATTGATTTAGTTTAGTTTTGATAGTAATTTTAGATATATTTCTGACATTAAAAATTGATCTGCTTGAAACCTTACTACAATAATTTTATAGCATTTCATTTACAATCATCCATTGGGGTGTCATAATATTTTTGTCTTTTTGTTTCCTTTCACATAAACTATATGTTTTATTAAATAAATAAAGTTCCTGTTACAATGAAATTTTAATATATTACATAAATTTTTTATTTATAAAATAATAGAATTAGATAGTAAAACATTTACTTTCAATGAATTTCAACAGAAAGTGTTAAATGGTGGAAAATAATAGATAACTATTTCATGAAAGATTTTCTGGTTCAACTTTCTGAATCTGAAATAATAATTGTAATAAAATAGAAAACATAACAAAAAATATAAACTAATGCTTTCTTTGTTGCTCCTGTTTTTTTCTGAATATCACAACTTCTTTGATCTACTTCTCTGAGACAATGGATGTGAGCCATATTTTTTAATCTCTGTTTGTTCCTGTATTTGCTGAGTATTTGTATCTACTTCCCTGAGGTATTGGATGAGAGCTACGTGTTAGGAAGTTCTGGCCAATTTTATTTTTGTGAGTGATAATGGATTCTCATTTTGAATCTTTGTAAAAAGGGTGATCATTAGAATTTTTAATTTTTCAATTATGAAAATTTATGAATTGTGCAAAATATAATAATGCAGAGTTTATAATAATATTAAATAAAAAGCTACAATTTCGAGAAATCTAAAATTGATGTTGTAACAGGGAAAATCCGTTACAAAATAAAATTTAATCATTAATTAAATGTATGTCGTGCAAGAATAGTTGAATTATTAAATGATCACGCGTTCTTATTGGAAAATTTCTTTTCAAATCAAATTTTATTTGTTGATAGTTTTACATCGAAATTATCTGTGGTAATAGTATCATAATGTGCAATAAAATTATTATAATCGTTCTTAGATATAATTAACTTCTTGTTCTGATTTTTAGTTTTATCCACATTTAAGTCAACAACAATATTATCATTATCATATTGTTTATCATTAGATAATGCAGAACCAAAAGATAAAACTTTATCTATACTGGATAATTTAGTTATATTTTTTTATCTGGCTTTAGCAACATTATAAAATGGTTGACAATTGACAAATAAACTGTTTATTTTATTGCTTGTAGGTGCATTACTTAAGATACTTTTAGAATTTTATTTTTTTCTCTCCTTTTTTTTAATACTGAATTCAACCTTATAAGCCTTACTTGATCTTTTCAGATATTCTTTTTTATTTATGACTGGGCTAATATCTTCCATGAAAACATCATCTTCAGATTCCTCAGATTTTTTCTCACATATTTTAATAATTTTTTTCTTCTTTTTGATAGGATTATCATTACCAACCTCCATCCAAATTCATTGTTTTTTCTCCGATAATTGTTGTAAGTTGGAATTTTTGAAAGAACCTTTAATAGGTTAATTTTCTAATTTGTAATAAGGATTCACCACAAAGGCTGGACTATTTACATTTTGAGATTTTAAAACGTTGAGATTTATAAAATCATCAAATTCTCATCGCCTCAAGACTCATCAATTATTTTTTTCCACTCTTTTACCACATTTGTTTCTGAAGTTTTCGGATAGCAATGTTTTAAAGATGTACTATACTTATCAAATTATTCTTCATGTAAACTATATGATTGAGGTTCATTCTTTTCATTTCAAGTCTTTAAATAATTTAAATAGGTTGAATACAATTCATTTTGAAGACACTGTCTGGTGAATTAAGAATCTTTGAAATAATGCTGAATCATAAAGAGCTTTAAATTATTTTAAAATTATAAATTAGTAAATTACAGGTGTTGCGACACTGGTAAATATTCAAATTACAAACTACTGAAGTATAGTTACTTCTGAGGCGTCTGCTAAATATTTTTCCCTTATAACTTTAAATAACACAACTTACAATAACTTAAAATGCGATATGTAGATACAGTTAATATCTGCATATCACTGTAGGTATTTTCATATATGTGTATAATCAATATCTAGTTATCCTTTACAAATAATCGCAATAAATAAAATCATTTATTTTCATACATTGCATTTATAAATTATTGAATTGCAATAAAAAAAATACAAAATAACTTGAAAAATCTCGTGCGCAGCGGGTGGAGCGTTCAGTTTCTTAACCTGGCGCCGCTGCGCGACAGTAGCAACTATACAAGCTTCTGTATTTTAACGTGTAATGGCCGAATGGCCCTCAATGTTACCATGTTAGTCTTACATCAATGAGTCACTAAGTCTTGTTGTTACACGTCCATGCGTTTTTTAAAGAAAAAGTCGTGAATCGTGATTTGTGTTGCGAATAATACGTGTATAACTAATATACGTTTTATATAGATGTGTGTATACATATATATATATATATATATATATATATATATATATATATATATATATATATATATATATATATATATAACAAAGCAATTTCATAACCTACAAAGTTAAAGTTTCAAACTTAGGTATAAAGTTTCTCGTTCCTAAACAGACGTTTACATTTCTTAAAATTTTTTTTCTTCAGTGACAAAAACGACGATTAGTTATAAAAAAATTATAAGTATAAATGCATATAAAATTCAACAACAGGACGAAGAAACATTCATGTCAATCAGCAGTTTGTGGATAGTATTTGATGTACTTTAAGTAATAAATTGCGGTAATGTTACACGCTATTTGGAAAATGACGATTAAACAGGGATGGTAAATGTTTTGGTTTGAATGGATTTAACAGCCAAACGAAAGGATGACATATGAAGAAATGTAACAAATGAAGATAGGAGTTGAAAGTATATAAGTGCTTATGAAGACAGGAGAAGAAATGATGTCTAGTGTATAATGAAAAAGAAGAAACTTAACAACATTCTAGAAATTGTAGTTTCAGGACTTATCAACTTTTGAAAAAAAATACTTTGATACTTAGAGAAAAACTTTCATCCAAAACAAGAGAATGCGTCAAAGTTACTTTGTTTAAATGAATTGTTTGTCACCTGTTCATAATTTATTATCCTAAAAAATAGATCATTTTGGTTAATCAGGTGTTCATTGTTGAAGTGTCTTAAAAATAAATTTTAATGTATTTATGAATAATATAGCAAGCAATAAAAATTTTTCAACACCATTTTTAAATTCATTAAAATGAACTGAAACATACACAAATTTTTTAGCTGAAGCTGTATTATGATCCAAAAATAAGGTGACAAGAACTCGTACATGGTGGAAAAAAAATTTGAAGTTACCATTTTTCATAATACATTAGAATGTTATTCTATCTTTATTTAGACTACATCAATATCAGCTGTTGCTAAACCATCTTTAATCTTCGATTGAACTGTAATACAGTTGAGCATGTTTTGTGTATTTTATACACTCAATTGTAAAAGTCAGTAAAGTAGGAAAACTTTCATTTTGGACTACTGTGGTATAGGTATGCTAATAACGAAAAGTATCGTACTATAATAATACCATGAATTTCACTCCAATTATCAACTCAGGGTGATTTGCTTTTCAGTTCTAATTGAACTTTGTATAACTAATATTATATTTTGTTTATGAGAAAAATAGGGCAAACAAATATATAGATCTCTTGCATCAGTATCAATTAGCTGCTGTTTTTATGGAAGTTGGGTTTAGCAGAGTAAATTTAAAATTATTGAATAATTTAATAAAAAAATTAGTTTACTCTAGTCCTACATTATACTGCAGCAGAAGGTCAGTTCAAGTTACAAATTAAGGTTAGTTTATATTTGTTAAATCTTTATATATATTAGAAGATGATATACTATGCATGTTCTTAAAAGATTTTTTATTGGACTAAAAACCGCTATAAATTTTAATCTAATAAACAAACATTTGTACAAAATAAATGAAATGAATGAAAACATAAATTTGTTGAAAATCTTGGACGTAAATACTTTAAAATGAAATAAAAATTATGTTTTATTTATAACAATTGATATTGAAAATATAAACTTAATAAATTAATTATTTTATTTTTCACGTCAAAAAATATTTTTTATGGAAATATTCTGATTAACATATAAAAGATATGATAAATTGAATGTTGTCATTGAAAAATGATATATGTTTATATTTATGAAATTTTCATCAAGACATATTGAAAATGAGATATCTTAAATACATGCGATATCTCTAAAAACAAAAAAATGTATATATGCTATTGGGAAGAATGAAGATATTTAGCTAATATTGATTTATTGTGTATATCAGGGTATACAATTTTGCTGATAGCTTGCAGATGATGATGGTACTAAGTGGCTAGTATAGTTGCGATCATCGTGTACATCAGTTTTCACAACAGATATATTACTTCAGTTATGAATTTTGAAGATTATAATGAAGAAACGGTAATAAGTTTTAGTATATTAGTTGCATAGTTCAATATTTCATAAATAAAGTTTCTGTAAAAGAGCAAAATCATCTCTCATCATTGAACAGTGGTAAAGAATGATATTGAAAGTTAGACTTTCTTTGAAATTTGTCTTAATTATTTAAAAAAATAAATAGATATAGAAAATCAATGTTTAATATTAAAATTAAAAAAATCTGAACGGATTAAAATTTTTTCATAACAATTTCTATCCTCTGATTTTAAATGTAATACATCAGTTTTATTAATAAATATAAATTAACAACTACAGGTATAATGTTAATAGTATTCTGTATAATTTTGCACTATATTAAAATAAATTGATATAAATATTTTTAAAAAATGAAGAATAATAATGGACTTCCAATTCTTAGTTTGGTACTGATTTCACATTACAAACAAATGAAAAACAAAGTTGGGCTTTGTTATCACTCTAAGTTAATTATTTTACTAACAGAAATAAAAAAATTTTATATATTATTTTTAATATTTGATATGATAAAATTTTATGACTAAAACAATTAGATAAGCAGATGAAATTATTTAAATAAAAAAAACCTTACTTTGTAACTTAGCTTATATAAAGGAGATAATTTCCAATCTTTTGCCAAAAGTTTTTACAATTTTCTTAAATTAGGAAAAAAGACGGTAGTGTTTAAATAATATTAATTAATTTATGTTTAATTTTTGTTAATGATTTTGGTGAATGTTCCGATCAACTTCTCTAAAATACTGGATCTGCTTCCCTGAGACATTGGACTTGAGCAACATGTTTGAATATTATTGATCTGTACATGTGTAGCAATGGATTATGATTTTCAATCTTTACTTATAAGGTGAGAAATTTTCAATGAAAAGTTTTATTACAATCAATAATTTATGCTTTTCATGATATTTATTGCTAATGTCTGTTTTTTAAATATTTATATATTGATTTTAAAAATCAATTGCAAACAAATTTAAATTGCACTTATTTATATATATATATATATATATATATATATATATATATATATATATATATATATATATATTTTGAAATCGTTACTTGTTAAATGCTTACAAAAATATATTTTTTAGTAACTACAAAAGTAAAGTTTGGTTGCTTTTAATATTATATTAATTTTTAATAAAAATGTTTATGAACTAGGAGGGAGGGGAGGGTGATAATGAAAACTATAAATTAATTGTTTTCGTGTTTTGTTCCCGTTTTTGCTGGATGTCGAGATCTACTTCCTTGAGATATTGGATATGAGGCATATGTTTTAACATTCAGACCATATCGATGTACGTGTAATGATGGACTATAAATTTCAATATTTTTTGGAAAGGTGAGGATTGGAGCAGTTACATTTAGAATTCTAAAAATGGAAGGTTAGTAAAAAGTGTGTAAAGAGACAAGCAAAAAGACAGGTACAAGAACCACTAAAGACTTGTAGCATGTACTATATCTTATATTGTACTATTAGAAATTAATTTAACACGATTGTTGCATTACAAAACTCAATTAATGTTTTAGATTCTAAATAATATGATTGCAATTAAAATAAATAGTATTATTCAATATACATAATAAGAATTAAAGTTTAAAAATTGCAAATTAAAATAATTTATGATATTAAATAGTAGAATTCTGTTGAAAATAAAATTTTAAGTTATTTTTATTTTCAAGTATTGGTTTCAAATAATTTTCATACAAGTATAACTATGTCTTTTTAATCAAGTATTGCAATTTTGATTGAGTTTTGTTTTTATGCTGATTTTACAGATATTTCTGACATTAAAAATTGATTTTTTTGAAAACTTTCAATTATTAATTCATACATAAAGAGATTTATTACCTAAATAATTGTATAGCTTCAACTTGATTTACAATCATCAATTGGGGTTCAGGTCATAATATTTTTGTTTTTTTGTTTCCTTTCATATTAGCTTTTATAAAGAGAGACAGAATTTTGAAATCGTCACCTTGTACCTAATAATAAAATATAGAATAGAACAAAACAAAAGGAATTCACTAAATATTCTTATCTTTCTCTGATGTAGAAAGGAACATGCATAATTACTGTGTCTGAACCTAAGTTGATCATTCAATACATAAATTTTAAATTTAAAGTATAGATACAGAAGTAAGTGTTTTAGTGCTATTATTATTTAAAATACATTAAAAAAATAAGACTTTCACAGTACAATGTCAAAGTTTGGACATTTGTGTGCAAATTTCAAATTTGCAAAAACAAATGTCAAATTTTCAAAAATATGCACATTGTAGAAATGATACCTTATGTAAGAAGGTATTATTTCAGCAAAATTGTAGTCAGCTTTTTTAAATTTTAAAAAGCAAAAATATTATTTTAGACATAATTAGGAATGCTTCAATGATTGTAATACGCTATTAATCTTCTTTCTATCATAACAATCTTTCTATTTTTATAAAATGTGCATGTACGATTGGAATTAAATTATAATATTTTTTTATATGTGAATTACAGATTTAACAGTGAATTAAAGTACTTATTGTACTGTCAGATAGAATATGTCACACAGGCAATCAATGAAAAAAACGTCTATAAAGTTTAGGTTAAAGTATTGGTCATTATGAAATAAAACTATTTATTCAGCTTGCAGGATTGAAAAGGTTCAAATGAAAACGGTAACATTAGATAATCCATTTCAAGAATAATGTATCAAGTAATTTTGGAGAAAAAAATTATTTCATGAAAGGGAATGAATGTAATAGTGTTCATTTGTCAATTAGGATTATATAATATATGCTAGTTTTGCAGACTATCAGTTCTGTTACTTTTGATCGGCAACTGAAGAATAGTGTTAGTTTGTTGCATCAATTTATTATTGTAGTATTGTAAGTGTATAGATGATAAATTTATAATGATTGCTCTTCTCTATAACAATTATTTGAAATAATTTAAACTTTTTCTGATGAAATATCGTGATTCCAAAAACATCATTAATAATTTATCATTTATGAACTAATAATTACATCACATGTTTTCTATAGAAAAATTGTGTCAGCAACAAATAGCGATGGTGAAGGTATTTGATTAAAGGAAATAATACTACACTAAAAAGACTATAAAAAGGAATTATAGATACAAAAATATAATATTATTTGAATAATTAAGAAGTTTTCATTTTATTTTCAAAATACGTTGACAGAATGATATGTTATTAAATAATATTTATTGGGCAATAAAAAAGCAATTTAATTTACAAAAAGCATTTTAATGTGCAAAGTTGGAAAGGAAATAAATGATAATATGACATAAAAATATTATTATAAAGAAAAAACTCCATTATATTCTTTGTGAGATAATTAATTGAGTAACGAATTGAAACAAAAATTGATATAATCAAAAATAAGGTAAAAATATAACAAAAATGAAGATGAGGTAAATTTAAAAATGTTTGAAAAATATATAAAAATGTAATAATTATTTATATGATGAGATGTGTTTGTAAATATAGAACGTACATAGAAAAGGTATAAATAATTATTCTTAATGTGTGATTATTACTAGAATACATTAATGTAGATAAAATAATTTTTAAAACCAGAAAACTGAAAAGCCATAAATGCTCATATTAATAAAAATTAATGCAAGTAAAAATAAGAAAGAAGCAATAAAAAAAATATATTACATAATAGAAGGAGAAAAGACTTAAATTTAAAAAAAAAAAAAAATAATTAATACTATGTATATTCTGGTTAAATAAATATTATAAAATGATTATGATAACACAAGACAAGTGAATTTATAAATACGCATAAGATATTAAGAAAATAAAATGAAATACATTAAAGAATTTTTAACAAATTCATGAGGAAATATCAATTTATGCATTTTTCCAATGTTTTTAAAAGTACAAAAATCGTAAGGAAACATTCAAAATAATTGGAAATGGAAAATTATTGCTAAAATGTTAACATCCTATTCTTTTGAACACAACGAGTTCGAATCAATTAATATTTGTAAGATAAAAATGGATTATATTATATTAGAAAATTATGAAAATGGCGGAAAACAGTTATGTAAATATTGAAGAAAATAAATTTGAGAATGTTGTAAATAATAAAATAAATCTCATAATAATAGAAATAAAAATTTGAGTGAATCTTAAAACGGCAAAAAAAGCAACAATAACATTATATGACTAGATGGATTATACAATTTTAAGGAAGTAATATGAAAATATGTGAATGATTTATAAGTGTGAAGTTTCAAAAGTATACATACAATAACATGGAATAAAAAATAATTGTAATAAACAAACTATGAAAATGTTTTGGAGAAAATCGAATGAAAAAGAAATGGGAATGAAAGTAAACATGATTTATAAAATTATAAAAATGCAACCAAAAGATATCTTAAAACTAAACAATTTGTTAAAATGTATGAAAAATGTTGATCTTATCGATACGCAGAAGTACGTAAAAAATATGATGTCTACATAAAAGTATGTTAAAATAATCATGCTTAATGTGTAATATTATACTTTGAATACTTTGCTGTGCATAACATTACTTTTAATACAAAATGATTGAAAAGTTGTGGATACTTATAATAAAAGAAATTAACATAATTTAAATCAACTAATGAGAAAGATGCATTAAGTAAAATCTAATAAACGATAGATAGAACGAGAAAATAATTGTAAAATGCTTTATAAAAAAATTAATTAGATGAGAAATAGAAAATAGATTATGAGATTTTGTAAATAAGTAAAATATAAAGGAAGTGATATAAAATGAATTAAAAAATTATTTGCAATTACATGAGGTAACATGAATTTATGTATCGTTAAAATGTTTTTTAAAATAACAACTAACATAGTGAGATATATAAATTATATAGTAAATGAGTAATTATAATTGAATTATTTATGTAACATTGTTATGGACACGATGAATTCAAAACTTATGGATATTTATAGTATAAAATAGTACATTATTGACCAAGGATGCATATTGATCATTCTCGGCGAGTGCGAACTTTTGCGGCCAAGCGTAGCGAGGCCTCGAAAGTTGCACGAGCTAGGATGATCAATGTGCATCTATGGTTTAATATACTATTTTTTTGTCCCGAGGCCGAGACATTGAAAGTTTTTCCGTAGGACGCAAAATGGTCATCTTACGACCTAGGGCAAAAAATTGATTTTATTTAAAAATTACGAAAAGTTGAAGATAAGAATTTCTAAAGATATTGAAAATAATAGACCAATAAGTTTTACAACTAATAAAATAAATTACAAGAATAAAAATAAAAGTTTAAATAAATAATAAAAGGATAAAAATAAGGAGGAAATTATATTAGAAGACGCGTCATTGAATTCTGGAAAAATAATATAAAAATATTAGAATGATTTTCATGTATAAAGTTTTATAAGTATAGAATTGATGACACGACAAAAAATTAATATGAAAGAAAAAACGTACATACAAATCTTTGAGAGAAAATCAATTAAAAAAAGGATGGAAATAAAAATTGAAATAATCTATGAAATTATAAAAATAAAAAAAAAAGAAAGATGAAATAAATTTGGAAATGTTTAAAAAAAATTATGGGAATTTTGAAGTTATTGATTCCCTTAAATATGTTAAGAAATGTGACATACATAAAAATATGTATAAATAATTGTACTGTGGTTATTATTATAAAAATACTTTAATGTACATAACGTTATTTATAACAACAAAAATTCAAAAATGAAGGATACTTATGACAAAAGAATAAGTTTTATTTTTATGAAGAACTGTTGAAGATGCAATGAGTAAATTATAATAAATGATGACTAGAAGGAGAATATAATCTTAAAATATATTTATAAAAATAAATAATTGTGATGAAAATAATATTTTGATGAAATTGATAAAGTGACAAAAATACAAAGGAAATGATGTAAATTGTTTTATAAAATCAGTATAAAATAGAGGAAAAATTTATTTTTGATGTTTCTTACAAATATCAACCGATGTTTGCTTTTCTATTTTGTGTTTAAGAGCATGACAAAGCTCTCCCGTTCTAATAATATTTAAAAGTCTATTAACAAGTTTATGAGTAAACAGTGCGTTTAATAGAATTTTTTCATTACAAGAAAAAAAAAGTTACAATTAAATTTGAGTGCGAGCAACTCAAGAAATCCATTAGAATATTATACATAAAAAGTTAAGTTCAAATATTCAATGTACAGTATTTTGAGGTTACGTTTGTCAAGCTTTATACCTGATTTCCAATCCAAGTTCATAAAAAAATAAAAAATCTAAATGATTTTTACTAACATAGCTTTGGTGCGGATAAGTAATAATATTTGATTCAATAATGAATTTAAAAAGATCGATAAAATAAAAATAGTGAAAATCGATTACAGTAACTCCAACATCCCATTAACAATAAAATATAGAAAAATGTATTAATAACCATAGTAAATATTTGGTTATTAATAATTTGAATGTATATAACTATTTTTAATATAAAGATTTTATAAGGCATGAAAACATAATTCAAAAATTGTTTTATTCTTATTCAAAATCATAAGAAAAAAAAATTTGTGTAAGATTCAACACATGAATAAGTTTATAAAAAGAAAAACTTTGTAAAAAAATAAAAATAGATGCAAGATTAAAAATAATTTAAATGATTGACAAAATAATAAAAGTAAGGAGAGAATTGTACAAGAGATTGTAAAAAATTATGTATTTACCACGACTAAACACAGCTTTTGAATCATTCGTGTTCAAAATTCACATTCATATTATGCTTTATTTAAAAGACCAATTGATAATATTAAAATAATAGATTTGATTTATAAATTAATGGCGCATAATATTCTAAAACTATTGAAAAGAAAATTATGTAAAGAGTGAAAAATAATATAAGGCCATCATTCGCATTTGTTTTGACACAATATAATTTATAGATGTATAACACGATATCGACGGTAACTCTTTTTTTCTTCATGGATTGGCAGAATTGTGCGAAGACAAACGAAATTCTATACAGAAGACAGTTCGTATATGAACATAAGTCTTCTATTCAATGCGTTTTATATACTAATTATTTATCATATAGCTAATTTTTCAAAAGAATATAGTTCAGACAATAGAATTTTTTATCGTTTGTAGACTGCCAATTCTCGTATAAATTGATCTTCAAATTAATGAACTCTGATAAAAAAGAGTAGTATGGTGTGTAATTTTTTTGAAACTAGTTGCAGACAGCAAAAATATTTTTCTTGAGGTAGTTGTCGACCCTTTACATCATAAAAAACTGTTTATTATAACATGCTTTAAAATTTAATCCACAACTTCAATATAATTTCACAAATAAATAGTTTAAATTTTATAACATCCAGCGGTTTCAAAAGTAAGTTATAAAACTTTGAAATTTTAATTTTATATAATAAATATCATCAAAATTACAAATTTAAAATATTATATTATATTTATAAAGCCGTTAATCGTTCCAAACATTTAACTATTTAATTATAAAGTTATATTACATTTGTAAACCAAATTTTAATGCATTTTATAAATAATTTTTTTATGATGTAATGGCTCGATAACTAAAGGAACCAAATACAATTCACTATTACTACAATCATTTTATCAAAGTTTATAGACATTTCAAAGGTTCTAAAATAAATTATCATGACTTTTCTACATTTATTAAGGTGGCTTTGGCGTTTAGAACCGTATGTAATAAAGATTCAGCAGGAAATTTTTTTTTTTAAACATAATTTTCATAGAAAATGTTTATAATAAATAATTATTATTGTAATTTTAATATTTTAAGATTAGTGAAATTGTAATCGTCAAAATTGTAGTTAATTTTTAAAATATCTTTTTATTTAATTGATGACATGGCAGTTTTTAATTAATTTAAATTTAAATTTTTGTTTATAAAAAAATTATAATTTTATTAGATAGTTATCAACAGATATATTTGTCTCATAGAGCCTTTGTTGAATTTTTAAATTATTTAATTTTTTTTCTTTTCAATTTTGTCGATAAAGTGATATTTTTACACTTCTATGAAAAGCTTGTAAGTTATACTTTATATATTTTTCACTATGTTTTCTCTATTTTTATTTAAAATTACAAAGTCACCTTAAATTTCCATTATTCATTATATTAAACCTTTGGAATAGTAACAATAATAATTAGTAACAGACAGATCCAAAGCAAAAATTATTTATTTAAATTGAAGTTATTATTATTTTATAATTTTTATAAATTATAACGAATAAAAATGTATTCATGTTTTTTAATTATATAAAACATATATATATATATATAAAATATTAGTATAGTGAGCTGCCAATAACTTTTGCTTCTAATGGAATGTCATACTTTTTAATTGTTTTTTTATTTGAAGATCATTACAACAGCACAAGTAGCGATCTCTAATGGTGACAAAATACTCGCATGTATCCCACTAGTTAGCGCCACTGTATTGCTGTTATAGATATATTAAAAAAGAGTATACCGTCGATAAAGAAATTTTTTAAAATTATTTTTTACTAAACTACTTTACCAACATATATTATCAATTGAGTTTGCACTAGATTATTTAATATCTTACAGCGTCATCTTAAAGAAGCCTATGACAACGTTAACCCAGATATTCTAATCGATAAGCTGGCCAGCACAGGCTGTCCTTATAGACTGGTAAAATTTATTAAATTTCTTACATATAAAAGAACTGTATATAGTGGTGATGTCGGCGAGTACAGAGTAACATACAAAGGAGTTCCCCAAGGGGAAGTTCTTTCTCCGCTTCTATATTTAATTTATACTCTTGATATTGATAAAAATCTTCCTAGAACGGTAAATATGTCCCAATTTGCTGATGACATAGAAATTCACTTCAAAAATCTAAACACTCTACAAAAAGCATTCAACATAATTCAAACAAGGTTAGCAAATCTGGGTCTGGACCTTTCTAACGAAAAAACTACATTTGTAGACTTTAACAATTCAAGTATTCCCCCTGGAGAAGCTTCAATTAAATTAAACAACACAATAATTAATTCAAGCAATCACATGTGATTCCTAGGCGTCATATTTGATTATAAGTTCACCTTTGATTTACACTTGAATCACGTTCTTAAGCGATGTCAAAGATCTCTTAACATGATGAAATTTCTACAAGGTACTTGGTGGGGAGCAGATCCCAACACCCTAATGATCTTTTACAAAAATTTTTTCAGGTCAATAATCAACTATTGTAATTTTGTATATTATCACACCAGTAAAGCACAAAAAAATAAACTAGAACGTATTCAAAATTCGGCAATTAGATTCGTACTAGGATTCAGAATTACGACTCTTCTAACTATTTTTTTGGCAGAATCAAAGATTCCACTCATTCATGAAAGAGCAAAATTCCTATGCCATACATATTTAACAAAAATACTTAGTAATAAAAGCCTTCCTATTAGTAAAGCCGTCATCACATACTAAAACAATATTAAAAAATACAACAAATTTAAGCGAAAAAAACTATTTGTAGAATGCATTGAATTTGTTATAAAATTCACCCCTAGCTTACACTCTAATGACATGTTTGACTTATACTCTTGTAAATACGAAAACAGTATGGCTTCCATTCCGGTAAATACTGAGTTAGGAAAAAGCATAAAAAATTTCTATAACAAAAATGATCCTTTCAAAAACATGGAAAATAAAATGTCAACTTAATATTTACCGATGCCAGCCAAATAGAAAATGCGCACTCAAGGGGTTCTGCCTGCATAATACCAGAAAGTAACATTACTATTTCGAAAAGCTTAAATACGATGTGCTCAATCTTTACGACTGAATGTTCTGCTCTCAATGACGTATTAGGCTACGCCCTACAACATCCTAGCACATGCAATAAAATCTTTTCAGACTCGTATAGTGCGATTCAAAGCCTGAACAACTCATCTCTTAGTATTAAAACTAATCCTTTCATCCTTAAAGCCCAAGAAAAATTTTTTTAATTTAATAAATTCAAAAGTGATTCAGGCTCGATCGAACTATATTGGATATCGTCTCACAGTGGGATAATAGGCAACGATCTGGCAGATTTAGCTGCTAAGGAAGCATATAAGTCGGAAATTTCTGACTCAGCAGAGGTTCCTGACCTCATGTATTCTGACTTACATGTATTCTTTAAAAAGACTATGTTTAACGATTCTTACACTTATTTAAACGAAAATAAAGATAAGAAAGGGGTTAAATATTTTGAGAATTATTATCGTGCCAACTCTAAACTATGGTTTCACAACAAAAACATTTTTCGCAATCTCATTGTCATGATCAATGGTCTGAGAGCGGACCATTATAGCCTAGCTAGAGTCAATATCATTGATAATTCAGAATACCCCTGTTCAAACGCATTTCAGGACATAAATCATATCCCTGCTGAAAAAACTCACATGATAATCACATTAGAATCATATGAGATTTTGCTGTGATAATCATATGATTATCATACGATGATCATTTTATAATCATATGAATATCATCTGGCAAATTAAAAAAATTTTTACTCGATAAGTATGGACTTTATAAAGAAAATAATAAGTAAACTTTTTGTTTAAAATGATTTATAGAATATTTTCGAATTTTTTCAGATACTTAATGATTTTTTAAAGAATGATTCGTCAAAAAAAAAATACATAGTTGTATTTCAAAACTCTGTAAATTATGATCTACAAATATTCAGGCTTATTCTATACATTATTTTCAGCAAAAAATTTATTATGACATTTTTTATAAAATCAATAATTTTCGAATAAAAAATTATTGAGCTTTCTATGTGATATTCATATGATTGTCACATGATTATCACAGCAAAATCTCATATGATTATCATGTGAGTTTTTTCAGCAGGGATTGTATGGCAATGCCCACTATACGAAGAGCATAGGAACACACTAATAGAAAAATTATCGAAAATTGGATTTTTTCACCCACTAAAAGTAGAAATACTACTTTCAGAACCCAACTTAACCTTTTAAGGACGGGACTGGTCGATATATCGACCACCAATTTTATCAGGCACTCCACGTGATATATTTTTTCATTTTATGCACAAATATTGTTTAAAAAAAAAGTCGAATTTCAACGTCAAAATCCCCGTCCTTAAAAGGTTAAGCTCTTTAGAAGTTATTCTATCATTTAAAAAAAAATGTAATCTGCGCATATAATTGTAAATAAAACAATCATGTAATCATTTATTTGCTAATCCCAATGTAAAGCAAATAAATCTATAAAATTTAATGCTCAATAAAAAAAAAAAAAAAAAAAAAAGAATCGAGAATTGGTTTTTATTCTTCACACAAGCCTTTCAAAATGACACAATATTTTTAATGTTTTATTTAATGGTTTTTTCAAATTTAGAAAAAAAACTGTGAACAATAGAGCTGAATTGACTTTAAATTGGAATTCTACAGATCAAAAGACATGAAAAATCATTATTTAATTTTTTTCCTAGGGCAATTTCGAGTCTTAGTAAAGCTTCGAATAATATAGTGGAGCATGAAAAATTGTAGTTGAATTTACAGTAGTGCCTAAAAATTGGCACTAAAAATTTCAGAAGCTACTATTCAGGACAAATGAAAGCTACTGTGATGGAAAATTCAGAAAAATTCTCTATCAAACACATTTTCTCGTAGATTTCAGGATAATTTATCATGGTTCGGTCGGTAAAAATTTCTATTATTCTTGAATTAAATATTATTTTTAATAAAAAAAAAAACGTTTGAAAATGGTGACTTGAAAATAGAATTTTTTTCTTTGTGTATAAATATTTATAATCATTATATATATTGCGCTCAACTCTTAATTTACAGATACACTGATTAATATTGGAGTAAATAACGAAAAACTCAATTAGACAAGGACAGCGAATCGGGCCTGCTCTTAATTTTTTTTTGTGATTAGCGTGCTATTAAGAGGACGCTGGATCTCTCTATCCTTTTCTAATTAAAAAATGTAAATTTTTGGGAAAACTAGTTATTATTGATAGAAATTAAGGGTTGTCCGCAACTTCTATAGCGAAAAACAATATTTTGTCTGATGAGAGCAAATTAATTTTGTTGCTTTTTTTTCAAGTAAAGTTTGACATACTTAAATAACGTATTCTCTAGCCTAATTTAGGATTTTGTAAGTATGTCAAACTTTACTTGAAAAAAAAGCAACAAAATTAATTTGCTCTTATCAGACAAAATATTGTTTTTCACTATAGAAGTTGCGGACAACCCTTAATTTCTATCAATAATAACTAGTTTTCCCAAAAATTTACATTTTTCAATTAGAAAAGGATAGAGAGATACAGCGTCCCCAGAGTGTGTGAGTTGATAATCTCTTGGAATTCGGTAATTCTGTTGTTCACATTACACAGGCCCACAAAATGAAAAAAAATGTCTGAACTTTTGACCGGACATACATATTCCCATGTATTTTTCGACGCTGAATCCGAATCTGTAATAAAAATATAGGGTTTTCCTACCTTTTCTCAGAGTTTTATTGAAAAAACCTCATTTTTTACGGTTTTTTGCGGTTTTTCGAGTCTAGAAAAAACAAATCATGAGATACGGTTAATTGGACTTCAAAATCGAATTCTACGGGAAAAAATACACGGGAAACCATACCTTCAAATTTTTTTAACGCGATTCTAGTCCTCTGTATGGGGCTGAAAAGATGAGGAAATCGGTAAAAGTCGAAATTTTGCCTAAAATGGATTTAAACAATATTAAAATTTAATCATGCGTCTTTTGAAGAGTCGATAAACATTGGAAATACTATCCTGGGGGTTTTTCAGATTGCTGATCATGAATTTGAAGTCAGATTGTGTAAAAACTACTTCTAGAGGGCGGTGACAAGAACTGTATATGGTAAATTTATCGATTTTTTAAAAATTTTACGTCTGAAATACTAATTTTAGAGTCTTTCACAGCATTGACTGTAAATTCAAGATATTAACTTAGCCTATTGTGTACGTTAAACTTAACATTTTGTCTATGTTTGTCTCTCTCTCTCTCTCTCTCTCTCTCTCTCTTCCGATGTTTTTTTAAATTGGCTTACGCTTACGTACACGTTTCTCTTCGAATGACCGATGTAGTGGATTTCTGACACGTTTTTGTCCTTTTTCGCAGCTGTTTCTCTTTTTATCATCCAGCAGTAATCTGCTAACATGTTGATACCCCAGTTTCCTTGAAATCTACGTTCAAACTCCTTTAAATCTTGGTGAAATCGTTCACCATGCTCTTCACTAAAGTCTCCGTTATTTTCAGGAAACTGATCAACGTGTGAATCAAGAAAATGAAGTTTTAAGTTCATTAGACAACCCAATTTTTCAAAATTACGTACCATTCTTTTCACAATAGCTTTATAATTCGTGTCTTTGGCATTACCCAAAAATTTCGTCGATACCTCTTTAAAACTTAACCATGCTGCCTTTTCAACATCAGTCATGCTTTGTTCAAAGTTTTCGTCTCTAAATAAAGTTCGGATTTCAGGACCATCAAAAATACCTTCATTTAATTTAGCATCAGATTTATGGGGAAATACTTTGCTTATATATTGGAAGCATTGACCGTCCTTGTCCAAAGCTTTAATTGCTTTATCAATCCAAGCTTTATATGCAGAGGCGGTATCAAAATTTTCGAAGGATTAACGAGTGGATCTTTTATAACATTCTGTTTTCCAGGTTCAAACGATTCTCTTGATGGCCAAATTTTCTTTTTATAGTGTTTTTCTCTATCTCTGCTATCAAACATGCATAAATAACATGGGTACTTCGTAAATCCAGATTGTTGTCCAAGTATCATAGATAAAATCTTTAAATCGCCACATATTTGCCATTTATGTTCTCTATATTTTATTTTCGTTAAAAGTAGTTCAAGATTGGAATACTCTTCTTTAAGTACTGTTGAATGTGCTAATGGTATAGGAGCATATTTATTTGTGATATTGAGGAGTACTGCTTTAAGGCTGCGCTTTGATGAATCAATGAATAGTCGCCAATTTTCAGGTTTGTATATGTTGGGTTTCAATTCATCAATAAGACCTTTCACGTCCGTGCAATAAACCATATTAGAATCATTCTTGAAATAATTTCTAAAGCGCTCTTCTCGATTACGATATGCACATACTTTAGTACCCTTTGTCAACATATTTCGTCTCTTAAACTCTGAAGCCATAAACTCTGATTGTTCCTTAGATAAACTCTTTCTAAATAAATCGTTCAGACTTTTTTGATCAAACTTTTCAACAGTTCGTTCTTCACCCTTAGGAATATACTCTTCATCACTATCCAGAGAATGTTCTTCAGGTGAACTTAGATCTTCTTCATTTGATGAGCTTCCGTCTGCGGCAATTAGATTTTCAGTTGTTTCATCTGTCGAGTTTTCATCTACATTTAGATTCCCTAAGCCTGTTGTAAAACTATCTCTCGAATCTTTATTTTCAAAAATATCTATAAAATTCTTGGATGGAAATTCTATACAAGAAGTATTAGGATATACTATTCCTTTTTTCTGTATCTTGTCTAAACCTTGTATCTTTGTTAAACAAAAATAGCAATCATTTTCATCTTTTGGTTCCTTCCACTTTGTAGGTATAGTAAATTTTAATTTGGACCTAGCCTGACTGGTGTTGTATCGATTCATCATGTCATAACATGAAGCACATATATAATGAGGAACCCAAATTTTATCCTGTTGAGAAATCTCAATATCAAAACATTCTTGATAGATAAAATTAATATTATCTGTGATTTTTCTTTTGTTTCGTTGTCCAATATATTCTGAACATACATAACAGAAATTATCTTGAGATCCATTACACGTATGGTTAAAACTGTTATTGGATGTACCAGCGCAGTTTAAAAAAGGTTGAAAATTTGAATTAGCCATATTGTTGAATTAAACCCCACACACTAGGAATCCTGTTCCGATCGCAGGTGAGTCCGCCGTCCTAGGGGTGATAACTCTCATACCTCCCCAGGCCTAAGTATGAGAGCTTTCCGACTTTGACGAGGACAATGTCAACTCGTCGTCGGACACACTACGGCATCATTCTCACATCCTAGTGCTCCCCTGCAGGACAGCGCGCCTTCGCTGGGTTCGTTACTGCAAAGTATTGAGTACACCGAATCATTCTACACATCCCATTTTCAGGGCAGTTGTCATCGTGACCAATACTTCGCAGCAGCAGGTTTTTTTTAGGTACCCTTATAGAGTACTGATATATATATATATATATATATATATATATATATAGCTTTGGAAAAAGATCATAAGTCCCATTCGTTTATAAACAATGCTTTAAGATCAATGACAGTGTACAACAGTGATTAACTGAACGGAGCTTTAAAATGAAACCGAATTCATTTCTAAACAACAGTACCCAGTTTTACAACAGAATAAGTATAAATAAAAAATTGACAGATCAAATTGTCTCTGACACAAACACACCAAATGAAGAAGATCTAAGTTCACCTGAAGAACATTCTCTGGATAGTGATGAAGAGTATATTCCTAAGGGTGAAGAACGAACTGTTGAAAAGTTTGATCAAAAAAGTCTGAACGATTTATTTAGAAAGAGTGGTTTATCTAAGGAACAATCAGAGTTTATGGCTTCAGAGTTTAAGAGACGAAATATGTTGACAAAGGGTACTAAAGTATGTGCATATCGTAATCGAGAAGAGCGCTTTAGAAGTTATTTCAAGAATGATTCTAATATGGTTTATTGCACGGACGTGAAAGGTCTTATTGATGAATTGAAACCCAACATATACAAACCTGAAAATTGGCGACTATTCATTGATTCATCAAAGCGCAGCCTTAAAGCAGTACTCCTCAATATCACAAATAAATATGCTCCTATACCATTAGCACATTCAACAGTACTTAAAGAAGAGTATTCCAATCTTGAACTACTTTTAACGAAAATAAAATATAGAGAACATAAATGGCAAATATGTGGCGATTTAAAGATTTTATCTATGATACTTGGACAACAATCTGGATTTACGAAGTACCCATGTTATTTATGCATGTTTGATAGCAGAGATAGAGAAAAACACTATAAAAAGAAAATTTGGCCATCAAGAGAACCGTTTGAACCTGGAAAACAGAATGTTATAAAAGATCCACTCGTTAATCCTTCGAAAATTTTGATGCCGCCTCTGCATATAAAGCTTGGATTGATAAAGCAATTAAAGCTTTGGACAAGGACGGTCAATGCTTCCAATATATAAGCAAAGTATTTCCCCATAAATCTGATGCTAAATTAAATGAAGGTATTTTTGATGGTCCTGAAATCCGAACTTTATTTAGAGACGAAAACTTTGAACAAAGCATGACTGATGTTGAAAAGGCAGCATGGTTAAGTTTTAAAGAGGTATCGACGAAATTTTTGGGTAATGCCAAAGACACGAATTATAAAGCTATTGTGAAAAGAATGGTACGTAATTTTGAAAAATTGGGTTGTCTAATGAACTTAAAACTTCATTTTCTTGATTCACACGTTGATCAGTTTCCTGAAAATAACGGAGACTTTAGTGAAGAGCATGGTGAACGATTTCACCAAGATTTAAAGGAGTTTGAACGTAGATTTCAAGGAAACTGGGGTATCAACATGTTAGCAGATTACTGCTGGATGATAAAAAGAGAAACAGCTGCGAAAAAAGGACAAAAACGTGTCAGAAATCCACTACATCGGTCATTCGAAGAGAAACGTGTACGTAAGCGTAAGCCAATTTAAAAAAAAACATCGGAAGAGAGAGAGAGAGAGAGAGAGAGAGAGAGACAAACATAGACAAAATGTTAAGTTTAACGTACACAATAGGCTAAGTTAATATCTTGAATTTACAGTCAATGCTGTGAAAGACTCTAAAATTAGTATTTCAGACGTAAAATTTTTAAAAAATCGATAAATTTACCATATACAGTTCTTGTCACCGCCCTCTAGAAGTAGTTTTTACACAATCTGACTTCAAATTCATGATCAGCAATCTGAAAAACCCCCAGGATAGTATTTCCAATGTTTATCGACTCTTCAAAAGACGCATGATTAAATTTTAATATTGTTTAAATCCATTTTAGGCAAAATTTCGACTTTTACCGATTTCCTCATCTTTTCAGCCCCATACAGAGGACTAGAATCGCGTTAAAAAAATTTGAAGGTATGGTTTCCCGTGTATTTTTTCCCGTAGAATTCGATTTTGAAGTCCAATTAACCGTATCTCATGATTTGTTTTTTCTAGACTCGAAAAACCGCAAAAAACCGTAAAAAATGAGGTTTTTTCAATAAAACTCTGAGAAAAGGTAGGAAAACCCTATATTTTTATTACAGATTCGGATTCAGCGTCGAAAAATACATGGGAATATGTATGTCCGGTCAAAAGTTCAGACATTTTTTTTCATTTTGTGGGCCTGTGTTATTAATATAATTTTTCTTTGCGATAAGTGCTATTTGATATAATAGCGTCGCGTACAAGTGTGCGTTTGGCTACCATGTGCGCGCTATTCAATTCGTAATTATTTTTAAAGTGTTAACATCTGGACCCTATATTTCCATTTTTACTCTACACTGAAAAATTTAGAGAGTTGCATTTACTCCCTATCGGCGTAAATCCAACTCTCAGTAGGGGAGTAGAGGGGTAGGAGTTAAATTAACGCTGCCTTGGAGAGTAGAAAATACTCCCTAACTTTTAAAGTATGATTTACTTGAAATCAACGATGTGAGCTCAATTATTTTAGCTTAGAAAAGTTTACGTGACGTAACACTACAAGTAGAATCTTTATTTAAAACTATTAATTAAATTATACTTCACAAAATTTTGCGTGATTAAAAAATCCTAACCTTAAATTTCAGGGGCTTATATTAAGAATAACAACCTATAAACAATCAATACATTGCTTGTTTGTAGGTTACTTTTTACAATTATTTCTTAATATAGTTTTGTAAATACATAAGATACAAATTTCGCTCGTAAACTTACATTTTGCATAATTTTCTAACCTAAAATACTTGTGTTTACATCGCGAATCGCAAGTAAATCGTACTTTAAAAGTTGGGGAGATTTTCTACTCTCCAAGGCAGCGTTAATTTAACTCCTACCCCTCTACTCCCCTACTGAAAGTTGGATTTACGCCGATAGGGAGTGAATGCCACTCTCTAAGTTTTTCAGTGTAGTGGAATATAATTTATACCTTTCTTCGTGCGGTTTCTTGTGCGTTGTATATCTTTTCTTACCTAGTAACTAAGTTGCATCCGATAACGTGACTGGTGCCCTAATACTCAGTTTGGCTTGATTGTAATACCTATTTTCTTTTGTTTGCTGAATAGATCGTTTAATTACCTAATTTGCATAGCCCTGTAATTCTTTATTTTAAATCAATGACATATCTTAGTGCGGTCACCAGATCTCCATGACCGTCACCATTTTCAAACGCTTTTTTTTTAATTAAAATTCAAGGATAATAAAAATTTTTTTCTCCCAAACCATGATAAATTGTCCTAAAATGTACGAGAAAAAAGGTGTTTGACGGAGAATGAAAACCAGTTGCCGATTTTTTCAATACGAAAAATCACTATTTTTAATGTTTATCAAATTTAACCTACACTGCCGCTCACGAAAATTTGGCCACTTAAGAAAAAATCAACAAAAATTCAAAGTTTTATCTTAAAATCCCACAACAGCGTTTCAAATTTCACATTAAAAACCATAAAAAAACACGAGTTCTGATATTAAAAAGTGGGAATATGAGCCGTTTATACATAAAAAATATTAGTATATTACACACCAAGGGAGGTAAAGTACTGGCGAGTCCATAGCACATATAATTGCCACCTCGAGCCGAAGGCGAGGGTGGCAAATATGTGCTATGGGCTCGCCATTTTACCTCCCGTGGTGTGTATACTATTTTTCGCCATACCCGGGCCGAAAATACAACTTTTGTTTTTCGGTGCCGGGACGAAAGTTGTACTTTCGGGCAGGGTATGGCGAAAAAGCTTTTATTTTAATTTTTTTTGTCCATTTTTTAATTTGTGCCATTTTGTCAAAAATTATCGGAGATTTTAAATTCAAAATAGAGATGAAAGCTGCAATGCTCTATTTTAAAATAAAAGGTTGAAAGCTACCGTACGTCTATTTTAATTTTAAAAGAGTTATGCTAATTTATGTGAAAAAATGCATCTTTTTTCAACAGCTGATATCTCGAAAACGGTGCTTTAAAAAAAAAACTTGAGAAAAGAAAAAGTTGTATTTTTCAATAAAGAATATAATTTTATAGTTGAAATACAATTTAGAAAAAATTTTTTTTCTTTCATTTTTTCATATGGCTAAAAATGAAAAATTTAATTTTAACCATATGAAAAAATGAGAGGAAAAAATTTTTTTTGTAAATTGTAAAGTTCAAATTGTATTTCAACTATAAAATTATATTCTTTATTGAAAAATACAACTTTTTCTTTTCTCAAGTTTTTTTTTTAAAGCACCGTTTTCGAGATATCAGCTGTTGAAAAAAGATGCATTTTTTCACATAAATTAGCATAACTCTTTTAAAATTAAAATAGACGTACGGTAGCTTTCAACCTTTTATTTTAAAATAGAGCATTGCAGCTTACATCTCTATTTTGAATTTAAAATCTCCGATAATTTTTGACAAAATGGCACAAATTAAAAAATGGACGAAAAAAATCTTAAAATAAAAGCTTTATTTTTTATGTATAAACGGCTCATATTCCCACTTTTTAATGTCAGAACTCGTGTTTTTGATGATTTTTGGTATAAAATTTAAAACGCCGTTGGGATTTTTAAGATTCATCAATTTTTCGCAGAGATATAAAACTTTGAGTTTTCGTCGATTTTTTCTTATGTGGCCAAATTTTCGTGAGCGGCAGTGTATATTTTTAAGTGCATGTTTCATAAAATTCGTTCCGCTCATGATTTTTCTGAATTCTCCATCACAGTAGCGTTTATTTGTCCTGAATAGTAGCTTCTGAAATTTTTGGCGCCATTTATTAGGCACTACTGAAATTTTAACTACAATTTTTTATGCTCTTTACTAAGACTCGAAATTACCCCAGGAAAAAAATTAAATAATGGTTTTCCATGTATTTTGATCTGTAGAATTTTAATTTGAAGTCAAATTAGCTCTATTGTTCACAGTTTTTTTTTCTAAATTCGAAAAAACCATTAAATAAAATATTAAGAATATTGTGTCATTTTGAAAGACTTGCTATAAAAATTTAAGAATAATAAACATTTTTTCCCGCTAGAGAGTAAAGAGTTGTGCTGAAATCTATGGAAAAATGCTTTGAGTGAAGAATAAAAACCAAATCTCAATTTTTAAAGTAATAATAATCACTTTTTTCAATTTTTTATAAACTTGAACCTATAATTTTCAGGTTATGTTACCTTACAGTAGCTTTCTTTTGGCTTTTGAATCATCCGGATTGGTTTATTCCATCAAGAGATATTTGATTTATGGACAGAACTTTTCAATTTCACATATAGTGCACCGTTTCGGCATATAAAAGCGCTTTTATATCCCAAGACTGCGCAAACATTTGGGGATATCCACACAACTTTTAATCCTAGTAACAGGTCATATTACATCTGTTCCTGGGTTTACCGCATGATGCACATTATTTAAACTAGGTTCAAATCTTTTGTGCTATCCTGTAACTGTATTTCTGATGTATTTTGTAAATGTGCCACAAACGCCGCAACAGATAATTCTATAAAAAGTAAATTTACACATAAGATAAATTACGGTAATTTTTTATGTGTAAAAATGAATGTTTTATAGAAATATCTACTATTTAAAAGTTGTGTGGATATCCCCATTTGTATTCTAGGAGCCAGGGGGGTTCCCGTAGTCGATGGGTGTCCATGAATCCACCGAGGTTTTTTCATAGTATTTTTACCTTCCAAATCCGAATCTGGACGGTGGACAACTGTAAAGTGGTCATGTAAATTGTTATAAACAAATTAATTCCTTAAATGCTTATAGTAAAAGAACTATTGCAGATATTGAGATTTCATTAAAAATTAAAATGTTTTTTTATTAAATTTAAAATTTTCTCCATTTTGTAGAATGTGAAAAAATTGATTAGAAGTTGAATTATTGCTATTTTTAACGCATTAAGCTAGGTTAACTCACTTAGCACTCACTATTTTTTTCAATATTTTTATTTCTATTTGCAACATTGAGACGTTGAACGGCTCATTTTGAAGGGAAAGCTTTGTATTATAAGTTAAAATAATAATCATGAGTTAAATTCTACTTTTAACTGAGGTACAGCTTTTCAAAGTCAGAAATTAACGCTGAAAATGCAATTTTTAATTGTTTATAGGCTGTTAATGACTAATTAATGAAAAAAAATATCGAAAAATATAATTGATCATGATTTCCGAATTCATGAGGAATAATCTTGTATGTTTTTATCAAATTATCTCAACTACAAATTGCGTATGGTTGGATAGAAGAAGACGATTTATTACTACCTGAAAAAGTAAAAATTGTTGGCTTCTTCGAACGATTTAGTTTATAATTGTACAATACAAGTTTGTGCAAGGAAATCATGTGTTTCTGTTGCAGCAGAAATACCTTGCTGCTCATTTCACAAAAAAATTAATTGCAATTAACAAAAACATAGAGTGTGCTCATACTACGCGCAACACTAAATGACGCGTGACTTATTTTTCACCTTCACGCAATTTGTAGTTGAGATAATTTGATAAAAACATACATGATTATTCGTTATTAATTAGGGAATTATGATCAATAATATTTTTTGATAATTTTTTTCATTAACTAGTCTTAAACAGTCTATAAACAATTAAAAATTGCATTTTCAGCGTTAATTTCTGACTTTGAAAAGCTGTGCCTCAGTGGAAAGTAAAATTTAACTGATAATAATCGTTTTAACTTTTTATACAAAGCTTTACCTTTAAAATAAGCCATTGAACGTCTCAACATTGCAAATAAAAATGAAAATATTGAAAAAATAGTGAGCGCTAAGTGAGTTAACCTACGTTAAAAATGGCGATAACTCAACTTCTAATCAACTTTTCTAGATTCTGCAAAACGGAGAAAATTTTTAATTTAATAAGAAAACATTTTGATTCTCAATGAAATCTCAATATCAGCGATATTTTTTTTCCTATAAGCATTTAAAAAATTAATTTGTTTATAACAATTCACCTGAGCATTTTACAGATGTTCACCGTCCAGATTCGGAATCAACAGGCAAAAATACTGTATAAAAGCCTCGGTGGATCCGTGGACACCCATCGGCTACGGGAACTCCTCTGGCTCCTAGACTATTGTGGGTGCACGAGGATTTGGCATGAAAAAGCGAATGATAGTTTTCAAAAAAATAGGATGCACTTAGAAATAGCTCATAGGTGACAAATAGGCGCTATCGTAAATTTTCCAATATCCTGACACTCTTTGGTGTATATTACGCTAGACCATCCACTTTATAACACCAGTTTAGGAATAATCCTACAACTTGTCGCTAATTTTTTGCTAATTAGTTGCTAATTAGTTACTACTTTGTTGCTACTTTGTTGCTAATTTGCTGCTAATTTGTTGCTAATTTGTTACATTTCAAAAAAATTTGTTACTCTAGCCATTTCTGTGAAACAATGGCTAATCTGTCGTAATATTACGTCAGATCAGTCACTGTTGCAACTCTGGAACGACTGTAGCTTAGAAGTTAATTCTTGCGTCATAATTTGTCGCTCTATAATAGGAAGCTGAGCAAGTCCCTAATATTGACCCAGACCCGAAAACGGAAATTGGGTCTAATCATAATTTACACATTTTTTTTCTAATGATTATATTGAAGCATGACCACCTCAATAATTTGCTGCTCTTTTTTTATGTTTCAAAACAATTTTTTGTTACAGCTGTTTCCGAGGAACAAAGAGAAATTCCGTAATATAACGCCAGACCAGCCACTGCTAAAACTGTTAATTATTATAATAATAATTATTATTTGATTCCCTTTCAGATTATGTATGATTTCGATTAATAATCTCCTAAGCTAGTCCCAAATATTATGTCTGAAACTGTTCCTAAATGGCAGGAAACCATTGTAGAAAATTAAAATATAATCCTATTTTAATAAGTATATGATTCCTTCCTAAAAGATAATTTCAATCAAATATTAAACAAAAAATTCACCAAAAAGTATAAAATCTATTTTCTATGTCCAGAACATTTTCAAAATGGCAACGAAAAATGAACATTTTTAAAGAAAATGATTTATATCAATATTTAACATAAAAAATGAAGGAAAAAAACTTAACTGATTTTCTATATTCTGGAACAAAATGGCGACATTAATAATTATGATTCATAACACAACTAACTATACTATTCCTCTCCCGAAAATGATTTTGTTTTAATTCTTAACATACATAAAGACACGAAAAAAAGTTCAAGCGTTTTTTCATATCCGGGACCGTTAAAAAAAGACGTCTTAATTGATGTTACATAACTCATCCAATTGTATCATTCCTCTCTAGAAAAAGATTTTGTTATAATGTTTGGCATAACCAAAGAGACGGAAAAAGAATAAGAACTCAACCAATTACATTATACCTCTCCAGATATTAAAACGAAATCATTTCCTGGAGGGAAATAATATAATTTGCTGACTTTTGCAAAATATTCAATTATATTCACCATTTTGAAAGTGTTCTGGATATACAGTAGCCTGCAAAAGTTTTTGGAAAAATTTTTGAAAAAAATCAATGATTTAAACAAATATTTCTCGTTGTAGTGGTCGTTTTATAGATTGCAAAAATATTGAGTTGTTTTTTATATTTTTCTTAGCGTTTAAAAATCTTTTCGATTTCAAATTTTTTTAATTTTTTTCAATTACTTGTAGTTTTTGTTTAGATTTAGCTATTTAAAAAATACCAACAAGAATCAAAAGATATATTTAAAAGCTAAAAGTTTTTACTAAGGCTTATTTGCAAGGATGCTTTTTAAACGAGTTGGACTCGATTAAATATTACGTTCTATTAAAAATTATATAAAAAAATATTAATAGATCCAATTATTAAAAAAATTAGTCAATGTGAAAAATATTAACGAAAATCGAAAGATCTCTTGAAAAACTGAAAGTTTTTACCAATGACTTTTTGATAGGATGCTTTTTAAACGAGCTATAAGCGATTAAATATTACGTTCTATTAAAAATTATGTAAAACATGTTATGAGTTAAATGAATTAACGTTACTATGTAAAATTCAATTGCGTATGACTCGTTTAAAAAGCATCTTAGCAAAAAAAATCCTTAGTATAAACTTTGAATTTTTTAAGAGATCTTTCGATTTTCGTTGATATTTCTTACATTGCTTCATTTTTCAAATAAATTAATTTATCAACTTTTAACATTTTTTAAGTATTTTTCGGTATAACGTAATATTTAATCGTGTCAAACTCTTTTGAAAAGCATCCTGCAGATTTGATATCGACCGAAAATCGAAAATCCGCTGTTTAATTTTCTCTTACTATACGTAATAGAATGCATTCAAATTTTAAATACATTCTAAAATTTATTTCTCTATTGCACTCATCGAAAATAATTAAAGAAAAATTTTTAAAATAAATTTTATACTACAACTGTTTCTTAAACTTTAAGTACAGTTACTTACTTTTTGTTTAAATATGGTGAATTTTATGAAAAAAACATCTATTATACAATCATATATGTATAAAAAATTGCGCTCGATAACAATTTCTTTTGAAAACAGTATAATTATTTTATTTATGATGAAATAACATTTTCACTTCTCGGTCGGTAATCAAATCTGCTCTGGCCTACTCTTAAGAGAATGTAAAATACCGAGATCAGTTTTCCAAATTTTTAATTTTCAATCCAAAATTATTTTAAATATTTCTGTATTATAATCTTCTATTTTATTAGATAAAGAGCATAATTCAAAGACAATTACAAAATTTTGAATATAAATTAAAAATTCGGGAAACTATAATGTCGGTAACTATGTATAAATCATATACTTTTTTACATAACCTTAAATGCGTCTAGGAATTTTTTGCTTTTGATATTTGTAAGCACTAAGACTTTAAACACAATAAAAAGTTTTTTTGATCCTATAGAGGCTTTTAGGAATTTGTCGTGCATGAAATTCATACATCTTTGAACTTCATAAATGTTTCAAGAGCAAGTCGTATATCTCTGTCTTTTCCCAATTAAAGCATTAATTTTATTGCAAAAACTAATATTCGTAGCAAGAAATAAGGAAGAGGCCCCATCTTGTATTATAAAAAGCAATATTTTCTTGGATGAGGGAAATTTTTTTTATTTTCAATACAACTCTGAAGAACTTAAAACATAAAGATCACGATAGTTAACTAGTGCAGAGAATAGGTCTTTACTGCACGCGCGAGGATAACCGCTCGAGCGCAGCAAGAGCGTCAACACGCCTCCGGTAAAGACCCATTTTCTGCACGTGTTATATACCTTTATTTTATCAGAAAGTTTGGAAAATTCATTCGACACCAAGCGGCAGCTTGGGCAGAGGGGCAGAGTCCAAGTAGGTGCGGAGCCCCCGCCTATAAAAAGTAATTGATATTTTTCAAAGCGAATTCGGAGTTCAGGTAAGGTTTCACTTTTCAGTTTACAAATCACGCTTTTAATAAATGAAATTTTTCAGATTTTTAAATTTTTCACTGTTCTTTGAAAACTATAAAATGGTAAAAACTTAAAAATCCAAAAAATTTTATAAACTGAAAGCGTAATTTGTAAACTAAAAATCATAATTAAAAAATACTATTTATATAACAGAAGAAAATAATATTCTGAAACATTATCATAGTAAAAATAAATAATTATTTTATGAAGGAAATTAAAATAGTAAATTAATATTTTAACGAAGAAAAAATAATATTACAATAAATAAAGTAAAGCGCCCCCCCCCCCCCCAATAATGGTGAAATGCCACTTTTTTTCCCAACTTATATAATTATTAAATCCGATCAAATTGAATAACATTTGGGGTACTTTTAGCCCCCCCGCCCCCCTCCAAATTCTCCCAAGTGGGAGAAACCACTTTTTTAGATTTTATTTTTTTAAGTGTACTTAATTTCATTCTACAAATCTGTAAAAATTCTAAAGTACAATTTTTAACTTAAGAAACTACTATAAATTTATCCTAAAAATAGGTTAGAATATTTCATTTTTTTTTTTTTTTTAATATTTGCTCACTAAGTACAGGTCTAATTCTGGATTTTATTGAGAAAAAACATTGAAATCCATGTATCAACATTTCTACAGATATCTCAAATGGTGGTACTAACCTAAAAATAGGTTAAAATATTTAATTATTTTAAAAATAGCTAATTTCGTTTTTTATTAGTTTTTAATATTTGAGAAATCGAGAAATCAGGTGGTCCATAAGTGAGAGTTGATATACAAATGATAGCAAATATTTAAGTTATTGGGAATATAAAGTTGCAATGCGACACTATCGATCGTTAAAGCAACTAATAAATATGGCCGAAACTGACAGTGTGTGTATTGTTTACATACAGAAGCAAATCGAAGCAAAAATGGTATTTTCATTAAATATAAAAGAATTTAGCTGTTAAAATGGAGCTCTCACTAACACATCGTAAAAAAAGTTCTCCAAATATTTGTTCAGTGGAAAATTGTAACTCAAAAACGAATTTACTTATTTTTTTTTTAAGTGTGCTTTGCAGTATGTGAATCACACTTGATCAGTTTATTACGAATATGCATTTCTTTATCTCTTGAAAGACTCGGTAATCTATCTTGTTTTATACAACAAAAATTTTTAGTTGCTTGTATTTCAAATTGTTTTAAAATTGGCTCTTTATATTTTTTCCAAGCACATTTTTGATCGGTAGAAGAAACTAGTGGCAGAGCATTCAAATCTTTTCTAAATACACATTTATCTACATGTTTTCACTTACAGTGATTATTATTAACTGACCGTATACTCGAAGAAAAAAAAGGGAACTGTTTTAAACCATTGTGTAATGCATAAACCTTATGTTCGTGGGTTTTGACAATTTTCAACGTTAACCTTAACTTTATCGGTTCCGAATTTTTCTTTAGAGAGGGACAAAATTACTTGTGTATATGGGGCATTTCATGTCAACTCACCTGGTCAAAAAATAAAAATCGCTAAAAATCTGGTAATATGTTCTATTTTATCCCCAAAATATACAAAAATATTTCTAGAGGTCTAAGTCAAAGAGGTCAAGAGCTGGAGGTCATAGAATTTTGAGATTTTTTCAATGTTTTTGTTAAATAAATTTCTTGATTTATATTTTTCTCGAAAACTATCAACTTTAGGTAAAAACTTTAGAGAATACTTTTCGTTGGAAATAACATATAGAACTGACCCGAATTGTTGCGAATTGCAATATTTAAATATTTGAGCTTATCTGATTGATTTAAACATACTTCTTAACATACCCAAAAACCGACCAGGTTAAATGTGCTTTTAAGGGCTCATTTTTTTTTATTTTTTCTTTGGAATATAATAAGCAAAGGGAAAAGTTGGGTCAATTCCTCAAAGTTACTTAATTTTGCGAAAAAGTCAGGAAAAATCGTCATTTCTGACTACATGATAAGATTCATGATTTTTTTTCTCGGAAAGTATTGAGTTTTGGAAAAAATTCATAGAAAAATTTTTTACTGCAAATTTCGTTTTGAATATATATGAATTTTGGCGCATCATTATAAGCTAGTTCTCATCAATTAAAAATGAGATTTTTAAATATTCATGTCTTTTTTACTTTATTTTTTGATGATTGTGTTTTACAATTTTTGAAATTACAAGCCATAAAAATTAAAATATATTTTCCGCATAATTTTTAATTAAAAACCTCTTCATACATTTCTTCTAAAACTCGATACTTTTCGAGAAAAAAAATCATGAATATCATGATGTAGTAAAAAATGACGATTTTTGCTGACTTTTTCGTAAAATGAAGTAATTTTGAGAAATTTACCGAACTCGTACCTCGGCTAATTTTTTTTGTTATGAAAAAACAAAAAAATGAGCCGTTAAAAAGCAAATTTAACTCATATAAACATTCTTTTTTTTTTAATTATATTATTCCACCAATCAGGTAAACTTACATATTTATATATTGCAATTTACAAAAGTTTGGATAAGTTTTATATGTTGTTTCCAACAAAAATTATTCTCTAAAGTTTTTACCAAAAGTTGATGGTTTTCGAGAAAAATATTGATTAAGAAATTTTTTTTACAAATAAATTGATAAAATCCCAAAATTCCATGATTTCTAGCTCTCGACCTCTTTGACCTAGACCTCTAAAATTTTTTTTGTATGTTTTGGGTATCAAATGGAACATATTTACAGATTTTGAACGATTTTTATTTTTTGAACAGGTGAGTTAACATGAAATGCCCCATATATAAAATAAATATCAACAAAATTGTATATATAATCATGTGTATGAATAATATCTGACAAACTTAATCATTTTTCAAAAATATGAAAACAATTACAATAAATACTACAATACCAAAATTATCCCCAATTTTTTTTCAACTTAAAAATTAAATAGGTGTGAAAAAAGACAAATAAGCAACTCGACCTACTTTTAGATTAGATCTACCTCTGAAGACATGAAAAAAAAATTCTAAATCATGATTTTATATGTCAGCTTGATCTAGAATGCAGGATTTTACCAGTCAGAACTATCCCTGATTTTATTAGGACCGACAATATTTAATGAGGTTCTTAAGAAACGAAAATAAAATATTTTGACCCATTTTTAGGTTAGACCCACCACTTGGAAACATGCGTAGAAATTCTGATACATGTATTTAGATGTTATTTCTACATACAGTCCAGAATTAGACCTGCACCTAGTGAGCGAGTATTAAAAAAAAATAATGAAATATTTTAACCTATTTTTAGGTTAGTGTCACAATTCAGGAAACATCTACGAAAATTCTGATACATGTTTTTCAATGTTTTTTTTAAATAATATTCAGAATTAGACCAGCACCTAGTGAACAAGTATAAAAAGAAAATCGAATATTCTAACCTATTTTTAGGTTAGACCCATCACTTGGAAACATTTGTAAAGATTCTAATACATTTATTCCAATGTTTTTGTTCAATAAAATCGAGAATTAGACCTGTTTCTAGTGTGTAAGTATAAAAAAAAATAATGAAATATTTCAACCTATTTTTAGGTTCAACCTACCACTTGGAAACATCTGTAAAAATTTTAATACATTTATTCAAATTTTTTTATTCAATAAAATGGAGAATGAGACCTGTACCTAACGTGTAAGTATAAAAAAAATAATGAAATATTTCAACCTATTTTTAGATTAGACCCACCACTTGGAAACATCTGTAAAAATTCTAACACATGTATTTAAATGTTTTCATTTAATAAAGTCGAGAATTAGATCTGTACCTAAAGAGTAAGTATAAAAAACAAATAATTAAATTTTTCAACCTTCCTGCATCACTCGGAGAGATCTAGAAAAAGTCTAAAATATGTAAACAAAGATAAAATAGTACATTATTTACCTGGGGTGGAAAGGCTGAATTTATGAAACGAGAGGTTTACAGCCCGAGCCGAAGGCGAGGACTGTAACGAGTTTCGTAAAACAGCCTTTACACCAGAGGTAAATAATGATTTTTTTCGTATGAGAGCCGAAAAAAAGAAAAGAAGTTGCGATTTTGAGGTTCGAATGCGAAAAAATAACTTATTTGTAGAACGGAAGCGATACCATCAAGGGGAAGAATCAAGAGCGATTTGAAATTTTTAATATTCATTTTAGGTTACTTCTTTAGTATGTAGAGATCTGGAAAAATCTATATTTGTTCCTAAAGTTAAAAACTGTATTTTAGAATTTTTACAAATTTGTAGAATGAAATTAAGTACACTTGAAAAAATAAAATCTAAAAAAAATGTTTTTTTTTTCACTTGTGGGAATATGGAGGAGGTGGGGGGCTGAAAGTACCCCAAATGTTACTTAATTTGATCATATTTAATAATTATATGGGTTAGAAAAAAAAAGTGGTATTCAACATTGTTTCTGGGGAGGACCCTTTGTTAAATGTTTAATATTATAAAAACGAGAATCTAAAGTTTTCGTGCAAGCATCGTAATTAAGATAATTATTTAAACAAAACAAAAAAATATAGAAAAGTGGGGATACAAACAGCAAGTGCTCAACTCAATATATTCGAAATGATATTTTTATACATTTGAAGGTGAAAAAGAACCAATGGTAGTCACTGTTAAAAATATTCTATTATTAGATTAAAACATTTTAAACAAATTATTATATTGTTATAGAAAAATTGTTACTAATTATCCTTATAAAGTTTTACCTGAAGAGGCTTTTCCATATGAAAGCGAAAGGTTGTAGTATGTTTTATGAGGCTGTGGGAACCAAATCGATGATTTAGTTCAGTGCTTATAATAAATGCTTATACTGATTCATTTACTTATTTGCAGGGTAAAAATATAGTCATTTCCTCTAACCATATATATAAATATTTCAAAGAAATATTTCTCGAAATGTTTCTGGAATGTTTCCTAAATATTTCAAAAAAACATTTCATGAAACATTTCATAAATATTTCTGAAATATTTCAAAGAAATATTACGTGCAATATTTTAGAAACATTTCGAAGAAATATTGTATGAAATATTTCTGAAATGTTTTCTAAATATTTAAAAAAAAAATTCCTTAAAACGTTTCACAAATATTTCTGAAATATTTCATGAAATGTTTCTGAAATGTTTCCTAAATATTTCGAAAAAAGATTTCTTCAAATATTTTACAAATATTTCTGAAATATTTTAAAGAAATACTTCAATAAATATTTTATAAATATTCCAAATAAATATTTTAAATAGATATTTGATGAAATATTTCAAAGAAATATTTTATGAAAATTTTCGGGAACATTTCCTAGATATTTCAAAAGAGTTTCCAATAAATGGAAATATTTAGGGGAAAATCAAATCTTTTTAAACATGAATATCATGATGTCTATATCTAAATTTAATAAATGCACACCCAGAAGAAAATAAACTTCAGCTTTGTTCCTGAGCAAATGCTGCTTCCCATATGGAAAAAATTTTTGGATATAATTGTAAATAACTGTTAATAACTGTAAATAAATGTAAATAACTGTAAATAACTGTAGAAAAATGTTAAAAAATGTGGGAATTGAGACATAAATAACAGTTATTTACAATTATTTACAATTATTTACTGTTATTTACACTTATTTACAGTTATTAACTGTTATTTACACTTATTAACTATTATTTACACTTATTTGCAGTTATTTATATTTATTTACAGTTATTTACATTTATTCACTTTTTTCACAATTATTTACAGTTATTTACGATTATTTATAGTTTTTTACAATTATTTGCAGTTATTTACATTTTCCAAAATCTTCATGAATTTATTCAATAATTTTATATATAGGCGAAAATTTTTAAAAATGTGAATAACTGTAAATAATTGTAAAAAACTATGGAAAATTGTAAATAATTGTAAATAATTATAAATAACTGTAAATAACTGTAAAAAACTGTAAATAACTGTAAATAACTATAAATAATTGTAAATAATTATTAATAACATTAAATTATTCACTAATTCAAAAATTTTTGAAAATGTAAATAACTGTAAATAATTATGAATAACTGTAAATAATTATAAATAATTGTAAATAATTATAAAAAACTGTAAATAATTGTAAATAATTGTAAATAACTGTAAATAACAGTTAATAACAGTTAATAACAGCTAATAACTGTAAATAATAGTAATTAATAATAAATAATAGTAAATAACTGTAAATAACTATTATTTATGTCTCAATTCCCACATTTTTTAACAGTTATTTACAATTATTTACTATTATTCACAGTTTTTCACATAAATTATTTCCATATGGGTTGGTAGGAATATTTTAAGAAAGATTTTCGAATTTCGTAAAAACATTTTAAGAAATATTACATGAAATATTTTTTAAATATTTCAAAGATACATTAATAAAACGTTTCTGTAATATTTTTAAAAAATATTTCATGAAATGTTTTTTAGCAATTTTTTATGCTGTGTGGGAATATATTAAAAGAATACACCAAGAAAAAAAATAGTAATCATTACTAAAAAATTATAAAATATAACGTTATATTAATACAACTAAATTTTTTTAGTAAAATGTACTAAATAATTCATAGCTTGATTTAATAGTACCACAAAAAAATAATATTAATAACTATATTTAAAAAAAAATGCAAATCATACTATTAAAATATACAAATTTAGCAAAAGCATATGCTCTTATCAAAATTTACCAAACTAATTTTCTTATGAGAGTGATTGTTATCGATTAATAGTCCAACCTAATATCTGTGATAGGTGTTTTTCATTGATTTTTTTCAAAATCTGCCTCCAATGTTAAGAAAATTATTGAAACGAAAAAGATCATTGACAATATATCTCTAGATAAAGATGACAGACTTGCTCCTTTTGACTTTATTTCGCTTTTAAATAATTAATCTAAGCATCTTATTATCTCAGCTGTTTCCAATAAATGGAGATATTTAGGGGAAAATCAAATCTTTCTAAACATGAATACCATGATGTCTATATCTAGATTTAATAAATGTACACCCAGAAAAAAATAAACTTCAGCTTTGTTCCTGAGTAAATGCTGCTTGGTAGGAATGTTTCGAGAAAGATTTTCAAATTTTGAAAAAACATTTCAAGAAATATTGCAAGAAAATATTTCAGAAATGTTTCAAATAAAATATTACAAGAAATATTAGCAAAATAACTTAGGCTACATGAAACTATCCCTCTCAGTGGAGTTATGGGAGCAGTTTGTACAACAATGGTTATACCACAGTTCAAATAAGCTCATATTTTAGTCAGAGAAAGTCCTTATTGACAAATTAATTTTTGATTAGATTTAAACATAGAGTCGCTATTAAATAAAAATCTTTTATTTCAACAAATTTTTAAAATCTTATATCTCTACATAAATATACTCAGAGATAGAGTTTCTGAAATACAGTTGGGGAGTATACTAACTTTTTAAATATGAAATCAAAAAAGGATTTGATAAAAAATAAGAAATATTGTATGAAATTAGGTTAAATTACATGTACACACCATATGCAAGACGAGTTAATGTTCAAATTTTTATAGACTCTAGTAAATATGATGATTATAATCATACTGTCTTTTGTAAAAACCTAAACAAGTCAATACATTTACTAACGAATTCAATCATAACTTTCATGCATTAAAATATTGATATAATGGGTACCATACAAAAATAAACAGTATGTATACATCTTATTAACCTAATTTTATTTTATCTATTTTAAATTTTTATATTATTGTTTAAAATTTTAACATCATTCAACAAAAGTATAATGAGTATTTAATGGCCAATAAAATAAGGATTTATTGCTTTGTTTAAATTAAATGTCTTTACTCGCATGTAGACAAATTGATAGCACATTGTAGTCGAATGACATTGACGAATTTTAAAAATTTAATGATTTTTCATGAAGTATCAAAGTAGTCAAAGATTAGTTAATCATTTGTTTAAAATTCATAGAAGATTCTTACCAGCAATTTGTCATTACGTAATGAAATTAAATTCTTTTTTACCTTCACGATAAATTTCGTTGTCTTTGTCATACATGCTTTTTTATTGAATTGGTAATTGGTATTAAATGTTTTTTTATTACATAAAATGTAAAGATATATTTGACACGTTGAATCAAACGTCATATAAATTTCAAAAGATGATATTGGCTGGTATATTGAATAAACATTTTAAATAAATTTACTTTGTAACTTATATAAATTTGAAATGACTGTAAAATCAATGCTGTGTACTTTAATAAAAAGAAAATTAATATATAATATGATATGAAAAGATAAGCGTTTCGCGTCTTTCAATCCAAATGAAATTTAATATGTATTCATAGATATTGAGGATTAATTGTTTTTACGAAAAACTTTTGATGATAATACAAATTTAAGTTTTTTTTCTAAATAAAAATAAATATTAGTTACAAGACAATAGATTGAATAAATAATAATTTAATATATTATGCTAAACGTAAAAATTTTATTTAAATAATACTTAGATAAAATTAGCATAGAGAATATTGTTAATTGTTTAAACTTGCATATCTGAATATTTATTTATCTCTAATATAAATGTCATTTAAAATAGATCAATATTTTTATTAAATATAAGCTAAAATATTAAACATAATCAAAACTAAATATTCAAAATAATAAGAGAAAAATAATCGAATTAAAAAAAACAATAATTCTTACACTAAAGTATATTTTAATGTATATATGCTCCTTGCATACTTAAAACATCAGAAATTATAATCTTGATAAACGTAATTTTTACACTTAATGTACTTGAAACTCAAAAATATTAGTTGATGTAGACCACGTTTTGTATAGTGAAATTGGCGGGAACTGGAAATACAATATAAAGAAATGCTACATGCAGTACTGGCTACATGTCAATCGATCGATGTTTATAAAGAAATGCTACATGCAGTACTGGCTACATGTCAATCGATCGATGTTTAGGGTGAAATCAGATGGAGCGGAAAATAGACGACGGAACGTCACAAAACATTCATTCCGTCGCCTTGTATTCCGTAAAATTTTTTCCCTATGTTCACATGGCGCGGAATGTAGCTGAAAAATTGTTAAAAATAGCATACAAATGTATCCGCGAATTTTAAATTAACAACAAAAATGTTAAAAAAGTTGGAAATAATCACCTATTGTTATTGTAATGAGATTCTTTTTTTATAAAAATAAAATATAGTTTGTTATTATAACCTAATATTTCAATTAACATCATTATTTTTTAATTACAAAATTGCTAATCAACGTCACAGAACTTCTATTCCGCTCCATGTGAATATAGGGAAACAAATTTGACGGGATAATAGAAGCGTCACAGACTTTTTGAAGCACTAATAATTTTTTTAAACAAAATAAAAATTGATGTCGTCTATTAAGTCGTCTTTATTCCGTTGGCGGAATACAAAGATGCGGAATTGAGGTTCTGTGACGTTCCGTCGCCTATTTTCCGCTCCATCTGATTTCACCCTAAAAATATAGATACGTGAACAAAGATTAAGGCACGAATTTATAGTCGACACTTGGCACTCAGCACTCAGTTTACATGTAACAAACATCATTCTATCCTTGTTTTTCTTATGGAAGTAGAGTAAGATAGAATGATGTTTGTTACATGTAAACTGAGTGCTGAGTGCCAAGTGTCAACTATAAATTCGGGCCGTAGATTTGAATTCATGAACCCAACTCAACGGTTGTATCATCTGTCCTTTTTTCTTATCATGAAAAACACAAAGAAAGAATAAGGTTTGAGTAACAATCGTTACTTGAATTGAGTTTATGAATACGAGCTTAAATATTAGCCAAATAAGGTGCTTTATTAAATCTATGTAAAGAGGCACAATGCCATCTAAAGGTTTGAAAAGATGGCATCTCGAACCAACAAAATTTTAGGGAATTTCGAGACCTTATTGTAGTCGACTGTAATTTATTATTAAATTGTTTTACATATAGATGCCCGGAATATGTTTATGTATTTTCCGGTACTTACCTGAAAATGAAAAAGCAATTTCCAGGATGACCGGAAAGTATGACCATTCATATAGGTTTTCTGGTAAGTACCGGAAAGTCGACAAAGTCCCGGAAAGTACACCACTTTATGATCAAAAGTACCGGAAAGTTCACCAATTCATATATATACACACATATAGCATGAAATATTTCTAAAATTTCCTAAATATTTCATGAATTATTCCTAAAGATTACTTTGAAATATTACATGAAATATTAGAGAAATATTTGAAAAACTCTTTCGGGAATTATTTCATGGACGATAAACGAAATATTTCTTAAAAGATTTCTGAAATATTTCTCAAGTATATCACAAAATATTTCAGGAAAGATGTATAAAATATTTCCTGAAATATTTCTAAATTATTTATGAAATATTTCTAAAATCATTTCGTAAAAGATTCCTAAAGATTTCTTGAAATATTTCTAAGATATTTTAGAAATATTTTACAAAATATTTCATGTAAGATTTAAGTAATATTTCAAGTATTATTTCACGAAATATTTTGTAAATATTTCTAGAATATTTCTTGAAAAATTGTTAAGGCGACTTCGGATTTTAGGTTAGGTTTCACTTTTTAGTTTACAAATCATGCTCTCAATACATAAGATTTTTCAAATCTTTTAATTTTTAACCATTCTTCAAAACTTATAGAATGGTGAAAAACTTATAAATCTAAAAAATTTTATAAACTGAAAGCGTAATTTGTAAACTACGAAATGAAAATTTAGCCTAACCTCCGAAGTCACCTTAAGGATAAAAAAAATTTTCTTGTAACATTTCTAAAACATTGTATAAATGTTTCATAAAATATTTCATGAAAGATTTAAGAAATATTTTAAGTATTAATTCACGAAATATTTTCTAAATATTTCTAAAATATTTCTTGAAAGATGATCAAAGATAAAAAAATCTTTCTTGAAACATTCATGAAATATTGTAGAAATGTTTTACAAAATATTTCATGAAAGATTTCAAAAACATATCAAGGATTATTTAACAAAATATTAGGGAAATATGTCACTGGAAGATTTTTTATTCTTAGCCAAGCCGATAGGAGGACGAGTGTTAAATGCGTGTTTTGTCTCTAAGCGGTTGGAAGATGACTTACTTACTATATAAGAGAACAGCCAGCAGCTTTGTGCATACAGGCGCAGGCGCTAATATCATTACAATTTAAATGCGAAAATTATGAAAATAAATAAAATTTGTTACTGAAATAATGTGTATGTAAATGCGACTTTAAGAGTAAATGTGAAAATATATATGCGGAAATGTAACAATGTATATCATCAAAGATTTCTAAAATATTTCTAAAATATTTCTTGAATGATTATAAATATTTCAAAAATCTTTCATAAAAGATTCTTTGTCCCGAACATATGAATATTTCATAAATGTTTCTAGAAATATTTTATGCTATGTGGGTGTATATATATATATATACATATACATATGCGTGTAGATTTCAAATATCCATGGAAAATCATGAATTAGCAAGTTTATGAATGTATTTGATACATATTTCATACATGTAATTTACTTCCCATATGCGTTGATACTTAATTGAATCCGTAATCTTATCTTACTATTATATAAAAGGACAGCGTTTGTTTGAATGTTCTCAATTATCTCAAAAACTACTGAAACGATCGTTTTCAAATTTTAAATTTAAATTCTTTATAATGTGACGAGTGTCATAGGCTATATAAATAATTAATTTTTTAATCAATAATTACAATAAAATAATTATAGACCTAGATCTTAACGCGTAGGGAATAGGGACTACTTTTTTTCGGCGTTCTGCGGTCAACATGCTCTATCCTTGCTACTTTCCTTGGTTGCCCAATAGGTGGCAACCGATTTTATCTTTTACTTTATTAAACTGGTACGGTAGAAATACTTATACACCTATGATATTCCGTAACTTCAACACAATAAATTTTTATTGCATATTCTCTAATCACAGAGTAATATTACCTCGGATTATTTAATGGAATATTTTCCTATTCCATTAAGCAGAATCAAAAATTAGACAATTTTTTTAACTTTAGAAAAAATTTTATATCTTATTCAAGGACATTTTTTATTCCTCAAATATTTATTGGCTCATACATAAGAATTTAACCCTTCATGGTTAATAAAATAATTTTAAAAATAACAAATAATTATGTATGATTTGCGATTTTTTCTAAAAATTTTATTCGAAATATATTAACAAAAAATATAAGATATTTGACCCGCTTTCAAATCACGTTAATTTTATTCAAAATACAATTTCTCATAGATTTTTCAAGAAATTTGATGTTTACAAAACTTAACCATTTTTATACGAATAAATTTTTTTTTTCATTTATTAACACAATTGCAAATAACGTTGATTTTATCATCCTGTGATATTTTCAAACAAATATTTCAGCAAATTTTCGGAAAAAATAAATTTTTTCAATATTATATATATTTACCGATTTTATTCAAGAAAAAATGCTGAAGGTTTAATTGTCATTTTTAGTTTATGTTTACTAAAATCGACATAATTATAGAAAAAAAAATTTTTTTCAATGTAATTATTTTTCAAAAATTTTTTAATTGATTTCATTTTTGGTCATTTTTAAAGATAAAAATTAAATTATTTGGTACTTTTTTCATGTCCCTTTATTTTAATAACTTACGATTTTTTTATTAAAAATGACACTTCGTTCACTTCTGAATAGGTGGCGACCTGTTCTGCCGCTCACTCTACTAGATTAGCACGGTATAGGTACTTATATCGCGAGGATAATGCGAACAGCTTATCGGCAATAAATTTTTATTGCACTTATTCCCTATCATTGTTGAACATTCATATTTATTAATGAATATCTCTTTCACGATTTTGATTTGCTAAAAAAATTTTCTATCGTCAATTTAAATATATTTTTTGACTTATTGGTACTAAATTGAACATATATCGAAAAATAAACGAAAAAATTCAATGCTAATTTTTTCTACAAAAAAAAATTATTTTAAATGAAAATTCATTCTATTATCACATGGTTCAGAAACAAAAGATGTTGTGTATTCCGAAGTTTTGTAAGAGTACGATTTAATAAATAATAGTTTTTGAGATTCTATTTCTATACTTACCGACTTCTGCCCAACTACACCGAGAAGGTTTCGCATCACAAAAGATAGAGCGTTTTGAAAACGATAAATATCAAACATGCATGAAGTCTTTCGATGCGGCGCCACCGTAGGCGCCGAAATACAGAGCGTCGCCACCTCGCGCACTGTATTTCGGCGCTTATGCACTACAAAAAGTGATGCATAAATTATGAAATGCGAAGCAGTATTCGTGATTTAAGATGCAAAATGCATCACTTTTTCTAGTGCGACGCGCATCATGTTTATTGAGGCAAAACCTTCTCCGTGTATTGCGCGGGCGAAGCCGAGACGGGGGATGCTAGTATCCTATAAACCGTGAAAAATAGCCTATAAACAATAAAATATAATCGATAAACCATTAACAATAAACCATAAACTATTGAGCCATAGACCATAAATCATAAATTATTCAACGTAGAAAATTTTGTCTCGGATAAAAAAACATTGCTGGAATCTTTCACTGTAAGGTTGATGCGAGGTTTTAGTGAGAGTTTCACTGAAAGCTAGTAGCAACCTTTCATGCTATGTGGATCATGGAATGTTTGTGAAATCTTTAAAAAAACCTTTTTGAAACCTTTCAGTATAAGGTTTTAGCAATATTTTTCGAAAAGTTACTGAAAGCTTACAAGAAAAGTTTCTTAAACTTTTCAGAAAATACTTTTGAACCTTTCTTGAAACCTTTTGCAAGGAAATCTGCGCAGACATAAAAACGTTAATGGAACCTTTCACTGTAAGGTTGTTGAAAAGTTTTGGAGAACGTTTTTGAAAGTTTTTGTGGAATGCTTGTGAAATATTTTAAAAGAAACTTATGGAAATCTTGCAGTGAAAGGTTTTGGCAATATTTTTTGAAAGGTTACTAGAAACTTACGAGAAAAGTTTTCTTAAACTTTTCAGAAATGCTTTTGGAAACCCTTTGTTGAAACCGTTTTCAAGGAAATATGCGTGGACATAAAAACGTTACTGGAACCTTTCACTGAAAGGTTGCTACAAAGTTGGAAACTTTCAGTGAAACCCTGCAGAAAACTTGCAGCAACCTTTCATGCCGTGTAGGGCTAAGCTAAATGACCGTGAGTGTAGAATGTGTGAGCATCAGTGACGACCTTCCCTGTCACAAGGAATCAAACACAAAGTAACTTGTGATTAGATTTTTTTTATTAAAGCTGTAAAGTTTTATTTTGTAATTTAAAATTTTCTTAAACATGAATTGATTCGCTGTGAAGTGGAAGGAACGTGGTGCAAGTGAGTGAGCGAGAGAGAATAGCAAGGCGAAACAGGCTTGACGGCCATTATGAAATTTAAATTAAATAAGATAAAAGTTATATTTTTTTTTTTATAAATTAAATTAAATTATTTTTTTTAATTCTCTTTAGTAATATAAAAAATTTTTTTTCGTGTTAAAATTTTGAATTATATAAATTAAAATTGTATTTCTTTCTAAATTAAAATTTATTTTATGTAAATGGAATAGTTCGCGATTAGGTAAAACGCATAAATTGAGTACTATTTGTTGTATTATAATAATATAAATAAATCTGTGAAGAGTAAATTTAAATTAACTACTGACGTGTGCTGAGAAAATTTCTTTTGTGTGTATAAGTGATTTCCCCGCCTATTTAAGCTCGATGAAATTTTACCGGTGATCGCACATTCTCCGTTCCAAAGCAGCCTGAGACTCATGATCGCCACAAGCCAGCTGGTGATTTCTCTGGTGCCTGATAATAAAATAAATTATTTTCAGCAAACCGAAGTTTGCATGTGAAGACGGGCGAGTAGAATATATACTTAGACCAAAATTTAAATTATATTTTTTTATTTCTCTTAATATATACAATAAAATATCAAAAAACAGTGTATAAAATATAAAATGAAATATAAAATATAATATAAAAAATAATATAAAATATAATATAAAAACTAAAAAATTCAATTGAAACGTGAACAGTTCTCAAATTGTCCTCCATCCATGTCAATACAACATTGAGCTCTGTCTAATATGGATGTTGTGACTTCCCCAATTTTTTCAGCATCAAAATTGTATGAAAATTCTATGATCCTAAATCGCAATTCTTCAACACTTTCTGGTGCTCCGCCATGATACACCTTTTCTTTCAATGCCCCCCAATAAAAAAAATCAAGGCAGTTTAGATCAGGTGATCGTGCTGGCCAAGGGAATGGCCCACCTCGCCCGATCCAATGCTCAGAAAAAATCTGGTAGATGTCTCCAAACACCTAAAGCATTATGTGCTGGTGTCCCATCATGCATAAAAATAATCTCTTCCTGACAATCTCTGGGCATTATTTCGTCAAGAAGATCAGGGAGATGATCTTGTAAGAACTGTAAATAGTTCACTCCGTTGAGAGCATTGGGCAGCTCTACAGGACCTACAATTTGATCTCCGATGATTCCAGCCCAAACGTTAATACTAAATCTATGCTGGAAACGATCTGTGAACATACAAAAAGCATATATGAAATCGATTACAATTAATAAAAGTATATGTACTTCAACATGCACAACTTTAAGGAAATAATGATGGAACCTATATTGAATTTAAGAATTACCTTCACGAGCGACTCGTGGGTTCTCGTCAGCTCATTATGAGCATTAAACATCCCTGTGCGTCCGAAACTGGACTCGTCCGTCCACAAAATATTATTTATAATTTGAGGATTTCCTTCATGCGCCTCAATCAAATGGTGACAGAATAAAAGGCGGTTCTCACGATCCTGTGCATTTCCTGAAATAAAGCAACAATATTATAAGAAATCGCATTAAAATAAATTAACGAATCTCTTACTTAAGATATATTTATTGAAAATAACTAATTTTTCGCCAAATTAGTAAAAATTAGTAAAAATTAGTAAAAATTAGTAAAATTAGTAAAAATAGTAAAAATCATTAAAATTTGAATTCTGACAGTAAAAAATAAAAGTTTGTTAAAGAGTCAACCGATTTCGATAAAACAAAATGGAAAGGATACATATTTAATTATTCTTTAAAATAAGATTTTGTTTTAAGAAAGCCCGCCGTTCCAACCTCGCGTAAGTAGCATAGCTACAATAATACTTACTTAATTCATGGACACGCCTAAACTTCCATGGATGTTGACCATCATCTTTCATGATATTCTGGCAGGCCCAATAAAAGGCCGTGTAGCTTCAGCTGCTTTTCGGAGGCTACTCGTCGGGTCCTCTTCAAAATGCTCGACGACGGCCTCGTGATGGTCTTATCGGCGCCGTTTTGGTCCTCCTGCCTCATTTCTCACCATTACACAACCAGTGTCCCTTTCGATTATTAATCTGTTTATCTTATGTAATTTTTTATAATAATAAATTTTTTCCCTGCCCACAGTGTAAAATTCGTTCCAAAATTTGTATTCCTGATATTCCCTATCGTCAGAAGAAAACTATCTTTGGAAAACTAATATTATTAGTAAAGTTTTAATTTTAGAGCATTCTGAAAATTAAAAAAAAAAATTATTTTTCCATTTTTCTTCTATTTTACGTAATTTATTCTACAGGTTTGCTCTAAAAATTGTATACTAATTATTTACAACTGCCGAACGAAGAAAAACTTTTGAGAACTAATTTTCTTATCGTGATTTTCATTTAAGAGCATTTAGAAAATTTTGAAAAAAAATTTTCATTTTCTGTTTTTCTGTATTTCACGTAAATTACTTGATAGATTTTTACAAAAATTGTATGCACTTTATTTGCTATGTGAGAAAATAAAATAGCTTTTGAAAACTCATTTTCTTAGTGTAATTACGATTTTAAAGTATTATAAAGATTTTTAACAAATTTTTCATTTTACATTTTCCTAATATTTTTCGTGAATTGCTCAATGGGTTTACTGTAAAATTGGTATTCAAGTTATCATTTTTTATATTGTAGTCATATTTTTAAAAATTAAATTAAATTACTCAAATTCAATGAGCTCTACAAGAAAGCATTCCGCCAGAACTGATGGCAGTATTTTTTTTTAAATGGCTCACCTCAGCTATTATTGTTCATAAAAATTAAAAGACTGGCTCAGCAGTTTATTTGAATTCTATTAAAATTAACGTAAATTTTTTGTTCAAACGCTTATGAAAAAAAATATTATGAATATAACCAGCTGGAAATTGTAAAAAATTGCTAATTAATATCTAATTGAACAATAAAAAAGATGAATCGTATTACCGGAACGATTGAAAAAACGCTGCGGTTTGATGGTATTATGTTAATATCTACGCTAATTTCCTTTTCAAACGCTTATAAAAAATAGTTTTAAAAAATATAACCAACAGAAAATGAATAGAATTTGTTTGTTAATATTTAATTAATAAATAAATAGAGTTTAGGCCAAATGGTATTACCGAAACGAATTAAAAATCTCTGTGGTCTGATAGCATTCTGTAAAATATACTCAGATTTCTTTTTCAAGCACTTAGAAAAAATAAAATTATGAATATAACCAACTGGAAAATTATGGAAATTGTTCGTTAATATCTTATTAATTAATAAAAAGAGTTTAAGACGAATCGTATCACCAGAACGATTTTAAAATCGCTACGGTTTCATAGCATGTTATAATATACACGAATTTTGTTTTTAAACGCTTAATAAAAATTATTTTATGAATATAACTTACTCGAAATTGATCAAAATGGTTTATTAATATCAACTTAAACAATGAAAAAGGTTTATGCCCAATCGTATTACCGAAAGAATTTAAAGACTGCTGTGATTTGATAGCATAATGTTAAAATATCCACGAATTTCGTTTTTATACACTTACAAAAAATAATTTTATAAATATAACCAACTGGAAATTAATGGAAATTGTTTATTAATATTTAATTAAACAATAAACAAAGTTTTGGCCAAATCGTATTACCGCAGCGATTTTAAAATCGTTCCGGTAATATGATTTTGCCGAAACTTTATTTTTGTATAATTAGATATTAGATATTAACGAACAATTTCCATTGATTTCCAATTGGTTATATTTATAAAGTTATTCTTTATAAGTATTTAAAAACGAAATTCGTGTATGTTTTAACATTAATAATAATTTTTCTTAATTAAATTTAATACTTCCATCATAAAATAATTTTAAATACTGGAAATCACAAAACCATTGCCTTTTTACTGTCTCATAACTAAAAGACATATGTTTTTATTTTATAATTTTTCATCACTTTGGTAAAAATTTCTAATTCAATTTCACAAATAACTACTTAAGTATAATTGCAATTATTTTTATAATTAGTATTTCCAGATATTGTTGGCACTCCTATTTCTATAAATTATTTAATAATAGAAAATTCAAATAACCTTAATCGCTCGAGTGCTCTCTGAATTGTAGCTGGTGTTGAATGTTGCTCATTCGGAAAGGTTTCCGCATATAACTCCGCAGCTCGACGAGCAACATAATTGGCTTGGCCATAAATTGCAAACATATGTGCATACTCTCTGGAAGTATAAATAGGGTTTGCCATTGTCACTATAATCACTATATTTATCGCGAAAATGAAATAACTTAAGCAATCACGTCGATGTACACGGATAACTACTTGATTATCTTTAGCAATCACGTCAATGTACACGGATAACAATACTTGATTATAACAGTAAATTTCATGGAGTAAAATAATCGAACAAAAGAAAAACGGAATAGATCGTATAAGAGGTTAAGCGGCAATTTCACAGCAAACCACATTTGATATTTAAATGAACTATTCGAAAGCGGACTATGTTAAAGTTATTGTTAATTATATTTTATTGTAAATTATAAAAATATTGATTTAATTATGCGCAATGATGATAAAAATTGCATTAAAGATCTTAAATCTGTAAGTTATGCCTTTTTTAATCCAACATTATCGATGTTTGTTAACTTGTTTGTAGCTTTCATAAGATATTTTCGGGAAATTTGAAATAATGAAAATGTTGCCTGATTTAAGTTAGGCCCTTTTTGTATGTTCTGTATCATTTAAACATACGTAGACAAGTTTTTATTGTTCTATATTTTATAAACATATAAAGGATATATCTCCTAGATACATTTTCAATCATAATTTCAAAAATGGCCTAACTCGAGTTAGATCCTTATTCCACGTGACCCATCATATATGTTTCCATAAACATTCTGTTGGATGGATCTTGTAATAATGATATGTATTATTTATGAAATATTTCATTGTATTATTTCAAAAAGGAATATATCCCAGACATAGCATTATTGCAGAAACCTTTCGGTGAAAGGATTTTAAAAGGAGCCGTGAATTTTTTTGATAATGATACATGAATATTTTTATAAATCTTCTGTTGAAAGGATTCTGTAATAATTATATGAATGATGAAAAACAATCTTTTAATGAAAGGTTTCAGCAAAAATTTCTTGAATCCTTTTAAAACATTAAAATGAAAGATTTATACAAGGTTCTTTTGCAAGCTTCCCAAAATGTTTTCTAAAATCTTGCAGTAACTTTACAGATGATGTATTTGATTTTTACAATTTTATTTTTTTATTTAATATTTTGTTTAACTATCAAATAATTTTACGAAAGAACGCTTAATATTATAACGCATAAAAACGCATGAAAAAATTTTCGACCTGTCTGGGACGCGAACCCATGATCCCTAGAACACGAAGCAAAAATAATTAATAGGCTGATATATTTCTGTCTAAATTGGCATTTCTTGTATAAAAATGATATCTAACAAGAAAAGAATTATGCATACAAAATTATGGATCACTCAATTTTATTTTCTTGATGATTCATTAATTGTTTAGAGTGATGTAAAATCGGACACTACATCTGTACTAAGAATTATTTATCATCTTCTTGTTTAATTACGAAGTTCCAAAAAACGAGATACATCAGCTTGCATTATGTATGATGGAAATTGTTTAGTTAAATTTTCAAATAAATCGGTTAATTAATTACTGAAAATTTCGAGTTTCAATATTTGAGGGTATAAAAATGTTAAAAAACTTGAAATTTTTTATAAATAATGAATGAATTTACTTTAAAATTAAATTAAATAATAATGACGGAATTTACTGAAAACTAATAAATTTTTTTCCTAAAATTTTGCAATGAAATACAAAAATAGTAAACCTTGCCGAAAAATAATCTTGAAATGTTCTGGTAAAAGTATACCTTAGATTATCCCAAAAATCTTACTGAATTATTTATATGATTGGAATCTTCAGAAGATTTCGTGAGTTTTTACCGAAACATTGCATGAATTAGCCAATCGCAGCTCGTCGTGCGCCAATGCAACATTGCATTACTCATTGACCAATCGCAGTTCATGGTACGCCATGGTATATAAACGAGAAAATATAAAATATTTATACCAAGAGAAAGACGTTACAGCAGTACTTTACTTACATTCTTCGAATAATTTTATAATGAGCAATATAAAATATAAAGTGATTATCGCACATGATAAAAATTTCCCATGAGAAGTAATCACAAAAATAAAGCTCTTTTCATACCAATGCGCTGCACCATGCGCTGTGCTTATAAGTCATTGACCAATCGCAGTTCATGGTGCGTCACGGAGATATGCTTTTAAGGTATGCATATAATATTTAAATTTGGGACATTAAAACTGAAGGAAAAATTGCTGAATAAAATTTTAGTAATAATGTATGTAAAATTACTGCTTAAATGCAACCAAATACATATATAAACAAGTTATTATTTCGAAGTGAACAAGGACAGATGCAATTATGAAACATAAAAGTAATGAAAAAAAAACTGATTTATACTTTTAAAGGCTGTAATTGCACAATTAATTTTATTAAACAAGCTCCTGCAGTAGATGTAGTAGCTGTTGGATTGATAAATGTTAAAATAATTAATTAATTTATTAATAATTCTATTTTTTTATCTATAACGGAAAGAGCTAATCGCAGCTCGTCGTGCACCAATGCAACATTGCATTAGTCATTGACCAATCGCGGCTCATGTTGCGCTACGGAGTTATGCATAAATGTGTTGGTTTCTTACTTTTGCGCAAGCGCAAGTCGCTCTCGTCTTTCGTTGTTGTAATCTATTCCGTCGTTGAGATTAATCATCAACAAATCTTATTATCATAAACTCAAATGCGGCTCAATAACTATAAAGTGAGAAAATTAAAAATAAAAATAAATATTTTAGTTTCCCTAAGGTATTAGGAAAAACCATCAAAATTCAGTCGCCGTGGAGTAAGTTAGACGAACAACCAGTAGCCATGAAAAACATAAAGAATTAAGAGAAAAACGTCGAGCTAAAAGATTAGAAGATGTTTATGAAGTAGCAATTCAAGCAAAGAAAATTGGAGAAAATTTAAAAAGAGTAAATTTGTCTCCACAAACACAGGAAAAGTTAAAAAAGAAATTGCACAATTAAATTAAAGAACAATTTGTTAAAATGATATTTGCTTATGATTTTTCTAGAGTAGTTCAATGGCAAATAAAGTATTGCAGTCCAGATATACGTATAGAAACAGTAGAAGAATTAACGCAACATCTTCAAAAAATGTTTCATTCCAAATATGCTGAAATTGTTTTGTTATTTTATTAAAGGTATTTTCTATTTATTTTTGTATTTTTTTTTTTTTTATTTTTATTTTGATCAAATTGTTTTAAAGAAGATAAAATTAAAATGCTTGTTTTAAATAGACCTTTAATTGCAGAATCATCACAAACTAAAAATGGTGCAAAAGCTACTAATTTGTGTACTTGGAATATAATAAATAAGGATAGAAAGCTTATTATGAAAACTCTAAACGAACATATCAAAGATATTGTTACATATGAACATGGTCATTTGATGATATTAGCTCTTTTGGATCATGTCGATGATACAGTTCTTTTAAAAAAGATTTTACTTTAAGAAATATTTAGTAATTTAAATGAAATTGTTTCTAATGAATATGGAAAGCGAGTTATTTTGTACATAGTTGCTAATTACATTTTTAAATCACCATTTAAAAATGTAATTGTTAATGCTTATTATTAAAAAATCATAATTGAGAAGCTCAGTAATGTTTTAGCTAAATATCCTGATCAAGTAAGTTATGCGTTTTTTATAAGATATTAAAAAAATATTTTGTTTTATTTTCAAAATTATTTTAGGCTATTGAAGTAAAATTAGATGAACTTTCGACAGAATACAATCCAAAAACTATAAAACGTTTAAAAAAATTGATCTTTTAAAAAAGAACCTTTGCATGTGAAGTTTTTAACATTAGACATTAATAATATTCCAACTGTAAAATTATTAAGAAAAACGTCAAGTGACTTTTCAAAAGCTTTAAACGAATCATTAGCAATTTGTGAAGAAAAAACTGTTATAAATGATATTAACGATCATGTAAACAAATTATCTGATCAATCTTCGAATTGTGTAAAAAATAATTCTGATTCAGACAATGATAATAACAATTCAGATAACGCTTACAATAATTCAGGTGATGATAAAAGCATGCTTAATTTAAAAGAAAGGACAGACTTATTAAATATTTTTAATTCATGTATATAATTGTTAATCATAATTTATATATAAATTTTCATAAGATTGACGATCAATGAGAAGCAAATTTAAAAGTCTCAATTGGATAATAATTGTAAAAGTCTGTTTCCTATTAAAGGCTCCAAGTGTTACAGAAAACACTTACTTTGATATACATGTTGCAACACTAACAAATCCATCTGAATTTGTAGTACAATTACTTCGCCATAAATTACTGGAATTCACAGTAATTTTTTTTTACATATATGTGTTATATTTTATTAAAAATAATTTTTTCAAACAATTTTAAGTTATTTAAATTTAACATTAATTGAATAACTTATTTTTAATCAGAATAATATACTATAATTATGAAAACAAATTATTCTTAAACTTAAAAATTTAATGAAAGAGCAATATTCACAAGATTATTAAAAAAAATGAAGATGTCTCTCTTGTTTAAAGAAAACAAGTTAATGAAATATTTATAGCTGGTGGTCATAATTTCAGTTTTCTTTATGATAATTGGAAATTCTATTCTATAAGTATTACAACGGCTACAGAAGACTCAGAGTTGCTTGCTATTGCTTATGAAATCAGATCAGCTCTATTAATACATTTATTTGAGTATGAACCCACATAGCATGAAATATTTCTGAAATATTTCTGAAATATTTCATTGAAAGATCCGGAATAAAACAGAAATATTGATAAGAAATATTTCTGAAATATTGATATGTGCGTCTAGGAGATTGATTTGAAATATTTCATGTAATGTTTCTGTAACATTCTTTCATTATTTTGTAAAATATTAATTTGTAATATTGTTGAAAGATTGCAGCAATATTTGATCGAAAGATTCATATAAGATTATGAATCTTTCAAGAAATGTTTCTGAAATATTTCTAAAATCTTTCATGAAATATTGATTCGTAATATTGTTGAAAGATTGCAGAAATATTTTATTAAAGGATTCATAAAAGATTATGAATCTTTCAAGAAATGTTTCTGAAACATTTCTAAAATCTTTCATGAAATACTGCTTTGTAACATTGTTGAAAGATTGCTAAAAAATGTTATTGAAAGATTCATAAAAGATTATGAATCTCTCAAAAAATGTTTCTGAAATATTTCAGAAATCTTTCATGTAATATTGATATGTTATATTGTTGAAAGATTACCCATCAGTTTAACTAAAGGATTCATAGAGGATTATTAACCCTTTCGGAAATATTTTAGGAAACTTTCATGAAATACTGATTTGTAATATTGGTGAAAAATTCTATCAGATATTATTTTTGATTTTGTAAGAGTTGCATCTGAAACCATATTAGATACTTATACATTTATTTGTTATTCAGAATTTAAGCGCTTATTCATTTGTATCAAGAATTTTCGGATTTATATACTAAACGAGAGAGCGTCCCACCATTTGCGAGAGTTTGCCAACCACATTTACGATTACATGAAAATATAATCAAGTAGCCACCTGCTGGCAAGATGGAAGAATTGCTACAAACGCGAGATAACTACAAATATTTAAACAATATTTTTCCAATATTTCACTGTTATATTCATAAATTTTTTGGAATACTTCATGAAATATTTCTTGAAAAATTTGCGCATTATTGATTTGAAATATTTTAAGAAATAGTGCAGCAATATTTCTTCGATATTTCAGTGTTATGTTCATACATTTTTTCAAATACTTCATGAAATATTTTTCAAATATAACAGGAATATTTCATGAAATGTTTCTTGAAAGATTTGCGAAATATTGATTTCAAACATTTCAAGAAATAATGTAACAATATTTCTTGAATATTTCAGTGTCGGATTCAAAAATTTTTTGAAATAAAACATGAAATGTTCCTTCAATATTACAGGAATATTTCATGAAATGTTTTTTGAAAGATTTGCGAAATATTGATTTGAAACATTTCAAGAAATTATGTAACAATATTTCTTGAATATTTTAGTGTTGGATTCAAAATTTTTTGAAATAAAACATGAAATGTTCCTTCAATATTACAGAAATATTTCATGAAATGTTTCTTGAAAGATTTGCGAAATATTGATTTGAAACATTTTAAGAAATAATGTAACAATATTTCTTGAATATTTCAGTGTTGAATTCAAAAATTTTTTGAAATAAAACATGAAATGTTCCATCAATATTACAGGAATATTTCATGAAATGTTTTTTGAAAGATTTGCGAAATATTGATTTGGAACATTTCAAGAAATAATTTAGTCATATTTCTCGAATATTTCGGTATTGGATTTAAAAATTTTTTTGGAATAAAACTTGAAATGTTTCATCAATATTACAGAAATATTTCAATGAATTATTTCATATTCATAAACTGAAATATTTCAAACAAATATTTGTTCGTCACTTATTTAATATTTCACTGAAATATTTCATGCAATTTTTTTTTGAAATATTTCATGCTATGTGGGAAGATCCTATTGCAGATATTGATAGAACACTTAAAATTACTGAAAATGATGCCTTTAAAATTAAAATACTCTGTCGTAAAGTTTAATGTTTGAATGCCTTGGGTTCAAAAGAAAACAAAAATGTTATACAAAAAGCAGAATCGTTGTTAGAAAATAACCAATAGAGAAAAATATCATGATTTAGAACAAATTACTCGTTTTGTTTATGCATGTGCTAATTAATGATGTTTTCACCCAACTTGCTGTGAGAATTTTGATCTTAGCAATAAAAGAAGCTGGAAGCATTGATAATTTTAAAACTGAATCAACAGCTTTTAAAAAAAAATACAGGTAAATCTGGATTAAATATTTTAATAAAAATAGAATTTAAATGAATTAAAATTATTTTTAAAAAATTCATATAATTTTAGAAGCTATGAAAGACTTCATAGAAAATGGAAAAATTCAAGCTATCGGTTTTAAAAGTATCTATGCTTTGGCCAAAAATGTTTCTGCTAATGGTTCTCAAGTACATACAACTATTACTGTAAAGATATTAAAAACTCTTGCTAGAAATACTGCATATTTTAGAGAGAATTCTGAAATTAAACAACCTCAAAGTTATAAAAGAAATGTAAATTTAAAGCAGAGAAATGGTGGTACGGTACTAGAAAATAAAACCTATTGCAAAAAGTCTTTATTCTTTGGAAAGAAAGAAGAACAATTTCTTATTCAATATCAATACATATTATCCAGATTCTTGCAAAAAAGTTTTTTTAAATAAACATCACTAGAAACTCAAAAAAAATTATTGCCTTATTAAATTGCAATTAATTTTTTCATATCACTAATTTTATTTTTAAAAAAATCACAAATTAAAACTTTCAATTAAACATTCACTGTATTTGCGTATCTACAAACTTAACGGGATGTCGGAGCTGCAGCAATCGAGTTTTGCTTTATTTATTCTATCAATATCTCTTCAAATTTATAAATTAGACAAATATAATGACTTGTCCGCACTAAAATTATACTAAACCAATAATTTTTATTAAAATAAAAAATCATTTGGACTTGTTATTTTTTTATGAACTTGGTGTGTAGTCCGTTATTATAGCAATTCTTGCGCTAGTAGTTCGCTTGTCACATTTCGGAACGACACCGCGAAAATTGCGACAATAACGGACTATATCCTTGGAATTGAAAATAGATGTCAAACTCGACAAACCTAATCTTAAAATGCGATACATTGAAAGTTCTTATTATAACTTTTTAACCGACTTCAAAAAGGAGGAGGTTCTCAATTCAACTGAATTTTTTTTTTTTTTTTTTTTTTTTTTTTTTTTTATGTCTGTTACCTTATAACTCCGTCATTTCTTAACCGATTCGAAAAAACTTTTGCTTATCTGATAGAGAATGTCTGCAGGTAGGTCCCATACGTGTCCTATAATTATTGGGCCAATATTCGGTTTGTATGACCCAATTATCAAATTAAGAAAAAAACCGGATGTTTTGTTTTCTGATTTACCTCCCTTATACTTCGCCTACTCTCTCTCTCTCTCTCTCTCTCTCTCTCTCTCTCTCTCTCTCTCTCTTACCTGAGCTTGAATATGTATACATGCACACATAACGACACTGTGCTGTTGAGCCTTCTTTCTTTCCTGCTATATATTGCTTGGTGGTGTACTAATGCATGCGTTATGAATTAATAATGAAAGTTTAATGTAATTAGTGGGTCTACCTATATTTGCGTTTTTAGTAAGGGGATTCACTAGAAGATAAAAAATAAAAATTTTTTAACAAAAACAAACAATTTAAAAAATTTTTAATAAATAAAAACCGACTTTAAAAGTATCGAATAAAAACAAAATTTTAAAAACATTGCACTAAAAAACAAATAAAAAATTTATGACAAATAAAAAATTTTTAACAAAAAAAAAACCGACTCCAAAAAATGCACTGAAAAGTAACAAATAATTTATTATCTTTATACAAATAATTGGTAAAATACAATTTTAGAAGTCGGCGTCTAATTCTAAATCTGTGGTGCGTAAGCAGAACGACTTAGTCCATTTTTTCAAAAATAACGTTCACATTCATTGTTCAAAAATAACGTTTACATTTATTGTTCAAAAATAACGTTTACATTCATTGAGGAATTAGACGCCGACTTCTAAAATTGTATTTTACCAATTATTTGTATGATTTCTAAAGATAATAAATTATTTGTTACTTTTCAGTGCATTTTTTGGAGTCGGTTTTTTTTTTGTTAAAAATTTTTTTCATGTATAGTTTTTAGGTGGATTTCTTGAGTTGTCTGCACTAGAGTTTTATGTTACTAATTTTTTCTTTTTAGCAAAAAAACTCGATTAAACGCACCGTTTATTAGTAAGTTAGGATTGCAAATATTATTAGAAGGCGGGTAGCTCCGTCGTGCTCTTAAAGGACTTAAAAAGGTAAAAACTTAATTAGTAATACAAAAAATTTTATTAAGTATAAACATAGAAATTTCTTGATTATAAATATTTTTATTTTTATTGAAAGCATTAAATCATACATGATTTATTAGCTACACAGTGATTTACATAATGTTACATTGTAAAAGAACTTATATGTTTATGTAACATTTTTCAAAGAACGGTAATACAGAGAAGAAAGCAGTTACATTTGATTCGTGTAGTAATACATTTATACAAAGAGGTAGTTGTAAGTTTAGCTTTGCGAGATCTTGTAGCAGTTTTATGCGGTAAGTGTCATAAAGGCTGCATTGCCAGATGACGTGATCAAGATCTTGATCATGTTTAAGACATGGGCATTTGGGGTCGTTAATCAAAGAAACCCGAGCAAGAGATGCAGCTAAATTGTAATTGTTCTGAAGAATGTAAAAAAGATACCTGAGAAAAATATCATGATTTAGAATGTTTTGTTTATGCATGTGCTAAACAAGATGGTATTAATAATGGTTCCACCCAACTTTCTGTAAGAATTTTGATTCTAGCATTAAAAGAAGCTGAAATCATTGATGATCTTTAAACTGAATCAACAGCGTTTAAAAAAAATACAGGTAAATCTGGATTAAATATTTTAATGAACAATAGAATTTCAATGAATTAAATAATTCATATAATTGCAGCTCCTATGAAAGACTCTGTAGAAAATGGAAAAATTTATAATATCGGTTTTAAAAGTATCTATGCTTTAGCCAAAGATGTTTCTGCTAATGGTTCTCAAGTACATACAACTATTACTGCAAGGATATTAAAATCTCTTGCTAGAAATACTACATATTTTGGAGAGGATTTTAAAATTGAAGAACCTAACAGTTATAAAAGAATTGAAAATTTAAAACAGCCTATTGTTAAATTAAAGATATTGTAATTAATTGTTTTTTAAAATAAATGCATATAACTAGTCGTTAGAAAATCATGTGATTGTCTTTCATTACATAATTTACTAAATATTTTGTACAAAAACATTTAATAAATATGATTTCTTTGTACGATAGTCAAATCTTGTAAGGTCCTATATTTCCCAAAATTACAGTTTCTAGTTATTTGATGGTAATATAAAAAAAGTATGGATGTGAGATTAATGTTTTCAGAATAAAAATCTATATAAATTATACGTAAATTTTTCTTCCATTTCCTAGTAGAACTTTAACTAAGAAACGTATTCTTGGATTCGCTCTATGATATTCATTCATCGTTAGACTTCATGCACTTCACTGATTTTGGATTCTTATTAAATATCAAATCTGTGTCAATCCAGGAAAAAAACAGTAAAAAATAAAATTTTAAAATAAAGATTTAGCCCACACAGCATGAAATATTTCAGAAATATTTATTTGTCCGCGAAAAATCCATGTAAAAACATTTCATGAAATATTTTAAAGAAATATTTCAGAAATATTTTTGAAATATTTCATGAAATGTATTTTGAAAATATTTCAGAAACATTTCAGAAATGTTTCTAAGATACATTACAAAAACATTTCAGAAATATTACAAGAAACATTTCAGAAATATTTTTAAAATATTTCTAAGATACATCTCAAAAACATTTTAGAAATATTACAAGAAACATTTCTCAAAAACATTTTAGAAACTTTTTAAATATGTTTCGACGAAATATTTATATGTCCGCGAAAAATCCATGTAAAAACCATTCATGAAATATTTTTCAGAAACATTTCAAAAATATTACAGAAATATTACATGAAATATTTTTTAAATATATTTCAGAAACATTACAGAAATATTTTGAAAAATATTTTTAAAAAATATTGCAGAAACATTTCAGGAATGTTTTAAAAAAATATTTCAAAAAAATATTACAGAAATACTTCACAAAAATATTATAGAAAGATTTCACTAAAATATTACAGAAATATTTCATAAAAATATTACAGAAATATTTTATAAAAATATTACAGAAATATTTTATAAAAATATTACAGAAATATTTCCTAAAAACATTTCATGAAATATTTCGGAAAAAATTATTTAATTGTTATAAAATCATAATTCCGATATATCACAGATTAATTGTTTTTATCATATCAATCACTTGAAACGCTTGTATAAGATTAATAATTATTATTACATTCAATTTTCTTAATATTAATACGCCTTACATGGTTATCGCACACGCAGTAGAAGTACGGAAGATATCGCACGCTCTGAGATTCTTGTTTCCCATATACACGGTGGGCCATTTTAATCTATGCACCTGAAAAACTCAGTAAGTTCGCATCCTATCAAAAAATGACCTCTATAAAAGTTGTAGGATACAAAGGGGGTCAAACAATAGTGACCTTGAATTTGACCTTCAAGCTGACCTTTAAGGTCAAATCAAGGTCAACTTGAGTTTTTTAAATGGAAACCCCTATTTTTTACACCGGAATCGGAAAGGGCAGGAAATTTTACGTCCGAATATGCTCTCAGGTCATCTGACCTCGATGACCTCAAAGGTCAGGTGAAGGTCATAAATACGAAATAATTGGGTAGCTGTCAACATTCTTATGTAAGATGTTGTCGAAAAAATGAAGATCATAATTTGAGTAAATTACTCAAACATTACACGAAATATTACAACACAAAAGGTTTCAGAAATATTTCAAAGAAATATTTAATGAAATGTTTTCGAAATGTCTCTGGAATGTAACATGAATGATTTTTAAAATTTTTTGAAACATAACAAGAAATATTCCTAAAATATTTTTCAAATATTATAAGAAATATTTATAAGCATCATTTTTCATGTAATTTTTTAAAATCATAATATCTATTTCTTCGTCCATTAAATTATCTGGTAAATTGTATATACTAAATGTTACAATAACGTCTATTTATAATTTATATGGGTAATTCTTTCATACTTTTAAAAATCATGTTACTGCGTCATTTCTCCTAAATATGAGATAGCACATCTTGTTAGCAAATGTTCACTGATTTATTGAGTTATTAGAAACTAATTTTGCTATATTTTTAATGATAATTAGACGTGTCATTTTATGGCGGATGGGGAAAAGAGGTTTTTTTTTTTTAATTTAAATGTTACCAGGCCATGTAAAATGATAAATTATCGCTATAAAAAAAATGACTACTGCTTTTTTGATTTGAAATTCACACCAAAGCTTTATCTATACACATACTTTTGGAAAATCAAGAGCATGGGTGTGTGCCTGTTAACAATAGTATATTACGCACCAAGGGAGGGAAGGGGGACATTCTAACCCGCGCGTATGTTATCGCCCGAGCCGAAGGCGAGGGCGATAAACGCGCGGGTTAAGATGTCCCCCTTCACTCCCGTGGCGCGTATACAATTTTTTACCATAGCCAAGCCGAAAGTTGTCAACTAAAATTACGTATAACGTAAACGTTATGCTATATTGTTCTACTAGATACACTACACGATATCACACTACACGGTAACACTCGTAATGATAATTCATTAATAAAAAAAGATGTTATGAATTATTCTAATTTTTCATCACACACATTTTTAAAGATTCCATGCTTTGTTTTACTATATACACTACACAATAACACACTACACGGTAACACTCGTAATGATAGTTCATTAATAAAAAAAAAATTTATTATTCAATCTGATAGAATTATTCTTCGATACACTCTGTTTCAATGCACACATTTTTCATCACACACATTTTTAACTAAATAATAATATAATACAATGTATACATATACATTATAATGTATACATTTTGTTTTTTTTGTTTCAAATTTAAGAGATTTTGAAAAAGAAACAGAAAAAGATTTTGATATCTGCCTTTGTTTTGTTCTTATTATGACTTTTGATGAAGAGCAAAAAGGCTAGGTATATTAGACATTATATGGGGAAAAGAAAGAGACGGAGAGATATAACGTATGCTATACTCTGTCGTTAGCGCCTGCGCAGAACGTTCTGTTTGCTTCCTGCCCCGGCAAGAATGTGAGACTTTCGGTTGAAGTAGTGGGGATGAAAGTAGAAACTTTCGGGTTGGATATGGTAAAAAAGTACTTTCTGAAAGGTTATTAAAATGTTACTAAAAATTTATATATTTTACTTTTTTCTGGAAAATACGATGCTGTAAAAAAGACTATTCAGCGGTGACATTTTAAACTACATCAAAAGGTAATATTTAGAATCACAAAGAGAAATTTTTTTATTAGGAACGTGTGCCTAGTGTAGATAAAGTTCTTTGTTCGTTTGAAATTATACTTAAAAAACGTGACTCACTTTTGAAAATAGGTTTTTATCCACTAATATGAAAATCTAAGCTTTGATTCACCTTTTCTCTGTTGTGAACTTTGTAATTTACTATTTTATAATACTCAATGTAATCTTTAAGTTGCTTTTGAAGTATTATTTCGAGTATTCTGGAAATCATTGAATTTTTCCCGGCTATTAAATTTTCCAAATTTACATCGATTACCTAGTTTCTATCAATGTTTTAATTTTAAAGAGTTTAAACTTTAAAAAGCTCAGTTTTAGTATGTATTAATAGCTTACACCTAGAACGTTGAGTTGAATCATCACTGAAATTTCTAGATTTAAAAACCGATTTTCTAATTTCGAGATTTTGTTTATATAACCGTGATTTTTCTATTATTCATAATGTTACGATGCTAAGATTATTTATCAAAATTTTTCGATTTTTATATTTTTTAATGTTTATTAAATAAACTAAAATATTTGGTTAAAAGGAATATAAGTATTTTTATTCGAAAACATAAACTACACAAATCTATGTCAAATTTCATACCCTAAGATTGACAATTTTAGCAAAAATAAATTGATATTCCACTCACTCATGATTTGTAATCAGCAATCCCAAAAGCCATTGAGTAACTAATATCACTCAATTTTAATACCCGAATTAATTAATGAATTTTCCAAAAAAATTGCCATTTCTGGCATATTTTATTTATTACAAAAAATTTTGTAATTATTAATGTAAATTGCGTATTTAAATATTTTCTGTAACATATTAAACATGTAAAAATGAAAAAGCTCAATGGAAAATGATCTATTATAGCCTAAAATACTTAAAAAACTGATCTGAGATAGGTAAAATATTATACCTGGGTGTGATAATAATGAATATATTTAAATGTCTTATATTAAAAAAAGCTATCTTCAAAAGTGAGTAATGCGATTTTTTCTTTTATTATCATTTTAATATATCAATATTTAAAAAAAATAAATTTGATACATGTGTCTTCAATTTTTTTTAATTTATTGAAAGTAAATTTTAACACTATGAAAAATTTACTCGAAAATCTGTCTTTTGATGTTTGTTAAAAAGACTACCCTTAAAAGTGAGTAACACGATTTTTTTCTTTCATTATAATACGTCAACATTAAGAGAAAATTAGTTTTATACGTGTGCCTGTATTTTTTTTTTTTCAATTTGTTGCAGGTGAAATTTTAACATTATGAAAGATTTACCCATATGTGTTCGATATGATATCTTTAACGATAAGGTGATTTTTATTTGACAATCGCCACAATAGAATAGCAACTTTCTGAATTATATTTTTATTTCTATATGACAGCAATTGTGATGTAGTTTTTAAATGTTTATCTTGTGTTTGATTGATGAGATTTAAACTTTCTTTTTTGGGGTTACCATCTATAAAAAATAAATTAAAAAATAATGTATATTATAAATCTGTAATAGAATGAACATATTTAAAAATACAAATAATGTGGTTACGATTTTCGTAATTTTCAAAAGATGTATTACATCGAAATTCATTGCTCGTACCAAAGTTTACTGCTTGTCTATCACAAGAAGACGATGTGTTGTCAGTAGATTCATTGTAATTACCTTAAATAAAATTAATAATTAATATGTATTAATAAATTATTTCTCAGTGGTAAACTCGATAGAGCAATGGCTTCATAAACTCAAAGACTTGAGTTCAAATCCCGCTCACGGCCGATTGACAAAAGCACAATTAGTCATTACATGTGGTTTGTTTACAAATTCACTGATAATCTTCTTCTTTAACTAGTATCACAATGATAGCGTAAATACAGTCAATTAATAAATAATATCAAGGGGCGCGGCAGCGCCCCCGATGGCAATTATATTTACCAGTATTTTGGCTTTCTTCAGTTGTATTAATATTATACACTGCCAATTTTGCTGTATTAATATTATATACATTGTCAATTTTCTGCGGAAAAATGGATATGTCTGAGACGGTACATATAGCTCGAGTTACTCGAATGACTCGAGTTATTCGAATGACTCGAGTAACTCGAATGACTCGAGCTATTCGAACAACTCGAAAAACTAGATTATATTATTATGTAGTAATTAGTTCTTTTTTATACGAAAAAAATTATTTTCTTACACTTTATTTTCATCAATTTTCTGTGAATTCTGTTTATCCGTCTATTTAGAAAGAATATTGGAAAAACTTTTAAACAAACTTCGAGTCGAGTCGAGTATTATATTCGAGTAACTCGAACTTTTCGAGTAACGCGAGCCATCCGAGTTACTTGAATCTATCGAGTAACTCGAGCCATCTGAGTTACTCGGATCTATCGAGTAACTCGAGTCATCTGAGTAATTCGAATCACTCGAGTAACTCGTATTTTTCGAGTAGTTCGTATTTTTTCGAGTACTTAAGGATCTCGAGTACTCGACTCGAACTCGAAGAAAAAACTCGACTCGACTCGAACTCGATTATTCGACTACTTGCACACCCCTAATAATCACCCTCCAAATATTCTTCGTCGCCTTCATAATTTCCAGGCTGATAAGTAGCAGTTACGTTGGGGGAACTGATGTACCTTTTTTGACTTGAAAATTCATTTTGGGTATAGCATCGTTTCTGAGAATTCTCGTCTGTACGTAGTGCAGGCTCTGTAGTATTTTTTTTTTTTTTTTTTTTTTTTTTTTTTTTTTTTTTTTTTTTTTAAAAGATTAATATATAAAGGATATTGTTATCCTCTATATAATTAACCTTTTTCTATGGAGATGTCGAGGGAGCCCAGCCCGGAACCGTTTAACACATTACATCATGCTAGACTGTCAGACACCGCCATACCGAAAACTTTGACTACCGATGGATGGTCAGCCACTTTTGTGACCAACAATCAACCGATACTCAATGAGGTCAGATTTCTTAAGAGTCGCGATATGGGTAGCACATACACTAATTTTCTTTCGAAAAAAAGTCAGAGGTGCCTGGCCAGGATTCGAACCCATGCCCACCGCGTTGAAGGCAAGAGCTCTATCCGTTACGCCACCGCGCTCCTATAGGCTCTGTAGTATTAAGCTCCTAAATATTAAAGATTCCTTTCATATACTAAAAGTGTGATTTGTGAATTAAAATATGAGGCCGGATTCACTGTTCTTGTCTAATTGAGTTTTTCATTATTTACTTAAGTATTAATTGTTGTATCTGCAAATTAAGAGTTGAGCGCAACAAATATTATTATTAAGAATATTAATGCAAAAGAATAGTATATTACGATACATGTGACTTAAGTGGCCCATTATTGCACGACGTGAAGTTATCAATAATTAACAAAAACTATGCACTCGACGAATGATAATTCGTAAAATAAAAACGAAAATTGTAAAAGAGCAAATACTAGACATTCCGTGAATTATAAATCGAGAAAGGAAAGCAAAAACTATAAATAAAAATTTGAACATTTCATGAATGATAAATCAAAACAGAAAAAAAATAAAACTGTAATTTCAAATATTTACTTAAATCGTATAATAATGATAATACAATGATACTGCCTCTTCGTTTCATATGTTACACTGGCATTAACTTTAGTTTTACTCGTATCTCACGTTCTTATTATTGTTATTTAATTTAAAAAGTGTACCGGCACATTGGTGGGGTGACGGAACTGCACCTCAGCCGATCGGCGAAGTTAAGCAGCATTGGGCGCGGTTATTACTTGGATGGGTGACCGCTGCCTATGTAACTTCGTCGATCGATTAGGTGTTTTTTCTTTATCAACAATGTGTGTATAGGTAAGAGATAAATGTTTTCGGTGTTTAAGGTGGCTCAAGCGCTTGGTTGCCGTATCAAGCGGAGCCCTGTCTGCGACATCAAAATGTTTTTATTGATAGAGCTATTATAACTAATTAAATAGTATTATTGATTATTTCTTAAGATAAGAAAACAATTTTAAGTAATCAAAAATAAAAAAAAAAAAAAAAAAAAAAAAAAAAAAATTTTGTTTTGTTTCTCATTACACGTTTTACTTTGGTACGTCCCTGCTGTTTTGTTGATTACGAGCACTCTGAACGCACGTTAGCCTTACGTATGACGTCTGTATCTGACGCGCATGCGCAGAAGCTGCCATTATGTGTAGCAAATTCTATTTCGCATTCTTTTAGATTTATTTTCTCTTATATTTCTTCGTCAAGTCCTGATTTTCTTTTACAAATGTCATCTCCGTGAAATGAACTATAGGTATATAATTTTTTTTTCTACAATGTATCTTTTTATAATAGAGTAAAATCGGATTTACGATTCAGTCCCATAAGAGCACGTACATTTATTATCATTTTTATAATAACTTTTTCTCAAAAAATAGTTCGTGAACCCATATTTTTCAAAATATAGATCGAAAGATAAGAGTTTAAAGAATATTTTTATGAAAATTTTAGGAGTTGAAATCATTTGAGAAAAAAACGCTTGAGCCACCTTAAACCAACGGAATGTGACATAAACACCGAAAACAATTTTCTATTACTGGGTGATGTTAGAGCAGATTTCGGCCTGAGGTAGAGATCTGATATAAAGGTCCGCTCGGAAGACTCGCAATTGTCAATAGTCACAGATTTCTCATGAAAATTAATAGTAGCTCATTATTGTATAGTATGAAGTTTGCCGAACATAGTGTGCAATAATAGGCTACTTAGTTCACAGGCAACTGTGTGTCTAAATGCGGATTTAGGACACAGTGTGCTATAAAAAATAATTCTATTGTATAGTTTTAGAGAAAAGTAAGGAACGCGAAAATATTATGAACACAACCTCTTACTTCAGCGTTCCTTACTTTGCTCAAAAACAATGCAATATAATTCTTCTTTTCTTGTGTATAAACATTCATAATAATAATATCTATTGCGCTCAACTTTTAATTTACGAGAGCGCGGTGGCGTAATGGATAGAGCTCTGGCCTTCAACGCGGAGGACATGGGTTCGAATCCTGGCCAGGTACCTCTAACTTTTTTTCGAAAGAAAATTAGTGTATGTGCCATTTATATCGCGACTCTTAAAAAATCCGACCTCATTGGGGATCGGTTGATTGTTGGTCACAAAAGTGACTGACCATCCATTGGTAGTCAAAGTTTTCGGTATGGTGGGTCTGACAGTCTAGCCTGATGTAATGTGATGACATCATCATATAAAAAAGGTTAATCATATAGAGGACAATATCCTTTATATATTAATCTTTTTTTTTTTAAACTAAAAAAAAACTTTTAATTTACAGATACATTGATTAATACTTGAATAAATAAAAAAAAATTCAATTAGACAAGGACAGGAAATTCGGCCTGCTATTTTTTACTTATTTACTTACATGTTCAAATTGACGTTCCTCATCGGTTTTCTCAGCGTCTGTACTGTTTGGGTTGAGGGATCTGAGGCGTCTGCTTTTCCTCGGAGATGTTTCTTCGAGATAACGTCGTCTTTGAGAACTCTCGATTTTACGTCGCAGACGTTCCTTTGAACTTTTTAAAGCTTTAGTCATAGCATTGGTGAATTCTAAATGGTTAGGCTTCGTTGTGATTGAAGAACTTTAAGCCATAGCATCTGTAAAAGAAGGAATTTGTATCATTATTTATATTTATTTTAGAAATAATGTATATAAAAAAACTAATATACCTTCGCAAGCTTGGGAAAATAGAGAATTGCTTAGTTTAAATATATTTTTTCTTCTTGAACCAAGCCAAGTAATATGAGCAAATAATTCATCTTCAAGTTCAAAACACTTTTTAAAATAACCGCTGCGTCTACTGGGTTATACTCTTGCGACGATTCAAAAATCGCACTAGACTTAGTACTTGCGCTCAGGCGCTACGAGGCGCTACTCCTGCAACGGGAATAGCGAGCTCCGTAGCATATATAAGCGAGCCGCCGAGCCAGCATCAGACTCTCTCCCCTTCCATTGTGTAAGAGTGGGGTTGCTCGGCACAGTGGGAGCTATCCTTACCTATACTCCTGTCTCAAGCTATGTAAGGGTGGGATTGCCCGGCATAGTCTCCTACCTATCCGTCAGTGTAAGGGTGGGGTTGCCCGACACTGACTCCTAGTTACTACCTCCATCATCGCGGGTCGGGGTAGATTCCTCCATTGGTCTTCGACCAAAAAGCCTCCCCCTCTTCTCCACTTATGGTTTAGAGGGTTACCATCCTAGTTCTTCCTGTATTACCTTACCTGGCTCCGTTACCGACCGCGCCGAACTCCGTCGATAAAGTAGGTCGCGAATTCACCCGCCGAGTTTATATTGTTATGTAATTAACCATTGTATTATTTCTTTTGTTTTATTTGTTACAGCCGATAAATACGAATTAGCGCCACCTAGCGGTCAAGAAGACAACAAAAGATTTTTCTTTTCTTTTTCAACGTACGAAACGTTATTACACACAATTATAATTTTTATTTTTGTTATTCAATATTATTTAATCGGCGTTGTAATTATTTTGTTATTCTTTTTATTTTTATTAATAAACATAAAAGAAAAAGATAGTTTAAGTTTAAACCCAAAGTTATCGTGTCTAAACTTAATCACCAGTCCGCAGTACCCATCCTCTCATTATCGTTATCACTTAGTACGTAAGGACAGATTAGCTTTGTACCATTTATTTATGATTAATTCTTTTAATTAATATGATTACTTTTTTTTGATCATTCATATTTCATTCTTTTAATTTATTTCTTTATTATTTTTCTTATTATTAATTTTATTAATTCAATAAGGTTAGGTTAGTTTAGTATGTAAGTTTGAACTTTGGCCTCCGAGAATCAACCATCTGCAGCACCCTCTAAAAGTCTGACGCCTACGACATCAAGATCTAATCGAGGCAAAAAGGTCAAACGTTACACTCTCCTCGGTACACTAAATAGTTTACCTATAACAAAATCATTTATAAAAAACAACAAAAATAATATTTATAAGCGCAATAGTTAAAATATATATAGGGCGGAGAAGAAGTATGGAAACCCCAAGAAATTTCACAGGATTAATAATAAAAAATAATAATTATAGATCTTTGGTAACTTTCGACAAGGAATTCAATGGTGACCTAGAATTTGACCTCTAACCTCGCATTCAAAGTCATTTCGAGGTCAACTTCATTTTTTAATATGGGAACCCCTATTTTTGACATCAGAAATCGAAAGAACGGTAAATTTTACGTTCAAAAATGTATTAAAGTCTAAGTTTAACAAGATCTTTAAACTTATTTATTCCTATTTTAAAAAATAAAATTGGCCACGAAACTACCTTGAATGTGAGGTTGTAGGCCAAATTCAAGGTCACCATTGAATTCCTTGTTGAAAGTTACCAAAGACATTACTTTCATTATTTTTTTTTTAATTATTAAGCCTATGAAATTTCTTGGGATTTCCAGTTGGTGATTCGCACATATGTGTGTGTGTACTTACAACTTCTTCATAAACATCATTTGTTGCATCATTGAATAATTTCAATTCATCTACAGATTTGAAAGGTAGGCAAGACGGAATGTCCCTAGAAGTTGTACTCTTGTGCCTATTTAATTTTTTCAACAACCTGTTATTTTCCTTTGTTCTATTGTTCAAATTTTCCATTTCCTTCATCAAAAGTCTATAATTTATAAAAATTTATTTTTACTCAATTAAAAAAGAAATATTAAAAATAACTATACTTTTTAGGATTCAAGAGTAGAATTAAAATTATTTGATTAATAACACCCTCCCCAGCCCCTAGTGAAAAAAATATAAGTGCAGACAAAATTAATATCTAAAAGTACCAAACAAAAACAGATGAAAATAGATAAAAAATGAAGAAAACGGAAATTAACTGTTGATAAATGTCAGAATTGAAGAAGACTAATACTAGAGAACTACTGAAAAAAATAGTTTATAATTTTTTTAAATCAAATAGAACAGAATAAAATTTAGAAAATTTAAATTTTGAAATATACAAAAATTGAAGCGAACAGTTAATAACTGGAAAAAACTGATAAAAATTTAAGACAACTATTAATTATTGTTATTTTTGTCTAAAGTCTTATCTTCTTTTACTGTTATTTACAAATATAAGTTACTTCTTCCGATTTCTTTATTTTTTTTCGCTAAGACATTAAAATTATTTTAACAATACAATAACGTACACGAAAGATTTGATGACAAATCGCTTAAATGCTACGTAAAAAGTAATCTGTGCGATGTCCTCTTGTACATCTGGTTGTTGATTTTTGTTTTGTACAGACGATTGTAAGCGTGGTGAATCTTGTACAGATTTACGCTTTTCCGATACATTCTTCCGAAACGAGCCTTGTGGGCATAGAATATTATGTTCCTGTAGCATTGGTCGCGTTTGCTTGTCTGTCAATTTCTGTGAATTTGGTATGCATCCTGATGTATCTACGTGTAATGAATGAGATCTGAACGTGCTTTGGGTTCCTGGCAATTTATTTATTTTATTTTGGCCTAAGTTTCGCAAGCGTTAATTAATCTTTATCGTAGGAGTTAGCTGTTCCACAGTGGTTGGAATACGATTTACGAAACTCATAGTACTAGCAAACCTTTGATTGAGACTTGATGAATACAAGGGATTCTTTACAGCAGCTGATTCACTCAACATTTTTGATTGAGCATCGAAAATAGAAGTTGATCCTACGTTCCGTCTTCTTTTATTGTCCGCTTTCATCTGCAATCATGAGTAATAATGAAGAATCAAAGGTCTTTACAATTAAAAAAAGTTGATGTTTCCATATTATTAATTTCTTTTTTATGATACTAAATACGAAAATCGTTATATTTTAAGAAAAAATAATGTATATATATATATTATTATGCTCAAATTATATTAAGGAGGCTTCATTTTATTTTATTATATGAGTATTTAGTTTGTAAATATTTTATATATTTTACAAGTCCATGTATAGATATATCTATGTACATCTTCATGGAGTTACTTAATGTAATATATATATATGTAAATATAAATAGGAGCATCTGTGGCGTAACCGGCTAAGTCTTACGCCTTATCCGATCTCTACACATCCGCTCCGAGTGGTCGGGTATTCGATTCCCGGTGAAAACACCTGAAATTTTTTTCAGACGTTTTTCATTGGAAAAAAGAACCTCTGAGCGCGATGGGTAAATATTCCTGGCGTAAATTTTCTCCTGGGGGAGTTTTCCCTACGTCACAGGCTTATGCCTGGGCAAATGCAGAAATCTACCGTAGAAATCTACTTACTTCTAGGAACGCGGCAGTCTGTGATTTCTCAGGGATGGGTTAGAGTAAATGGGTAAAGAAATCAGGTAGGAAAAATAGAGGTACAGGAAACATAGGTAAAGTAAAAAAAGGTAGGCAAACATCCTGACACAGAGGTGGTCAAGGATGTCGGTAGCTTGCCCAAGAGGCTGCACCGGGCCAATAGGACTAAGCAGTTAAAAAAAAAAATGTAAATATAAATTTGGTAAAATAAATTGAAAGTCATAAAAAAAACAAATAAAAAGATGCAAAAATATCTTATTGTTAAAATATATTATTATTTATATGTAAATGTCTTTAATTCCTATATTTAAAAATAAAATTTGTCAACTGTAAAGTTTTTTTGTTGGAGATGCGATGAAGAAAGTGTAACAACAATTAATGAATTCGGACAACAAACAGCTGTAGGAAGGTTTGGTCAATATGGCATTCTAAAACACTTAGTTTTAATTTGATCAAATTCAATTAAGAGCAATCAGACAATATGTAAAAATCATTTATTTTAGTAAATTTTCTTACGATGAGAAAACAATTTCCATTTGAAGATCTAAGAATATTTTCAATAACACAAACTGATCCATCGGAAAGAACAACAGTGTTATTTTCTTGAAAAACAGATAAACAAAAAGATCCCTTCAGAAGAGTTTGATACTGTGGGTATCTGGATAATAGATCTCTTAAAGGTATAGGTCCTTTATCATGTTTTCCCATGTATTTTATAGTACTATCTAATTGTTTTGGTGTATTCACTTGATGATTTTCAGCTCCTCTTTTTGCTATTTGTTGCAAATGCTGATTAGCTTTTTTGCATAATTTTCGAAAATAAGTCATATTATTTTCAAATGTAAAAGCAGAATAAGAATCTAAACTGCCAAAAGATCTTACATCGTCTGCAAGGTGCAACAAGGTATGAATATTGTAAGAAACAAATTCAATTCCGTATATATCTACAGCTGTTTTCACAAAAATTGTCATATAATGCTCTGCAAAATTCATAAATTCATGGCCATCAAAATAATCAATGAAAATTCGCATGGCGATATGAAAAAGAAGAAAATGCGTATATGCGGCAGAATTGAATAAGCCATAAAATATGACAGGACCACTGTATAGGAGAATTTGTCGAAATTCAGTGGCTTTAAATAAACCATGTTTAATAATTTCTTTAGGTTTTCTTGAAAAATCAGCAGGATAATAAGCCTTAACTTGTTCTAATCGCTTAGATAATATTTTTATTTGATCCGATGACAACTTAGCTGTTTGGACATATTTACCATCAATCGTTGCCTGAAGAATTTTTTTCATTACGCCAATAGATGCAAGATGCATGTATTCAAAAACAGTTTGTTTAACAGGATCAAACGGGAGGCGACCAATTGATGATTCCGTTACATTATCATGTTCTACATCGGTTTTTTCTTGGTATCCTTCACTTGTTCGCAGTGGAAAATCGGTATCAGTAAAGGATATAACACCAGGACGTATATACTGTCCTCGTATCCAACACCTAGTGCAAGGCACTTCAGAATTGTGACCTTTGTGGCCTAAAATAAAAGCTCTAGCTGGAGCATCAGCAATAAAACATCACATAATTGATTTCACATTTTAAATACATATATAATTTTTTTGTTATAATTTTATTTTATTTTAAGATTTTTATAAAATTGGAATCATTAACACCGTTATTCAATAATATTTTTTATATTATAATACAACATAAATATTACTTTATTTTCATATACATTTTTTTAAATTATTAAAAAATTTATTTGCAAATATGAAATTAAAAAAAACATTAGCCATTGCCACTAATCGTTTGAAATCGTATATAAGAATTCACAAGGGGATTTTTATCCAACAATTAACGTATTGAACTTTTAATATAAAATAATAAGAATAATTTAATTTATTCGTTTCTAATAATAATCATTTCATTTTTTATTCTATCGATTACTTTCAAAAATAAAAATCTTCAGTCAATGATTTGTCTACGTAAGAAAGAACATTAACGTAGAATATAATAATATCTATGTGTGTTTTCTCAAATTTTTTATGTAAAGCTACCATAAATGCATTATCAATAAAATATTTTCTGAATATTTTCTTAAGCTATTCTTTTTCAATAATTTTAATTTTAACACTACATTATTGAAAACATGAATAGGATGTTCAAAAACATTTTAAATTGAAACAAGATATTAATCTCGCCTTAAGAACTTATCTTATTAGATTTAAAAAATTACTTTTTTTTCAGTGAGCTTATTTAACTTATTAATGTTTATACAGTAACTTATTTAAATTTATCTTGAATGTAAAAAAATTCATTAAATAGCTCTGCGATAACTAATTAAAATACATGTTAATCATGAATTCAAAGTAAAAAATATTTTACGTTTAAAACATTTTTTTTCAAATTAATTTTAATCAAATTATTTAGTATTAATAACACGTTTCACAAACTTTTTATTTACAATTGTATGGATAAACAAATTTAAAATTTTAATCTAAAAATGAGAGCAGAAGAAATAAAGTAACTAATTCTAAACCTAATACATTGGGACAACTGTAGAGATAGAAAATGTTGATCATTAACAGAGTCGAATTGCTTTCTATGATGCACATTTTGATACAAAATATAATAATAAATTAGAATAATATTTTCTTATAATTTTGATTAAATTTACAATAAATCATTCAAACAGCAAATAAGAAATATACTGCTATAAATAAGTCAATTAAAATATAGAGTTTGTTAAGTTAAAAAATAAATAAATTGAAATAAACAAAATTTGTTGTTTAAATCTGTAATTATTATTATAATTACCGCTGCCAGATCTTCCTGAGGTACATCTCCACTTCCTTGCACAATTTCAGCAGCTTCACGAACTTGAGCAACGGGAACTGCTACATTTACTTCATGGTCTTACCGCAGCAGCAACACGACGCTGCGCAGAGACTAATTGACCGCAATAAGAACGCAAAAAGGCATGACCACCGACCCCCCCCCCCCCCCGACGCATAAGAAACGCGCGAGGAAGGTAAGGTCGGTGGTTGTTAATGCTGCCACCCCCCAATATAAGTGTTACAACGAAACAATCGATGTTATTTATTTTATTTTTAGTTTGCATACTTTGTCATTTTCTTCGTTTCTATATTTGCATATCATTTTTATGATTACATATATTTTTTAATGATTTAATTCCCTTATTTTCTTACTTCTTGAACTCGTTTATCATGTATTCATTATCAATTTTCATTTATATTTTAGATGTGTAGAACTTTTTTACCACTGTCACTTTATATGAATTACTCTAGGATCATTTATTATTATCTTTATCTTTAATATCTGAATTGATCATTACACGTACTATATTCATATACTGAACATATTTCGCATATATCACGAGGTACAAAATCCCTCAAACATCTTAAATGAGCAATACGTTTACACTGCTTACATGAAAACGTATCTACATTCCATTCTCTGAAACAAAATTGGCACGTCTTTGTCATGTCTTTAGATTGCTCTATTAACAATTTTGACAATATAATTCTGCATTCATCGGGATTGAATTGTTCATTAAAACAACCACGTAAACCAATTACATTCATATAATAAAGGACGTAAACCCCACAATTATATCCATCATTTTGATATGGGCGATTACTGCTAAACGATGCTAAACGCCACGTTATTTTACTTCCAAATGGAATATTAATTTTCTTTTCCAAACATCTTTTCAAATATCTTACGAAATGACGAAATAATCTTACAGCTTCAACTTTTAATTGGTCGTCTGTTTTATCAATTGGGTCAATAAGACTAACAATTTTTTCATCAATATCGACCAAAAATACACGCCAATGTTTGCCTACAGTAAGGCATAAGTACGGTTCCACTAGTTGGGAACCCAATTTGTTGGAACCAATCATCATCAGGTATTATCGTCCAATTATCATCAAAAAATACCAATGTATTTCTCGTCGATATGAATACCGTTTTCTTCCAGTTTTCTTCTAGAACAGTTGCGCAGGCATCTATTACGTCTCCATCTAAATCCGTTTTTCCATTTAATGTTTGATATTCTTCTGAAAACAGCAGTATTTCTTTTTCATTTCTTTCGTACTTGCCTAGGGTGTAAAGCTTTGGCTTGCGTTCATTTTTGTAAACGTATGTCAATTTTGTATAACAGTATTGATAATTGTTAATCAATCCATTATCTAATATTTCATGATTCCACGATCTGTTTACTTCTTTGAAAATTTCAATTTCTTGTGATAAATCATCTGGAATCTCATTATTGATAAGTACATTCTCTTTATTAAAATCTTCCATACCTAATATTTTACTTAAAATTTCATCTTCTTCATTGTACTTTATTTTTTTGTTGAATTCATAGCCAAACGTATCCTCTTCTTTACACAATTGTAAGTAATTATTTGTTAATGAGGTTCCTTTGTAAACGTTCCGTTCTTTAACAAAGTCTAAAGTCAGGAATAGGATCTTTTATATTAACAATCATACGTAAGAACATTTCATAGCTGGGTTCAAACGACATTATACCACCATCGTCTCGTATGCGTTGCTCTGTCAGCAATATACCACGAGTTGTTCCAAACTTTAAACTAGCTCTATATCTATTTTTTTCTCTATTATATTCACTCCAAACACGTTCAGATCCCGCATTTGAATTCGGTAAACATAATAGGTATAATGCAAATTGCGAGAGTTCTTTAAATAATTGATGGTTTTGTTCATCAACCGCTACTCTTAATTTCATCCAAAAGATGTCAACATTTTTTTCCTCGATAATTTCTTGGGGAAATTGATATGATAAAAGATCTGCCCATTCCTCATTTATTTGTATCATTAGACCTCCATCATGAAAATTGACAAGGGAAGGCGATTGTACAAAAAGTTCATCTAAATTAGAATACTCTTTGTGGAATTCCGCACTTAAAGCATTCGTTGGATGGAGACATTTTAAATGAACTTGTAAATCATCGGATAGATCGTATCGTTCACGGAAAAAAGTTTTCACCGGTAAAACTAATGCTAAATTCGATTAGATGTTTAAATTCCAATGCTATTGTGTTCTAAAGTAATGAATGGCATTAATTTTATTCGTTCTATTGATAGCACAAATAAAATTCATACCAGTGTAGTATTTTTTAGTGCTATAAATATTTATTTTCGATGACTGACGCGTGAATTTACAGTGCCACCTTTGGCACGGTTTTTTCGGGTGCCAAGCACGTTAAATAACGGCGCTGGTGTATGTTTGTGTATACGAATTTTCGATTGTTGCAGTGTGCACGATTGTGAAATTTTACAGAAAAGTTTTTCTATTTAGTGCAATAGGAAATAAGCCAAATGGATAATTTTGTACAAAAAATATTGAATGAGTGGAATCTCACTGAATTAACAAATCTTTTCAAGTGTAAGTATAAATTACCTTAAATAAATGATACTTTATTTTCGTTGTTATATATACATAATAAGTTTCTAACCTAAAAATATTAGGCTACTGGAATTTATTATGAGTTAACTCTTATCTAAGTCGATGATTCTTGTATCAGATTTACATTTGGCTAATAAACTAACAAATTCACTTTTATAAAATTCAATAACTGTTTCATGAAACTGAATGTATATCTTAATCATAAAATAATCTTATTTACCAATATCAATGCATGTGCCCGATTAATACAACTTATTGAAATTTTAATATTTAATGTTTATATTTGCAAATAGTGAAAAACAACTTTTGTGTGAAAAAAAAAGGAAATAATAATTATACAAGTTAAACGTGTTCTCGAAAGTATTGAATAATAATGCATCATAGTAAAAAAAAGGAAGTTATTGTAACACTGGGTATTAAAAGCCCAAATTTCATTATAATAAGATATAGTGAATGCTGTATCCACGAAAGACTTCCTACAAGTGTACTTGATAGAGAGGTTTTGTTGAAAAAGTTCATTGCTACTAAAGGTTTGACTTACGTTTTATCAATAATGATCAGTCAAAAATCAATGGTTTTGATAAATATTTTTGTTTATTTTTTTTTATTTAGAACTAAGACTCATGAAATAAATAAACAATTAAAATAACATTTTATAATAGCTAGATCATGAAATTAATTAAAATTTCATCCAAAAATGAGTTTTGATGTAAACACATTTAATAAGTATTTATTCAAACCTTATTCGTAGTCTTATGATTCAAAGATTAAACGTGTTCAACAAAGGGCTTTTACTTTAGTTCACATATTGCGTGTTTTTGATGACATTTTAAATAATATACTTTAGGATTTTTTTTTTAAATGTTAATACAAAATAGAAAATTTTAATTTTTTTTCAAATTTTTAATTCTTACCTAAATCTGTTGTAAAAAATATTCTTTTAAATATGTTCCAATAATATAATTTTATTATTAAAATTTTATTTAAAAATTGTCTTTCCTATTAAAATTGTGAAATATTACAATGGTTTTCATGTAAGGAATGTGAAAAAATGTTCATGTGTACAATAATGTATATAATTTTCTGAAATTCACAAATTATAATAGAATGTAGAAACAGTTTCAATTATAGTACCTATGACCATTTCTAATGTTAATCAATACTCACTATGTGCCTGAATGACCTTTAATTGGGGGAGTCAAGGGAGGTCTTATTTTATTGTTGTATTTAATTCTAGAATGCTAAATAAGTCAAATTGCTTTCTTAACCAATTGATATAGTTATTGATAATAGTCAATTTCCTTAATACAAAATGTGCTTTGAACATAAACATAACCTATAATAATTCAGAATTTTCATACTTAAATTTATACATACACAATTATAAACTATTGTGAGTTGTAATGAGCTGAGAAGTAAATAAACTCATCAAATTCATCAATTAATTGACGGTTACATTGGATTCTTTAATATTTAAATGAAGACATTTAAATATAATCCAATATAATAATTTTTATATTTATATATTATTATATGCACAATTATAAATTAATGTTGATTTTGACTTGCTGAAAAATAAATAAGTAAATAAAAATAAATAAGATTCATTAATTAATTGATATAGTTATATTAAGATATTAAGCCTGAGTTGGAGTCTAAAAGAAAATTAAATTGAAATGTGATGATAAATTTTTTTTTTGTTATATTAATTGATGAAACTTCTTTTTATCTTAAATATTTATATTAAATATAAGACTTTAATCCGTAATATATTTAAAAGATCTAATTCGATGGTTGAAATCTTAGTCTTTAGTCGATAACTTGATATTGTCTGTTTTTGTAGTTGACGCAGGATTTCTTAGCCAATTTTCAACAAATTGACTTTAAAATTTCTAAAGATCTTCAATTCATATATCCTCACAAGTTTATTGAGCTGAAATTTTGATAAGACAAGCTCAAGTTAATGTTGAACTAAATTACTGACATAAAATTCAAAAAATACCTATTTTTTAAAATATTTTCAACTTTTTCCAAACCAAACCTTTTTAATTCTTTTTTTTTAGACAACTGATACCATAAACTTTTGAAGATGTATAAATTGAAGATCTCTGGAAATTTTGAAGTCAATTCGTTCAAAATTGACTAAGAAATCCCTCGTCAACTACAAAAATAGACAATATCAAGTTACCGACGGACTTCAACCATCGAATGAGATCTTTTAAATATATTCATGGATTAAAATCCTATATTTAATATAGATATTTAAGATAAAAAGAGGTCTAATCAATTAATATAAGAAAAAAAATTTATCATTGCATTTAAATTTAATTTTTTTTCAGACTTCAACTTAGGCCTAACATCTTAATATAACTATATCAATTAATTAGACATTTTAATATCTCTATAATCATCAATTAATCAATTAATTTGATAAATTTATTTACTTTTCAGTTAATTAGAATTAACAATAATTTATAATTGTATGTATAAATTTATCATAGAATTCATCACAGGTTATGTTTATGTTCAAAGCAGATTTTGTATTAAGGACGTTAACTATTATCAATAAATATATAAATTAATTAAGAAATCAATTTGACTTACCTTTTTGCTTATATATAATATCTTATTTTCATATATTAATAATAATATTAATTTCAGAATATTTCATTATAATTATAATTATTAATTGTATCATTATTTATGAAAATAAATATTGTATAAAATAAGTAATTTGTAAAAATAATTTTAAATAATGTATAAGAATAAATAATGTATTATATTTTTTAATACATTTATAAGTTGTAGTTTGTTATTTCTGTCGAAATAACACTGGGTTTGTGGCCATAACATCATCCATATTATGGTTGTAAACCATAAAACATAGCATATTGTGACCATCAACCCAGGTTTTTTTCTACCAGGGAATAAGTAATTTTTTTGCAAATCCATCTATTGTATTTTACCTAAGTTTTTTGTTAAAATACGATATCCTATGTAAAATAATAATGTGAATAGCAACACTGACACGTCAAATATTGCATATGGTATTTTACACTACCTAATGATCAAGCTGCCAGATAGCAGGTAGCCATGTCTAAAGTACAAAAAATATGAATTGATTTTTAAGTATTAAAATATAATCACAAAATTTCAATAAAAAATGTACATATTTCAGAGCTTAAAAAAATTTTTTAGATATTTTTAACATGTTAGATAGATGTGTAAAAACAATAACATAAAAAAATCATTTACGAAGGTTGCTACAGGCTTACTAAAAAAAGGCATTGATTAAGAAAGCCACTCGTCTAGTCAACAATCATGAAAGCCAAACTTTATTTCTTTATTGCTTAGAATATGTTTTATATATATTTATAAATTGATTAATATTATGTTCACAAAAACAGTTTCTAATATTTAGCATTGTCTCATAATGTATTAGGAGTTTAAAAATAAGAAAATTGTTATTGGTAGTCAACTATTAGGCAGCGGCTGTTTAATACTTTTACCATATAATATGTAGATTTAAAAAAATTGATTTTATTTTTGTAATTATAACAAAATTTATTTTTAAAACGAATACATTTTATAAACTTGTGAAAAAAATTGACAAAAGATTACAAAAAAAGGCTCTAAGAATGTTTTTATTATTTTTAAAAATTTTAAAATATTCTACAATGAAATCCAACAATAATATAAGACGTTTCTCGACCCCCCTGAAAGTTCATTCAGGCACACTGTGTACTAAGATTTATTGAAAACAATTGTATATAAGTGATAAAATTTAGTGGCAGTATTTTTTTTAATATGAGGATTTTTTTTATTTTAGCATAGTTCAATAATTATTAGATAATTAAAAGTTTAAATATTCAATTATAGATTACAAGATCTTTGATAAAGAATCATTTCTCTCGTTAACTGATGATGCCATCCATGATATGTTTCCTCATTCAAAATCCGCCCAACGAGATGATTTTAAAAATAAATATCGAACGTATTTATTAGACAATGAAATAAATGAACAATCTCTTTTTGATGATGAAATTCACAAAGAAAATGTTTCTCCTAATAAAGATGCAGAAGTTAACACTGCAGGATCAAATAACAATTCCATAAATAATATGAATGTAAGCAATGATTCAACCAACGAAACGCATTCTCTACGTAGCACTTCATATCAAATAGAAAATAGTTTTGAAAAATCGGATAATTTAAACGTTGAAATTTTGACGTATCCAGATGAAATAGCAAAATTAATACTAATTGAGGAATATTATACAAAAAGTAAATATTTTTGCATATTTTTTAATAGTTCTTTATAGCTTTACAATAATAAAAAAACTTGTAACTTAAATTCAGTAATTTTTTTTATTTTTTAGTTAAATTCAAGTCGAGTTATGTTCTTTTATTAACTTCTGATTCAGTTAAATACATTTTTTTTAGTATTTATATTAAACTTCATAAATGGAAATTGCAATAAGCAAAATATAATTCAAACACATAAAATATAATTAATATGTTTTTCATGCATATTTGCAGTTGAACGAAATATGGATTTATTTAAATTACTTCTCAAATCTTTAATGGGTAAAGTAATATTATTTACTTATGCAAATGAAAAAAAAGTTATGAGAAAAGATCTATGTAAAATCGTTATAGATCATGAAATGGAACTTACCCTGATATCCCCAGTACCGTTTCAGTAAGAAAATCATTTATTTTCAATATTTTTTATTTTCTAAATTTTTAATTATTCAAACATGTTTATATGAATGAAATGTAATTCAAAAGTTGATAACTGTTTGTATTTATAATTTCATTAAAAGAATAATTATAATTATTTCATGCTTAAAGCAGTAAGTCGCTTATTGACTTTTCTTATAGACAAGGTCATACTCGAAAAGAAAAATTTTTATTATAATAATTATTACATTCCATTCAAAATTTTATACCTAGTGTTTCTGTAGTTTTTCTTATACCATCTATATTTATTACTTTTTTTATTTGTTCTTAATTGTGTAGTTAGAAAAATTGCATAAGGTAAATATGTTAGTGCATGGCTACCTTAACATTGGTACCATGTCCCAACCGATATGGAAAAAATTTTTGTAAATAATTGTAAACAACAATAATAACACATAAATAACTTTTAAAAAGCGTCGGAATTGAGACATAAATAACAGTTATTTACAGTTATTTACAATTATTTACAGTTTTTTATTGTTATTTACATTTATTTACAGTTATTTACATTTATTTTGAGGTTTTCATACAATTTACAATTATTTATAATTATTTACAGCTAATAATAGTTATTTACATTTAATTACAGTTATTTACATGTATTTATAGTAATTGACATTTCCTAAAATTTTTACAAATATAATCAATTTTTTCATATACATGCGAAAATAAAAACAAAAGTGTATAACTACAAAAAAACTGTAAAAAACTGTAAAAAATTGTAAAAAACTGTAAATATCTGTGAGAAACTGTAAATAAATGTTAAATTCTGTAAATAAATGTAAATAACAGCAAATAATTGTAAATAATAGTAAATATCTGTAAATAACTGTAAATAAAAGCAAATAATTGTAAATAATAGTAAACAACTGTAAATAATTGTAAATAAATATTATTTATGTCTCAATTCTGACATTTTTTAATAGTTATTTATCATTATTTACTATTATTTACAGTTATTCACAAAAATTATTTCCATATGGGAATATATAAACACTTAAACTTATGTAGCTATGTACTGGGTGGTACCAATCTTAAGGTTACCATGTACTGGGACCATCACCTTATATTAATATCCTACAATGTAATAAAAATAACAATCACATTTATTACACTTTTTAACATAATATATAACTTTGGACAGAATATGACGTCTTGTAAGAAAATATTTTCAACCTTTTGTAGGTAAAAATTGATAGATATTTAAATTTCAGAAAATAAATCGTTTGAAATTGAAGAGAGTAAAACAAAATGAACACTGTTCTTATATTTTTAAATACGTTCCTCTTAATTTCGTCAAATGATTACATTAAAAGATAATTTTTTAAGCTTGAATCCAATTTTTAGCTTATTTTCATATAATTTATGTATGTATCAATTTATTTATTTCTGTTTATACATTAAAATATTGATGCTCTATAATTATTTTCAAGAAATATACTAACAATTCTTGATTAACTACATATAAATTCATCATGTAAATGTGTTACCATGAGACTTTGAGTATTTTTTTTTTTAATTCTTAACTATTAACTGCAATAAAAAATGTATGTAAGAAATCTCATTATTTTTATTTTATTCATATATAGAAAAGAGCAATAATTTGTTAGAAAAATATTTTTTCTGAGAATTAATTATGATTGTTTCATGTTCAATTTGAATTTGTATATTTTCAAAATATTTTTATAGATACATTTTACGCAAACATAAACTCTGCAAACGTACTAAATTATCTGTATCTTATATTATTATTTTATGAATTTTACAGACTGACTCGTTCTAAATTCGAAAAACTTGCTGCTGATATTCAACTATTATTCAAGACAGAAACTCGAAAAGATTTATATTATACGGCAGGTTTTTATGTGAAGGATCCTGACGGTGGCAAGAACAAAAGAGTTAATTCCACTGGTTTTCTGCATTCAGCATATATAAGTTACAGAGAAAAATTAGGTGAAGTAAATCTTTTAAAAAGTACAAACATCCAAACAAATGTCAAAAAGACAAAAAAAACAGAAGGTATAATAATGTTCAACTATGTTATAATGAAATAAATTGTTATTTATATTACTAGATACATGATCACAACAGTACACGGAGAGGAAAGTAGAGTAAAAACTTCAAAGTATTTTGTAAAAATTACCATACTGTATTGTAAAGCTACCACAGACTGTCATTTTGTTCAACAATTACTGCACTGAATAATAAAATTGGCAAGAAATATTATAAAAACTCTTATGGCTCACAAAAATTTGTAAAATATTTCTAACAAATTTTACTATATATTCTGAACAAGATGGCATTCTGTGGCAGCTTTACAATATACTATAATAATTTTTACAAAAATTATTGTAATTTATATTTAACTTTTTTTTTCGTGTATATAACTAAATATTTAGTACGAATTGAGTGAATCACAAAATATTTATCTCAATGTAACTTTAAAAACAAAAGTAACGCCGTGAAATAATTCAACACTTTTGACTTATTTTATTTTTTGTAACATGTAATAACTTTTTATAAAATCTAATTTTTCATAAAGTTTATAAACTTTTTTCTGAAAAATCAAATGTTTTCATAGAAAATAATATTTTAAGTTGTTTATATTATTTAACTGTTTATTATAGTTGCAATTTTCTTCCTCTTAATTAGAAATATCGCTAGTGATGAAAAAATATTTGAGGTGAATTATGTATTTACAAATAGGATAAAATTATTTTATTTCAGAATCTACTTTTGAAGTAAATCTTGATATTTTAAAAGAAGAAAATCCGACTGAAAAAGTAAACGCAGTAGGTACATGGGAGAGTTCCTTTTATTTAAGGCATGAAAATTTGTATAAAAATAAGAATACTGATGAGATATTGGATGAATTTGGAATTTTAAAAGGCCCCTTAAGCCCACAGCTGGTAATAATTATTAAAATTTATTTTGTCCAATAAAGTATTTCATACAATGATGATATGTAATTAAATATATTTTTAAAAAATCTATGTTTTTTTAGATTGACTATGATTTTAAAGAATTGTTTAAAAAACATAAAACCCAGAAAGACGATAAGCATAAAAGTATTTATCTTTGTGATCGATTAATTGTCACATGGCCATCTTTTGCTAGTCGAATAATTTTATTTGCTAAAAGTATTTCAAGCGATACTGAAGTCCCATCTAATCGCAAAAAACAAAAGATTGATGAATATAGTGACATTAAAAACCTTTTAGAATTTAATGATCCTGAAAAAGGCTCTGGTAAGATAATTGCAAGTAAATAATTGGAATTTTTATTTACTATTTTGTTATTACAAGTTGGCAGCATTTAAGTTATTCTATGTAAATGTATAATTTATAATTTCTTATTTAAAAAAATTCATTTTATACGTTATTAGTATTCGATGCATTTGTCAATTTATCAGAAAGAAATCAATAACGTAACAATTAAAATAATCTTTTCTTTAACCAATGTGTAACTTACATATATAAAAATGATTGCATACCGTGGATTAGTTGGGTATTGTGAACTATTTGTGAACTTGTTTATAATTATGACTTTTCTAATATCTCTAATATGAAAGATTTGAATGATAACATGACAATAAGAAATTTCTTACCTATGAAATTTTAAGTTTGCAATATTATTGCTTAATAATTTTTTATTAAAATTAAATATAAACAATTTAGTTTATTTAAATAATTATATTAATGCCTAAATTGTATGTTTTAGCCCACGAAAGTGTTTTTGGGTTCATGCTTCTCCCTTGCCTGATAAATTATTCTGTGAAGAATGTAAATTCTTGGAAAATCAGTAAACGTGAGAGTTCTGATGCTTTTATGATACATTTACAGGTAATCAACTCCATGATTCTATATTTCTCGTTAATTTATGTAATTTTTTTTTTTAAATTTATTGATCTCGTTGCGATTTTTATAACATTTCTTCAAATAAGAAATGTTTAATTCCAATACAGTGACTATTCTCAATATGACATCTCTCAATAAAATTTTTATAAAAGTTTAAACATCAAATATCTAAATTATCAATTAAATCGGTTTTTTTTTTAAATTTTAAGATAAATATTCTACAGTTATTTTTAATATAATAAATATTAATTTTTAAATAATATTTACGTAGTCCCTCATACGACCTACGGTGGCATAAAATTATCTACTGTACTTGGGCGAACGAAGAATGAATCCATTACTTCGTACATCCGAGTTACGTATATAACTGATATTTGTAATACTTTATATCTCCGACTTTCTCTTGAGCATTCTACTTAAATATTTTTATTAGAATATATAAATCTCTTCAATGTGTTTATTTTAACAAATTATTTATTTCTTTGCATCTTAACAGAACAATTTGTTTGTATTATACCTATAAGAACTAAAAATTTTTGTTTTTTAATTTGATGTAGCTGTTCAATTTTTTTATATGTAAGGTGGCTGTAACGTTGACTGCAGTATGAAGCAGGGGACCCCGTAAAAAAGAAAATTTTTTATATCTTAAATGATTTTTATGAGAAATAGTTATGATTAATTACTATAATAGTAATGTTTATTATATTTTATTATTTAACAAATAATATCTGCAATTTACGAATACTATAGTTCTAATCTTTTTATTAAATTTATTAATTTCATCGATGATCTAGTATATTTTTGATTAATTTAAATTTGTAACGAAAAATTTACAATTTCATTTTGAGTTAATAAAAAACTAACATTTTATTATTGACTTGTGAGCATAAATACTATTCCCGCCATAAAAGGTCATGTTTTAAATTTCCATATTTTTTTTTCTTTATTTTCGTTCATAAAATTATATTTTTTAAATTCCTATGAAACATAAGTAGCTTGTACTTTTCTTGAAATTTTTTTCGACTAAATATTCTATATTTTATCACAAGTTAAGCCATCATCGTTACAGCCACTCTGAGTAAATAATTCTTGTTCAATAATACAATAGTAGATTATGCTTATTACTCCCGAGGGAGAAAAAGACTTAACTCACTTGTTGCATATTTTACTTTATTCCCACCTCAACCGTGGTCACTTTATTAACTTAAAAAAGCGGGCCCGATTACAAAAATTGAAATATAAATTAATTTAATAATCACGTATTGTTGTGAATCATGCATACAAATTGTCATAATAAATATTTATTGAGTAAAAATTCCATTATCATTTAAATTATTTTAAAAATATAATAAAATTTCATAATTTTTTTAAATGTATTAAGAGTCAGCTGTATACCGACACAGTTACCTGTTTTACCGAATCTATTTAAAATTTATTTTTTATAAAAACTAATAGCTTCAGGCAGAAATAAAGAGATGGTTTCGATTCGTGTAATAGAAAGCAATATTTTCTGTAATAAGAATAATTTAATTCCATTGCTTTATTTTCAAGAAAAGTTGGAATAACTTGAAAATCCCATCATTTGACACTAATTTCTAATTTTTTAAGTTATTCCAACTTTTCTTAAAAACGAAGCAATAAAATTAATTCATACTAATCAAAGAAAATATTACATTTTATTAAACACATCGAAACCATCTCTTTATTTTTGCCTCTTGTTGCTAATTTTGGGAAAAAAGTCAATTTTTTAATTAGAAAAGGACAGAGATACAGCGGACTCTTAATTTTCATTAAAATTTAATATTTAAAAAAAATTTTTTAATTAATTTGATCATTTGTTACAAATTTTAAGAAAAAATATTCGAATTCACAAGTTTTTCATTGAGCGGGAAAAAGTACTTTTTTATGCCACTGTTTTAGAAGTCAGTTATATCTTACCGTCGGTCTGCTTTTGTAGTTAATAAAGTGGCCATATCTGTTAGGGTAGGAATAAAAGTTTTTTTATATCGACTATTTAAAAACCATTTTAAAAACCTATTTTTCAAACAATTAATAATGTAAACTTTTTTTTAGGATACAGATAACTTAGATGATCTAATAAAAAAAAAAATAGAAGAGAGAAACAATTTGTATAAAGAAAAAAAAATAGGAACTTTACAACCATACATTATAATCTGTGGATCTTTACAATCTATACAGACATCTTATGTCGTTCTTGGTAATTTAAAATATGAATGCGAATCGCCGATAAGAGCTGTAGATTTAGGATTCAAATTGTTTCATTCTTTGCATCTTGATTATTCTCTCGCGTGCACATATCTGGTCATTTTTTCATAAGTGTATATATGAAATTAGGGGGTCGAAAAGTATCGTAGGAACAACAAAAAATTTAGAATTCCTTGTAGAGTTAAATAAATTTAACGTTAGTTAATATATCTCTTAAATATTTTCTTCAATCGTTGTATTTATTTGTATGTATGAGTTTTTTATGAAAAAATAAAAGAATATTATTAAAACCGCAAATTCCTTTAATATAATATTATTTACTTTGAAACAAATATTTATTATAAACTTTTAAAAAATAAATTTATAAAATGGATTTAGAAACTGAAATTTTAAAAATGACATGTGAATTCTACAAGACCTTCAAAATTTCACGGTTAGAAATTCAGCATATGATTGAATGCTTTCAACGTTTTATTTCAGATTGTTACAATCCTTTTCTTTTGAAAGAACTTAATGCAAGTTTAAATAATGCAATTAGCCAAGAAGCGAGTGATACTATGCAATACGTTTTTGATAAATACAAGAATCCATTTAAAAATTTTGAATCAGAAGATAAACGACTTCGTTCATATAAGAATTTAGGTTTCTACGTAGAACCTGAAATAAATATTTTGAAAGAAGAGCGTGTACCTAAATTATATGGAAGTATAGGAAGTTATAAAAGCAAACAAACGATGACTGTTCATTTATCGATAGAAAATTCTTTAAAAAATTTATTCCAAATAAAGGGTTTGTTGCATGCCACGTTTCAAAATATGAAATCTCTTCAATCAGAAGAATTATTAATTACAAACTTTGTACAAGGTACATTATGGAAAAGTTTAGTCAGTGATCATCATATTGGAGAAAATGTATTACCATTAGTAATATATTTTGATGATTTAGAGACAGGGAATGCCCTAGGATCTCATGCAGGAGTGAATCAAGTTGGTACTATTTACGCTACTATTCCATGTTTCCCCCCTAGTTTTGCTTCAAAATTAGAAAGTATATTTTTAACTGATATTTTTTATTCAGCTGATCGGAAAGAATATGGCAATAAGTTAGTTTTTCAAAAGCTCATTACAGAATTAAATAATTTAAGAAAAAATGGAATGAATGTAAAGATAAATCAAAAAATTGAGAAAATTTATTTTACAACAGCACTTGTGTTAGGTGACAATCTAGGATTGAATAGTATTTTAGGATTCGTTGAATCATTTTCTTCCACGCATTGTTGTCGGATTTGTCGTGCTGATGCAAATGAAATAAAAACATTAATTAAAGAAGATGTATCTAAATTAAGAAATAAAGAAAATTACGCAAAAGATACAAAAATATTTAATAGTTCTGAAACAGGTATCAAGGAACTTTGTGTTTTTAATGAGTTGGAAGATTTTCATGTTACTGATAACACAAGTGTTGACGTTATGCATGATATAATGGAAGGTTTTGCTAATACTGTCATTTCAAAAATATTATTATACTTAATAAATGAAAAATTTTTTTCAGAACAAATGATTAATAATATTTTAAAAACAATGAATTTTTCATTTGAAGCATCAAACGTTCCTATTAATGTATCAATAAATTACGTTAAAAGAAATGGTCATTTAAAAATGTCTGCAAGCGAATTATTATTTTTCGTAAGGTACTTTGGCCTCATGGTAGGAGAGTTCGTACCAGATGATAATAAAGTTTGGTTGCTGTACATAAAACTTAGAGAAATTATAAATATTGTTACATGCCCGCATATTTTGCCTGTATATCTATTGCAGCTTGAAATTTTAATTGAAGAACATCACAAACTGTACATCCAGTTATTCGGTAGTTTGAAACCTAAATTTCATTTTTTATTACACTATATTCGAATGATGTTAAAGAATGGCCCAGTGATTCATATCTCATCTATGAGATTTGAGTCAAAACATAGAGAGACAAAATCGATTCTACAGCTTTCATCATCAAAAATAAATATTTTGAAAAGTGTGGCTATACGACATCAATTGAATTTAATGTATTTAAAATATTCTGAATTTAAAAAGTCATATGTAACTTATGGTCGTGAAATTGACGATGATGCCGTGCACATTCATTTCCCTTCAGCTCAACAGCGTTCCTCTTTAACTAATGTTATTATCAATGATATTCAATACAAGCCAGGGATGATAATAATACTATGCATTCTTGAAAATTTCCCATGTTTTGGAGAAATAGATAAAATTTTTGCTGTTGATAATAAAATTTACTTTAGGTGCACATCATTTAAAATAATAGGTTTCAATAAACATTATTTTGCGTATAGCGCTGCTATGGATGTAAACTTAAAGATAGTTATAAGTTATGATTCCATACCATCAAGAATACCTTGTTTATTATGTAAAAAAAATAATATTTATTATATTGCAACGAGATACTATATTTAAAAATATGTAATTTTTATACCAAATTAATAAATATTTTATACAAATACAATTTAAATAATGTAAGTTGAAATTTATTTGATTTTCGTTAATTTTCTTTTTAATACTCCGTACGCAAAGTTGGATTATGTACACGCTTGAATAAAAAAATATTCTGCAAAATAAGCTTTATGTACGTTGTATCAAAAAATATTCGATAGTATTATTAATAGCAGGTCGAATATATCTGTCCTTTTCCAATCAAATAATTGATTTTTCTCGATGCCCTTGTGGAAATTCTGTGGTTTCGCTATTGTTTTTAAGGGCTAAAGCCAAACTTTTACTCATTGCAGGCAACTTCAAAGTTTGTTCATAGATTGTTTATTATTTTAGTAGGTTGGTATATCTATATATGAGCCATTCTAAAAAAAAAATATTTTAAACTGACTGCTTGTAGCTCCTTTGATATTAGACTTAGAAACTTGCAACTCACCATAATTATAGCAAATTTTATGTAGAAAATAAGAAAAAATTTTTGAATACGATTAAATTTAATCGTAAGTATGAATAAGTTAAATTTATGTAACCTCCGAAGCCTTTTTTAGATGTGACAAACAACATTTTTATGTTTTATCGATGTTTTTGGGTACCAAAATAAATTATTAATAATAATATTAACATACCATTTTAAAGATCTTGTTTCAATCTTTCATTATGTACTTTGATAAAATTAAAAAATTGTTTTTTAATTGGTAAAAAATTAACTTGAATGCACGTGATTAAATTCTGCAATTTATTATTTAATTGCAATTTTTTAAATTCATTTATTTAACGTTCGTTTGCATTAGATTCAAAATTAATTTTAATTTATACAATTTTATAATATAAAATTAATAACACATTATGCAACTAGAGAGTAAAGTCGTATATTTCTCCTGAGGGAGAAAGTAGTTTACTTATAATAAAAAAAAATTAAAAATAAGAATATTTTTCAAAATTAAAAAAATTTTTTAAAATTAAAACTACGCTAAGAAAATTGGATTTCAAAAGTTATCCTTCTTTTAGCAGTTGCAAATAATTCCCATGAAAATTTCAAAGCAAATTCATCAACTAATTTACGTAAAATAAAAAAAAACGGAAAAATATAAATTTTTTATCAATTTTGGACTTGAAAGATTATTTATGATAGCAATAAGTTGATTTTGTGAAAAAACTGATACCATGCATTAAGAATTTCTCTGTTAACGGCATGTCGGAGCTGCAGCAATCGAGTTTTTTTTTTTATTTTATCGATATCATTTTAAATTTTTAAATTAAACAAATATAATGACTTGTCCGCACTAAAGTTATATTAGTACAATAATTTTTGTTAAAATAAAAAATCATTTGGACTTGTTATTTTATGAGCTTGGATTGGAAATTAGATATCAAACTCGACAAACCTAACCTTAAAATACGATATATTGAAAGTTTTTATTATAACTTTGTACGTATAATATTTTGGTGGTTTTCTTGAGTTGTCCGCACTAGAGTTTAATCTTACAAATTTTTTCTTTATAGCAAAAAAATTCAATTAAACGCATCGTTTACTCATATAAGTTAAGATTGGAAATATTATTAGAAGGCGGACAGCTTCGTCATGCTCTTAATGCGCAGAACTGAAATTTTGATGTTGGCACTGGAAAAAACCGTGCTAGTCGTTAGAATTTCTCTGCTAATGCGCAGAACTTAAATTTTGATGTTGGCACTGGAAAAAACCGTGCTAGTCATTGAAAATCAATGTGCTGGACCTTAGAAGGTAAAATAGTTTAACTAGCATTGATTAAAATGATACTGTCATGGTTTTTTTCATTATAAAACACGCAATTTTAACCTTCTATTATTTAGCACTAGTTTTTAAGGTGAAAACTTTTTTCCGTGTTCCCTGAACCGACTGCAAAGTTCACTAAGAAAATACTGAACATTTCTTAAAAATTCTCTTTTAGCTTCGATGCATGGAATATTTTCCAATTCCTTATCAATTCATCGATTCACTCTAATTTTTTCAAGAGGAATCCATTCTTCTTTGTTGTTTGGGTTGATTTGCTCCAAACTTGTTTTTTAAAGATAATCGCCTTTCATGTATATAGCTAAAAACTTAAAATGTAACATTTTTATAATACTCTCATCCTTAGGTATAATTGCTTTTTCTCTTTGCAAAGTTAAATTTACTACGTATAATTCTCTGTATACATAAATTATGAATAAGTGATATACTTTACTCACTGGATCTTTAAAGTAATCAATTATAGATTTAAGATTTGTATCATTTTTTTGATCACTATCTAAAAGTTCTTTTTCAAAAAAGAGTCCTGCCACAGACCATCTTCGAAAAATTCGTAGCATACAAAGAAAATATGAAAGCCATCTTGTTGCAACTGGTTTTAACCATTTTAAGCGTGGTAAATCCGATTGCAATTGTATTATTTCCCATCAGCTGCTCCTCTTGGAACTACTAGAAACATAATTATAAATTAAATGAACTATTTGTTCATAGATTGGGGGCAATCGCTTTATAGCATCTCTTGCACATAAATGCTGAATATGCCATCCACATTTTATTATTATTATATGTGGAATCAATTGTCTCAGTTTTTCTGATACTGAATTATGAGGGCCCATCATAACATTTGGCGTATCAGAACAAAATCCAATAATATTATCCAGTGGTATATCTGCTTCTGTAAATGTTGCCATTACTTTATTAAAAAGAGTTTCAGCATCAGCTTTACAATTTTCATCTCCGTCATAAACTCGTACTAGCTCCCATAAACTTTCGCGTATTGAACCTCTTTGCTCATTTATGTACCTGACGACAACACATAATGCTGATTCAGTACTTATATCAGTACATTCATCCACGAGAACGGAAAATTTAGTATTAACTAAAATACTTTTCAATATTTCTTTATGTGCTGGGGCTATAATATTGGCTATAATTGATCGTACCTTTTTCCTATCTAAACTTATATTTTTTATGATTTCTGAATCAAAAGCTAAAGTCTTTAAAAATGGTAGCAAAAAGTCAATTGTAGAAAAAGATAGTTTTCGATTTACAATGAAAGCACTCAATTTAATTTCTGATATGGCTTTTTGAAAATCAAAGTTATTGAAAATATCATTTTCTCCAAGATTTAATTTATGTTTGTTGCTTTGTGCATGCTTATTCAAAACAGATTTTTCAGCTGTTAATGTACAAGAGCATAGTGCACATTTAACGCGAAAATTGTCATTAGGAATGGGTTGAAGCCAACCTTTGAATTCCTTTTGCCATTCAGGCACAAACTTGTGTTTATACTTTAACGGATCTATTCCAAAATGTCCTTCCATGTCATATTTTCCATCGATACTAGTCGCAGTAAATGAATTATGTTCATCATCTTTTGCCCATTTTTTTTGCTGTGACGTATTCATTAACGTTTCTTCTGGATTACCTTCTTCGCTTGTAAATTCATCAACATTACTAGCTAATTTGGTCAATGATTCCAGATCATTATTGAAATTAGCATTAGTTGGAACAGCTTCTATTGGTTCTGAAATTTCATTTTTACATTTCTTTAAATATTCTGAATCACTCTCGTTTTTAAGATCATTGGAGCAATTACTATTTTCATTTAAAAGTATTTTCATATTTTCTATGTGAGTGATTCCATCGGCATGTCTTTTTAAAATATGCAATTTAGAAATTAACTCTTTATCACAAACTGTACAATAAGCTTTTTCTTCAGTAATATGTTTGCGTAACCATAGTGAACAAATGGGTAGCTTTTCCCATTCTGTTCTGTATTTTCGTGACATTTTATAGCTATCAAACGGCTCTTAAAATAGCCTTTTTTTATAGTCAGCGCTTAATCCTTTACCTAAGCACACCCTCTAACTAGCCTGAAGGCGTTTTCGTTAAGACACTATATAGTAAAAAAATAATAAACGAGGTTGAATTACCTTAAGTAAAGGTTTAATGCAGCTTTCTGGGTAGCGCTGGAAGCAGCCCAGCTATAAATATTTAAAATTATACTTACCTGATGATTATACTTACTTATGGGATCGGAAAGCATGCAATTGCTAAAGAAAAAAAATATTTAACTTACATATCGTACTTGTATGATGGTTGTGGTATTAGTCAATATTACATCATGAAATGAAGTGCTTATAATATTTATTACAATCTACGAATAAATGAAATCATAAAACTATAAATTTTTTTAAAACTGAGTTTCATAATCCACAATTGAAGATCTTTCAATTATAAAAATACAGAATCACATTCTTTTGACTGACTAGAGGATTCCTATTACATTATTTATTCCTCGCGAAAATATCAAACAGGAACAATGTACTTCTAATAAAGCAGTGCTATTTCAAAAATTTAACGTTTTGAAAAATATGTTATAGTTTATCATGAATTTAGAGATGCTATGAACGTGCTGCTAGATTTTTAATAGCTGTAGTTTGTTGTTTTTAAAATTAAATAAATTTAGTTATCATTAATAATTAAAAATTAAGTTATAGTATTCAACGGCAATATTTTTCTAATTCTTTAATTTTTCTGTTCTTTGCTCAAATAAATAAAAATTTTCAATTGGATATACTTTCATATGAATCATGCCAATTTTAAAAAAGTATTGTAAATATTATTCGGCGAATCATTTTGAGTATTTAAATTTAGTATTCTTGAATAATATTTTGAATACTTATAAATTTCTGAAAAAGTATTTGAAAATATTTTTTTTTTCTTTCTTAAAGTAACTTTCTTTGTATTAATCTTCTTTACCCGTAAATATTAATTATTTTTTTATAAAAAAAGTAGTAAGAATATATTTACAATTGACAAAAACTTTAAAATAAATATAAAAAATACGAAGGATAGGAGGAATCAACTTGAAGAAAGTTTATTTGATAAAGTATTGAAAATAATTATTTTCAACTACTTTTTTTAATATTCAAAAATATTCAAAAAATTATTTGAGAATACTTACTTTAAATACTCAAAAGTGTTTGATAACACTTTTTCGAATTTTTTATATTTAAAGTTATAGAAAAATAAAAATTGTTATAAAAACTATTATAAAAGTTCAATTTTCATTGAATTACTGTGCTGATTTTTTTCATGTTTGTCTCAAGCTGCGCGAAATTCGATGCGTACTTCGATTATTTTGAACATAACAATTTGGATCAGTATTGTATATAATACTTTGATATCGAAAGAGTCAACTAATTATAATAATAATTTGCAGCGATTTGGTGTAAGAAGGAAGAGGGGGACCGGGGCATCAAGGGGCGGAGGCCCCCGCCTCAAAAATATAAATAATAATTCTTAAAATAAAAAAACCCAATTTATAAAACAATTAAATTTTTATTCCATGAAAATATATTAGATCTCAATATTTTTTTAAAAAAATTTGGTGGCTTCCACGTTCATCTTTACGATCTTAACGTATTCCCCACACCTTTATTTATACTTCCAATTTTTTTTCACCCGTCCCGTTTTACCCCGTCCCATTCCACATTCGCCTGGGGTAATGCCCGTGGAGAGGGGAAAACCCATAGACAAACCCAGTGGGATAAAACCTGGGAAAACCCTCTCCGGAATGGGTCGGTGTATAAAGATTCGTTATTAGGCATCCTTATATCAGGATACCTACACCGTATCTGCCACACCTCCCGCACACATTGTTATGTAGCCAGCACGCCCAAACGATCGTCACACAAAGCAAGTCCAGATTGGATGCGCAGCGTTCCTTGTTGCGGTCACCCATCCAAGTATAACCGTGGCCAATGCTGCTTAACTTTGCAGATCGCCTGGCAAGCGCCGAACCACTTGACCAATGCGTCGGTTTATTAGATCTTAATATTAAAAGATTATTCACATAAATATAAAATGAAGGTTAAATTATTTTCAACTTCGCCAATCGATCCATCGACCTACAGAAAACAAATTATGTTATTTTAATTTTACCTCCATCAGTTCACGTACCGTTTCTTATTTCGCGTCCCTTGAATTCATTTTGCACACGCTGAATTTATTTCGCGCATGCTCAATCATTTTGCGCACGCTAAACTTATAGAGTGCCTGAATCTAGTATTTTGCGTACGCTACAAAGGCAAGAGAAATCGAATTTCGCGCACAGAGTGTCAAAATAGTATTTTTTGACATTCTAACACCAAAATCGCAAATTCATTGCTCTTTCTTGACTCTCATGGCAAAAAATACGGTTTGCAATTGGTATGAAAAGGCTTTTTTACAAAACTCGTTACAACCTTCTCGTTTCGTAAATAAAGCCTTTTCATACCCGTTACAAAATGTACTATTTCAATATTAGTGCGTGAGACTGATTTTTTACTTATGTGGTGGTTTGCAAAGGTCAATGGTTTGAAAAGGTCACACGAGGAAGAAATCACTTTCTCGCACGAGTATTGAACAATATTTTTTGACACGACGTGTAAGAAGCTCCATTTTCGCACGTGTCATTTTGTACAGCGTCCGCGAAATTGAGCTTCGCGCACGGAGTGTTAAAATAGTACATTTTGTAACGGGTATGAAAAGGCTTTATTTACGAAACGAGAAGTTTACGGCCCGAGCCGAACGCGAAGGCTTTTCATACCAATTACAAACCGTTTTTTTTTTGCCATGACAGCCAAGAAAGAGCAACGAAGTTGCGATTTTGGGATTAGAATGGCAAAAAAGCATTTTTTACAATACTAATGAAAATTGTTATGTTCAAAATAATCGATGTATGCAACGAATTTCGCGCAGCTTGAGTCAAAAAAAAGTATGTGTAACATGTGCGCTCAAGGGATTTGACACTCGTGTGAGCACAAATCTCTTATTTTGCGCATTAGTTAAACAAAATACTATTATTTAATAGTTCTGATAAGATTTAATTGTTTTAATTAATAAACATATTTTATAATTACACATATTCATTTATTAAATACTATATACATACCATGTAATGACATATTACATATGCTCATTTATCAAATAAATATCCGCATATATAAAAAAAAAAAACTTTGATGGTTTCTACGTATACATTTTTTACATGTTTTTACGTATCCCCCACACCTTTATTTATCTTTTTCCATTCCAATTACCCCCCTACCCATCCCATTCCACATTCGCCCAGGGTAATGCCCGTGAAGAAGGAAAAGCCCTGTAGCCAAACCCAGTGGGATAAATGCTTAGGGAAAACCTTCTCCGGAATGGGTCGGTGTATATAGCGAATTCGGTATTAGGTAACCCTTATACCAGAGTACCTACACCATATTCGCCACATCTCCGGCTCGCATTGTCAAGTGGCCAGCACGCCCAAGCGACCGTCACACAAAGCAAGTCCGAACCGGCCGCACGGGCACTTGAGCGGTCACCCATCCAAGTACTAACCGTGGCCGATCCGGCTTAACTTTGCAGATCGCCTGGCGCGCGCCGAACCACTCGGCCAATGCGTCGGTTCCGCATATATATTAATTTACATTAGAAGGGAGAGAGGAGTCTAACCAGAACCTACGGATGGGGGATGGGGTATAACTAAAGTAACGTTAAAAATCATACTGTAGACAGATGATTTTTATTTTTTTTTTTTAATTGAGGGGCTATTCGGTATAAGGGGTTGAGTCTGAAAAATAAATTTAGAAATAAACAAGTTTGAGATATATGATTGCGATGAATAAAAAGTTGAAAAATAATTTAAAACGAAATTCATGAATTGGGTTCCAACGAGGTCGCATCTACCAAAACGAGAAATTATGCTGGTAAAATACATAAAATTTTTATGTATTCTCGTTAATAAATTGTACAATCTACAATTTTTACGTCATCTATTTAACAGAATCTCTAGAATTTAAAAAATTTTGCTATAACAAAATAAGCTGCACTAACGCCGAACACGTGCGATAATATATCTCCTATTCTATTTGCTTACATTAGGCTTCATACAGCTTATTTTAAAGCTTCAAAGTTTTAAATTATACTGCAATCACAGTCTATAAAAAGTTTGCCCATCTATGATTGCGATGAATACAAAGTTCGTTTTATAATTCATCGCAATCATCGATGGGCAAACTTTTCTTAACAAACCTTCTGTTCATGGCAATCATAGATGGGCAAACTTTTCTTGTACTTTATAATTGTGATATAATTGTTGAACTCATAAACTTAAAATTAAACCGTATCAAGCCTAATTTAGTTAGATGGAACATGAAATATATCGATTATCGCGAGTGTTCGGCGTCAGTAGAGCTTATTTCGTTATAGATCTTCTACATATCATTTCTTAGGTTGAACAATGTATATCGTAAAAAATTAAATTCTTATTATTTACTGACATCAAAAACAAAATATTCAAGGTATTTTTCAGGAATTATTTTGCGTTTTAGTAGGTGTGTTCTAATTGAAACCCGATTCATGAATTTCATTTTATAAGATTTTTCAACTTATTATTAATCGCAACTAGGATAGATGTGGGTATTGCTACGGAGGTGCTAATTACTGTTTTTCCGGTTTTTTCATATAAAATTCTTAAAAATAATTTTTTCCAAGTCCATAAATAATATTTGAATGCATAATTAAATATTATAAGTATTATTTAATATTTTAAAAAATATATCTCACAAAAAAAGTCTAAAAATATTTAATATTGGTTATTTGAAATTGAACTGTTCTAAAATCTTGATAAATTTCATAAAATCGCGATCACGTATGCATCCTAAATTTGACAATATTTTCTGTTTTTATTCTTTTTTATGTGAAATAAGATCATTATTAAATAAAATATATCTTTGCTTGTTATATATTTTTTGGAAAATTTAACCTAGCATATATTTAATATTTTAATTTTACACCTTAGTATTATGCGTCATTAAAATCACCAAATATGAATTACTGTGGCATCCTTTTATTATTATAACACGTGGTAAACCTAACCTCAACTTTTCGAACGGAATATATAAAAGTGTCAATGGTAACTGGCACACAGCATTAGAAACACGGCCGCAGCAATAGCCACAAATACATTTTATTTTAAATTCGTTTTTTCTTAATTTTAACTCTATAATTAAATGCTAAATTAATTTTTTTCTAGTTAATCAATGTTTAAATATTTTATTAAAAATAAAAGTGATAAGTTTTCTTCATCTATAAGCTTTAATTTATGAGTTTAAAACTCATCATACGTCGATTCCGCTGTAATACCCACATCTACCCTATAGGCAGGAAAACTTTTCGTAGACGTTATAATTGCGATCTAATTATAAAACACTAATACTTAAAAATAAGCCGTATTAAACCTAATAGTCAATACAGCTTATTTTGTTGCAGATCTTGTACAAACTATATCTTAGGTTAAAAAATATAGTGACGAGCAAAATTAAAAATTCAAGGTATTTTCCGGGCATTATTAAACGTTTTAATAGGTGCGTCTTCATTGGAAGTCGAATAATTAATTTCGTTTTATAAGATTTTTCAAATTTTTATTCATCGTAATTATAGATGGGCAAACTTTTTCTAGAAGTTATTATTGCAGTATAATTATAAAACTGTTATACTTTAAAGTAAGCCAAATTGAGCTCCATTGAGTTGAAAAGAATAGGAGACATATCAATTCTAGAAACTGTCTCACTGAATAAAATTCTTATAAAAATGACTTAGACTTCATCGCAATAATAGATAGGCAAAGTTTTCTTGTATTTTATGATTGCGATATAATTATAAAACTCTTAAGCTTTCAATTAAACCGTATTAAGCTCAATTAAGTTGAACAGAACAAGGGATATATCGATTATCCACGGTGTTCGACATTAGTAGAGCTTATTTTGTTATAGATTTTGTACATACCATATCTTACGTTAAAAAATAGATATTGTATAAAATAAAATTTTTACTATTCATTAACGACAAAAACTAAAAATTCGAGGTATTTTTTGAGGATCAGTTCGCGTTTTAGTAGGTGCGTCCTCATTGAAACCCGATTTATGAATTTGGTTTTATAAGATTTTTCGATATATTGATTCTAGGAAGTGTCTCGCGTGAGTGCAATTCTTATAATAATTACTTTTTCTTCATTGCAATCATATATGGGTAAATATTTCTTGTACATTATAATTGCAATATAATTATAGAACTCTTAATTCAATTGAATCAAACGAGAAATATATAAATTCTACTAACTGTTTCGCCTGAGTTTAATTCTTATGAAACCAAATTTTTCTTCATTGCAATTGTAGATGGGCAAACTTCTCTAGTATTTTATGATCACGATATAATTATAAAACTTTTAAGCTTCCAATTGAGCCGTATTAAGCCCAATTCAGTTAAATATAACGGGAAAAATATTAAGATTTTAGACTTTTTTTCGGCTTTTACAAGCGTAAAATAAAAAATGCTACTTTGATCAAATGAAAAATAGCTTGAGAGCCATAATACGAATATTTAATGTTCTCATTAATATAACCAACTGGAAAAGTTTCAAAATCCTAAATTGATATTTGATTAATTAATAAAAACGATCCGGTGTAGTTTGCACTGCCGGAAATTAAATATATAGACCCACGTATGATACAAAAATGCTCTGTGATCGAAAAAAAAAATAGTTTAAAAGTCTAATTACGTATATTTATTGTTGTTACGAATACAACCATCTAAAAATATTTCGGAATATTAAATTGACCTTTAAACGCTTTATAAAAAGCATCTGGTGTAGTTTGAACAACCGGAAGGTAAATAGATACTCCCGAATCCGATAAAATAATGCTACTACGATATGAAAAAAAATTGTTTCAAAGTCGCATTCAGAATATTTATTGTTGTTACAAATATAACAAATTATAAATCTTTCGATATCTCAAATTAACATGTAAATAGCTTATAAGAACCATCTGATGTAGTTTGAACCACCGGAAGGTGACTAGAAACTCCAATAACTGATAAAATAATGCTAAAACGATATATAAAAAAATAGTTTCAAAGCCGCATTGAGAATATATAACCAACTGGAAACGTTTAGGAATCCTAATATACTATCTAAATAGTTAATAAAAACCATCTAGTGTAGTTTGAACTACCAGAAGGCAAGTAGACACACCCAAGTCTGATAAAATAATGCTCTGTGATGAAAAAAAAAATAGTTTAAAAACCGCATTACGCATATTTATTATTTTTACGAATATAACCATCTGGAAATCTTTCAAAATCTTAAATTAACATCTAAACAGCTTATAAAAACCATCTGGTGTAGTTTGAACTGCCGAAAGGTAACTAGACGCGCCCAAGTCTGAAAAAATAGTGTCAAAGCCGCATTGTGATTATTTGTTGTTGTTACAAATATAACCAACTGGAAATCTTTCAAATCTTAAATTAACATCTGAACAGTTTATAATAACCATCTGGTGTAGTTTAAACCACCGCAAGGTGACTAGATGATTCCAAATCCGATAAAATAACGCTACTACGATATACTATTTATATTGTAATTTATGATTCTTAAACGTTTCCAGTTGGTTATATTTATAACAACAATAAATATTCACAATGTGGCTTTAAAACAATTTATTTTCTATCGTATTAGCTTTATTTATGTATACTGTTTAGATGTTGATTTAATATATTAAAAGATTTTCAATTAGTTATATTTGTAACAACAATAAATATTCTCAATGCGGCTTAGAAACTATTTTTTTTTATATCGTAGCAGCATTATTTTATCAGACTTGAGTGTGTCTAGTTACCTTCCGGCAGTTCAAACTACACTATATGGTTTTTATTAACTATTCAGATAGTAATTTTGGATTCCTAAACGTTTCCAGTTGGTTGTATTTATAACAACAATAAATATTCTCAATGCGGCTCTAAAATATTTTTTTTTATATTGTTGTAGCATTATTTTATCAGATTTTGGAGTTTCTAGTCACCTTGCGGTGGTTCAAACGACACCAGATGGTTCTTATAAGCTGTTTAGATGTTAATTCAAGATATTGAAAGATTTCCATTTGGTTATATTTGTAACAACAATAAATATTCCCAATGCGGCTTTAAAACAATTTTTTTTTTATCGTAGTAGCTTTATTTATTCTAATTTCTGAGTTTCTAGTCGCCTTCCAGTGGATCAAACTACACCAGATGGTTCTTATAAACTGTTTAGATGTTCATTTTAGATATTGAAAGATTTCCAATTGGTTATATTTGCAACAACAATAAATATTCTCAATTCAGCTTAGAAACTATTTTTTTTTTATATCGCAGCAGCATTATTTAATCAGACTTTGGTGTGTTTAGTTACCTTCCGGCAGTTCAAACTACACTATATGGTTTTTATTAACTAGTTAGATAGTAATTTTGGAAGAGCCGCGGTGGCTCAGGGGCTACAGCATCCGACTCTCACGCAGAGGCCGGGGTTCGAATCCGGGATTTTATCTCCATTTTTTAATTTAAATATTGAAAATGGGGGATGCCCCGAGCTCACTGACACTGCGGTGGAGCACCCCCGAGAGACTTTTTTCGGTTTTAACAAAAACCGACGAAAGTCACTCAAGGGCCGGTAAGGCAGAACGCGACTGTTCCACGATTATAGTTGAGCCGAACTGTGCTGCTGGGTAGGTGTTGAGGTCCCGATGCGCTAAAAAGGATGGGTTGAGCGATTCTCCCCGCCTAAGTAGGCCTGCACGGTAGAGCACCATCTACCGAAGTTAGGGAAAATTTGAAGTATGGTTTCGAACGCGAAAACACCGGAACACAAAGGTGATCGAGGTGTCACTTACTAGGCCAAATAGGCTGTAGGTGGTTAAACCCCAAAGATAGATAGTAATTTAGGATTCCTAAACGTTTCCAGTTGGTTATATTTGTAACAACAATAAATATTCTCAATGCGGCTTTGAAATTATTTTTTTTTGTATATTAGTAGCATTATTTTATCGGATTTAAGAGTATCTTGCAACGATTCAAAAATCGCGCTAGACTTAATACTTGCGCTCAGCCGCTACGACGCGCTACTCCCGCAACGGGAATAGCGAGCTCCGTAGCATATATAAGCGAGCCGCCGAGCCAGCAAGAGACTCTCTCCCCTTCCATTGTGCAAGAGTGGGGTTGCTCGGCACAGTGGAAGCTATCCTTATCTATACTCCTGTCTCAAGCTATGTAAGGGTGGGATTGCCCGGCATAGTCTCCTATCTATCCGTCAGTGTAAGGGTGGGGTTGCCCGACACTGACTCCTAGTTACTACCTCCACCATCGCTGGTCGGGGTAGAGTCCTCCGTTGGTCTTCGACCAAAAGTCTCCCCCCTTTTCTCCAGCCATGGTTTAGAGGGTTACCATCCTAGTTCTTCCTGTATTACTTTACCTGGCTCCGTTACCGACCGCGCCGAACTCCGCCGATAAAGTAGGTCGCGAATTTACCTACCGAGTCTAAATTGTTATATAATTAAACGTTGTATTTTTTTTTTGTTTTATTTGTTACAGCCGATAAATACGAATAGCGCCACCTAGCGGTCATGAAGACAACTCAAGATTTTTCTTTTCTTTTTCAACGTACGAAACGTCATTACACACAATTATAATTTTTATTTTTGTTATTCAATATTATTTAATCGGCGTTGTAATTATTTTGTTATTCTTTTTATTTTTATTAATAAACATAAAAGAAAAAGATAGTTTAAGTTTAAACCCAAAGTTATCGTGTCTAAACTTAATCACCAGTCCGCAGTACCCATCCTGCTTCCTCTCATTATCGTTATCACTTAGTACGTAAGGATAGATTAGCTTTGTACCATTTATTTATGATTAATTCTTTTAATTAATATGATTACTTTTTTTTGATCATTCATATTTCATTCTTTTAATTTATCTCTTTATTATTTTTCTTATTATTAATTTTATTAATTCAATAAGGTTAGGTTAGTTAGTATATAAGTTTGAACTTTGGCCTCCGAGAATCAACCATCTGCAGCACCCTCTAAAAGTCTGACGCCTACGACATCAAGATCTAATCGAGGCAAAAAGGCCAAACGTTACAATCTATTCACCTTCCGGTGGTTCAAACTACACCAGATGGTTTTTATAAAGTGTTTAGATGTCAATTCAAAATTCCGAAATGTTTCCAGATGCCGATATTTGTAACAACAATAAATATACATAATGCGTCTTTTAAACTAATTTTTTTTCGATCACAGAGCATTATTTTATCATACATGGTTCTATATAGTTGCCTTCCGGCAGTGCAAACTATACCGAATCGTTTTTATTAATTAATCAAATAATTATTTAGGATTTTGAAACTTTTCCAGTTGCTTATATTAGTAACAACATTAAATTTTCGTATTACGGCTCTCAAGCTATTTTTCATTCGATGAAAGTAGCATTTTTTCATCATACGTTGGTCTATACAGTTGCCTTCCGGTGATTGATACTACACCAGATCTTTATTTTATATTAATTTAATTGTTAATAAAGGATTCACAACCATTAGTAGTTGGTTGTTTCAATAAAAATAAGAATTATTTGGATTTTCGTATTTGAATAATTTTTGTGGTGTATAACAAGATGATTTAATCAATGTCGGGCCGGTTATTTTTTTTTTTTGCGGTAATAGAAAAAGGCCCAAATTATTATTAATCATAAATTGAACGTTGATATAGTGAATTTAGTGATTTCCGGTTGGTTATTTTCATTTAATCATAAAATTTTTGCACTTTTGTGTATTTACCATATTTTTGTATACATACATAGAAGTATGTTGTTTATCTCAGGTCATTATATCTACCTTCCGGTAATCCAAAGTGGTTGAAATTGTTTTTACGATCATTTTTATAGTTAACAAGATTATTTAAGTTATTTCAAAATGGTTTAAATAAAAAAAAAACTTATTTTAATAGTGTCGGATCTGGACGTCGGAAACTTCAGGCTCATATAATATAAGCTGGTTCTCCATACGAGAATGCCGCTTTTTATGCCTGAGTTATACCGAGCGCAATGTGTCTGATGATGAAAAAATGGAAAAATATTGACGCCCCAGATGGGATTTGATTCCATAACCTCCTGCATACCGGGCAGTTGCGCTACCAATTGAGCCACCGGGAGATTAAGAGTCTATATCATCCAGGCCAACAACGTCTTCCCATTCTCCCTCAAACAATAATCTAGCCGTGGATATAACTGAATTTGTATTTTTCTTTCACTCGGTAGGCAATTAAGTTATAAATATTGTACATACTATATTTTAGATTAAAAAATATTACTAATTAATTAATTCATATTCACCAATGAGAAAAACTAAATTCAAGGTATTTTTTGAAGATTATTTCACGTTTTGGTAGGTGTGTCCCCATCTTAACCCGATTCATGAATTTGGTTTTATAAGATTTTTAAAATTTATATACATCGATATCATATATGGGCAAACTTTTCGTAAACGTTATTGTTGCGATACAATTATAAAACATAAATGCTTTACAATAAGTCCTATTAAGACGAATTCATTGGAATAAAATGGGAAATATATCGATTATCACGATTGTTCGTTATCAGTACTGCTTATTTTGTTATAGATCTTGTACATATTATATCTTTATTTCAAAAAATATATATCGTAAAAATTGAAAATCATACTATTTACTAACGTGAAAAACCCGATTCATGAAGTTGGTTTAATAAAATTTTTCAACTTTTTATTAATCACAATCGTAGATGGGTAAACTTTTTTCATAATTTATGATTTAGTCAAGGCGAAATTGGCGGGTGAGCAATAGTATATTATTCACCTAGGGAGTAAAAACGAAAAATGTCTTAAATCGTATGTTAAATGTCACCTGAGCCGAAGGCGAGGGTGATAAACATACGATTTAAGGGATTTTTCATTTACTTCCGTGGAGAATATACGATTTTTTTACACAGGCAGCGTACAGTGGGTACCTTACTTTTCGCTGGGAGGGAGTAAAGTACCCACTGTACGCGCCCTGTGTAAAAAAATAAATTTTTGAATGGATAATTTTTACGGGATAACCTTTGTAAAGGGTCCTACAATAAGGATCTGCAGTTTTCCCGGCGAAAAAGTTGTCCCAATTTGTTTAAATCGATTTTGTTTAAACCAATTCCAAGAGCTGTTTATATTTATTCGAAAAAAGTTTTTTTAGATTCTTTGAGCGGTTGTAAACGAAAAAGTATTTCTGTGATTTTTTTTCTAAAGTTGATGGTTTTCGAGTTATTAATAAATAATGACGTTAAAAATCACAAAAACGCCCATTTTCAAAGCTCCGAAACGCTAATAAAATTTGAATAATTTAATGTTTGCAAAGTTTTATAGTAAAATTTTAATACTTTTTAATAAAATCCCGAAGAGTAATTTTAAATTATTGTATTTAAAAGTATTATTTTTCAATTCTCGCTGATTATATTGAGAAATATGTCGTTTTTATATATTTTTTAATGCGAATAATAATGTATACATTATATGTGGCTGATTCCATTTCAAATCGAACAGTCAGTATACACTCAAGTCACCAATTACTGCGCTAATGGTGTTATTCTACCCTAAAAATAAGGGTATACGTATTTTTTTATTTTGCTGAAATATCAAAATTGCATCAGATATGCACTTTTGAAAATTGCATACAAAAACTAAATGTTAAAACTGAAAATGTTGAGAATAACTTTAGAGGGCTATCGTTTTACCAATTTTCAATGAATTTTGGTAAACCTTATTTTGTTTTATTATGTTTTAAGCCCTCTTTAATTCAGTGCAAGAAATTTCAAAAAAGACTAAAAAATGACTAAGATATGTACATTTTACTAAAAAATGCACTTTTTATGCACATGCATTTTTCTCGAAAAACTCATTTTTTTTTTTGCTGAAATTTTTTGTGCTCATAGAGGACCAAATTACCTATCTAATGGTACTTGGTTGATCCCGTACTTATTTGTTTGAAGCGAGAAAAAAAATTCACAAATTTTATTGGTGAAAAATTTTTGTATATACGTTCGGAAATTTTAAGCAATGTAGATTTAAACACTATCCTTCTTTTAGCATTACCCAGGAACAACGACGTGGACGTAGAAGGTTTCTGTTCCCTTCGGGGTGCTTTTTTAAAGTGAGTTCCCCTTGCCTCTCACTGTTGGGATGCGTCAAAAATATAATTATAAATAATTACTTTTTTTTATTTTTGCACTTATTATTTTTAGTTCTAAGTGTAGCCTTACGACGTTTGACTTTTTTTTCTTGTCTTTCACTTTAATCAGTGCATGTATAGCTGTTCTGCCAACAAATATATGCGATTTCAATTCCCCAAGTTGTTTTAACCACATATGACTTTTTTGAATCCCATTATATTTAGGAACTGTACTCCATTCAATATTTTTTTCTTTTCTAAATTTTTCAATCTCATTTATTGGTAATAATATGATTTTGATTGCACTGGTGTACTTTTGAACCCAATTTATAAAATCGTCAGCATTTTGTATCGATTCTTCATGAACTCTTTTTAAGTTATGTGAAGTAGCATAATGCTTTAGAAGCCCACCTATTCCATCAACGGCTCCTTTTCCATGACCAGTCGCAGAAAATAACCATTTCATTTGATAAGAAAAATGTTTGAATTCATGTAGCTGAAAACGATTTTTAAATTGGTTTGCAGCTCCATCTGATATAATAGTGACTTTAGTAACTAAATCATTTTTCATAAGATCGATAATTTTATTTATTGCTAATAGCGCATATGCAGTATCATGCTTTTTGTCGTCACTAACGATCGCAAAGCTTTGCGTTATCTCTCCTTGGTAACAGACTGCAGTAAAAATAGAAATTTGGTTATTTACCCAATGATTTCCCTGAACCGCTTTATTATTTATTACAGACCAATTTTCTGCAAAATCAACGTGGATAATTAACTTACTAGGAGAGTGTCACACCTCCGGATCACGGATTTTGCTCAAGCTTTGGGATAAGTTTTCAGATGATAAAATATGGAAAAAGCTAAAGTTATAGTCATAAATACTCAATATTTTCCTAGTTACAGGCAATTAAAGAAAATCACTAAAAAAGTTACTAGATTTTTAAACGCATATAGTTCTTTAGCGTCGATAGCTACAAGCTTGAAACTTTTTTTAAATTAAAGCTAAGCTCAAATCCTTTCAAAATAGTAGTTACAGCATATCAAAATATTATTTTTCACCAAAGTTAGAGCGTAATAAGGATTGCACCTGATTTCAGCTTTTATTATTAATTAATGTTTTTAAAAGAAAAATCAGGTCCAATGTTTATTACGCTCTAACTTTGGGAAAAAATAATATTTTTACATGCTATAACTACTAATTCGAAAGGATTTGAGCTCAGCTTTAATTTAAAAAACGTTTCAAGCTTGTAGCTATCGACGCTAAAGAACTATATGCGTTTAAAAATCTAGTAACTTTTTTAGTGATTTTCTTTGATTGTCTGTAACTAGGGAAATATTGAGTATTTATGACTATAACTTTAGCTTTTTCCATATTTTATCATCTGAAAACTTATCCCGAAGTTTGAGCAAAATCTGTGATCCGGAGGTGTGACACTCTCCTAGTTAGTAGGATCAGCTTTACCTTCTTCTTTTTCTTTTTTTATAGCTTCACGTTGAATATTTTTTATGTATACGTGAGTACTTGCTTTTAGTGCGCAGATTGAAAATTTTTCTTTAAAAACTGATAAGCTTACTGTTTGTTTGATAAGATTACCATTATCCCACAAAGCAAACGTAATTTCATCTTCACAATTTTCTTTCAGTTTTAACAATTTTAATGTGATACCCTCACTACCGGGGCAATAATTGCATTCTTGCAAGAAATACGAATCAGATGGTTCAGAACACAACATTGCGTTAGTTATTTCTGAACGAATTAAATCTAATTCAGAATTATTATCGCCTCTAAAACGAATTAAACTTGTAAGAAACAGTTCAAAATTTTCGCAATGTACACAAAGACAAGTTTCCTTCACAGGGCTTGTTAAGACGAAACTTGGTCTTAGACTATAGAATTTCGATTTTCCTATTTTTAAGTTTGAATTTTCTTGTCTTAATTGACTATATGTTTCTTTTAAGCTTCGAGTAAGAAACCGTTTAACTTTTTTAGTTTTTTTATTATTAACTTTAACAGTAACAACATCAGATTTATTTGGACTTTGTCTACTACAATTAAAATCATCATTTAAAAATATTCCATAGCGATATTTTTTGTATTTTCATCAATAGGATGACCAGTATATGAATCTGGCTCCGAATAAATTCCTTTATTTTTCACGAGATTTCTTGATTTATTTATTATATACTCGCTTATATTCGGGAATAGTGAGCAAATTTTTATTTTGCTTAATTTTGAAGGTAGTAGAGTTAGAAGTTTTATTTTCTCCGAAACAGAAGAACATTTTTCTAAAGCCGATTTAAAATTTTCTACAAATTCGTTCCAATAGTTTTCAGTCGAACTTTTGTCCGATTCTATTGATTCAACTGAAATGCCATACGCATCTTCTAATTTACTTCCGACAGTAGCAGGAAAAGCTGAAATTAAAGATTTTTCTTTTTAGATACGTAATTTTCTGTTAAATTTTTAGGTATTGCAGTTTTTCTTTTTAGCGGCGAGACGCATTGAGGTAAAATTGTATTAATACTCTCGTTTAATTCCTGTATTCATTCGGGTGTCTTGGGGATAAAATCATCATGTTTTCCGCTAAAAAGTTCAGTGATTTCATTTTCAGATGTAGATTCAAGATCACTTAAAATCATTTTTGATATGCGTTCATGGCAATTTTTGCATACATTAGTAGAGGGCAGTATCTTTAAATCTGGATAAAGCTGTGCCAAATTAATGGCCGAATCTTCCAACGGTCTAAAACGTAAATTTCTGCTTTTATAAACTACCTTCTTATGCATTTGAAAAAAATCGGGACATCGAATTCTTGCAGAAGAGTGAATTTCGGACATCGTAATTGCAGAGTTTTGTTTACTTTTTCACAAGTCCGAAAAGTACCTTTCAAAGCAGACGTAAGAATAACTAGCTTGTATATAACAATTCTAATATGCTGTTTTGGTTACGCGAGGTATTTGTCCGCGAATGAGCCTCCTATTGTCTGTACATCGAAACATACATAATATAGATATACACGAATAGAATTATTATTTTCCATTTTTTAATATTTATTTTTATATTACGAATTTTCATATATATATATATCACTATTGATGATATATACATACATACAAAGGTAAACAAATAATGAGCGAAGCATGCTACAGCGTTGGAATGAGCATTGGTTAAGACTTTCGAACGTATATACAAAAATTTTTCACCAATAAAATTTGTGAATTTTTTTTCTCGCTTCAAACAAATAAGTACGAGATCAACCAAGTACCATTCGATAGGTAATTTGGTCCTCTATGAGCACAAAAAATTTCAGCAAAAAAAATGGGTTTTTCGAGAAAAATGCATGTACATAAAAAGTGCATTTTTTGGTAAAATGCACATATCTTAGTCATTTTTTAGTCTTTTTTGAAATTTCTTGCACTGAATTAAAGAGGGCTTAAAACATAATAAAACAAAATAAGGTTTACCAAAATTCATTGAAAATTGGTAAAACGATAGCCCTCTAAAGTTATTCTCAACATTTTCAGTTTTAACATTTAGTTCTTGTATACAATTTTCAAAAGTGCATATCTGATGCAATTTTGATATTTCAGCAAAATAAAAAAATACGTATACCCTTATTTTTAGGGTAGAATAACACCATTAGCGCAGTAATTGGTGACTTGAGTGTATACTGACTGTTCGATTTGAAATGGAATCAGCCATAGATGATTTTTGGAAATACGAAAATTGAATATATTAAAAATAAGGCAGCGTTGAGCTCTACAACTCAGAAAATCATCTATTTTAACAATCAGAAATGTACTTATGAAGTTTGGTCGAAATCTGTGACGCTAAGGTGGAACACTCTCCTTGTAAGCGTTTACAAAAAGATGAGTTTTAGTGAAAAAAATATAATAAGGAAAATTAATAGAAACTTAAAAAAATTCATATAATTCCATTATGTCTAAATTTTAAGGCTTCTGACCTAAACTTCTCAAAATTATTTTGTTCGTTTTGTGTAACAAATGAAATACATTCCCAGCCTTTTAGCGATTTTTATTTTTTACGAGTTGACGTAAAATATCCTATATACAAATATTATAAAAACGTAAATAAATGTAAGGAGTAAAATAATTAAAAAATGTACATACTTTTGTTATACAGGGCGCGTGTAATGGGTCCTTAAGTCCCTCCCAGCGAACAGTAAAGTACCCAGTGTACGTTGCCTGTGTAAAAAAATCACATATTCACCAAGACAGTTAATGAAAAATGCCTTAAATCGTATGTTTATCACCCTGGTCTCCGGCTCGGGTTACAATATACATACGATTCAAGACATTTTGCGATTTTATCCCCAGGTGAATAATATACTAGTTTGCTTAATAGCGTTATGTATTATATGTATGTATTATAGCTCCGCATGTATTTTCATTCCTCTATAAAAATCATTTAGTTACACGTAATATTTGTACGCTAACAAAAGAATTTTTGAATTAAATAATTCTAAGAATACAATTCTTCGCTTTTTTATACTTTAAAAATATTCTAAAAAACCAACAAATACCAGTTACATTTTTCCAATATTAGAATTTATTTTATTAGATTTTTATAAACTACGAGTTAATATTTTTTACATCACTTTTTCTTTTTATTTTTAAATGCTGAAAAATATAAAAAAAAATAACTTTTGCTATCATTTATGTCATCAATAATTAATAATGTATAATTTTTATTTTTTTAAATTATTTTTTTTTTAAATGATTTAAGCGTATTTAATTCATTCGTAAATTTAACGACACGTTTAGAAATTTAAGGTAGTTAAATTACAATTTTTCTAATAATGAAAATATTAAATTATATAAAATCATAATAATAGTTTTGTACGTTACTAAAATAACTGTCGACTTTCAATGCCGGTTACCTTATAAAAATCTTTAACGGTAGGCCGGAGTAGAACCTGATACCGACCGAGTAACAATTGAGTTGTTTGTTATTTACTCAAGTTTTAATCGGTGTATCTTCAAATTAAAGGTCAAGCGCAATAGATATTATTATTATGAACATCTATGCACTAGAAAAAAATATCTACCGGTTTGTTTTTCTTGTGCATAGATGTTCATAATAATAATATCTATTGCGCTCGACCTTTAATTTGAAGATATACCGATTAGAACTTGAGTAAATAACAAAAATGCCAATTAGACAAGGACAGCGAATCCAGCCTGCTCTTAAAATTAATTATTGAAATATAATACTTCAGCATTGATAATTGCAAGATTTCGATAATCTCAAAATCGAAAATCAAAAAATAAAGGTTGAAAATCGAAAAAAAGGCTAACAATCCAAGCTTTGTACTTCGAAAAATTCATGGATTCGTGGTTTTGGCTTTAGATGTTAGAAATATGCTCTAATAAGTTTTATAATGGTATTTTTTGGGGTTAAGCCAGAAAAAAAAGGTTTTTGTTGGTTTCAAACCATGCTTGGGATATAGTCCGTTATTGTCGCAATTTTCGCGGTGTCGTTCCGAAATGTTAAAAGCGAACTACTAGCGCGAGAAATGCTATAATAACGGACTACACACTTGGTCAATTCAGAAGTATTTTCGAAAAATTTTCAAAATTTTGAACTCGTAAAATCTTTTAAATGATTTGGGCTTCAAAAATATTTTAAATGATTTTACAAAAAATTGTCATAGTTAATAATTTTTAAAGATTTTTAACAATAGTTCTCAATTTAATAAGCATAGTTTAAAAACAAAAAAATCATCACATAATGTTTTGGTATAATAAATCACCTGAGAAATCAGGTGCTTTCTCATATGATATTTTTAACAGGGGTAAAGACCCGCCCTGTCAAAAAAAAATACATGGGGATCCACGTGAGGGTACACGTGCGAACCTACGTGGGTCCCCACGTTTGTACTCACATCAGTAATAATTAAAATAAATTTTCCATAGCCTATCCTCATAATAAATTTATAACTTTCTAGGCGGGCGTTAAAGCGATATCGTTGTTACAACAGCCATGCTATGGCTTTTGAAAGTTTTTAAAACACATAGTTACAAAATGAAAAGTACTAGTTGGAAATTATTCATATAAAAAAAAATTAATAGCTATATAAAACATGGTAATTTATATAATATAATAAAAGAATACAAATATATACATAAATATATATATTTCTTAAATCTAAAGCAGAAAAATACTTTTCTCTCGCAAATTGAGAGGACGAAAAGTTCTTTACTCCCGCTAAATTAAATTTCTCTTTAAATAAGCGGGCGAAAAGTACTTATTTCCCGCAAATTAAATTTCTGCTACATTGAGCGGGAGAAAAGTACTTTTCACTCGCGAATTCCGAGGCCGAAAAGTTCTTCACTAGAAATTTAATTTGCCGGGGAAAAGTACTTTTCGCCCGCTTATTTTTAGAGAAATGAAATGTGGTGGTAGTAAATAACTTTTCACACTCTAAATTGGCGAGAAAAAACTTTTTTCCCGCTTAATTAGAGAGAAATTTAATTTACGGGAAAAAAGTACTTTTTGCCCGCTTTTTTTTATTGAAATTAAGTTTGGTGACAGTAAAGAACTTTTCTCCCGCTTAATTACTAGAATACAATTCTTATCCTAATTTATTCTTATTATATATAATAAAAAAATTCCATAAGAAAAGCATTGTGTTAAAAAGAAACCACGCGGTCATAAATGATCACATAGTTAAACCATTTGTTTTTTTTTAACAGGGAATATATATATATATATATATATATATATATTCGCGTTATGAAAAATTTTCTCCGTCGTCTGCAGTGGGGCTGCTCTGCAAACTTGTACAACGCTTTATCACAAGGACATAAGATATGAAATCAGTATGCTAAACAAAGATAGCAATATATGATGCATGGTTCAGGAGCGGCCCCACAGTCAGCAAAAATTGATCAACCAGAAGTGCGTTTTAATTGAATAAGACCCGAATTTATAGTCGACACTTGGCACTCAGCACTCAGTTTACATGTAAAAAACATCATTCTATCCTTGTTTTTCTTATGGAAGTAGAGTAAGATAGAATGATGTTTGTTGGATGTCGGCAGTATATTTAAGTGTCGTGATATATATGATATAGAACAAAATAAAATAATATAAATATATACTGAGAAAATGTAATGCATTTGAAACAGCTCGTGGAGCAATTTTTGTAAATAGAACTGCAGTGAAAATGGTTATTATTGATAGAACTTGTGATTTTATGTTTACTCATTTGATTTTAAACAAGATAAATTGCTGTATTTGGCTGATGTTTGTGCTGGACCTAAAGAATTTAGTAAATATATCTTATAGAGAAAAGAATAGCATGCTATAGGATTTATTTAGTTTTACTTTTAAAAATGAAAATGATTTAAAAATTTATGTTTATGCTGGACCTTGTGAAACATTTTATTTTTATTATGGTCCTAATGAAGATGGTAAAAATCAAATGATGGCTGATGGATGATTTTCAGTAGAGGGACAAGAAAATATACAAAAAATTCTGTCTAAGCAATTATAACTTTTTAAGTGTTTATTTGTGTTGATGATTGTTCGACATGGTAGACATTTTGTGACCAAGGTGTTTGATTTATTAATACCATAGAGCACAGGACTTGTATATACAATGTATCGTTACTAGAAATAAATTAGAAAAAGAGAATATATTTAAAACAGTTTTAGCTAATGAACATGATTGGTTTTCTATCCCTTGCTCATCAGGAGAAGATGTTTCGAATAAAATAAAAGATGTATCACATAAAAGATTCTAAAAATCTTAAAGTGAAAGGCAAAGCGCTTTCTTTAGTAATCAAATAGAAGGATGTACACATGTATCTGACTTATATTTTATATTAACATTATAAAAAGGCTATTTAATTAATTGTAATGTGCAAAACAGAGTTTGAAATCACCTTTTTTCGAAAGAACGTTGTCCTATTAATCTGAGTGAAACTTCAATGATTATAACAGAACCACCATATGATTTTCCATCGGTTCAAAAAGCAATGTCAGAAATCTTTTTAAAAGAATACAAAGTTGCTAGTCTTTTGAGAATTAATCCATCAACTTCCCATATGGAAAAAATTTTTGGATATAATTGTAAATAACTGTTAATAACTGTAAATAAATGTAAATAAATGTAAATAACTGTAAATAACTGTAGAAAAATGTTAAAAAATGTGGGAATTGAGACATAAATAACAGTTATTTACAATTATTTACGATTATTTACTGTTATTTGCACTTATTTACAGTTATTAACTGTTATTTACACTTATTAACTGTTATTTACACTTATTTACAGTTATTTATATTTATTTACAGTTATTTACATTTATTCACTTTTTTCACAATTATTTACAGTTATTTACGATTATTTATAGTTTTTACAATTATTTGCAGTTATTTACATTTTCGAAAATTATCACGAATTTATTCAATAATTTTATATATAGGCGAAAATTTTAAAAAATGTGAATAACTGTAAATAATTGTAAAAAACTATGGAAAATTGTAAATAGTTGTAAATAATTATAAATAACTGTAAATAACTGTAAAAAACTGTAAATAACTGTAAATAACTATAAATAATTGTAAATAATTATTAATAACATTAAATTATCCACTAATTCAAAAATTTTTGAAAATGTAAATAACTGTAAATAACTATGAATAACTGTAAATAATTATGAATAATTGTAAATAATTATAAAAAACTGTAAATAATTGTAAATAATTGTAAATAACTGTAAATAACAGTTAATAACAGTTAAAAACTGTAAATAACTGTAAATAATAGTAATTAATAATAAATAATAGTAAATAACTGTAAATAACTATTATTTATGTCTCAATTCCTACATTTTTTAACAGTTATTTACAATTATTTACTATTATTTACAGTTTTTCACATAAATTATTTCCATATGGGTTTCTCTTGTTATCATTATAGAAATTAAAATCTAACTTCTAAATGATGCATAGTGATAGATGTTGGTTATAGTTTTTGTCACATTGTGTACCATATGTTAATGATATGAAAATTAGAGCAGGAATACGAAGGATAGATGTTGAAGGTAAAATGTTAACTAATCATTTAAAAAAAATTTTATCTGATAGACAGATACATGTTATGGATGAAAGTTATGTTGTGAATCAAGTAAAGGAAGATTGTTGTTTTGTATCACAAAAATTTATGCTGATATGGAAATTGCTAAACTAAACTTAAAAGAAAACACTATTGTTAAAGATTATGGACACCTGATTTTACAATGCTAAGAAGAGGATATCTTAGAGACGCTGAAAGGGCTCTAGACCAACAAATTTTGAGAATGAATAATGAAAGATTTTCAATATCAGAAATATTCTTTCACCCTCGTGATGTACAAATAAAACAAATGGGTATTCTAGAGGCTATAATGAATTATCTGAAAGCTTGTGACGAAGAGACTTAGTCTCATTTATTATCAAATATGGTTTTAACAGGTGACAGTTCTAAATTTCCAGGATTTGAGGAAAGAATTTTAAAAAATGATAGATGTTGGAGGTAAAATGTTAACTAATCATTTAAAAGAAATTTTATCCTATAGACAGATACATGTTATGGATGAAAGTTATGTTGTGAATCAAGTGAAGGAAGATTGTTGTTTTGTATCACAAAATTTTTATGCTGATATGGGAATTGCTAAACTAAACTTAAAAAAAACACTATTGTTAAAGATTATGGACACCTGATATTACAATGCTAACAAGAGGATATCTTAGAGACACTGAAAGTGCTCCAGACCAACAAATTTTGAGAATGAATAATGAAAGATTTTCAATATCAGAAATCCTCTTTTACCCTTGTGATGTATAAATAAAACAAATGAGTATTCTATAGGCTATAATGGATTATTTAAAAGCTCGTGACGAAGAGACTTGGTCTCATTTATTATCCAATATGGTTTTAACAGGTGACAGTTCTAAATTGCCAGGATTTGAGGAAAGAATTTTAAAAGATGCTAGATGTTGAAGGTAAAATGTTAACTTATCATTTAAAAGAAATTTTATCCTATAGACAGATACATGTTATGGATGAAAGTTATGTTGTGAATCAAGTGAAAGAAGATTGTTGTTTTGTATCACAAGATTTTTATGCTGATATGGGAATTGCTAAACTAAACTTAAAGAAAACACTATTGTTAAAGATTATGGACACCTGATATTACAATGCTAAGAAGAGGATATCTTAGAGACACTGAAAGTGCTCCAGACCAACAAATTTTGAGAATGAATAATGAAAGATTTTCAATATCAGAAATCTTCTTTTACCCTTGTGATGTATAAATAAAACAAATGAGTATTCTATAGGCTATAATGGATTATTTAAAAGCTCGTGACGAAGAGACTTGGTCTCATTTATTATCCAATATGGTTTTAACAGGTGACAGTTCTAAATTGCCAGGATTTGAGGAAAGAATTTTAAAAGATGCTAGATGTTGGAGGTAAAATGTTAACTAATCATTTAAAAGAAATTTTATCCTATAGACAGATACATGTTATGGATGAAAGTTATGTTGTGAATCAAATGAAAGAAGATTGTTGTTTTGTATCACAAATTTTTTATGCTGATATGGAAATTGCTAAACTGAACTTAAAAGAAAACACTATTGTTAAAGATTATGGACACTTGATTTTACAACACTACCCGAATGGAAATTTTTCGGTGTATCAAAATGTATAAAAGTGTATGAAAGTGTATTGAAGCATACAAAAATGTATCAAAGTGTATGAAAATGTATCTAAGAGCGATTTTTCAGACCTTATTTTCGATCCATTTTGATACACTCTGATACACTTAGATACACTTTGGTACACTTTGGTACACTTTGGTACATTTCTTAAAAAGTGAGCTGAAATTAAATTTCCTCAATTTTTTTGATGTTATACACTTTGACACATTTTGATACACTTTGACACATTTTGATACACTTTTACACACTTTGATACACTTTTACACACTTTGATACACTTTAATATACTATGGTACATCTTGATACACTTCTGAGTATTAACCTTTTCTTGTTTTATTTTGCACACGTTTGTACACGTTGATACACTTTTACACACTTTTCAAGCTATTAATAGCTTGAAAAGTGTGTAAATTAATAGCTTGAAAAAGAATTTCAAGCTATTAATACAATTTTTGATGTGAGTAAGATAACTGAATGTGTGTCTTATAATAGGTTTATTTATAACGGTTGTCGATACACATCATCACAGTATTCCAAAAAAAAGAGAATTAATGATTGTATTTTACAAACAAATAATAATAAATATGGAGTAATTTCCCGAATATGTAAAATAACACATTCTTACGTTGATTATATTATTATAATAATGTTTGAAATTCAATTAGATACTGGATTCATTATTTCAACGAGCGATGTTACAATTAATCATATGAAATCTTGTACAAATAATGTGAGTAAAAAATTGAGAATTATATTCCCTAATGATATTGCGAATCCATGTATAATTATGCACAGTACTGATAAATATTTTGTAAGCCCCATCATGAAAGGAATAAGGGGAAAATCTCTAAACTAGATAATAAATAATTTTACTAAATCACGTTTTTTATTTTACTTCATACTTCATTTATATTACCACTAAAATATTATACTTTTAAAATAAAAAAGACGCTTCTATTTCAATTTTTTTTAATGTTTTAAATTATATGAAAGTATCAATAACCAATTATTCAAAATAATATTTTTTTGCCGTATCCTGTCCAAAAGTACTACTTTAACTCCCAGCTCAAAATCGCAGAAGTGGTAGTTTTAGCCCGGGTATGGCAAAAAATAGCATATTCACCATGGAAGTAAATTAAAAATGCCTTAAATGTATTTTGGAATTAACTCCTTTGCTGAATAATGTACTATTCCTGCATTTCAAAAATGGGAAAAATGAATAAAAGTGTATTAAAGTGTGTAACACATAGCAAATCTAAAAATTAATTGTAGTTAACTTTTTTCGAAATGTATCAAAGTGTGTAAAAATGTATCAAAGTGTGTAACACATAGCAAATCTAGAAATTTATTTTAGTTAAAATTTTTAAAATGTATCAAAGTGTGCAAAAGTGTATCAAAGTATGCAAAAGTGTATCCAATAAAAACGACATTTTTCCTTTATTGGAAAAATGTATGAAAGTGTATCAAAGTGTATTAAAGTGTGCAAGAGTATATCAAAGTGTATCAAAGTGTGCAAAAGTGTATCAAAGTGTGTAACACATAGCAAATGTAGAAATTAATTTTAGTCAACATTTTCGAAAAGTGTATCAAAGTGTGAAAAAGTGTATCAATGTATGCAAAAGTGTATCCAAGAAAATCAACATTTTTCCTTTATTAGAAAAATGTATGAAAGTGTATCAAAGTGTATGAAAGTGTCCAAAAAATATATGAAAATGTGCAAAAATGTATTAAAGTGTATCAAAGTGTACATCATTAACGAATATAAAAAATTGATACCAAGAAACTTTTTTTTGGAAGTGTATAAAAATGTATGAAAGTGTATCAAAGTGTACCAAAGTGTATTAACATTTGGTCCGAAATATCGCTCTTAGATACACTTTGATACACTTTGATACACTTTCGTATGATTTGGATACATTTACCATTTTCACTGGGGTAAGAAGAGGATATCTTAGAGACGTTGAAAGTGCTCCAGACCAACAAACTTTGAGAATGAATAATGAAAGATTTTCAATATCAGAAATCCTCTTTCACCCTTGTGATGTACAAATAAAACAAATGAGTATTCCATAGGCTATAATGGATTATTTAAAAGCTTCTGACGAAAAGACTTGGTCTCATTTATTATCAATAATGGTTTTAACAGGTGACAGTTCTAAAATTCCAGGATATCAGGAAAGAATTTTAAAAGATGCTAGATGTTGGAGGTAAAATGTTAACTAATCATTTAAAAGAAATTTTATCCTATAGACAGATACATGTTATGAATGAGAGTTACGTTGTGAATCAAATGAAAGAAGATTGTTGTTTTGTATCACAAAATTTTTATGCTGATATGGAAATTGCTAAACTGAACTTAAAAGAAAACACTATTGTTAAAGATTATGGACACTTGATTTTACAACACTAAGAAGAGGATATCTTAGAGACGTTGAAAGTGCTCCAGACCAACAAATTTTGAGAATGAATAATGAAAGATTTTCAATATTAGAAATTCTCTTTCACCCTTGTGATGTACAAATAAAACAAATGAGTATTCCATAGGCTATAATGGATTATTTAAAAGCTTGTGACGAAAAGACTTGGTCTCATTTATTATCAAATATGGTTTTAACAGGTGACAGTTCTAAAATTCCAGGATATCAGGAAAGAATTTTAAAAGATGCTAGATGTTGGAGGTAAAATGTTAACTAATCATTTAAAAGAAATTTTATCCTATAGACAGATACATGTTATGAATGAGAGTTACGTTGTGAATCAAGTGAAAGAAGATTGTTGTTTTGTATCACAAAATTTTTATGCTGATATAGAAATTGCTGAACTAAACTTAAAAAAAACACTATTGTTAAAGATTATGGACACCTGATATTACAATGCTAACAAGAGGATATCTTAGAGACGCTGAAAGTGCTCCAGACCAACAAATTTTGAGAATGAATAATGAAAGATTTTCAATATCAGAAATCCTCTTTCACCCTTGTGATGTACAAATAAAACAAATGGGTATTCTAGAGGCTATAACGGATTATCTGAAAGCTTGTGACGAAGAGACTTGGTCTCATTTATTATCAAATATGGTTTTAACAGGTGACAGTTCTAAAATTCCAGGATTTCAGGAAAGAATTTTAAAAGATGCTAGATGTTGGAGGTAAAATGTTAACTAATCATTTAAAAGAAATTTTATCCTATAGACAGATACATGTTATGGATGAGAGTTATGTTGTGAATCAAATGAAAGAAGATTGTTGTTTTGTATCACAAAATTTTTATGCTGATATGGAAATTGCTAAACTGAACTTAAAAGAAAACACTATTGTTAAAGATTATGGACACTTGATTTTACAACACTAAGAAGAGGATATCTTAGAGACGTTGAAAGTGCTCCAGACCAACAAATTTTGAGAATGAATAATGAAAGATTTTCAATATTAGAAATTCTCTTTCACCCTTGTGATGTACAAATAAAACAAATGAGTATTCCACAGGCTATAATGGATTATTTAAAAGCTTGTGACGAAAAGACTTGGTCTCATTTATTATCAATAATGGTTTTAACAGGTGACAGTTCTAAAATTCCAGGATATCAGGAAAGAATTTTAAAAGATGCTAGATGTTGGAGGTAAAATGTTAACTAATCATTTAAAAGAAATTTTATCCTATAGACAGATACATGTTATGGATGAGAGTTATGTTGTGAATCAAATGAAAGAAGATTGTTGTTTTGTATCACAAAATTTTTATGCTGATATGGAAATTGCTAAACTAAACTTAAAAGAAAACACTATTGTTAAAGATTATGGACACCTGATTTTACAATGCTAAGAAGAGGATATCTTAGAGACGCTGAAAGTGCTCCAGACCAACAAATTCTGAGAATGATTAATGAAAGATTTTCAATATCAGAAATCCTCTTTCACCCTTGTGATGTACAAATAAAACAAATGAGTATTCTAGAGGCTATAATGGATTATTTAAAAGCTTGTGACGAAGAGACTTGGTCTTATTTATTATCAAATAGGGTTTTAACAGGTGACAGTTCTAAATTTCCAGGATTTGCGTAAAGAATTTTAAAAGATGCTAGATGTTGGGGGTAAAATGTTAACTAATCATTTAAAAGAAATTTTATCCTATAGACAGATACATGTTATGGATGAAAGTTATGTTGTGAATCAAGTGAAGGAAGATTGTTGTTTTGTATCACAAAATTTTTATGCTGATATGGGAATTGCTAAACTAAACTTAAAGAAAACACTATTGTTAAAGATTATGGACACCTGATATTACAATGCTAAGAAGAGGATATCTTAGAGACGCTGAAAGTGCTCTAGACCAACAAATTTTGAGAATGAATAATGAAAGATTTTCAATATCAGAAATCCTCTTTCACCCTTGTGATGTACAAATAAAACAAATGGGTATTCTAGAGGCTATAACGGATTATCTGAAAGCTTGTGACGAAGAGACTTGGTCTCATTTATTATCAAATATGGTTTTAACAGGTGACCGTTCTAAAATTCCAGGATTTCAGGAAAGAATTTTAAAAGATGCTAGATGTTGGGGGTAAAATGTTAACTAATCATTTAAAAGAAATTTTATCTTATAGACAGATACATGTTATGGATGAAAGTTATGTTGTGAATCAAGTGAAGGAAGATTGTTGTTTTATACCACAAAATTTTTATGCTGACATGGAAATTGCTAAACTAAACTTAAAAGAAAACACTATTGTTAAAGATTATGGACACCTGATTTCACAATGCTAAGAAGAGGATATCTTAGAGACGTTGAAAGTGCTCCAGACCAACAAATTTTAAGAATGAATAACGAAAGATTTTCAATATCAGAAATCTTCTTTCACCCTTGTGATGTACAAATAAAACAAATGAGTATTCTATAGGCTATAATGGATTATTTAAAAGCTTGTGACGAAGAGACTTGGTCTCATTTATTATCAAATATGGTTTTAACAGGTGACAGTTCTAAAATTCCAGGTTTTCAGGAAAGAATTTTAAAAGAAGTTTTGTTTCAGCTGACTATATGATAAATTTTCAAGAAGGAAGGAGATTATTATCTAATGATCCAGGATATTCTAATATAATTGTAAAAAGAGAAGATTATGAAGACGAAGCTCATACTTCGTGTTGTGACAAGTTTGATATATAAACAGTATTATTTAATAATCTTATTATATTTATAACTTTAAAAAAATCAGTGATATTAACTATTAAGACAATCTTAAGACTATATTTTGGCTGCATAAAACATCATATGAAACTGTAATTTTTCCAAGCATTCTTTTTCAAACTAAACTTTTGATTGTAAAAATCTGTATATTTTTATAAGAAAATACAAAATATTTAATTTAATAAAATGATAATGTAAATTTATTTAAATTTTTGTATAAACAACTGTATAGATAATAAGATTTTTAATACATAAATTTTTAATTTGTTATGATATAAGTGTTTGAGTGCTTATTTGACACCAAATATAAATGCTATATTTAAAGGCTTATCTCTGGATCTTTTTATTTTAACTTTTCTTTTCAAAATCATTTTACGAGAACAGTACGAGAAAAATGAAAAAATCCCAGAGACAAGCCTATACAAATATACCGTTTTTTTTTATTTTTTGCTTTAAATAGTTTCAAAAATGTGCCTTGAAATTAATTTTTTTTTTTTTTTTTTTTCGATAAGTGAAAAATGAAAAGTTTTAGAGACAAGCCTTTAAACATTATAGAAATTTATAAAAAATAGATCCTTTTGAAAAATAATATATTATAAAATTTTAATAATCATTTCATGATGTATTAATGATGTTAATAATAATATAATAAACATAAAAACCTTTTCCGATGAATCAGTGTTACAAACTTCGTTGATCACGTTTATATTATTTTTAGTTAACAAATTAGCAAAGCTTGCACTAAGCAAAGCACTGCTGCTGGTGCTGTTTTGTAAAAAAACAAAAACGGAGCGCAATAAAGTGTGCGCGCTCCTTCAGCATGAAAGCTACTAGGAAGCTTCTATGCTTAGTATATAAGTTTCCTGGAAGCTTCCAAGCTATGCAATTACTTACATTTCTTTTATTCATAAATATTTTATATTATGCTGTGTTATTAACTCTATGATTCTTGTTTTTTGTAAGAATGAAAAAATGTTCCCGTGTCGAATTTAGGTTTCATTAAAATTATTTTTCAAAAGCTTGCTTTATAAAAAGTATAGCGAATAACTTGTATACAAATTTTGGAGCAAGCACATCCAGTAGTTTATTTAAAATAGAAGAAAAATAAAAAAAGAAATTTGTTTTCTAAATTTAAAAAATTAAAAATAATTTCCATGCAAATTTCAAAGCAAATACATAGAATAATTTATGTAAAATAAAAAAATTGGAAAATAAAAATATCTAAAAAATATTTTAATTAGTCGATAACAATTCCCGCCTAGTTAGACCAAAAAAGTAAATAGTATGCAAAATTTGAAGCGAATCCATTAAGTAGTTTTCGAGATCTAATTGTTTAAATAAATACAATTTTTTTTTTGGAAAAGCTTGTTTTATAAAAAGTATAGAGAATAACTTGTATACAAATTTTAGTGCAAATACATTCAGTAATTTACGTAAAATAGAAGAAAAATAAAAAATGAAAATTGTTTTCAAAATTAAAAAAATTAAAAATAATTTTCATGCAAATTTCAAAGCAAATTTATAGAAGAATTTATGTAAAATAAAAAAAAAATTGAAAATCAAAATATCTAAAAAATATTTAAATTTGTCAATAACAATTCCTGTCTAGTTAGATCAAAAAAGTAGATAGTATGCAAAATTTGAAGCGAATATGGTCAATGTCCCAACTACTACCCGTTTAAGGTTAAATGTAACTTAAAGCAATAAAAAAATACAGAATGACACGCGCGATTTTAATAAAAGTAGAATTATATTATAAAACAGGCTTTTAATTATTGATTTATTGCATCATTGCATAATTTAAAATAAATTAATAAATTATTTTAACTGATAATTCGACACATTGTAAAACCCCCAACTACTACTCACTGAAAATTAAGATGTCCGACTTACTACTCATTGCTTGACCCAAGTACTAGTCACCAATGTGTTTGATTACAATAATCATTGGTTATATTATAATAATTATTTACGAAAATTTATCATTATATAAAAATAAATTATGAATTATTATTATAATAAATGTATTAAATTAACAGAATTTTATTCAAAATTGTTTTTATTTAAAAAAACATTTTCTATAAATTATAGATATTCTATAAAATACATAAGCATAAATAAATAAACGTATAAAATATATACATATTGATTTACAAAAGCTAATTTACGATTAGCGATATTTCTCGATTTTTATTTTATTAATATTTTTTGTTTTTCCTAATTCTTTTTCTTTTAGTCTATCCAAACGTAACTGTTTAGCTTTTTCTTTTTCTTCTTCTCGTTTTCTTTTCAATTCAATACGTTCTTCTTTTCTTTTAGCTATCTTAATCTTATTTTCTTCATTTTTTTCTTGTTTAATTTTTACCTTCTCTTGTTTTATTCTTTTCCTTATTGCTTTCTCCTCTTCTGCTTTTCTTTTTAAATAAAGTTTTTTTTCTTTTTCTGCTATCCATTCTGCTGATGTGGCAACAGCAAGAATTTTTTTATCAGATTTGTTTTTTTTTATCATTTTTTTGAGTCAAAGACATATCTTCTGGCCAATAAAATCTTCTTTTTAAAACATCTTGTACTTTACACAATCCAGTGTTAGCTGCAAGTAACAGAAATATATTTTATAATCAAATAGAAAAAAATGTGCATGATTAACATTGAAAAATATTGATCTTACCATTTTTATTAGGTGAAGTATTTTCATCTGTTGATGAGTTTTGAATTTCTAATTTTATGTTTGAATGTAATGACAAATCTAAAGGTTCAGTAGATTCTCCTATTGATTTGTCAATAATCTCATTCATTGGTTTTTCTTCCAAAATTTCCATTGTACTTGATTCATTACAATTTTCAATCACATTCTCCTGACCAATGTTGCTATATTCAGGAGCATTTTGTAGTACAACTATATCTAACTTACTTATATCTAAATTGTCAGTATCATTAGAATCTACAATAATTTCTTCAATAACTAAACTATTGTTTAAATCATTTGTATCGAAGTTACAATAAATATTTTTACTTGTCGAAGACATTTCAGCCTATAATTAGTGAGTAAAAATTATCCCATATTGTATCATCTACTACATATTAATTAATAATCTTAATAAGAATCAAATATTAGGATTAATTAATAAATATTTATATCTTTAATAAAAATTCAAAACTAAGAATTACAAAACTACGTATTATAGATTAAATAATTGTATTGTTAATTTTACCAAATTATCTTGCTTCGGTGAATTACAATTTGGAATGTTAGTAGATGATTTAACTGAGCTTATCTCAATTTCATCGATATTAAAATTAGTGTTTGTACTTGTCGTATCAACCTCAGCCTACAATTAGCAAGTATAACATTATTGTACAAGCCAAAGTTCATAATAAATTATTCATTTTTATAAGTTCTTTTGTAGACTTCTTAATAAAAATTTAATAATATTAAAATTTAATATTAATACTTTTAACATACTAAATATTAAAAAAATAAGTCTAAAAATTAATAATTATAAGTTAATTTTACCAAATCCTGTTTATACGCTGAATTACAATTCGGATTTAGCATTTTATAAAATTTTAGCCAAAGTGAAAAGAGTTCTTTAAATTTTTCTTCCCCAAGCCACTCTCCACTTCCTCTTGCAGCTTCTTTGAAAATAGTTAAAGTCTGTGGACTTAAAGATTTTTCCATTTCTGTTAATACATTATTAACATTTTCATCAATGCAGTTAATTTTTGATTGCACTGATTCATTTAATTTATTCCTATTATTATGAATTAACTTGGAATAATTTATAGAGTCTGCTGAGAACGGAGAGAGTCCACAGCGAGAGAAACCATTACACAAACTTTTTTTGACATCGGTCATAGTAATTGCTTTATCCAGTACCGATGCAAAGTCACTCCTTCGTAATGATGTACCACCATTATTTAGCCTCCATTCAGTGACTGCTTTTTTCCAAGCTATTTTCAAAGGTCTGAAAAGAGCTACATCCATTGGCTGGGTTATGTGAGTGGAATTTGGATACAAAGATATCAGTTCAATTTCATGATCCTTACAGAAATAACTCAATGCTAAGGTTGCATGAGAACTATGGCCATCCATGTACATGATTATAGGGAATTTAATAGCATTTTTAACACACCATGGATAAAAAATATTAGTCATGTATTCATAAAATGTTTTGCCTGTCATCCAACCAGAATCTGAGCATCCTATGGCCCAGCCATTGGGTGATTTTTCTGCAATTGCAGCAGGTATTCTTTGATATGAATACATGACCATGGGTGGTGCCATTTGACCTGCTGCGTTACCTGAAATCAAGAAATAATCATAATCATTAATATAATATTTAGTTTACTTTTATATTTAATAAATAAAATATTTAATTAATTGATTTGGTATTAATAACAATAATAATTGATGTTTTTTTACCTGTTACCAGAGCAGTCAAGCATTCTTTGTCATTGTCACCCACTAAATTATGAACAACTTTGCTTTTTTTATCGATGAGAACTTTGTTGCCTTTTGGGTTTAATACAAATGCTGATTCGTCACAATTGAAAACCCTAGAACTATCAATGTTCAAAAGGTTCTTGGACTCCAAATAATCATTTACTTCTTTAAACCAATGGCGAAGGTCATTTTCACTGACTTCAGTACATCTTTTGTTAATATTTTGAGGTGTACGTAGTGAAAGTTCTGGGTGACGTTTCCTAAAGCTTTCGAACCAATGTCTACCTGGTCTTCCATTCGTAAAAGGATTATCCCTTGGCAATTTCTTGAGTATTTCAGCAAGACTATCAAAAAGCATTTCCTTCGTTAACGAAAATCCAATTTTACTCATAGATGTCATCCAAGAGACCAGTTCTTTTTCTTCATCAATCGTTAAAATAGTATTTGGGCCACCTTTTTTTCCTATTGGATATATTCCAAGATGTTTACATCTTACAGTTGAGTAAGGAACATTGTGCTTTGCACTTGCAGATCTACAAGAAACTCCTTTGGCTACGTCCTCAAGAGCTGCAGCAAGAGCATCCTCAGAGTAATTCTGACGAGTAAAAAATTGTTTTTTCTTCTTAGCTTCACTTTGGCATTTGGGCATTTCTAATGATAATTCATATAAAAACATTAAAAGATGAACTAACATTTTTTTTACAATTATTTTATTAAAATCATTGTAATACTTATTGCAATAAAATTATAATAATTAACAAATAATGGCAATATTAAAAATAAAATGATAGAGATCATTAGTATAATATTATTTAATTACTAGTATGATAAAAAGTTTTTTGAAATTTTATCAAGAAGCATATGAACATAACCTTTTTTTGGTTATGTTGACTTAACAAAATTTTTTTAAAATAACCACGCAACATTTAAAATACGTAAAAAAACAAAATTATGCAGTAAATTTAGTTGAAAACAATTACAATTAAATATATAATGACTCACGGGGAATCATAAGAAATACAATTTGTATGGTTAGTAGTAGCCGCATGTCTTCATTAGATGATGTAGCTGCTACTCACCCTGATTATTTTGTAAAAACATTAAAAATAGAATAATATAGTGTTGACTTACTTGTAAATAGTGGAAATTATATATATGATGCAAAAAAATTCATAAAAAACGGTGTTTTTATTAAAATATTCATCCGAATCCAATGCCCTCGAGCTTAACGTACAGGTTAAGTTAAAACGTGCTATCACCAGAAAAACCTAACTGTCTGTTTAAACTTTTTTTTTTTAATTTCATTTGGTTTCCACTGCTTGGCAAGGTAGCACATTCGACGCGCCAATATTTAAATTATTTAAAAATATTTTTATTTATTTATAATTATGAATATTTTTTTTTAAACATTAAAAATAATAAGAAATGATTAATAGTTGGGTCGTGAGCAGTAGATGGGACATTGACCATACATCGAGTAGTTTTCGAAATCTAATTGTTTAAATAAAAACAATTTTTTGTAGAAATTTTTGTTTTTTTAATTTTCAAAATGCTTAAAAAATAAAACTATAATAGGAAAATAAATTTTCAAAAATTTTCCTTCGTTTGTTAGTTTTTTTTTATTAAAGGAACATACATCTGATAGTTGTAAAAAAAAAAGAACATCGCGATTCGTCAAGTGACTATAGCTTGAACCTACAGCTCTCTACAGTTCAATGTGTGACTCCGAGGACGACGCTGCACAACTCTCCAAGAATATTCAAAAATTAAATATTGAAAAGAACAAAGGTAATGGCATAATATATATATATATATATATATATATATATATATATATATATATATATATATATATAAATATTATAAAAATTACGCTATTTGCTTTATCAAATTTAACAACGATAAAATTTAACAATGAGGTGTGGTAATTTTTTACCTTAAGGACAATTCACGGCAGTTTTATGAAATAGTACCGGGAACCGGAGCAAACCAGGCCCCTTGAGTAAATCAAACCAGCACCATGTAATAAATATAAATAAATATCAGATGACTAAAATAACTATAAAAAACTTTAACAACGTAACAACGTAACAAAATTAAAATCTTATTTTTATATAAAGTGGTGTCGGTTTTATTTACCTGGAAGTCCGATTTGCCTCCGTTCTCCCTATTATAATTTTTACAAAAAATAATGTAATTGTTACTCGACTTTTCTCTCCATGTAGTTTTATTTTATTTATTTATTTTTCATACCATCCAATAATTCAGCGTTTAAATATTCGTTGACTGTAACAGAATCTTCAAGATCTACACTGTATTTTTAATATTTATTTTTTTAATTATTTCCGACAATTCATTTGCTAGGATCTTATGTTCGTTAATTTTAGCGCATTCAACCAGTGTACTAAGCTTTTCACATTTGCGAGTTTTACTTATTATCTCTATATCAACGAGTCCTATCGTTTTTAGTTTGTTTAAAATATAATTATTATCATTTTTCACGTCTTCAAATAATTCATCGATTAATTTCAGTAAATTACTAACATTTTCATTTGCCGAAAATTCAAGTGCTGTTTTATCTTTGTTATTTTGACGATTGTAAATCGCTCCGTGTTTTAACAAAAGTTTTACAATATCAGAATAACCATTATTGGCAGCAAAATCAAGCGCTGATGATCCGTTTTGATTTTCACAATTAATGAAAGATGAAAACTCAGTAGGATAGAGATCACTATGAATTTTATTTAACAAAATTTCTACGATATTTTTGTGGTTTTTCAAAGTAGCTATATGCAAAGCCGTATTTCTTTCACCGTCAGCTTCTTTCCAACGTGCTTTCTTTTCAAGTAAAATATTTAAAATTTCATCTTGATTATTACTAGCAGCATAACACAGAATTGGCATTTTGTTATCATCTTTGATCATAACATATCCATATATTTTAATAACTGTTTTTAATTTATTAAAATCATTATTTTTCATAGCATCTAATAATTCTATATTTAAAATATTTTCAAGGTAATGATAACCACCACCATCTTCATGAAATCCTTTTCGTATGAAAATTATTGCATTTATGTAATGTTTCATATCCTTCATATCAAACTGCAGATGTTTTTCATTTATCTTATAGTACGTTATACGGCTAATAATTGACCCTTCAGTTAATTGTTCTTGTTTCTTAATCACTTCCTCAAAAATTTTAAAAGCTGCATGATATTTTTGTTGCTGAAAGAGCATAAATGCTATTAGGCAGTTTGCTATGCAAGCTCAGAGTAGGTGGCGTTCTGAGCTCTAGAGCTGTCATGGCGGCACACTCCACGTATGTGTGCATGGATGAGCATATACGAGTAGCTGTGTGCGTGCAACGACGGGCGACGCGCGGCTATTAGAGAAGAGGCTTCCCCCACTACTTTCAGATGTGACGTCATTGAATATACACAGATAGACTCATGAATACACCCATACATACACTGAGAGAAAATTCATGCCAATAGAGCATGTAGTCTACGTATCCAAAGTTAGTAAGTAATATCCTATGCTTTAATAACAGCGCCATCTACTCTTACGAGGTTTATGCTATCCAAAAACTGTTTGTTTACATGCTTTAGTAGCTCCCCACTCTAATATCCTTCGATAGCTAGCGCTGTATCCTCTCATGGGACGTGAAGGAAGTAAACGTGGCTTGTCCACTATTCTTTCTTTACTGCTAACTATAGCATTCTTATATTGCTCAAGTCGCCTCCTCTTTTGGGTGGTGACGCGAGCAAACACGGCTGGTCTATATCCAAAATCATGTTAACGTATTTTCGTAACGTGAATCTTTTATTTCTTTTCTTTTCTTTTTTTATGAAGGAAGATACGTTATAAATATAACCTGTTAAGGCGACTACGGAAGTTCGGTTCGATTTCATTTTGTAGTTTACAAATTACTCTTTCAATATGTAAAATTTTTCAGATTTTTTAATTTTCCACCATTTATTATAATCCGTAGAATGGTGGAAAATTAAAAAATCTGAAAAATTTTACATATTGAAAGAGTAATTTGTAAACTCAAAAATAAAACCTAACCTAAAATCCGAAGTCGCCTTAAACTTTATAATTAATTTTTAACTTAAAATTTAATTATTTTAAACCGCTGGGGGGCAGATGAGCATGTACGATTTTACACCAGAGATATTTCGAAGTACCGTTGGTCTAGTGCGTAACGTTCGCGCTTTTCCTTTTGAGTAGGCGAGTTCAACTCTCGGCTAGGGTCTTTTTTTTAATTTTTTTTTTATTATTTCAATAGTTTTTATTGCTTTTTATATTTATTTTTTTTTAGATTTTGTATTTTTTAAATAATTTTAAAATTTAATTTTTCACAAGTACGCTTGTTTTTTTCAATGAAAATTCGTGAATAAAGAATCATGATGATTCTCCTCTAATATAATTTTTTGTTTTACCAATACATCTTTACATAATTTTAAAGCTTCTGTAAGTTTATTTAATTCTGTTAGTATTAAAGCTATACTATTGTTAAATGACAAAGTATCATGATGATCTATTCATCTGCTGGTGTATCTATATTACAAACAAGTATTAATACAAATTTTATAGGTTTTAATTTATGTCAAAAATAAATTTTTTATTTATATAAATTAATGAGATATTATTATTATTTAATACTAATTGTAGTAACACTCTTAATTAAAAATTGAAGGTATCAGGCCCAAATTTAAGCCTAAAATAAAAATTAAATTAAAATGTCAATAATTTTTTGTAAATAATATTATTTAAAAAAATTTTTTTTATCTTAGATATATAAAATACTTGACTTTGGCCCATGAATAATTATAAATAATCTCATCAAATGATTGATATTTTTTCCTTTATTCGAACTCTTGATTTTGGTGATGACTGCAAGCTTTCTCAGCCAATTTTCAACGAATGACTTCAAAATTTCCAAATATCTTTAATTTATATATATTCACAAAATAACACTTTTTATTAAAAAAAAAGAAAAAGAATTTAAAAGTTTGTTTTAAAACTTTAAATATATTAAAAAAAGGAGATATTTTTGTAAATTTTATGTATTTAATTTAATTCAACATTCACTAAAACTTATCTTATGAAAATTCCATTACTGTTATTTCTTTATACAAATAAATAAAGAGATGTAAGTAGATGATCTCTGCAAATTTTGAAGTCCATATATTGAAAATTAACTGAAAAAGCTTAAGAGAACTACCAAATTGAAAATTCACATTTTTGACTAATTAAAAGAAGTTTAAGCATCAAATGAGATATTTAAAAATTATTCATAGACTTTGTAAATAAGTTAAAAATATTCTGTCTATTATAATATCAATACAAATCCATTTAATGTACGTTTTATTGTAATTTCACTTTTAAAAAATTACTGGTAAGTTTCATTTTTGGTCTAGCGACAAATAAAATATTTAATAATACACATGATGGACTATTCGTTTTAAAATTATGGCACTTAAAGTTCTAAAATTTTGCAAATAATTTTAAAATTTCTTATTGTAACATAATTTCAATGCAAATCAATGTAATATAGGTTGTATAATAAAACATAAAATTGAATTGTATAGTTTGAAAAGAAGTAGTCTGGTACGTATCATATGAGAGCACTCATAATAGACTAAATCAAATATAAAACTGCTTACCAACTTTTTTAAACAAAATAACAGTACAATATAAATTACTTTCATATGCATTGAAACCATGTTGAAGGAAGATATTTTAAAGCAATATACAAAGTATCGTAGTTTTAAGTACTATAGTAAAAAAAAAAATCTAACTCGTAGCAAATGAAATATTTCATGTTAATTTATTTTTTATTCTTATATTTCTTGTTCGTTAAATTGATTAATTTAAAATAAAATTTATTCAATTTAATTATTGCATTTTTATTTTTTTTTTAATTTTTGTATGATTGATTTTGCAAAATTTTTAATATTTGACTTCGAAATAAAATTTATTGACAGCACCTATTCTAAAAACTTTTTTTTACATTTTTAAACAGTTTAAACAACAATATTTTTTATATGGATAATATTAAAAATCTTCAATATTCAAATAATTGAAATGTGCTATATCGTATTTTTCGATGTAAAACTAAAATTTTTTTTGTACTTTTTTTTAAAATCCTGTACTAAATAGCAGCTTTATGTTTCTTTAAATTCATTTATATTATATATATTTAAACAAAAATACTGCCAAGTGCTTTAGCATAATGCTTTCTTATAAAGCTCATTGAAATTTAGTGATTTGATTTTTTATTAATGTGATTTCAATGTAAAAAACATAATTTCTATACAAGAAAAATTGAGAAGGGCAAGAGTGAGTGTGAGAGAGTCATTAGGAAATAGGAAGAGAACAGAAATATATAAAAATATGGTAAAAATAAGGACCAATGTTAGATAGAAGAACAGAGAGGAAGTGAGAAAGTAAGAAAAGAGTTAGTGAGAGCGTTAAATCAGAAATCAGAAAAAGTGATTGAAAAGCTCGGCTAAGAAAATTATTTTTCGAAAAATTGTTTTATAAAGATAGTAGCGATTACCTTGTATACAAATTTTAGAGCAAATCTATCGAGTAGTTCACGTAAAATAAAAAAAAAAATAAAAAAAGAAAATTTTTCTCAAAATTTTAAAAATTTTCTAAAATTAAAAACTACGTTGAGGAAAACGGGTTTCAAAAATTATCCTTGTTTTGATAGTTGTAATTCCCATGCAAGTTTTAAAGCAAATTCATCGAGTAATTTAGGGTGAATGAGACGGTCCCTGGACATCACTCGGTAACTGGACAAAATTAAAGATAAGTCTTGAACATTCGGTTTCCTTACATATAACCAATCTTCTGCATGTAGAGTTTACATTACAGAATTGTAGTGCAATAAATTTTTTAGTTATTGCAATATTATTAATTTGAGAAGACTTTAAAAAGTGTCAATTTACGGGTATTAAGCTTTTATCTATCGGCTGTTTGATCATACGTAAAGTAATAAATAATAATGATAAATCAAAATCTTTTTTCAATTTTAAAAATGGTTTTGAAATTAAAATCACACTATAAAAACCAATTCGCTATTAGCTTCCCGCCTAGTTGGACGAAAAATTAGATTGAATGCAAAATTTGAAGCAAATCTATCGAGTAATTTTCAAGATCTAATTGGCTAAATAAATACATTTTGTTTTAAAAAAATTATTTTCATAATTTTCAAAATGCTCGAGAATTAAAACTACGCTAGGAAAAACATTTTTCAAAAATTTATCTTTTTTTAACTTTTGCAAATAAATCCCGTGCAAATTTTATAATAAATCTATTGAGTACTTTACGTTAAATAAAAAAAAATAAAAAAAGGAAAATGAAAATTATTTTCAAAATCTGCTCCGACCTTCAGTAAACAATAGATTTGGGAATATTTTTCATCATAATATTGTAATAAATATTATTACAATATTTTTAATTTAACACATAAACTTGTTAAATATAAATCTATTATCAAAAAAATATTATTATTCTATTCTAGAAATGTCTGAAACAGAGGATTTGAAAGCGAAAATCGCATCTTTGGAGGAAACGGTTGCCACCCAAAAACAAATGTATAATGATATGGTTAAAGTATTGGAGGAAAATAATAAAAAAATTAAAGAACAGGAGGACCAAATTGCGTTGCTAAGTAAGAAAAAGTTTATTTCAGAATAATATTGTTGTTAAGTAAAAATATAAGTAAGGGCTAGTATTAAAAATTTTGAAAAAAGTATTTCTATTTTTTAATCAACATATTTTTTGGGTATCCCGCCTATCCGATATATGTTAGTAATTTACTTCAGCTATGATTTAGTGCAAGAATTTTTTAAAAACCATCAATAGATTTTTTTTGAGATGGGATTTATAAAAAAAGTTTCCGTGTTAATATTTGTCCCACGTTCGGGGTAATTATGAACATTACATTTTTTTACTATAAAAATGCAATTAAATAATAAATACAGATATTTAATTAATGTGAACAAGAATTATATACTTTTTAATGTATATCCAGATAACAAATAAATTATAAAAAACGAAATTTTAACAAAATATGAAAATACGATTTTTTTATCTTTTTTTAAAGTAAAAATAACATCAATTTTGATTTATAGAAAATTATAACTAGAAACATCGTATAATTTTATGAAAAAGATTCCAATAAAGTTTTTATTAAATTAATTTTTAGTCAATCACATTTCGTCATTCTTTTCAAAAATATCCTTACGTATTAACAGTATTAATATTTTCCCCAAAGATAAGTTAATACTTGCCCCAGCTGACACAGTTTTTTAAAACTATCGTTAAAAAATGATTAAAAATAAATTGTAATATATTAATGCGATTATTAAAATTATTTTTAGAGTAGACTAACATAAAATAATTTTAATTCTATTACAGTCAATATATAGCGAATGCTTATTTTTTATTTCTTTAGATGTAATTAATACATTACATCGAATGAAATAAAAAGCAAACATTTAAGTAGGTTTAAATTTTCTAGTTTCTGAAAAAAAAATCGCTATGTCGCGCGCTTTTTCTCTGCAATGTACTGCAAGGTACTGAATATGTTTACATTACAGAAACAATTATATTAAATGTATTAAGGTATTAGCCTGAATCTGAAAATAAATCAATTTTAAATGTAGTCATAATTTTTTTATTCTAATAATATTAATTGATAAAACATATTTTTACCTCAAATATATATTAAATACAAGACTTTGACCCAAGAATAATTTTAAAAAACCTTATCCGATGCTTAAAATTCTTTGGATTAGTCGAAGAGTGGATTTTAAAAATTTTGGTACTTACCTCAGCCAATTTTCAAACGATTGACCTCATTTCCAGACATCTTCAGTTTATATATCTTCACAAAATAACACTTGTAGTTTAAAAAAAAGAATTTGAAAGTTTGGTTTAGAAAAAGTTCAATTCAATTCAAAATTCACTTAAACTTATCAAAATTCCATAACTGTTATTTTGTGAAGATATATAAATTGATCTCTGGAAATTTTGAGGTCAACTGTTTGTAAATTGGCTGAGAAAGTCTATGGCAAGTATCAAAATTTTAAAAATCCATTCTTCGTCTAATGCAAAGAATTTGAAGCATCGGATGAGGTTTTATAAATTTATTCTTGGGTCAAGTCTTATATTTATTATATGTTTAAGATAAAAAATAAGTTTTATTAATTAATATCATTAGAAAAGAAAACTTATGACTACATTGGAATTTGATTTTTTTCAGGTTTAAAGTCAATCCTAATACCTTAAGTCAACTACAGAACCTATAGGACTGTTGCATCGCTATAAATTGACTGTTAATTATTACCCTTGTACTTTTAACCCGGGTCTCCCCTAATTAACTATAAGAAAAATTTTATTTTTTTAACAGTGTATGTATAACATATTACTAAATCGACTTTATGTTTATAAGCATGTGTCCCAGTTAATGTGCCTGAACCTAATTCTGTGCTTTGCATGTATTTAAATAGAAAGCATTGAATAATGTTCAGGCATAGTGACCGAAACTCATAACCGAAATTGATAATTTTACATTCACTTTATAGATAATCAGAATAGGATATCAGGAGGGGATACCATGGAAACAGATAGTGAGAATGATGTTATTGGAGAGGGGACTGCTGCTAATGCAATTAATAATTGTAATAATATTTAAATATTACAAAAATAATATATCCATAGAATATATTAAAATAAGTAATACATTAAATATTTCATTTTAGATCAAACATATAATGATCCTAGGACCAACTGTCAAATGATGGTGCCAGTAGGTGGAAACCCACCAATAAATCAAGCTCCAGCCAATCAATTGGTTAATGCAGGGACTAGCAACAGAAGTAAGTATTCTTCATTTTCAATTTCAAATATAGGGAACGCTGGGGCTAGTTGTCAGTAGGGGCATGCAGAAAAATCGCGAATAAGTTTACAAATAAAAGTCATAGTGTAGCACTGCTTAGAGCCTTATTGTACAATAGTCATGTGAATATTTTATTTCATTGATTGATTGAAATTGCTGGTAAACGCATAAAAAAGGTCATTTTTAATGTTTTAACATTAAGTTAAATTGGAAATTTTCAAATTATTTGTATTTAGTAATCGATTCTAAGTTTAAAGAAAAATATAAACTACACTATAGTGTAGAGCTTCAACATTTTAAATTTTCACTATGCATGTTTTAATAATTTTAAGCAACTATGAAAAATAGTAATTGTATTTTTAGTTATGGTTGGGATAAGTTGTTTGTAAATTTGCATAAAAAATGTAATTATAATATATATTGCACATATTTTATATAATAATTATTATATTATTACATATAATTTTCATATGCTACTGCAAATTCTTATGTAAACTAAAATCATTTTATATATTTAGTAAAATGTTCAATTATTCTAATTTTCATTAATATTTTTTATATTTATTAAATCAAGCTTTGTATATTTACAATATATAATGAACAATAGTAATAAAAAAAATAAGTTTTGTTAAAATTAAACCCTGGTCCACATTAAAATTCTCTTTTTTTTGTATAGTCAAAAGTAAATGAATATCTATTTTCTTTTTAGGAAAGCGTGGTACGAGAGCAGGGGTTGCTGTCCGCAAGAGGCAGCAGTCAAAAAATTTTGCGGGCTTCCTGTGGGACTTGGCCAGCCAAGCATATCAGGGACCACACCAACGGTATTCACCTTATGCTGGCCAAGTTCCGCAGCAACTCATGTTTGTATCACTGCACCAGCAACAACAACCACAATGGTCATATACACAACAACATCCTGGATCATATACACAACAAAATACAACACCATACACACATCCAACACTATACCCACATGCAACACCATACCCACATGCAACACCATACCCACATGCAACACCATACCCACATGCAACACCATACCCATATGCAACACTATACCCACATCCAACACTATGCACACAACTACCTACAACATCATACGCACAATCACCCTTAACACCATGCACACAACAACTTACAACATCTGCAGACGCACAACTACAGCAACAAATAAACAATAAACAGCAAGCACACAATCTAATAACAATTCCACCATCATCATCAACAACAGATACAGAAAAAAAATGTATAATCAAAATAATTTTGTTAAAATAAATAAACTTATTTATTAATATCAAATATAGCTTATCATTTATTATTTGGACCATATTTATGGGAGACCGGGGCTAAAAGTAACAGGGGTAGATATTAAAAGTCAATATATAACGACGCGAACGGTCCTACAGGTTCCGTAGGTGTTGTGTGTTAATATAACATCCTCTGTGATTTTAACATATTTATTGCTGCGCGTGACGTCGTCGAGGAGAGATGTAGAATACCGCCTTTTTTTTGACAAGTTTCATAAAATTTTCACATACGTAAATATTCTTTTCGATTTCATCTGTTATAATTAATAATATAAAAATTAATTTATATAAATCTACGTTATAAATAAGTAATTAGTCGCATTAATAATTTATGCATCATGTTTATATATTTTTTTAATGATACTTAAAAAAAAATTGATGTGCTGGGGCAAATATTAACAAACCTTTGGGGTAAATATTAACACTGTTAATATTTACAATATTATGATTTCGATAAGGATATATAGATAAATATATTTGTATTTTGTAATGTATGTACAAAAAGAGCGTGTAATACACATTTACATTAAATAACATAAAATACATAAGTAATATTGCACAATTAAAATATAATTGTACAGTATCATATAACAGTCTTAGGAGATAATAGAAATAATAATTCTATATTAGTAAGTCAAGAAATTAAATTAAAAGTTATATAACAGATAGAAAACTAAACAAATAAATACACGCAATCAATATAGATAAAAATATGCTAAAAATCAGTGTCAAATACCTATCACTTAAAATTAATTATATTAAATTCAAGCGTGTAAAAAGTGCAGTTAAGATATCAGCAATATATTATAAATTACAGAAAGAAAATATATAAGTATACAATAATATGTAAGTCGTGCAGATAAAAATAAGTCACTTATTCTATAAACACTCGCAAGATCATTAAATACACCCCTAGAAGCCGCTCCGGGTATACATATAGTGAAGAGACACATTAGATATTCGAGAATATTCATACGTACAATTATATACCAAAGTACAACCATAAAATACTGTCTCCTGGAATCAGTACGCAGCCTACTTAAAGCATATCTATGGGGCGAGATATTATCACCCATCCTCTCGCCTAATATATATCGCACACATGAATTTTGCATGCGGGAACAGCAGGGCTGTTACAAGTTGTTTACGCAGAGCCTCGGTGGTATATATATATGTATATATATATTGTAACGTTTGGCTTTTCGGGCGGTTGCCGTAGACAACTCGTTGACGTCGGTGGCATCAGACTTTTACTTTTTACCTGAGGGTTGATGCTGGAAGATGGTCGGTCGGAGGTTCGAATAAGCCAAAGTTCAAACTTATAAACTAAATTGAAATTACTGAATTTAATAAAAATAAAAATGAGTTCAAGAATGAAAAGTTTAAAGAAGTGTATAAAAATTTAACTGTAATTAATATTGAAGGAAAAAGAAATTTACTATTGCGTTTAAATAATAATTAAATTGATGAAATAACAAATCTTAAAACTAAAGCGGTAAATGACGGGGCGGATTTACGGGACAGGTTTAGCGGAACTGGTAAATGAGTATGAGTCGTGCATTTTATATTTTTCACAATAAATATTCTTTGCGTTTATTGAGTTGATCTTAAAACTAATACAAGGTTGATCAATTAAATGATAATCTCGGGAAAATTGGCCGGAAACGGCGGTACGCAAAAATATGAATAATCAAAATAATACAAAAATTAAATTATATCTTTTAGGCGGTCGGTGTTAGTTTTACCGGTAATGCAGTTTAACAAAATTATACTTAACAATAAATTCCGAACGGTATCGGTTACAAACTAAAGGAAAGATAGACTATTTACAGGTTACGAGATATGATTGATCTCTTTCTGGCGGTCGGTATTTATTTTTACCGATGGCGCGGTTTTTAACAATCTTATTATTAATAAATTCCGAACGGTATCGGTTACAAACTAAAAGGAAAGATAATAAACTATATACAGGCTACAATATTATCGACGGTTAGCACGGTTGGAATCTACTTTACCGGCGGCGGATAATATGAGCGGTGTCTCCGTGACATTCGGTACAGGCTTAAGGTACAGGCTGGTGTCAGAGGGAGACAGGAAAGGTTACCTCCAAGTCTTAACGTAGACATGGAGGGGATGTACTAGTCGTGCGTACTCGCATCGACTAGCGGAGGACCTACCCCGACCGAGAAGGTGGTGGTAGTTGTCAGGAATCAGTGTCGGGCAACCCCACCCTTACACTGACGGAGAGGTTGGAGGCTAACGTAGGGCAATCCCACCCTTACGTAGCTTAAGACAGGAATACGGGTAAAGGTAACTCCCACTGTGTCGAGCAATCCCACTCTTACACAATGGAAGGGGAGAAGAGTCCAAAGGCTGGCTCGGCGGCTTGCTTATATATGCTATGGAGCTCGCTATTCCCGTTGCGGGAGTAGCGCCTCGTAGTGGCTAAGTATATGAACTATGTCTAGCGCGATTTTTGAATCGTCAATAATATATATATATATATATATATATATATATATATAAAGTTCATTTTTACATTATTTATTAAATTTAAAAAAAATACATCCTTCTCTTCTAAAAAAATACTGAAAATAATACAGGTGAGTTGAAATTGATCCCTAATATCACCAAAAATCAGAGAAAAAAATGTTTGCTAAAATTCGAACTAATGGGGATTCGAACCCGTATACCTCGAATTGTGTTTATGTAAAACGGCATATAATTTTGGCACAGAACCATTGAAGCTAATAGTCCCTCTTCAAAAATTATATTTTAAAACTGACTAAAAAGGTTTGATAAAAATCATATAAGCTTTTTTTTAAATGATGTTATAAGAATTAAGTTGCACAACAAACTCAAATTATGGTTACATTATTATTATTATTATTATTATTATTATTAATTTCATAAATTATACAAATTTTGTACTGCTAATTACAAACTGACTTAGAAACGTTTTAAAATAATAATATTATTGAACATTCAATAAACAAATTTCAGCGTTCAACGATATTTTAACATCTTATCTTTATATTGAAAAAACGTTACTTAGTTTTTCTCAGGACATTAATGAAACATTATTTGATCTAAGCTATTGTAATGGGAAACGTATTTTTTAAATTAAGGTGGCTTCGTCATTAATGTTTGTCATTAAGAACATAATTAGAAAATAATTTTTTATTAGTCCTAGTATGAATTTTATGACTCAATTATACAAGTATTGAAGAAAGAAACACTTTAGGATGCAAAGAAAAACGATTTATAAAAAAAGCAACCCTAATCGCGCAGATATTAGTTATTAATACACAAAAAAATGTCCTAAAAACAAAATAATAATTTATTTTATGGTATTTAGATGTAACAAAGTTAATTTTGTTCCTTAGAAAATTTCAGGGGAAGTCACCGATAGAATTAGAATTATAACGCTTACAATTTAAACGCAAATTCAATTATATTTATTATTATTTAAATAATATAAAAATGTTAAAACAACTGCACAATAACGCGCGGGCTAGTGAAAAACAATGTTTTTTATACAGCTATTATATTAAGAGTATCGCAAAATCAATCTTATCAATAAACATTTAATAAATTTTAATGCAAATGCAATTACAAGGCTAAATATTCACTATGGAACAATACATTTTTTTATATAGTTGATTGTATTGCATTTGCAGATTAATTTAAATATTTTCAGAATGAACAATTTACAATTTAGACATTATTAATCTAAAAAAATAATTAAAATTGAATGATTATTAATTAGTTTAAAATTATTTGATTTTAATCATAAAAATAATTACAATCATAATTAAATAAATCATACGGTTTCATAATCGCATTATTTTCATAATAATTTTTTATGCTTATTTCAATAAATTAGCTAATTATAAAAAACGACGCAACAATCAATCGCGTTGTAAAGCTGCATGCAATATTAAAATATTTACGATTGATTATTCAACTCTTGTGTCGCCATCTATTGTTTGAATATTATCTATGATTTTCTCGCTTAAAGAAAAGTCTCGCACCTGGTACGGGTCGATAAAACAGAGCCTTTTCTTAGGTTAAATTAGTTATTTATTAATTTAACATTTTAACCTATATTTGTTTGTTATTTGCAATTTAAAATGTTTATTTAATTTATTTACAGAGACAGAAGATATAAAATCAATGTGCTGAACAAAGATAGCATATATCGATACACTAAGTTTATCGCTTCGGAGCAACCCTCCAGGCTATGTTCTGTATCACCGAAATAACAGATGCGTATTAAAAAATTTATTTAAAGAAATAAGATAAAATAAAAAATATTTGTTCTAATAGCACTTTTCACAAGGCTTTTACTTAGATTTTTTAAATTTTATTGTCCGATGTATACTGAATTTATGATTTATGTCAGAAAAAAACATGCGTATTGAAGCCATAGATCATGATTTCAATAGAGATCGGAAAACAAAATTTTAAAACGTGTGACGCGTAAAATGTAATGTGTAACATCATTGAAGAATGGCCGTTGGAGCCTTTGTAGGCTAAAAGAATAACGTGAGGGAATAAGAATAAGAGAAAATAACATGGACATAAGTGTGCTTATGCTCCGCTTATTCCTTTTATACCCGTTATGTCCATAGACATAAGAAGTATAAGCGGCGCATAAGTACTCTTATGTCCATCGTATCCCCTCTCATTTCTATTCCCTCGCGTTATTCTTTTAGCCTAAAAAAGCCTTTATACTTATTTATTCTTCACAATACAGTATATTCGCTGGTGCATATATAAGATTAAAGGCCGTTACACTCAAAAAGATACAAGATACAGATACAGTGACAGATACAAAATTACATTGGCTAGTATATCTATATATAAAAAAATACAAGAGACAACGCATTTGTTTTTCACATATATAGATATACTAGCCAATGTAATTTTGTATCTGTCATTGTATCTGTATCTTGTATCTTTTTGAGTGTAACGGCCTTAATTCTTTATTCTTCAAAATACAGTATAGTCGCTGGTGCATATAAAAGAATTATTCTTTATTCTTCAAAATAAAGTATATTCACCGGTCCGGTGCATATGTAAGGTTAATTTTTCTAAAAAGTTCATTACAAATTATTTCAAGTTATTACATATTAATCTAAATACTAATTGAATTTTTAATTATCACAGAATATTTTAAGATGAAAGGTGAAAGAAAACGAAAGTGTCCATTTTGCCAGGAAAGAATTCCTAGTTCACAATTTAAATTGCACAGGGATATGTGTGCCTACGAAAAGATGAAAAACATTTTCCGATTGGAATTTATTGAAATAAAAAGAAGACCTAAGAAAAATTGAATATCTTAATTTATGATTAGCCTTGTTATATGTCACTCATCATGTGAAGGCTATTAAATAAAAAAGTATTTTGTATACCTATTTCTTTTTTTTTTTCATTAATATTCCTTAATTATCCCATAAAAAAATAATTTCTATGTATAACTATTAATAACTGGTGTATAAATGTGAAAAAATCTGAATTATTATAAATGATTGTTATTAAATATTAGTTATAGTTAGAAGTTGTTATTAACTGTATATAGCTATCGTTAACTGATTATAACATTTATTATCTGTTATTAACTTTTATTGATTGTAATTAATATCTTAATTGTAATAGTTTATTACAGTTATTCACATTTTTACACAATTTCTCACAAAAATCATTTTCATATGTTATGCAATGAAGTGTTCACTTAACATTGCAAAAATGTTGCAGGAATTTTTGAATATTTGTGAAATACTCCTGTAATGTTACAAAATATATTTTAGAATTATGAAAACCATATATTATGAAATTACATTTTTTTATTTATTTGAAATAGAAAATCATTTACATAACTTTCTTTAATCTAGCAAAAATAAAAAGTAAATATTCAGTTTTATATATCAAAAATTCTATTTGTCTATCATATCTCATATTACAATCAAAACATATTCAAAAAGATTTCATAAAATTCATAATATATTATAACCCTACTGAAAATATTATATGAGCCCTCATGTGAAATCTCATATAAGTTTGCGTACCAAAAACTCATATGAAATCTCATGTGACATTTCATATGTGATCGCATATAATATTTTCAGTAAGGAAGTAACATTTTCTAAGATTTTAAAAATACAATTTAGAAATATTTCATGAAATATATTTTAGGAATACATAAATCTTTTATGCAACATTTAAAAAACATCAGGAACATTGTAGATATTCATACAGAAAAACATATGTAAATAATTGTAAATAACTATGAAAAATAGTAAACATTTGTAAAGAATTTAAAATAACTATTATTTCTATCTCAAACCTGATATTTTTCAGCAGCTGTTTACAGGATTTTTTTTAATACAGATAGGTATTTATTTGTTTCTTAATAAAATACAAAAAGTATCTAATATAATGTACACAATCTCATATCAAATGTAATATAATTGTAAATATTGCATATTTAATTGATATCGTTTCACAAAACGATATCTTTATAGAAAATCATTTGGATTCATCAGAATCAGTTCGTTGACTAAATTCATCTTTTATGCTGAAATAAAGAATTATGAAAATTAATCTTATAATCTTAACTTTGAAAAAATATATACTTATCTGAAAATAAAGAAGATTATTGATTAAACTCTAGGCAATAACAGATGAGTAAATGCTCTTGCTCTTCTAGTTAAAAACACAAATTTGTTTGTATTTACAGGCACAAGCTACCCTAACAACACGAAAACGTTTTAAAAACGTTTTCTGGTAAACTTATATACGTTTGTAAATTTTGACAAAAATACGTATTTAAAACGTTTTTAAAACGTAAAATATTTCCGCATGTTTTAGATTCTCAAGAGTGATGTAACGTTTATAGAACGTTTGAGAAACCGTTTTAGAAAACGTTTTCTCGATGAAAATTTACGCAAGCTCAAATATCCAAACGTTTCCTTAACGTTTAAAAAACGTTTTATTTGGTATATTTTTTTTCTCTATATAATAATTTTTTAGAATGATAAAATAAAACGTTTAAAAAACGTTTTAGAAACGTTTGGACATATAAGTCAATGTAAGTTTTCACCGAGAAAACATTTTCTAAACGTTTCTTAAAAGTTATATTACTCTTGAGAATCTAAAATATGCGGACATATTTTACGTTTTAAAAACGTTTTAAATCCGTATTTTTGTCGAAATTTTCAAACATATATAAGTTTACCAGAAAACGTTTTTAAAACGTTTTTGAAACGTTTTGTACTGTTAGGGATACTTGTTACTCGAATATTGCTTATTTCTTTCATAATCTGATTTTACACTCTATCAGCAACATCATTCTAAGGGTGAAATCAGATGGAGCGGAAAATATGCGACGGAACGTCACAGAACATTCATTTCATCGCATTGTTTTCCGTCAAATTTTTTCCCCATATTCACATGGAACGGAGCAGAAGTTCTATGACGTTGATTAGCAATGTTATAATTAAAAAATTATGTTGTTAATCAAAATATTTGCTTATAATAACAAAATATATTTTATTTTTACAAGAAAAGAATCTCATTAGAATAACATTAAGTGATTATTTCCAACTTTTTTAACATTTTTGTTGTTAATTTAAAATTTGCGGACACATTTATAGGCTATTTTAACAGTTTTTCAGCTAAATTCCGCTCCATGTGAATATTGTGAAAAAATTTGACGGAAAACAATGCGATCGAATGAATGTTCTGTGACGTTCCGTCGCATATTTTCTGCTCCATCTGATTTCACCCTAAGTATTTGACTATGTATACAAGTTATATATACACAACTGGAGTATTAATTTCCATTATGTAATTGATGCTATGATTTACCACTTTTGCGTTCCTTAAGAAAAAACTTTTTACTCTAACTAAAAGATAATCTGGTCTGCCTAACTTATCTGTAAATTAGAAATTTTGTATAAAGTTGTATAAAATAAATTGAATGGTACTAAATGTTTAAATCAATTTTAAGATTCTTTATTATGGTATTGTGGGGACACACACATAGTTTATGTATGAGTATGGCGCTGTAAGCGCACCGTGACACATAAGAGTATACATGCGAACGCCTCTGCGCTGGCGTCAAGACAGACAAGCGAGTAACAGCGAGCAAGCCACTTCGTTGTATTCAGTCTAGCTCCAACGGTCCTTGTGCTTAGTCATACTGACCGGTCTACAATATATATAATATATTAACATACTCTTGTCTCTGTTATTTAGACACCTCTCTCTGTTCTCCTCATCCTGGGTAGCCGCCACAACTGGTGACCCCGACGTGATCTTGGCTAAGGATTCACGCTTGACTTCCACGCTCAACGGCTTGATTCTCTACCATCGACGCCAACGCACAAGGGACGCCTTAGTCAACCACCATCTTGACATGCGTGTTGCTTGACGAAGCAACTGGCTGCCTTCTTCGCCGTTCGAGCAGGAATTTCAGATTTTTTTTTCTTAACATCTGGTCTGCACCAAGAGGTCAGAAGACGGAGGAGGAATTTTCTTTTTTGGAGCTTCGCCTTGGCAACGTCAGCGAGTTGTTTCAGGCACAGGACGCTTCTTTGCGGCATATCGCCTCAGCGTCGTCGAACGAGACATCTCACTTTTCTCGAGGTATTGAGAGCATTCGTAAAGAAACTCTCCATTTTGTTTTATTCTCGTTGTGCACACAAGTACAAGTCTTCAAGCATAAGACTTTGTAACGTAAAACACTAATGAACGCGTTCAAATTGCACAGGTAGTACTCAGTAATTGTCTACCTGTGTAATCGTTGTAAAATTTTTAAATAGTGAATTCTGCGTTCCAGGTGTGGATAAAGAGCACTGGACGCACGAAAATCACTTTTCACGACATTGTGAAAAATTGTGCGTCACGCAACGAAACGGCTAGTTTCACGTGACAATTAAGCACAAGGAAATCTTCACGAAAACTTGCACCTCGGGATCTACATTGTACGAGAAAAAGCAAATTCAACGTTACGGAGTGCGAGGAATCGGTCTTTCGGACACAAAAAAAATAAATTTTTTTTTAGTATCTAATAGTTTATTTTATGCATGTTTTATCATTTTAACCTAAAAAATAAATTCGAAAAATTTTAATCTTTGTTGGTGTCAAAAAGGCCGGCTTTAGACTTTAAACGCGTATTATATAACGCATATAGATGGTTAACTTCATAATTTCATGAACGCACCGATCTAGAAACTTCGGAGCAATTTTTAACGTAACTTTAAGTATTAGCTAATTATTCTACGTGTGCGTATAAATCGTTTGTAAATTGTTCTTAAAATATATATTTTATCTCTTACTTATTTGCTCTGTCTCGCATATACACGTACATATCAATATCTTATGATTTTATTAATTACAACATATATTATTTTTCTCATCTAAATTATTAATTGTTTTGTGCTGTGTCTTATTTATTTAAATTGTATATATAATAGAATTTTGTTGAGCAAATAATCATTGGAGGGGTTCTCTCTTCATTTATTTTTTTTTCATAACTACTTCCACGCAGAAGGGTTATCTTTGGTGCTCAGTCGTCGACTGCATGCAGTCTTGTGCGCTGACGCCGGGGGTCGACCTGACGCGTCGAATACGGTTTCTTTGTTCTTTTTGGTCAATTATGCTCGTGCACCAGGAGATTTTCTAGTGCCTCAGTCGTCGACCGCATGCGGCCTTATACGCTGGACACATGAGGGTTAGCCTGACTGCACGAGACAGACCTTTTCTATCCTGTAAAAGGAAAAATAAAATTCATAATCTTTTACTCTTTTTATCATACACATCAGGGAGAGAGCCTCCTTCTGACTGTTGCTCGTTAGATAGTAGTGGAACCTTTTTCCTCCTTCGCGACTGCCAGTCCATAAAAATGCCCTTCGACGTGTTTCATTCGCCCTTAAAAGAAATTAGACCTTTGAATGCACAGGACTCAGCAACAGAAGCGTTGAATACGCAAAATAATGTTAACGTCTCGCCGCGAAATTCGAGCCCGGGTGAGGCGGGCGCGATGGGAGTTGGTGGCGGTGCAATCGCACGCACAAGCACGCAAAATTCGCCGGAAACTCCGCCATTAAATATAACTAGTAGATTCATACCCAACGCACGGGATAACGCAAATAGACCTCTCGCATCTAAGTCTAAAAGCGCGTCATATTTCGATCAAAATATTCCATGAAATTTGGTCCGTTCCATGAAAAAATGGTATCCAGAGAGGCCTATGAGAACCTGGAGAAAGCTTGCTATAATAAAATTAAAAATTTACAACAAGCTCACAATAAGCAAATAATAATGTTCAATAAACAAATAGAATCTTTAAAATCGTTAATTTTACAAACTCAACAAAATCAAAATTCAAATGATGTAAGCAACGCGAATTTTCCAGAAACAAATCAAAATAACCTTTCAAAGTCGTTAAATTCAAATTTCACAAGTAATATTAACATACCAAAAATAAAACAAAGTTTAAACTCTAAATTTTCTGGAATTTCAATAAATAATCAAAAGCAAGACAGCTTCTCATCGGCCTCGACCTCTACTCATAAACAAGTAGCTCTTTCTTTTTCAACAACACAATTTAACTCGAACCCTAATACCTCTAATCCGCAAATACAAACAAACGTACAGATACCTTCAGACTTTAACAATCCTATAACCTTGTCAACATACACAACAGACACACATGACATAAATACGCACAATTATAACATTCAACCGTCAGTCTCGGCAAACGTTAACTTTAAACCAATAAAGTTACCATTTTGGCAACACGATCCCGCAACGTGGTTCGAAATGTACGAATATCAATTGTTTTTGCAAAATATAATAGACGATAATGTAAAGTTTATTAACGTGATGCCGAACTTAAGCAATAGTATTATAACAGATTTATCCGACAGTATTAAAATGCTCAAAGGCAATAACCGATATGAAGGACTCAAACGTATTCTAATTAAAAAATATATGCCGTCGGACGATTGTAAATTACAAAAACTATTTAGAGGTTGTCAAATGGGTACGCGCAAACCTTCGGAATATTTAAATGAATTAATTAGCTTAGCGGGAGAAGAAATGCCGCGTGGTTTAATTGTAAAAGCATGGAAGACGAATTTACCTTCCAATATACGCCCGTTCGTACGGAAAGATGTCACGCCGGAAAACGAGGCCGACACCGTCGAACATGCAGATGAAGTGCACACGGATGTATACGGCACTCACAACACGGTACACGAAATAAAACAAATGAAAAGTCAATTGTTGGATTCGGTCATAACAAAAGTCGATGCAATTGTTAATAAACGTGTACAAGAAAGAAGTAGATCGCAATTTAAACCGCGCGGACGTACCAAATCTAGAGGGCGTGAACGAAGTAAAAGTAGAGAGAATAGAAAATTGTGTTATTCACACGCTAAATACGGCAAAAACGCCTATAAGTGCACCAAACCGTGTGATTGGATCGATTATTCTAAAAAACCGGAACAAAACGTAAGAGACAATAAAAAAGCTAAAGACACGGGCGAACAGAGAAAAGAAGCGAAACAGGATTTAAACTAGAAGCTCGGCGCGTAATGGAGACCAGCGTAGCCGGTACGAGATCAGTGCGTCTTCACGTAAAGGACATTCATAATAACGAAATATTTTTAATAGACTCGGGCGCGGAAATATCCGTTGTGCCTAAGCCGAAAAACTTCAAAGGTAATAAGACTGACATGCACCTTTACGCGGCCAATGACACTCAAATTAACACCTACGGTACACTATATAAAAAGCTTAATCTTGGGTATGCGCAGGAATTGCCTTGGTCGTTCATTATTGCAGATGTACCTTACCTGATAATGGGTGGAGACATCTTGAATTACTTTCATCTTCTGCCTGATTTAAATAAAAAACAATTAATTAACGCTAATACGAATGAAATCATTCTTGGTTTCAACAGGGCAGTTCTTGACATACAAATTTCCTTAGTAGATCCTAAAATGAAATATGCGCATACACTAAGTAAATATCCAACGGTGATAGGCGTAGATAAACCAAAGCCCCCAGAGAATAGGGGAATTTATCATTATATCAAAACCACGGGTCCACCTTGCGCACAGAAACCGCGACGCTTGCATCCACAAAAGTTAAAAATAGCGAAAGCAACATTTGAAGAGTGGTGCAAATCGGGTGTCTGCAGGCCCTCGAAAAACCCTTGGGCGACACCTATACATATGGTGCAAAAGAAAAACGGGGAATGGAGAATATGCGGAGATTATCAGAGGTTGAATGAGGTTACGGTACCGGATAGATACCCCATACCAAATTTACATGATTTTTCCGGTAATTTATATGGTAAAACTATTTTTTCCGCTCTTGATCTGGAAAGTGCGTTCTTACAAATACCTATTCTTCCAGACGACATTCCCAAAACTGCAGTTATTACGCCGTTCGGTCTATATGAATTTCTCGTTATGACTTTCGGTTTCAGAAACGCGTCACAGACATTTCAAAGATACGTTAATCTAGTGCTAGGGGATTTAGACTTCGTCTTCGCATACATCGACGATATACTCGTGGCGTCCGCCTCACCCGAGGAGCATGAAAAGCACTTAAATATAGTGCTCGAAAGGCTGCAGGACTTCCATTTGCATCTTAATTTGAAAAAATGCATTCTAGGGGTAGAACGATTAGTTTTTCTCGGTCATACTATCGACAAAGATGGCCTGAAGCCCGACCCTAAACTAGTGGAATCTATAAGAAACTTCCCAAAACCCCAAACGGTAGACGAGCTACGTCGATTTCTGGGGTTACTTAATTTTTATAGAAAAGCGACCCCACAAGCGGCAGAAACGCAACGCCATCTGCACACACTAATTAAAAGCAATAAGAAAAAAGACAGAACGCCGGTAGTTTGGAACCCAGACGCGTTAAAAGCCTTCGAAAAAACTAAGAACGATATAAGTAACATCACTAGTTTAGCTTATCCGTGCGCAGACGTAGAAATACGCGTAACAACAGATGCCTCTAATTTTGCAATGGGTGCTTCTTTGGAGCAATATGTGAACGGCAGTTGGCAGCCATTAGCATTTTTCTCCAAAAAGTTCACGACAGCGCAGTCCAACTATTGCGCATATGACCGCGAATCAATGGCAATTCACGAAGCTTTAAAACACTTCAGCTATTTCTTAGAAGGTCGAACTTTTAAAATTTTCACGGATCATAAACCGCTCATATACGCGCTTGCTCAAAACTTAGGTACTTGTACGCCATTACGCGCACGTAAATTATCTTACATATCGCAATTTAACGCGGAAATTTGCTACTTGCGAGGTGAAGACAATGTGGTCGCAGACTCGCTCTCGCGTATTGATTCCTCTATTGCACCAGCCTCTTTTGACTGGAGCAATGAGTCATCAACTGGTGAACCTTTTGTCAAAAAGACCCTTGCAAGTATCACGACATTCAACTTTCCGACGTTTTTTACTCTCGAGGAAATCTCGCTAGAACAAGAGCGCGACGATGAACTAAAAACGATAATGGCGGATTCTAATCACCCTTTAAAGCTAACTAGGCTGCGCTGAGGACCCAATCGAACGGCTATTTATTGCAATTATGCCCCGCAAACCCTTAGACCGTACGTACCAAAAATCTTTAGACGGGAAATATTCAAAATCTTTCACATTAATAGTGCGCACCCTTCAGGTCGTGTAACCGATAGGCTTGTTAGACAACATTATGTGTGGCCTAATATGGCTAAAGAGATAAAAGAGCGATGCAAAAACTGTATAGACTGTCAACGTTCAAAAGTTTCTCGTCAAAATGTTCTCGTCATGATAAATCACCTGATAAATCAGGTGATTTATCATGCCAAAACATCATGTAACGATTTTTTTGGTTTTTACACGTTTCAAACAATGCTTAGTCGATTCAAAACATTTTTTGAAAATTTTTGACATTTTTGAACTTAGAAATTTTTTGGTAAAATTAGTCAAAATTTTTTCTAAGACCAAATTATCTAAAAAATTTTCTAAGTTCAAAATTTTCAAAAATTTTTAAAAACTGTTCTGAATTGAATAATTATGGTTTGAAACGTGTAAAAACCAAAAAAATCGTTACATGATGTTTTGGCATGATAAATCACCTGATAAATCAGGTGATTTGTCACCTGATTTTTTTCACCAGGGGTCCCTGTAAACCTGGGATGATAATCTAGTTAAGTATAATTTTAAAAATTTGGTGGCTTCCACGTTCATTTTTACGATCTTAACGTATTCCCCCCACGTTCATTTTTACGATCTTAACGTATTCCCCACACCTTTATTTATACTTCCAATTTTTTTGTTTTACCCGTCCCATTCCGCATTCGCCCGGGGTAATGCCCGTGAAGAGGGGAAAACCCATAGGCAAACCTAGTGGGATAAAATCTGGGAAAACCCTCTCCGGAATGGGTCGGTTTATATAGCAGATTCGGTATTAGGCATCCTTGTATCAGGATACCTACATCGTATCTGCCACACCTCCCGCTCACATTGTCATGTAGCCAGCACGCCCAAACGATCGTCACACAAAACAAGTCCAGATTGGACGCGCAGCGTTCCTTGGAGCGGTCACCTATCCAAGTACTAACCGCGGCCAATGCTGCTGAACTTAGCAGATCGCCTGGCACGCGCCGAACCACTCGGTCAATGCGTCGGTCTCTAATTAAGTAATTCAAACAAATCACCTTTAAATTGAATCGAATTTAATATCGCATTTCATTATTGCAAGATTGGCCAATACAATACAACAGTATGAATCTATCCTCGTCAACTTCGTCTTTGTATCTAGAACAAATAGGAATACTGACTAATGTCGTCGTAGTCCGGTACAGATGCATAATTCCTCTATAATTTTGATTAACGAGTATTTAATTCTATCATAATCGACTGATTTTTCAATATGGAGGCAACGATTTAATGTCAATACTGAGGTTAATACACAATGGAATAGTAAATATTAATTTAAATTGTGCATTTACTGAATATTGAAGTTGTTAATATAAAATAAAATTTTAAACAGTTTTAATGAGATTTTAGATTGACCTTTCATTATTATAGTTTAAATATCTAGTACAAATCGCATATTACTTAGTGTCGTTGTTATTCAGTACGAATTCGTTTGCACTACATTCCCTCTAAAAATTTCTTGAAAAAATATAAATGCTATTACAAGCTTCTTCTTTTGTAATACTCAGGCAATAATCTTTGTTCATTTCTGAACTACAATCATATATTCCTAGAGTTAATATAAATTCAACATATACTGGGGATGATACGCCGTTGTTCGCGTTCTATTAGTCCCTATAAGTTCCAATAAGGAGTTAAACAATTGCGACTCGAATTGACGCCCCTGATCCGTAGTTATAGTAACGGGTGTTCCATAGCGCGTTACCCACGTATCAAAAAATGCGCGTGCAACCGTTGGGGCTAATATATTCCGTAGAGGTACTGCCTCCGGCCAGCGCGAGAATCTATCTATCATAATGAGAAGATATCTGTAGCCTTCACTCTCCGGTAGAGGGCCTACAATATCTATGAGCAAGAGAGTACCAAAAATCACTGTCCTTCAGAATTTAGATGATTTTTGGTACTTTCTTGCTGCCTAACTTTGAACAAACATATCACTGGTTCTAATTATTATTTCTCAATTCTGAAAATAGCAAATAAAAGCCTTCTTTCTCAACTTTTATTTTAGTTCCTCTTGATTTATAAAAGACATTTCTAGACTGAATTATTCACACTTCAATTAGGAGCTTTTTGTTACATTTTTCTTAAAATAAGACTAGAAAGGTCTACGAATTCAGTTTTTAGAAGCGCTAGACCGTACCGCTTTGGCTTTACTCATATTTTGGTACCTAAAAACATATTCCAAAGTTTCATCAAGATCTGTGACCCGAAGCTCATAGCCTCTCCTGGCTAGTCTTAACCACTGATTCTTAAGTTAGGATTGACACAATAGCAAATTTACTGACATTGAAATGATGAAATTTTGACAAAATTGTTAAAAGAATATTGGAGGGCAGATAATCTATGGGATAAAATGAATTGAAATAGTTGTTTAATATCTCCAAGATACACGAATGCCCGAATAAGGAATTATTTAATCTGTTCAGACACATTAGATAATTTTGCTTCATATTAAGATTAAATATAATTCTTCTATTAACCTTTATTTTCAACTTTTATCCATAGTACTAACACGGGGTTATAACGACACTACGTTTATAAATCTTTTTCAACAGGACTTGAGAATACTGTTCAGTATAATTGAGTAAATTATTGCATAATGTTGTTTACAGGCTATGCAGACGCTAAGCTCATAATCTGTGTTAAGTTTAAAACGAAAAGAAACTGTTGTTTAAACATTGGTATCTATAAGGCTACCTTCGTTTTGCGGATAAGAATAGTTGATAAGTGCATATAGATTGATTAAACAAATTAATAATGTAAATAACAAGCAAAAGAATCATAATGGGATCATAACGATACTCAATAATTTTCCATATTTTCCTAATAACATATACTAGTGTTATAAATTAAAATTAATCACAATGATATTTGTATTGATTTTACTATTGGCTTTATGGCATTGCAATAGTTGCCAAAAACAATTAAAAATTTCGAACAGAGCTCTGGGGAGCTTATAGAGCGGCAGAATTCATACAGGATTATGACGACATTTGACGATTCATCGTAGATAGCATAACATGAACAAAATCATAATTTTTCTTACAGGTAAATCAGTTTTGAAAAGTAATTAAAATACAATTAAACTAAAACCTTAGATAAACGAAGCAGCTCCAGGACAGTCAGGATTGCAAAAGTTTAGCTGACTGTCAATAATTGCCTTAGAAATACTACAGCGATATAATCTGTTGCAATTCCATTATACTTATTATTATTTTAGAACTTCGTTATTGATACGAGTTTATAGCGACACTAGGCTTATAAAACTATCAATCAGAAAGACAATGTATAAATGTGTTCAAAATACCACTAACAAGGCAATGGGTTTTCAAAATACGATTATTGCCAAAGCAAAATATCATTAATACCAGGCCATACAGAAGCTAAGCTTATAATCTATGTTAACTTTAGACCAAAAAAAACTGTTGTTCGAACATTAGAAGTATCTATGAGACAACCTTCATTTTGCGGATAGAATTAGTTGATAAGTGCATATATATTGATTACACAAATTAATAATGTAAATAAAAAGCAAAATAATCATAATGGGATTATAACGACACTCAGTAATTTTTATATTTTTCTAATAACAGATTCTAGTAATGTCCTTGATGAACTCTCAGCTTCTTTATCGAGGTCGCGAAGTGGGGATACACTGCCGGGTGGTACTGCGCTCATCCTGTGTGCGATGAGTCAGTCTTAGTTCGCCCGGTGCCGTGTACGGATCTACTCTGGATGTCGTTTAGTGTGTTTGGCGCGTGTTGGAAGTGATATTTAGTGAGTGCAAGTGTCTGGTGTCGTGAGTGAAGTTGGGTAGTTTTTAAATTGTTGGTCGGAATTCAAATTCTACCGCAAGTGACCGCCAAGTCGCGGAGCTTGCGGTTGTTCGGTTCCCGCCATTTTCGAAATCGAGTGACCGCTGTGTCGCGGAGCTCATTCAGGATCCTTGGAGGCGTGCGTGCGATCACCCCAGCGTAAAGCTCCTGCTTTCGAAGGAACGATCTAGGTAAGCTGAACTTTCCTATAACCGTTAGATTGCAAGACCTTGCTGCGTACTTTACTTGCTCTTTTTTTTGTTATATAATTCGCTGTTTTCCTTTTCTTATTGTATAATGCGCTGTTCTCTTCCTTTTGTATGATCTGGTTTCTTTTTCTATTGTACAATTCGTTGTTTGTCTCTATTGCGTATTCACCGTTTATTTATACTGTATAATTTTATTATTTTGTTTCCTATTTATAATTTGTAATTCCCTTGTGTGATTGTAAACTATTTTGAACTGCAAATAAAAGCATAGACTGTAATCGCGTGGTTTTATTTCATCGACCCATCCATCCTTCCTACACTTCCATTAAATTGCATTGCTTAGCCCGTTTTTTTCTAAGAAGTAACCTAAATGAAATTCATTACGATGATATTTCTATAGATTTTACTATTGGCATTATGGCGTTGCATTAGTTGCCAAAAACAATAAAATTATTCCAATAGAGATGGGAAGCTTATAGAGCAACAGAATTTATACAGGATTATGACGGCATTTGAGGATCCATCGTAGATAGCATAACATAAACAAAATCATAATTTCCCTTATAGGTACATCAAAAAATAGGTTTGAAAAAATAATTATGTTACAATTAAACTAAAACTGTAGGTAAAAGAAGCAGCTCCAGGACAGTCAGGATTGCAAAAGTTTAGCTGACCGTAAATATTTGCCTTAGAGATACTACAGCTATACAATCTGTTGCAATTCCATTATACTCATTATTATTTTAGAACTTTGTTATTTATAGAAGTTTATAGCGATTTTATGCTTATAAGCCTTTTCAATCAGTAAAACAATGTATAAATATGTTTAAAATCCACGAATTTAACCATGGGGTTGCAATATACGATAATTGCCGATTAACGCATAACCAAGCAATATCTAAACTGCTATTCTAGAAAAATCCACTTTAATATTAAGGATTGGGAGCCACGGTGGCTCAGGGACTAGAACATCCGACTCTCACCCAGAGGGCCGGGGTTCGAGTCCCGGTGAGGGCGGTATTTTTTCCTTTTTTAATTAAAAGTGGAGATTTTTTCGGACTCATTGACACCGTGGTGGACCACCCCCGAATGATTTTCCGCGGTTTTAACAAAAATCGCAGATAATTATTCGAGGGTCGGTAAGGCAGAAGGCGACTGCTCCACTTCTATAGTTGAGCCGGAACGTTCTGCCGGGTTGGTGTGAGCTCTCGATGCGCTTAAAAGGATGGGTAGAGCGAGTCTCCCCGCCTAAGTAGGCCTGCACGGGTACGCGAACACCTTTCGGAGTAAAAAGGTATGGATTCGAACGCGAAAACACCGGAACACATAGGTGGTCGAGGTGTCCCGTAAAAAGGTTGGAAAACCTGTACGGGTATCGAACTTGAAAGATAGATAGATATTAAGGTCTGATCATTATTTTAGAATTGTAAGAATAGCAAATATATTGGCAGTAAGATCATTTTGCAAAATTTATGAAAAAATTTTCAAGAGCAGATACTGTATTGGTTAAAGAAGACATCAGGTATTTCTTTAATTCATCCAAGATAAGCAAATAGCTACGACTAAGGATTATTCAATCGGTTCGGGCACATATGCAGATTTTGCAACATAATTATTTTAAATATAGTGATAATGTATTATAAAATAATTGTTTGCAATATTGATTTATGGTATTAACTACGTTTATAAATGTTTGTCAACAGGATTTGAGAATACTATTCAGTATAATTAATTTGATTATTTCATAATGCTGTTTACAGGCTATGCAGAAATTAAGCTCATAATCTGTGTTAATTTTAGAACAAAAAGAAACAGTTGTTGAAACAGAAGTATCTATAAGACTACCTTCGTTTTGCGAATAAGAATAGTTGATAAGTGCAAATAAGTTCATTAGACAAATTTATAATGTAAACAAAAAGCAAAAGATTCATAATGGGATTATAACGACACTCAGTAATTTTCAATATTTTCTAATAACAGATACTAGTAACCTAAAATAAAATTCATTACGATGATATTTCTATTGATTTCACTATTAGCTTTATGACGTTGCATTATTCAAGAAATTATCTGATCCAGTTTCTCTTTCTCCATCTCCTTCTCATTCACCTCTTTCACAGTGCTGTCTAGATGCTCCTCCTCACTTTCACTTTTATACAATCCCTTTCTAATTCTTTAACTGCCTTTTTTCTTTCTCTTTCCTCTGGACTTTCTCTCAATCTCTTTTTCTTTGCACTCTCTTCTACTCCTTTTGCTTCACTTTCGAAGTTCCTCACTTGCACGCTTTTTTTTTCTTTGACTCCTTATTACTCTCCTTTCTCTCTCTCCTTATTACTACTTTGCTATCCTTACTTTTCGTGTTTATGAACTTAGGACTTCCACCAGCCTTCCCATACATTCTGTTTTCATACACACTCTGTTTATTCTCCTTCTATTTTACCATGTAAATCCAAACTTGACCTCAAAAAACGCTCGTACTTTTTCATACTCCCTTCCAACTCTTCTCATTTACTTTCACACCCCTTTTAATATTAAATATCTATCCTCCCTTATTTTCCCACCTTATAACAACTCTCACACTTTTTTATTACCCAAATCACACACACACACACACACTATCAAATCACACCAAATTAAATTTAGCCCCTTTATCTAAGGGCAGACATTTTGGCCATCCAACAAAACGTTATTAAAAATGTGTGAAAAGAAGCAAAAATACCAAAAAAGTAGTATTAAATTTTTTTAGGTTATAACCACCCCTTGAAAAAATCTGAAAAAACTCATGCAATTAGAAAATCTGTCAAATCGAACAAAAATATTATATTTTCTTGATTACTTAAAAATCAGCACTATTTTATGATATTTTTAGGTTTAGAAAGTCGTTTTTGAGGTTATGTTTGTGCACTATACCACTAAAAAAAATTTTTTTGTAGACTTTTAATCAAAAAACAAATTTTTGCTGCTTCGTACGTTACCGTATCCTTAATAAAATCAGAAAAACAAGAAATTCCTTAAAAATCCATGAAACGCGTTTTTTCAGGTTCTTATTATTATTATTATTTATTCAGTAACTTATTACAAGTAATTACATTTGTAGTAATTTCGCAAAGGAAAATATAATTTCCTGTGTGCGATACTGTTAGTAACTAACTTAAAACTAAAAACAGTAGAAATAACTTAACTAGTGGTTACAATATTTACATTTTTTATAGTTTTTAACATAATAACAAATATAAATGTCTATGACATATGCAGAATAACATGAAATAAATTAATAATTTAGTTTAATCCATTTTTTTAACTTTAATTTACTGGAATTCTTCGATGCATCCAAGACTCTGTATTCATTCGGCAGATCATTAAAACATTTGATGGCATTAATATAGGCACTCTTTCCACTGACAGTTTTATTCCTTTTAGGAATAGTCAAACTCTTGTTTCTAGTAATGCTATTATTAAGTAGATACTTTTCTTTAAGTTTATTATAATTACATTTTAAAGATTCATACATGAACATCTGTGTCAAATTCATTGGGTTTTCTAATATAAATTTATTTTTGTTCATTATTTTAAATATTTTATTCTGTGTTCTTTGTAGTGTATCAATTTGATTCCTGTAAGCTCCACCCCAAGCAATTATTCCATAGTTTATTACGCTATGAAAAAGTGCATAGTAGATCATTCTCATAGTGTTAGTTAGCATATACTTAGATATTTTATAAAATAAAAAGATCAAATATCTGGTTTTGTTTATAATATATTTAATGTGTTTGTCCCATTTTAAGTTGTAGTCAATAATCAGACCCAAGTACTTACAGTTCTCTACTCTGTTTATATTTTCAGCCTTTATTTTTATTTGAATTTCTTTAGGTACACTATCACAATAATTACCAAAAGTGATATATGCAGTCTTCTTAACATTCAGAGATAGTTTATTCCAAGCAAGCCAATCATCTACTACATCCAAATATTTATTCATCTTATTCTGAGCCTCAGACCAAGTTTTTTCAGTTATTACTATTGCAGTGTCATCTGCATAGGAATAGATAGCTTTATCCGGTATCACAGAAAAGAGATCATTCACGCATAAAATAAATAAAAGAGGTCCCAGAATAGTGCCCTGAGGAACACCAGTATGAGTTTCCTCAAAAGCACTCTTACATTTTCCTATTCTAACTCTCTGACACCTGTTACTTAAATAACTTTTTATGATATTATAAGCAATGCCCCTTATACCATAATTATACAACTTATCCAAGAGCATTCCATGGTTAACAGTGTCAAACGCCTTAGCCAAGTCCAAAAAAGTTATCAATAGAGGATTACTTTTATCCAAATTTTCATAGACTTTATTGGATATTATATTTAATAGATCCTTTGTATCCTTATTCTTAACGAAACCAAATTGTTGACTAGATATTATTTTGTGCTTGTAAATAAAATCACAAATTCTATTATAAATTAATTTTTCAAATATTTTAGCTAAATTTGAAACAAGTGATATTGGCCTATAGTTGTTTACATCCAATTTGTTACCTGTTTTAAATACAGGAACAACTTCAGATTTTTTTAATGCATCTGGCCAGATAGATTTCTCAATGCAATTGTTGAAAATACTGACAAGAGTATCTGATATCAAATCAGATAAAGTCTTGATGGTTCTGGTATTTATGTCGTCCACCCCTCCATTCTTGATTCGCATATTCCTTATTATTGTTTGTATTTCAGATCTATAAGTTGGACCTAGAAATCAAAGTTTTATTGTTGTCATCTACTATTTTGCTGATTCCATTATAATTATTTTTTACTTTTCCTATTTTTTTATGTATTATTTTCCACAATTTCCTTGTATTATTATGATTTGCCATAATTTGGTCATTTTCATATTTAATTTTAGCATCTTTTATTACCTTGTTCAAAACTTTAACATAATGTTTATAATCATCTTTTAACTGAGTATTGGTTGGATCACTTTTCATCTTATTATACATGTATTCCTTTCTCTTGCAAGAAACCATTATAGCACTTGTTATCCAACTAGATCTAGGGGCAACATCGCTTTTATTACTTTTTGATTTTGTATTATATTTAGATTTATTCAAACATTCTTTAATACCAGATATCAGACCTTCAATTGCACAATTAGGATCATGAACCCCTTGAAACACACTCCAATCAATTTCTTTGGCTACTTTGTACAGCTTTTTATAATTATAAACTATTTTTCTATAAGTCACATCACATTGTGGTGTCCTGTTTATACTAACAAATAAAGGATAGTGATCAGGTGATGGTATACTCAATTTAAAGGTCGTAGTTGAAATGGTTTCCTTCTTAATAAATATATTATCAATACATGTACCTCTATCCATATCATCATTCTTTGGTCTAGTCACCCCTGTAAAACCAGGAAAGTAACCCTTTTCCATTAAATTGCATAAGAGTTCCTCACTATAAACCTCTGTCTTCATAATATTGATATTGAAGTCCCCCACAATCAGATGGTTTTTTGAGTTTTTTTTAAGACTCAAAAGAGTTTCCAAACTCATAATAAACTCAGCGCAATGCAAGTCATGACATCTGTATATGGAGGATATTTCAAGGTTGCTGTTATTACTTAATTTTACATTCATATGAAGTACTTTCAATCTACCAACATCAATTATATCAACAGTTTTTGTTACACTTTCCTTAATATAAACTACAACACCATCTGCTCTGTTTATACAGCTGTAATTATAGAACATACTATACCCAGATATCGCAAAATACTCATGCTGTACAAGATTCCAAGTTTCACTACATATTATCACATATGGTTTGGTCCTTAATCTTCTAAGAAGAACTTGTAAATTTTCAAAATTGGAATTCAAGCTTCTCACATTTATATACATAATATAATTTGATCTAATCTCAACAGAATTATTAAGAGACCACATATCACAATAAGATATTTCTCCATTTACTATTTCATTTTCAATTTCTTCTAATAATTCAATATTATCAGCCATTTTTATGATTCAATAAATCCATCAGTATTAGAGAGTCTTCTCTTTCTAATTGTTGGATCATATGGATAATCACATTTCTTTATCACTTTTCTTATTAATTGTTTATACATTGAACAGGAATCTCTATCACCAGCTGAGTGGTTAGTCTGCCAGTTAGTTTTATATTTTTCATTGGCCTTATGGCAGTTATTGCATTTTAAAGTATCCTTATGTTTACAAAATTTACCATCATGATCCCCAGCACAATATTGACAACAAACCTCCCACTGGCATTTCTTTTGTATATGACCATACGTACAGCACTTATAGCACATATTAATATTGTAGTCATCATAGACCCTACAACAGGAAAAACCAACATAAACCTTTCCTTGTGACATCATCCTGTCATATGCACTAGCATTAGACTCTACAATAACTGTCCATCTGTTTGATTTTTTATTTCTGTATTTAAAAACTACTTTTATTTTTTCATTTTCTTCCAGATTGTTTCTTGTAATTATATCTTTTTCAATTTCTTCTATATTATCCATGTTTATATCATCTATACCAACTATCTTTATGCGAGGGTTCATTTTCTTTTCAATTTCTGTTATTATAGTTTCATCACTTTTTTCCTTAATGACTTTTTCCACTTCTTTCACATCATTTTCACTTACACATTTAATTAGAATTTTGTTTTTGCTTAATTCCACTTTATCAAATTTTTTTCCTGTTTTACATAGTGTTTGCCTAATGTTGGTATAAACAGATTGTAAATCCTTTTCTTTGCAACTAGTACTAACCAATATATTTTCAACATTGTTTCCTGCTCTCTCCTTTCTTTTCATGATTTGTGCAAAAGTAATCTCTGGCTTTTTATTTTGTTTTTCCTGTAAATCACTTATCTTTTCTTCTAACAGCAGGTTGTTTTTTTTTATTTCCTGGTTCAGATCTTTTAATATATCATTTTTTTCCAACATTTCTTCATTTTCCATCCTTAATTCACTGATTTCTGTTTCCTTTACTTTCAATTGTGAAGTGAAATTATCCTGCATCATCTTAAGCTTCTGCTCATATATTGCTATACAATTTCCTACTGTATCTACATTTTTTTCATCCAGTTGTAAATTTGAGGTTAGTTCAGCTGTACATGAGCAGACACCAAAAATCCCAGCAACACTTTTAAAATTTTTATCTCTAAATCCACAGCTAGAGTGATATACTTTATTACAAAATATACAGTAAACAATTGCAACCTTTTTTTTAACGCAACATCCAAGATTTATCTCGTCTGGCGGGTCAGATGAGATATTCTCACCCGCCATCTTGAATGATCTTTTAATAAAGTAATTAAATATTGAGATCAAAAAAATCTTAAAAATTCTCTTTTCTCATTCTCTTCTGAATCCTATTGTTTGAATAAAGAAAATTCAGTTAAAGGCGATTTTCATATGCTTAACCTACTACAGACTTCATCAAAAAATTATTTTTTGACCCTCAGGGCGCAAAATACGATTTTCTATGCTTGTCAAGCGGGCGCAAAATAGTACATTGCCGCCCTAGGGCGTATGCGCCAATTTCGCGCCCTATGGCGGGAACGTACTATTTTGCGCCCGCTTGATAAGCATAGAAATCGAATTTTTTACCCTTTGGATAAAAAAACAATGTGTCTACTATGGACGTGCGAATTTAGCGCCCTTGCTTCGCTCTGGCGCTCATTCGCACTGTGGCCGGAATGCCCGATTTTGCACCCTTGGTACACAATGTACTATATCTGTAATTCTATGTATATTACGGATTTTTAATCACTACATTTTTAACTATTTGATGACTTTAAAATGCAATACAAAGTTGTACCCCAGATAGCAGCGCAACACAAAGTAGTTGATTTTGAAAAAAACTTTTGGACGTTAAGACTCAAATTCATAGACCAAACTAAACTAACGATGTTACTCAAACTTTTCATGCTGTGTTGTCAGTCTTGAATTAATAGTGAATACTTAGGTTGGAATTTATTTTTTTTTTTTTTTTTTTTTTAAAAAGTTAATTATATAGAGGATATTGTCATTCTCTATATAATTAACTTTTTTCATATAATAATATCAGATAGATTCTAGCCCGGAACCGTTTAACACATTACATCAGGCTAGCAAGGCTGGAATTTATAGTCATCATTTCTCATTTCTTGGTATTCTATCTTTGTTCTTCTTATAGAAATAGAGTAAGAAGAATAAGGATGGAATACTTGAGAACTGAGAAATGAGTAACGATTATAAATTCCAGCCCTAATCTTAATTTTCAATACTCAATCCTCAATCTTTATTGCTTCTACATAATTATACATGTCACGTCAAGTGACAGCAATGTCAATACATGGGAAATGGAATATGTGAGGAATAGAACTAAAAAGTATGTCTGATAACAAGTCAGGAACGCGGATCCATCAAAATTAGAGGATAGAGTATTCAGGATTGATATTTGACTATGAATTTGAGCCTCATTCTATCTTTGTCTCTCTTATATAATGAAAAAAAGACATGATACAACCGTGACATGAGTTATGTTTATAAATTCGAACCTAAGCTACCTCTGGAGTTACGCGACCAGTATGTACGAATATAGTCTAAGTACAGCTTTATTTTTAATAACCCTCCAAATTTTGTTAGCTCATACTACAAAGCAGACCTGGATAATTCAAGGATCTTATCTCTTACTACAAGGGATATCTGTGTGATTTAATTCAAGGAAGAAATTGTCTTCAACTTTTATCTAGCTCAATTTTATCTAGCTGAATTATTACAGCTAAATTAGTTAATACAAACAATAGGATCTCATTTCAGTAGTCAGTATTTCATTTATCCTTCAAATTTCATATACGGCAACACAGACTACAAGGTAAATTTGTATACATACATTTTTTGTATATAGTGTTCAGTAAAAAAAAAATATTGAGTTTGTAGTATTTTGTGCTAAAATGATAAAATATTCCCCTTAGATACATACGCATTTTATATATATATATATATATATATATATATATATATATATATATATATATATTAATTGTACTTGAAGTACTAATAAAATAGTAGTTTGTGACGGCATTTGTGTCAAAAAAACAATCATTTAGAGAAATAATGAAGTTCCTACTATACATTTAGTTGGACACATGGAAAAATATGAAACTAAATTATTACAAGGTATTGACAGAGAAGATGACTCTGAAATATATAGTTGGAACATCATTATTTCTCTAAATGATTGTTTTGTTGACACAAATGCCGTTACAAACTACTATTTTATTAATACTTTAAGTACAATTGATTCAGATATCATTAGAGTGAATCAAAATTATTTACGTCTTAGATAACTTAGGGTCGCTGTAACCTTGTTTGGATTTTGTTGCTTTTTGTTGCTCTAAAAGTTTACCAATCGAATTCTTATATCGTCACTAACTATTTTTTTTATAATGGGTATTATATTTATTTTTATTATTACGGCCATTCTAGATCTTAATATTTTTATGATGATTGTACTTATTGTTATTATTATTACTATTATCATCATCATTACCATTGACGTTATTGAAAAGATTATTATTAGTATTATTTTAAAATAAGTAACACATTCGTGTAATTATCATCTTTGTCGTTATTAAAATTAAGCTGTTAATAAATCTTGTTTTTAATTCACATAATTCATTTAAAATTTATATATTTTATGAACACAATCTTGGGAATATAAAAATACATTTTAATCTTTAGAATTATTTAATTAAATTTAATAAATATATTCTTAAAAATTGTGATTAGTTTCTTTTTAAATTTTGATTTCATTCAACTTCCTTAGACTCATGTGATGCTATTAATATTTAAAAGTGTACATCAACACATGTTTGGTATTGGACGTGTTTGCTGAGGCTGATACATAGACGTATGAGAGTCCTGTCATTGATTTTATAAGTTGGTGCGCAAGAATTCATTTAATTATATTATTTAGCTATTTAATTCAATTATTTATTGTAAACTGAACTAAGCATTCTGTTACTACAATAAAATAACTTGAAACATAAGTAAATAGAATTGTAAAATCTTATGTATAACAATAAAATCCAAATAATATTTGTGTTTTTAAGAATATAATTTTGATTCTTAAATTTGATTCTCATGTTTCATTGTATAAAGTATTTTTTTTTTAAACATAGAAATAATTATTTCAAAATTTAACTACGAAAGTATTCGAATTAATTTTTTAATCAAATATTTTTTCTTTCATTAATTTTTTTTTAATTGAACATAAAAGTAACTTGTAATATATAAATATATAACCATTTTTGTTTAAAATATTTCAAATACTTGAAATTTATCTTTTAAAAAAACTGTTTATAAGAATTATCATAATACTAGAACTAATCGTAAAGTATATACTATATTTATAAGTATTTACTATCTGAAAAATAAGGTTTGAATTTGAGTTCTTAAATTAAATAAATAAACCTTTGTAAAAAATATATTTCAGGCGTTTGGGTATCAAATATTTTTGTTTTTTTCTACACATTCTAAATATTATAACTTATTTGCATATTAATTTTAATTTCAACCATTACAAATATTGAAATAAATTGAATAATCATCAAGTGTATACTTTTAATTTGATTTATTTGCAATTTTGGTTCATGAAAGTTCTGAAATCAATCAAACAATCGTTAAATACTTTGAAAAATTTATAATTTTTTTAGCAACATAAAGTTTTTCAAAATACATATAAATAAAATTGTATATATTATTTTCTACAGATATATATTGTCCCTGTCTTTTATATTATATAAATAAAAATGAAAATTCTTATTTATACTTTCTTAATTATGGTATCATACAAAATTGTAGGACAAAAGATTTTAAAAAATAACTACACTGAGAGAAATCCTATAATAAATTTAACTATAGATTGTATTAAAAATTACTATATTATATAGTACGAGTGGGACATTTCTGCGTTATAATAAAAATTACTATATTACATAGTAAAATTTATGTAAACAGATATGTGGAAAAAAAAATTTTTTTTTATTTTTGTACCCGAAATTTGTTATTGAAATTTTTTAAAATCATTTAGTATATTAATTTAAAATATATTAATTAATTTTTTAAAAATAATTTACCTAAGAAAAAAACCGACCTGGAGTGGAGTCGAACTTGGGTACTTCGAGACTGGAAAGCGTGAACGTTACCGACTGCGCCATTACGACATGTTACTTATAAAATTTCGAATCGTCTACATATGTTACACAACTATACTTTCAATTCGGTAGAAAATTTTGAGGTTAGAAATAAATTTACAGATCATCGACTCGACATTATTATTTGAAATAGTAAAATTTATTATATTCATAATAAAATTTATTATATGCATAATGAAATTTATTATATGCATAATAAAATTTATTATTTTTATAACATTAATTCCAACATAAGATATCAAATATTTTTACTCTATCATAACAAATTTTACTATAGCATAATTTTTACTATGTAATATAACAATTTTTCTAATAAGATATAGTTTCAATTCTTAAACGATTGTTGCCAACCTTATCAAATTTATAGTAATATTTGTTATAAATGTAATAAAAATCGTTATAATGCAGAAATGTCCCAGCTCTCCTATAAAATATAGTAATTTTTATTATTATCTATAACTAAAGTTATAATTTATTTTTCTCAGTGTATGTATTGTAGTAATATTTCATATATTAAATAAAATTTTTTTAAATACAACGAAATATAAATATTATATAATTACAAAACTATTTGCTAGACCCATGAATAAAATTTTTATGGTACTGTTTTATGCTAAAAAGTTTTTATACATAAAAGCTATGATTTTAATATAATTGATAAACAAAAAAATTTTGATTATATCAAAGAAATGTTGGTAAATATCGTTCTATAGTTTTACTTAGAATAATGTGATGCAATGTAGATAATATGAAATAGATGTATTTATATTTTATAATTTTTATTTAACACTACAGTATAGAATGATCGGTCTAATGTTAAAAAAGAAAAAGGAATTCGTCTAAATTAAATAAAGTAGAGATGAAATGTATTCAAAAAGTTTTTATCCGATTTGTATTGTTCCAATGAAAAAAATTTTTTTAATTATATTAAAAATTTTTGCGTTTAAAAAAAATTGTTCGAGCTGTTTTAAAATGTCAGCTCTTCTTAAAATTATTAAAAACCATTTTTCGGCTACAAGTTAAAAAAAAAATTAGCAATGATGTGGTAATTTTTACCGGTATTTAAATATCAAATAATGAAAATAATTATAATGGAAATAGTAATTCTATATTTAAATTTTAAACATATTCGAAAAAAATATATCACAGGTTATTATTTATTTACTTTAATAATCAACAAAATAGAAAGATAAAGGGAATGGTGAATGCCTTCAAAAAGTTACAGAATTATTTTTAAAAAAACTGTCGCTTTCAGTCAAGGTAAAAATAGTTGCCTTATTTGATTATTTCCAAATACTTAATATTTAAATGTTTAATTATTATTCCAATTATAATTATTTTTCTTATTTAATATTGAAACAATTGCTGTAATAAGATTTTCAAATATTTCCTTATAATCTTAATTTTACGTTTATTAAAAATAATGAGAAAAATTTTAGCGGAAGATTTCTTATCTAATAATAACATTTTGAAAAAAATTTGATTAAATTAATAAGAACTTTATTAAATCTATGAAATCGCTTAGGTGAGAACAGATAATATAATATTTTATTATATTAAGGTATATGTTATAATGAATAAATTCAAATTTTTTTTAATGGAATTGATTAAATATTTTATATTAATGACAATATTAAATTTATTAAAGTGAAGATTTTGATCTCAAATAGTCTCCTCATAATAAGTCAAAGGGGTTACAAGTTGGGAATTATGGAATATCTCGATTTTATCTGTCCTCGTCTAAGCGATTTCATATATTTAGTAAAGCTTTTGTTAATCAAATTTATTTCACAATTTAATCATCAAATAAGAAACCTTTCTCTAAAATTTTTCTTATTATTTTAAATGAACATAAAACTAACAAGGAGAGTACCCTACCTTCGGGAAACGGATTTGGCTGAAACTAAGGGATATGATTTTTTGATGAAAAAAAATGAACCTATGTTTTTTCTTTTCTTTGAATAGGCCCCATAGACGGAGATATAGGCATTTTTTCGAAAATACAATAAAAAGGAGCATTTATAAGATCTTGAATAACCAAACAACTAAGACTCTTACAAAAAAATGTATGAAAAATAAAATAAAGTACAGATTGAATGCTTCAATTTAAGCTTTGTTGCATTAAAAAACCTTGTGTGGTTCAAAAGTTGTGCCTAATTGAAAATTACTACATATTTATTAATATTTTTAGCGTGTAACATATCATCAATTTTTTACGCTATTTCATTGGCATATTTTAATCGCCTGTAACTTTTGAACAACATAAGCTTTTTCAATGCAACAAAGCTTAACTTAAAGAATTTAATCTGTACTTTATTTAATTTTTTATGCATTTTTTGTGAGAGTCTTAGTTGTTTGGTTATTCAAGATCTTATAGAAGCTCTTTTTCTTTATATTTTCGAAAAAATGCCTATATCTCCGTTTATGGGGCCTATTCAAAGAAAAGAAAAAACACGGGCTCATTTTTTTTTCATCAAAAAATCATGTCCTGCAGTTTTAGCCAAATCCGTTTCCCGAAGGTCGGGTACTCTCCTTGTAAGATTAGAAATATAAGGAAATACTTGAAAATTTTTCTCTCAAAGATTAGAAAATCGTAACTTATTAATTACTTTTAAAGAAATAAAAAATTTAAATTTTATAGATAAATCTTTTTTATATTTTTAAAATAATATAAAAAATGATTTATTGCAAAAAAGATATGGTTAATTAGGTAATAAATTACATAATATGTATATTACATATGTGTAAATCATATACATGGCAAGAAGTATTGTAGTTTATTTTATGAAAATATAACATTTGAAACATAATGCCTCATTTAAATAATCAGTTTTTCTAATTTTAAGAAAAATGTCGCATTTGTTTTTTAATTGTTCGCTAAACATTCTTGAGTTGATCATAAATAATTAAAAGCAAAATTAAAAGTATTTAATATAATTTCCTATCATGCGAGATCAAATTATATATAAAGATCTAATGACGAGACTTTTGCGCGTCTACGTAATAGCATTTCTGAACGCGTCCAGTACGGAACAAATAGAAAACCATTCATGGGACAGAATGTGACCGGTGAGCAAGACTAAGTCAGTATATCTTGCGATGAGACTGGAGGGAGATATACGCTTGTTAATACGCAGTCCTTTGCATGAGCCGGAATAGGTTTTGTGACTGACGGGGGTATTAATGTACATTGTATGAGACTTGCACGAGACACAAGTGGGTTCACTTAAGTCCTTTATTTTATCATTCTCAAGACAGACGATATGTAGAACTTATTTTAGCTGTACATTATACAATTTCCATACTAAAAGTCGATAGACTTTATACTGATATTTTTTAGGACTGTGCGACGCCAATATTTTTTTCCGTGTAGTAATGTAATTGGTTGTCCTTCGGAGTCATCTTCTCTGTCAATACCTTGTAATAATTTAGTTTCATATTTTTCCATGTTTCTAACAAAATATATAGTAGGAATTTCATTCATAACAAGTAAATCTGATTGATCAAAAGGATATTGAATAAAATAATAAAATAATATATATATATATATTAGGGGTGGGACTATGTGGATAAAAATTATTCGAATAATGAATTCTTTTATTCGAAAGGTATCCGTAATCCGTTAATTGTTCGAACTTCAAAAAATTAACGGTACACACATCCACACAACCACACACACGCACACACTTTCATCCTATGCCGTATGAATAATCATAATCTCAAGCGCGCCATCTAACACTCTAAATGTACTACATACATAAGACCAATTGAAAATTTATTTAAAGCACATAAATATTATTTAAATTCTAATTACATGTATAAGCAAATACACACGTATACCCGCACCAGCACCTGCACTCATACCCGCATCTACATCTGCACCCGCATCCACTTCCGCATCTGCACCCGCACCGGCACCTGCAGGCAGGCACACACCCAGGCATACACGCGCACGCACACATTCGCACACACACAATTGAATTATTCGATTAAAATTATTATCCGAATACTTTTTGATTATTCGAATATTTTTTGACTATCCGGATTATTTCATCACGGATAGTATTATCCGTTTATTCGAATAATTCGAATCGTCAAAAAATCCGAAAATAATCCCATCACTAATATATATATATATATATATATATATATATATATTTATTTATTTATTTAATTATTCATTAAAAAAAGTTTGTTGTAAAAAGAACTAAAATCAAAATTATTTTGAATTATTTTTAATAATTGTATTCTTCAATTTATTTACAGTTATTTATGGTTATTTGCAGTATCTACATTTAAATAATGTATAAATGATAATAAACAACCCACACAGCATGAAATATTTATGGAAGCTTCCTGGAACATTGGCAGCAAAGATTTGAAATATTTTAGGAATCTTCCATGGAATATTCCTGTAATATTTGTATGTCCTTGATTCTTCCCACATTGGAATATTCCATGGAATATTGCTGGAAGATTCTAAGAATATTTCATTAGAAGATCTAGGACATCTCAGATCTTTTATTAAAATATTTCAGGAATTTTGCAGGAATATTTCATGAAATATTCCGTTGGAACATTCATTGAAAATTTCCGGAATATGGGAACGGTAGATTTGAAACATTTTATGAACCTTACATGGAATATAAACGAAAGATCTAAAGAATCTTTCATGGAATATGCACGAATGATTTAAAGAATTTTTCATGAAATATTCCATGAAATATTTCTGGAAGATTTTAGAAATCTATCGTAAAATATTCCGTGGAATATTTATGGAAGATTCGCAGAATATTGGCACGGAAGATTTGGAATATTTCAGGAATCTTCCGTGAAATATTCCTGTAATATTCGTGTGTCCTTGATTCTTCCTACATTGGAATAATCCATAGAATACTCTTGAGAGATTTCAAGAATATAAAAATGGAAGGTTTGGGTAATCTCTCATCTTTCATGAAATGTTTCTGGAAGATTTTTGGAAAATGTGAAATGCTGTGAGGGGATCGTATATATATTATATAATAACACATTACACTTATACATCAATACATATACGCATACATAAACATTTAGTTATAAAATCGCATTTAAATATTCGCTTCGGCTGTGCACATCAAAGTGCTGATACCCTTTCGCTTTTATAGTAAGTGAGGTATCTTTCAACTGCTTGGGGATAAAACTCCCATTTAACAAACATCCCCTTATCGGCGTCACTGGAAACCTCCCGTAACGTTCCGCGCAATCTTCCAACGAAAACTTCATGGAATCATTCTAGAATCTTTTAAGCAATATTTCACTGGAAGATTACTGTAATCTTTGCGTAAAATATTTCGTGGAATATTTACGGAAGATTTATGTATATTTCGCTGCACGGTTTAAAAGTTTTTAGGAATCTTCCAGTGAAATGTTTCTGGAATCTTTCTGAAATCTTTAATGAAATATTCCACTGGAAGATTATTTAAATCTTTTTGTGGAATATTTCGTTGACTATTTATGGAAGATTTATGTTATATTCCACTGTACGATTTGAAAGTTTTTTGGAATCTTCCAGTGAAATGTTTATGCAATCTTTCTGAAATCTTTCATAAAATATTCCACTATAAGGTTACTTAAATATTTCTGTGGAACATTTCGTGGAATATTTATGGAAGATTTATGTAATATTCCGCTGTACGATTTTAATGTTTATCGGAATCTTCCTGAAATCTTTCATGAAATATTTCATCGGAAGATTACTTTAATCTTCCTGTGAAATGTTTCGTCGAATATTTATAGAAGATTCATCTAATATTTCGCTGTACGATTTTAAAGTTTTTTGAAATCTTCCAGTGAAATGTTTATGGAATCTTTCTGAAATCTTTCATGAAATATTCCACTGGAAGATTACTTAAATCTTTCTGTGGAATATTTAGTTGACTAGTTCTGAAAGATTTATGTAATTATCCGCTGTACAATTTTAAAGTTTATCGGAATCTTCCAGCGAAATGTTTATGGAATCTTTCTGGAATCTTCCATGAAATATTTTACTGGAATATTCATAAACATTATATGGAATATTTTATGAAATATTTCAGAAATCTTTCGTGAATATTACATGGAATATTTCGAAAAAGTTTTCGAACATTCCTTTGAAATATTCCTGAAATATTCCTGGAAACTTTCAATGGAAGATTCCAGTGGAATATTCTGAAATATTCCGTGAAGACTTTCAATAATCTGCATGAAAAGTTCCATTGAAATATTCCAGTGGAATAATTCGAAATATTTCAGTGAAATCTTCCATGCTATGTGAGAACCATTATTTATTTCTAGCCTAACGCTTTTTATTGTTATTTACAGTTTTCAATATTTTCTTATAATCATTTGTTTATTCGCAGCATTATTCTACTTTTACAAAATAATTTTCATACAAGGTGATAAAATATTTTACTATAAGATAATATATATATATATATATATATATATATATATATATATATATATACATATACATATGTTTCATTTCACATAAAAATTTCAACATCAAAACTAATTCTCTAATGTAAAGAATAAAAAAATAAATTGGTATAATTTTGAAATTTTGATATGGGAATACTTTTTATAAATAACTTTTTAATAATTTTGAATAATGGTAAATTTTTTAAATAACTTGTGGTATTGAATGCTAATTAAATTCAGTTTTAACATGAAGTTAATTATTTAGGTTGGAAATGTATTCAATAAAATAATATAACTATTTATAAGCTATCACTTAATTTTTTAAACTTTTTATTCATAGTTGACTATTATATTGAATATATGATTCTCATTTTAATAGTTTTTATATGATATGTAAATTTTATAAATATAAATTATTTAAGGAGATGTAAAATGGACAGCACACTTCCACCCATAAATATTGATTATATTTCCATTGTATTTTAAAATTTTGAATAAATAGATGCATTAACATACAGTATGTATCTACTAATGATTGGAATAATTTAAAAATTCAAATAAATAATCATCACGAGACATACTACAAGTTAATACATTCCTTTTATGGAAATTCAGCAATAGAATGGAAAGACAGTTAATTTTTTTATCTTCTTATAGTAAAATATAATCAAACTTGACGACAAATTTAACATAATGAAATAATTGTACTTTCAATGATTTGTATCATATTTAATACAAATTATAGAGTGATATTACAGAATATTATTTTTTTCCGCATTCATAATAAATGTTTCGCAAATAATAAGTAAATTTTCTTTTGAAATGTTTACTTTTTTAGGGGGAATTCCACTTCTATCTAGACAGTTCATACATATAAATGCATAATTATAGACATAATCAGAAACATTTATTCATATTTTATATATTGTCCTATCTTTATAATTCACTATTAAAAAAATTTAATATCTAATGAATAATTTTTTTAAATTGTAGGGTTCAGTGGAGTAGTGGCTAAGGCGCGTGACTCGTATTCCTGTTGGCGCGGGATCGATTCCCCGTCTGGTCGCTTTTTCGCTGTCTCTGCCGTGGGCTGACACCACGTTAAATAATACGTCAAACTGTGTTGTATTAAAATGAATTTCTATATGTTAAAAAAAGGGCAGTAATGCCCGTGAATATAAATAAAAAAAAAAAAAAATTGTATTTCATAAAATTTATGTTCAAACGATATTAAAAAAAATATTTTTATATCATGTAATTATAATTTTTCAAATGAGGTAATTTGATATTTTTTAAAAATTAATGTTTCTCTTATTAAAAATATTATTGCTTCAATGAAATGAATTGCTAACAATTTTTATATAAATCACAATTCATTTAAATATAAACACGTGTACAAATGAAAATGTAATTAAGGTTAAATGTATGTTATTTATAAAAAATTGTTAACAAGTAACTTTTTAAATAATATATTTTCATGAAAACTAATTTAAATACCTCATTCTCTGAATGATAACTGAATACAATTTTAATTTAATAAATTTAGTTATACAATTATAAATATATAATATTTATATAACTGTTCATCAAATAAAATTATTATTTTTTTAATATATATATATTAAAAAAATAATTATTACAATAGATTGTAGTTAAATAAAAATGTTTATTTTAATAATTATAGCGTTGAAATTTATTTTGATGAAAATGTTATTTGATTGATATTTACAGTATTATTTTAACTATTTTTGAAAAGTTACTTGTCATCAATAAAAAAATATTTAATTTTCCAAATTAATAATCTATTAATATCAAGAATTTTCTAAAAATTATAATATTTATGATATGCAAACCTTACTTGTGATACATACACTTTGTAATATTTGTATCTCATTAAATTTTTATATTAGATGCAAAAAGGATTGTTAAGTAATTGCAAATAGTTATTTTTTTATTCCGAAATATTCGAATTTAAAATTAATTAAAATGTATTTTAATCTTATGATTTTTTCTATTTAAATTTCGTATTTCATATATATAAAATACATTTGTGAAGATATTTTTATTAGAAATCAACACAAATTTCTTTTAACCATGTGTCACTTATAAATTAATTTCATAATTCAAATTCATGGTCATATATTGAGGTCTGGAAATTATAGTTGTAACTCAGTACCCAGTTCTCAGTTTATTTACATCAAATATCGTACTATCTTTGTTTTTCTAATGGAAGTATAGTGAGAAATAGTCATTTGAAATAAATTATACGCTTTTTTACTTTAAGCACATGTGTACATATATTTTTATATTATGTTTCATCAAATTATTTTCAATTTTATTCAGTACTCAAAATTCAATTAATTAATTCTTATTTACTTAAAATTAGTCATTTATGCATAATAATATAATAAAAGAAAATTCAACTAAGCGACGTTAGGAACGAAAAACTTCAATATAATTAATACCTGTTAACGTAAAACCCAATAAATTGTGTAACGATTTTCAACAGTTGATAAATATAATGTAAATCATGTAATATATATATATCAATTTTTAATTTCTAATCATTAATTTAAAACTCAAAAGTAACTATTTTAAAACGGAATATGGAAAATAAACATGTATCGTTTTAATCCTTGAATATCACGAATTTAAATATTAATTATTAGTAATTTTAAAGAGTTATATATTATATAAATAATTCTATATTTAATAATTTTCAATTTTAGTAACAGGAAAAGCCGCACGAGAAGAGATTATCAATTACACTTTCAGCGAAATATTGCCCTTGAATCGAGTAGGTGAAAGATCAGTCTTAATACCAAAAAAAAGGTAGTAAGCATTGCAAATTTATGCTCTTACTTCATAATATAATAGTACCAACATTGGTCCCTAAAATTCAAGCTAAAGTATTAATTGAAATTATATCGTCACTCTTTTTTCAAGTACCTTAATACATAAATTAGATATACTTGATTTAGAACCTATTTTAACAATACTTTCTTTTCTCCGTGCAGTTGTTAGTTCTAGTAAACGTCAAATACTGTTTTCGATTATTTCATGGTTCCTGATTGAAACACGTGATTAAAAAGAAAAAATTCCTATTATATTTTTTCATTGATTCAAATGCAATTTAGTAGAACAAATTCTTAATTCATCATGATATGATTTGTATTTAAACAATTTTTATGCACATTGTAACTTTAATTAATCTTTTTTATAAAAATAGACAAATTTAATTTAGTACAAAACTACAATATCACAATTCATAAGTTGCATCGATTCTTTTTTATTTTAAAATTGACTAATTTATACATAATAATATAATATATGGAAATTCAACCAAGCGACGTTAGGAGCGAGGTATTTTTTGTTAGTTTATTTATTATTTCAATTTAATTATTAGATGTTTGTTATTTGAACAAATCTTATAATTCGTTAAGAAACTAGAATACGAATTTAATGTTGATTTATTTAATTACTATGAACAAGGTTATTTATTGAATTTCTACGCGGTTACTAGTCATCAACTTTGAGTAGTTAAAATTTGCAAATGTTAATATTATTTATTTATATTTATTCAAGTTATATTATTATTAATGATATTTATTTATTATTATTTCATTCATCAATTGATTTAGTTTTCATATAAGAAAAATTAAAAGTTAGATTTCACTTCGCGTGATATTACATATATTTTTTTATAACTATTTTTAAAAGCAATTTATATATTAAATTTGCGATTCAACTTGCAAAATAAATCTCACCGCTTTGTCACCAGTTAATTTTTAGCTGTAACGTTCCGGCGTTATTTATATTGTTTCAGTTATTTAATTTAATATATAAAATATGACCGTGAATATCACAGGCCTCAATACGCCGAGCGGATGCGCGTTCAGACGTAAGCGTGGCAGATTATGAGGCGAAGGGGAAGTTATTCTGCGGGCTCGTAAACCCGTGTTGAGATCGCAAGAGAAGAGAGAGGAAGAGTGGGATATATATATATATATATATATATATATATATATATATATATATATCGATAGCAATATTTTTAGCTTACCTTGTTTATCTGCTTGTAGAGTTGACTGTTTAACTGTAACTGGCCTGCTGATTCCTTGTGCTTGCTAAGACTGCGGAATTGGCTCAGGGGTGGCGAAATAATTGAAGATATCCTTCTTTATACATTTATTTATTAGCACTTTATTACACTGATTAGGCGCATGATTTACAATTGTTTATATATAATTGAAAAGTGTGTATGTTATAATTGAATTCGTTTATAGTTCGTTTATTTATTGGCACTTTATTACACTGATTAGGCGCACGATTTACAATTGTTTATATTGGTTTTCAATTGTTGCAGCTACAAATGTTATCCGACTTTCTGAGTAGGATTGAACTAAATTAGATTCGTATCAGTCACGATTTATCACGATTTATAAATAGTACAATTTTATTTATTCGGAAGATGATTATGTTATTTCAGAAGAGACCGCACTTCGCGTTATGATATATTTCGAGTGGCTTATAATTTGAATGGCTACTAAAGGCCCGTTTAGAAAAAGATTCTATATTTTATTTATGTCTTTTTATATATTTGAGCGCTCTGCTCTATTCTTTTATAATTCTTATATTTTTCAACTTACGTTACGGTGATCTGCGACCGGGCTAGACTCTGTGGTACTATCAACTGCGACGAACAATGAAAATTTGGGACTTTTATATTCAAGTACAGGAAAAAGACGGACATACATCTTAGCGGTGGTCGGTCGTAGGAAAACACCTGTGTTTGCTTAGCTTCAATTGAGCTGTCGAAAAGTGACATGTACATGTCACTTTATTTGCAAATAGTACATATCATGATTCGACAAGTCAATCTCTGATAACAAACTAAAAACACCTGTGTTGACTTATAACGACTACTGGGCGGCGCGTATTAATAAGGAAAAAATTTGGGCGTTGGCCATTGCAAAGAGTTATTATTTAATATTTATAATTAAAAGAGAAAAAAAGTTATAATGAAATTAGGACGTTACAGATTCTTTTTTTTAAATTTTGAATAACGTTTCAGACATTTTCACTCCGTCCGGAAAAGGATTCATTACATACTACGGAATTTTCGACGAAATTTTCTTCAGAATTTTCTGTAAGCAGGATTTCTTATAGGATCCCGTAAAACGTATAAGGAAAATTTATGCTGTAGAACTCTTTGCAGAAAATTTATAATAAATCTAATGATTTATTACAGGATTTTCTGTGGAGAGTATAATAGGAAAATCTTCAGGTTGGCTGTAGATAAATCTTCGAGATTATCTGCAGAAATAAATATAGAAAATTTGTCGGTATAAATATTATTAAAGTAAAACAATTTTCTTATTTTTAACTATATAAGATTATTTTTTATAATTAATTTATAAGTTTTTGAGTGAACAACTCGAAAATTATTCCCCTATTACAGGAAAAATCCAAAAACGAGGTAACCCTCGTAGTATGAGCTCTCCAAAGAATGAAGAGCTTCTGCAATTTCTCAGAGTCTTCTGGCCTTATATATCTGCGGCTTTAAACTTTGTACAAGCGATCAACAAATTTAAGGAAACGCCACCTAGCGACTTAAAATCAAACTGATGTAATCGATTATTTGAATTTGATTTTAAGTCGCTAGGTGGCATTTCCTTAAATTTGTTGATCGCTTGTACAAAGTTCACAGCCGTACATATATAAGGCCAGAAGACTCTGAGAAATTGCAGAAGCTCTTCATTCTTTGGAGAGCTCATACTACGAGGGTTACCTCGTTTTTGGTTTTTTCCTGTAATAGGGAAATAATTTTTGAGTTGTTCACTCGAAAACTTTTAAATTAATTATAAAAAATAATCTTATAATCTTATATAGCTAAAAATAAGAAAATTTTTTTACCTTATTAATATTTATACCGACAAATTTTCTATATTTATTTCTGCAGATAATCTTGAAGCTTTATCTACAGCCAACCTAAAGATTTTCCTATTATACTCTCCACAGAAAATTCTGTAATAAATCATTAGATTTATTACAAATTTTCTGCAAAGATTTCTACATTATAAATTTTCCTTATATGTTTTACGGGATCCTATAAGAAATCTTGCTTACAGAAAATTCTGAAGAAAATTTCGTCGAAAATTCCGTAGATGATTTTGTAGATAATTCTATAGATAATTCTGTAGATAATTCTATAGATAATTCTGTAGATAATTCTGTAGATAAATCTGTAGGCGAAAACCCTGTGAAAATTTGTAAGGGCATACCTGTACAGTTCCTGTATATTATTCTATAGACGATCCATCGGATCTCTGTAAACTTTTTCACAGTTTTCCCTGTAAGTAACTCTACATGGACCCTGCCGATTTTTCTACAAATTTACCTGAGTTAAACCTGTAGATTTCTTCATCATTTTCTCTACAGAAAATCCTGCAACAATGCCTCAGAATTTCCCGTAGGCTTTCTGTATATATTCTGCAGATTTTCCTGTACTGATACCTCATATTTTTTCGTATGCTTTCTGTAGATACTCTACAGATATTCTGCAGATTTTCTGCAGATTTTCCTGCAGATTTATCTACAGTTTTATCTACAGATCTTTTTCATAAGGGGGGTGACCACCCTGAGAGCACCTATTTAATAAACATTTAAACATTAAATAGTTTGTGTTCTCAGGGTGGTCCCTGAAGAGACCACTCCCGTCCTTTAAAGGTTAAAAAAACAAAGTACAATCTTATTATAAATGCCTATAGAATTTAAATAGGCTGAAATTTTTAAATTCAATATAACTTTAAAATTTTCTTTTTTTTTAAATCATTATAAAGTGTTCAATATACTAAAAATGTTGTAAACGTGTTAAGGTGTGACAAATTACAAAATTTTAGATTTATTAGATTAATACGGACGATAATACCTATAAGCATGCAAATATTTTATTGGCTGTTTATTGAGGTTCGATACAGTTGAACTTTGCATCGCTTGATAATGTCCTAGGTTATACTGCACAGGATACTGCTGCATTGGATTTCGTATGCAGTTTCGAAATGTTATTGATCCCGTTGACAGCATCGATTTATTGACGTATTTAAGTACGGAAAATGTTTGCTATGAGCATTTGAAAAAAAGAGCTGAAGGTGTATATTTTAATGAAAATATACCCTTAAGTGAGGATCAAAAAAACCATCATCTACAAGAAACTATTAATAATGATCATGTAGCAATAATAGAAGATGAAGAGAATTGGAAAATCGCTGCAAATACTTTTAGAAATATCTTTTAAAGTTATGAAAAAGGCGTGGTATATTTTCGTGATATTGAAAATATACCTAATGAATCGCCATGTTTATTAGAATCTTTTGATTCCTATATTACCGCTAACGAAGAGAAAGGTATTCCTGAAATGCCAGGAATAAATAAGTCCATGCATTACGTTGCAACAAAGAATAGCTATTCTACTCTTCATATAAAAGACGGAGCATTAGGTAGTATGAATTTATTAAAGTATGGGGCTCCAAAGTCTTGGTTGTTAATCGATCGTGCCTTCAGATCAGAGCTAGAAAATAATTTTATGGAACATTTAAAAGCTTCAGATCAAAATAACTGTATATGCCCGCAAATATTACAACATAAAGTGTATATTATTTCACCGATTTTGTTGGATAAGTGGAAAATACCATATACTATAGGACTTCAAAGACCAGGTGATTTACTTTACATTCGTAGAGGCACGTAACATGCTGTGGCCAACGTTGGTATTAATGTAGCTGAAGCAATCAATTACGGATGTAAAGAAGGCAATACAGCTTACGAACCATTATCTTGCAAATGTACAGAATCAAAGAAATTGGATGTTCCATGTGATAAAACTGTCGTTGCAACAATAACAGAAGGCCGAAAAAGGCCGTATCAATGTTCTATTGACGACTGTCCCAATCTTTTTGTCAACAAAAAGAAATTACAACTACATCAAAAAGCCAAACATCAAATTTCAAAAGAGTACGAGTGCACTGAATGTGGAAAAAAATATACAGAATTGAAAAATTTGAAGAGGCATAGGAACTCTCATATCAAAGAAAACCCATACATGCAATGTGATTTGTGTGGTATCTGGGCAAAACATTTGCCAAAGCATATAATAGATGTTCATAGTGAAAAAGTGGAATGCCAAAAATGCCACAAATTGATTAATGCGACTGCATTGAAAAGACATCAAGAAACATGTATGATGGAATGTCAATATTGCGGCAAAATATTACCAAATTTAAGGTATTTGACTCGACATATCAATCAAATCCATCCATTTAAAAACAATAATCAGTAAGTATGTGATAAAAAGGACAGTGAGTATTTTACTTGAAATAAAACTTGAATGCACAATTCAATATGCATGTTTCTTAAAGGTGGAGGCATTATTTCATTAAATTTGAAAATAAAGGTAATTAGAAATGAATAAAATATGTCGGCTTATGGTGCTAAATATTTTAAAGATTTCAAAAAACAATTATAATTAGTATATAATTTGGTATTAAAGCAGTTTAAAAGGAAATGACATGAAAATATGAAATGAAAAAAAAATCATAATACTTTGCATGTTTTATTAGGCAATAAAAGATAACAATAAAGTGGGCTTCAACAAAATCATAAGCAATGGGTATTTAATATTGACATGTCTACATGATAATGCTTGGAGTTATCTACTATTCAACAATAAAATAAAGTTTCTTTAATTAAATAAATTCATTTCAGATAAATTATTTAAAGTTATGTTTTAAAAATATTATATAATCATTTAAACATCCTTATAAATAATCATTTATTCTTTGGTCTTATTAAAAAAGTAGTCAAAAAAATACTTGTGTTAAGTAACGATTCCAATATTATATATTAAATTTTTTTTTATTTTAACCAGAAATTCAACATTCTTTATAATGAATTTATTTAATAATTGAACTGAATAATGTTCATGGTTTATACTACGAGCTAATGCATATTTTTTCTAAAAATTAAAAAAAAAGAGATAGTCAATATTTATTAATCCAGATGTTGTATCGTTTTTAAGGTGGTTCACTCGAGTACAGAATTGATTCAAGATATTCTTGAAATTGTTGGTATAGTTTGTAACGTTTTTCCCTTTCGGGAGGGGAAAATACGTGTTTCTCCTGTTGCCGGACGCTTCAGTGAGTTACCAGAGTAAGATCGGCAGGAGTGGGAAGGATCGAACGGTGGAAAATGAAGGATAGTAAACGGGTTTAACACGTTTCGTTATGCTAGGGAGTACCTTGGCTTTATTATACTCGTTAAACTCATTTACAACGACGATTACAATAATTAAATAATAACAATGTATTAATCAAAACTAAACCTACTATGTTATATAATACTAATAAACTAACCTAACCTTAAATAAGAATGTAATTTACAAAAGTAATTAGTTATTTATTTATTTTGGCCACTTGACGGCCATTTAATTAAATCAATTAATAAATGAATCTTTAATTGAAACTAAACAATAGTTTACTTTCGGCCTGGACGGTTTAATTTGTACCGGCGGCTTTAACCTGCAGCAATGTGCAAACAAAAGAAATAAAAGATTAGTAACTGAATAATTATAATATAAATAGGCAACGACACCTAATGTCGCTATAATTAATGCTATGGTAAAGATGGGTAGCCGGCTCCCTTGATTATCTAAATTACTAATCTCTGTAGGCGTGCGGAGCCCTTAAATGATGTAAAGACAAGGGGTGGCCGACACCCTTAACTTATTCTAATATCTTAATACTACGCGACGATCGGACAGAGTCCTTTAACTAATATAAAAATGCAATGGATGGACGACACCCTTAATTTATTCTATTGTTCACGTAAACACGGACGCGACAAGCTATGGGTGGAGGACACCCTTAATTGAGCTAGTGGCGAAATGTGAAATAGAATACGATATTTTGGGTGGACGTCACCCTTAAATTCAACGGCGCAAGTTCGGCATTGCGGCGACGGCAAAAGGTTGCGAGTGTGCTCTAGACAGATAGATTTACGCCAGCGTGCTCACTCGACGTATCTCTAACACTGCCAGCATATGCACTAGAGTGTAGACCAGCGTGCTCACTCGGTCTACCCTCATGTGCAAGAGAGACAAGCTAGTCCTACAAGAGAAGACAACCAGCTACTACTTGTCTCACTCTCTCTTAGCCTAGCGTGCTCACTCAGGTAAAGAGAGAGGGGAGACCGTAGTCTACACTACGGTTAGCTTCTCGGCCTCTTATATACTCTGGCCTCATTTTTCCCGTTGCGTGCAACGACGTTCGAGGTTGCCGCCTAGCGGCTGAGCTCAGAACTACTGTTCTATCGTAGCTGGCCGTTAGGCGGGAGATTTAAAATGCGCGGGTATCTATACTCGTCGCAAGTTTAATAAAGGCAATATGAATATCATATTAAAATTTCAGAACATTTCATCGTTTCGTTTTTGATTAATCGATGTTCAAAGTTTTACAAATAACATTGGAAGTATATCTATATATATTGGAATTTTTACATTTCGTAGCTGTTAAGCGCAATATCTCATAAACTACATTCAAATTATAATTGAAAATTTAAATATATATAAAGGAACTAATAATAAACATTTTCCAAAAAGATTCGCGTAAATTCATCGTTTTATTAAAGAGGTAAAGTGTTTTGAAAATATAATTATTAGATAAACGATGCATGTATCATTCACATTTACGTTGCTGCACATGCGCAACTGGATCATATGAGCGCGATCTCTTTCTCTCACAGCTAGCTTTCTCTCTCTTATCGAGTGAACCACCTTAACATCTCCATAAGTGGTTTTGTAGGGTTCCTGGCGACGACGAGTACCACCAAAAAAAGTCAACACGCCTGCATATTCACCTAATTAGCGGTGTGGAAAAAATATGATAAAAAAAATTTTGCTGTTACCTACTTATACAATTTAGATAAAAGAAACTTGCTGGTTGGCTATTGAAGACTCATCGACATTTGAAAAAGTAAATTATTATCCAGAACTACTAAAAACTTTAATTACTAAAGTTAAATATGTGAATAGAACAAAATATTTTCATTTTCTAATTTTCATTTTTCGCACAACTGTTTATTCTATATATCACTTATTGATTTCACATTGTACTGAAAATCACTATCTCAAAAATAAAAAATATTTTGTCAAAAATTTAAACTAATTTAATACAATCAACTATAAAAAAATCTATTATATCTCTAAAAAAAGGCTTTAACATTATAAATAATAAAAAAGTGGGAATTTAATTATAACAAAAATACACTTGAAAAAATACTGAAATCAATAATATGTGGTCAAGTTTTAATATGACTTAAAATAATACTTACGAATGATATTTTACCTATATTTTGATGATAATAATGAATCAATAAAAAATTCCTTTGTTAAAAATGAAGTGTAAAAAAAGCCATAAAAAATGTTATTGAAAATATAAAACTATCTTCAACAAAATTTAAAAAATTAATAAGTAATTAACGTAAAAGTAAGAATAAAAGTAATATTACAGCTATAAACTTGCCAGGCCCACTCTACAAAAGTTAAATAAATAGATTAATTAATATTAGATTATCTAATTATATAGATAATTAGATAAATTATAAAATTAGATTATTTTTCATTGAATACTAAATTGTGAAAATTAATATATATTTTGAATTTCCTTACGAGATTCTAAAAAGTCAATCCTGAAAAAAGTTTTAAATGAATGTGTATTCACCAAGAAATAGAACTTTTGAAGGGTGGGCCTGGCAAGTTTATAGCTGTAATATTACTTTTATTCTTACTTTTACGTTAATTACTTATTAATTTTTTAAATTTTGTTGAAGATAGTTTTATATTTTCAATAACATTTTATATGGCTTTTTTTACACTTCATTTTTAACAAAGGAATTTTTTATTAATTCATTATTATCATCAAAATATAGGTAGAATATCATTCGTAAGTATTATTTTAAGTCATATTAAAACTTGACCACATATAATTGATTTCAGTATTTTTTCAAGTGTATTTTTGTTATAATTAAATTCCCACTTTTTTATTATTTATAATGTTAAAGCCTTTTTTTAGAGATATAATAGATTTTTTTATAGTTGATTGTATTAAATTAGTTTAAATTTTTGACAAAATATTTTTTATTTTTGAGATAGTGAAAAAGATTTTTTTTTAAAGCTAACTTGCCGTAATTTTACCTTTTTAAAGGTTTTTTGGGGAGATATCACAACTTTTTCAAAGTCGAAAATTCTTATCTCAATAAATTTATTAACTTTACCGATATTCTGATACTTTAATATAATAACACTAATTTTATAATTAATTCTATCAACCTAATTTTTATATATTTATTATTATTATAAAATATTTGTTTTCAAAAAAATTTTAATCTTATTTTCTTCCACACTTTCAAATTAATCAACTATTATAAAACTTATTTTGTCTAAATATCGTATGAAAAACTAATTAATTAATTAAGAATGTTTTAAAATATGTAAATATTACTTTTTATTTGTTGTTGTTTTCATTTTTAAATACCAAATCGGTATTACCGACTTTTGAATTTCGCCGCTTTCAACTGTTGAATTTTATGTACGGGACGTTTTACTGCGCACGCGCGAACTGTTCACATGAACGCCCGTGATTTTGCGGCAGCTCGTCAGCTATATAGAACGAGACACTAAATTCTTATATTACTTATTTACGCGATGTCTTTATACATTTAGCATGTTCTGAAAGTATTTGCCTGAATACATGCGTTCATTATTAAAAGATATAACTCGTATTCTCTTTCTTTTTCTCACTCTCTATACTCTCTTTCTCTCTCTCACTTATTAGCAATCGCACAACTCGTATTCTGTCTCTTTCTCTCACATCAGACGAAAAACTCTCCGTCGTTCTCTAACATCCGCCGGAAATCTGAAACAACCCGATATAGAAAAGAAATCGACAGACTAACCTGTAATAATATAAAAAAATCATGAAAACTTGACTTTTGGCCATGTGTTTTGTTGTCAGATAAAACATTAGATCATTTTATGTATACTAGTAACCAAATAATATGTAAATATTGAAACATAATCATTTATTCAAAGTTTTAATCTTTGAACATCTCAAATTCAAAGTAAATAGGGAAAGCCGTAGCGCTATCTTGCCGTAAGGAGCGCTACCGCGCTCCCTGATAATCTATATGGGAATGTTCTCTTTCTGCCTTACTTTTTGTAATATTTTTAGTAAACCTTTTTATTTTATCTGAGTACTTCCATTTAAGTTATAAAAATCTTGTCGAGTCACTAAATGAAAAATCTTTTTAGGCATGTCCGCTTTATGAAGTGTATTATTTTTATTAAATATTATTCTTCCATGAATTCAATAGTCATAATAGCCAAAAATTAGCAATCATTTAATGTATGAACTCTAGAGAAAAATGAAATAATTAGAAAGTAAACATAATCGAAAAATTTTATTTCTATTAATTTTATCATTCCAAGCTGCTAAAATATAATATTTTTTTAACTATTATAACATTAAGGCAAAATTATATTCAATTTGTAATTTAAAAATATATTGGAAGTCTGTAATGTAAACTGTAGATTTGAAATTGTGACTTCAAAATATTACTTGTTAAGAATTTTATATAAAAAATCAATTGTTTCTCAACAGAATCAAATTTTTATTATTTTTAATAAATATATCTATAGTTAATAATATTTAGTGTTAAAGTAGGAATGAGGATTATGAAAATATAAACTAATACTTTCTTTGTAATTTGTTCCTGATTTTTGCTGAATATTTAAACTTTCTTGATCTACTTCCCTGAGACATTGGATTTGAGCCATATGTTTGCATCTTCTGTAGAGCTTCTTTTATCATAATGGAATACCAGTTTTTATCTTTCTGAGTAAGGTGAGAAATTTTTAAATTATTTTTTGAATGAATATAACTTTTAAATTAAAAATATTATAAACTCATAGAGTAGGTGTACTTAAAATCTAAAAAATAGCAGTTACGTCGAGATGAAATTGAAATTCTTTGAAATCAAATTTTTATTTACTTTTATGTTCAACAATATGTGATATGCTTTATTTTATTTTTTCTCGGATACGATTTAGTTTTTATTTAATTTTTAAAATTATAATACATAAATAATCACAACTCTGGTTCATAACCTTTAAAATATTGAGTAAAATTTGTTATTATTATAGTTTTAAATTAGGATTAAATTCTGTAATTTAATGATTTCCTGTATTTTTTACAGGATACATTTAATAGGAGTAAAATTTATGAATGAATATTAAATAAAGAATTCAAATCTAATAAACGTATTTTATTAGGAGGACACCATGGCTTCAAAGTTGATGGATATAGTTGCTGTATTTGATATACATCATTGGATTGCAAACCACCTATTGATACAGAAAGTGTTGAAAGTTAATGTTCCTGAATTGTTACGGACAGAATTAATATTTTTAGTTTATATGATTATGTATTATAGATTTTTAAGATGATATTTGTATTTTGTTTCATTTTTAATAGCTAAAGTTCTCGGTAAAGTTTGTTAAATAAAAAATAGATTAGATTGTATTATTTTAGTTCGAACTCATAGGAAAAGTTTAACTAATGAAAAGATTTTAGTTTTATTTAGTTATTTAAGTAATATTATAATTCGTTGTATTGCGTATTGTGATTAAGTTCGAGCTACGAGAGTGCTTGAAAATAGTGCCATTGTATTTAGAATATCGAGTTTACGTTGTTTATATACACTAAGATTATATGTGAGAAAATATCGTTAGTTGAGAAAGAAAGAAATGTAAAGAGATCGGCATGAACATGGCATGCGGTACTAAAATTAATTAAATAATTCTATAAATTTTTTATATTACTAGGTATAGTGAAATTAGTAATTGACAAATGAACAATTAAAGAAATAAATGAATAAATGAATTATCGAGTAAAATGAATGATTCATTAAATTTTTAATAATTTAATTGAAAGAAAATAATAAAATTAAAATGAGAATAAAAGAGAAAAAAAAAGAAATTAAAATTAGAACTGTGCTTCTGTGCATGGGTGCGCCCATGGCCTGGTAATAGCGCCTTCGCCGGGGTGAATCTTGATCACAAGATTCCGAGTGTCGAGGTAAATAATAACAGCCTCGCCGAGGTGAGTCTTCAGAGCTCCGAGTGTCGAGGCGATTTAATAGAATCTCGTCGGGGTGAGTCTTGATTACAAGACTCCGAGTGTCGAGGTAAAGGGTTACAGCCTCGCCGGGGTGAGCTCTGGTTATAAGACTTCGGGTGTCGAGGTAAGCGGCACGAATTGACAGACATCGTCAGCTCGAGTCGCTATAAAGCTATACAAATCAAGCACAGTCAAAGAAAAAAGTAAATAAAATAATGTTCTTAAGAAACTAGAGTATTAACATAGAAAACACTTGATACTTTAATATATACCGTAATAGAAGTTTTTCGATCCCTATAAAAGAAAAAGACGTGTGAGTACTGCAAGCCATTTTTTATGCTGGTCGTCTGAAAGTTAAGTATACTTTGTAATTGCGCATTCTTTGTTATTTAAAATTAACGTAAAAGGTTTAAGTTCGAATTCAAATAATTTTTAATACTCTTTGTCATCGCAAATTTTATTGTTATTAAAATCAACTTTAAATTTTAAATCATTTTATTTATTTTGCAATCTACCTTATCCCAGTATTATTACGTTACATGAATATTAATCGTAGATTATTAAATGTTTCCACATTTGTCTGACAACAATAAGAATTTAATTAGAAAATTACCCAGAGAAGGATTTGGTTGTGTGGTATCAGTAGGCAGCCTATATACGAACATCAATAGAAAAGGTTCAATGAAATGAAAGTTTTAAGTGAAATGCATTTCATTGATTTAATTCTCTTGGATTTTATTTCTACTAGTATCGATATACCTAATGCTGCAAGATTTTTTAAATAAATTGATGTTAACTTTGATTTTATTAATTGTCATTATAATGTCAGGAAGTATTAATAATTCATAATCTAATTTTTAAATTTGATATATAATTTTTATTAAATACTTTTTTATTACATTATTTTTTTTAAGTTAATAGTAAACTACTTGTTATATAAATTTTCTTAATTATTAATTTTGGAAATTATGTAATTATTAAGAAATATTTCTGTTTCTAAAAAAAATTGGAGGTTTTCATAAAATTAAAAAATTATAAAATTAATGTATAAAAATTGTCATTTTTTTAAATTTTACAAATATAATCTTCTGAATTGACTAGATCTTGCTGAATATTTGTTGATAGCATTAAACATATAAAGCTGAATTATTAATTATTTAGTATATTAAAAGAATTATGTTTGTACTTGAATTCGAATGAAGTAAATTAGCTGTTTTTTTATATTATTGTCTGTGGAATTCTTGTAATACTGATGCGAATAGAAAATGTAATGTTTTAGGATAGCATATGAAAAGTTAGGTTCTGCAGAATACTAATGTGTTTGTGAGTAGGTTAGAAATAAATATTACTGAAAAAATTGATATCTGATGGAGATACTTCTGACAATAAATCTTTTAAAATAAAAAAAAAGTAAATGTTCCTATTTAAACATAAATTATTTGAACCGTTGTAAAATAGCAGGCTTTTTATAAACTGAAAAAAGGACCATTTCTAATAACTTGAACAACATTGAAAAAAATATTAATATCATAAAAGTTGGATAAAAAAAAACATTTTTCTTAAATTATAAATTTTTATTGAAACTGAATATTCTACAGGGTATTCATGAAAGAAATCCATTTTATGTATATCTTGAAAATAATTTTAGAATAAATGTGTAATATAAGAGATGTATATATTTTTATATCTTATAACTTATATTTGATATACTTTTTTTAAAAAAATTGTTTTTTAAAGCTAGTACTAAAAAATCGTTTTAGACGTATAAATGAACTACTATTTGAAAAAGAATAACTGTTTTTTAAATGGTGAATTAATTAGTATTACTACTGTTATGCCGATTGGATAAAGACTCTTGGAGAAAATGCATTAACTTCATTTCTTCTCATATATAAAGCCATATATTGTACACAAGGATTAAAATATTTTTATTATATTAGACTAATTTTGTATATAAAAATATGTAACAATCAAAAGTATAACTTTCTTTGCGATATCGTTAACACTTTTGTACAACGATCATATCTGAACATTAAAATTTTATATATTAAAACGATAATAAAATAAAAATAATACAATGAACAATAAAAAATTGTATAAAATGAACAGATTACAAAACTTCATATAACTAAATTAAAAAAATTAAAGATAAAATTATATGAAAAAAATTTTTTTTTAATTATTAATGTAAGAATGCATTTAAAGAACAGTACAATTATAACAAACATAAGAAAAATGTTATAATAAAAAAGAATATGAATAAGAAAAATTAAAAAAAAAAAAAATTAAACATATTTTGTAAAAAAAAAAATAAATATATAAAATAGAGAAAAGTCTAAAAATTTTTAAAAATGAAAGTAACATGAAAATTATATGATAAAAAGCACAGTGAAATATTGCATATTACAAAATCTTTAATGTAATAAATTTTTAGAAGAAAAAGTGAATAACCAAAAAACGTGTGTCAGAATAATGAGAAAAAAACGAAAATTAAGAATTAATATTTCTAAAACTTATAAAATAGATATTGTAAATGTGATGCATAGAGAAAATTAGTAATAATTGTACTAATAAATATTTAAAAATGAATATATAAGATAGAGAGTGATATCAAAATTTTTAAATATCATAAAAGTTAAATACAAATTACAAAATGAAAAACAATGAATTATTTTATGTGATTATAAAATTCTAAAATTTTTTACTCTTAAAAAAGAATGAGAAAAGAATAAAAAAATTATACTAAATTAGTATACGGTAAAAATTTTAACAAAATAAAAGTTAATGAAAAAAGGGTATAATGAAATAAAGATAAAAAAGATAAAAGAAATATATTTTGTCAAAATATTAAATTATTAAAATTTAGGAAAGTAAAATATAAATTATACAATGAAAACCAATAAATTATTATATATAATATGATCTTATAATTTATGAAAACAAGAAATTTATAACGTGTTTTGTAAAGAAGCCTTTCACGTAATGTACTATTATTTAAATTTATTGTTAATTTGTATTATTATAAATGGGTGTGAATATGTATATTAACTCATACATATACATACAAAAACTTTTTATTTATTTAATTTAATTGTTTAGAGTCTACAGTGATGACATTTGTTTTTATTGAATAATAGCGATTAAATTTTTGTGCTACCTCGTTTGTTTTACTTATAAAACAACGGAACCAACTATACATTGGCATGCGCAATCATATTCTTTATCATAAACGCCATCTTCAATGTATAAATATAATAAAAAGTTAAATTTGATCAATTTTATTCTCAGATACCTCTGATGGTAATGCGAAATAATTGTAGACTAAAGAATTGTTTATTGTAGGAGCTTCAGAGAAAATCCTTTTAGATCTTTATGTCAACCGCTCTAATCTTTTATATGTTAGGATAGCTTGTGAGGCTGCATTCAATAAATTTTTTAATTTAGTTTGTGTAATAATTAATTATAATTATTTATTTGTATTTAGAAAAATTATTATTTTAATTATATCTCAAATAATTTAATAAACTACTTTGAAATTAAAACTAAGTAATTTTACGTATTTATTCATTTATGTGTAAGAACATTCTTGAAATTAATGAAAGTAAAAATAAAATAAATTAAAGGTTTATAAAGAAATTCACATTTTAATTTAAATAATTATGAGATGAATGTAATTGATTTCATTATATAGAGGATCACCATAATGAAATCACGAAGTTCCAAGTACACAAGTTGAAGAAACTTTATCCAATGCTTTACCACAACCTAAAAGTGATTTCAATGTTATTAGTGCAGGAAAAGACTTTCTGCCTTTTGTATTCACCTATTACAGCAAATCACTTAGAATTGTGGTTACTTCCCTTAACTGTCTTCAAAAATTTAAAGCATAGGAACATTTAACGGTTGTATACCAGACTCCACTGACCCAAATGAACTTATAATAAATTTTATAATGGAAAAAATATGCAGTTGTTTTATGAAACCTCAAACTGATAGAGTTCAGTCGCAGATTATTAAAGCATTACTTACTGTTGATGACGAGTCAGTATGCTGAAGTTCATGAGGGACATTACTTTTAACAATCAGAATAATATAAATAAACATTTCTGATTGTCTTTTATCCTTACTTGTAGTATCGGGACAAAATTAAACAGAAAAAATTCAAATGTAATGATAAATTTTTTTATTATAATTTAAATTAATGAAACTTTTGATATCTGAAATGTATATTAGATAATTGATGAATAATATCAAAAAATATCATTCAATAATTCAATTTGATTTAATCCTTTTCTTGGCTGAAAGACTTGACTTTGTCTATTTTGGTGGTTGCCGCAGAATTTCTCAGACAATTTTAAACAAATTGACTGCAAAATATTCTGAATTCTGTAATTTATTCTAAACCAATTTGTTAAAAATTGTTAGAAATAATAGACAAAATCGAAACAAAAAATATACGAAACGAAAGTTTCTACTAAAGTCAAGAAATTCAAGTAATGAATTAGATTTTTAAAATTATTCTTAGATTAAAGTCTTAAATTTAATATATATTTAAGATAAAAAAACAAGTTTCATCGATTAATATTATGAGAAAAATAATTTATCATAATATTTAAATTCTATTTTTTTCAGACTTAAACTCAGTCCTGATACCTGAATTTCTTAGTGCTGAATTATCAATAATTATTAAAATAAAGAAACGAGCTTCATTTCCTAGCATAACTTATCCAACAAAAATCAAATGAAAATATTCATTACATGTATGAATAATATAAAGCCTTCAATGTATATAAACGAACCAAAATTGAGAATTGAAAAGAAATGTCTTAAAATTTTTTCACGCTACTTTTACAGCACTATTTGTTCAGTTGAATAGCCTATACAGTAGTGGAGCTCCACTAATCGCTGCTAGGAGCTCCACTACCATATAGGATGTTCAACTTAACATATAGTGCTGTAAAAATTGCATTTAAAAAAATTATAAAAAATTGATTTGAACCACTTGCTTACTTGCAATTTGTAACTTTTTATAATCAATGGCTTTTTAATAATTTTATTTATTAGATTCTTAATTAATATATAATCAAATCAAAAATAATATATTTTAAAATAGAAATGTCATAAAATGACATTTTTTTCAAGCAACTTTTACAACACAAAATATTTAGTTGAATAGCCTACACGGTAGTGGAGCTCCGCTAAGCGCTGATAGAAGCTCCACTACCGTAGAATCCATCACTTTAATTTGATTAGTTATTACTTCATTTCTTTTTTGAGTATTTATAAAAATAATTAATGAATAATTAATTAGCAATAATTAAAATTAATTATTGTTAAATAGAATATAATAAAAACAAATAAATATTTTATATGCATGAAAAGACAATGTTATTATAGTATATTATTCACCTAGGGAGTAAAAACGAAAAATGTCTTAAATCGTATGTAAATTATACGATTTAAGGCATTTTTTATTTACTATATTTACGATTTTTTTACACAGGTAGCGTACAGTGGGTACTTTACAGTTCGCTAAGAGGGAGTAAAGTATCCATTTTACGCGCCCTGTGTAAAAAATATTATTTTATATAAGCTTTGAGAATCAGAAAAGATAAATAAACGATATATTCACAAAATTTGAATGCAAATCGTACTTTCAACGCCATCTGTTGTAAAAACTATCAAGTAGAAAGCTTATACAGTTAACTATAGCGGGTAGCGTAATAGAATGATAAAACAAAACAAAAATCTCCAAAGCAAATAAATCGCAACTTAGATAAAACAATTATCTATACATAAAAAATATAAAATTACGAATTAACTTACTAGGAGAGTGTCACACCTCCGGATCACGGATTTCGCTCAAACTTCGGGATAAGTTTTCAGATGATAAAATATGGAAAAAGCTAAAGTTATAGTCATAAATACTCAATATTTCCCTAGTTACAGACAATTAAAGAAAATCACTAAAAAAGTTACTAGATTTTTAAACGCATATAGTTCTTTAGCGTCGATAGCTACAAGCTTGAAACTTTTTTTAAATTAAAGCTGAGCTCAAATCCTTTTGAAATAGTAGTTACAGCATATCAAAATATTATTTTTTCCCAGAGTTAGAGCGTAATAAGGATTGGACCTGATTTTTCTTTTAAAAACATTAATTAATAATAAAAGCTGAAATTAGGTCCAATCCTTATTACGCTCTAACTCTGGGAAAAAATAATATTTTGATATGCTGTAACTACTATTTCAAAAGGATTTGAGCTCAGCTTTAATTTAAAAAAAGTTTCAAGCTTGTAGCTATCGACGCTAAAGAACTATATGCGTTTAAAAATCTAGTAACTTTTTTAGTGATTTTCTTTAATTGTCTGTAACTAGGGAAATATTGAGTATTTATGACTATAACTTTAGCTTTTTCCATATTTTATCATCTGAAAACTTATCCCGAAGTTTGAGCAAAATCCGTGATCCGGAGGTGTGACACTCTCCTAGTTAGTATTGACGCTGTAGAGTTTTCAAAAGAGCCGCCATTTCTCGAAAACTTTCTGCTAGGAAGCTAAATATCTGTAAGCAACATGGCTGCTATGTACTCTATAACACGTTACCTTCAGCCTTCAGTTCCAAGCGCATTAGAAAAATATAAGTATTATTTCAATTATAATTATACGATAATATCCGCAAGACTGATAGCTAGTACGGACTAACGATTTTGCTATGCTCTTAACGATTTTAAATGTTTTAGTTTTTATAAACTAATAGCAAATATAATATTCAGATAAAATATGTATGATAAATTTTCTAAAAATACTTTATTATATTTTTTAAGTTTATAAAATATAAGTAATATTTGCTAAAAGTATATTTTCAATGTAAATTTTTACAAAATTATACATATATTGAAATGAATAAAAAAATATTATTTTTCATTGAAAATAATTATAATTTTTGCATAGATTTATAATTTATTATTGAAGCACGTAAACAGAATCTTTATTTTAAAAAATTACAAAAGGATAAGCTATTAAAAGTCATTGATGTAAAGTCATAGATGTATTGTTTTGAAATTGATAATTTTAATGATTTTTTATAGAAATATATTATTGTTAAGTTTTAAATTTGTGGATACAAAAAATTTGTTCAAATAGACTAAATTTTTCAAAAGTTAAGAATAAATAAAAAAGAAAATAAATAATGCAGTAGTTAAAATTTTATCATAATTTTTTATTAGAATGTTACTTATACTTGAATATAAATTTTACTTAAATTTATAACATATTTTATTTTTGTTTTCAGTATCAAACTGCAAGCAGTGTGGTTCAAAGTAGACATAAGCACCACTTGCACCAACTCGTTCTGGGATAGCCCCTCCTGCAACTGCTCATCCTGCAACAGCTCCTCCTGATGTAGCTCCTGAGGGTGAAGCAGAAAATGGGACTTACAATCGTCCGTTCTGGCAAGAACGAGGAAGAGGGACTCAGGATCAACGTTGGCATGGATGGTATTGGCAAAACCAAGGCAGGCGTGGCAAAAGGCGTGGGCAACGTTGGTCTCGAAATCCAAACAACTATTATTACTATTGAAATGTAATGAAAAGTAAATGTATTGGATGATAAAAATTAAATAAAAAAAATATTAATAATTATTTATTTCAAGTTGCGAACGTAGTGTAGATTTGTTACATATAAGTGTTTATATTCACGTTTACCTTCCTCTTTCCAATTTCGACAATAGCTTGTTCGGCCTGTTTTTTCAAATCTTTTACCTTCCAAGCAACTGTTTGAAGATTTTCTAATTCAATTTTCTAAGTAGATTTAAAAAAATAATTTTATCATAAAAACATTAAAATATTAATTATAAATTTCAATAAATAATATATAATATGTGTAAAGTAAAAAGTTTTTAATTTATTAAATGGACATAATATAATAATATACACATTATTAAATCAATTATATTTTCAAAAAATTTTTTGAAAAAATTTATTTTAAAAAGAAATGAAATTTAAAAAAAAAATGTTGGTTACAGTAAACATTTCTTGCTTCTTTGAAAAGTAAGAAAGTCTTATAAAAAAAATAACAAATGGAACTATAATTTATGGATCAATAAAAAGAGAAATGGTTAGAAATTTAGTTTTTTGTTTCTATAAAATTTTGACTGTCTTTTTAACAAAATTTTTTATTAGAAACATTTTGTAATACAATATTAATTAATATTATTTACAAAATTTTTTGAATTACCGATAAATTTTTCTTATCAATAGTTTTAAACTATTTGTATTAAAAATACTTTCGTACTCTGTATGTAAAGTAGCTTTTTTCCTTTTTATCTGAAAGTAGGAAACATTTAAGAAAATTTATTTATATTAGTTAATGAATTTTTTTTAACTTTCAAAACAAAACTATCTTAAATAAATTGAGTTGATGAATTTGAAAGATTATAATTGAAGGAAATTGCTTAGCTTATTTACATTTTTTTAACAATATTTAAAAAAAAAATAATCGCTTTGGCAATTTTGAAATTTTTTTCATTTTTGTATTTTTCTTCAATCAGCTGTAGTTTTTTAAATAATTGAGCTAGAAAAAATTTGAAAAAAGATTTGGAAAGGGCTTAAAAAATGCTATTTGCAGCTATTTTTACAAAAAAATTTCAATTATTTTTTGTCAAGTTTTAATCATATAAAGTTATCGATCTAATACTTTTGCAGTTGTAAAAAACACTTGAATAGCAAGTAGAAAATAATCGTTGGTGCAAAACTTTTGATTTCTATGATATAATTTTTGCAAAATAAATCTTTTTGTTGTTTCATACTTTATTATGTTTTATTATTAATAATGAATAGTTATAATTTCCTACTAAAATTAAATCACTACTTCACCAGCGATTATTTCCTACTTGCTATTCAAGTGTTTTTTACAACTGCAAAAGTATTAGATCGATAACTTTATATGCTTAAAACTTGACAAAAAATAATTGAAAATTTTTGGTAAAAATAGCTGTAAATAGCATTTTTTAAGCCCTTTCCAAATCTTTTTTCAAATTTTTTCTAGCTCAATTATTTAAAAAACTACAGCTGATTAAAGAAAAATGCAAAAATGAAAAAAATTTCAAAATTGCCAAAGCGATTATTTTTTTTTAAATATCGTTAAAAAAATGTAAGTAAGCTAAAAACAAAGCATTAAAAGAATACTTTAAAATGCTTTTTTTAAATTTTTTCTAGGATGAAAATTGAAGAAGATACGCTTTTTCAAAGTCGGAGCAAAAATTTTATAACCTGCTCAGAATTATTGCCCGGTACTATATATGAGGTAGATATTTTTTGACAAAATAATTAATCATATAAATCTGTTTTAATAAATTTAAAAAATTCTATTTACAATATTTAAACAATGAAGATTGAATCGTCAATTTACAGAGCAATATTACAATTTGTGTTTAAGATTGTATATTATTTATGAGATAAATAGTATAATAGTAATAATAATAAATTTATTTAAATTATAATTTAAACAGAATATTATATTCCTAATTTTGTAATTTTTGAAATACTTTATTTTTCGAAAAACTTTAATCACCTAAAAAAATCATGTGACAAAATGAAACAAATATCATAAAAATTTATTTAAAAAATCACATGATTATATTTTTATAGTTGGAATCACAGTATCATTTTTTGTTTTTGTAATTGAAATAGTTTTAAAAAATAGTACCTGGTTCAAGTTGTAAAGTTTATTCTTAATGAATGAGTATTTTTAATTAGAATAATATTTACAGACTCTTTCATCTGATTATTGTTCGTTTTTAATATTTTCCAATAAATTTAAATGTACTTTAAAACCTGTTTGTATATTTCAAAAATCTAAAATTCATTAAATGCACTTTGTATCAATTAAATTTTTTTTGTAAGCATTACTATTTTGTGTGTATCTCGATTGTAAAACAAATTAAATTATTTTGAATATTTTAATGATTGTCTCTGCTCAGCTCAAAATGTATCTTGTGTACATCTTTTAGTTTCTACATTTTGGTGCGATTTTAACTGTTTATTAGTACTTTGCAACAATTATGTGCCAGTAGATTGTATCTCTACTTAACAAAAGCACTTCATTATTTTCTCGTGTAACACAGCTTTGTGTATAATTTACAATTTTTAAAATTCAAGCCAACATTTATGATTAGTATGTTGGTTGATTACAATGAGAAGATTTAAAAAAAGATAATTTTATTTTTAAGTAGGCAAGTAAATATTTCAATTATATCTTTCATTCAATTCTATCCATCAAAGTCTAAAAAATATATATTTTCTACAAGTGATTTATATAATATAGAGACTGAATAAATGGCCCTTATGATTTTATTTGATCGCACTTTCAAAATACTTGAGATCTACATATGTATATAATTGGAAATGCATTATACGCTTAAAGATACTGTTTATTATAAGTATACTTGAAGAGATTCTTTTAATATTCTTTCAATAATGTAAATACTAATTTTACATATATATGTTTATAAAAAAATTCCAGAATATTAAATTAAGATAATTCTATTCAGCTCCTTTATTTTTCATTATTGCACATTAAGAGCATTACATGAATACTTTAATTTATTTTGGATAAGCATAACATAAATAGTTATTAATATTTAGGAAAATAAATATTATTTATCGAAATAGATACATTATCTATATACAAACATGTATAATTGCAAAATTTTAAGCAGGTTCAAAAATATGTAAAACATATTTTATTATGTAAAGACTAATTTTATTTTCAAAATAATGATATAATGTAAAAAAATTCTATTTTAATCATAAAGTTTATCCTTAGCCTCCAACGATCTCAAAATGGAATATTAACAGTAAACATTTCATATAAAGTAATCATGTCATTGAAATAAAATAGTCATTTCAACATCGATTTAATATTTTAATCATGTTGAAAATAGGTCAATATCAAAAAAGTCAAAATTTCTCATAAAAAAATATAATAAACTAAAAAGCAATGATAATACTTCTCGTTATTGAAGTAAAATATTAAAATAAAAAAAAAATTAAATAGATAACTATGATTAAGTTTTTCAAATTTAAAAATGCCTAAAACTTATCTGATTTTACTATAAAATCGTAACTTTGTTTACAATATTTTCTGAAATTTCTCAATTCAATTTTTGTAGTAGCTTTTGTTATATTTTGTGAAAGATCAACTGGATCTTGGATGCACATTGGTGAAACGAAATTAAATAACTCTAATTCTTTCTCATAACTTTTTGCTTTTGTTCAAAAAGAACTCTTATTTTTTTCTTATGCTTTTTCTTAGTGTAGAATAACAAGAAAAAATGTCTTGTTCAAGTTTATATTATTCAAAAAGAAATTTTTTAATAATAATCATCATGATTTAATATAATAAAAACACAGTTAAAAACCCATGACGAAAAACCGAAGAGAAAAAAAAGATTTAAATTGTTATTAAAAAATTAATATTTATTTTTCCAACTCATTAAGTTTTTGCTTCTTATTGGTATAACATTCCTCTAATTTGATACAATATGTGCAAAACTATGCTTTAAAAATCTTTAAAAAATTTCATGTAATAATGAAATTTTTGAACATTTAAATAATATATTTAAGATTTAAATATTCTGATTGGTTGTATGATCCATAATCACTGGACTGTTGTTTACTAAAATTGTTGGTTAGATCATCCAAAACGCCTATTATTAAAATTATATTGGTTTTGTGGTGTCTAATAATTATAATCTTACTATAAAAAACCAGACATTTTTTAAAATGTAGAATTCACAAAAGAGTTTTATTATAATATAATTTTTTTTTTGTTAAAGTTAATATATGAGGATATTGTCCTCTATATAATTTACTTTTTTCATATGATGATATCAGATAGATTCTAGCCCAGTTCCCGTTTCACACATTATATCAGGCTAGACCATCTGACACATCATACCGAAAACTTTGACTACCAATGGATGGTCAGTCACTTTTGTGACCAACAATCAACTGATACTCAATCGATGGAGGCCCCACATGACCCGCCTTAGTGCCTCCTATAATTGCTCTTTAAAGGTGTTATCAATAAGCTGGGATATACACCGGCTCCCACACAACATTCGGGATGAAGAAATCAAATCAAGCATCTTGCATGAGATGATCCACGCGTGGGTCGATCTTTAGGAGATGGCCAAGGACAGCACTGAGCACGGTCCACATTTTCTCTCCATGATGAATACTTGCCGATACATAACCGGCCTTAACCTGACAGTCGATCACCCCGCCGCTGACGACATCGTCCGCCGCCTTCACCATTATCACTGGCGTTGCAGAACCTGCGGCACTGAGCGGCAATTCGCCGACAAGCACATTCCAGGGACATGCTTTCACGGTACACATAAATGCACAGGGATACCCCGCTGGGTAAGGAAGGGAAGGAAAGCTCGACGCTAATGGTGACCGACACAGTTTTACTTCATAATTGAGATTCAATTAATTAACTAAATTTTTTTTTTTTTTTTTAATGGCTTGGAAAACCCACTTCCACGTCCAGGCGCATGCCTAACAAACGGAGGGGGTCAGGCCAAAGCCCTGCACTGTGTCGTCCCACCTTACATAAGTTACATTCGCACATTATACATAACATTTAATGAATCAATCGCATAACTCATACCAAAACACCTCGCACTTCTCGTCACTGCATATACCACACTCAAACCCATATCTTCATTTACTACATTCAGTCGCATGTTACAGTAGAACATCGTGCCTCATGCGATCCACTCATACCCGCCATCCACATCATCTCACATCCCTGTACTCCAATCATGCCGTTTATGCAATACATAACATCCCAGACAATCTAGACATCCATCACTATTATTCTCTCATTTTTAGCGGCGATGATGTCTGGTTTCCTGGTTCCGCTCGTAGTCCTGTACAACCTCTCCCGCTCCACAGTCCATCCGAAAAGGTCGGATTTTTAAGAGTCGCGATATGAGTAGCACATACACTAATTTTCTTTCCAAAAAAGTCAGAGGTACCTGACAAGGATTCGAACCCGTGCCCTCCGCGTTGAAGGAAAGAGCTCTATCCGTTACGCCACCGCGCTCTTATTTATTATAATATAATAGTACATGTTTTTCTAAATATGATCAGATTTACGAAATAGCTGACGAAAACTTTATCTTTTATAAGCCTTACCAAGCTGACGACAACAAACCTGACGAAACAAAAGACAATAAAAAAATCAAATCATGTGACATTATAAACAAACAAAAATCCAATAATGATGAAAGAAATAGAGGATTATTATTAAAAAAGAAATATGAAGAAAATGAAAAGAAAATGGCAACAAACAGTGAATGCAATAAAGAAAACGAAAAGAAAGTTGTAACAGAGAATAAATATCAAGAAGAAAATAAAAAAGATAGCGTAGTCAAAATAACTGGAAAGGTGTACAAAAACACCCATATATTTCTGGCCACAGTCTTGGATATGAATCTACATTTAAATTTAAAATGTTAAATTTAGAAATTATTTTAATGATATAACTATTATTAACTTTGTATATACTGTAACGTTTTTATTTATCACGAGCAGCAAGTGAGCAGATATGAGAAAAATAAAGAAAAATGATGAGTGAAGGTGTATAATAATTTTACGAGTAAATGATAAATAAAAGCGTGACCTCCTGTTGCCGGAAGCTTCAGAGAGTGAACAGGGTCCGAAAGCAGGAGGTGGAACAGGATAGACGGTGGGATGATAAAGGATAGTAAACGGGTTAGACACGTTTCTTTTTATGCTTGGAAGTACCTAGGTTTTATTTATACCAGTAAACCCACGTACAACGACGTATAACAATCTTTATGAAATTATTCAAACTAAACCTAACTTTATACAATGCTAACCTAAAAATAATTTCGCGATTTTACAAAACAAATAAGAATGTGTAGATTTATTAAAGCCACTTGACGGCAAAAGAAAATTATATGTGAGCCTCTTGTCGGCGTAAATAAGGAATGAATTAAATCAAATTAATTAATTAAATGGTTATCTGATAAAGTGAAATAAACGAGACTCTAAAATTGACTTGAAAGAAATTATTAATTAAATAAGTTTTTAAACAAATTAATCTTTCGTCGATCTGTGCGTCGGTTATATTTAATCCGCCAACGGCCCGAGCGGTCGATGATCTGTCGACGGTGAAATCCTGTAACAAGGTCGTATAAAGAGAAACAACAATTATTAACGTAAGTAATGAAGAAACAAATAATGGGTGGACAGCACCCTTTATAATATGATTTAATAATGAAAGTAACGAGTGGACGGCACCCTTAATTTACTAAATACTAAAACGTGTGGGTGGACGGTACCCTTAAATATTAAACGCTAGGTCAGTAACGAGGCAGAACTAACGGGTGGACGTCACCCTTTTATGGAAATCGGGCGGGGTGGAGTGCAGTTACAGTCTCTATCGCAGTTGATTTAGGCGAGCGTGCTCATTACGCTAAAATCAAAGATGCGTTTGCATTCGCAGTTAAAGTTCATATAAGTGTGCGCACTATATATAGGCTTTAGTGCGAAAGAGAGGAGCAAGCATTCTTAGCCAGAGCGAGAACTCTGGGTAAGATAGCTGCTACTATAGCTTTTCTCTCTCTCTAGGCCAGCGTGCTCACTAGGCGAAGAATGGGCAAGAGCTCAGTCTGCAAAGCTTCTCTTTTCGTTGAGCCTTAGCTCTTATATGCTCTGGAGCTCGCTGTTCCTATTGCGGGAGCAGCGTCACATAGCGGCTTTTGTACATAACCTTAAAAATTTTTTACAACTTTTTTGCAAAACGTATTTTAGTATAGATACGTGTATATACAACAAATGTTTAAATAGAAATGTACGGTTATTTAATAAAATTTTGTTAAACATTATTTATTTACGATAAATCATAAATGTTACTTCTAACTAAAACGACTTGGTTGGCGCACGATGCTGTCTTAGCACGATTGTTAAAATAACATTGCATGGTTCCTCTGATGATATTACTGAAATCTACTTGCATATGGAGCCATGTTATTTTAGCATGGGAACCGAGTTGAATTTGCTTTTTTTTCAGTGTACAGTATATCTGTGCAATATAATAAATAGAAAAACGTAAAAAAAATTATTTGTTTGAATATCCTCCTTTAATTTAAATATGAATGAAAATTGATAAGGTAGTATTCTTTTTAACATTTGACCAAACATTGACCAAAAATATATTCAATTTATTACTATGATATAACAAAGTTTCTGATAATTATAAATTTATTTACGAAAAATTCAAATTTTATTGTACATTGTAAAAAATTTTTAAGCCATTGAAGTAGCATCCGATTTGTATTCATGCTAGTAATTCATATTTTAACCTTTTGTTACTGTGTCTGTGCGTGCGTGCGTGCGTGCGTGCGTGCGTGCGTGTGTGTGTGTGTGTGTGTGTGTGTATGTGTGTTCGTTACGCCAATTGTATCTCGAAAACTATTCGATGGATTTGCTTCCTGTTTTGCATACAGTTTAGTTTTTTGTTTAACTGGGAAGAATGGAAGCTATTGAAAACTGGTTTTCTTAGCATAGTTTTAACTTTAGAGTATTTTGAAAATTTTCCAAAAAATTTCTATTTTTAATTTTTTTTTTTGTTTTATATAAACTACTCGCTGGATTTGCTCCAAAATTTATATGCAAGTTATTCGCTACTGTCTGAAGAAAACAATCTTTTGAAAACTAATTTTCTTAGCGCAGTTTTAATTTTAGAGCATTTTGAAATTTCTCAAAAAATTTTTATTTTTATTTTCTATTTTACGTAAACCATTCGATGGATTTTCTCCCGAATTCGTATACAATTAATTCGCTACTTTCTGAAAAAAACAAGCTTTTTAAAAATAATTTTCTTAGTTTAGTTACGATTTTAGAGAATTTTAAAGATTTTGAAAATAATTTTTATTGTTCTTTTTTCATTTTTTCTTATTTCCCGTAAAGTACTTAATAGATTTGTTCTAAAATTTGCAGGGAAATTATTTGCGACTGCCAAAAGAAGAGAAATTTTCGAAAATTGATTTTCCTAGTGGAGTTTTAATTTTTGAACATTTTGAAAATTTTGAATGAGAAATTTCTGAAATAAATATTGTATTTATTTAGCCAATTAGATCTCGAAAACTACTCGATAGATTTGCTTCAAATTTTGCATACTATCTATTTTTTTCTCTAAGTAGGCGGAAAGCTATTCAAAATTGGTTTTCTTAGAGTAGTTTTAATTTTAGAACCATTTAAAAAATTAAGAACAAATTTTGATTTTTTCGTATTTTTTTTTATTTTACGTAAATTACTCGATAGATTTGCTCTAAAATTTGAATAATAATTATTTGCTATTGTCTTTATAAAACAAACTTTTAAAAAATATTTTCTTAGTGTAACTTTGATCACTTCTTCTGATTTCTGATTTAACGCTCTCACTAACTCTTTTCTTATTTTCTCACTTCCTCTCTGTTCTTCTATCTCACATTGGTCCTCATTTTACCCTATTTTCATCTATCTCTGTCTCTCTTTTCCTATTTCCTAATCACTCTCCCACACTCATTCTTTCCCTTCTCAATTTTTTTTAAATAGAAATTATGTTTTTCACATTGAAATCACATTAAAAAAAATCAAATTACTCTAACTCAATGAGCTCTATGAGAAAGCATTGCGCCAAAGCACTTAAAAGCGTTTTTCTTGGATAAAATTAAGCTACAATTAATTTTATAATTTAAATCAGACTTTTAACTTTTATCAGGAGAAGGTTCGTTTTAAAGCTAAAATACAAATATTTTCTTTATAGAATAGTATCGATTGCATGTCTTTAAATCTATTTGGCTCTGCCTTTACTTTTGTATAAAAATATTTAATTTATTAATAATAACGAAAATTTAGATTAGACAAAGACAGAACTATACGATCGCCTCTTAATATCTAATATTTATACTATTTATTTAATACTTTTCTTTAAAGGCTAAGGTGACGAAGTACGGAGATGGAAACTAAATAGGTTTCAGCGAAACTATTAAATAAGTTTAAACTTAACTTATTTAATTTTTTCTTATTTATTTAAGAATGAAAATAAAAGTAAATTTGAGGTTTACAAATATTATTACACCGCCAGTTTGATAAAGAAACAATAATTGTTCTATATGAAAATGAAAGAAAATAATTTGACCTTCAAATAACATCAATGATTTTATCTTTTAATAGTAAAAATAACTTTCTGAATAATAGGATAACAGTTTCATTATTTTAATAATGAATACTTTTTCTGCTGCTAGATGATGTGGAATCCTTATTTGCCGACTGTAACAAATAATGAGAAACAAAAATGATTATCTATGGCTTAGAATGAATATTATCCACAGTCAATATAATCACGATCTACTTTACGGACGGTAGGTACAGGGTTACCTAATAGCAGGCGGTGCGGTAGCTACAGTAGAACTGATGATGGAGGGCAGTACCCTGGGTAATTCTCAACCATACTGGAAAATGAATAAGCACGGAGAAAGTAAAGTACCATAAAACACCTACTCAGTATAGTACGATAAATTTCTATATTCAGCCACTAGAATTTTTGTGAATGAATATAGAAATTTAAAAAATGGCCAATTTCCTGTAAAAAAATAGCAAAAATGCCCAACTTTAAAGCTTTATAACTTGACGAAAAATAATAAAAAATTTAAAAAAAAAAATAAAAATAAAAGCTCTTTTAGAGTACTTTAAAATATATTTTTTCAGATTTTTTTACCTCATATTCAAAAAATTGTTTAACTAGGAAAGTATCAGACCTCCGGATCACGGATTTTGCTCAATTTTAGGATAAGTTTTCAGATGTCAAAATATGAAAGGAAACAGAATTTTAGATCCCAACGCTCAATATTTCCCTAATTACAGACAATTAAAGAAAATCACTAAAAAAGTTACTAGATTTTCAAACGCATATAGTTCCTTAGCATTGATAACTAGGAGCTTGAAACTTTTTTATATGAAAGCTGAGCTCAAATCCTTTGGAAATAGTAGTTATAGCATGTCAAAATATTATTTTTTCCCAAAGTTATAGCGTGATAAACATTGGACCTGATTTTTCTTTTTAAAACATTAGTTAATAATAAAAGCTGAAATTGGGTCTAATGTTTATCACGCTATAACTTTGGGAAAAAATAATATTTTGACATGCTATAACTACTATTTCCAAAGGATTTGAGCTCAGCTTTCATATAAAAAAGTTTCAAGCTCCTAGCTATCAATGCTAAGGAATTATATGCGTTTGAAAATCTATTAACTTTTTTAGTGATTTTCTTTAATTGCCTGTAATTAGGGAAATATTGAGCGTTGGGATCTAAAATTCTGTTTTCTTTCATATTTTGACATCTGAAAACTTATCCCAAAGTTTGAGCAAAATCCGTGATCCGGAGGTCTAATACTCTCCTAGTAAGCGAATTTAAAATTTAAAAAATTGTCAAAAAATGTTTATATTGAAGTTTCTTTTTAATACGATCAAAAAACTTTGAAAATAATTTTATACATTATTTTTAAAGCTCTTGAGGAGTACTTTAAAATCATTTTTTTGGAATTTCTCTACGACACTTTTTTTCCGAGATATGATCATTTTTTCCAAAATCTTTTTTTTACATGGTGTTATCGAACTTTTGAGCGGTACTGTATATAATTTTTATGACCCTTAATAGTTTTTCTTTAATAATATATATTTGTCATCACAAAAAATATGAACCAAATATATATAAATCCTAATAAATATTTCAATTCTCGTAGGTTCTGCAAATCATTATTTTGCTTACATTTTCTAACATGTATGAAATTTAAAATTTTACTTAATTTGTATTTTTTGAATAGGTAATGAGTCAACAGAGTATGTGTATTTATAGATTGTATTTTAATATAACATTACGTTTAATAATCAACAGAACTTTAAACTACACGTTCATTTCTATCTTTTTTTTTTTAATTTTGAATCTATAGACACGATAGATATAGTCGGATCATTACACAAAAGTTTTCACTCTGCGAATAATAGCTTTGCGTAAGAGGGAAAAGTTGATAATAGAAAATGAAAGATTGGGCAAACAGAATTTTGATTTTATAGAAAGAGTATATGGAAATAGTTTTCAATATAACTTTTAAATCCACATGTGTATTCTGAATTTTATATTCAATGAAAAACTCATATATAACAACAAATATATACATAGTTAAAAAATATATATTTTCGTTTCTACTTTTGCATTACAAAACTTATCGAGAATTTTCCCATATTAGCGCAAATTTTAATAAAGTTGAATCTTTTTCTTTTTTATAATATTTATATATTCAAGTTTCTCTGATTTGCGGTAAAATTGGATAACAAAAAAGTTTAAATCAACAAAGCTTTATATACATTTTTAATTCATATTCTTTTACTTTTATACTTTTTAATAAAAAAAATACATATTGATTTAAGATACTGAAATCGAAATTTTCCAAATTTTTAATTTTTAATCCAAAAGTTTTAAAAGTATTGTCCATTTTAACAAATCTTCAAGATTATTACCGGACGTAGTACGGTCGAGCCTACTTTACCTATACCGCCTGATACTGTCATTCCGACGTTGCCTGTCGTGTCCAAAGGAGATGCTTTATTGTACAGCTAGTGCTTTACGAATAAATTATTAGATCGCTACAAGTCTTTACTCAAATTCTGTTTCTATGAGCTGAACCATTTTGTTTGAGGTATTTTAAATCGTATGCCATATTTAAAAGCTAAAGGATTTTATAAATATGCTTATATTATAATCTTCCACTTTCACTTAAAAAACATGACAATAATATTTAAAAAAAATTTTTAATATAAACAAAAAATCTAAAAAATTACAACGTTGAAATCGTATAACCTTAAATCATAGTACTTTATCATTTCGAAAATTTTTAAATTTACTTTTTTTTAATTTAACAAAATTAAGGTTTTCATTAAATTAATTATCATCAGAATATATGTACACTGTAAAAAATTTTGTGATTCGTCAAATTTTTTGTAACTTCAAAAATTTTTATGTATTTTTAAAATTAATACAAAAATTCTTGTAAAATTAAGATACAGAGTTTGCTTACAATCTTAACAATAAAATCTTTCTATTTTAACAAAAGTAAATTTGTGTTTTATCTATAAGATCTACCTAAGATAAAATTTCAAAATAGTGCATTACGATACACAGACTCTGAGTCCTCGCTGCGCTCAAACGCTAACTGCACGCCATCCAAAAAAGTACCACTTCGAGTACACGTATCGTATATTATTTTATGTCCTCGTAGGCCGTATTCGCATCAGTATCTAAAGGGTATGCTCAGTTGGTATTGACATAACATATGTCTCTCGCCGGCTGTTCTACTTTATAGAAGATATGTCCTTCTGAGACATATTGAGTATTAATATGTCTCAGAAGAAATCAATATGGTATCACCGATGCTATTATATTTCGCCCAATATGTCAAAGAGCAATCATATTTCCTAGTTTATTTTTCTTGACAATATATAAATGTTTCTTTACCGTAATTAATACTATTGATAATTTACAAATATTTTTGATTAAATTTCTAATAAGACATTCAACTTGTGTACACATCGTTCTTTATTATACTCTATTCGGGCACGCGCGCTGTATATATATGCTTTATATGTTTAGACAAGGCATGGCACTCCGAACCAAAATATGCTTTATACATTTCTTTTAATTTTAAATTAATCGTTATTGTTGATGTTTTTAGTGATTTATTCTAGTGTTTATATTTTCTTTCGGTTATTTTATGTATTATTATATATTAATAAATGTTTGAAAATGATCGTGTAATGTGCAAATTTAATATAAATACCGCGTTGAACCGTGTCAAAAAAAGAGGAATTTCTCACAAAACTTTTTTATACAGTACAATAATAACTTATTTAGCGTCCGCAGTGCTATAAAATTTTTTACAGTGAAGGTAATAGTATTTTGTGTAACTAGTGCGCGAAATAAGGGATTTGTGCACGGGTGAGAATTTGTCGCCCGAGCGAAGCGAGAGCGCCAAAATCACACGAGTGCCAAATCCCTTGAGCGCACGTGTTACACATACTATTTTTTGACTCAAGCTGCGCGAAAATCGATGCGTAAATCGATTATTTTGAACATAAGAATTTGCATAAATATTGTATATAATACTTTGATATCGAAAGAGTCAACTATTTATGATAATAATTTGTAGTGATTCGGTGTAAGAAGGAAGGGGGGGGGGGTCTGAAGCTTCGGGAGGCGGAGCCCTCCGCCTCCAAAATATAAATAATAACTCATGAAATAAAAAAAACTCAATATATAAAACAATTAAATTTATATTCCATGAAAATATATTAGATCTCAGTATTAAAAGATTATTTGCATAACTATAAAATAAAAATGAAAATTATTTCCAACTTCACCCATCGATCCATCTACTTCAGAAAATAAATTATGTTATTTTAATTTTACCTCTATTAGTTCACATACTGTTTCTTATTTCGCACCCCTTGAATTCATTTTGCGCATGGTGAATTCATTTTGCGCACGCTGAATCTATTTTACGCACGCTCAATCATTTTGCGCACGCTCAACGTATAACGTGCCTGAATATAGTATTTTGCGTACGCTTCAGAGGCAACAGAAATCGAATTTCGCGCACAGAGTGTAATATTTTGAAGTGAAACTTCTTTACCGACGGTATACACTTCCCATAAGAGACATATAAAAAAATTATACGGGAGTGAATTGATTTCATGACGGTAAATGCAACGGAACTAATGAAACGGAAGTGTATATATATAGGTGGAGCGTCTGCGCCTCCTATATGCAAATCAAGGTACTAAATACGTATAAAGAAAAATTCGCGGGACTGACTTGATGTCAAACACACAGATATAATATGCATACTGTTATGCAATACAAATATTTGAATCTGAATAAATAAAGAAAGCAATAGCGCGCGTTTTCCTCTTTTTCTTTCTTTCTCTATTAGGCAGTTTGCTATGCAAGCTCGAAGCAGGTGGCGTTCTGAGCTCTAGCGCTGTCATGGCGGTCACACCACGACAATCTTGCTATGTTAACATGTATAAGTGTATTCATGAGTCTATCCATGTATATTCAATGACGTCACATCTGAAAGTAGTGGGGGAAGCCCCTTCTCTAATAGTAGCGCGTTGCGCGTCGTTGCACGCACACAGCTACACGTATATGCTCATCCATGCACATATACGTGGAGTGTGCCGCCATGACAGCGCTAGAGCTCAGAACGCCACCTACTCTGAGCTTGCATAGCAAACAACCTAATAATGTTCGATGGTAAACCCCTCTCTTTCCTACACTGTTTAAACGTGCACGCGCAAGCAAACGTTTCTTATTTACGTTATCATAAGCCAAATATTTCAAACATTGCTCTTGCTACAAATGATAATAGTTTTGATAATTGTGAAGAAAATTAAACTATTATTGTATTTTTGTAAAATAAATATTATTAACAAAAATTGCGTACACTATCTGATTTGAAATTTAAAAAAAATTAATTCTTTGAATAAACTAAATTATTTTAATTTAGTTTTATTTAATTTTATAATTACTTAATTTTAAAATTATTTTAAAATTAAATGAAACAATGATAAAACTTAAATAAACATTTATGAGTTTTATGATTTCGTAAAGAAGTTTCACTTCTGTCGGCCAGTTCCGAAGACTGCCACACCAGTTTTTTTAAACATGAGAATTTATAAAATTTTGTTTTTTATATTTACGAACTCCGCTGCATATATACACCTTCATATTAAACTATATTTCATAATTGTTTATATTGCGTGTTAAAAGATATTCCTGTAGCAAAATACAAATATTGATTTCAATTTATCTAATCATTTGTTTTAAAGATTTTCTGATTTTAAAACAGGAAATTATAAGTTATTTTACTTTTCAATAATCACAAAGTACTGTCTGACTAAACTTAATCTTTTCTACTTGATCTGTATAGAAATTTTTTTGTCACATAAATTCAATTCTAAAAGCAATAGTGATAAAACCTTTTTAGAATTTTTATCTTTTGTTTTATTATCTAATCTAGTATTCTAAAGACTTTTTTTAATTTTTAAATAAAGTTGAAGAATTTTTTATTTTTTGATCAATACACATATGCGTTAATTCTTTTATGACTATGATATTCAAATTATTTTGATTAAATAGAATATTAAAATAAATGTAATAAATAATCCTTATTATTCGCTCCTAAAAACATTCAATCATATAAATCATTTTTTATTTTATCAAATATGTTTTACTTGAAATTTCAAACAGTGTATAAAACAGATTTTGAAGAAGTATCTTAATCATATTTTTTGTTCAAAAAGATTATAAAATGTCACAATTGAGCGCATAAAATACATTAGTGAATATAAAACTGAAAAAATATTATTTATTTTTGCATGCGTCAATCAATTTTTTTATTATTATTTTCTGTTTAAAAGAGTTGAAAAATAAAAATTTTTCGATTGTTTAATTAATTTCAGTGTATTAATTGAAGTGAAATCAGTACTTTAGCTAAAGTTTTTTTATAATAAAATAAATTAATTTCAGTACTTTAGCTATTTGATATTGTAGAAAAACTAATAATCATTTAATAATGTCAGAATAAAATAAGAAAATAAAGTTTGTCAATATAATAAAAGATTAAAAACTTCTTTTAATACTTTTCAAGCTAGAACTGAAAATAAAATAATAAAATAGCATTTTCCAAAGTAAAGAAAAATTTAAAATTTAAAAAACAAATATAAAGGATTAAGATTACATTTATGATGAGATTTTTTAAAAATACAAAGCAACTTTTCATATACAGAGTTAACTATAAAAACAACAGAATAAAATAAATTTAGTATAAAATAATTTTTTATCAATAATATGAAATACTATTAGAAATTACATGAATTACACATCTAAAATGTTTGATATTATAGTAAACTTTGTTCTATAATCTGAGTTGTATATCAATCAATAATGATCTTTAAAAAATCTCTTTATAAACATTGATAAACAAAGGAAGACTGGTCAAAATGAAAATTTAAGCATATTTATTTGGCTACTTCAATTGTTTATAACGCTACAACGTTTAAACAAAAAGAGATACAAAATTTTTATCAAATATTTTTTTGTGTGCCTTTTTAAGATAAATACAACCAATTTTGAATCATGATGTTTCATCAATTAGAACACTGTCAGAAATGTTATCTAGAGGCAAACAGAATATACTTGGTCCTAGTATAAATATGTTTGTTTTATGTCCTAGCATAAATCCACTTGAAGGTAACATAATATCTTTGCAGCAAAAATTGCAATTTTGATTCAAACTTTTAGTTACTTGCATCTAATGGATTTAGTTTTCCATCTAAATGAAACATCAATAAGGAGTCACCCACTTGCTGTGAGATACCTTTTCTATCAGTGAACTTAAGATATTGTTAATTTATTGCAAATTAATGAGATAAACTCGTCGCGCTAAGTAAAATTCGACTATATCTCGTTTTTTTTCGTCGCTATATATTTATGCTATGCTATTTTGGCGATGCTAATCAGCGATGGAGCTCGTAAGTGTGTTTGCGAACAAAGCACATGTAACGTAGACGGGATCCAAAAATTCATACAAATTAAAAATTGGTCAACCAAACCACAAAATTGCATCTTTTCAAAACAAAAAATTAATAATTTATATTATGTTCGGGGTTATGTATACTTACATCAATGTTTTAAAATATGTTTTTATAATGTAATTTGAAGATAAGTTTTTCACTATTATAAAGACATCAAAATATAAGATATATATTAAGACTATCGTGTATAAGGAGATATTGAATATATTTTGATTTAAAATTATTCTTTTTTATAAAACGAATACTTGAATTCATCAATGTTATAAATTTAATAACATTGATGAATTCAATTATAAGGAGATATTGAATATATTTTGATTTAAAATTATTCTTTTTTATAAAACGAATACTTGAATTCATCAATGTTATAAATTTAATAACTACTGGAAATATTTAATTGCTAAATCGTATTTGTAATAATCTCAAAATATTATCAACTTTGAACAATCGTAAATATTTATCGATTTCTTCTGAAAATTCGAAAGATAAGCATGAACAAATAAGTAAATATCTTTTCCCAAGTAATCTGATGAGAGAAAAGGTGTCTAGAGAAAGAAATGCGCAAAACCATAGAATCAAGTCCCGATGTGCTTGTCAATCAACTAAGCGACCTTTTCTCAAGCGTTTGTAAGTTTAATGAAACGTACCAAGTCGTATCAGCACGCAAAATTCGCCGATAGGGAAATTGCGGTACTCTGCTGTGGCAATACCAAGTATATAGATCCTACAGATATAGATGGTTCAGGTGAACGATGAATCTTTACAACTACCAAGGAAATTCGCAAATCGAAATCCAAGGTGCCATCCATTCGCGTCACACGTATTCTCTTTCTCTATCTTACTGTATATACGAATAAATCTACACATTTAACCAAATGTCTGAAATCTCTTGACGACCATTTACAGCAATTTACAAACTCTTTCTTTCTTATTAACTTTGACTTTTTAGTTATTTTTTTATTTAATGTATAGTATTACTTTGTTTTTTTTGCAAATCGAATTTTTGATAAATGCATTTTATCAAGATATTTTATTGATTCTTTCAATACAATTTCTTTATAAAATAATAATTTATAAAAAAAATACTGATAAGATACTAGAAAAAATTTTTAATCTATATTAATTTATTTTTCATAATTAAAATTTAAATATAAATTAGATATATACAAATTTAGAATTATTTTATTTACATATTACAGTACTGATAGATTCTTTCTAATAAAAATTAATTAATACATTGGATAAAAGTATTTCTTTTCACAAAAAATTTTTATAGCACTGCGTGTTTGAAATCTGCTCGCTATGCACGCTTATTCGGGGCGCAAGTAGTTTATTCTAGCACGTTTTATACAACTATTTAGTATATCCATATACGCAGTGCGCACGAATACGGTTAAGACATACGTTGCGCCGTGCCAGAATACGCCATTTCAAACTCTTGTATCATAATATACTATTTTTTCTATTTTCAAATTTTATTTTATTTTAAATTACTTTTTTTTAAGTTAATAAAGTGTCAAAAGTTTAGATGGGAATAAAGTAGTGTATGCAATGCGCGAGCAAAAATGAAATGTCCCTCTTATGATCACAGCCTCCGTAACATTTATAATTTAGCGCTTTTAGTTATTTTCCATTTTGTTACATCGTTTAATAATGGTCAATTATAATTTTACAAACTAAGACGATTTTGTCATATTGTTTGAAAAAAATAATTAGAATTTAAGAATTTACAATAATTGACTAAAAATTAAAGATAAGATACTTTAAAAATTTTTAAAATCACTTATATAAAGAAGAGTGCTTATAAGATAATGTGTCAAGTTTTAATATAAAACAACATTTATTTTTTAAATGTCGAGAAATTCAAATTAAATTAATTAACATTTAATTGTAAAAAAAAACAAGAGAAAGTTTAATTTTCCTATTATTTATTTCAAAAGTTTAACGACACTTTAATTCTTACACTTATTCTTGCAATTTTAACCGTTTATTTTTTCACATCTCACCACTTAATTTATTTTATATTTATTTTTGTTAAATGTAAGAATTAATAACAGTTTCGTAAGTTTCTCTGTTTCTTTATTTAGTGAATTTGCGGTAATCTGCTTTGAACTCATTTTGAGAGGTCAGTTATTTAGAGAAATGTCTCATACGTGTATGTATTAATATTAATGTTGAACTGTAATATTAATGAATAATTTTTTTATTGTCACTAGAGTTGCTAAGTCAATGACAAAAAACCCACTCGAACAATCTTACCTGCACTCTTAAAAAACAAAGAAAAATAAAAACTTCTCTTCTTTTTTTAATTTTTCAATTCATTAACTTTTTGTAACATTAATTTAATAAATTATTTAGAGCACGTTAAAACGATGTTTTTTTGTTATATCATAAAATATACTTACGTTTAATAACAATATGTTACATGAAATGCAATGTTTTTTTTTATATTTAAAATAATGTAATAAAAAAACATAAAACTTCAACATCTTTTATAAACTCTACATATAAAAGTTACATAAATAAAACAAAATTTTTGTTGAAAATTACAATAACATTATTTCTTTTTAATTTTCAATTAATGATAATTAAGTAAATTTTGTTTAACAAACGGTATATTTCTTGCGTTATTATATTAGAATTTTAAGCTTTGCATTATTTAAAAGATATTTAAATAATTTTTTAAGAGCAAAATTTTTTAAATATAACAACAGGAAACTTTTTCAAGTATTTCTTTTAATGTAAATTATATATAAAATTTTTATTTAATATTAAAAATATATTTTTTATTTTAAATGAAAATCGAATTTTTTTATGTTTTCAATAAATTTAAATTTCTTAAGAATTTAATCAAATTAGTTTATACTGAAACTAATGACTCTATTTAAATGGAAAAGAAACTTAAATGATTCATTAAAATTTTTGAAAGTCTTAATTTCTCTATCTTTTTTCAATGTAGTCTTTGCTCTTTTAGCTGTTACATTCTTCTTTTTTTTATTTTTCTTTTTCTCTCTGTATTTTACCGGTTTCATTTTCCCTTCTTGGCCTACTTTTCTGAGTCGTTGCTGTTTTCTCTCTTTTTTTTTTATTTCTCGTTTCGGTTTTCATGCGCCTCGTAAAGTGGATTCTTTCCTCGCAGCTTTGCGGTTAGCTAGTCCACGCGACTTTTCTCTACTTCTTCTCTCTTTAAGAAATACTTTAATGTCTATCCTGTTTTTTTATCTTTTACAGCATTTCTAGACTATTGAAAGGCCTATTTTTTTTAGTTACTTGAAAGTTTCCTGCAACTCTTTGATTAGCTTACTTAAGCTCTGTGTGTATACGTTTGTAGAAACGGAACTTTATTTTTCCGCTTGCAAATGTTAAAAAATAAATCACCCATTTATCTTATTCGCAGTTATTTATTTATTTCCTTTTATGCGACTTCTTACGAAGCTTTGTTCTATAAACTTTTATTACTTTTTTATAGGGATAAAAACACATAAAAAATCCTTTTTAACATTTCTTCATTTTTTTTATTTGTTAATCATTTTATAATTCTTATATTTCTCTTTTTACACAGTATACAAAGTTTTGTTCTTGTAGCTTCTTGACCTTTCGTTGAAAGGGTAGAAGATGCACGTTATACTCTTTTTTTTTAATATTACAATACTATGTATATATATCATCATTTTTTAAAAGAAAGAAAAAACTTATCGCTCGCTTTTTATACATTACTAAATCATTTTTTTTATCATACATGCTTTATATACATTCGTCTTTACGTTTGCATTTTCTTTCTATACCACATCATTAATTTTTTTCTTTTACAAAAAATCGCAATGGACGTAGGGAAGAATAAATCGATATAAATTCTAATTTTCATTAATTATTCTTAGCAATAAATTACAATGATTTCAGAAATTTTACGCTTACAATTAAACATTCAAGTCAGCGGAGTGAAAAACAATTCTTTTTAATTTTTTATTTTATCAAGCGCGTATAAAGTTGCTTCACGAGCTCTGTTTTTAAACGGAACAGTCAGTTTTGCAACATGCAAATAGCACGTTTTTTCTTCCTCGTAGAGGAAACTTGTTTTTTTTCTTGTTTACAAAGTGCTTGTAAAAAATATACGAACGAGTGTCTCAAATTTACACAAGCTTTTTTTTCTAACTTTATAGATAAAAAATATGAAAAAAAATAACATTTGTAAACATTCTGTCAAATTCATATCATTAAAAAAAAAGAGTCACTAAAGTGATAAAATATTCTTACTAGAAAATTATTTTTCACTCAGCAAACAACAATTATAATAATCATGCTAAATCTGCATAAGCTAAAAATGGTTTTTAATCCAGAAAAACAGTAGAACTGCTCTTAGGAAAGTTGAAATTCAAGATTTATGAAACAACAGTCAATTTTATTAGAGTGAAATTTTACTTTTTTCAATATAGCTCAGGATTTCTGAATAATAAAATCTTTAAATTCATTGAACTAATAGAGTAAATTAATGTTATTATATCAATAGAAACTATAGTAATTGTAAAAATTATATTAATAATAATGGTAGTAATTGTAATAATAGTAGTAATATATAATTAATAATAATGACAAAAACACATAATTTATAATGCATATACACATTAACCGCACTCATTAACGCTTACATTGATTTAACGTCATGATCCGTCCGTTTTAACATACAATTTCTCAGTGATAATATATTTATCGAGAACGTAATAACGTTCCTCTTATTGATCGCCTTTTATCAACATAATACATCAAAGACTTAGTAGCACTGAGAAAAAAATTAATTCATCTTCAACTAAATTTACAAAAATAATAATTTTTATAAATACACATTTTTATTAAGAATTAGCAAATTTATTTACATAAAAATTTTACTGCTCATTTATTTAAATTAATCTTTCACAAATAGATTATAAACCATTTCTGATAATGATCTATTTATTTTTTCACAAACATTTTGTTTCATTATTAAAATTTAATAAAGTTGTCTATATTATAATTAATTAATTTTTTTCTCAGTGCTTTAACAGCTTAATATCTAAACGCTTTCTATTCGTTATATTTAAATAAGATTTTTTACGTGTATCTTACAAGAATCATCCAGCACATAAACAATCATTTTTATTTTTTTTTTTTTTCACTCTTTATTAATCGTCATTCTTTACACTCATTTAATATATATATATTTATGTATAATATATTTATTTCTCAATATACTTTTTTTTTAATACGATCAGCGGTAGGATTAGCCCCACGAATAAAATGCGCGCAAACGCATGAGCGCGCGATCGACGAGCGCGGGGCAAGAGGAATTAGTATTGATTATTGTGTATAAGTGTACGTATGTACGTGTACAATTTTTTAAATTTATTTCATTTTTTCTCATTAAAAAAAATACTCAACAGAATATTGTGCTTGGTACAGTTTTGACAAAGTTTTGATGTACCTTCTTTATCTTTTTAATTTCCTTTTGTTCATTCATAAGAATGGGCTACGAAAAGTAACTGTATTTTGGGTTTCATTTCTTATTTTCATTCTTTTACGTATCTCGGTTGTGCATAAGTATGACGCAGATACATGTGTGCATCGGTAAAAAGTTTTACAAGTGCGCACGAACTTTTGGTTTCAGTCGAAAAAAAAACTACTTTTTCCATAAGCAACTGTTTTCTTTCATATATTATCATATAGCTCATGTTTCCGTACATCAGGCTACTCTCTTTTTATATTTTATGTTGCATAAGATTGTAGAAAAATTTTATTTTCTTCTCTGTATTATAAGACTTGTTTTCGTACTTAGTTTTTCTTTTTTTTTTATATATATACACGTAGAGAGTTACAATTTTTTTATTTGCTTTTATATTACTTTTTATAATAATAATTCTATAATTTAATCAAAAGTACATACTGATAAGTTGCTTTTGAAAAACTATTTCGAGATCATAAATTGATCCATCAAAATTTTTGCAGTGTTAGCGGTTTGTTAATGATATAAAATTGAACAAAGTTCATGTATAAGGAATTTAAAAAAATACAAAAATACGCAATAAATTAATACAAACTTGAACTTATTAATATTTCTTAGAGAGTACGTAATCCTTAATCTTATATAGGTTTTTAATAAAAATTAAATAATTAATTCTAAGACTATTAACGTTCATAAGATCTTTTTAATTATCTTGAAATTTACAAATTTTTATTTTGAACGCAATGATTGTCCAAGTAAATAGATTACTAAGATAAAAATGAATACTTTTCTTCAAGAATGATTTTAAAGTCTTATTTAAATTTCATTGGAGGAATCAAGTTATAATAATATTGATATCATCAATATTATAAACTTTGGAAATTTTATTATATTCTAACAATCATTATAAGTATAAAATATTACAATGTTTTTATTGGATACGTTAATACATAATTTGATCACATGATATTTAATCCATATTTCATTCGACGAAGGTTGTTATTCTTTTGTATAATACTTTCTTTACTCTAATAGTGTAACAAAAAGCTTAAGCCTTTTAAAATGAAATTGATAAGTTTACAGATTAACGTAATTAAATAATAAAAGCTAAATATTAAATTATAATGGCTTTGATTACAAAGATAACTTTTTTACAATCATTTTTATTGAATTTTTCGTCAAAGCGTAACACAATTTTGCTATTAGTTTGTAGTAAAATTTGTCATTTTAGTTTAAATTTTCAAATTAAATTTATATTCAATTTAAATTTATTATTATTTGATTAACAATTTTGAAAAATACAAAAAAACGATTCTTTAGAAAAAAATGTATTAAAAAGATAAAAGCCACGAGGCACAACGTACCAAAGATTGAAGTGTAAAAGTCATTGATACGTTTCTGTACCTTTCGCGAATGAAATAGCTACATCGTCTGAATGAAATATGATCAACTATTCAGCTGATCAATTATTCAACATCCTTACTAAATTCATTTACATTACATTAAAACTTATATAAATCTATCTTATCAAAATCGTGTTGCAAATATTCAGTCTAATCTTTATAAATGTTAAAGAAACGATATAATGCAAAAATCATATCAACAGAATAGATATATTAAATTTTTATCAATAGTATTATAGCATCATTTTCAAACAATCAATAATAAAGTTTCTACAAAATAAAAATCAAATAATTTATTCTTGTGATCATCTCCAAAAAAAAATGTACAAAACACGCAAAGTTTTCGTAGCCCACTCAATATCGATGTCAATTTGCACTCATTATAATTATTTTTATTCTTATACTGATATCTGTCAAATCATGCAAATCAAATTCACGTGAAATAGTAGTAAATTACACTTATGTTTATCATACGAGAAAAAACATCATCAGACCTAAAATATTCATTGGATCGGCACTCACGTAGGCCGGTATCGAACGTTTCACGCATTTAACGCTACATAATCATAATAATTTCTTATATGTTTTTATACATCTATATATATCAAAGGTTAAAGTAGAAAAAGTTAATAAAGAAACAGGAAGAACATCTTATTTTCAAACAAACAAAAAAGTCAAATAAAAAAAAAATAATTATTTAATTTTTCGATGAAGGTCTTGGTGTCTTATAATTAATGAAAATCTCTTAGCATCGATGCGTCTTATAAATGAGAAAAAAGAATAAAGAAAAATGTAATTGACCATTCGAATGATCGATCAGTACGAATTTTTCATAATTTTTTTGTTCGTTATGTCTGACATCATACCACTTGGATAATCGTGATGCGTATACATCGGATATTTGTTTCCCCTTATACATATTCGCAGCAAAAAAGCAACATTAGAATAAGGTAACGTTTATCTTTCTTGACACTGACTTGTCGATACTGAAGTTACATTGATGGGTACAAGTATTACATTTATAAAAGATATTTCATTTGGCTGATTTTTCAAAAAAATAAGCTGACAATTTCTTCATAAATTGAACAGTTATTAAATTGTAATATTTGAATAGTCAATTTTAAAACTATAATATCAAAATTTTATAAGTAGTTTACTAAATAATTGTTGAAATATACATTAAGAGTGATTTTATAATAAAATATAGCTTTAAATTTATAAAATATAAGCAGTGATTTTTCGGTCAGATGTATCAAATAAAATATTAAAAGTCCAATAAGCTATTTAAAAAATTTCCTTATCTAGCTTTATGACTGCCATGCACACTGGATACCATAAATTTTCAGCCAAACAAAATATCTTTTTTAAATTGACGTGAAAAATTCGACACTTTACTTTGAAAATCGCATTTCTGAAGAGGTACTGCCTGATACATATAGATTTTCTTTTCGGTGCATTCGAATATCTTGCAAAAAGAAAAAGAAATACACGCGCTACAGACAGACCTTTTTATAAAAGAACGTATACTTGTATAAAAAAAAAAGAAGAAAAAAAAATAAAGGAACGGGGTCACAATCACGAGAAATTTATATATCTAAGATTATTTATACTTTATCTAGGTCGTTCTCAATCTCGTGAGAGTGTCAGTACGCATTCTACAATGTACATCTGTATCGCATCTTTCTTTTATTGGTCTCTGGTCGGAAAAAAAGAAGGATCTTAAACATTATGTATACACTCTACATAGTCTTTTATATCAGCAGTGTTCGATTGTTATGTTTTGTTTGTTATCGGACAGCTCGTTTCACTTTTTTCGACATCGTAACCCCCTCCTCGTTTTTTTCGTTGCATATATCGATTTTATTTTAGTTTTTTTTTGTTTTTATTTTTTTTCTTAGTGTCTTGGAAGCCCTTGCGTTTTAAGGAGTTGAGGATCATTCTTCAGTTTCGTTCCTCTTCTCCTGCTAGTCGCTTAAAATGGCAGCATTTCGATCAATTGATTAATTTATTTTCTTTGTGCTACGATTTTATAGTGCTCGAGTGGCCAACTCATTCTCTTCAGTCTCTACCGCATATTTCCACATTGAAGGCACTAGCGGTCCCGTATTGCAAATCGCAAAGTGAATCGCCTCGACAAGCGGTAGCGGCAATAATTCCCAGTCTTCGCCGCATGACCGCTTCGACGCCCGGTCTCATACCCGTGCGCCGATTATTAGCGATAATCATACCTGCAAATTAAAAATTAAATATAAGATTCTAATCATAAATATTTCAAGGGAATTTATTTTTAAATACTTCAAAAGTAAATTTATAAATTATTTAGAAAAATTCTCAATTATTTTTTCTATGATTTTTATTCAATAGTACACATTATATATATATTTAAATGCACATACATACTAGCACACGCACATATCTCCTATCAATCAATTTTAAACGCGTTTAATTTCCATAGTCTTTTAATTAAAATTTTATTCGTAAAAATGTGAAAAATTTAATATTCTACTATGCATATATCAATCTTATGATTTTTTTTATAGAATGAACGAAAAATATGCGTAAATATTTATTAAATTATATATAAGATATCAAATAAATATTTTAAAAATTCAAACATAAATATTTAAAAAATCTTTTATTTCAATATATGCAAATAAAGTACGGTAAACAAAATAAATATTAAGATAATATGAAGAGAAAACTAACCTCCGTGCCATCTTCTCCCTCGTCCTCGTACAAAGGACCATTGGTATTCTTCTTTTTAGGTTTGGGCGGTGGCCTCGGAGGAACTTTGCGTACAAGAGGGCTTGGTCCATTCGGCGTCGTCGGTGTCGTCTGTTGCTGCTTCTCATCATTGTCATTATCTTTCTTTTGTTGTTGTTGTTGCGGCGATTGTTGATGCTGTTGTTGCTTTTCATCAGGAAGGTTACGAGGCCACTCGGGCGCACCTTCGGGTGCTGAGCGATTCAATTGCAAGGATATAGGAGTAGCACGCGGTGCACGAGGCAATGTTAATCCAGCAGCTGAACTTGTCGATGAGGGGGTTGTCGGTGTTGCGGGCAAGGGCCTGTGACGCATCGAGTAACCTGATTCAGGATTTTTATTTAACGAAAGAACCGAGCTACCGTCCGCGGTTGTCCGTACACCAAGATTGTCGTACACTGGTTCCATCATATCTGTCAAAAAAATCATACAATTTTATTATGACTGTTCAAATATTTAAGCTTTTTCCAAATGTATAAGAACGTGGTATACGGAAATTTATGTTTTAAAGACTGTCTTATCAATGTTTGCTTGTTTGATATTACTTTTATTCTATTAATTAAGTTTATTTTAAACAATTATATGTTTAATTGTTTATTAAATATATCCATATAACACATCCTCAATGATATAGAATACCACTTAAAAAATTGCAATATCAACGAAATAATTGTAGCATCTAGAAAAGTGATCATCAACTATTTTTAATTAACGGATTAATTAAAATAATTATGAATAAAATACATAAGTGGTATTCTCGTTTTGATGTTTAGTACAACATGCATTTCTGCAAACTTTAAAAAAGCAATAAATTAATAAAAATTAAACTTTATGCAGACATTTTCAATCTAAAAGCAATATTTATTCATTACTTTTCTAATATTCATACTGAGGCAATAGATATACAATCATGAAAATGTCCATAAATAAGTTACTGGAAAGAACGAAAAAATTAAAACCTATAAGCTACAAAATAATAGAACTAATTAAAACAACTAATAAAAAAAGTCTAGCGATTTGATTATTTAACAATCATTTATAAACTCAAGTATAATTATATAAAATAATAAAGTAAAAAATGATGAATATAAATAGTTAAAAATTTTTATTTTGATATTACAAACTTTTTAGTTATTAAATTTTAAAAAAATTTACGAAAAACGTCAAAATGCTTAACAAGACATAAAATATTTGTAATAATTTACAAAACAAAAATTTTGAATAATTACATAATTTTATAAATAAATAATGATTTTAAAAGCAAAAATCGATAAAATAAAAATATTGATAAAAAATTAATTTTTGTAATAATCATTTTTGCGTCATGCCAAATAATATAAATGAACATAATAAATAAAGAAAATAAAATAAATCTTATATAATATATTACTGCATTATATTGTTAACCTTATACAAAATGAAGATTTCTTTATAAGTTGCTTTATTTTGAATTATTATATTATAGCTTATGTACGTTGTATTTATAGTGCGCTCAAAACTTTCCAAAAGCAAACGCAGGACATCAAAGCATGAGTAGAAGCAGACCAGTTAAGTAAGACATGAAACACAAGAATATTAAAATTAAATATTGTTAAAATTAGTAATAATTAAAGTTTGACTGACTTGTACCTTCAATTTCTTATCAATTTTTATTACATTTTTTATCACTATTTATAAACTTTTGTTTTGTATGTTAATTATTATTTCAAATATAAAATATAATAATGAATCAATATATCTATAAATTGTTTATATAGTAATTTGTGTACCAGCTATATGTTTCAGATAATTGAAATTTCATATTTCAATAAAAAAGATCATCTAGTTATTATATGTTTATTGCTTTGTGAACATAAATCATTTGATCGATAACATAATACAATGCTTAATTGTTTCTTAACTGTTAATTTTAATTAAATTTTTTAGAGTGTTAAAAAATGAAACGTGTATGAATATAAACAATATAACTACAATTCATTATGTTCTATTTCACAAAGACACGAACTACTTTTCTAACTTTTTTAGTGGTCACGAAAAGTTGAGAATTAGCAAGATTTTATTTCTTTTATAAACATACCAAAGTTTCGCTATTTTCATTAACATCGAATTAAAACTTTTAAAATAAAATGCCAGTTAAGAAAATTTATCTTATAATCGAATTTCAATCCATTCCGAATTTCTATAGTGGAATGTTTTGATTTTGTTAAGCAATGCCATAATTAGTTACTAAAATGTTAAATAAATTGAAAAATTTTTTAATTTCTTTTTTTCTTATCTTTTCTATTTAATAGTTATCGCGTTAAACCTATTGTAATACCTATCGTAATACGAAAAGTAGAATTTTTACACTAACTATTTTATTTATTGAATTTCCTTGTGTTATTTTGTTGGATGAATAATTATAATAGTACAATGTTGATTATTATATAAATACAGTCTTTATAACTTACAGTGCATTGGAAATTCTAGATTACCAAGTTCTAAATGTGTAGTTAAGCATAATTATCGATATTACGTTATCTCTTATAATAAAACAATATATATTATTATTGTTATGTTATTCAGAATTCCACAAGTAGAATACATGATTTGATTTCGTATGAAGTTCGAAAAATATTTTTAAATTGGAGAATTAAAACAATGATTTTAAACGTTATAATTAATATGATAATTATTACCAGGAACAATTGATTTGACTTAAAAAAATTAAAGAAAAAAATATACGGCAATCAGTATTTTCATATAATTTATTTAAAATATTTTTCATTTTTAAGGAATTGTCAATCGAAGAATTTAAATATAATTATTAAATACTATATTATTTTTTAATTTTTTAAAAATAAACTTGAAGTTTCTTTTAGGAAAAATAAAGTTTATGTTTTATCATTACTTTGAAAGTTAACAATCTATTGATAGTCAGTCTTATCAAACTCTGAGCAAATAAATTTCTCAAAAAATCAGCATCGTTACATCATGCATTGAAAAGCGTTAAGTATAAACTCGAAAACCACAAGATTATATGTGTATGAAAGTTTTGTTACTTACCCCGATCGGGTGAGATCGGTGGTCCACTACTCCAGCTAGGTGCTCTTGGTCTCCTGGGAATGGTGACATATCCATGTCGTGGCATCGAAGGATGATGATGGCCAAGACTATATGGAGTAGCCGAACTAGCACGTACTGGATGTGGTAATGTTTTGAAAATTGGCGATGGATAAGCCGGTGACGAAGGTGAACCGTAAACCGGTTGGTGACTCGGTAATCTCGAACTATCCGGTGCTGTTGAAGCTTGAGATGTTGGCGATGAATTACGACCACCTGAGAAGGCAAGCAAATCAGGTGGATACTGTCGATAAGGGGTGGTATTGCGGGACAAAGTGCCAATGCCACTGATAACACTGCCACCATGAATGCTGCCACCGATCCCGCTAGCACTTGTACCGCCTACATTAATGCCTCCAATTACTGAATCCAATTCTGGAGTGGCACGTCCACGCTCCTCCTCATTTAACCCATTGGCTAGTACGCCAACAACGCTACCAACGCCATCCGCTAAAAACAATTATATTTATTAGAAATTTCATTTAGAACATCATTTAGTATTATCTTATCAGAATCACTTTCAATAAGATATATTTAGACTTTAATATTAATAAATAAAAGTTCTCTCTTAAAATTTTAAATCATTTATTATGTTTTTTAGTATTATTGATATTAAAATTTTTTATATCCAATAGCAAATAGAAATTTAAGAAAGTAAATAAACAGTTGGACAAGAAATCATGCGATGTTACAGTTTAATTTTTCAATAAAACAATTAATTCCTAAAGTCATATCGAATTGTAAATTTTTCATTTTTAAATTAATGCTTAAAGTTTCATAAATAGCAAAAAATATTGCTTTTCATATTCATTTCAGTAATACAAGAGTTGATTATATGATTAGTAAAGTTCTTTAAAAATTAATAATTTAAAATCAGTTGTTGTTATCTAAATTAACTAGTTTTAATGAAATAAATTTATCATTTTTGTAGTTTAGTATATCAAAGTATAATCTTTGTTAATTAAGTGATTTAATTAATTCAACATCATTATCTCTAAAAAAGAGAATACTTAATCAATGAAAAGGTCTCGAAAAGTACTTACCGAAGACAGAGTCATTATCAAGCAAAGTTCTATTAAGTTCTGTCATCTCAGTTCCATGAGATGTAACAGAGGGTGCCTCGTACCTTCTAGGCGGCTTTACTACCGGATTAATTGCTGTAATCAAGGATTTCTCTTGCTCACCAAGTCCGTGATGATCGAGCGAAGCTGCTTCAGCGCTCTTCTCATCGTGATGACTTCTACGACGTCGACAGTAGCACAAGCATAAAGTTAATGCTACTAAGAGAAATAAGAATGCTATGACACCAAGACCAATAGCAAGTGGTACGCCAATCATACTATCTCGACCATTTCCAGCTTCACCTGATACAATGAGACTAATATTCTTTTCAACACTGCCTCCAAAGTTCTTGGCAATACAAATGTATTCGCCTTTGTCAGAAATAGTAATGTCAGGAATTGTAAGATTGGACCATTCATCGTTTTGTTGTATAACGTAGGACTTATCATTTGCATGACGTTTGGTACCATTACTTATAGCACGCTGACGGTATACCCAATTGATTTGAGCTTTAGGAGTAGCTATAGCTCGACACCAAAGATAGGCGCTTCCGCTACCTGCATCGCCGCGCTGTGTAGCTCCAATTGCTTGAATTTGTGGAACACAAGCAAATTCATCGCTTGAAATTTCATCCCACATACGACCAACTAGTTCCGGCGGTCGTTCACAGGACGTTGGTCTAGTGTAAAGTTTACGTTGTATTGCCCAATCACGGAATGGCTTCAAATGGCAGTCACAGTTCCAAGGATTTTTACGCAATTCAAGACTACCTAATTTAGGTAGACTTTCAAAAGTTTTCATATTTAATCGAGTAAGATTGTTACCATCGAGCGTCAAAGCTTGTAAACCTGGTAGATGTCTAAACGTATTTTGTCCAATCTGGAAAAGACGGTTGTCGGAAAGTTCAACTTTTTGCAAGAAAACCAAATTATGGAATAGGTCATCATCAAGTTTCTGCAAATGATTTTGATTCAACAATAAGACTCTAAGTTTCTCAGTGTCATCAAATGTACCACGATGAAGTTGTCTAATTTTATTGTTAGACAGATCGATTTCAATGACAATTTTTAATCGATGAAAAGCTTCAGCATGGATGGCCTTGATATGACAGTCACGTAAAATAAGCTTCTGCAGATTGACTAGTCCAACTTGCATAAAAATTTTCTCGTGTAGATAAGTGATAAAATTATTACTGAGATCTAGATTTTGAATCTCTTTTGATAGAGACTCTGGAATTCCAGTAAGATTCTGTCGTTTACATTCGGCTGTCTTTTTGCCCGAAACCCAAATACATTTGCATGCTGGTATGCAGTCCCAATCAACTTGGCCAAAACAATAGTTCGTTAAAAGTGCTAGCCAAAGCAGCAACTGCAACACCCTACAGCCTCTCATTCTCGTCATTCTGTAACAAAAATAATATAATATATTAGAAAATTATTATAATAAAAATTATTTTTTGGATTATTAGGTAATTATTTCAAATTAATTTATTTTATAACATCTAGCTCTAATATGTAAATATTTTCAATTTATCTAAGAAATTATTTATTTTTAGAAATATTAAGTTCTTAGGTCTTGTTTTTGCGAACAAATGAAGAACAAAAATAGAAAATATATAGAAATTAGTATAGCAAAATTTTTTTAAATAAAGAATAAAGTTTTCAATTTTTTTTCATTTTTCTACATTTTTTCTTGTTTTAAAATATATCTATATGTAACTAAAAAATTGTACATTCTTTAATTTAAAATTTTTCATTTACTTTTTATATTCTCTCGTATTGTACAATTAATTTGCCAAGTTAATCAGTTAATTTCTTTCAAAATTAACGGAAATTAATTTGCAATTAGAAAAAAGTCCAACAATAGCTTAATAACATTTTAACCACAGGGACGTTGACCTATTTAATTGGGCCTTCTGATTAAAGTACTGCAAGCTATAGATGGAGTGATAAAATTTCTAACAATGGCTTTGCTTTTACGAAAAACAAACGAATTGTCTGTTTACCTTAGACAAAGAGAGATTTGCTTGCCTCATAGTAGCATATCGCTTAAAGCTCTTAATGAAAATAAAGTTAAGAATAGAGCAAACAACGTTTGACGATATTACTCCTTTCTCTGTAACAAATACGCTCTTAAATGTACATCTAAGAATCTCTCTAAACACAAAAAGTTAAATTAATAAAGATAGAAAAATAATATAAACAAAAGAGTATACAAAAGAAAGAATTTTGTAATGGAAAAAAGAAGAAGGTAGGAAAAAAACTCCATACTCAAAATAAAACTAATACTTCTAAATTCATAGCTCACATTTCTTTTTCTACGTAGCGCGCTATATAGCTAACAGTTCGTTATCTTCTGGGCAGTCAGGTAACAATATAATTAGCCTAGTCTGTAGTATTCTCCGTCTTCCCTCTGCGCTGTACACTAATTATTCGTTACCGTATAGCCAAAGCTCTCTATGTACAAGGAGGTACAAGCTATAGTTTATATACACGTACATACATAACGAGAGTAAGGTAAAGCAGAGAGAGAGAGAGAGAGAAGAAGCGTCTTCAGATCCATACGGGCACCCATGATTACGCATGCAGTAGCTCTCTCTGCTCTGATGTTGCAGCTAACACGTTTACATGCTTTTGGTATTATGTGCCCTTCACCGATATCCAATCTCTATCACTATGTATAAACCCATAATACAACTGCTTAATACAAATGTCTAAGCATCCAACGCTACTATTACGTGTATGTTTGTATATAGAAAGAGAATATGGAGATGCGAAAACGCCATTTCGAGAACTAGAGCTTTTTACTGCACTAACTAAATGATAATGTTATTTCGTGATCTTTCAAATTGTACTATTTATGATATTTAGTTTTGCTTTCGTATCAGAACTAGGCAGTATTATAGGTATTCGAAATTAAGCTTGTATCAGATCTTGATATTAAAGTTTTTTGTGAAATTTATATTTACTGGAGGGAAGCTCTTTCATGAATGGAATAATAATTTTATATTTCAATTACTCGTTAGATAATTTTCAATATAATTTGATTAATCAATGCGTAAATTTTTAATATTTATGCATATAAATGCTTTCATTTTGATAAAAAATTTGGTAAGAAATCAAATATTTCACATCTTTTTATTATGAACGATGCAATTGTCATCTAATTAAAGGAAGTTTACAAAATTTTAGAATTTTTTTATCAAATAGAAAATTGATACAAAAACATCTAATTTAAAAAAAAAATACATAAAGTTTAATTTAGAACAATCATAAAAGAAAATATGTTATTCAACCTTTTTTTCTATTCTTCAAATAAATAAAAAAATAAAAATAAAATTATTTTACGAGTTTTGTTTTTTTATTCATTAACTACATTTTTTTCAAGTTTCAACAAGACAAGCTTTTTTAATCCAAGTTCCTCTTGCAGCGCACGTTAGTTTACCCTTCTTTTATTTTTAGTTTTTCTAATTTCACTCTTGAAGTAAAAAAAAATTCCAAGCCTGCAGGCCATCTACCGTTATTACGAATTAAAAAGAAGTAAGAACAATGAAACAGTGGTTTTTGTTTCTTAAAAAATAATTCTTTTTATTACAGCGAATATACGCTATCGTTTACGATATAGTTTCTTCGTTTTTTTTGCGGTCATCCGTTTTATTTCACATATGAAATTCAAAGAAGTAAAAGTTCAAATTCTTCTCGCATGTCTGACGTGTTCCTACAATGACGGTAATTTAATTTAATATCATTTTAACGTTCTCACATCAGAGGAATGTGCACACGCGCTAAAGTTAAATTAACGCAGTAGCTTGCACGAGCGTTTTCATTAGAATGTGACTCTTTTATTTAAGTACAACGTCACTTATATTTGCAGTTATGATTGTGTGAGCAAAAAAGAAAATACTTCATTGGAATATAATAAAAAATTTGTAATATATTTTTAAAATTAACTACATAGTACTGCATTTGAAACATTTTTAAAGTTAGTCATTGCGTAGAATTAAATTATTGTGATTATAAAAGTATTGAATATATTACTACTATTAATAAATATCTATGCTCCCATTTTCGGGCAAAAGTTTTGGCTGATTTTGATACATACATAAATTATAGGGCTTATATGAAATTTACTTTAAATTTTAAAAGAAGAGCTTGCAGTATCCGAAACACGGATTTAAATAAAACTTTGTGAACAATATTGTGCTGTGTAGTAATTAATAAGTATACTTATTATTTTATTTCTAAGACTCTTTATCCAGTTAATTAAAGTGTCATTTCTCAGCGATCGTAAAGAAGTAGATATTAAGAGCGTCACCTTTGATTTATAATATTTTAAAGGACCAAATTTTCACTCCATCACAAATTAAAGCTACTTGCTTTACTTTTATTTTCATTTTTGGTAATTTGTGTAAGTCCTATAGTTATCAAAATACAATGCTTCGATGTAATGTATGAAAATTTTTCTATCTTTTGAAACCATTATCATGAAGAGAAAAGGAGATTTACGAGAATTTTTCTTATTATATACCAGCATGATGCTTCTCTAAAGTTTTATTAGAATCTGTGACTTGGAGACTTATAGTTCTTTTTAATTGATTATAATTTTCAAATTTCTTTTATAAAAATATAAATTCAAAACATGTACTATTATCTGTCCATGGAAAAAGGATAAATTAAATAATTAAGGTGAAAAGAACTATTAAATCATCAAAATTTTTAAATTTAAAGACATTATATTGACCAAGATAAATTTAATTTTCAAAAAATGTTTATATCTTAGTATTTTTGGAAATATTATGTATGCAACAATTATTCTATCGATATAATACATTATTTCTATTTTTTCATCGATCTAGCACATTATATCTATTCGTTATTTGTTATGTAAACTACTTTAATCATACATTAAACAATTTATGATTAACATTTAAAAAAATATTATACTGAAGACATCTGAATCAATTTCTTTTTTCTATTGCCACGGACGACCAAACTATTAACATCGTGTGTGTGTGTATACAACTCGATGAAGTATTAAGAATTGCGAAACAGAAAGTAGAAGTTTTGACTTTACTCAGTTTAATACGACGCCGTTGCTTCCAGCTCTTTTGCAAAAAGACTTTAGAAAAGGACTGCGAAAGCTTTAAGAGTAATAGTAACGTACATCAAAGAGTACGATTAAAGGAATAGGAATATGCATTGGTGGAATAAGTAAAAAAAAAGAAGGATGGCCTACATGATGAAGAGCTGTGGTATTTCACGAAAGATGGGCGGTAAGACTGATTTTATCGATCTCGCAAGTGTAGTTATTTGACTTGTAAATATGCGCGCAGCAGGACCAAGTCGCGAAGAGGGTATAGCTTCTTTTTTTTTATACAAGTCTGAAGAAAGTTTGTAAAAACGCTTATATATTCTTCTGATAATTTAAAAGCTATCGAGCTTGTCGTTCAATTTTATTTTTCATTTTTTGTTGGAACCAGAATAATGTTTTAGATATTTTTTTTCCCAATGTAAATGTACATCAAAATTCACTTTAAATATTCGCATTACAGCTGTCACCCGGTCGTTCAATGACATTTTTGCAAAATAAGATTTTCATTAGATTTACCATATTTATCAATCTCTATTTACATACATATTTTATGAGTTTTGAAATGCAAATTTAAATAATTATAACTTCTTGAAAATATTTATCATCAAACTATTTAATCTTCAATCAGTAATGAAATAACGTATAATTATTGTTTACACACAATGTATAATACATAATCAAGTTCAATTACACATGCTAGCATGGATAATTATTTACAAAATATATTTAACTGTAAGATTTGAAAAAATAATAATAGGTTCGCGTAGTTATTTAAGTTTATTATAATTTATAAGTAAAACTTCGATATAATAATATAATGAGAACAGAATTCTGATTTAATAATTTATTAAAATGGCCTAAATGTATGTCAAGTAATGTTCGAAAATACACAGTATAAGATGTGATCTTTATTTGAAAGGGTACGCTTTATGTGCTCTATATTTTTCATTCTATTTATTAACTTTTTGATCTTTTTTTCAATTCCATATTCTAGAGTACATTTTGTAATAATTATAAATAATTTAATTGATGTTTAACACAAATTTTAATATTTATATCGATCATCAAGAAATACTTAATTTCATAATCATTCCAGAATAGTATATAAATATACGGTGATTGAATTATTTGAAAATAATTAAAATTATAGAGCAGCCCGGTTACTTGTAACTGGTATGTTCAATTTAACTAAAATTATTATTTGTAACATATTTTAATATCGTTTAATTTTTCAAATAATTCTCTTTTTATATTTTTGTATAAAAATAGAAAAAATAGTATTATAATTATACATGATTTCAAACACATATCACATTTAAATTTATTTTAGATTCATAATATTTAAAAAAAGATTATTGTATTATTATCATATTCAATCGGTAATTTTTTTTTAAATTCTCATAGCTTCGTAAAAATTAAAAAGATTCAAATAGAGTCGTAAAAGAATCGTAGTTTTACGACAGCTTGGCAGCGAGCTTTGCAATTTAAAATTCATACGTCCATAACTCATAAATCAAGTCGCCACTCTCTTGACTCTGTATATATTCATCACGTTTAAGTCTTTCCTTCTTCGTAATCTCTTTCTTTCTTTTTTATGTCGCTGTATTTTGTATGCACAATCTTTTTTTTCTTTCTATTCTCCCCTTTTTTTTCTTACCCCGTCTTTAATTCCTTCCGCTTAGTCGCATGTAATTCGGATTGTGCTAAAACTTCTATATACACGTCGTTTTCATAAAATCGTCGTCGATCATATTATGTACATAACACTATTCAAAAAGGGCTAACCACACGATTTCTATCTAGACTTGAGTGACATACTTTATGTCTTACGGAAGGGTCTGAATGTAAATTCTACGTCATCATTGTAGAAAAGTGACGAGGGGGAAAAGATAGTAAAGTTAGGATGAATCAGTGTGCCAAGTCATTTTGTCTTTTATTAAAACTTCGAATATCAACAGCATCAAATGAATTTCATCATCGCTATTTTGTTATATTCTCATCTTTATTTAATGTTAATGATTTCAATAACTTATGTTAGAACTATTAATATTTATTATAAAATATAATACTTATTAATAGTATAATCAACTACTGATTAAGGGTCGTTTGACTCAAAGCCCCCTTTGATGCATTCCAGCGATTCTCTTACTTTGACCCTTTAATCCCTAGTTGAGCATTTCGAAACTCATACCACAATAGAGACGGAGCTTACATACACAAAATTTGCGTCAAAAAAGTATTAAATATGGTCGCATTAACTCTCTAATTTTTATCATGAAATATACTATTGTAACATTGTTTAAAAAATCAAATTTTACAGATGAGTTAAATACGTATTGAGAGAGATAAAAAGTCTTAAATATTTTCTTTTAAACAGAAGAATTCTTGAAAGTATTTTCTTTCTCAATTGAATTAGAGTTGCCTTTAATTGATTTTACTTTTCAAATTATTTCTTAATCAATTTGAGATTCTATTACCTTTAAAAACAATTAAAAATCATATAAATATTTCATACATTTGATAAAATTTTAACTTGATGCTTCTTACGAAAAATATCCAATATTCGGTAAAAAAAATTTTTTGCTTCTCTATTAAACCGAAAAAATAGCATTATGTAAATTTTATGTAAAATATGAAAAATATCAAAGGTCAAACGTCGATTTACGGTGAGGATTTTGCGCAACCTCAAATCAAATGTGAGAAAATTCAGCAAATATAAGGGTAAGGACAGACTTTTGGAGACGTTTTTTTAGAAAATTATTTTCCTACGGTTTCGTTTTCGATCCTAAATCGATAATCCACGTTTTTTTTTATTCATTAAAAAGTTTTTCTTTGCTGAGCAAAGGATAATATCGAATGAAAAAAAATTAATTTTAAAAAATGAAAATTTTTCTATATTATATGTTTATAATGCCTTTTTTATACAAACATTGATTAATAATATTATTTATAATGATATTAATAATAATAATATATTGTAACTCTGCAATGTAGTCAAGAATTCACTTTACAGAATGTATTCAATGCATTTTTTATTTATTATAAAAAGTATTAAATAGCTAGAAAATAATTATATCTCGGATCTATTAATGCACCGATAAACCGCAACATGAAAAATTACTGTACTGCTAACCTACTAAACAACTTTTTAAAAGACGCAAAAATCAGATTTACAAAAATATACAGTGTTTTAGAAAATGATATCATCAAAAATACACATTCAAAATGTTGATTTTCTTTAAATTTTCAATTTTGACACAAAATTACTTTATGTTGTTTGAAATTTTTTCTTTCATTTAATTTAGATCTCCTATATTCTGAAAATCGATTTTTCTACTACGAGCACTAAATTTTGTTATTTTGCACAAAAAGTTTCGAAGTATCGAGAAAAGTTATAATAAACATTCTATAAAATAGACTCCACCCCTTTAATACGATGTTATCGGACCACGAATTTTATAATAAAGAATAAGATTTCATAAAGCGATATCTTTATAGCCTTTTACTAAAATTACTATAAAAATCAATATTATCAATTCCTTTTGTTACTGTCACCCTTTAAAAATTCCCCAGAACTTAAATTTAAAAAAAAATAAATCACACATCATATCTTTGCACATAAGGTAGATGAATCTAGATCATTTTACTATAAATAAATCTTTTCTATTAGAACTAAAACGATATACATTTTCCAATACAGCGAACAACTACGGCGTTAAGGTTGTATTTCATATTATTATCCGTAGAAGAAGAAAAAAAAACGTATATCGTTCGACTTAGTTCTACAAATACATGGGCGTAAAGCTTTGAACTCTATAAAAGCCCTTAGATATTTTACGACATTTTTGTGTCGAGGAGGGTTTCTCTCTATACCTCCTGTTCCCTGAAGCTTGAAGGAGAAGATAGAAAGAGCCGAGGGGATGTAAGAGACGCGATGAATGATGAGATTGTTATCCCGCAGTTTCTTTTCTCTGTTTTTTTTTTTCTTTCAAGAAGTCGTGAGAGATGTGGGTATACCAATGTATAAAAAAAATAGTTTAACGCGAACGAACAAACCATCGTCTTTCGATCGAATGAATATTAATCTCCTTGTTTGGCGTTTTTTACAAGATTTGCTGACTTTGATTGCATTCTCGCAACATTGTAATGATTGATGATTCCGTTCTTTTTTCAAAGATCCTGCATCTTCGTCAATTCAGAGTTGATAAAAGATTTTATAAAAAAAAAAGGAATCATCCTAAGGTGAGTTATTAAATATTTTAAACAAAATATTTTTTACAATAGATTTTTTATTTAATTTTATTAAAAGAGAAGATTATTCAAAATAGATTTTATAAAAATAATTTTAAAAATAGTTTATAAAATAATAATTATTATGCTATCGTGAAATCTATATAGATCTTAATGTTTAAAAATTTGAGATAATTACATAAAATTTTAATGAACAATGGTCTAGATGATGATAACGGTTGGATCGATCGACTCTTTCCTCTCTCCTATTCTTTGGTTTACGAAGCCCTCACAACTCATCGTTCAGCGTTATATACAAGTTCATGCTTGCATGAGGGCTACTTCGATATGATTTACATAGGAAATTAGAGGTATCGGAGTAACTATAGATTGCGTTATCGGCTCTTTACAGTTTTGCATGAAAAGCAACGAGGATATGATTTTAAGAGCCTAGCTGTATGTATATAGACTAGTTATAATACAAAAAAAAAACTTATGGCTTCAGTTGAATAGTATATACTAGGTGCTTGTGTATATTAGTCCATTTGACACGTAATACTTTCTCGTCTTCTCAAGAATGATTGATAGCGGACACGAGGAACCTAGAGAAATATAATACCAGGAAATGTTTTATCAGAAGACAGGTGATTCTTGCTCTTTTCAAGACTTTTCATACACTCATACAGTCAATCATAAAATCGCTTTTTTTATTAGTTAAATAAGAAACGTAATTGTAAGAGATTTCGAATCATTTTTAAGCACTGTAAATTATATATAATAAAATACTAATTATTAAAATAATTCAAATTAAAATTCTAATTATTTTTTGAATAATCAATAATTTCTAATCTTAGATTAATTAAGAGATTAAGTAACGGTTTAATGCTTTGTACTCTACTATCTTATGAGTTAAAAATTTACGTAGAATAATTGAAACAAACTCATTTTTTTTATTTGCTTCAATTTTCAGTAAATATTATATTTGAAAAATTTTATGAATTTCTTTTTCATTTTAAGTTCTGTAATCTATGTTCCTAAGATTTTTTAAAATGTACATATACTAATAGTTTTAATAAAGTTGATAATCATTACATACATAAATGATTTAACTTTATTCTATACAACTGAAATGAGTGACTGACGAAGACAGTGAGCACAAAATTTAATGAAGTTGATAATAATTCAATTTATTGAAGTGGTTTTATGAAGAAAACGTTAGGAATCGTCAGAGACAACGATGAGTAAGCAAAAGTCGTAGCCTGACAGAAAAATTAATCGCCTTTAGTAAGAAAAATATTTGCCTTTTTTTATAGAAATTTTTTTCTTTTAAATGTATACTATGACTCGTATAACATAAAAATTATATAAGGACAGATAATTTGGAAGTAGACTGACATAGCTAATCCATAAAGACGTAATCATAAAAATTACTTAATCTTTTTCGACCTTGAAGATAAGTATCTGTATCTTATATTACCTTTATTAGATTTTTTTTCATTAACCGTAGTGGAAAAAAGGCGAATAATTGTAAATAACTTGATAAATAATTTTAAGGAACTTTGAATAATTGCATGTATTTAAAATTAATCTTTATTGGAAACAGTAGTTAACAATTTATTGTTTAGTCATTTGCTATACTATTTATTTGTTTATACATCTACAAAAGTGTTCTACATTTAATCATGTATGCTTACACATAATTATATGATGGCTTATCAATCTACGTAATTACACATGACTACAAACAGTTGCGTATAGTCATTAATCTTCATGTGTAGTTACCTGGGAATTTACAAACAATCATGTATAATTATGGAGAATCGTATATGATTTTTTACTTATCCAATTGATTTGGATGAATGTAATGACATAAGATTACATTCCATTTAAGATTTGCGTGTTGTTAACAAATTATACATAATTATATATAAATTTATATAATTACAGATGAAGATCAGTAATTAAATACAACACTTGTTAGCGATGCATAACTATAGAAACTGATAAGTTATATATAATCATGCACAATTATATATAATCATTTAAAATCGTACATGATTATTTTTAATAAGATATGTCTATATGCATCTCCATAGTCATACGAAAGACATACATATTTTAACATAAATTCTAAATCATTAGATTCAATTTCTTATAATTATGTATAATCATTAATAATTATATACAATTATATTTGATCCAATTTTTTCAATCCACGTTTTCTTATAAATTCTTACAAAGATAATTTTCTTAAAAAGACAGTTTGTAATTTAAGAAAATATCAAAACATCATTGTAAAATAATCCATTACTAAAACAAAATATTATAAGTATTTCGGGAGAAAAAGTTTAATTTGAAAAAAAGAAAACAGAAGAGCTATAGCAAAACAGTTTAGAATGAAAAATATATAGTGAAAGGTAAAAGGGAATAAGCTTGAGAAGGATAAATAGACTGACAGAGAAATATAGATAATGAAACAAGGAGTCAAGAAGAGATAGCGTAAAGGTAAAAGGTAGGAGTGGGTAAAAGAGAGGGAGAAAGAGAAAATACGAAGGGAAATTCGTTCGTCGAGAAACGAGGCATGGACTAAAGCCTGAGGGCTTGCTTCGTTTCTAGGTATATACAGCGAACGATATATATACAACTGTATACATACTAGAAATGCCAAGGCGCCGCTGGCAGCAACGCTCGAGAGGGTGTCGTGACCAAGGTAAGGGCTCTGGCACAAATGAAGGCAAGAATAGGAGAGAGTATTCGTTTTGTCGGCTGTCTGCTTACCTGTCCGACAGACCGCCACCATACCTATCCTATCAAGCTTTCAAGTTTCGCGCGCGTTTTCCCCTCTCTCTCACCCTTTCTTTTTCTTCTCTTTTATTTATTCTATTTTGCTTTAATTTGTTTTAGTATTCGATTTCTTTCTTTTCCTTCGCTTTCTGTTTACTCTTTTCGTTTTCTTTAACTTAATTTTACAGCAAACAAAGCTGTATTTGTTCGACAAATTATGGTCTTTTATTGTTTTATTTACTTTAATCTATACAACAATTTAATCATTACATTAAGCTTTATTTTCGGATAATTGATGCATTTACAAAGTTAATTTATCCTTTACAAAATTTTAATTTTTCTTTACATATATTTCTTTTTAGAATTGAGAATTTTTAACAAAAGAACATTAATTTTAAACTAATTAAATTTACTATTTTTAACACTTTAACTATTATCGAATGATAGCTTTAAAAAAGCAATAACCAAGGAAGCTAAAAGGAACATTGCCAATATTATAGCACTTTTAACAACTTTTTCATTTTTTAGTTTAACAATTCCTGAAAAATATATACAACTGGAGAAATCTATCAAATGCATTGATAAATGGCACGCTCGTAGTGCAATGATAAAAATAAATATTTCTCTATGACTTCGAATATCGATGTATTACTGACATATAAATCAATCAAATTTTATTATTTCGATGAAACATATATGAGAAATACAATGCTAGAAAACTTTTAGAAAGCTCTTAAAGATTAAACTAACACTTTTTCATAAATAACATACAACGTTACTTTTTTCTCCAACTCACGTCGTAAAAGCAACGCAACTCTTTATTTTCGTAGTTAAAAAAAATGAAAAATCTTTTAAAAAAAAGTGTGCTCAAGCAAACAAAAAAGCACGTAATGATGCTAAAACAAAAGTACATACATATACTCGTCTGTCGTTAGTATAAAATTCATCTGACACATTCATCAATACATTATCCTTCGTCGCAATGATTTCATCCCCGCATGTGAGCAGTCAACCATATATAAAATCCTTCAATGCGTAAAGCTTTCAAAAAATACCTTACGCAGAAAGGAATCATGCATTCCCCCTTTCAAAAAAAAAATTTTTTTCAGCTACGCAATATAATACCTTTCGAGAAGAGAAAGCAAAAAAAAACCCTTGACGCGTCTTTGTGAACATGATTTCGTGACGCGTGAGTATACGTCGAGACGTAATCGGTTGTAAAACGTTACGCGAAATCCCTGATGCGAGAATACGCGTCTTTCAGACGACGAGAATTCTTTCTCTCTTTCTTTTTTTTTCGCGCTAACACAGCTAGAAGGGGTATTACCACCCTAACTCTTATGTATTATCATACCCTTCGCGCTACACTTGTTTGCTAGTAGGATTGTGAGCGCGCTTTATATTAATTTTTTTTTATTAAACTGAGACACGATCGATTATTGTACATGTTAGCAGAAGAAGCTGTAGACTTCGATATAAAATAAATGATTGGCATGACAATTAAATTGAATTTTATGAAACTAATTAATATTTCCTCCCTTTCATTTTTTAAGTCAGTGTTAATCACTAAATTTATTTCAAATTTTATTTATAAAAAGCTCATGCTAAATAAATAAAAATAAAAATTATAGTATCCTGCATACAATAATAATTATTTAATAATAATATTAATATTTAAATAGTTTAGATTTGTACTAGTAAAAAATAGTATTTTATAGTTTTATAGCGCAATAAGTGTAACATAACACGCGTCTTTTTTTAATTTGATTAAAAAAATTAAACTTTTTTTCAACTTATTCAATTGTTAATTAAACTTTTTGACACAATTAATTAAAAAAAATAATTTTATCTGTAATTAATAGGCTTTTTTACAATCTGTAATCAATAATGTTTAAAGATTAATAAGATAAAATAAAGTGTTCTGCTACATAGATCGGTTACGTTTTTACAAATTAATAGGACATGGCTGGCCGTCGACATCGGCTTATGTGTTCACCTTGTTTTGCTCATCATATTACACAAGCTTTGCGGTGTATTCTCGAAGAAAAAAAAAGTCAGTCTTGCAAAAACTTATATGGAAGCGAGCTGCTAGAAATCCAGCAGCGAGGACATCGTACTTGGGTGAACTTCAGTTCGCTTTATCCACCCACAGAAAAACTTTTCGGCCGATCGAAGCTACCGCCACAAACGTATGTGTGCATGTACGTATATACATATACACACAGGGGTATTACCAGTGTAGGGTTGAGGGTTAAAGCCGCTGGCACTTTCTTATGCTCGTTCGTGGTTCACCGAAGCTTTGCGATTACTGTACAACTGGAAATATATGTTGCTTCGTTGAAAACTGAAGAACCGTATATATTATACTTTCGTACTTCGTTTTCAATTGATATATCGAAGTCAGTTGGTTACACTACAAAACTTTACAGAAATTAATTCAGTTTTGGTCTCAGTTTGTACGAATGGTTAAATATGATAATGAAGGTATACCAAACGTTGCTCAAATTCTTGAGACTAAGAAACAGAAATTTTAATTCAGATTTTAAATATTTAAGCTTCACCTAAATAAGATTTAAAAATTATTAAAATAATTAAGGAATCCTCGAAAATATTTATTTTATTTCTTAAATAAATATTAAAGATAAGCCATAAGGTAATTAAAATATTTTTACTTATCGTCAAGATGAATAATAATTTTAAAATATATAAATCACAAACCATAATAGCAGATTAAATTATCTTAAAATATTCTTTCAAGATTCTGATTATCTTATTTCAATTTTACTCTTAATACTGTCTATACTGTCTGTTATTGACTGCACGTATTTTATTATTTTATGGGCCTATGATATCACTTTTGACTTGATCAGTATTAGTTTTGGTTAATTGATTGTGATATCTATTTGATGTGCAATATTTATATGAAGTTTTATGTGACATGTTGTAAATTGTAATGCAAGCCTTTTTGTATACTATTACAAAATAAAAAATATTTATCTATTTATCTATAGTATGGAACTTTATTCCTACGTATGTAATTTATTCTTTGCTTAATTTTGGCTACTGTTTTAAAAAATGGGATTAACAAAAGCAAGTGAAATGTTTTCAACTTTCGTTTTATAATCGATTTTATGAAAATTTATTATATTTTGAAAAAACAAATTTATAAATTAATAAAGTAGTAAAAAAATTAGTTGTTCTTTACATTGTGAAACAATAATTTTTCATTTCTTAGCGAAAATTCTGATTTTCCTGATGAGAATTTCAATATTTAATGTTTTAATATAATCTATGTATACATCGTTTACCATTTATTTATTTATTATTAAATTCATTCATTTTATTTCTGAAGATTTGATTACGTAAGAAATCTACAATTTAATTTGTTAGTGCTCCGATAAAAATACAATTTCGTATAAAATATTCTTCGTCGATGTTTATAAATAAATTATTTAACGTTTACGATTTATGTTTCGCATTAATGCGATAAAGCAATATTTATATTTTAATCAGAGATAGTAGTAGAAACAAATAAATGCCATTTGAAACATCTGAATTCATATGAAAATTGTTATTTATTTAATACATGTAAAGTTGACAATAAATTAACAATAAATTATGTATTTAAATATTAAAGTAAAAATAATAAATTTAAGATCTTGTAAAATTATTCAGAGCAATTTATACGAACCATTTTGAAATAGCAATCACACATTTGTTTTTCCGTAGTGCAGTCTTTCGTATGTGAAATTTGCTGGTGGCTTTTACACACATAGCTCTATATACAGTACATTCTCCGTAAAAGCTTTTTGAAATGTCCTTTCTCTTCTTTTCCGAAAAAGAAAAAATAAAATAGAAAAAAAAGCATTAAAACGCTGGAGGGTAAATGAGATGTCTCAATGTTGTATCCAATAGATCCAATTTCGGTTTAAGGATCCGCCTAATTATTACATTTCCAATGAATTGCTAACCGTATCGAGAAAATGTATTGCAGTACAAAGAGAAAGAGCTTTGTTTTTCTTTTCGTACTCCTTTTTTTTAGTCTTTTACTTATTCTCAACAGAGCATAGCACGCTATATATAGCATTTGCTCGCGGCGCCATTCTCCTCGGAGCCAGAAGAGCAATAACTGGAATTACGAGAGTGGAGAAAGAGAAAGGTAGAGCAGGCTGTATATATATACGTACATAGAAGAGGGCACCAGCCGTTGAGGGTGATTTATTCGATTTCGAGAAACCGACAATTTTATTCTTTAATAAAGGGATACAACTACAGCGTCGGAGAGATTCATAGTGCGGCTTTGCTCAGCTCTAGATTTCTCTCAAGATTTTTGTCAAGTCCTAGCTTTTGCCTTGGAAATGTCAAGGAATATTTTATATTTTAATACAGGATAATATTTTATAACATTAAACGATTATTTATTATTGCTCTTTAGTTATTACACTTTATTAATTATACTTTATCATTAAATAAAAGACGTTTGTTATAATCATTTTTTTTTAATTTACAAAAAGTCGATCGATTTACTAATTATAGAAAATTGTCACAGTTAAAGAATCCTACGTTGCAGAAGACGCAACAAATAGCAATTACTAATTGCTCATTACTTTAAACTTTGAGAGAATTCCAAAATCGTTATAAATAAGTGAAAAATTTTATGTATGTAGATTTAACTCTTACCAGATAAAGTATCACTTATCGTAAGTAATCTTCATTTTATATGCTTAACGTAAAAAATTTACCGCGTTGCGTCGAAAAAAGATCTATTCAATTTTCCTGATAAACCTATCACCATATATATATAATACCAAGATACTTAAGGTTATATAAACGGACACTTCACCAGTACTTTGTAATATTTTCTATCTTTTTATTTTGTTACAAAATTTCAGAAAAAGAAATACATTACTTTGTAGTAAATATCGTGATTATTATTGAATTCAATTTTAAGTAAATTCGTTCATTAGTTATTAAAAATTTTGGGTTCCAGTAATAATTATTATTTTCATAACATCAAATATCCTGAATAATAATCAATCGATTCACTTAAAAATTTAACTGAACAATTTCCATGATACATACTACAAACTAATGTATCTCGTTTTTTAAATCTTTGCAATCAAAGAAATTGGAAATTCTCTCATTATCTCTAAAAGTGATTAAAGTAATGAAAAACCAGACGTTACTATTCATTATAAGTCTTTTCTACAATGGTGAATTTTTTTGTTGAAATAATTACAAATTTTCGAGACCGTAAGTCGGTTATATTTAAAAAAAAAAGATTTTACTTCTGAAAAGCTAATGTTCTAAAAGAATGTTCAATTTTTCAAAGTGTCGCTATAATATATATTACTGACTAAAACATACATTTTACCGTCATTTCATTTATATTTTTTTCCATTACACTTTGTTGAAGTATCAATTTTCGAAATTTCTTAAAATTACCGTTAATTTACAATTAAAAAATAAAATTTTGATTGGTATAAGATTCCTAATAAAAATTATAAAAATAGTCGATAGCAACTGTTTTCATACTGTTTTACAAAATAGTATTTTTATTATTCAAGAAAATCCATCCTATATTCATATTATTTTAAATATAGTTGGTATTCAAACAAAAATTCAATGGACATTTTTCGGTGCACTGCAATCGTCGGATTTTCATAAGTATGAGTAATAAAGAAAAATATTTGTCAGATTATGATTTTTAATACTACTGTCGCTGCATTTGTGAAAAATTAAAACGTTGAAACAAATCCTTATTTCGTTAAAGAACGCTACTAAATTTTTTTTACAACTTGAATGTATAAAAGCTCACAGATAGTCATTAATAATAGCATAGACAAAAAAACACGGTTTTAAAAATTAAATAATAAGACCTTTTAAATTTTGTAACATTATGAAAAATGAAAATTTTAAAAATCGATTTTACTAATAGTAAAGTACAAACCATGAAAAATTTGTAACAAAAGCTACACTACATAAAATAGTTTAGATGTGGAAAGAATATGATAAAAAATAATAGACATAAAATTAAAACAATAAAACATTCTCATGTTTACAGATGTATACGTAACATCAAAAAAAGTTTGTTTTTTAAAAAATATCTAAAAACTCTTCAACAAATGTTCTCAAAATTGATTCTTTTTCATATGTTTCTATAAATATTATTTATCAAAAAATTTATTTTTAGTATGAAAAACTACAAAATAACATTAAAAAAAAAAAAAAATTCGAGGACTTCTACAATTTTATACCAAATAAGGATTTTAAAATAAATTATAAAACTACAATTTCAAGTAATTCAGATTAAATCAAACTTTTTCATTCGTTGTCAAAATTTTTTACAACTCTCACGAATTATAAAATTATTCTATATTAAATACAAAAGAATGATAACTCATCTTTAAGAAAATTCCAAAATACATTAATGCATGGTATCCGATGTATAATTAAGACTGTTTGCAAGTAAACATAATTTCTTAATGATCTTTAATCATCATTATCCTTGTAGATTGTAAAGTGCGCATAATAATGGCGACATGTAACCACGAAATGTTTGGAATCTTACAGCTCTCTGGTGTACTTTCAAAGAGTAGCGTGTGTTCATGTCATCCGGGTAGAAGCTATTAATACACATATTAATATAGGAATCATGTCGATATAACGTATGGTATAGTAACATAACGTGTATACTCAAAGGTAGATGACGGTGTCAAATCCCACAGGATAATCGTGTCCCACATACGGTATCGCGTGTGACATTAGTTCTATACACATACCTACCCATATATATACAGATGTGGAAAATTTCACATCCTTTAATACAATTTTTAAAAAATAAGAGTCTTTAAAAGACTAAGAATATGATTCATATAATTATGAAAATGTATAAAAAAATTTTTAGAGATCCAGGTCGAAGTGAACAAAACTATGGAACATTAAAAATTATAATTCTCAGCTATTTTGCTAAATCAATTTTTAAATAAATTTTTTATTAAAAAATTATTAACTTCTGCTAAAAAATAATCATAAAATTTTTTATTATAAATGACATGCAGGATATACCGGAATTTTTTAAAATTACAATCTGCAATTTTTTAGCTTATTTAATTGGTGAAAAAATATAATTTGATATATAAAAAAAACAACCAGTTAAACTTCTCATTTCTCTTACAAATAAATAGCCCGCGGCCTAAGTTAATTATTTTTTTTGTATGTTTTAGATACGAAATGAAAAATATTTTCAAACTTTTATTTCGAAACTGTGTAAGTTTATGTTAAACGTACTACATACACAATCCCGACGAGTGGCACGCAAATTTTGAGAGCACAGACTGATATATCCACTTTCCAGTGGGACTCGTTAATGTCGATGAGTGTGAATGCCTATTTATTTTCCATAAAGTATTGTGTTCGGAATATTATTGAACATTCCTGATATCGGATGCCTATTCATATGCTCATTCATTCCATAACTATGTCATATTTTTAAGTTGGACTAGAAATATATCAGGATTGGAAATATTATATAAAATAAAAGGTATTTCTGCATATAAAATAATGATGGAAGTTGAGAAAAAAATTTTTTTAAAAGTTATACACTTTTTTAATAAATATTATTTATTTCGAAAAATCTTGGAAATCATATATATGTAATAAAATAATCTATAACTTTCAACAGAATCATTGTTAAAATGAATAAAATTGTTTGCATTATTTAGTTTATACATATAGAATCATATTTTAAGGCTCAACTCGAGACTTACTTTAACAATTGAAAATAATTACAATGTATATTTAAAATAAGAATCAGAATTTATATTACTTTAAAAAGACGAGAAGCAGAAGTATGTAGATTTGTAAAAAATGAGAAAAATTATATTTTCAAAATTTAATGCTTACGCTTACGGCATGACAACACAAGGGAAACGGTAAAAATTTTTAAAAAAGCGAAAATCGATAATTTTTACAATAGCAAGTAAATTTGAAGCATGAATTATAATTGATTGAATACAAATTAAATTTCAATATTAAAATGAAATTCCAAACAAAACTTTTTATAGTATTAAATGGTTCCAGTATTAATAATCAAAATAATTGTTAAAAAAGTTTAATCACAATTACTTGCATATTTGAACAAAATCATAAACTTTATTAGTCAACGTTTTGGATCCTTTTTTTAAAACTTTTTTTATACTTGTAACTGTAGCTCGTAATACACTACGTCATTGTATTACGAAAAAGGATTTTATCATAATGTTCATCATAAAACCAACGAACAATAAAAGTTCAACGTCAAAACTCATAAATGTAGTTTATACAATCGATTGAAGATATGCAAAAAAAATATTTTATTTTATGAAGAATCAATTTATATCATCCGTACTTTATTATGTGAATAATCAATATTGTTTATAAAGGTAAACTAAAAAGTATAATTTTTTTTGTCTAACGGTGGCGTGATATATGAAATTGACTAGTGGGTTAACAGTAAAATGTTGCAATACGATAACGTCAATCTAACTTGAAAAACTTGCAAGAAGTTCTAACATCTGAGCGATGTTTAATAAAGAGAATAAAAACGTAACTAGCTAAAGAATAATCTAATTTCAAATCAGCTAGATTAATAGATTTAATTTTATAAGTTGAACCTTAAATATTTGAAAAAAATGTAATTTTCAATTTAGATAACAAACACAGTGCAACAATTTTCTACTCGAAAATAGGTCAACATTACAGATATTTATTTAGATAAAAAAATTCGCATGCAAAAATTTCAAAAATAAAATCAACAAAAGTCTAGAAAATAATATGTAAAAAAAGCAAAAGCTGAACAGACAGAAGAAATCCTTGAAAAAAAAATCTAAAATAAAAACGTAGTGAAGAACAAATTTTATATATTTATATCTACATAAATAGAAAAAAATGTTTAAAAGGAGGAAATCGTAAATAAAATTTTAAAAAATAATATAAAATATTAATAACCAGATTTTTCATATTAATGCAATCATATAAAGGATTTAAAATCAGCATTAGAAATAATAAATGGTTTTTCATAAAATTAAATATTTTAGTATAGGTATAATGAATGAAATAAAGTGATTAATAAAAGACGATTATTCGAAGGGTTGAATTTGAATTTTGGTAAAGCTATAATAGTTTTAAAAGTGTTTATTGTATATGCATAAAACGTACATCCGCAAATGAATCATAGATTTATAGTGTAGAATCGTAAAGTTTGAATTTCATAAGCTATTCTAACAACATCATTAAACGTATAATATAACCTTAAAATATCTGAAGCTCCGTTCAATATACAAGTAACCCTCTCCCCTTAATGTATCGATAAATAACTTTGACGAAAATGTTTGCGTTGACCGCAACTTCGTAAATGAGAAGAGCGAGAGCAGGGATGAAGTAAAGGGCGGGGATAAAGTAATACACGTATTCTCTCTCTCTTATACGCGAACAAAATTACTTTCTAATGTGCCAAGTATAGTTTGAAGCAAAGTACGCAAACCATTTCCACGTATCGCTTGCTACCAAGCGCTCGCGAAACTAATGTCACAAGTATGTGAGATTACCAAGAGAGAGAAGAGAGCGAGAGAGTATGCCAGAAAGTTTAGCTACTCTCTTCTTCTTCGCTTGATACACGATGCTCATTTTAGTTTCTGTCAAGCTTGTATGTATGCAAGTATAAACGCAATGAGTATAGAGAAACGACAAGCTCCAGGTGTTTCTTACCTATGCGAGAGCTCAAAATACCTTTGCGTGAGATTAGTTCGCAAGCTTCCCCTCGATTAACGATTGCCAAGCCCCGAGATTACACACACCCTTGAGTAATCTCTGGCAAAACGCGTAACGACTATTCCGTATTTCTATGTATATCTATATGTACAAATACCTATACATAAATGGAATCGTTTTAATAGCTCCACACGAGATGCGTTATTAACTTTGGGGATGATTGCCATTTGTACATTATTGCCTCAAACATGTCTATTCATCATTTTCAAACGTCAAACATTTTTCATTTTAGAAAAAAGCTTGCATTTTCAAATTGTTTTATTAATTTTAATTATGCCAAGTACTTTAATTGATTTGGTGAAACAAACAAAATTCCATTTTGAATTCAACCATTTTTTCAAAATAATGATTTTGTATGCATAGAAATATCTCTTAAATTATCATTTATTACATCTTAAATGATTACTCTTACAATTTTTTAAAAATAATTAAATAAAAAGTTTGTGCTAATAAAGCACAAATCGATCAGCAATACATACCATCTTAAACGAAAAAAATTCAATTCCTTTACTTTTAATTCATTAAGAACATCAATTAATCGTATTAGGAAAATTTGATCAGATAAATCTGATAGTTTAATTATTCAGCATTCTTTTGTTCTATATTACGAATAAATATCTATTTTTCATTCTGTACAAATTTATTAAGAGGTTTATATCAATTAAATTGAACGATTGTCAATACACGTAAACGATGTTTATAATAGTGCTTTCACAGTAGCGTGGATACAAGGATAAATTAAAAATTTTTTTTGAATAAACTAGTATCTTAAGGTTTAATGTAATAATGCATTGCAAGTGTGAATGTTGTGCATGCGTGCGAGGAAAGACCGAGCGTTCGAATGATGCGTTTATGAATTCACTGTCATCATGTATTATAATAGAAGAGCAAGATAGGGGCGACGGTAGCGTAGGGGCTAAGGCTCTTGCCTCGCGCCCAAGTGGACCGAAGTTCGATTCCCCGAGAAAATTTCGGGAAATAATTTTAGGTTTTTTCTATGGAGAGTAGAATCCGGAGATCACGAAAAATCAACTGAAAAGTTTATCTGAGCAAAATTGAACTATTATAAAAAGTTCCACTGAGCAAAAATTAAATTAAAAAAGAAGAAAAAGAAGAGCAAGATGTCATCTGATCTTGAAAAAAAATAAAAAACCCAAGAATCTTAGTGCTTCAGGTGAACTCTAAGGAAGACTGCAGATACTAAGCGATAACTAAGTATCCTAGAGTAACCTTAGGGTACATTGTGGATCCTAGGAAATCACTAAGCATCCTAGGGTAACCCTAAGGTAGACTGTGAATCCTAAGTGATTACTGAGTATGCTAGGTTAATCCTAGGGTAAACTACGGATCCTAAGCGATCACTAAGCATCCTAAGGTAACCCTTGGGTAGACTGTGGATCTCAAGCAATCACTTAGCATCCCAGGGTGACCCTGAGGTAGATCCTAGGATATCTAGCTACCCTAGGGTAGATCATAGGGTACCTGGCTACCCTAGGGTAGACCTTGGGATATCTGGATACCCTAGGGTAAATACCAGGGTACCCTAGAGTAGCTGGATACCCGAGGGTGAACCCCAGGCTACCATAGGGTACCCTGGGGTTTACCCTTGGGTATCCAGCTACCCCAGGGTACCCTGGGGTTTACCCATGAGTATCCAGCTACCCTAGGATACCCTGGGGTTACCCTTGGGTATCCAGCTACCCTAGGGTACCCTGGGGTTACCCTTGGGTATCCAGCTACCATAGGATACCCTGGGGTTGCCCTTGGGTATCCAGCTACTCTAGGGTACCCTGGGGTATATCTATGGGTATCCAGCTACCATAGGGTACCCTGGGATTTTCCCTTGGGTATCCAGCTACCCTAGGGTCTACCCATGGGTATCCAGGTATCCTAGGGTACCCTGGGGTTTACCTTAAGGTATCCAGATTTCCCAAGGTCTACCCTAGGGTAGCCAGGTACCCTATGATCTACCCTAGGGTAGCTAGATATCCTAGGATCTACCTCAGGGTCACCCTGGGATGCTGAGTGATTGCTTGAGATCCACAGTCTACCCTAGGGTTACCCTAGGATACTCAGTAATCACTTAGGATTCACAGTCTACCTTAGGGTTACCCTAGGATGCTTAGTGATTTCCTAGGATCCACAATGTACCCTAAGGTTACTCTAGGATACTTAGTTATCGCTTAGTATCTGCAGTCTTCCTTAGAGTTCACCTGAAGCACTAAGATTCTTGGGTTTTTTTTTTTTTCAAGATTTGATGACATCTTGCTCTTCTTTTTCTTCTTTTTTAATTTAATTTTTGCTCAGTGGAACTTTTTATAATAGTTCAATTTTGTTCAGATAAACTTTTCAGTTGATTTTTCCTGATCTCCGGATTCTACTCTCCATAGAAAAAATCTAAAATTATTTTCCGAAATTTTCTCGGGGAATCGAACTTTGGTTCACTAGGGCGCGAGGCAAGAGCCTTAGCCCCTGCGCTACCGTCGCCCCTATCTTGCTCTTCTATTATAATACATGATGACAGTGAATTCATAAACGCATCATTCGAACGCTCGGTCTTTCCTCGCACGCATGCACAACATTCACACTTGCAATGCATTATTACATTAAACCTTAAGATACTAGTTTATTCAAAAAAAAATTTTAATTTATCCTTGTATCCACGCTACTGTGAAAGCACTATAACGTTTCTCCAGTACAAATTTTGTTAACAAATCAAATTATAAAATCTGCATTACATATAATACTGACCTTAATTCCATCAAACTTTTAATATTATTAAATATCTTTAACAATTCGCAAATTCACGTATCAGGTTCAATTAATCGTCTAAAGAAAGAAAACACTGAGCAAAAAAAAAAATAATCTGGGATATCAATAATGAAACGAGTAACTGCATGAAATACATAAGAAAAAAAGCAAGTCAGGTCAGTGAAAAATGTACGTTATTTTTTATTCTTTTTTTTCTTTTGAAAATTTTTTTTTCTTTCAAGTTTTTGAAATGTAAATGCGTTGTTAATGAATGCATATGAAAGACGTACACGCAAAAGTTTCTTTCAAATCGTTATTCAGAAAAAGTATAGTTATTCAAATTTGCGCATTTTTGAAAATATATAACTTGGAAGCAATTTTATTGTGGCTACGCAATTACGTGCACACGCGTGACTTTACCTTTTTCAATGCCTCAAAATGTTAATTTTATTTAGCAAATAAAAACATATTTTTATATTTTTTTTCTTTCTAGCTTTCGGTTTACTTTGTTTTAATTCTAGAAATCAGTAATTAAAAGAAAGGCAAATATTAATATTATTCAATGAAATTTTTCTATGATTGAAACTTATGTCGCTAAATGTAAACAATTAAGATTTGAAATTTTAAGTATTTTGAAATGATTACTGATTTACGGAAAAAAGTTATATTATGAATTTTTAATTAATAATAGTTTTCCATATCTTAATTATGCATGAATTAATTCTACGATATATATTTTTTTTATTTACTAAAGAAAAATACTTTTTACATCTACAAAGTAAATCGTTTTTACAAATTATGTACATTCCTTGACTATTTGTTGTACCAGCGAATATCACACCATATTAATCTTAGAATATGTTCTTTTACCCCAACGTTAGTTATGTAAGAGTTGGGTTAGAGCATTTTTCACGTACTTTTCGCCTTATACCTCGTAAATCTGTAAACATTTTTTTTACATTTCTATTTTTTTTTTCGTATGTGAAAAAGGAGAAAAATTTTTCTGGTCAGTTTATGAGATTATATCCTTAGAAATGTTGATATTTATCAAAATTTATATGTCGCAAAATATTTTTTATCTTTCATACACCTGAAATTGTGTTGAATGTTATAAACTAAATAAAAATGAAATTTTTTTTATTATTTTTTTGTATCTAAAAATAACATCCGAAATAAAACTATTATATCCAATACACTATTCAATTCCAAAAACAGTATTCGGTATAAGAGTTTTGAATTTTTTAAATATTTTAAAAATAACGTTAAAATTGTTTTCATAACTGATTTTGACATATAATTTTATATAGCAGAATTTCAATTGAAAAATTTACCTATTTATTTAGTACTTTTAATGAACAATCCCGTAAAATTTCAAAAATTTATCAGTTAATTATGAATGCTTATAAGAAAAACATTAAGGACGCGGGTCACGAAGATATTTTCCAATAGTTTATTCAATAACGAAAGATTAAATTTTATAATGAAGCAGTCGCATTTATAAAATATTGTTACTATAGTTGGTACTTAAAAAACTTAACTACAGCGACAAACCCATCGCCTCATGCGGTTCTTTATAAATTAATTAACATATATTTTTCGCAATCATTCTCATAATATTTTTTATAAATAAATTATTAAAAATGACATATTTTTCATAAAATTAAATGTTCTTTTAAATAAGGATAATAATGTTTATTTTAATAAATCTTACGAACATTCTTACGCAGGTACATATCGCATAAACCGAGAAAATATAGAATATTACCTTTCATATCAATTATAATTATAATTTCATTAATAACACAAATAAATTTTAACATACAAGAAGATGATAAGAAAAAAGGTGTACAAAATAGATAACTCTACATAAAATCAGCCATAAAGTTTAAAGTTAGCAACGTTCTATACATTTAATATTTGGCGAAAAGTTCACGCAAGCAAGTCATTCTTTTTTTCCAAGCTATAGCATCCGTTGCCTCATCCGTTACGTACTATTCCGCGCGCGTGCTTTATTTTCCATTAGAGTTTTTTTGCACCCCATATACGATTCTTCAAGAGCTCTTTATATGTATATAGTAAAAGTACTTGAACAATTCTTTCATTTTTCTCACTCTTTTTTCCGTTCATCTCCCTATAAGTTTCTATTCCTTAGTGTAGACTAAAAATATAGATATAGAAGAGAGAGAAAATAAAACGACCAAGTATATAATGACTCTTTAGAGATTTTTGCGTGCGAAAGAACGTTGCCAGAAAAGTTTCTTTGTTATAGGTCGATCGAAGGTGTACGAAGAAGATACACAGCGTGCAGACAATTATCAGGTCTGCAACAACGACTTTGACCAAATAAATTAATATCTCAAAATTTAAGATTTTTCTAGAAAATATCTTTTTCTAATAAAGATAAAATTTGAAATTTATTAGCAAATAATAATTACGCTAAGCTCATACTTTTGATGAAATCAAGTAAATAGATACAGTTGCGGAGGTGCAAGACATACGCCAAAACTCTTTTTGCTTATTTACTCAAGTATTTAAAAAATTTTACCAAACAAAATTATAATTATACTGTATCATTCACTCAGTAAAATTATTACAACATTATCGTGCTAAATGAATTCTAAAGTTATTTATAATTTTCATAATTGACAATAAAAATTGATCCAATAAACAAAAATATTATGAATATAGCTTGGTTATGAAAGCGGTAATGAAAGAAAAGCACTTGAATACATTATTTTGTCAGGAGTTGAGAATTTTTTCTTACGAATAATCTAGCGACTATGCAGGTTTACTTTTGAATGTATCGATCTTTCTTATTTCCCTTGTGTCCCTCCTCAGCCTCTAGCTTGCACTCTACCCATCTATCTCTTCTTGATGTTAATGTCGTCTCGTTCAACCTCTTCGCTAGTTTCTCCTCTCTATCTTTCTTTTCGATATATATTTTTTCTTCTTATTTTTGTGCATCCGCTGACTTTTCTTGATCTGTTTCTCACTCTATTGCAGACGTGGAATTGCATAAACTTTTCAAATAAGACCGAATCCAATCTCTTTAAAAAAAATCGAACTCACGCTTACGTTAAAGTTTGAAACGAAAGTTATTAACAGAATGTCGGGCACATTTAAAAAAAATCTTTCTCGTTGTGCTCAGGTGGACGTCAATTAATAATGGTCATGCTGATTATTAAATATCTATCATATACTTATTTTTCATAAAAATAAATACGAGATAATGCTATTTCATTTCCAACAATTTCAAGTTATTTGTATTAAAAATATAATTTTATATTCATAATTGTGACAAATATTATTTGCTTCTTCATTGTATTTTATGATTTATAAACTTATATTTTTAGTTACGCAATTTTCAGTTCGCACATATCTGGATAAACTGTCTGTCTAAATAATCTTTATAATAAATGGCACTGCAAGTACTTTTTCGGATGAAATCTTTTTATTTCTGTACGAAATGCTGTCCGAATCTTCTGTTTATTAAGCCTTGACGTTATGAGCATTTATGCAGTATTACCTAAATTATCTTTGTATATATGAAATATTCCATACAAAATTCCTTTCAGTATTTTCATATAATATAGAAATTTCATACTTTAATTAAATATCATTCGTTAAAAAATTTCAAATGAATAAACGTAACTTTTGTCACACAGAAGTATAACGGATACAAGTATCAATACGCGACGATGAATGGCATAGCTGATGCCATTAATTTATCTTCAGAAATAATTATACAATGCATCTGCATATCATATACTTAACGTAAAATTCTTTTTCGTGTGATGAATGAAAAAAGAAAATGTTAAATTATTTTCAGGTCTCAGATTTCCATTTGATTCTAGAATACTATATTTTTACCAAAAATTATAAAGAAAGACACATCTTTTCGATTTGAAACTCGATTTTTTTAAAGTTATGGATTGTTTCGTTTATTTTTAGGAATTTCTTCGCAAAAATAACTATTATTGCTAATAGGTATAAATATCTGATAAAAACTCTTTATACATTTATTCTACAACAAATTCGTAAAATTTGATAGTATATCTTTTTGATTAAAAGGAATTTAATTCAAAAAGCTAAACCCGTTTAGATTTTATATAGAAACGGAAAGTAATACAACCAAAAATTGAATATTTATTAATTTAAAAGCTTTTATAGGTAATTTATATACATTACCACTGGAAATATTTTTTTTTAAATCAAAAATAAAACAAGGCACCTAATAATTTTGGGAAGATTGTAGATTAGACAGAAAGGATGGGATTTTTTTCATAATTGTAGGTAACAATAAATCATGCCATTAACTTATAAATTTAAATAACGATTTCCAATTGTTATTTTTTCACGTTACTCTATTTTTCCTTTCATTAGAATTAAAAAATAAAAAATTTTTATATAAAGAACATAAGAATTAATCATTTCAGATATATTATGAATGCTCTTTGAAGGTGAATTTTAAGCAATTTTCAGTTGATTGAATTAAAACTTTCTAAACAAAGGTAAATATAATCGTTTTATAGTTCATATTAATAAATTGATTCAACCTATTTAACATTTTTTCTATAAACTATTAAATAATTGTTTAAAAGTAAGTTTTTTATCGTGAACTCTTTTATTGTGAAAATGAATTTCTTATTATTTTATAATGATATTTCATAGATATGTAATTTAATAAAACAATAACTGTCAGTCATTATTGAAAATTACTTACACGTAATGAAAATTAACATAGTAATTTAACATGCGAACTTTTATTATTTTATTTAACAGTTAATATAAACTAAAACTTTCTCAATTAACTAACTTTGATATAATGAAAGTAGAAAATTTTATATGATATTATAAACAAATTTTCATAAATTATAAAACTTTTTCAAACCTGAAAATTCATTGTCAAATTTGAACAAACTATTAAAATCGATAGTACTGAAAATTAAATTTTTGATAAATTAATAATAATTTTATACATAGAACAAAAAGGCCAAAAACTAATATTACATGAAAAATATATAATGTAAACACACATGTAGAGAAAAATAAAGTGTAAGGAATAGCTATAGCATGTAAAAGATTATCCACGTAAAAGGCATGTCATGTACGAGGATGACGTTACACTTTTTCATTTAGAGTGGCGCATGATCTCGCGTACGTTATATACCACGCGAGATTTATACCGTATATTCAACAAATGTACTTGCCCTCTCTCGTCTATTGTTCTTGCTCCTAACGTTTTTGTCAGGATTACGTATCCTAGCAGGACATTCCAATTGCATTGCTACGTGGACAGACAGCTCAAGTATATTGAACTACTTCCTCTCTTTTACTTTTATAAATCAAATATATTCTACATGTATAATTTATAAGTTTCAAAAAAATATCAAATTTTTTTATGGGTATTGGACAAATATATGTTTATATAACCCCCATAAAAAAAAATTACAATTATTTTTTCATCTGAATGAGTATACTAACTCGAAAAAATCATATTGTATTTAAAATGCGTAAAAATATTTTAATAAATTATATAAACTTTATACGCTGATTTAATTTTAAATTAAAATTATATAAATAATAATAATAAATTTAACAGAATTTTTTCTAAATTAAAAAAAAATTAAACTTTTACAAACTTAAATGCAAAACTAATTTTTAAACAAATATAATATATGTATTTTACTATTGAGGAATCTAAGAGCGCGGTGGTGTAATGGGTAAGGCTCTTGCTTTCCATACTGGAGGGCATGGGTTCGAATCTCGGCCAGGTACCTCTGACTTTTTTTTCCGAAAGAAAATTAGTTTATGTGCTATTTATATCGCGACTCTTAAGTTAATATATAGAGGATAATATCCCCATATATTAACTTAAAAAAAAAAAATTTTTAATGCTAGGCTCAGACTTGGGATAAAACCTGACACTAAAGAATCAATTACAACGATGAATTAAATTTTTGTAATAACATGTGCATAATTAATTTGAAAAACAAAAATATAAATTTTCTTATAATGCTAAACATAATAATAACAACAATGCATCAGATAATATAAAATAATGAAAATTATTTGAATAGCCATGTATAAAATAATTTATCATATGAATGAATGTTAATTATTGCAATAGAAAATATGAAAAACATATTAATAGAAATTTCCAAATAAGGCTTAACGCAGCTTACAAATAAATAAATTTTCAGATAGAATACATAACAGTAATCAACATTTAAACCAATAGCAATAATAACATTATAAACAATAAAATAAGTGAGTATAGCCGTTGCTACAAAATTTAAATTTAATTCAATTTATAGGAAGAGGCTCTGGGTGGCAGACAAACAGAACGTTTATTTTACGATTTTAAGTATTTTTCACCGAGATTTATGGTGATAAATTTTTATCTAGAAGCAAAATTATTTCTTAATTAATACGAAAATATTTTTTTTCTTCTATACTTTCGATGTTACTTTTTGATGAAATTAAGTAAAAATCTTACGGTTTTACTTAATAGATCATATTATAATTTTTTTTTTTTACATTTACTTCATTGCTTGAATATTAAAACAAGATATTTATTGAATTTAGAATGATTTCTGACGATCTAATGAATCTTGTATTTAAATTTTATTGTATTATGTTCATCTGTTTCAAAACCCAAATCTCATAAAAGTGACTTTAAAAAATTGTAAAAAAATTAGAACTTGAGAGATAGATTTATTTTTTATTCTTTAGGAAAAAAAATTTTTTTTTAAATTAAAAATAAAAAAGTGATTTTTTTCTATTTGTGATTTTTACAACTAAAATTAAAAAAATAAAACTGTACCTATTTTCCACTGGCAGCAACGTCAGATTTTGCGGACTTATTCTCTACAGGTCCATTCGAAAAAGAATCTGAAAAATACAAAAATAACAAAACTATTAATATTATTTTTGTTATAAGCAATGTTTATTGGTATTATGCACAATTAAAGATATAATGAAAATAATTAAATAAAATGAGATTTTAACTGCATTTTGATGAGCATTGTGAATTTATTAAAAGCATTGCAAAACTGACCGAGATCTTTCATTTCAATCATAATCAAGGAGCAATGTTAAAATTGTCAAAATAAGTGAAATGATTTGTCCAGTAAACGACCGCATTTTCCAATGAATGGACCTCAAGTACGTTAAATATTTTGTTCATGCTTTCCAAATTTAATAGGTTCTGATTAACTACGTTGTGTGGTGTATTTTATTAATTTATAAAAACAATAATACACAATTTGTTTGCATTCCAATTATTCATTGATACGATGTTAATTACTGAAAAATATTTCTTATTTAAAAAATATTATCATATAAATTCAAATATTTAAATCTTTACATATATTTTGTAAAAAAAGCGGATATATAGATGTAAAAAATATTTTTTTATGGACGTACAGACTCGAAATGTGTAATTAACGTGTATGAAATTAATAATGTATGCATTAGTGTGTGAAAAACTCTTGCGAGTGCGTAAATTACTTTTGTGATATACGAAACACGATTGCGAGGGTGCAAAACATTTCGCATACTAAGTCATTGATTTTTGACTTAAATGATTTTCATTTTTGCTTTTATGTTATTACAAACAAATAAATATATATGAATATTATAATAAGAATATTTAACAATAATTCTTATATTGTTTCTAACTTATTTCCTCTTTTTTATAATTCATGGTTATCTGAATGTTATGATAAAATAAAAATGATGTATTCATTTTAATGCTGAGATGTCTTGGAGGTATAGTAATTAGTTATATAGAAAAAAAACTTGACCATCGCCGGATGTTTTTTAAATAGATGATTCTGCGTACGGACAATATTCGCCTTTTTGAGTAAATTTAAAATAATCGAATTCGTGTCTTAGCCAATTAGGCTATTTAATTTTACATTTTAAATATAATAAAAATAATATCGAAAAATTTCAATTTTTATTATTTTTTTGGAATTGGTTTTCTTTTAATTGCACTAATATGCATACAAGATTAAAATAGAAATAAATTTCAAGGTAAAAAAAGTGATTAAATAAACAGATATAATTCAATCACAATTTCAATTAGTGAATTCATTTGAATAAAATATTAATGGAATTTCATGGTCTCTTCCAAAAATGAAATTACATGTCATCATCGCGAAAGTTGTACCATCACGGGAATTTAATAAACCAGTAAAATATTAAGAAAGCTTCCAAATTACCCATCCAAGATGTACGCGTCACTTACTTAATATATATACCACTTTTTCTTCTATCTTTTAAGCTTTAACTTTCACATAAGCTTTCCACATTCGCATACTAGCAAAAGCATCTTTTTAACAAACGTAGTCGAAAGCCTCGCCTTCTTTCTTTTGCTTCGCTGATTCTTTACCATATTTCTTTCATCTCAACCGCGATGAAGAAAAGTCGGAGGTTAATCGAATTGCCAACAGAGCCCACGGGCTACACAGTCAAAGAGACATGGAGCCTTTGACTTTTATCTTTGAGTTTAATTCTCTTTTTTGCCTAATGCCTTAGCTCTTATCTTTTTTTTTACATCCGAATAAAATGTCAAATGGAGTTCAAATTCCGTGGCTAAGAAGATATCCAAAACTAGTTTATTTTATTTTTCTTCCTTACGTTGTACGATCAATATTATTTGTACAATTAATTATTCAATAATAAAAAAAGAGGCTCGAGGACAATGTGGATATGAAAAGCAATTAAAATATTACGTTTGAATGAGATCGAGGATAAAAAGTAATTGCTTTACTATTTAATTTGTGAGACCTTTTATTTATTTATAAAGCAAATAAGCCAAAGGAAAAAAGATTAATGTGATACGAAGTTATAAAATCAATATTGGAATAGCATAACAGGCATATTAATGAGATGTTAAGTAATTAAATGTCGACATGTACACAAAAGATCTTTTATAACATAGGATAATGTTCAATAAGCAAAATCTTTTTAATACATATAATTGTTAATTAAATCAAATTACAAATTGTTAATCAAATCTTTTAGTTTTATTGCAATCAAATAATCATTTACTTATGTTACCTTGTTTTTTATGATTTATATTGTAGTATATACACTGAGAAAAATAGATTATAACTTTAGTTATAGATAGTAATAAAAATTACTATATTTTATAGGAGAGCTGGGACATTTCTGCATTATAACGATTTTTATTACATTTATAACAAATATTACTATAAATTTGATAAGGTTGGCAACAATCGTTTAAGAAATGAAACTATATCTTATTAGAAAAATTGTTATATTACATAGTAAAAATTATGCTATAGTAAAATTTGTTATGACAGAGTAAAAATATTTCATATCTTATGTTGGAATTAATGTTATAAAAATAATAAATTTTATTATGCATATAATAAATTTCATTATGCATATAATAAATTTTATTATGAATATAATAAATTTTACTATTTCAAATAGTAATGTCGAGTCGATGATCTGTAAATTTATTTCTAATACCAAATTGAAAGTATAGTTGGGTAACATATGTAGACGATTCGAAATTTTATAAGTAACATGTCGTAATGGCGCAGTCGGTAACGTTCACGCTTTCCAGTCTCGAGGTCCCGGGTTCGACTCCACTTTAGGTCCGTTTTTTTCTTAGGTAATTTACTTTTAAAAAATTGATATAATTAAAATTAATAAATAAATCTAAAATTAAATGAATTTAAAAATATCAATGTCAAATTTCGGGTGAAAAAAAAAAAAAAATAAATTTTTTTCTACATATCTGTTTTCATAAATTTTACTATGTAATATAGTAAAATTTGTTATAATGCAGAAATGTCCCACTCGTACTATATAATATAGTAATTTTGAATACAATCTATAGTTATATTTATTATAGGATTTCTCTCAGTGTAGTTACAACGAAAAAGAAATTGAGTTCCAAATAGACTAAATTTTTGTATACTTTCTTTAAGTTTAAGTAGCTTTAAAATAACACATTTTAAAAAAAAACTTTGAAAAGTTAGTCCTATTTGTAAAAAATAAATATCTACACCACAGTTATTTACTAAAATTAATAGAAAACAAGAAATTTCATTTCCAAATAGCAACTTACTTAAATGACGTTGTTGTACGCTGTGTGTTCGCTAAAAGTTTGAGAAACATTTTGTCGACAAAGCTTCGGTATATACGATGCTAACAAATAAAGAGGGAAACAAACGCCAGAGAACATACAATAGAAGCGATGTCTCATAAACGTCCGAATAAAAATCAATGAATGGAAGTACAGGCGATAGCGATAAGGCTCTTAACACACATTGCCGTCGCAAAATAAACGTCCCGTACACCACGTACATAGGAATAAAAAAAAAGAGAGAAAGAAAAAAGGGAAGCAAACGTATGAGCAAAAAAATATATAAAGGGAAACGTACACATCTAGGTTAATATAAAGTTAAAGAAAAAAGGCCAGTAGAATGTTCGCTTCCGTAACTCATAAATGTCCCAGGCGTATAAATCCCCTAAAAGGTAAATAAACGAATCGTAAATTTGGTGTACTGACGTCGATGTTAAAGAAAAAAAAATCTTATAGGGACTATAACAAGTCGTTTATACGTCGATTTTATATACGTACGATTTGGCCTACTGATTTGTTGGCTCAAGCCAAAGCCGTAATACTTGCGTATGTCGCGCGCATTATACGCTTCGTTTTTACATAAAATTCGCATTCCAAAATAACGACAACAAAGTTTCCATGGATGTGTAAGCAAAGTTTACATTTTCACTGAACCACGCAATGCTTAAGCATAGAACAGCAAGTTGTTATGAATCCATTGCATCCTAAAATGCGTACGCATAGTATACTTTTAGAACGTTAAAGTAAATGATCCGTTAACTGATGCAATCGTAAATAAATATTGTTTTTATACTTATAAGCAGAGTGCAATGCATTTGGGTGTCGGATTTCCTTCTAACTTTAGGATATTTTTTCTAATATGAAGTTATGGGAAAAGTCACGTTCGTTTATTTCAATGCTCGATTTTCCAAAATTGTAAACAATTTCTTTATATTTTAAAACTACTTTAAGCTAATTACTGTAAAATATTTTTGATGGTAATAAACAAAATTTAAACTGGAAATATGCTCAATAAATAAATGCTACTGTTGTAAAACTTGGGTTTGATTTAGAGAAAAATACGAGAATGCAAATCATAGAATATACAACGACAAAATAAATGCAATCGCGCAATGGACAATTAATTCCCTTGAATGTTAATTTTCGTTAGTTTTAAAACTACAGTTTATTTTTAAACAAATCGAGCTTTTTGAACCTTTTTTTTATTCGAAAGATTTTTATTTTAACTTTTATACATTTCCAGTAAAAATCTCCTAAAATAATCAATTCTAAAGTTATTGGAAAATTCGAGGTCCAAATATAATATCATTTTCTTGTTAATTTCGTTCCATTCACTAATATATGAACGACAAAATACGTCGACCAATAAGTGAACAAAATTAATAATTATTCTTAAACATCTATTAATTTTACACACATGACATTTGTCAGTTACTGCACTAATAATGAAAAGTATATTATTAATTAATCTAATAAAAGTTTTAGAATAGTTCACCTATAGGCTTAAAATATATACATAAGTAGTTCAATTGATGATGGTCTTGTAATTATAATTTTGTGGTATAAAAGTTATTTATGTTCATAAAATTTAAAGAAAATAGGCAAATAATTATTACATAAGAACTGTACGAGATTATTTTAAATAAAAGTTGATAAAACTAAATTTTTGTTTGTTAATATTCAAAAAACCAATGTATTTATGAGGTCGAAAAATTAAATGAAAGAAAAGGTAAAAAAACTTTTTAAAATCTACGAGTGGTTCGAATGAGTTCCTATAATTCATAAAATTTGTCAGTTCTACACCTAACATTTGAAATTTGCGATTCTAAATAGCAACAGTTATCCAGAGCCCTATATATCGAGCATGAGAAAAGGAGAGAAGGTAAGGCTTGGTATAGATTCTTATCACGCAATTAGATTTAACAAGAAATGATTGTGATTGCGGATAAGTACGCTCGTGCTTGGTATTCAAATTTTCCCAAGAAAGAGAAAGAATCTGCAGTATAGTTATAAGAGGGGCTTTCTTTGCCCTCTGCGTGTTACAAATATACTACGTTATGTATGTGTATATATATAAGAAAAAGAAAAGAAGCTAAAAGTCAGAGAGGAGTAAGAAAATTTTACGGTGGACTTACATGTGCACTTGCAGTTTCGTGCTTGCGCCTCGTATATTCCATAGATTCCCTTCGCCGAGAAAGACCAAAGTTTATGAACGCATCCATACACGCCTTTTTTTCTTTTCTAGATATATATGTATATATATATTCTTTTTTACTTTTTCTTTTCGCTCTCCGTTCATCTTCCTTATGCATACAACTTTCTACCCCTTTGCACATACAGCTTTTGCATTCTTTTTTTTATTTTCTCTCTATTTGCTCTATTTGTGTTTTTCGCGAGTTTTTTATCTGTTTGTTCATACTCGTCTGTTCTATCTCTTTATACATTTCTTACTTTTATTTTTACTGCAAATGTCTTCTCTATATACCCCATACGCGTGCTTATATATCCCTTGTTTTTCCTTCTACATTGTTTTTCTTGCAATTTTTTTTTTCAAGAAAGATGCGCATACACACACACACACGACTTCTCGACTATTTTCCTTTGCACTTTATCCTGCTTGATAAAAGTTTCTAAATCCACTTGTAATGGCAAGAGCCATTCGCATTGGTGCTGAGGGAAAATGTAAACATACTGTAACCTCAGGAGTTTCTAGGCTATAGAATATGTGAAATTTTGCACCAGCACAGAAGGAATAACTTATTGCACTGTATAAGCGTGAAATGGAAAAAAAAGTTAACGTTTTATTAACTTAGGCATTCTTCAAATTGAAAAATTCGAAAGTTAGCTTTAACTTTTTTTATAACAAAAGTCATAAAAAAGTTATTAAAGGAATGTTATCGTGGTTTTTGGAAATATATATGTATTTAAATATTTTAAATACAGGAATCTGATACTGATTAACACGATTCTTTTTTTATGGTACTTTTCATATTGTTTTTATATAGTACTAACTTTAATACAATTAATCTTTTTATAACCTAATAAAACCCATGAATTGTACAGTATATCTTGAATTTAATGATTTTTCGCGGCGAAAGATTATTTAAAAAGAATAGCCAAACGATTTCGCCTACAATAAATTCAAAAGCATTGATTAAACTTGGTGAAAACGATGTCTTTCATTATATTAAAATTAAACTTTAATATTCATTCGACAAACAATGTCCTGTTCATATTAACCGATAAAAGCTTCATTTGCCAATAAATTTGCTATCGTAATTTTTTTCTTCTTTTCATCTCAAAGAGGAGGACATAAACAGAGTGATTATCCAATGTAAAAACATGTGCATTAATTCACGTCATTGCCCATGAAAAGAATGAAATATCGTTGCTTTCAGTAAGCATGAGAACATAAACTGTAACCACATAATACGTACACCTATATATAGCTATAGGCGCGTAGAAAGTGTGAAAAAAGTTAAAAAAAATATGCCTTTACAACGAATAATGCAGTCACTTAAAATATAGCAATCAAAGGAGAAAAAAAGTGTTATTGTCATTAAGGGGATCGAGTAATATTAATAAAGAATACAAAAATTAAGCATCAAAGTGTGAGGCAAAAATTTTTTTTTTCCCCAACATTTTCTCCCTTAGAACTCCCCACAGATATTTTTCTTCACATTCATCTGACTTTTTTTTTGTTAAAGCCTTATCTCCTACCAAACCTACATTTACTTTTACAAACGGCGACACTTTTGTGGCGACATTTTTTTTTCAAATGCCGTAATGATGAAAGGAATGACAGACAGAAAAATTTACTGGGCGTTTCTTTGTACAAAGCAACATGATTAAAGCTTAGCTTGTTTAAGAAAATTTTTAGATACCTTTGACACTTTATAAGATTCGCATATAACTAACGGTACTGACTTTTTATAAGACGAATTTTTCACTTTGTTCGTGAGATTTCGTCTTTTCTGCACAACGATAAAACGCACCTTTTTTCAAAAACTAGCATATACAAGTGTTGAAAAGTTCTCAAAGAAGTAGCTGTAGGGCACTAAGCTTTTGTGTAAAGATAATCAGCACTATAATTGGTCTACGTAGTATTCTATAATTATAAGAAGATAATAATTTCCACAATTATACCCAGTCAAGTAATTATTTTTGTATTAAATAGTTTTAAGATGTTAAAAATTCATTATATTTGTACAATATAATTATTTTTAAACATCCAAAACATTAAAAAAATATTTTTGATCGAAAAATTAAGAAGTAAATCATTATTTACGTTTGCAGTAAAAATTTTTGTGTAATTACATGTGTTGAAATGATTATCGTTTCGTAAATCATATAAAATTTATTATATGTGACAAAAATTGCAAGAAACTAGGGTTTATTTTAATTAAACAATTTTATGTTGACTGTGCGTGTTTAATATAATTTTATCACATAAATACATAAAGTTTAATAAAAAATATAAAGAAACAATCAAGTTATTAATAGGCATAATTAGAATTAAAAGAAAATTTTATTATTTAATTTATCCACAATATTTGATTGTTATCAAATCATAAATTTTTTAATTGAATTCATTTTCATCACAGAGTAAAAAATATAATTTTTTATCCTTAGAACTCTTCATTGCATGCGACCAAACATCATTAAAAATAAAATTTTCTCAAAATACATAAAATCACACAGTAAAAGTAACAGAGCAGCAAAAAATATAAACTAAAAATCGATTTACAAAAGAGTAAGAAGTAGCATGATTGAATATGAGGCAAAATAAAAAGAGCTGCAAAGTATAAGAAAAGCTCGCGTTTCGTTTCAATTTCACTTTCACATATATACGGAATTTCGAGCTAGCTCTCTAAAATAAACATTGGATATTCTGTTTCTGAGAGCGTAAAATCACTTTTTTCTCTATAAAAAAAAAGAGAAAAAAAAGGGTTATACGTCAGCTATCAACTGTATTTAGCATAAAATAAAGAGTTTTTACGTCAAACTTTATTATTTTATGCTTGCAAGATTATATTTTTTCGTTGTGGTTATCATTAAAATATACCATTTTTTTTTCTTTAAAAACTAGATTAAAAAAGAAAAAAAATAGTTTCCCATTATAGAACACATTTTAAATTCATAATAATACAGTTGAGCGTAATAAAATTGTAAAGTGCGGTTGTATATACGTATATACATGATTAATCCAAAGTCTTAAGTGTTCCTTTCGGCCTCAATCTTCTCATCATGAATTTTTAAATTTCATTACTGCTAGCAGTGAATTATGGTTATTATATACCAGTATGTTTTCTAAGCATTGTACACTCGTTGTAATTAATTTATTCAAAATCGATACTCATAATCCATTATTTCATCACTGCCTCAGTTTATTGCAATATTTATATTTATAATTATTTTATAATAAATCCGTGTTTACAATTCAAATTTATATTAATTAAATGCTTTACTGCAACATTGTTCTATCTAAACATTACATGAAACAATTACCCTGTATTAATAACTTAAAGCAATATAACTCATTGAAAATGTTAATATTTACAGAAATAAATTAAAATTTTGCATACAAAGTTAATAATTAACATTAATTAAGAAAAATTTTAGACCATAAATTATTTTTCATGTGAAAAAAATCATAAGAAAGGAAAAAAAGGCAAGTAACACTACGAGGATAAAAAAATGCGGTAACTAAATTGATAGCCGAGTACGAGATGAGAAAGTAAGTACATAAACTCGTCGAGGTTAACGAATACGAAGGAACAAGGGCATAAAGCGAAAGCAAAGGTGTAGCTACTGCTACCGGGTAATCGTAATTAAAATGGGACATGAAAAAAGATTCTATCCTTGCGCATTAAGCATCCTGGGGACATTTATAGTCATACAACTCCATCATCTCTCGAACTTTTAGTATACATAACATATCATCTTTTCTCTCTTATTACATGCTTCCTTTGTTCTCTTTTTTTTTACTTTTTGCTCTTTTTTCTTTTTATTTTGAAACTGAGAAAACGCGTGGGTAGTAATAGTGAGACGATTATATTTGGTCCGGCGCATTTACGAAGTAAAACCAGTTGGGAGGGAGGAAGTTGTAACGGTAGGACATTTTTTCTAACGACCTACGTCTAGAGCTCTTTTTGCGGATTAGTAGCGAGCCCATGCTGCTTCCCTTTGAGTTTTTCCCTTTAACCTACGTTTTAACTTTCTCTACTTGTTTCGCGTTGCGAATCCACTCATTCCAAAAACACACTGCCTTTCTAATTATTTTCTCTTTCTTTTATTTGCAACTTTCTTCGCTTTCTTTCATTTTGTCTTCTTTTTCTTTTCTTTTTCAAATATCATTGTTCACGTCTACAGGTCGTTTCCTCTTCTTTTTTTTTTGTCACTCGAGAAAAAAAACCTTAATGGAATTTCGAGTTAGTTGTTTAAGCGTTGCGTAATGTCTTAGTTTTAGTAAGGCTGAATTTCAAGCGCTTATTTTCAGTTTAGTGCAATGTACTCTAAATAAGCTTATCAGGCAAAACTTATTTTAATTTGAAGAGTCGAGCAAAGCTTAAACTCTTAGTAAATAATATTTGCTAGATCTATCGTGCAGCCTTTCGCTAATGAATTTTTAGCTCTTAGCAAGCGTTGTAATATCATTTACGAAAACAGTTTAATTAGAGCCGATCAGTGGCTTAGTCGGTAGAGCGTTGGATTCGTAATCTCGAGGTTCTGAGTTCGAATCCCGCTCTCGGCTATTTTATACAAGTACCACTGTACGTTATATGTGCTTTGTTCACAAACACACTTACAAGCTCCGTCGCTGATTAGCATTAAAAATAGCTTAAATATAGCGACGTTAAAAAATAAAAAAAAACAGTTTATTCAAAAATTTTTTCATTTACAATAATTAAAAGCACCTAGGTTAAAATATTTTTGTTTTTTAATCTTTATGAACTTGGAGTTAATTAATTAAAATTTTTATCATATTTAAAAGTAATTTAATCTCCAGCCTTTTTTCTTTAAAAATTGGTTTAAAATTGCAATATTAATTTTAAAAAAAAACTATTACTATATATTTTTGGACAGTCTTACGAAAATTGTGATAAAAATCTGAAAAATTATAGTAAAAAATTTCGCATTACAAATTAAATGATTTTTGTTTTTAATGTAATCACTATCGTTAGAAGAGAAATAAACATAGAAATTTGAATCAGTGAATTTAATTGATTTTTCTTTACACATTGCTACAAAGCAAGTGAATTCAAAATTTTGTCCGACATAGTTCATAACGACGGATAGTTGAACTCTATGTGTGTGAATGGGCTTCTGTGGTTACGTTATTCGTGTTACATATTTTCGTATCCCCCTTCCTTTAGCTCTAGTTCCCGTTTACACGTGCAAGTCAGCTCTTTTACAGGCAGGTTGTATGTGTCTTTTGAAAATCGGTGATTGTGAGCAGCGGATAAATCATTTCCAACTCAATGCTTTCACGTAATGCGGGTAACAGTGCCTATACGGAAAGCTTGTATATGAAAAGCACTATGTGTACAGAGAGAATTTGTCTATATAATTTACAATTATAATTTTGAATAAAAACTATAGCGTCGCTTCTTTTTGATCATCGTGATGAAATTTAACAAAATTTATAAAGGAGAACTGTAAAAATTACTGTTATTACGATAAAAATTATTCAACGAATTTTAAATTTTGTTTACGTGTTCAATTAATAATATAAAAAAACCTGAAAGTATATGATGTTCCACGGTTGTATAGTGACAATTAAAGTATTTTTTGTAGGAAAATCCTCTTCGCATAGCTTTGCAAAACGTGCTGGAGTTTGACACGTGCTCTTCAACATTGTATGTATGTGTTCATTAGATAAGCGTGCACCGACTGTGATTATACGTCGTTGTTCCAATGCATTATATGCGAGCTTTTGCAATTCGGATAATGGAAAATGAAATATTACCTTCGCATCGGATATCTATGATAAATATTATATATTGAACTGACTCTCCGACGATAATTTGAGAATTATTAAGTTTGTTAAATTCAGATGGATTTTAAAACTATAAAAGGAATTCGATGGATATGACTAATTATATAAATAATAGCAATAATGCAAATTGTACCTTTTAACTATGGTATGTATATATTTTGTTCTAATTATAAAAATTATTATCTCTCTGCTGTTAAAGTATTACATTATATTATTTGCAATGTGTATGATTTTTTACATAAATTTTTTATATTAACCTTACTTAAGTAGACTAACGCTAATTTGAATAAATTTTAATGTTCAATAATATTTTTTAACTTTTTGAACTTGAATAACATATTAAATTATGCAGAAAATATAATTAATTTAAAATAATAAAATCATACGTAAATGATATCATACAAAATACAATATCTTTCAAGTACTAATTATAATAAAAGTTTATTAAAATATTTAGTTGAAAATTTAATACCAAAATAGCTAAAATAATTCGTTTTTTCTAAAAACTCTCTTTATCAGCAACAATTTCATTCATAAGCACAGTTAATGCGGAAAAAAATTTTTTATTCTTTTACGTAGCGACTAGAGCTTTAATCCTCAACAAGCTCTCGACACGATGTTAAAACACACTCATATAGTCTACATCTCCAAAAGGAAAATCCTCCCGACTATTTGGCACTTAATGCTTGCTACAAAAAAAAAACGAGTAAAGGATCACTCATTTGCCACTCTTCATTTTTCTTTCTTTTTTTTTTTTTTGTTACTTGACACATCTCTTTTCCCATACATTTCTTTCTCAATTTTCCAAGCGTGGACATTGCACGTTCTTTTTGAAATAAAGAAAGAGTAAAACGTTAAGTGGAAGCCTATTAAGCTCATTGAATCTCAAATAGTCGAGATGCTAGAAATTTTTGGGACGACGACCGGCACTTAATCTCGTTTCACACGCTCGTAACTTTTGGCAGACTCTTGCTCTCTTTCTCTTTCTCTTTGCCTGTTTCTCCCTCTCGTTGAAATTTGTTGTTAGTCTTCAACGGGATAATCAAATGGTACCCCCGTAATTAAGCATTTAAAAATCTTTTTGTGTTCAGACTGTAGACTTTTAAATGTGTGCGTAAACTCCAGAAGTTTTACTTAGAATAATAGTCTTTTAATTTTCCAAATGATAACAACTTATAATTTTTTTTTACAAAATCCAATATAGTGCTTTATAATAAATAATTTCACAATATTTCTCTATCTTAAAATAATTATTTATTTTGTAAAAAAAAACTATATTTGTTTTATTTTATTGCAAGGTTTAACTTTAGTTAGCTCATACTTCGAATAAAATTCATAATAATAATAATGATTGTTCATTTATGTTGATTTACAAATAAAAGCTCAATATTTTCGTTATTACAATGCACGCATAAAAATACGCAGGAAAGTGACATTTTAATGGCTATGATGAATCAAACGGAAAAAGTTTTTGTAGCAGGTTGGCATTCGATTTCTATGTAAACCCCGACGCGTTCTTCCGTTTCCGGCGTGTGCAAACGTACAAGATGTTCTTTTTTCGTAAAAAGGGAACTCCATTGCAGTGTCATAACACTGACGCATGCCTACGATTTTAGGAAAAGCCAAAAGTACAAGAGTGAATTTTGGCTCATTTTCCAGGAAATGGAAAAGCTCTTCAACGGACATTTCATTCCAAAAGCACGCAATGCCGTGTACTCCCTTATTTTCTCTTTCTCTTTCTCTCCTCCTTTAACTCGCTCTCTTTTATTCTTTTCTCTTTTCGTCTTTTTATTTCTATTCACATACCATTTCGTTCATTCTTGTAATTTTCCGGCTTTTATGTTTATACAACTTTATTTCCTTTTATCGATGTGAAAATAAAAATTCCTTTTGCGAAATAATAGCTTAATTTTTTTCTCATATCCTATGATCCAATTATTTTTTACGCTTTAATTTTAAATATTAAAAATACTTTTATTTTTTAAAGAAAATTTGAAAATTAAATTTTTAGCGTTTATTATCTTTTCTCCATACCTTTTATTTTTCTATTTTCTTATGTACTAAAGTATTTGAGTAGAATATTTTTGTAGTCGATCAACAAATCCGTTTAATGTAAAATAAATAGTATAATAATACTTTGTACATTGGCAAACATGATAAAAAAATGATTGCTTAAAACTAAAATTTATGGTGAAATTTATAATAATATTCTAATATTTTAAATTTATAATAAAGTAGTATGTGGTGTTTAAAAATAACTTTGTTTTCATTATTTTTATAAAAGATTGTTTGAATTTTAATGATTTGAATTTAAAGTTAAATTTATCAGAAAATATCTAATATTCGTCTTTTAGTGTCTTTACCTCTCGTTTTATCTAATTAAGTCAAGAATGGTGGAAGCTCTAAGTAGCATCTTATTTCTTTTCATTTTTATATGCTTTTCTTTTCTCGTTTGATTTCTTGAATGCATTAGACACTCTATCTTTGCCTTGGTAAATAAAAAAATTTGATTTTTATAAGTTTGTAGAAGAGGCCGAGCGGTGTGCGCTATCGGGCCCCGTTAGCATTGAATTTGCGTTAAACTAGAGTTCGTTTTTTTCCTTGCTTTTTTTTTATTTTCAAGCCATAGTAGAATCGAAGGTAGCACTTGGAAAAGAGAATCGTAGTCTCGATCTCGTAATACGTGGCCCTTTTGCATTCTAATGCATTCTCCGAGAAAATTCCACGCTACCGTGACTTGAGAAAAAAAAAGAAAGAAAAAAATAAAGAAGAAAAAAAGTGCCGTTCGATTTTAATCGAATTGCACGACTGCATTCGGTCCATTTTCGCTCTTAGACTTAGACCTTCACTCTCTTTTTCTCTCAGCTTGGTGTTTTCTTTTTTATGTGTACGTTAAAAACGAGATTTGAGAAAACCAGTTACGTTCATGTGCCAGAATTGAAGTTGAAAAATAGTATATTCTTAGACTAACAGACTTTATTGATTTACGCATTTTCTAAATGTATTTTTCTTCTTAATTAATTATTAAACTTACACTAAATTGAATATTTAACATAAAAGTGATATCAAATATAAAAAATTATGTTTGATGCAAAAGAAAATTTGTTAAAATAAACATACATCAATTTAGAATAATTAATTTATTAATTCTAAAACGTAGATATTATTTAAAACTCAAGAAATTTTCTATTAAGAATTTACAGATCAACGAAATGATAAAGTATAAATTTTTGCATTTTTTAAAAATTTATTCTTTCCATTAGCAGTATGTGATTATCTTCATGAAAGGATTGCAAAAGTAAAAGAATCAATAAAATGAAAAATATATCCATAAAAATGATCTAAAATACTTTTCAAAAAACGGTTTTTAAAAATGCTTGAAAAATTTACCTTTCATTTTTACATTACGGTTCTTACAAATTCTTATCTCTGTATTATCTTTTCATGCACGAAATTTGATAAAAAGTTCCTAATATTGATATTGTAAGGATCAATTTGATCCATTAAAAAAATCTCTATATTAATCTGAAATTTGAAACTCTACTGATTTCTGGTTCATAAAGACAAACATTCGCTTGAAAATTACATCGAAATTTAAAAAATTTTGAAAAATTATATCTTTATTCAAAATATAAAAGAATAAAATAAAATATATTATAAAAGCAAGTCGTTGAGTAAACAACGACAAATATATGGAATAATGGAATGGGAAATTAGTTCACTCAACAAAGAGTTTGTGCCACGAATGGTTTTCCATCTTTTTTTATTATAAATTAATTATATTTTCCAAAATTAATTAAATAAATTCCATAACACTGTTTCTTTTGAAAATTTTTATTTATTTTTTATAAAACATTATTGAGAAATGAAAAGTCAGTTTTCGTTGTGTTAATCCAATAAAATATTTTACAAAAATAAAGCCAAATTTGATTAATTAAGTATATTTTTTAACCCCTGTATTGATGCACTGAGAAAAAAATTTCATCAGATCAACTAAAATATTATTGATTTAACAGATCTGCTGTTAATCTGACAGAATCTTTTTGATCTAACAGAATATATGCAGTTAAAATAGTCCAAATACGATCGTGCTGCCAATTTAACAGCACGGCTGTTGATATAAGTGAATAATAGTTAACATAAAGAAACATAATGTCAAAATAAAATATTTGTCATTTATGTCGTTGATAAATTTATTTTATAAAGATTTTTGTTATTCAATAAGTACTTTTTAATCTCCCGCTTTTCAAAATAGTTACGTTTCGATAGTATAATAATAGATGGCGTATTTCTTGTAACCCACAAGTGGTAAAATTGCACGTCAGTTAGTAGAACAAATTAATTTATCTGCTGTATGTATAAATTAATGCGATGAGATGCATTTCGATTGTTAGCAAGCGATTTTAGATTTTATTTGTAAATATCAATAGTGTAGTATGAAATATCTAAGAAAATGTTAATAAATTTCACTTAAGAAATGAATAATGATCATTGTTATAATATAAGTTATATGTTAATCAATGTCTGGAAATTGGAACGCTGTGAGCTGTGAGCTTCAACTAAATGAAAAAGTTTTTATCATCTTTAAATTTTATTTATTTGATATAATAAAATGTAACAGCTATTTTGACTTACTTTGGTATTAAATTAAAGTTAATTTTAAATTGAATCAATATTACGATATTCATAAAATTTACAGAACTCATTTGTTAAATGAATAAAATATTTCATCGAGGTATTTTAACAGAACGGATTCGGTTGATAAAATCATATTTTTTTGTTAGTGTGATATAATTACTTTTGACAACAACTAAATGAAAGAAATATAAATAACTTGAGAAAGTAATAGATTACGAAATTATTTGACAAAAAAAATTAACAAGTTTTTAATTAATTCAATTAATTCTCAAAATTCATACATTAAGTTCAATATACTTAAAATGTTATAAATTATGTTGAAAAATATCATCAATTACTTGAAAATCGGAATGTTTAGCAATGTGTTTTAATGAAACCACGGTTTTGGAAAAAGTATTAAATAATTATTAACAATTACGTGATTTACGCATTTTATGAATTTTATAGTATTATAAATCATTGTTAAAAATAAAACAGATTTTTATATAATAAGTATAATTATTAATTAAAAATGTATATCTACATCTATGCGTATCTACTATTTTCTTAATATAATGAAAGCTTCAAATAATTGGAGTTATAACGTGGAAAATTTTACCAAATTTTCTATAGTAAGGCCAAAATGTTCAAACAGTATAAATATTTTATTACAGTTCGTAATATAATACGTTGATTATTCTTGGTCAATAATCACATCTATAATCGAAATTATTTACGGAAAAAACGATCAAATAGAGATATATATATATATATATATATATATATATATATATATATATATATATATATATATATAAAACAGTTTTCAAGGTTCTATTAATTCATATCTTCTTATAAATCAAATAAGAAAATTATTTTATTCCTACCTCAATAGAAATAGGCCACCTTATAAACTTGAAAAGTGGGCTCGAGGAATGGATATTTTTCTTGCTAATTTTAAAACTTGTAAAATTGAATACATTTAAATTTTTTTCTATTAAATATTAATATTAGACCATTGTTGAGGTAGGAATAAAGCACATTATGCAACTCTGGAGTAAAGTCTAATTTCTCCTCGGGAATTTGCTCCCTTCTTCGCTTCGCTTGCTCGGGTCGTAAACTTTCCCTCTTGAGAAATATGGGACTTTACTCCCTAGTTGCATAATGTACTATTTTATCCTTCCAAATAAAGTTAAGAGCTATAAGAAATCTTTTCGATAAAATAAATTTATTTAGAAAAAAATATTTAATTATCAGCTTTAAATTAAATTACTAAAAATACAGACGCATTCCAACTGCGAATTCATTTAATTATTTATTAGTTAATTTATTTGATAATTAGATGAGAATACGATCACGTTGCAAGATTCAATTTCCGTAAATATAACACATTAAATATACTGTTAAATATTAAATTAACGAAGTTCGACAAAGCTGCAGCAACATTATTTATTCAGCATTTTAAATGCTTCTGATTTAATTAATATTGCATACAATTTTACATTTCCTATTATGAAATAATTACATTAAAAAATTAATAAATATATTATTTATTCATATATTCTTCAAAAATTTCTCGGAATTCACGAACCTTAATTATCCTTTTAATAAATTTATCAACCGAATTTGTAAATTACTGTATGCATTTTCTCTTATTAGTATAAAAGAATGAAAGAATACAAGTTCACGAAAATTATTAAATAATAAATTCAAAAATGGAAAAAAAAACCTAGCAAGCTCAAACCGACGATCTTACTTTATTTAGATGGTTAGATTATCCAACTATACTATCGGGAGTCATGTTAACTGATATCCTTCCTTCTCAAGTCTCCCTCTTATTTTCTCGAAATTTAAAACTCTTCCCCTGTTCCTGTAGCTTAATTTTCTATTCCAATGACCTGATGAAGTTTGAAAATGGACTCTATCATTTGTTATTTATAATAAATAATATTTTTACAAACTTATTGAAACGTAAAAGTAAAGTGTGAATTATTGGTTAAAACATTTTCTCTTACTGTTTTGCAAATTATCAAATTAAATTCAAGTCCAATATATTTTTTTTCTTCAAAATTTGATTATTATATAAATATTTGTTGTAAATACATATTTTTGAATAATTCTTAAAAAATTTTTTTCAATAATAAAAATATCATCAAATTGAAAATAACAAGGTTAGAAAAACAACATATTAATAACTAAACAATCTATAGACAAAGATAGACGAATACTAAATAATTTGCAAACAGTCTCTAGAATTAAGTATCGACTAATAAGGCAATTTTCCAAGGCATGTATGGAATTTCACGTTAGCCACGCAATATCAGCCGTGGTCTAAATTTTGAAGGGTTCATGCTTAACGTCAAAATCACGTGTGTGTAGGTGACAGGCAGCTGCCAGTCGCGTTTTAGAAAACAAGTAAAGCTCATTCTGTATTATATATACTATCCCAATATACCTAAAGCAAACACAACAAAGTATCGATTCGAGTTATATACAACATTGTATACATCTCGTGCCGACGCAATATCTCTGTGCGTGTTACGTTCTAGACAAGGTGTACTAACAAGTCGCTGACAGTTTTTCTCATTTGGAATATTAAAAAAAAAGTAAAAGAAAAATATTAAAAATTTAAGAAAACAGATACCAGTGTTACGTATTAAATAAACACTTTGCAATCCATCTCTCTTTGATATTAAATTAAATTGTATGGAATTGTAATTTGAGAATGCATGAATGCGCAAGAATGCAAATTTATGTAGCTTACGAAATTGCTTCATGTTATGGAAATACACTTCCTTAATTGAATTTCTTAAATGAGTTTTTGAAAAATTAATAAATACAATCCCATTACTTCCAATTTTGATAACATTACGGTACGCTTGATTTTTCTTCCTTAACGATATAACTAATCGTTTTTTAATTCGAGAGAATTACTTTAATCAAAATACTGAAAGCAATTAAATCAATCAAACTATTGATACTGACAGCTAGTTTTTAATTACAATCACACACACACACACACACACAAAAGTTATCAAAGGGCTATTAATTCCTGACATTCGAACATATGATGCACTTTGTTCTATATATGCTCCTCGTAAAGGTTTACAAATCAAATATTATAAAAAAGGCCAAGCTATAGAGATGAATTCTATCAGCGTTTGTAGCTATAGCATTTGTGCTTTGTAGATTCGAATAACATCGATTTGGTCACTCTCCTGGCCATTAATCACATCGGAAACAGCGACTCTGTGTAGGCGGTGCCACAAGTGCGCCAGAGAGCTATGTCCTGTAGCCGATATGTATGTTACATTATTACTAGCCTTCTAATGACAGCGTCAATCATACAATTTATCTTTGTAATTACTATTTATTACACTATATTACACGTATATTGTTGTAATACGTTATTGTTTTTATTATTTTTTTGAAAATATAAACTTTGCCCGTGGCAAGGACGCACGTGCGCAACTGGTTTTATTATTTACTGGTACGATTATTTATAGTGTATGATTTTTGTGAAAATTTATTGTAGGACTGCGGCGTGCTAATAATTATGCTTTTCACCTTTTAGCATGTGTAATCCTGCTTTAAATATTAATCTTGTGTGGTTATATTCCCTCAACTCGTTCTGATCAAGCAGATAAATATTATATGCAGTTTGTATACATAAGTCATTATCTGCATCATTTAGTACCCGATATTTGAGCGTTAAATATATTTTTATAATGAATTGATCATTTTTATGGTAAGAATATTAAAAATCAAAGTGATTGTAAAACAATATAAAAATTTTAGAGTTGTGATTTATTTGTTAGAAGTAATAAAGACATTGAACAGTATATTATAATTTCATTAAATATATTTATATTATTTTAACAAAAAAGATAATAATGATTTTAAATTATCACGTCAAAACATGCTGAAAATAAATAAGAAATATATATAATATGATAGCTGTATCGAATATAATAAAAACAGAATAATTATCCGATGTCTAAAATATAAAAAAGAAAGATAAATATTTCAAATACTTGTTCGACTCAACTGTTTTGTTCAGACAAATTTTAAATTAGCTTATCTCATTGACGTGGTTTTAAAAGTGAAACTATATAAAGAAATTGACCTCGAATCTGTTCGTTTATCCAGGTGATCAATTTACCCAAATATATGAAGAAACAGCTACTAAAAAAATTTACATTAACACGATTATTGTACATTTTTTATTATTTTGAAAATATAAAAAAATACGTAACCGACGCATTGACCGAGTAGTTTCGCTCGCGCCAAGCGATCTACAAAGTTAAGCAGATATTGGCTGTGTCCGGTACTTGAACTCGGTGACCGCTCAAGAACCGAACGCGTGTTCAATCTGGACTGAATTTGTGATACGATCGCTTGGGCGTGCTTAACCACATGGCAATGTGAGCAGGAGGTGTGTCAAATATGGTGTAAGTATTCTTGTACAAGGGTACCTTATACCGAATTGGATATATACATTGACCCATTCTGGAGAGGGTTTTCCCACGATTTACCCCACTCGGTTTCCCTATGGGTTTCCCTCTCTCCACGGACATTTCCCCGGGCGAATGCAGAATGGGATGCGGTTAAAAATAGAGACGGGTAAAAGAAAGAAAAATAAATTGAAGAATAAATAAAAGTGTGGGGGATACTCTGAGACCGGCCACGTGCCGGATAGAGTGGAAACCATCAACATTTTATATAAAAACTATTTGAATTTTATATTTAAAAAAAACTGATATTTTTCTTTTACTATGTTACTATACTATGTTATCCCTGAAGACCAAAATATAATCATATAGCAATATTCATTCAACGGTGGACTTTGTGAAAAGGCTTGTTTTCGAATTTCAAAGGTTTGAATGGTAGAGTAACAATATTATTTTTATGTAACGGTTATGTGTACATTCGTACAACTTTTACAGTTTCTAGTGATGCCTGTTTCTCAATTAAAATCTTCTTTTGAAGTTGATGGTTGAGTAAAAATTTTCCACCGAAATTCGAATCTTGCAAATTACAACTATTTTTAATTTATTTTTGTCAAACTAATAAATTTTTTGTATGGTTTATTAATAATCTAAAAAAATTTCCAGATTATGTTGCAAGAATTTGTATAAAATCTTATGGAGTTGTAAAATACGATTTTTATAACCACTTTGACATCACTTTCTATTTTGAGGACAAAATTTATTGGTGGAACAAGGGGATAGAAAAATAAAAAATGGATCAAAATATTCTTAGGCTTTTTTTAGAATTCAATTTTAATAACCATTTCCTAACCCTGTTTCAAAAGTTTCATCATAAAAAAATTAGTAGCAAAATTTATCTAAAAGAATTGTTAGATAAATTTTGTTAATAATTTTTTTACCCATTTGAGACAATGAAATAATTTTATTATAATAATTTGCTTAAATTATTATTAAAAAATGAAAAATAAAAAAAATTTTTTTTATTTTTAAAAAGTGCGTTTTTTAAAATAAATCGTACTGAAAAATAAAAATATTCTATTTGCAAAAGACAGAAAGAAAAGCATGGCATGCACACTCATACAATCACTTTATATACTATTCTGTGCTTCGAGAAATAATATCCTTGATAGCACAAGTGTGTAGGCGCCATGCTTTTCTTTTAGTCTTCCATAATAGAATATCATCATAATTTATATTTACAAAAGATTATTTTTAGAAAGATAATTTATTTTTAAAACAAAGGATGTTTTAAAAATAATTTTCCATTTTTTTTTCTTTTTAATTACAAAAGTTTATTCCATCAAATAAATAATTTCTTCTTTCATAAAATATTTTTTTTAAATAATTAAAATTTTGCGAAAAGCGCTCTAACACATCTTAAAAATAAAATAAATTAAATTCAAAATTAAAAAGTAATCATCGATTCAATTATCCTACATTTTATTATTTTTGGTCATCATAAAAATGAATAAATCTTCAACAATACGACTGTGTAACTGTATTAGTAGTGAAACATTTTAGAACCTTTAATGTACGAGCAAACACAGTTAAGCAAACATTTTCTCAGGCTAAAGTCATACCAAGTTTTTCTCTAAAAGAAACAAAAGAATGTGCATTTTTATATGTACGCTGTCAACACTGTGCACTAAAACTTGAATTTATTTATTTATTTAAACACTTTTGAAAAAAATTTAATTTTAACAGAAACATGTCTTTTAGTTTTGAAATTTAAATAAAAATTATAAATATATAAAAAAATTGCTAGAGTTAATTATTTCTTTAATTAATAATAAACGATAAAATCATAATGAATGAAACAATATTATAATTAATAGTACTATAATTAATAATGCATATCTTTATAATTACATTTACAGTTCAGAAGTTCATGAACTTAAATTATAACTTTGAATTTTCGATATTTATATAAAAATAAAACATAATAAATTAGTTAAGATTAAGTAGATTAGCTCAATAAATAGGATGACACAATATTTTTGGAAATTGAAATAAATGCTTACATTTTTAGGTCAATTTTAATATGATTAACAGTATATCATAATAATGAAAATCAAAATTTTTTTTACATTTTTAGATAACTTATTTGAGACATAAGAAATTTTCTTAATTGTAATATTTGTATATACACAAGTAAATTTTGAATATTTATATAAACGAATATTTCGTTATCACCACTATTCCTATTATAATTTTCTTATATAAACAAGTATAGTGAAGTGCAGGATACTATACAATCGTACTAGGCAGCCCATCAACGAGAATGACCTGGATTGAGTTTGCAAGGTCGTTGATCTCTACTACTTACTGATGTTATGTTGGCGTACGCACTTGTACGCCGTTTAGCCGACAGCATTTAAGCACAATCGCGTACGTACGTGCTGTAAATTCAGATAGAGTAGAAGCTCATTCGTTTTATTATTAAAATTTGCCTTTCATTGCGAGATAGAGATGTGCGAAAATAATTGAGTCTCTAAAAGATTAATATTTTAGAAAGTATGTATTAAAATTCCGATATTATTGATTTGCATTTTTTTTCTGTTGCTACATTTCAAATTCAGGTCTACGAACAATAATTTTTAAAAGAATAGCAATTAAATATTATAATTTCTGTACAAATTTTAATGATTCATATTTTAATATTCTATAGATATTATAATCTAACGACTGTGTAAATATATTAAATAAAGTAAAATATAATTGATTTAGTAAATAAATAGAATTTAAAATAGAAACTAAAAAAAAAAATAATTGAAAAAGGTTAGTGTGTTAAAATTTTGAAAATAAAAATAAAAACAAATAATTTTTTTTTATAAAAAAACTGGTCTTAAAAAATGTAATATCAGTTACGTCAAATTGTCTTTAGACATGTAGGTTAAACTTTTTCAAAATATATTTTTTAATTTTTACTAATGTTTTTGCTCTTCACTGATAAGTGAAGATTTTCAGAATTAAAAGTGTATACGACAAATAAATCAAATGTTGACTTGAGTGAAAATAAATCTTTGACATCAAAACAAAAAACTAAATCAATCAGTATAAAATATTTGGCTGAATTGAAAATTATTCGATGCATGTTTATACAAAACAAGCTCATCTTTATTATGTTTGTCGTGAGTTTGTACTTCCACTGAAAATTACTATACGAAATACACGAGTACTTGGAAAAGCATTTTTAGTATATATATAGGTTGGTAAGCCTCGAGGGGTCGTTTGTAGAATAGGCCATCGAAATTTACTATGTGCAAACTTGTTGCCGGTCAATTGTGTCTTCTTTAGCATAACCAAGAGAAGATAGGATATACATACAAAACTTTATAGATACGTTTACTTGTACGAAAATTGAGTCGGAAATTAATAAAAGTTCAAAATAGCACGGGAGCGAAATTAAATCAGAAATACAGAATTAATTAAATTAGCCTGCCAAAAGCGTCGATATTAATTTGTTAAAATTGAAAATTACTACAACTCATCGAGAATTTCGGGATGGATCAAAAGAGAGAGAGACAGAAATGAAAGATAATACCTCTTGACTAAGCATGGGTATCGCCCTTTCAATTTATCGAGAGTCTCTCAACTTGACAAACAAGCGTGTACCAGGAAGCTCATTAACAAGTGTTGGAAACCAATTCATCATTTGTTATCGAGAAAGGAGGAAAATTAGCATCGTTGGTATGCTGTGTACCAACGATGTTACCCTCCTTCTATAGTACTGTTGGACGTTATGTACGCGTAAAGCTAGAGAAATATTTCCTGCAACTTTGGACTTTTGTAAACTATAATTTTATTGTGCACTTCAGAATCTAACTGTAGAATTAAATTATGCTTTTAGTCATATAGATAGAAAGTTTCTAGAAGCGTTTAAGTTCTGATTTTACAAAGTATTACATAATTTCATCTTTAGAAAAGTTCAAGCATAAATTTTAAGTTTAGGAATAGAATGTATTTCCCTAACAATTGGAAAATTAATTTCAATTGTGTACATAAACCAGCACTTATTTTGTTGATTGGTTAAAGAAGTGATATATTGAGTAAATAACTTTCGTAAATTAACATAAGATAAAATAATAATGTTCTGACAATTGTTTTATTGCATTTTTTAAACATATTATAAACTCTTGAAAATAAAATTTTATTAAAATGATATTGCTAAAATTATAATATAACTATAAAATATTAAATTTAATTTTCAAAAAATATACTCAACAACATTGTTAAAATTTACGTAAGGAAGAACTGCAATACCCAGTAGAAAATCCCATTAAAAGATCAAGTGTGGAGCCAAGGTGCTTTTTCTATTTCTAAAATACTAAAGAAAAGAGATATCCTCTACAACTATGCGTATAAAATTCTCGAACTAAAAGCAATAGGAAATTCGAAATTTGGCGCATCGCGTGATATATATTGGCGTACGAATTTTGAATAATGAAAGCACACACTTGGCGCAAGAAATGAGCCAGTGGCGCCCGGATGTCCAAGTTTATGCGGGCGACTGCACGACGACAATTTCCGATGAAAAAAAAAAGGAACAAGAGAATAACGTTACTCATTGTTTACGTGCCAGAGAGAAAATAGCGCGAAAAAAAAGTAAGGGATAAGAGAGGATGCGAGGTGGACGCAGAGAAGGGTAAAAAGATAAGGGTTTGCGGTTAGAAAAATGGGAAGAGAGACACTGACCCCAAGAGACGGATATAAATTTTAAGACGATTCAGTTTAAGAAAGAAGCGGGTTTTCTGATAAAAAGACTATTTTCTTTCTATAGAACTTTATGAATCGAAAGGTTTTAATCTAATTCTTCTGAGAACTCTCGCTTGTGTACACTTAATACCATACGTGATTTAATTCTTAGTTTATCAATGTTAGAATCATTATTATTGATAAACAATTTTATTTTCATTAAAATAGATTCTTTTAATTTTATTAAATATTAAAATTAGTTGAATTATTTTTTAAATATTTTCTATTTTTTACAATAATTTGGAAACTGTTACATTTTACTAAAAGTACTGAATATTTTGAAAAATCTACTTTTGAAACTTACAACGACTTTTAATTCGAGTATCGTTAAACATAATTTAACGAAAAATTCAATTTCGCAAACAAGTTAAGTACTAAAGTTTTTAAAAAATTTCTCGAAAGAGAATTTTAAGCCACAAAACGCAAGCTCGAAAGCTTTTAGCTCGTATTAAATTTTAGTATTGTGAGCATCCCCCATCTGAGCAATTTTCTCTATGAATTCCAATTTTTCTAAAGCTCACCTATAAATCGAAAAAATGCATTATTCAAATCTCGAGAGTCATATAAACAGAAGAAATAGAAAAATTCAAAAGCACAATGCAGGAAAGCAGATAAAGACAGTCAGTCAAAAAATAAAAGAAAGCCATGCTATGCTACCTATGAAGATAAAGATCCTTTTCCGCTGGCTTCGATTTTTGTTAACCCCACGGTTTATAACGTATATCTCTATATTTGCTTTAATTCCGGGCTGTGCGTTAGAAAAATCGCGTCAAGCCAAATTCAAACGTGCTTTTATCTGCTTTTCTTCTTTCTTTTTTTTTCTTCTTTCAACCATACCGTAAGAGTTTCTCGATTCTTGGCGAATCGGGTTACGCGAATTTATTCTTTTCATAAACGCAAAATGTGATCTCGTAAAAAGTTCGAGGATGCCAATGCTGGTGGCGCAAAGGAGGAAAGCGAAAACACTTTTGCGATTTTCTCTCTCTCTCTCTTCGAGGCGAAAAATTTAAGGGATACATGCCATCCGGAGTTTTCTTAACGACGAAACTTATACTCGGTATCGAAGTGCGCGCATACGGATGATATCACCTTACATTTTATGCGGATACGTGAGATTTGAGAATATTTCGTTTCGTCATTTTATTTTTTATACATCTATTTTCTATCTTAAATTATACTAGTGTATCTATATGTTAGTATGTTTTTTTTAAATACACAAAATAATAATATCTAAAAATGTATGATAAACTATTAGTTTATTTATAAATTTTTATTTAATTTTTTAATTATCAAATAAAAAGATAACTTCATTATATAATCTGTAAACAAGTAGGATATGTTATAAATATTTACGAAATGTTTGCATTACAAATTATTGATATAAATTTCGACAAAGTTTTGGGTAATTAGATATCTCTGTTATTTATATGCATCAAAGTTAACTAAGTCTTAATTAACACCCACGGGTGTAATATGCCAAGCATATTGTTCTTGTATATTAGCTCACAATTCATAGTAAATACGTGCTGTATATTTAACAACTACTTTATACATAAGTTTGTAAAGTTGTACGTACCCGATGTACAGCATCAGAAAATTCTAACACAAATTATAAGAATATTTTAATAAAATTTTATTGGAAAGTTATTTTTCTTGTTCTGTTATTTTATTTTGTCATCTGTAGTATTATTTTACATGTTCACGTAATATATGATGATAAATGTAATTTTTCCGGTCAAAATATTTATTTCAAATTTTATGTTTATAATCATACATTTTTAATTTAAACCAAATTCAATTTAGGCAAACATAAAGTTTATCGAAAATTATCAAGAAATTTATATGAATTGTAAGCTTGATAATTGTCAGTATTTCTCTCGCATGAATTCTTCTAGTTATATATTATATTATACATATTATAATTATATTATAACTTAAAAGTAGTCAATTTCTATAAAAAATTATGAATTTAAAACTTTTTAAAATACAAAATACATTTTCAGGAATTAAAAATAATACGTTATTTGAGTATTTTAAATCGTTTAAATTTTACAAATCGATTTCTACGTGTTACATTGATGTATTATTTATACAATTAAAAAGAAAACATTAATATACAATACAAGAGGAACTGAAACTTATACTACTGATTTTTTTACGCATTGGTAAATTATTAAATTAAAATTATAAAATTATAAAATTTTCTAATCAATTAATTTTTTTAGGGGTGCACTACATAATTAAATACAAAAAATTTTTTTGACATAGCACTTTTCTTTTAATTGAAATAAAACGAAACCTCTTAATCCAAAATCAAATGACACTTTTCTTCAACTCTAAATCAAATGGCACCTCTCTTCAACCAAAATTGAAATAGCACTTCGCAACAACTAAAATTGAAATAGCACTTCTCAACAACCAAAAAGGAAATGACACCTTCTTCCTCGCAACCGTCGAATTATTATTAAATTTGATTTATTTATTTAATTTTTAAAAGTTCATAAAGGTTATCAAAATTGTTTATGTTCGTATTAAGTTATTAAGTTTTTTACTATTTCAAAACTGACTTTTCCGACTCAACTCCTTATACTGAATAGCCTCTCAATTAAAAAAAATAAATAAAAATCATTTTTCTACATTAGGGTTTTCAACGTTACTTTGGTTATCCCCCCTACCCCGCGTTACCATCCGTAGGTTCTGGATCGACCCCTTCCCCCCCCCTCCTAAAATTGGTAACGTAGTATATGCATAACCCCTTAGTGTATTTATGCAGATATTGTAACGTGTATGTTTCAGTCAATAATATTAATGTCGTTAATTACTAAGAGCTTATTTACTGACAGTTTCGATACTTGTCCTTACGTTTGTTTGCTTCACACACCCAAATTTACACTTAGACAGTGATACAGTGCCACTGTTTTGATAATAATAGATTATATACGCCATCTGTTTTATATTCTATTGCGTTATATCTTAATGTAATTAATTAGCCAAGGTGAAATTGATGGGTGAGTAAACAAATTTTAGAATAGAAAATTTTTACGGGACAACCTTTACAAAGAGTTCTAGAATTAGGATCAGCAGTTTGCCCAGCCAAAAAGTGGTGCCAATTTGTTTAAATAAATTCCAAAAGCCGTTTATTTTTATCCGGTAAAAGTTTTTTAGATTTTTTGGGCGATTCTAAATAAAAAAGTATTCCTCTGATTATTTTTTTGAAGTTGACGGTTTTTGCGTTATAATAAATAAAGATGTGAAAAACCACAAAAATGCTCATTTGCAAGGTTCCGAAACAATACTAAAAGTTTAATTTTTTTAGGTTGGCAAAGTTCTAAAGTAAAATTTAGACATTCTTTAATAAAATCCCGAAGATTGATTTAAAATTACTTTATTTTAAATTACTCTTCGGGATTTTATTAAAGAATGTCTAAATTTTTCTTTAGAACTTTGCCAATCTAAAAAATTCAACTTTTAGTATAGTCTCAGAGCTTCGCAAATGGGAATTTTTATGGGTTTTCACATATTTATTAGTTAATAATTCGAAAATCGTCAACTTTAGAAAAAAATCACAGGAATATTTTTTTGTTTAGAATTTTCAGATCAAAATAAACAACTTTTGGAATTTATTTAAACAAATAGGGACCACTTTTTGGGCTTACCCACTAATTTTGCCTCGACTAAAGCTAATTTGACCTTATAGAGATTTTAAAATTTATTATTTAAAAGGTTTCAAGTATTAAAAACTGAAAGAAATTCAATATTCCATACTTCATCTAGATTCTTAATTATTATTTGTAGAATAAAGTTTATATTCTAGATCTATAAATATTTTATAAACATTTCAATTTTGAATGTTTCATTACATAAAAGCCAATACATTATACTAACTATATAGATTATCGATCTGATACATCAGTACTAATATACTCATAACGAATAGTCAGTCTAGAGATATTAAACACTGTAATACGTCCGATTCCGTTTTTTTATTTTTCTTAAAATAATAATAAAGTGATAGAAGTCTTTTGAGTTTCTTTCTTTTTTACTCGCATTTCCGTTTTGAATATCTTGCCAACATATAAATCTGTCTGTAGTTTGAGCATTGCTTCAACGCACACAGCTTTCGCGTTCTTTTCGTCATCCTTACAAAGTCTATTTATTTTTCCCAAGCGCAAAAATAATCTTTTCATTTCAAAGAAGTCGTCAGAATTAGGCAGGCAACTTGATTATTTTTATCGCAAGCGTCGCGCCAAATTTTGTCGCCAGACACACATGTATATATATGCGTTAGGCAGGAAGACTGCGGCCAGACTTGCCGGCGTCTCGTACAAAATGCATCGCTGGTGGCCCATGCCAAATGTCGTGAAATTTTCGACTTTTCGTATATGTACAATTCAATTGAAATGTATGGAGTACAAGAACTGGAAGAAAAAAATGGATGCGAAAACGCAAAAGTTTCGCGTAATGTGCAGGAATTGCGGATGTGCGCTTAGCCGAATTGTTTTACGAGCAATAGGAAATTGAGTTAACCGACTCAGTCGATGTAATTGTTATGCAGAAGACGTGTTTTATTTTTTATTTTCTTTTTTTTGGTGAAATACATGTTTTCGTATAAAGTACTTTTAATTTTATGGTTTTGTTTTAATAGCTTTATACTTTAAGTATAATAAATATTCATGGCAAAGTTGTTATTACAGTTAATTGTATTAAAAAGTAGGAAACTATTATGACGTTAATTGAAATGGAGATAATTTATGTGAAATTTAATGCATGAAATGAAATAATAACTTGTTCGAGCAAATTATGCTAACAAATTACAAGTTACAACGGCAATCGAAAAAACACTATTATTTTCACACACAAAGAACTTTAACAATAAAACGTTACAACAATAATGTTGATTATTTGAGAAAATTAAGAAAAAAAACATGATTTTAACGTATTTTTATCTAATAATGTATTGTATTCAAGGGTTGAAAGTCGTAAATTAAACCATTCATTTTGTCGCACAATAAGAATTTTAATCTCTTCGGCACAATGGAAAATAAATTAAAAATCATTTTTCGTTACAACGTGTTTTCCCTTGCAAATAATTTGAATAATCCATTGAATTACATTGGCGGTATTCATTGTATATCACGAATACTCGTTTATATTGTCAATCGTCATCTTGAATCATCGGCATTTTATGCACATGCAAAATACCCGCATTCAAGTTTTATTACAAGCAATAACCATTGAAACAGCTCCAATTTGTCACCACGTAATCAACGGGGATCCTTTTCAAATTGACGAAATAAACGAGTAACTCGTTATTTTATAATTCGATTTTCCTACGATGTGAGATTCAAATAACTTGTTATCAATGTAATTGCATGAGAAAGATAAATACGTCTACGTATATATGAATATAATCAATATTTATACTTTTTCGGTTACTTAAAATCACTTTTTTTTAATTCAGTCGTTTCTTTTATAAGCCATAAGCGAGACAAAAGACAAAGCTGTTTCATAAGGCAACTATACTTAAAATTCACAATTAAAGATTAAAAATTTATGCACAAAGAACAACCTATTTCTCGGAAAGAAGAATATGCACCATCTTACAATAAATATATAAAATTAATCGATAAGAAAATTTTATTTTGTTACAAAAAAAAAAAAAATTAAAAAATTAAAATTAAAATATTATACCTATTGTAACTATTTTAAATATTTTTTAAATCATTCTTAGAATCTAATTATAACTCCATTAGAAAAAATGTTAAAAGTTGAAATTCATTAATATTTAAATTTTGTACGTTGATCCTGTAAAATACAAAATCTCAAAAATCTAATCTAAAGAAAAATCTTACCTAAAAATCCCCTATGCACATTCTCGCAAAATATATTCTTACGCTTATACGAGTTTATTCATGAAAGCTTCCAGCATTGGCCAAAGGCCCATCAAATTCGTTTACGAGTCTTGATGTAGGCCTTGTATACGTTCACGAAACGGATCATACTCTAGGAGAGTGATTGACGAAGTCTCGCACATTTCTCTCTTACTCCCCCTTGTACATGCGCCGTCTCGGTTTTTCAGGGTATTACACACGCTTTAGTCGAATAACATAGCCATCCAGATTGCTTTTTCGCGAGTTTGTACAGCACCGACCTCGACAGTCCCTGTATTTACGTGTATGTGCATATTTATGGAGCGCGGCTGTATCTGCTACACGTAGATAGCTAAAAGGAATCTGTTTTTACGCTTTCTCGATGATTTATTCACTTTTAAGATTGTCTTTGCTTTATCAGCTCTTGGATGGATGTTCATTTTTCAACGAACTTATGAAATATTTATAACAATGTTAAATTAACTTACATGTGCTTTTAAGTAAATGTAAGTTTGTTGCTTGCAAATATAGCTCGAAATTTTAATATATTAATTATACAAAATGCGGAATATATGTCATCGTATAATTAGAAATTTCATTAAATCCACTTACAATTAATTTAAAATTATTTGAGAGTCTACTAACCCAATCAATAGATTGACGGATTCGTAATCAAATGACCTGGCTTCGAATAATAGCCTCTACTAATTGACGTAAGCATTAACAATATAAATATTACATTGTTTTATCAACAAACACACTGACGCCCCTTGTCTCCTATTAGAATTACATATTTAACCAGATTAAAAAATTTAAAAAAAACTTTTAGGATCCCAAATTAATATAATTAACGGCATGTCGGAGTTTTCCCCCTCTTAATAATATTTTCATTCAAAGTTTATGAATAAAGGGTGCGTCAAATCCAGTTTTTTTTAGTACAGTAAGGAAATTTGTAATATTAATCCCGAGTGCGGACAAGTCAAGAAATTCACCAAAACATTATACATAAAAAGTTATAAGCAAACTTTCGATGTATAGTATTTTGAGGTTAAGTTTATCGAACTTGATATCTAATTTTCATTCAAAGTTCATGAAAAAATAACAAGCTCAATTGAATCTTTATTTTAAGAAAAATTATCGTATCAGCATAGCTTTAGCGCGGACAAGTCAATACATTTACTTAAATAATGAATTCGAAAAGATAACAATAAAATAAAAATGCAAAAATCAATTTCAACAACTCCGACATCCCGTTAAAATGATTTTTAAAAAGTTCCAATACAATGAATTTTAGATACTAAATTTAAATAAACAAATATATTTAGAAAAAAAATCGATTAAAATGGTAAATATTAGAGAAACTAAGTGAATCATAAGAATATAGTTTGAGTAAGTTGTTTGTTTCCTAGTTTATGCGTACTTTTAAGCAGCATGTTAACAGTATAATTAGAAGTCAGTGTCGAGAGATAAAAGGCGGTCATTAACGTTTAAGACATATTGTAAGGCTTGTTTCTAAGTATGTTTTACTTTTCCCCGCCCGTTTTTTAGTCTCTAATAAAATCTTACAGTTTCTAACTCTAATTATTAATTATAACATTTTTTTTCTTCATTAATTAACAAAAAATCTGTTTTTTTTCTTTCATTCTCAATGTGCAGACGTAGCAAATTATGTAATTAGTTAATAAATATAATATTATTTGATTTTATTTATTTCAAAATAAAAATTGTAGTGCCATAAATATAAATTACAAGGCAGCTAAAAGAAATCATGAAGCATAAAATTAAAATGCTGAATATTAATCAGAGCAAAAGAATTGAAAGTCATTAATTACAACTAGTGTTCTATCCATGGTTAAGAATCATTCTAATTAGTTCGACTCTCATACGTTCCTGCAGTATAGAATCATAAAATAATAAGAAGTTCGTATAAAAAGGTACTTAAATTGTACGGCCACTCGAGATTTAAAAGAAAAAAAAAGAAACAGAAAAAAAGAAATTGGATAATTAAATTGAAATATTCGTATATGCGTACGGTGCCCTTAATGAAGTGCACGCGTCGCTAAAGTAAACGCAAGGAAAGATACTTTTCAGTGAGTTAAAAAAAAAGGAATGAATAGAAAGACGGAGAATAAAGCACCTGGTACATTCAAGTTTTTCAAAGAACCCAAGTGAGAAAAGGAAAAAAAAAATCGAGTATAATAAAAAGCAGAAGAAGCCTCACTCGATATAATGTGGATAATAATGTAAAAGCGTATAAGGGTAAGATTTTACTCGGTGCAGCCGATTAGTAAAAAACAAGTATGTATAAATAAAGAATATGAAAAGAAAGGTATTATTTGAATTTTTTTTACCGTGTCAAATAAGTTAACGGTCATCTTTTGTTATGATATGAAAGGATTTTTGCAGAACGCGAGATAAACTAAAAGTCAAAAGATTCTCGCAGCTGTAAACTTTTCCATTAAAATCGATAACATCTTATAGCTTTTTTCCAGTTATTGTATTATACACGATGCTACTGTTTAAATGGCATAAAGCTAAAGAAATATTTTTTATATAGTTTTTAACTATAAATAATGTATTTTGATGCAACAATATGCATTCTTTGCTCCGTAAAATCAATAATATCATTCACACAAAAACATCTTTTTCATATTATTCTATTGTAAGATTTTTTTTTAATATTTGTTAGAACTTCATTATTTCTTATATTTTTAACTTTTGTTCATGAAAAATTATTATTAAAATTATAAGCTTCCATATATAATTATAAGTTTATTAAAATTATAAGTTTCCTAAATACAGAATAAAAAAATTCCATTAAAAATATGAGTAACGCATTGTATCGATTCACAATATAAACAATGACATCGTATTTCCGTCAAAGTTTTCAGCAAAACGATATTCCAACATAACAATTCATTGACACAAAGTTCAAAAACTAAACTTATCAGTGCGTTTCATTTTCATATTTCCATATTTATCATTAGAGACGTGAGCTTTAACCACATCATAGAATCAAAATCATTCGGAGTAACAGTAATAGTGACAGCGCATATACATTTCAAATATTACACATATAGCAACGACACGGTTAGACAATTTCCAGTTACATTGTATTCCTATATTACTACAAAACTTACGATGTAAACAAATGTGTATACGTCGATTTTAATCAGTACAGAATTCAACTGAAAGTCTAATCCATAATTTCTGCTTATAGTTTTAAGCCCTTATTTCAAATGCAAATTTAACAATTAATCATATAACTTTCCTTTTATGTGATAAAAATGATTAATGAATCAGGCAAATTGTTAAATATGTTGAATCTAGGCAGAATTAAAACTACTACTACTGTACTATATATAATTATATCTAAAATATCTTTCCTTGGGATCAATCTAACAGTCATCATTTGGTCAGATTTGGAGAATATTGTATGGATTCCATATTAGTAGCAACGATGAACTGTCCATAATTCCTCGTATAACTAACAGTGCCGTTGTATCGACTCTGATGGCAAAGCCCATCGAGGGACGTTAGTTTCTATCTCTCTCCCTCTGTTGCTCTATCTCCGTTGCGCAAGCACGAGTAACGCTAATGGTGATCTACCGGATAATATAATTCACATGCAGGCGTATGCATATACCGGACGCAAGCGTACGCCTGCGAACTCTCCCCGCCTGCCGTTATAGTTGCTAGACGCCGATGATTTACGGCAGGCGCTGGCGCCACTAACCTGACACCCACTCTCACAATATTCACGTCTTCGCTTTAGAGAGAAAGAGAGAGAGGCAGCGAGTGTGTATGTATGTGTCAGCTCTGGGTTACGCACTAACATGTTAGCACTAGTGTCCAAATAAGACGAAACATACCCATGTACATTATATACACTAAGTGTATAACTACTGCTTCTGATAGATTAGAAGACAGAGAGAAGGAGTTAGCTTCTTTGGATATAGATTAATCTAATGGTACACTGAATTAATGCATGGATATGTACGAAACCAGTTGTACAAATGAGGTTACAAAAATAGAAAAAAAGAGCTTTTTATGCACACCACGTGCAAATTCTCGATTGAGCGTGAATATACTCAAGCAAACTTTTATCTATAAAACCTGCCGAACCACCATTTGATCTTTACTTTGCTTCTCTCTCTCTTATCCATAAACTAAATTTATAAGCCCACTATAACCTATTTATGAGATAAATGTATCCTTTTCATAACATGTGTTGGTTTTCCGAAAGGGTACCAAAGAAAGATTTCAAGCTGCTTGATATTCTAATGACGAAGCTTTTTGAGAATGCGTGTTGAAAGTCATCTGCAAAAAATCTTTTTTAAAAAGGGAGATTTGATTATTTATAATAAAGATTTTTTCTCTTGTATGCATTTTATTATCCTATGCGATATTTTCTTTATAAACTTGAATAAATTTATGATTACGATTAATCCATTTTCCTTGAACATTTGCGTTAATTGTTAACTATATTTGTTACATTCATAATCATAAAATGTAAATTTTCATATAAAAAAATAATAAGATTTTTTCATGGAACAAAATATTATTATAGTATGTGAATAAGGTAAAAATATTTCCAGCTCTGTAATGCAAAATGTAATGCATATAAGGCAGAATGCATAGAATTACACGAACGGCAGAAGAGATAAACATATTTTTTTACACGCATATTTTCATGTAACAAAAAACAAAGTTTACAAAAAAAAATAAACAAGTGAGAGAAGTAAAAGAAACGTGAGAAAGAAAAAAAGTCATACAATTACGATTGTAACATAGTACGTGTTTACGCGAATGCATAAATATGTGCATACGTTGTTCTTGTCTCCTTTTATTTTCGATGCTTTTTTCATGAGAACTATGTGTATTAGACTCGTTGGTGCGTACGTGCAAGCAAACTGGAAAATCGCCCCTAGGCTTGCTAGGGCATTGACGAAACGGTCTCATTTACAAATAAAAGCACGACTACGCTTGGACGAGTTTTTTCGTTTACTATATGTTATACTCATTGTGCCACGTGGTTTTTTTTCAGTCTCCCGTGCATCACCTTGGCTAATCAACTTTCGACGATTTTTTTAATTTTTTTTTTATTTTTTATTTTAATGCGGAAACGATTTTTTTTCAGCTTTGAGCGCCAGTTTTCATTTTTTTTATAAGTTGAAAATGCATGAATTGATTGAATTTTTTCACTTACTTTAAAAACAACCGCACAGATACTAGACAAAAAATACTTGAAAATATAAATTTATTTAACCAAAATAATTATTAGAAAACATTTTTTTTTTAATGTTATTCAATATGTTATGAGGATTTCAAAAGTAGAAACATAATGAATTATTTTTTCGTTATAGTTAATGAAAATATAAAATTAGTACGTGCAAAAGGGTTTTATGCATATATTTATACATAATTATATTATACGTGGAATCACGTATAATTATATACTAAATATTTAAGATTGAAAATTCTGCATAAATATACACATTATTCATTACAAATTCAAATTACAGTTTTTAATTTAGTTCGTTAAAAAATGTGGATTTATTACGTATATGATTATAAATGGTAATGTATATAACTACACAAGGAAAAACATGACCTGGATATAATGAATTGCGTAATTGAAGGTTTTTATACTACATATTTGAAAAATCGCAATTCTGAATTACTGAGAATTGAAGATATGAATATAAGTAATACCATATGTCTAAATGATGAAAAAAAAATCTGTGCAGTAGGCACATGATGTCAAAATTAACGCGACTATTCAATCGCTTGAATTACGGAAAAACGGAAAAAAATTTTGTGCATCAATGTTATTATAGTGTTATATATAATATTAATATTTAAAATTTGAAAGAACACAAAAGTATTTTTTTATCTTTTACTAATTGCACTCATAGTATTTATTATCGAACGTGATTTACAATATTTGCTAATTAATTATTCATTATTTTCTTTTTATTTATACTGCTATAAATTAAATAATACTCATTTTAAATTAAATAAAAAATTTAATTGATAATGCTACAGATTAATACTACGAACACATAATCTTGAAAAAATAAACAAATTTCATAAAAGTACAAGCAAAATTGAGATGTAAAAAATGCTTAAATTTTTTATTTATTAAAAAAAAGTTGAAAATTTTTGTAAACTAACAAAAATGAGCAACCGCGCATTATTTCCGTTGAATAATAGGTAAACGGAGTTATATCATTCATAAAGCGAATATACTATCACAATAATCTTTTTTCTTTCTCGTAATAACCAAATAATTGAGATGGATTTGAGAAGTCTAGAATCATACCCTTACTCGTAAAAAGGCATAAGCAAATTTTTTTTTCATGCAATATAACTACAACAGCCACTTATTTCGCACGATTCAAGAAGACAATTTCAAAAATTTTTCAAGATATAAGGAATTATAATACGATATGAATAACGAGGCAATATGATATTCATCTTTGACTTGATATCTGATAATTTATATATTTTATGAATCGAATGAGCGCACATTAGTGCTTGCATACGCAAATTAATTAGTTCTGCAAATAAATTGCCGATGAGCCGATTTAAACAGCATTTATCGTCAATGTATATACAAAAGCTAATAATGCTTTTCCTATTGTTGAAAGCTCTCTATATGATTATTGTTAATTATCATTTTGACTGAAAAGTCGTTGTATACAAAGATTCCGCATACAATAATTATACTTATTTTTGAAATATTTTTAATTAATTACCAGCTAATTATGTGCTCGTATTCTCTAATATTTAAATGTTAAATATGAAAGCATACAATAAACGTAGCACAATTAAACGTTGAGCATATAAAACGGAGGTGAATGTGAAGAGAATTAATAGAGAAAGAGAGTAAATAATTTTGTGTTTAGTCTTACGTTTAAAGCTAGTAGTAGTACAATAATCAAATAATCCTATTGACACTAGTGGTAATTTTATAAAATATTTCAATATTTATTAAATTACATAGCTAACATTTCTTACGAGAGATACGTATATTTTCTTTAGCCAGTATAAAAAAAGAACAAAAATTAAACTTTTTTTAAATAAAAAAATAAAAAAAGAATGAAATATGTGAAAAAATGATCGTGTCTTTTAGGCGTAATTGTTAAAAGTGTTTAGATGCTTTCAAGAGAAGGGGAGCACTTCAGTTCCATCCGGTATCCTAGAATAGGATGTAGCACAGTAGCAGCATCAGCACGCAAGAGCTAATGCTTGTGTCGCGCGCTCCATAGCAGTAGGTCATAATCAAGGTAATGGCGAAACAAAGCTCGGCTAGCACGTGCCTCCTGCGGCAAGAGCAAGAGCAAAAGTAAAAGCAACAGAGAGAGACAGATGGAGAAGGCACACACTACGAGCATGTGACAGGCATACATTATGGAAGGACGAGTAGAGAATGAGAGCGAGAATTCTGCCCTAGAACCGTACAGCCAAGAGGAGAGAAAGAGACAGAGAAGCAGAATGAAGAAGCAAAGCTTCAGAGAGCAGCAGCATATATAGGTAAAGCTATGCTGTAACCTGCCTAGAACACGCGTATATCCTCTCGCTTGCGAAATTGCAAATCGATAGCCTGTAATAGAAAAGACGCATCTGTTGGAGAGAGAGAGAGAGAGAGAGAGAGAGAAAGAGGGCGAGAGAGCTGTTGCTCTCACTCATGCAATTTGCCGCTCGATGCGTACCCAACGATCAAATGGAAACTTGGCCTGAGCTATTCTATGTATTAAGGTTATTAAACGTTCAACTTGAAAGGCTTGTTCTGTTTATTTTTCTTATTAAATCAGAATCAAACATTTATTAGATCACAATGTTCACATGATTTTTTTCCTAGAAAAATATAAATAATTCACATTTTGATTCTATTAACAATAAAGATGTAATTATTTAGTAATAGGTCTTTATAGAGTTAGCAATCCATTTGTGTATTAAATCACAATCTAGTAAATATCGAAAACTAAATTAGCAAGAAATAATGATCAACCCTATTCGTACATAATTAAAACAAGCAAGCCTGAAAATATAACATCTCTATCAAATGAAATTTAACGTGGATCCCTGTTAAAATCTAATATTTATCTTTGAAACCTCTATCGAACCTTTATTTCTTGGTTAAATTTATTTTCATTAATTTATAAAATCAGACGAGATTCCAATTTTACTGAATTATCAAAATCCTATATTCGCTTTAGCTATTATTCTGAAATTTACGTTAAGGTAGGCTTGCATGCATTCAATGTTGTGTAAGCTTAGAGGTTCGCGTGAGTGTAGTTGACGTATCTCACTAGTCCGTTCCATCTCCGTCTAACTCAAGCTACTATCCTCTCCCCCGATCATCTGGATTATTCTCTCTTTCTCTTCCATTCTCCCTTACCAGCCATGTGCACATATGGCTCTGTAGCGCGAACCAAGATTAATGACCATTCTCTCAACTTGTCGGCTTGTTTACTTTCGAATTTGTGCTAGAATGAGACGTCGTACTTCTCCTCTACCCTTTTTAACCGACCGACAGTTATTTGAGATCACAAACTTTTGTATATGGGACGATGATGATATGCATTTTACAATTTTTTTTTTCTTTATTCCACAAGAAATTAATAGCAAAGTATGTTATGTATAGCAACATATGATATATTATACATTTATCTCTATTTTATATTTATAAAAAAGTAGCGTTTTGAAAATTTTTCAAGAGAAATAACGTTATTATTCGTATTTGAATTATTTCTATTTGGATGTTCTCTATCGAATATTAAGAGCATGACGAAGCTGTCCGCCTTCTAATAATATTTCCAATCTTAACTTATGAATAAACGATGCGTTTAATCGAGTTTCTTTGCTACAAAGAAAAAATTTGTAAGATTAAACTCTAGTGCGGACAACTCAAAAAATCCACCAAAATATTATACATACAAAGTTATAATAAAAACTTTCAATATGTCGTATTTTAAGGTTAGGTTTGTCGAGTTTGATATCTAATTTCCAATCCAAGCTCATAAAAAAATAACAAGTCCAAATGATTTTTTATTTTAACAAAAATTATTGTATAAATATAGCTTTAGTGCGGACAAGTCATTATATTTGTTTAATTTAAGAATTTAAAAAGATATTGATAAAATAAAAAAAGCAAAACTCGATTGCTGCAGCTCCGACATGCCGTTAATAAAAATTATGTCACATTAATCATTTAGTATGAATTGCGCAAAATATAATTGATTTAATTGATTTCAACTGTAATGATAAATAATAACTTAAGAATATTCTATTTAATTCAAATAATCTCATTTTCTTTAAGCTTACCAGGAGAGGTTACGAGCTTCGGGTCACAGATCTTGATGAAACTTTGGGATATGTTTTTAGGTACCAAAATATGAGTAAATCCAGAGCGGCACGGTCGAAAAACTGAAATTATAGACGTTTCTAGTCTTATTTTAAGAAAAATGTAAAAAAAAAGCTCCTAATTGAAGTGTGAATAATTCAGTCTAGAAATGTCTTTAGTAAATTAACAAGAACTAAAATAAAAGTACAGAAAGCAAGCTTTAATTTGCCGTTTTCAGAATTGAGAAATAATAATTAGAACCAGAGATATGTTTGTTCAAAGTTGAACAGCAAGAAAGTACCATCTAAGTTCAAATCATCTAAGTTCTGAAGGACATTTTTTGGTATTTTTTGGTACTTTCTTGCTGCTCAACCGGCTAAATCGATATCGATGTCATATATAGTTGTGTAATGTAACTGAAGTTTCCATTCTGACCACCTCATTTATTTACATATAGTATTTCAGCGCCACTGACGTCTCAACTCTTAAGAAAATGAAACAAAGAGTGTACATAGATAAACTCAAACTTGAAAATCAGTAGGGCATACTCGATGTATTTTAGGCTGCGTTTAGAGGGGGTACATTAAGCACTTTACGCGCAGTGTGGTAAAAATATCATTATAAAATAAATATTTTTTTGATAGAGTATCCGTAAAGTTCAACTTTACGGACTGTTTTTGGGCCGTAAAGTGCTACTTTACGGACGCTTGTACGTAAAATTTTTTTTTCAACTTTACGGACACTTGTACATAAATTTACTTGGTAAAAAAATTTTTTTTTCTTTTTTTTAAAATTATAATTTAATAATTATTTTATTAATAGACTGCAACAGCTAATTGTTTTTGTAAATATTAAGAATCTTGAATTTTTTGTATAATATTGTACTACTGTCCCACTACTTCAAATGAGGCAAGTTGCTTAAATAAGGGAAGTTGGACAAATGAGTCAAATTGCCCAAACAAAGCGAGTTGCTTGAATTACTCAAATTGCTCCAGTGACTCAAGTTTTTCGAGTAATTAGATTTATTTGAATAGTTAAGATATTTACATGGAATTTTATTTTAATTATTTTTGTTAAATGAATTTTTTTATTTTAAGAATTATTATTTAATTTTTTTGGAGGCGGGGGGGCAGCCCCCCGGCGGGGACTTTACCCCCTGGACCCCGCCCTTCCTCCCCGTACTTTCCCAAATATTAAAAAAAGGTGTATGAAATTCTTATAATAATCAACTTTTAATCGTTCACATTTTAATCATCGATAATTTATAAAATCAATATTATGTTGAACTTTACAGATACTATATCGAAAAATATTGTTAGTACCACGGCCGTAAAACTTTTCGGCCTTGCATGTAAAGTTCAACTTTACGGCCTAGGTACGAAAAGTACTATTTCAAAACAATTTTTTTTAAAATCCTGAAACAGAAATGTTATGTTGCACGCACGTATAAATATTCACGCACATGCATTCATCCAGTTTAAAACATATTTATACACACACTTACAGAGTTTATAAATATAGTGTATTTAGACTCATAATTATTCAAAACATACTTCAACAGATATATTTTAGAAAATAATTTTTTTCATAACATAAAAACTTTAGTAAATAAGCAATATGCTTCGTTATAAGGTAATAAAAAAGATTTGATATATTTTATTAAAAAATAAAATAATTTTAATATATCGCTCACTTTTATATCAAATGAAATAAAAGTTTTGTTACATTTTTCATAGCTGAAAAAACAATTGCTGTCAATAATATAAAACGCTACGATAATCTTTTTATTTTGATCATTGTTACTGATTTGTTATCGTTATTGTGTATTTACAGTACTAGTGAAAAGAGAATTCTGCGTGATATTGCATCCATATGCATAACCTATATAACGTGCTGTCTACATATTCAAGTAAAATCACTCCTCAATGTTATTTCATGACAATTTTAGTGCTTATACAATATCTGACTAATCAAAATCTGTTATGCAAATAGTTTACTATCAGTCAGTACTGAAATTAATCTTCAAAAGAAATGAATTCAGCTAAATCAATATAAATGAATACAAAAATTTTATTTTTAAGAGGTAAAATATCTATAAAATTTTTTAATCATAAAAGCTTATTTAACTATACTGTTTTAACCGACTATTAAATGATAATATTTTTAAATTATGGAAAAAAATTTAACTGGTATAAATTTGATGAATATCAGTATTTTCTTGAAATAAATAATTATGGAAAATGACAAAGACTTTTTCATGAAGAAACACTTACACCTTAAATGATTCATGTACACATATAAGCAATAACACAACAAAGTTCAAAAAGGTCAATCTAATGTATTCGCGTCAGGTGTTCAAAACTACCTTGAAGAATACAGAAGACGAAAAAAAAAGAACTCACTCAGACAATCAAAAAATCACAGCCATCAATATTCTGCGAACATCAACGAAACAGAAAGAAAAAGAAGGAAATAGAATAGAGCAATTGGCTCGAGCGAAATGAGCGAAGTTCTTACTTCACTTTTTCTTGATCTTACAAAAAAAAGATAAAAATAAAGTAACCTGTTATACGTAAAAGAACACAAAGTATAGCTACTCATTTTACATATTTTTTAATTAATATATTTTATTGCGAGAACATTATAATAAACCACTCAAAAATAAAAATATGAGTATAAATTTAAAAAGCTTTGACCTATATGTTTTTTAAACTTCTATGGATGAAAGCTTTATACAAATAGCAAGAGGATCAAGGTCTTTTTTACTTTATTAACATCATTCTAAATTTAATTTGACTTTCAGACGATAAATTTTTTTTTTATAAACTTGATTAATCTGAATTAGTTATTGAACAAATTAATTCATTGTAGAAATTGTGCAAAAATTATTTTATAATATATTCAACATGTTTATTTTGATGAAACATATTATATTATATTATCGTAAAACTTACACAAATAAAACATCAATATTCTCGCTTACTTTACTCGGAGAAAAGAGGCTTTTAAGATTTTGACATCCACATGGCTTCATCGATTTTAAGCAATGTTCTAGCTTATAAGACGATTTCCCCTGGGGGAATTAAGAAATTCTATATACTCACAAGTTTACATCGCGATTTAAAGCAAATGCGTATATATTAAAAAAAAAACTCTTTGGACGTATTGAATAAACAACACGAACACACACTAGTACATGATCAGTCTATATTCCTACGCATATATCAACTTTCTACAACGAAATATCTCGGGTATGAACGGATTCAATTTCAGAGGTGTAAGCCTGAATACGAACGTTGACTTTCTATCTTTCTCGATTATATTCTCCTTTGATAATGTGCCAATGTTCTCGTACTTGCCAAGCTAGTCAACCGCACTGTCTGTAATTTTCTATTTCGTTTTCCATGAGCAACCATTTACTCTGGAATATATAATTCTGTTTGCTATTTATATTTATTTTTAGGATTAACAATGTTCGATATTAGATTGAAATTTTTATCTTTTTGGAGCTTGTAACAACTAACTTGTCTGTTGATCATCTGAAGTTGATAAATATTTTTTTAACATTGAAAAGACGTAACTAGCACAGCCAAATTAAACAATGACAAAGCAATGACAAGACATTTTTTCACCATATATACAATGATTATGTTTTCTACTATGAGATTGCTGTTTTTTTTTTGTCATCGATTACTACTTTGTATAACATTACAAATGTTGGCTTTTAAATGACTAAAGCATTCAAATAAAATATTAAGCAAATTTGCACTTTAATAGCTGTTTGATTTGTATCTTGACTAAACTAACCTCATCCAAATTCAATCTTTGACGCTTTATAAATATTAATAGATTAGAATAGATAGAAAAGATTTCTCAATTCGTAAAATATATACATATTAAATTATAAAAATTTGTATTCTATTAATTACTATTTTGTCTGAAAATAGCATCATGTCTATTGATTAAAAACAAATATTATGAATAAGGAATCCGTCACATCTTTTTTTTTTAAATCTTTACACAGTCCTATATTCTCTTTTTCCTTGTTTCCTTTTTACCTATTGTATACATTACAGAGAGAATAACCTAAAGGCAAACCCAATGTGATAAATATTGTTTGAGAATCCGAATAAGTTGATATAATCGTAAGTTCGATTTGAGTTTTGCTATAAATAACTATATTAATACTAAAGCGATACTTCCTACTTTTGATTATTTCTACCCACACTCAAAGTTATTTAAATAATAATTCGTTCATTCATACAAGACTATTCATTATCTTGTATGTATAAAAATCTAAATGAAAATTTGAAAAATTGGCATAGTAATAAGCAGAATATATACAATACAAATGCATCTATTATACGTGAAAATACATTGAATATATTATCAACAAATACTGTTGTTGATAATGGTATTCAAAACATGGTTAGGTCATCAAACAATGTAAATTACATCGACTCTACCGTCGTCGAATATTACGCGACTAATAAATACCGTGGTGAATGATGATATTCAATATTCGTATATTATTCAATAGTTGATCGTGAATCCTTTGACTGAAAAATTTCTACCTTACGATGATTAGTTGTCAATAATTCGAATCAAGCTTTTCTTAGTTTACAATCGATTCTATTGAAAATTAACAATTTTTGTTGAATTTAGTTATTGACATTGTCACTTCTCGGTTTTTTTCCTTCATTTTAAAATGTTTTGGGGTATTATACTTTTTATTAGTTAAAGTGGAAAGGTATAATATAGAGATATATTTTAAAATTTTAGATTAAGAATAAAAAATATTGAAAACTGTAATGTCGGTATTTTACATTCCCTTAATCTAAAAATGAAGTGTGAAGACATGGTAAGGAAACATTATGAAAAGTTTTTCCAAAAACATAAAATAATTAATAATGCAAAACCTATAAGATATTTAGATTAGATATCCCACGAACGTATCAAAAAAGGGAACGCAAAAGAATGTATAAAACTGTTATTAATGTTTGCATCAAGTAAAAATATAAAAATTAAAAAAGAAATTAATTTGGAAAAATAAAGAAAGGTGTGAGAAAATAAACAATGAAAGTTGCAAAAATAAGTGAAAAAATCAATATTTCGTCAGGCATTTGGAACAAACAACAGAATTAAATTTTACTTTGATTTTTCCAATACAAACTTAATAATTTAGTATAATTTTGTATATCTTCACAAATCTTTTGATAATTAAAAGATTAAAACTGTTTTATACCAAGATTTTACAAACCACTTCGCGGGAATCCTCTTTTAAACACTACTAAATCATTATTTCATTTGCGATTATTTTAAATTATAATTTTTTTCATAAATCAATAATAATGCTTGCTAAAACACAAATTTTATTTAAGTACAACATGTAGACTAATTATTTATATTGTTATATTTGAGTGAATAGTTATTTTAAAACTTTGCAAATAGTAAAATTAACTTGAATCGATAGTGATCTTTTCTTATGATGCACAAAATAAGAGTCAAGATCATTATTTTTAGTGCAAAATCATAAAAAATGAAATTTCAAGTTTTTGACTTATCGTTAACTTATTAAAAAAGTAGTCGAAGATTCATATAACAATACTAAACACAAAAATATTATACATTGTATAAAGTTATAAAAAATAACTTTACCATAAACATAATTTTTAAATAAAAAGCTTTTAATTTATAAAAATTGCGATAAAATGATTAAACACTAACTTTAAATACAATCTTATAATTCAACTTGTGATTCAAGTACACAGGTACATAAAAGCCATTGACTTGAGTCCTTCTATTAGATCGTCGTGCCAACAAAGTTGCGGTGACGGTGCATTGTCTAGTAAGGTGCCTATGTACACATACGCACATAGGGTTAGCCGATCGCATCGTGGAACGCTAGGTGATAGCGGTATACCGCGACGGTTTAGCACAATCACCGTAAGCTAGTTAGCTGCTTCTCTACTATCGGCTCTTTTGTGTATACAATTCTATACGCGTACGTGCTATACTCGTAACGTCTCCTCAACCTTTTCCTATGTATATGTACATTTTATTGTATATATATTGAGACATACGAAGAAAGCAAAATACACACGTGTATGCTTTTGGTACGTCGAACTTGGAGCTAGATATTAAGACTTGGGTTGAACCACGGATCAAGTCCTATGGGAATATAAGATCCAGAATAACTGTATGGATTTCAGTCGATTGTTTATCGGTTGAATGAGGAAAGTTTCTTTCGCCAGAGGTATAAAAAAAAGAAAGGGTGAGTATCGATCGATCTGTTACTGGAAGTTAGTTATTTTGTGGTAGTTTCAGCATTTTTTTTATATACATATATATTAGCGAAAAAAGTAAAGGTTACGGATCACTTGGATGAAATGTTTTTCTTGGTCAAGAAACTTGTTTTCAGAATAACTCAGTTCCTTAAAAAATTTGTGTACTATTTCTTCGAGAATCACTAAAAATACTAATTCAAAAAGGTTCTTTATTTTTATGTTCTTTAATTTTTTATAACATTTTTAAAAATACCACAAATAGCTTGAATTTGTGAAGTAGTAATATTAAAAGTCTAGAAAAATATTGAAATTCAAATAGTAAAAGTAAAAATTGAATTTCCATTAATAAATTTTTATATCATGACTTTACATTATATTTAAAGTATCTACAAAGATTTACCATTGTTCTTATATGTTTATCAAGATTGACTGAAATGTAACAATACCTTTGATACACAGTATAGTTTTTCGCTGACCTGCAGATATTTTATATCCCATTTTCTGATACTTTTTATCCAAAAGCCATTTCTTGTTCCAAGAAAAAATAAGGAAGACCAGTATAGTATCCCAAAAGTATCCACTGTCGGTAATAATAAGAATAAATGAGGGAATAAAATATCGAATTCACTATCAGAAACGTGTTTCTCGGTAATGCATATTGCACGATACAAAGTATGCATATATTATATGGAGTAAAGGTCGATAAAGCAAAACGAACGACAAGAGTTTATACCGTGTCGGATCTCTCAGCAACTGTTTTTGAGGCCCGATGCAAAAGATAAGAGTACCTCTTTATATACGTGTGTTCGTTGAGCAAAATCTCGTGCGTATTATGCGTTCAATAGTCGAAGATAATATTTACGGACGATGAAGCTAAAATCTGACTTCCTGGGTTCACATAAGAGGATCATCACTGACTACATTACACTCTGTTGCTGGGATACCATATCTTTTGTCGCTAGTCTCTTGTGTATATACATATAGAAAAGAGAATGACAGGATTCTTCAATACAGTTTATTGGGGAGAATGATAGGATGTAAAATAGAAGAAGTTTCCCTTGCTTCATGATAAGTTTTATGCTTTTTTCATATAAGTGAATTAAAAAGAGTCGCATGTATACAGAAGGATGGGAAAAGCGTTTTTTTTGTTTTTCTTTTTTTAAAATTCTTTTTGATGTTCTAAAAATCTTAGCAACGGTATCAACTTTGCGTGATGTATGGATCATATAAAAAAAAATAAAATAAAAACCGAATCTTCCTTTTTAGAGCAATCGCGGTCGACTCATGAGTATCGAAGAGTTTATTATGTCATTCAAATCATATTTGAAGTCTTTTTACAATTTAATACAATATTGGTTATAAATAATCAATAATAATTAAAAAATTACAAACGTTATTATTAAAATTTTCGAATATCAATCAAGAAAAATAAGACCGGATAATAAAAGTTTCAAAGCGAGGAAAAACATTAATACATTAAAGTTAATTATTTTAAATTATTGAAATTATAAAATATAATATTTAAATGTTTTCAAAGGATAAAATGCAAGAGACAGGATCATTTTAACATTTTTTAAAAACGTTAATTTAATTAAATTACATTTTAAAAGTACCGTTAAATAATTATTTATAAGTATTATTTGATTAAAATTTGAAATATTTGATGTAACGATCCATTAGTACAATAATTTGTTGCAAATAAAATTAATAACAATTTAACTCACGCTGCTCAGTCGTTTTTCCTTGAATAATTCAATTGGCGCATGAATGCATGGCAGTAGTATATTCTCGATTATGTCAGACACTGTAAATGGAAAACATTAATATTAGTATCAGCTAAATGATTCAATTTCATATGTTTGCATCGTAATAAATTATTTTATCCTGGCAACAAATTGTAATTACTTTCGTTGTATATAACAAAACATTTATCGTAATTAACAATCACATGTAAAAGTCAAAATATTCATAGCAGGCATTATTATAATGATAATACATTATTACAGTTAATGGTGAAGTCTGAAAATTATTCATATATTCTTTGAAAATAGCCCATGAAGCGTAAACCAACAAGCATAAGAACATTCCGTCCGTAAAATCAGCACATGAGCATTGTTTGACTCGTTTGGATATATAAGCATATACGCAAAGTCGACGAGGCGCACATCATTGTTCTCAATTACAAGTTTTACGACATACAAAAGAGCCGGTCAGGAATATACCTGAATGCAAACTTTATGATCTATTCTCCTTAGCAGAACATCTTTCGTCATTACACCCATGCAAAAGTTGACTTGTGTAAAATTGAACCCTGAAGTTTCTTGTTCAAGCAGTGTTTCAATTTTACTTATACAAGATAAGACTAGTAGTCAGAATTTTTCAAGTTATATATTTTTTTAAAGTAATTGCAATTTGGAATGCAATATATCTCAAGTGCAGCTTCACCAAGAGCGTACAGTTACTTTTATATGCATCAATTGTACTATTATGTGTACTTTCTACAAAATATCCATACCATAAGTAATTTTGTAATTTTCTAAAAAAAACCAAAAAATGTTATAAAAATAAAATTAATAAGAAAAAAAAACCTAAAAATAAGATTTGATAGTTAGTTTAAAATTGATTCCAAAATTCAACCTGAACAGACGGACAGGCGGAATTCAAAGCAAGTTAATGAAAAAAGGGTAAAAAATAATTTTTCTGGTATGAATGAGAACTAATTACCACATAATAATATAATCTAATTATTCAAGTAGATTGAGTCATTCGAATAACTCGAGTTATTTGAGTAGTTCATATTTTTTAGAGTAACTCGTAGAATCGAGTACTTGCACACTCCTATAGAAAAAACAATGTTTTCTTTATCACGGCTATAAACAAAATAACTAGATGAAATAATAAAATAATTTGTTTCATAGTTTGTTGGTGTACAACTTGTGCTTGTTTCACAATTTGATTAAGAAAAAATATCTCTAAATTAGAAAAAAATTTGAATTTCAATTTCTTGACACTCTTTTTATCAAATTAATAATTTCTGACATAATTATAATTATAAAACGATTTACTAAAAAATGGGTTATCAGATATTGTTTGAATAATAAAGTTGAAGAAAGTTCTAAAATTATTTATTTTCATTGATTATAGATACTTGTAAGTTTAAAAGTTCATTCTGGATATTCTTATAATATAGTATATTATACACCGAGGAATTACAATAAGCAATGTACGCTCTGTGTATAGTTGAGGCCCGAGCGTAGCGAGGGCGTCATGCACACAGGGCATGCTTTGCTTATTGGACTCTTGAGGTGTATATACTAATTTTCACTACACTGCGCTGAAAGTGCGTAAAAAAATTTTCGAATTAATAATTTATCATCCCGCACAAAAATTATTTCACAACATTTCGAAAATGATCATTCTTTGATCGCACAAATATTGGCAAACGAAACTTGTATAAACGCGATACAAACAAAACTAAAAAAACTCGAATATGAAAGTCAGCTGATTAACTCGGACATATGTATAGAAATAACGACTCACGCGGGAGCATTTGAAATCAATATTTAATGACTAAAATCATTTTAAAATTCTTAAAACGGTGAAACTGGTAATTCATTTTTATTAAATTTCTTCTATTTTATACATGAAATTTTTTTAAATTGCAAATTTGCCGTTATTTTGGAATTATTGTACGAAATAAGATCAAATTGTTTGTGTTATCTTCTTCTGATAAGATAATCGATACACTTTGTTTTATTGCGATCCGACGAGAATTTGTGAAAAAAGTCCCATAATAATCCCGCAGCATATTTATATTACATTTTTTTACATTGATGAAAATATAATAAACTTCCATAATTTATATGAACTATAAAAATGAAATATACTCTATTTTCTAATTATTATATCAATTATCAAATAAAAATTCTACATTTTCTCAAAAAATTTCACTATTAAAATTTAATTTTCGTAAACGTACAAAAATAACGAAATACGTATGAAATTGTGAAAAGTTTGCAGCAACTGATGCATAAGATATTACTCAATATTATTTCAAATAAAAGAAAGTAAAAAATTAGAATTTTCAATGCATGCCACGTGCCATCGCATTTGGCCTTATTGCAATTGCAATAAAGAGCAATCCGGCCACTACTCTTGACAAAAAAGTAAGTTCAGCAAACATTCTCTGATAGTAAATCTTCAATAATTACGTCGCTTAAATGCATATAAAAAAGTTGCTCTCACAATATAGCGCCATCGACGTTTTCTAGAAATTGTTAAGAAAGAAAAAGAAAAAGAAGAAAAAAAAGGAGAAAAAAAAACAAAGAAAGAAAGACGGAGACAGAAGTATAAAGAGAAATAGAAGGCAAGCTTCTTATATTCCAGTAAGTTGTAGCTTTAGAGTTGGAGCCTCCTCGACAGACTCCACAACGTCCCCTTGCTCAGCCTCCTCCCGACAGCGCAATCTTTCTCTCATTGTGTTTTCTCCTTCCTCTCTTCCGTTTCACGTCGGAGTAGTCTATGCACTATACAAAAGACTTTCTCTCTTTTTCTCTTCTCTAACCTTGCCTCAGCCTCATAATTTGCTTCTCTTCCTACTTTCGTTCTTCTCTCTTTTGTATTATACTACTTCTTTTACTTCCTTCGCTTCTTCTTTTTCTTCTTCTTCTTTGCCGAAACTATTCTCTTTTTCTTTACTAATGCTTGTGGCAAACAAGTTTTAGCTCGCGTTTCTTTCTTTTTTTTTATTTGTATGCCAGCTTTTCGTAAAATAGGAGAATATGCGAGCGATGGTCAGATATAAATTTGGTAATCACAAAGAAGCGAATGTTTGCTAGCCGAATTTTGTCGCGACAGCAAATACACGTTACAATCTAGTTGTATGTTTGTCATGTTATTGTACAGTCTATTTTTTGTTACCTTGATGAGGATTCGACAAATGTAATGCAATGACAAGAAACTCATCTATTTCAAGTGCTGTATTATTTTACAATTTTTAAAGAAAATTTAATTAACTTGAATTTGTAATTTATTCCAATAATTAAAATAAACATTTAATTATTTGGATGTTTAGTCTATAAAGTTCATTTTTAAAAATATTACAATGCTTTTTAATACAATGCTTTCCTTCTTATTTTTGTTATTAAAACTGAAATTTTCTATATTAAATTGTGATTATTTTGTATTCATTCTTTAATTAACTTTTTTAAATGAAAATTTTAATGTAAATTTTTAGTTTGAAAAATACGTTTATTATTTTACAAATAACTGAATATAATATTTCATTTTTCTATGACATTTAAATTGTTTTGATTAATTAACGATGAGAATACTAATCTCGTAGAGTTAAAATTTTTATTACCTTGTACATGGAGATAAATACTTCATTAAAATAATAGAGAACATACTAATTTGCAATAATGCATTTTACTATTAAATGTACTTCCAGGCAAAGTTTGTTTTCCTGTTTGGAGATTATACTAATTTTCAGAAAACATTTTTCTTTGTGTAATGCATTTCTAACTCGAAATAATGGAATACGTGTTTTAGGGTTTATCCTAATAGACTTTATTCTTTTACATATTCATCTATTGTTGCTGATTTTATGTACACAAATTCTATCTACAAATTCTATCTACAAATTCTTGAAAACAGTATATTTGTATTTATATCGCTGAAAACGTTCAACTCTTGAAATTTCGAATGTGCATTTTGATCATTCCAACAGAAAAAAACGTACTGACTACAATTTCGACTAGTTAAAATGCGAATACTCAAAAAAATATTTAGATTCTATGGAATTTCAAAACATAGAAGCGAAATTTTACTATCAAAGTTTCAAAAATTTAAAGTATGTTGTTTCGAACGTGGTTAGGTTCGAAAAAAATATGAATATTCTGATATATTTTATAGTGAATAAATCGACTTATTAAAAATAGATGTTATTTTGAAACTTTGGTAATATACACTTTTTAATATTAAAATTCTGTTCATTTTAAGAATCCCCGAGTTAATTAATCTATACTTAATGGTTTTAATTTTCATTAATTTTTCGCTTGAATTAAATATTTACGAGTTTGAGTAATTCATAAGACCAAAATGCGAATTTTTGAAAATTGAAAATGTAAAAATCATTCTCATGATTAGCTCCCCGCCCATTATATGTACATGAGTAAATGTGTAAAAAAATGAAATCTATTAAAATAAACTTTAAAATCATTATTATCATTATTTTGATTATAATAATTAAACTAATAAAGATCCACAGGAAGTTCTCCTTGTAAGTTTTTTTGTAAACTTTAAGTCACAATCCGTGGTCTCAAGTACAGAGCTAACACAAAGAATATTTTTAATTTTATAAAGGTTGCGTATTGGTATATATAATTGTGAATTACGATTTGGAGTTCAAAAAATTAGAATTCATTTTATTTTTAAAAACTTGTTTCAACTTAGCATATCAAAAATTTTTCTGCGTTATAATTGAGATATATATGAATGAGTAACATTCTTTTGAATTTTAAAAATTAAAGTTTCTTTCTATTGCAATTAACTATTGAATAATTACATAAAATGAATATATTTTCACTTCACGAAATAATTATACGATTTAAAATATTCTGTTTATTAACAATATCTATAACTATTTTTAAAAAAATTATAAAAAAAATTTTTCATTAGGACATATTAAAAACAAAAGTAAAAAAATGAAGATTCTATATGGACAAAATATGAAATATGAATAAAGACTTTGATAAATGGTTATTGTTGTAATTAGTAGAAAAGTTTAAGAAAATGTGTTTGTCAGAAAAATTATATAAAAGTATAAAAAAAATGTATAATACTATATAAACATGTATTTATGTAAAAAATCCATTTCTGGACTAAAATTAATACATAATAAAAAATATAAAAAATTTTCTATTTTAAAAATGTATACGAAATTAGTCACACGATACCCATTAATAGTTTACATAATATGAAAACAGTATCTAAAAATGAATTTTTTTTCCACGACGCTAATTTGAAAACGTTTCAGAATTTCATAAAAAATATTATAAAATACACGAATGACCGAGTTTATATTGAACAAAATGGTGGCGTAGCATAAAAATGAATATTTTAATACCATTAACAAAAAATAGAGATCGAGCGAGTATATTTGAATGAATGCTTTTACAAAAATATTGAAAAGAAGAAAAATAAAAAATATTTATTCTCGATTTTCCCAATTATTTTAAACTTATTTTGTTGTTGAATATGAAAATTATTGATGCATAAGATAAAAAAACTATTAATATGTTATTTCTTAAACTAAGCTTAAAATTTTTTATTCAACTCAATAGTTACATACGAATAAATTCCTTCCAAAATACATATGTAACGTTCAACGTTTCAATTTGGTCATCTGTGCAGTACAACTAGTGGTAAAAAGAAAGAAAGGAGAGAAATAAAAAAAAGCAGACCGTCGACACGTCACTGAAGAAAGAGGGAGTTCTGAAAAAAGTGAGTCGTTGCCGTCGACAACATTGTCGACGAGGGGAGGACAGCAGTGGCTGAGTCATTGGTAAAAGTATTTGTGTACGTGTGTGGGCTCGGAACTAGAAGAAGAAGAATAAGAAGAATGAATTATTAGCAGCGTCTAGTCGGAGGATTTCCTTTAGCGCGAATCTTGCCCTTGCCGTTTTTTTTTTGCTCTCGTCTCTTTTACTTTTTCTCGATCGCTCTCTATGTTTACACACTCGTGGGGATGTGCCTCTATGCGTTAGCAGACAAAAAGTACAGCTTGTATCAGAAGGGGGAGGATCTTTCTATTTTTCTTCCGTTGTATAAAGAACGCTTTGACAAAGAAGAAGTTTGAAATGCAAATCACGCATTTATAACTCAAAAGATTTTCCATGACGTTGTAAAGATTTTTATGTTTTTATTTATAAATTTTTTTTAAAGAATTTTTTTATACCAAGCATATATTGCGTCAATTGTTATGCATTTATGCCGCTTGATGTATTTTTGAGATTACAGAAACCACGCAGAAGGCTCTTTTTTACTCTTGCTTTCTACAATGGTTACTTCATAATTGGAACTTTTATTTAGAGGACTGGCATTTATAGAATCTGTTATTCATTTTTATGACGATGATTTGTTACAGAAAGTTTAGTTTTTTTATTTTTTGTGAGCTCTTCCTAAGAAAAAAGCTAACGTTTTGTGAATATTGCTATTTAATTTTACTTTTAATTTTTTAAATAAATTAAAATATCAACGTAATTGTCATGATACATTAATGATGTTTTTAAAATTAAAATAGAATAAATTCAAAAGATCAAAATAAATTCCTTCGTCAAGAGGTCTCAGTGGCTCATTAGGTAGAGTGATGGATTCGTAATCACAAGGTTCCGAGTTCGAATCCCGCTCTCAGCCGATTGATACAAGCACCACTGTACGTAACATGTGCTTTCTTTACAAACGCATTAACGACCTTCGTCGTTAATTAGCATCAATATGATAGCATGAATACAGTGATGTTAAAATAAAAATTTTAAAAAAAAATTAGTTTCTAATGAATTCGTTATTTTTTTTTCACTTCTAAACAACGTTTATAAGTATTTGTAATTATGATGATTAATTGCAATAATAAGAACAACGTATTTCAATAATTTAGAAAATTAAAAATCTACGACGGTAATGATGAAACCACCTCGATAAATTTTGCTATGTTTTCAGATAAAAATTATTGAAAATATGTATAAAATATGAAACTTTACAGGAATGATATTGTCTCCTATAATTTTCATAATTTTTAATAGAAAATTTTCTCGGTATACTAGAACGGAAATGATTTATCTATAAAATGTTATTAATCTGTTATATAAGAAAAAAAAGTTTTTTGATCATTGAATTGTTCGAATAACATATGAGTATTTTTTTTATTTTCATGCCCATGTACTAGATGGTAACGTATTCGCATACTTTTTAATAGAAAATTTTTTCTGAAATAATAGTAATGTTACAATAATACTTCTACATATGAAGTTTGACTCTAATTTTATTTTAAATTGAAAAAACTTAATAAGTAATTTTAATAAGTAAATTTAAACTTCAAAATTGTATCTTGTTAATCTTTACTCTAATGGTTGTAATTCATTTTATTTGTTTAAATTAAATTTGTAGGCTAGAAAATTAAAATAAAAATTTTGTTTTATTTAAAATTAACCACAAACTCAAAACTAAAGTCAAACTTTATGTGTGAAAAGCATATACAATTTTAAATTTATTTTTAAAAAATGCTCAATTGAAAAGCATGCTTATGTTATCGTCAAACTTTCATAATAATGTGAACTAAGTTATTAAATTATATAATATTTTTTTAATTTAGTACAAGATCTTTATAATTATTTCAACTTAATTCAAAATTTGGTATACAGAATAAGAATTATTATTGACTAATTGTTTCCGAAATTACAGATATTGTTTTTCTAAAGATCTAACTCTCGTATAAGTAAGGGTTTAAGTAATCTTTAATTTTCTTTTGAATTTTTTTGTATTCCTAAGATATTTTGAAAAATAACCATAATTAGATGGCGCAAGAATAAGGAAAAAGTTCACAACAATACTGTCTACGTATATAGTGAAAGAATGACTTTTCTCTGGTGGGTATCATTTTTCAGGTTTTGCTTTTGAGTTTATTTATTATTTTTCGCGTATAATTAACAAAAAAATATAATTTTTTATTAATAAAAAAAAGCTTCACGCAATAGTTTGTAAATGATATAGAAGGTTAATATATCTAATTAAAAAACAAATAATTTCAAAAGTCTATATTGTATTCATTATTATGTCATTGATAAAGTTTATTAAAAAAATAATTTTAATTGTATCTTAATATTTAAAATAAACATAATTTTCAATGTAAAAAACGATTAAAACGTTAATCGTCCTTCTTGAATCTCATAATCAGGTAGCGCCACGTCGTCATAGCTGTACATAGTTTGCTAATCGCGAGCTAGTTAATCTTCTAGCTAATCGGATTATATATCGCTCCTTTCCTCCTTTCGTGTCGTCGTCCGTCGTCATCATAGTCTTCATAGTCTTCGTCGTCGTCGCCATCGTAGTCGTTATTCTACTCCTTCGTGTATATACGAATACATATACATACACAATAGAATGTGTTTCTACGCATGGATGGTAGACGCTTAACTGTGCAGCTGCGTTCTCGCGGATTGCCGATAAAGCGACGGCTGCTACTCTGCAACGCCCAAGTTCCAAGCATTGTTACTGTCGCAATTAAAGTGATATATATCGCTAAAGGGATATGCAACGGATAACGTGTATAAGCACCAATGATTCGAGCACACATAACACATACACTCCCAAGCCTTATCTTATAGATTTAGGCCTATTAAACTCCTTTTTTTCTTTTCCTAATATATAATCAAAGTTTTTAATAAATTTTAAAAATATAATTTCAAAAAATCTAAACAATGCAACATTTTTAATTTTAGGAAAACAGTATTTTAAAAAAATTTTTAATTCCAATACGTAAAAGCTATAACAAAATTTTTTTTTTATTTTCAGTGATAAATAAATACTTTGCTTGAGTTTTAGTTTGAAGGATAATTCAATTTTTGGAATTTGAAAACTATTATTTATTATTAAAAAGTTTCTTTCAAAAAATTTGTTGTTCTTACACATAAAGTGATTGAAATAAAAAAGTATACACTGTTAAAAAATGCATGAAATTTGCTTTCAGTACATGCATTAATTTTCTAAAAATACGTTAAAATTACGGTAAAATGTATTAATTTTCATGCAAATCATCATTAAATTTTATTTATTAAGATGAAATTTAATATTGATTTGCATGAAAATTAATACATTTTATCGTAATTTTAATGTATTTTCCGAAAATTTGATGCATGTACTGGAAGCAAATTTCATGTATTTTTTAACAGTGTAGAATACCGCTTTTTTATATTTTCAATTGAGCATTATAATGTAGCATTATCTAGAAAAGAAGTTAATTTAAATAATTTTCGAAAATATATTAAAAATAATTGTTCTAATCTTAAAATTTTCAATATTTTACTGAATAAAGTGAAAATATAACGAAGAATATTTATTAATTATTTAATGATATCTATAAGTAATACATTAACGACAATATTTTATTTCATTTAAAAATAAATATGGTTAAGCTTATCTGTATGATATAAATTTTGTACAGTTTTAGTTTATTTATTCAAAAATAAAAACGAAAAATCCCTTTGAACTAACAAGAAGGATTCCATAGTGCATGATGATAAAAAAAATATCAGGCACAATTGTCTCATGGTCTTGATGCAATAATTTTAGTTTGAACAAAACTTTCGATTTTTAAAAACTCGTTTCATTTTATAATTTTTAAGACATTATGCTCCAAGATTCAGTACGAAATTTAGTTTAAATCTCTAAAATTCGGATTATAATGTAAATAAAGATTTAAGTGATGGTTGTAAAAAAATTTTTCTTCATCATTATACCCTACAATATTATCCTCAGAGTTCTATTCAAATCCAAAACGAAAACTGTAGTTTCTCTTTTTAGATAACAAAAGAATCTTAAATTTATCCTAAATGAATATTTAAAAACTATTAGTTTTCTCATTATTGTATATTATGAATAAAACCTCTTCTGAATTCATCTACCAAAGACAAAAAAGTTTAAGGCTCCTTATCGTTATTTTATGTTTGTTTTAAGATTTTTTTTAATGCAATGTATACATTAAAGTAAATGGGAAGTAAAAAAAGAAATAGACGTAGAGGAGTTTCTATCGACTCATTTTGACATTTAAAATCGATGGATAGCCGTGAGGCGATTTGTATCTTTATGATTGTCGACGTTATAGCAGCTAGTTGTATGATATATCGTAAATCGATGAGCAATAGCGCGAGAGCAATAGTGCGTTCTTTTCTATCTTCGAGTAGAATTTCGGGCCGCGAATAGCAACTTTTGCCTTTCCATTCACTGTACAACTTGGAAAGTGTATATATATATTCGAGAGAATTATGAGTTTGGGGTCTCAGTGCAAACTTTACATTTTGCTCTGGCTAAAAATTTTTCTTCTTTTCCTACGTTCGGAATTGAAATGTACACTGGTGCTTTTCAATTTTCATAAAATGGAATTTCTTCTTTACTTTTTTCTTCGGATTCTTTTTTTCACTGGATTTCTTTTTTTTTTCCTCTCTCTCGTACATTTCCAAGGAGTAAGAATGAAAGAGAAAAAGCTTCAGACGCAGGACTCCCTCCGGCGCCATTTCCTAGCTTTTCTTGTATTTTTTTTTTGCTTTTTTTTTCTTCTTGTTTGAGTCAGAGTATAACGATGAATATAGGACGAAGACTTTTATTTGTTGACTATCGTTTGTCTTGAGCTGATGAATCATGTAAGAGTATAAATTTTTTATACGTTATAATATTTTTTGTTCGTTTGCAAAGTTTCAGTGTTTAATGTGTTGACAATTTTCAATTCAAACAGTCATTATAAATCATTATTTATATAAAATACTAAAATTTAAAAATTTATATGTTTAGATAAATGTTATCTTCAAAAATAAAAAAATTACAAAAATCTGCTGAAATTCGCAATTTTTTTTAAATTCTCGAATTTATGTTCATATTAACTTAAAATAGTGAAAAAAATTTAAAAAAAGTAATATTATGCGTTATTAAAATTTATTTTATTTGCTTTAAATTATTGAATCTCGTCATTTTATAAAGAAAAGTAAAGGAATATTAACGTAACCCACATAGCATGGAAATTTCTAGGAAACTTCCACACTAGGCATAGAAGTTTCCTGGAAGCTTCCAATGCTATGTGTGAAACTGTATTTAATATTCTATAAAATGTAGTTCATCCAAAACACATAAATCTGCTTATAAAATTCTTTGAAGAAAGTAAATATTTACTGTTTAAATTTTTAATAAAAAAAAATCAACTCATAAGTAATTAGATTTCCAAAAGAATATTTTGCAATGTTTACTTTATAAAAAAGCAGCTATAATTAATTCATATATAAACATAAAAATACCTAAAGAAACATTTTAAAGCGCATGATTTTGAATTTTAAATATTAACAAATCAATAAGATAAAAATGTAGCACACCTACATGCAACAATTGAACCGTAATAACAATAACGAACGAATGAGAAACATAATAGAATAAAGGTATTTGATCTTTTACACATTGAAGATGCCACAACAAATACAAAGTTTATAGAATAGCGCTTTGACAAGAGTCAGGCAAAGCGTCCGTTTCAAAGTTACCTCTCTCGTACCAGAAATAGGCGCGTGCATAATATAAATCGATAATAAATACACCAACCCCCTTCCCACCTACTCTTACTCTCTGTTCGAGCGTTAACCTACTTAAGAAGAAACTCGACAGAAATCCTTTAATCAATGTCTCTCTGCTACATGCCTCTTTCGTAAAAGAAAAAAAAATATGAGTGACATAGTTTATACTCGGTAACCAGCACACAGTGTACTTCCTTTTCTACGCGAAATATTCAAAATTGATAAATATATAGAGAGGGATCGTATGTGTACCTTATGCGGCCTTTACTGCGGCTAAAATATACAGCTTTTTGTGCTCATGTTGACCTTTATAAGATTTTAAGTATAAAAAAGGAAAGAGAAAAAAAAAGTTGGTTGCAATATGAATTTTGAGAATATTGTTTAAATTTGAATATTTTTAGGGGTATACTGGTGCATTGGTTTTGGAAAAGAAATAAGATTTCACAAAGAAAAATTTATTTAAGCAACGAATAAAATGTATCGAATTTCCATTATAGCTGTTATCTAAACATAAAATAATTTACACCTCACTACGACACTTAACTCAAAATTCGCAAAAAGCACTAAAGTAAGTCTAAAATGCTCTGTTTAAATTTTTCCTTCAAGTGAGCTTTTTCTCCGGCAAAAAAAGTCGGCAACATGGAGTTCAAGTAGTTTGTTAAAAGCTTTCGCATTTTAAAAGTAGGTCATACATCTTCAGCTTTTCCGAAAAACAAATCTCAGTTGAAATTTCTGGAAAATTGTTTAGGAGTATATACTAACTACATAGGGTTCCCGTATTATACTCGAGGTGTGATGTCCACTTTCATGACGTGATAGAGAGTAGGATGAGTATCGTTAGCGACTGCGCCAGCATAAATCTCGATGACACAATTTAATCGTGCGTTAATGGAGTTGTTGTTCTATAGTTTGTCTTCTATTCGATAATTGGAATTTGAACATGAAATTGAAGCAAGAGAAGGAAAAATCATCGGAGGGATTGGTTAAAGTCACGTGGGAAATCGTTAAAAAAACCACTACACGCTAGAATGAAGTTAATCGAGAGTCTCGTGTTATAAGAACACAAAGGAAAACTAGTAAAAAATAAAAAAAAAAGTCTTGCACGTATTTTTTTTCCTGGAGATGTAATAATTGCAAGTCTATCAAGAAATATCTGAATATGTTTGTACTAGAAATATGAATATGTGCATAATGAAAGTAATAAAATACAGAATCAAAAAATTAATCAGTTTCGATACATAAATTAGAGGGAAACGTAAAACTTTTTTATTTTTAAGATAACTTGAATAAATTTTCATAAAAAGATAAAATATTATTTAAAAAACACAGAAAATTACAGAAATTTAAAACTATAACCTGATTTTTTTTACATAAAAAAACGACATTTATACTTGTAATTTGATTTTAAAAGTTTTTACCAAAAATTCTTTACGAATAAAAAATAAAATAATTGATTCATTAGTTACGAATTCAAATCAATCAAAAAAATGATATAGATGACGTAAACCTCGTGTTTAATATTTATTAATAATCTGTTTAGTAATTAAAATTGATGCTATTAAAACATTAATGAGTCCGTAATTTTTTATAATGATTTTCTTTGCTTCTATTTTGCAGAGCTTTGCCGCAGCTCTAATCTCTCAAACAACTTTAAAAGTGGAGTGTAAAGGCTTTTAGTTGTACTTGAAAAAGTGTAAAATATTCATGATATTTCAAAAGCACTGTCAATAATAAACAACCGAATCCAGTTGAATCTGTTATAATACAATTTAAGGTTAAAAGCAAGTGATGTAGGTTTTTTTATTTTTTTTACGTTCTATTTCTATCTTTTACAATTTAAAAAATCATGTAATACTAAATTAAAAATAGAGAATGTTGAAATGTTTCTCTACACATCGACAGGATTAAATAGTGAAAGATCGATACCTTTGATTCCAAATTTCTACGAATGGATTTTGTTAATGAAAAAAAAAACATACTAATGTCTAAGGTCTAATTTAATTACTACAATAATTGCTCAGTGTCTAATTGGTTTCAACTTTCTGTTAAATCTCTTTACACGGAAATTACTAAGAATGATCATTGGAAGAGATTGTTATAATGTATTAAATGTTTCAAAGAACAATTATTTATATTTTATACTTGTATGAAAATTTCTATAAAATATTAAATGAAAAAAATAAAATTGTAAGGTTATTCTGGAAATCATAGACTATTGATTACTTGCTTGTAGATAAAATAACAATTGTTGCTGACATGTGCGAAGTTGTTTTACGTAGATAACTAAATATAGTACTTAAATCATAATAAATAATAGCATATTTTGACACGCGTGCAAAAATATTTACAGACGTATTAAATTTTGCATACTAATATTAAATAACGATATTTTTTCAGACCAAACTTTACGCACATTCATCAAAAAGCTTCTATTATTTTTGTTTTACACGTGTTTATTGTAAGAATAATACACATTTTTCTAAAAAATTAATTTTTCTCTTAAATTTTGTTATAATTATTAAAGTAGTTGATGAAAAAATTACTTCCAATTCGATTTTTTTAAAGTTTGGACTATTTTTATATTTCATTACTAAATAGATCATATTAAATTTTTTGAAAGATTTGCCGTATTGGAAACGAGAGATAGGACTTTAAAGTTCCAATATTTAACTCGTAATCGCTATAGCGGTCTATTTTAGGTACCATATTTTAATACTACGGCAAATGATTGACGGTGTTGCCATTTTTCCGGTCCATTTCGTGTATTGGTGCACTTGACGCATATAGTCATACGCAAAAAGTTCTTCTCAAATCAAGTGACTGCGTATACATCTCACCTTTTATTTAAAAATAAATTTTTTGATACCGACTGTAACATGACAAGTACCTTAACAAGATGAAGTACAATATACTTTTTCAATTGTGGTGCTTTTTCTGAATTGCCTTTAAAAAAGCATTTCCGTCACCGTACATAAATGAAACTGTAGAAGAGTAAATTTTTGCATATAATGTGAATCACGATAAAAGATTTACAATTTTTACTATTATTTTCTCCTATCTCATCATGAATTTTTATTTTACTAATTCTTTATTTTTTAATCACTTTACGAAATAAGGATGGCCAAAAGAGGTAAACCTCATAATTTTTAATAAATATAAGACAACCCAAAACGTTAACTGACGATGGAAATGTATAAGAGTAGACTCGACAGATTAGAAACAAAGTTTCTGTGGATCGTTCATTTTTTTTAGTAAAGATAGAGAAAACTATTTCCAAAAGTACTTTTGTTTCCTTTTGTTCGTAATAATTAAGAGATTCTTTCTTCCAGAATTTCAATATAATTTAACACAATATTTCACCAGAAAATACAATGATCTTTGAATATTTATAACTAACCTTTTTTCAACCATTTGTGCAATGAATTTGAACTTTTAACTTCAGTTTCGTAAAAAAGTAATATTGAAAAAGCAGAGGAGTGCAAAAAAGACGCATTCTAATTCATACTTAATTAAAACATTGCTATTGTGACGAAGTTTATTATTATTAATTTAGAAAACAAATAATCGAAAACGAATACAAAATGTTAAATTTATTGGGAATAAATGGAATAGTGTGGTAAAGAGAACACTATTTTTCTAGAAATATAATCTATAAAAATAAAAAAATTTATAGGCTCGTTGAACAATAATCGATTAAATATAACTGATAATACACGGAGAAGAACATTTTTGAAAAATTTAGTATAATTTCAATAAACAATAGTTTTTAGTAAAGAACCCATAGATCGCTATTATGGCGAAAATTTATCAAAATATAGGAATTTTCATTACATTTTCGGTAAATTTTGTAAAGGTCCATAGTAATTTTTTGGACCACAATGGTAGTCTGTGACAATTTCACTATGAACTATTGTCATCTTATTAAAATATCTGTAGCAGTGTAAAATTAATGTAAGGTTCTATTACATCCAACATCATAATTGTAATAAAATGTCTAAAATAGAAATCCTCCATTTTTGGAATTTAGGACATAAAGCGTTACAAATAATCTTTCAATCTCTAAATGCGGTATATATACGTATTAAAGCAAAGATAAAATTAGTTATGACTCAAATTCTACTTTATTTACATTGCTATATATAATACTAATTTTACCTTTTCTTTTGTAAAAATCTTGATTATTGTGTAATTTTTAGATGTTTTGTATCTTTGTAATATACTTATCCTAAATTTTTCTTAGCTAAGAAGACTTTAAAAAGATTTTACCAATATAAGGTATTTAAAAATTTTCATCATCATTGATTTTTTGTAAAACGACACCAAGATCCATAAGGAATAAAGAAATAATAAAAGTTAAACGAATCAGAAACCATTTGGGAAAAGAAGCCAATTGTAAATGTCTTCTCGGCAAGACTAAAAGAGACCACCAACTGTGAAAGCTTAGTTGAAAAAGTGATTCACCGCATGACGTTTATACGTGACTACTTCTCTACTCGTTGATGTTAAAAAAACCTGATGCAGTGACAAATCAATATTCGATTTTACAAAATTAAAACGACTTGTAAGTTTTGACAACCGAAATTAAAAATAGAAGTGGAAAAATTGAATTTTTAATTTGTTTCTTAGCTCGTTTCTTAGTAAGTAACAAGTTTCGATCAAATTTTTCGATACAATACTTATTTTTTTATTATTTTATTTAAGTTGCTGTATTTATGCTATCATTGCGATGCTAATTAGCGACGAAAGTCGTCAATGCGTTTGTGAACAAAGCACATATATCGTATACAGTGATGCTTGTATCAATCGACCGCTTAGAGCGGGATTCGAACTCGGATCCTCGAGATTATGAATCCAACGCTCTACCGACTGAGCCACTGACGACCTCACTCATAAATTTTAAGCTATCAATAAATTTTGAAATTGACATAATCTATATATTAAATAAGATGTGGTTGACCCAATTTAACAATCAGATTAGTATAAATTTTAAAAGTTTCTCTAAATATTAAGTTACATGCAATAGATAAAATTGACGTTGAAAAGTTGTTAATTTTATTCATTAACTTCGGATAAGACACCTCAAAATACGATCAATTTACATTGTATTAAATAGAGAATATTTTAAATGAAATAAATTTGTATTTTAATACGTAAACAAGATAAAACGTATTTTGAATTATTAAAATTTCAAAATATTTCTCTCGTCACTTTTTAATGTAATAAAAATTTTAGTTATAATTTTATATTTACATAAGTAGCAGTAAATGTACACAACATATTGGCCAGATGACAGGAGAATTCCTCGGGCGTCGAGCGCGATTAGTACTTGGATGGGTAACCGTTTGAGAACCCTGCACTTGAGATGATTGACTTCATTACTCTCATAGGTATGTTTTAAAAACCAACAATATTTTGGTCTTTGAATCACAAAATATAACACAAATATCTAATCTCCAAAATTCGAATGCACTGAACCATTCTGGGAAAAATTTTCCTTAAAAAAGGTTTCTCTAAATTACAGTCACATTCTGGACAAATGCAGAATATTCGAGTTCAAGGGAAGGGAAAGGACTTTTAATTAAGGGTGTGCAAATACTCAAATAGTCAATTTTGAGTCAAGTCGAGTTTTTTTATTCGAGTTCGAGTCGAGTACTCGAGATCCTTAAGTACTCGAATAAATACGAACTACTCGAAAAAATATGAATTACTCTAATAATTCGAGTTACTCGGGTAGCTCGAGTTACTCGGTAGATTCAAGTAACTCGAAAAGTTCGAATTTAATAGTTGACTCGACTATACGAAGACTAAAAGTTATTCAATATTCCTTCTGAATAGACGGATAGACAGAACTCACAGCAAGTTAATGAAAAAAAGAGTAAAAAAATAATTTTTTTCGTATAAAAAAGAACTAATTACCGCAGAATAACATAATCTAGTTGTTTGAGTTGTTTGAGTAGCTCGAGTTATTCGAGTAGTTCAAATTTTTTTCGAGTAACTCGATAAATTCTAATAACTCGAAAAGTTCGAGTTAATACTCGATTCGACTCGAGCTCGTCGAGTCGAGTAAATTGTTCGAGTTACTCGTAGTTTAAGCTATTCGCACACCCCTACTTTTAATAGGAAGGAAACGGCACCAGTCTAATTTTTCATCTTTGGAAAAACGACGGAGAAAGAGACATTAAAAAAAATATATATATATAATAAATACACAATTATTCATTAAAAACAATTTTTTTATTGTACCTAAATTTGAAAATAAAGTAAACAAATTATAGTTCATTTAAAACTTATTCTTGTAATCATAGGTATAATAATTTACAATTATTTTGTGTTTTTTACTTTAATTCGAGTAGAGATTCGTAGTTAATTGGTTTATTACCAACATAAGCGAGATACTATTTCATTTTGTGCTAAATTGTTGAAGGCGCCGGACAATAAAAGAGAAACAGACGGTATTTCTCAAGCATGGCTCTTTCTGATTTGAAAAAGTTTCTCTAGGACTTGATTTTCAGAAAGAAAAAAGAAAAGTTGAGTCCATTTGTCCTCGCTCTTTTATTCTGGTGCATAAGAGACCAAAACAATAGAGCATCCGTTGTACGTTAGTAAGCGCCTAACTGGACCTGTGCCTTTCTTTATTACCTCTGACTTTAAGCGGTACTCGCCAGAGATTTCGTTTGTCTGTCCACTAGACTTTTGCACAATCAAAAAGGGCTAAGAAAAAAAATATACACCTACAACGAAAAGCTTCGAATTCTTGGTTTGCTTCTTTCTTTTTATTTTTTATTTCATTTCTTTCTTTTCATTCTTGTCAATTTTTAGTTATATAGTTACCGGTGCACACTACTTCAGAAACGACGCTGTCTGAGAACGATGACAATGGCTGGAATAAGGGAAAAAAGAAAAAAAGAAAATCGGATTATTATACAAGTTGCTGTATATAAAGGGAAGTATACAGTGATGCGTTTACGTCGAGTTTAATATAAGTCGATTAGAGAATTCTTTGTTACGTTTCTGTTCAAGTATCACTAAGGTAGTTTACTATTATGATAAAGAAGTTTAAGAACTTTAAGAGTAATTACTTCGCAAATCTAAAATAGCCTTTGTTTTATCTTTTTCGAATTAAATTTGAAAGCTCGATACGGTTTTTAGTAAAAAAAATTTATTTTAATTATGGCTCAAGAAACGTAGTATATATATATTTTGCTTTTATTAATCGCATCTTTAATAAAAATTTGTATTTACTTGCTCCAAATTCATGATTTTTTAATATGTTTCAAAATATCAATTCAAATAATATTTTGTTATTTAAAACTTGTGTACAAGACTATTTGCTTCTCTTTGTTAAAGTGATCACATATGCTCGCCTTCAATATGTTGAAAAATTAATTTACTGCTGGACAGCTTTAAGTTCTTTTATTAAGCTGCTAATTATCTTTCATCCTCATGATGATGTATAAATTTTAATCATTCGTTAAATCAAATTTATTAAAAGGATTCCACATATTTTACGTAATTTTTATTTTCACAATTGTCAGAAAAAAAGTTCTCCTGAAACTAAATGGAAGCACCCTGAAAAACAAACAAATGAAATTATAATGAAGTTATAAATCACCAGAATATGATCATTTGGTATAAATTTGACATGAATCGTGGTCAATGGCTAATTAAACTCCTCCATTAATGACGTCTTTATCTGTAATTATAAAGTTTAATACTAAGGCAAGAAAAAGAGGATTATATCAATTACAGAAAATTCGATACGTAATAATATCGACCATACAGAAATCATTGTCTAAAAAAAAAGGACAACATACATAAAATTTAATCTATTATTAAAAAAGGTATGCTTCCATAATTAAAAGGACATTTCCGTAATTTGAATTGAAAGCGCAATGATGCTTATGATAGTTAAAGCTTAGTCTATTGCAGTAGCATCAGAAGAGAAAATTTGATCCATGAAGTTTAATGGCTGTACGTATGCGCCAGACTATACTGCATAAGAGAAAAAGGGGAATATTCAAGAGACGCCTAATGAAGTGGCTGCTTAATTCTTTCGCGTTGTGACATACATATATGGCCTAGAGAGGAGAGACGGAGGGAGGCTAGCTCATTGACGATCGGCACGCGAGCTACCAACATAATCAGCCACCACCACGTACGTTACTCCTTCTATATGCTGATGGTATTAATTTGACGGTCTACGTTATGTACATGCAAAATGAGTTGCTCAAAGAGTGTTGCTACACATACGCAATGAGGCAAATGCAAGATAAAAAAGCAGATAACGCAAGAGAAAAATATGTACATGTTCCACCATGTCACGAATACGCTAATGCACAGGATAATATATCTCAATTCTACGCATATTCGTCAAATTTTATTCAACATTTATTGTGCGTTTCTTGTAGAAGAACTTAACTCATCATGTAAATATCATTTTTAAAATAACATTATTACGTCAAATTTTTAAGAATCAATATTTTTAGAAATATATACATGTTTATGAGGAATGTTCTTAAAATTCTTTAATAGAAATGAATAAATCAATAGTATCATTCGATGGAGTTGTGCGATTTAAAAATATTCGTTGAGTGTTCATATACATGAACACTCCTTTAGGGATCATATACCATATGCTAGTACTATCTTCACAAACGTAGTAATTTTAGTCATATGTAAATATAAAAATGTGTAAATATATTGTATATATCCTCCCGGCATTGCCGTTACAGATATGGTAATTTTTATTTGAAAATTTCATGTATATTTTTTAAATTACACAATTGCACGTAATTTCGCAAATTTATTTAAATTTTGTGTTTTAGAAAATTTTAATTATTTTGAGCTATTATATAAATATATAATGATGTATGACTGCATAAAAAACTGTTTTATAGCTTCTTGATTTCGTTTTTGTAATTGAATGATATGTATGTTATATTTATCAAACAAACAATGGTAGCAATCGAATATGTTTACATCTTTAACAAAAATATTGAAAAATTAAATGTTGAATATTTAGAAAACATTATTTCAATAAATAAAAATAATTTTTACAAATTAACAAAAGAAAACTTTAAAATTTACAATACTAACAAAAATAGTAAAATTCTTCCTTTGTTTTTATGTCGAAAAAGTAAGTAAATACATGATGATAAAAAGTAAAAAATCTAACCGAGAGAAAGACAAAGAGAAAAGAGAGATAGAAACAACGAGTCGTAATACATTTAATTACCGGGCATTCTCTGGTAATTAAACGCAGTCAATTAAACATAACAAATGGCTATGCAATTAGCAATAGGGCTTCTCTTTCTCGCTGGTTGTTCCTATTCGCATATATACATACAGTGTCATCTTTCGAGTTAACTCTGTCAGAGCAAGGGAGAGAGCATGCATATGCATATACATTTCATTCAGGAAGCCGTGTAACAGTGTCAGTTAGTTACGTATCTCGTGTATATTATCTTTTCGTAAAGTTCATCTATATGTGATGACAGCGAGACGAAGTCGAGAATTAAGTCAACGCCTTGACTTGCATATCAGAGAGTTTATCTACTACAAATGTTCTTTTGAATGCTAGCATTAATTAAACTAAATGATTCGATCTTGTGCTTGTTTGACTAACATCTTATTTAGGTTAAGTTATAAAAAATTATAATTACAAGACGAAAGAATATGCTCCATCGATTGTTCTTACCATTATTGCTTCGTATAGAATTTCATTTTATCGAATAACTTCCTCTTGGCCTTAATCGCTTGAATTTTTCATTTGTCTTACATCACCTATAGATTAGGTTTTTCTCTTTTTCTTTTTAAATAAAAATATTTGCTATAATATTTTTTAAATTTTAACTAAATTATTATTTTAACATTATGAATCCTAATTGCAGTATATGAAACTTCAATTATGTAATATTTAAATAAAAAAATCATATTTTAAATATTAGGAATTTTATTTCTTTATAAAAAGTTGAAATTTATAAATAAAATATTAATTTATTGCAATTTTTTTCAAGAATCGAGTTAATGCTAACTCAAATAGTTACGTATGTATGTAATGAAATTTTAAACGAAAACAATATATCTTTGTGTTTAAGAAAGCTTTTCCAATTTTTCCTTCTATTTCTAAAGAAGCGAGCTTATCGAATTTCTTTTCATCTATTTTCGAGACTGGCTTGTGGTAGACTGCAGCATTTTTCAGCCTCAACGAATAATTGAAGGCAGTACTTCTCGACCGATAAAGAGTTTCGCGAAACCCAAAGGAATTCTATGAAATTTCATTTATGTGTCAGTCTATGTGTTTTGTTTAACTTGGAAAAATACTTTGTAATGGTTAAGAAACAGTATTAAAATTTTCTCATACGCATTAGAAAAATTCATCTGTCTCTAGAAGTAGGAAAGTTAATATATACAGCTAGAAAAATGTATATATCTAAAGCAAATTATATACATTAATCAAATGTTTTTTTTTTCAATTTTCTTATAAATAAAAATCAAATAACTTTTTTAAACTAAAGATATCATTCTATCACATATAAAATATATTTTAGCGTCGTTACTGTTGCAATATTTTTCAATAAAGTTTGCACGAATCCAGTTATCGATTTCGGGCTTTCAATTGGAAATTTGTTACAATTTCAAGAGGATCGACCAATTGTGTGTACTCAGGAACCATTTTGACTGAAACTCTAAGTTTCGAATTAAATCATTATATAGAGTTTTCGTCAGTTACGTTGTACAATAATCACTTCCTTTACTCAATGGGACATTCAAAATATGTAAAACTTTATGAACTTTTAAATTGACCTATTTATTCTTTTGTGGTATAACTAACTATTGTAATTAAAATTAAAGAATTATTGATTTCATTTCAATAATATATAAATCTGTATAACATTTCACAAAAATTAAATACGTAGCTTTCATATTGCATAAAATTTTTGCCCTATATTGTACACTGTATTTGCTTTTTATGGACTATTGTATTGTATAAGCAACCAAACACCTTATACCAAATAGTTTCAATTGTAATAGATATAAAAAGTATTCTATATTATTAATATGAAAGCTATATCAAATAGTAAAAGATGGAAAAACATTTTTTGCAATTGATGGAAATCAGAAAATATATTTGAAAATTGAAATTTATTTTAGTAATAATTGCATATAAAAAATTATCACATTTTGGTATTTATCGAATATATAATACATAACTTTTTTTGAAATAAAAGATTTCTTCAACATTTTTTTGCGTTCACATCACTGTTTTGCATATTCGTTTTCTTCATACTGAGTATTAAATAAGTATTAACATCAAAAAATTTTTTATGTGAAGAATAATATTTAGAATAAAAAAAGGAAGTGAGAAAGATAACTGACAAAAAGACATTTCTTTGTGGAAAATCTCATTTCGAGAAAGCATCCAAAATGTATATCTCAAGATTAAAAAAGGAATTACCATATTGAATATATTATTACTTTTTTAACAACACTTCTAGCTTTTATACAAAAACTCTTTTGGATATTTATTTTCATATTTTTTATTAATACTTTTATATTTCTTTTTATTTTAAGTAATATTATATAGTTATTAATTTTCATGAAAACTAAAATACTTAAAACAAAAAATTTTTTTATTTTTTTTATTAAATTGGAAATTTTACGGTAAAGGATATATGTTTTCCAAAATACCGTAAAGGACGTAATTCCTGATCAGGGCGTAATTTCTGATCATTATTTATTATAAATCATAATCTATAAGATTTTAGTAGGTAAAACTTTTTTTAATTTATGAGAAAAAATAGATTGAGCGTAAGAAATGCTTCGTTTGTGTGAAAAAGAAATATACTTTTACTTTTTTACATGTAAATATGTGATCAGAAATACCTCCTAAGTGATCAGAAATTACGTCCTTCACGGTATAAATAGGATTTTGGGAATTACTGTTTTGTTTTATCCTTTTTCTATGTGATTTCTATTTATTTTAATCATTGTAATGAAAAAAAGTATATTACATATTAATTATTATTAAAAAATAAACAGCATGAACTCCATATTTTACATATGAAGTATGGCCATGAATAATAAATATAGGACACAAAATGTACAATAGTTGGCAAAAACTATTTACAATATATGAGCCGTGTAAAGCATTTTTCCACTGGTTAGTTTCTCTAGCATTTATTGCAAAGTTTTTATGACACTTCGGTCAAACTTTTATATTTATAGAAGTTTCGAAATTTTTTCGAAAAATGTAAATCTTTACTAACAATTTTAAAATGAAATGACAAAAATATTGGAAAATTTTAAAAACAATCTTCAATTGAATAAATACAAAAATTAGATAAACTATGTGGAAATATTTTTGAAAATATGTCCCTTTATATCATTCAATATGATTACGTAGTAATGGCAGCCCATCAGCCATTCTATCGTACATTTCTGTCATCGTCAATATACAAAGCGTATTATATGGTCGTTACTGCAGTAGTGCGATATTGCTCACTAGCTACGAAACTAACGTCGACTCGATAATTCAGTGTATCCCAAGCTTACAAGAGAGAAAGAGAGACAGAGAAGGAGAGAGAGAGAACAAGCTAACCTTCTCCCCCTCAAGGTATAGTCAAGTACCGTTGACCCACATCGGAAACACGAGCATTTGTCGGGACCAGCAACCCTCCTTCTCCAATTTCTCTCTCACATGCAGTAACAGAAAGGGTAGACCACCTATGCAAATCTGCCATCTACACACATTCTACCAACAATTTTCTCTTTCTCTCTCTTACTCTGTTTCTCTCTCTCTCTGTACATGAATACTGGAAACGCAGATTCATCGTCTTCATATCTGAACATATTAGATGAACTAAAAGTAGAGAATAGTTTTGCTAAGCCAACCAAAACACATATATTTTTCTAATTGCACTTCTCTGCATCGTTTACCAATCTACATATGTAATTTTAAATATTCACTTGACGATTTTGCCATCAATTTTTGAATAAAAAAAATATTGGAATCGAAGTAAACTATCTGCAAAATAATTCAATTAATCGAGAATAAAATAACAAGTAGTGGCTAATTATTTAACTGAGAAAATACAACTAATTAACAATCAATTTAATTTAAAAATTATTGTATACAAACAAAAGAACAAATAGCTTGCATGAAAACTATAAAGATGTTCTTAAAAATAATTGATTTAATAAAACATCAATCCATAGATAGTGACCATTCAAGAATAGGGATATCTGCTAATTGAAGAATTCAGGAAATATCTGATCAAAATGACAATACACGTTTGCATAATAAATCAATAGAAATCTTCTCCTACGTGTTAAATTTAATGATAGAATAAAATTGATGAATTAACAAGTGATACGCAGATTTATGTATTTAATAGCATTATATACTCAGATCTGTGCGAATAATGCAACAAATATAATCATATTGAATTTTGTTTGTAAGTAATGTTTTCTTGTTTGTAAAATCTAGTTACCATCATCACTATTTAGGTGGCATTGTAGATATTTCCATTCCTAAGCAGACGTAGGATGTATATCTATTACAGTGCAACCCAGGCTTTGCTTTCTCCAAGAATACCATCGCATGCTGGAGCAAGTCCCGAAATAGTTCACCCGAGCCCCAGCAAGAAGATCCCCTTCGAGACACAAACAAACCTATATGTGACATTGCAAAGGGATTGCCATCCAGGGATCAGCCCCGAGCAACTTGTACGCATTAACATATTACGCGCTCGTTTACATAATCACTCGATTATGTCATCTTAAACTTTTTAATTATTAAAAAATGATAAAATGATACATCTTCTAACCTTATTATATTTAATGATTTCTTATCGGAGTCTTTACAATCATATAGGTCGACGTCATTTACACTGATTTTTCAAAAGCTTTCAATGAAGTTAATTATGAGCGATTGCTGTGGCGATTGATGTCTAAAGTGAGAAACTTTGGAGTTAACAGTAATTTGTTTTTGTTATTTCGTTTATACTATAAACTTAGATAGAACGCAATCTGTCAGAATTAATAATTGTATATATCCATCATTAAAGACAACTCCGGGTATGGTATGAAGTTCGATTTCTCAATTTGTATTAATAATATGGTTTTCAAGTGTTTCTTGTTTCGCAAAAACTTTTTGAATGCTCAATTTGTATAAAAGACTAGGAGAGAACGTGTTCCGTATATTCTACTATTTTAATATTGTACAGGAATAAACGGTTAATCATTTTCTTACTCTTCGATAAATTTAGACGATAATCAATTAAATTAATTGGAAATGTGATAATCTCAAATGCTCAACTTAATCCTTTCAGATCCGAATTTTTATTTCATCATAAAATGTTCTAATAACCATTTGAGAATGATAAGTATTTATTTTATAAGCATATTAATGAAATAAAAAAAATGTTTTTTTTTTCTTTTTAAGTTTTTTCAGTTTTTATATAACGGATATAATAACTTAGGAACCCAGTTTAAGATCAGAAATAGTTTACTTCAAGTTAATCAACATGTTCATTTTAAAAAATTTTAAATAAACTTTTCATAATTTAAAAAAATTATTAATGTATATTTTGATGTAGATTGGGTCTGGATAGGTTAAAGAATTATTAGTTAATTATACATTAATTATTTTTTCTTTCCAAGTATGCAAACTGATATTTCGTTCGCTAACCGTAATAAAAAAATGAAATAAATTATTAATTGATTAAATTTTAAAATAAAAGTAACTAAGCCAGTATAGTTATGAACTTGACATCCATAACAAGTGTAACTGGATGTAGAATATTTAAATGGCTGCTACGCAAGAGTACATTTCTATGAGGCACTAAAACTGACATTGCACGGCTTAGGCACGAAAGCGTAAAAGCTGTAAACGCTGGATTATACAAGTAAAGGATAAGGAAGGAACAAAGCTAGTGAATTCTGTGTAGCAAGTTTAAACTAAAGATGATCACATAGCGAGTGATACGCCTTGGCGACTTTCTTGTCTTTGGTAAATTTAGGAGCTTATTGAGTACAATTTACTTTAAAAGGAAGAAACATTTGTATTTACAATTTTATAATTCCATGTATAAATATGGCATAAACATAGTTAACTTTTCTTTCAAAAGTTAGCCTCAAATACAATATAAGAACAAAAAAATTATCAATTGTAAATTATTAATTTTGATTAAAATTTTGTACTTACAGAGAAAATTGATAAAGTACGATCGATACCAACCTGAAACATAAAATAAAAATATATTTAAATAAGCTTAAATGGTCTATTTATAATTTTGTAAATAGAAAACAAATTATATTTTACGGTAATATTGTTAAGTTATATTATAATATTTTTAATTAAATGAATTTTTATTAAAAATTAATCACGTCAAGCTTAAATACGAGCTTATATAAGTATTGATTTCAAATTTTTAAGTAACTAATACTTCGACTGTTTATTTATTATTTATGCAGGTTTGTTTATCCGTTATAAAATTTTACATGAAAAGAACAAAACTAAAACGGATTTTACAAGTTCTATTTCCACTATTAGAAATTCTTCAGAATAATATTGCTCCCTTACATAAAAAGTTTGCTATCATAAAAAAGTTATTTTCCGAAATAATGTGTTAAAAGTATGTTTTGAGTAATTATAAACAGAAGAATGCTGGTTATAGAAAATTTAATTACATATCTGTACGTATGCGTATGAATATGATCCAATTCAGTTCATTTTTTTGTTTTTTCAAGTAGATTATAAATGAATTAAATGTTTTTATTTTAATTGATGTGCTTTTATTTTATATGAATTTTTAAAAATCATTTTTTTTGTCTTTTTTAGGTTATAAGATAAAAAATTATACTAATAAAATATTTTTACAGTTTAAGAGTAAAGAAATTATTTTAATTCGAAAAAACTAAATGTCAATATGAAAACAACAGTTATTTTTGAAAATATAACTGTCTCCAATGTTAAATACGACGCATTTTAATTATCAAGTTTCTAAAAGATTCTTACAATGATTCTAATTGTAAAAATATGTTTATAAGTTTATCTAACTATCACAGCAAATAACATATCAATCTAAATGATTTATACAAAACTAATACAAGATCGAAGACCATTAGTAGATTAATCTAAAGCACCACTTAACTTTGTAACGAAATTTCAATTAAACAATGAATTATATTCATCAAAGAAAACCATTAGAATGATAAATCTGTAATCGACCACAACAAAGAAATTAGTTTGGATCTGGAAACAGAAGCAGCACTCTTGTTAGTTTAGGTTTGGCTTTAAGCATAAAAGAAAAGTCAAAATAATTACTGGTCTCTCTCTTAGTGGAGAGTAGGTTCGCGAAAAGGGGAACGAAGGATTATAAAGCAGTTGGAACTGTAGTAGACTAAAGCCAAAACAATAAAAGCTAGGAAAAGAGCCCGGAAGTAAGTTTATTCGTTTGGCCTGGACTAAGGAAGGAGCTTGTATCTTCCTTTCTATCTCTCTGTGTACATTGCTTAAAGTTTATGCGAATGAAACCGTGCACTCGATGACACGTAGCTCTTCCCCTTTCTCTTGCATACACACGTAGGTTTCAATGACGTACATAATGTCGACAGACAGAAAGGAACATACAACACGACGACGTATACTCGATGACCACCTAATTTGGATTGTTTCGAGAACAGAGATGGAAACAAAGAGAGAGAGCGAGAAAGGAGTACAAGCTAGCACAACATTCCAAGCAAGGGCAAACATGACTAGGACTCAGCAACGCGGAAACAATATTGTCCTCATGTAATTAAACGCAGCTACGTTTCCGCTCGCGTACAGTAGACGAATCTGTAAAGTAGATACTGTCGAGTATAAAGAGAAAGAGAGAGATAAAGGAAGAAGAGAGACAAGCGATTTATTGCAATTGAGTGACTTTTCATTTTCTCTCGCTCTCTTGTTGCTTTGTTACTGCTAGCTCTTTAACTCTTCCGCTTTCGTGCAAGCTCTGTGCTTTTTTTCGCTTTCTTTGTCTTTGATGAATGATTCTTTTGAAACGATTTCTATTGGAATACTTGTTACTAAATACAAGTAGACTCACAGGTGTTTGATTAAAGTTTTTTTTTTTGTTTACGACAATTTATTATACTTTTTTTTTTTTAAATAATATGTACATTTGTGGCTTATTTTGCACTTTTCAAATTAGATTACACATGTTTAATTAAAACTTATTTAATCACAATCGAATCAGTGATAAAAAATATATAAATAAGTTTAAAAATTTACCATTGCTGTTAGGTAAAAATATCATCACATATTATTAATGTGCAAACCATATAATTTGTACAATTTGATACTCATATTATTAATAATTAGCTTTTGTAAATTTAAGATTCTATTTATTACAGTTACCTATGCACTTTCCTTCTAAAAATATCAATTTCATTTTCTAAATATTAATCATATTTACTAGTAGTACAAAATGTAGTTGATTTCGAGTGGTGAAATTATTAATCTCTTTATTTATAAACATAGAAACTATATAAATTCGAAGTTACATATTAAGGTTATAATAAACTATTTATACTTGGCACCTTTTATTTTTACATAATAAATTATAAATTAAATAAACCTTGAACGCATGAAATTAAAAAAATAGAAATTCATGGGTTTTGTATGCATTGTATTTTATATTCATCCATATAAATTTATATTTTCAATCTCGAGAATATAAGATAAATTTGAAACTGCAACTTTTTGCCTGCTAAAAATTTATATGCATAAAAATTTCCTCGTCTGCTGCTTCACACGTGAGCCAGTTCACTTTGCATGTTCTCGTTTTCACAGCCAACAATTCTCCTTTTCACCCTTCCTTTTCTATCTTTTTTCACCAAAGCAGAAGGATTTTCTCCCATGTATCATCGCTGTTATTTTCCAAAAGAAAATCATATGAGAATAGACGACGAAGCCATTCGATTCATACAACGCATGTGTTGTGCCGGTCAACAAAAGAGCCTTTCCTGGTTCGGAAATGCTATCCAGATATTACAAGTGATTCATCGAATCGTACTCAATAAGCGTTGATAATAGCCGTAGCCTTGCGCGTTTTCGTGTTTTAGCGCATTCATGAAATAAGGTGAATAATTTAAGTACAATGAAATTACAAAAATGTAATAAAATTGAATTTGAAAAGTTTGATGTTTATAATAAAGTGTACAAAACACTACACTGAAAAGACGCAGGGACCGCTACAGTCACCCACCTGACCGTAGTTACGCCGAATCCTACAGCCTGTATAGTTTGTGAAATCGGGACCGTAGCGGCGCCGGCCCGCGCCTTGAGAGCGCCGCAAACGACCTCTTGCGGTGCTAGTTACCGCGTCTATACAAGTTATATATAGTGCCGCACACACGGCTTATTAGGAGCTGCTACAAAACGGACCACTCGAGCGCCGGTCTTGCTCCGTAATGGATTGAAAGAGGGAGCGCCGTTACGGATATACCAGTGTGGCGGGGAGAGCACCCATGTCTTTTCAGTGTACACTGAAAAGGGAAGCGAACTGTGACTGTACTCTACGGTACAATCGGTGTCATTTTTAGAATACAGTCAGCCTACGCGTCAAAATGCGAACTAGTAGTCTCTAGAGAAGACTCATTATTCTCTGAGCGAAGACCTGTTCATTTCTTCGAACAAAAAACATCGCGGAGAACACTCAAAACCTCGCAGAGAGCACTCATTATCCTCTAGAAAACACTAGCATCTCTCTCGTACTTCAATGAATGTTCGCTATCGATACTAGCGCCACTCGCCGCCATAGAGTACAACCACTGTTCTAACCCCTTTTCAGTGTAGATGGTAAAAATATTTTTCGATAATTTGTAAAACATGGCAAATACGTATACACATTTTCCACATGTAATTTTAATGGAATCGCAAGACGTCCGTTTATCAGAAAAAAGTGATGACAATAAGTGAAAAAAGACTTTTTTAGAAAATAGAGACGTTTAAGCTACTAGTTGACTACACTCTTTAATTCATTAATAAATTTTTGCAATAAAACGAGTAAAAACATTACTTATTATGAAAAATGCAACATCCTTATAGATACGGTATACCTGCTGGTCTTATCGTACAAAGCTTTTACTACTTAAATAATCCAATCAATTTCAATCTATCATTATATTTTAAACCTTTATGATAAATTTAAAATATAGATTTCTAGTAATACTTCATTTTATGAATATGTTTTCTAATAATTTAAAAGTTGTAAATTTTTACGTGTACGTGACATTACTGTTAATTAAAAATGTAATTTCAATTGTGAAAAATAATTTTTACGTATTCACTAAACAAGCCTCAAGTTTAATTTTAAAAGAAAATACGACAAATTGTTTTTGCTCTTCTACTTAAAAAAAGATATTTTTTATACTTGTCGGGCTTTCTCATTTCTATCTGAGTAATTTTGGTTGCAGATGCGTACACCCTTACCCTAAAATAATATTGCTCGAAAAAAAACAAGGGTAAATGCTTCCTTTGACATTTGAAGAGCTTACGTTGTTCAAGACATCAAAGATGTTCCGCGTAACAATTCTCATTATACATATATAAGACGACTATATTAGCGTATGAATTTCATGTTGAATACTTTCGCAGCTGACGAGCATTACAAGAATGGCACCATGGAAAGCCAAGTATCTGTCTTTTTTATTAAATTCCATTTTTCAATTTATGTAGTTCTATTCACTTCGAAAGGAGCAATGTAAACCTTTTTTACTTTTTTTTTCTTTAACCAAGCACATATGATGGGATCAAAGCCAGCCAAACAAGGTCTCAAATTTTTATAAAACTTGTATCGAACCTCAATAAACAATCTCACAAAGTTTCATAATCATCGTATCACTTGACATAAAAAAGTGTACGAATTAAAATAAGCGATTAATTATTTGCATCTAAATAAATATTTGTTTAATCGTAATTTATCTTAAAATTATTCTTTACAATACAAAGAAAATATTTGTTGTAATATCACACACATAAGTACCTATATTTTTAATCATCTTTCTACTTCATCTTTATTAACTTACAAAAAATATCGAGTAAATATCACGAACCACAATAGATTTTTTAAATTAAAAATCAATTTTTTCAGCAATTTAGAATATCAATTTCTAACAAATAAATATTCATTTAAATTCATATTACAATTGTAAATAGTTCATCCTCATATAGAAAATATAAACTCTAATTAACTACAAGTTTTTTTCAATTTCAAAATTGGATTTTCATAAACTATATTCTTATTCCAGAATATTGATTTTTGCAATCTAAATATTTACCAAAATTTAGATCACGACTGCAAATAGTTATTATAAATTCAAAATAAATATTGTCTTTGAAATAAGTATTTTATCAATTCTAAATTTATTTTACTGAATTCTTATCAATGTATATTTAAATTAGGTTAATATTTATCATGAAGTAAATATTTCATTGATAAAAATAAATATTATCTTTGAAAACTTATTATTTTGATGCTAATTAGAGACGGTGATCGTCAATGTGTTTGTGAACTAAGCACATCTTACAGTGGTCCTTCTATCACTTGGTCGCTGAGAGCGCGATTTGAACTCGAACCACTGAAATCCTCGAAAGCTTATTATTTTTCTTCAAGGAATTATTTCTTTTTAATCGAAAAAAAATATTACCTTGGTACTATTTTATTTGATCATTTTCATGAATCAAGAATAAAAGAAATCTTTTTTTAACTTTTTATTTTAAAAAATTCTTTTTGCTTTGTATTATTAAGCAAATAAAAGCACTACCTTTGTTCTTTCTCAGAGAGTAAAAATAACGGCAAAGGTAAAAATCTAAATTGATACGATCGTATTATTATCAGGCGTGAGAACTTGAATACTAAAGCTTAATATGGCGCAAAATTATTATCGTTTACTGATGCGCGCGCGTGCGTTTGCGCGTTGTGTGTGTGTGTGTGTGTGTGTGTGTGTGTGTGTGTGTGTGTGTGTGTACACGCAGGTATGAGAGGCGCGCCTGAATAGGTCCCAATTGAGCGCAAGCTTTTTGTATTTAAGTTCGTTTGGACTACCACGAGTATTTCCTCCTTCTCTATTCTTTTCACTCGAGTGCTTAAAGCGAGGTCTGCTCTTTTTCTAACTCAGCTACTCCTCACATTTTCTCTGTCCTTTTGTTTATTTGTTTCTCTTTCCTTTCCATGCTCTTTTATGTTTTGGCCTCACTTTTTTTCTTTTTTCTCGTATAAACTTTCTGTCCATCCAAAGCTATATTCTCCTCGACCTAAGCTTTTTTTTCATCCGTTCTCTTATATTCACTCTCTTATCGCTCGGCCTCCATCTCTCCCAGCTCATTTTCCCTCTCACTGAAGTCTACAACTCTTCAATCTTTATACGTAACTTCTTCGCTCTTTTTTATTTTTTTACCGAGGCATACGCTTCTTTTCTCTCCCCTCTCAACAAATATTCACGCGAGCGCGTCCTTTTCTATTTGGGGTTTACGTCGCACGAACTGTTGCTGCTTTTACTTCGTTCTTTTTTTACGTTTTAACTTCCGTTTCTCTGCAGCCGCTTCCACTCTCGATTTGCGTGCTTTTTTTTGGTGCACAGTTGTTCCAGTCCAAGAGAACGGGCCTTGAATGGAGAAAAAAAAGCTCGCTTTTATACTGTTTATCTGCGATGAAACGGGCAACGCTTTGCAATGTGTAACAGAGTATGTATGTGTGTGTGCCGACTTGAAATTAAAAGAAAGAGCAAAAACAAAAAAGAAAAAAAAACAAAACAAAAAAGAAAATGCAAAAAAGAGAAAACCAAAGAAAGCAACGGGGTATGTGTATTGCAATTCAAAAAGCGCGCATGCCCAGCTTATGCCGGAAGGCTTAAATTTATTTTACGCACGGACGATTTGAAAACAAAATAAAAAAAAATAAAAATGGAATCGTCGGAATGAATGAAAATGCACGTAAGCTTTAAAAGAGGTAATTTCAAAATAGAATGGACAACTTAGTAATTATCTATTCTCTCGTTATTCTCAAGCACGGAACAGTTTGGCTTGTTACGATAAGTTTAACTTTATTATAGAGAAAGCTCTTAGCTGTACTAAATAGCGTATATATCTAATATAAATTGAATACAACAAAAATTTTTTGCGCTGATAAAAATGTTTTTGTTCTTTATATGTTTCTCTTCTTTCAAAATGTAGCAGTTTTTCTTTCTTATTCAGGATTTCATATAATGCATTCGTTTTGATAACAAATTATTGTTTTTATTTCTTTCAAACTAATTAAAAGCTATGCAAAAATCTTAATTGGAAAATTGATATCGTTAATCATATTAAAATATGAATTATAATTAGTTTTTATTAAATAATGTAAGAAAAATATTATTGTTTTGTTGTTAAAATTTGTGAAATAAATAATATTTTTTAATTATAAAGAAAAAATACAGCATTTGTATCGGCATGAAAAAAGAGTAAATAATACTTCACTCAAAGATTAACGAACAATTTGGGAAGATAAAAAGATTTTCCAAAAAGAGAAGGAGAGAGTGAGTGAGTGAGGCGGTATCCCTTGACTGTGACAGAAGAAGCATTAGAATGCACAGCAAGATACGAGCTTTTGTCTCTTGAGTCATTGTAATGAAGAAAGTCGAGCCTTTTCAATTATAATGCTAGCCCGGCTCTCGTATCCGTTAACGAGAGCTCAAGCGTACTCTTTAAGATAATGAGACATTCTCTTCTCTTTTTTTTTTTATTTTAAAGTTCTTCCTGTCCTCTCTTCTTCCTTTTGCTTCCTTACTTCTTTTTCGGGCTCATTTTTCCTGAAGGTTAAACCCTTGTGTTATTCGTCACATTGTTACGAGTTCCCAATGGAAATGGTTTTACTTCGTGTGCAACTTAGCATAGAAATATTTTTAACTTTTTCATTTTCAAGTGGTCTTGATATTTAGGTAATGTCTGCCAAATATTTAACGCATGAAATATTAAACAAAAATTTATTTAAATTTAAATATTCGTAAGATTGAATTTATATTTTTTCTATAAATAAGTGAATATTGTAATATGTATTAATTATAAATTTCCTTAATATCGTATAATCTATTAATTATTAATTTCATGGATAATCTCACTAAAAAATAGACTATAAGTACGAAAATGCTTCTAATACTTTTTGTCATAAATTTGCTTTTTGTTAATAATAGTGAACATCTTTAGTTACACAGATTTAAATATAACATAACGAGCCGGTGAGTGGCTCAGTTGGTAGAGCATTGGATTCTCGGGGTTCTGAGTTCGAATCCCGCTCTCGGCAGCCGATTGATGCAAGCACCACTGTACGTTACATGTGCTTAGTTCACAAACACACTTACAAGCTCCGTCCCTGATTAACATCACAAATAGCATAAATATAGTGACATTAAAGAAAAAAAAATTTAATATACGTTACACATTCTAAAAAAATACATAGAAAAGCATTCAATGAATACTAGTATTCAATAAAATTTTACTATTTTATTTTAGAAAGGGATTTTAAATTTAATTGGGGTCATTTTATATTGGATACTTTTTTCTCCTTCTAACAAATACAGATTTGTATTAAAATATATTTAAAAAATTTTATAGCTGAATATTTCTTTGGTTCTAGTCTAGACTTTCTAATTAGATATTAAAGATCAAATTGAATATTAAAAGAATATTTCAGAAGTTAAAGTTTAATGTTTAAATAATAGTACAAGCAAAATTATTCTTATTATACATCTTTTATGCTTAACAACTTTTCTTGCAATCTTAATAATTAAGAATCTTTTTTTCAATGAAATACAAAAAGCATTCACTTTTTAATTAAGAAATATTTTTCCATTATCTTCAATAATGCATATTTCAGAATACTGGTGAAGAAAATATTTAAAAAACAGTTTGAGTAAAATAAACTTTATTATCTATACATTTTTATGTATACTTTATAAGTTTTAGTCTACTAATTGTAAAAATATAAGGAATGAGTGTCAACCTAGCTAATAGATTTGCTTACTTTATTGATTAGAATAAAAATATATTTGAAATGTATAATTTGTATTCTGTATTATTAAATTTCCAATCGATCCTTCTTTCTCTCTGTCCTATTTGTCGTATAATATACATTAATAAATAACGTAATTCTGTTTATAATTACAAAGATTTAGAGTAACGATTTGTTTTATAAGAGGTATTAAATTTTTTTTCAAATATATTTTAAGAGGTTCATAATATATAATTCTTATTTAATAATTAAAAATTTTTATTATAAAACAACTGCTTTGTTATCTGATAGAAATTCATGTTTTGCTAAAGGCTCTATTTTAAATTTTGAAATTAAATAGTAAATAAATTAATAATTTATAAAGCCATAGTTATAACACCGAGATCGAATATAAAACATTCTTTCTGCAATAAATATCAATATTTCTTTATTATTTAATTAAGCAGACACCTTTTTAACATTGATTAACTGAGCAATGTTTTGATTATAAAGGTTGTACTGAATTTTCTATAAAATTATATGTTTCAGTAGATAACAAAGAGTTATTACGCCTTCAAATAATTTAATTATCAAATACCAGATTCTTTAGCGAAAACATTCTTTTAAGTTGTACTCTCAAGCGAAAGATTTAATTATACTTTCCTTTTCACAAAAAAATTCCCCATTTCATATTCCATTATTTAATGAAAAATATTATTTCGCGCATAAAAGCTTTGAATTATTATTATTAAAATAATTATCAAATTTAACTTTTCCTGATAGCATAAATAAATGATTTAATATTAATAAATTTAACCGTTATCATAAAAGCATCATATTATAACTTGTGCTCTAAAATGAAAAAAGAATTTTTATTATCAATATTAAGCACGGCAATAAAAATCCTTCGTAAATTTTTAATGTGACATAAACTAAAAAAACGGTAAGCATAAAGTCTCATGAAAAGTACTTTGGCTTTTAGAATTTAAAAAAAAGCAAAAAATGACGTTTTATAAAAAAGTGAGAAAAGCTTGCTATCATACAGAGAAAAATAATCATGCATAAGTTGTGGACTTAGTGTATAAGCCGTCAATGCAAATAATTAGAAACTAAAAAGGCCCGTTGAGATAGAGCCGAAAAAAGCCGACACTAGTTGGCCTGGATAAGTCAAAGGATTTCAAGAGAAATAGGAAAAGAAAACTGCAGTGCTCAAAGCAAAAGAAGAAAAAAAAAGAAGAAGTACTCGTCGCGCGTGTGGCACACCAGAGGAGAAAACAAAAGGTAAAAAGAAAGAGAAAGAAAAGGAAAAAGTATACAAGCGATAACAAAAGTTCAAATGTTGTCTGTTTCTCTGACAATAAAGCTCGGACGTGCTTGAAAAGCTTTCAATTCCCTGTAGTCGCTACTTACGTAGCGCGTCTATACACAGGAAGATAACACTGAATCGAAGACGTCAAAAGACATATCGCTCGCGCTACTTGCGCCATACAAAGACATTCCCTTTGTACGGAATTATAGGAATGAAAAGCTACTACTCTACTTCCCTTTCTTTCTTACTTTACTTTAAACAGACTTACTTTATGTTGCTAGATTTTAATTCTATAATGTCGAAAGAGAACGAATGAATGTCATTAGATAACGGATACTTTGTTTTAATGTTATGTAATAAAAATAACGTCAGTTCAATCAAAATTTTTAATAAATAAGTTTTCTTTTTATTATTTTTATGTTGAAAACATGATACTAATTGAATTTTATTCTACAGATTTTATTTCTGAAGAAATTAAAAAGAAATCTATTTATTTGTAAAAATAAAAATCATTGGAACAAATTGCACCGAGAAAATAATTGAGAATTATTAACTTTTTAATAAAAATCGTTTTCATGATCTTTGAAGTTATTCAATGCACCAAAGGATCGCACAAAACGACTAAAGCTTTTCCCCATTGCTAATATATCCAAACTTCTTGATCAATTATTAAATTTTTCACTGATTAATTAGTGCATCCTCTCTTTTTCGGCTTTCTTTGCGATCCTTTGTCAGGCTGCGTTTAAAAGGCAGCCGATTTAAGTAAGAAGAAGAGGAGAATAATAGAAGTTCTCTTTATAAGATTCTCTCTAGTCTATATCTTCTTAAGTTTCAAGTGAAGAGAGAGGGCGAGAGAAAGAGAGAAACAGCCAAGATTGATTATCATAGTTCAGTGGTTTGGGAACGATATCGATAGTAAAGGCAGAAGGGAGAAGGAGGTTATAGCTGTGATAGGTCGATTTACGTTCCATTACCATTACCGAGGACGCGCTACTCCTCCTTAACTTGAGAGCGATGCCTTCGAGCAAATCTAATTAAGGAGTAGCACCATCGCACAGAGTAATCGCTACTGACCCTTGGGCTCGCCACCTTAGACCCTCTCTCTATCGCGTTAAATTTTTAAATGACGATCAAGACGAGTTCTATTCGGGAAAAAGATCCGTTTGAGCTTCTATAGAATTCTATTGAATTCTCATTTGCAGTCGACTTTTTTCTTATGATTTCTTCGATAATTTTTTATTTTTTCGGATTTCCTCTTTTTCAATAAAATTGCAATAGTTTGAATCGCATCGAGCTTGATTTCACAATCCTTTTATTTAACGAAAGTTGGTTGAGATTTTTTTAAATGTTACTCTCACTATTTGTATAGAGAAATTTTGACAATAAATTATTTTATAAGGTTTATGAAATATATTTCTATAATATTTCGCATTTAATTATTTTTTTTATGATTATTGAGTTGAGGTACCTTAAATTTACTTCAAATACAATACTATTATCTATTTATGAAATGATAAAATAAATAAAATCCACAAAAATTTATCCTATTATTAATTTTAAAAATAGATTATTATATAACTTTAATTAAATCATACATTTTATTTAATAATTTTTTAAGTATCTTATAAGCTTAAGAGTTCAAAATATTTAAATTCTAAAAGTTTTATATTCTTAAAATCCAAATATTACATCCAACGCAAATCAATATAACATCCGCGTATGATTAATCAATAAATTATCATATGTATTGTTGCACGTACGATTAATTTAATTTAAATATTCGGGTGAAATTTATTCACTTTACAAATCGAGATTCAATTTATTTGAATAAAAATTAAATTAAGTTTACACTGATTAAATACTTATTGCCTTTAAATTCAGTATTGTACAAATATAATTGATAAATTTAAGATTAAATTTATCGAGAAGTAATTATTAATCTAAATACTTAAAAATTTAATTTTTATCTTTCCGTATCACCTTTAACAAACATTAATTTCATTTAAAATAATATTCCGACGAATAAATTTTAATTATGCGAATTTTTCCATATATTTAGCAAAGCGGACTTCGTTAAAGTTTAATTTCATTATTTCCATTTCATTAGTCAAATAATTAAGAAGCTTACGATATTAAGAATTAAATTTTTTTCAGGAATCATTAATATTTTAATAAGTCTGGTTATTTAACGATACATCAAAAGATTATAAAGGTGAAAAATTTTTTCCTTGAAGTAAAAAGGTTTTAACGCTCGAACAAAACTCAAGGGTTTTTTTTATACTTGCTTTTAATTTTCTCAAATCTACTGCGACAGCAATAAGACGGCCAACATGGCAGACCAATGCCTTTCATCTTCAAACGATTAAAAAAAAAGAGACTGTAAGCAGAACAAAAAAAAAATGAAGAAAAAGATAAAACTAATGCATTAAGTATTCCTTAAGAACTATACTAACAAAGTGTTTTTTTTCTCATAAATAAGTGGTTAGTACATATTTTATCAAGACTTTTCTCATTACAAATTATTTGAATGTACCATAAATCATCTGATTTTTATTTGTTTTTTAGTAGATTTTACAATCAATAAGGAAAATATTTCGACTTTTTTTGTTGAAATAAACTTTTAAAGTGCAAAAGTAAAATCTTAATTAAATTACTCAATGATTAAATAAAGTAATTGTATGAAAAATTGATAATAAATAATTTCAAAAAATAAAGTAGTTTGGAGAGAAAATATATTTAATTTTTAAAAATAAAAACTAAATAATTTCATAAATTCATTGGCACGAATAGAAATAAAAATATATTTTGTCGAAATGCTAATTAATCTCGAAATTTAGTGTAAAATTAGAGAAGCGAAATTTGAAAAGCAAACCCTTATAATAGCAACACTCATTAAACGTAGCTTCGTTCATGGCTTAGCTTCAACGCTCATTTCAGATGCATCTCAATGTTTTTGCCTTGCAATACCACACCCCATTGCAAAGTACGAAGCCAGTAGTACAGTATATTAACAATAGTAGCAGAAACGTAAGCGCAATTATTATACTCGCAAATATCTTGTGGAAGGCTAAAGCTTGAGCAGTTTCACATGTTATAGCATAGAGCCTATACTCTCTCCTTTTCTCATTCTCTCTCTCTTTCTATTTCTCGCTTTGTCTGACCGCGCCCCGATTATATTGAATATTCTAATTACCGACGCTCTATTTCATTTCCCCTGAGAGTAATGACTGTTGAGCTAACCAAGAGAAGGACGAGCTACCGTATACTCTTGGCCCGCTGTGTTATGAATTACCAAGCGAACTGATAGCCTCTGCTACCTCGTGACGTGATGTTAACGAGAAAAAAATAGCTATTTCTAAGTTAAAAAGAAACAAAAAAAAACTCAAGTAAAAACATGCGTAAGAAAAGAGAGATAAAGAAATTAGAATTCAGTCCACTTTCCCATCGTTCATGACGTAGATAATGTTACTCTATACTCTTTTTTTCCTCTTAAATGTATTGTCTTCGTTTGTTTTCATTTAAAGACATTTAAAATTAATGCGCAAAATTGAAATGTCTGACCCTCGTCAGTTTTTCCTTTGAACATTAGGGTGAAATGAAGAAAATTTACGAACAAACTTAATGTCAAGGTTCTTTTTAATGAACTTTTAACGTTGTGATATATTATACGTTAATTAAAATTATTCCGTATACTGATATTTCCAAATATTAAAAACACTCGAATATTTTATGCAAAGAATTTCCATTTTAAATTTAAATTTCATTGTTCATACACAATAAAAAAAAATATTATTTATATTAGCGCACTTATTAAAATTAATATAAGATAACCTAATTATTTCACCATAAGTACCATACATAAAATTTATCAACCGAAAACACTTAATAAACACCTAATAACTAAAATTGAAATGACCAGACTGCAGCTGAAACATTTGACTAAATAAGTAAATGTAAGAGTAATATTTGAATATAATTACCAACGTGAAGAGATAACATGTTTTAATAAATTTTAATTGTCGAGTGGTTTGATATGTCCACTGTAAATTTAATTACTCCTCAACTTCGTTTATTTTAGTTATGTTATTTTGCGTCAGAACGCTGCCGATGTTATGTCAACTGTTAGCTACAGTAATATTTATTTAAGAATAGAAATATAAGATTTATTATGTATTATTTTTTATATTTTACTTATAAATTATTAATAATATTTTTAATTAAAATGTAAATATACTAGAATTGAAATCACGATTATATTGATAATAAATGTTTTGCCGCCAAATGTAATCCCTAATTCTTAAACGATAATTCTACGTTCACATACTCGTCATAATAATTAAGAACTAAAAAATAACATATTTTTAATTTATACACTAAGAAAAAAATATGATTGTATCAACTGAATCCTTCTGTTAATATACCACGATGAAATATTCTATTCATTTAACAGACGAGTTCTGTTAATTTGATGGATATCGTAATATTGATTCAATTTGAAATTAACTTTAATTTAACTGCAAAGGAAGTCAAAATAGCTGTTACATTTTATTGTGTCAATCAAATAAGTTTTAAAGATGATAAAAACTTTTTTATTTAGTTGAAACTCACAGCTCACGGTGTTCCAATTTCTAGATATTAATTAACGCATAATTCATACTATAATCATTATACAAATTCTTAAGTGAAATTTTTTAACATTATCTTATAAGATTTCACACTACACTATTAATATTTACAAATAAAATCTAACATCGCTCGCTAATAATCGATATGCATCGCATCGCATCGCATTTAAACATACAGCGGATAAATTCGTTCGTTCTTATATACTAACTGACGTGCAATCTCACCACTTGCGGGTTACAAGAGATACGCCATCTATTATTGTACTATCGAAATGTATCTGTTTTGAAAAGCGGGAGATTTAAAAATACTTATTGAATAACAAAAATCTTTATAAAATAAATTTATCAACGACATAAATGATAAATATTTTATTTTGACTTATGTTTTTTTATGTTAATTGTTATTCAATTATATCAACAGTAGGGCTGCTGATATAATTGAATTGAAACATTTGTATTGAAATAATTCATCAGTTAATTTAAGCATGTGCATATTATTGGTTCAATTTATAAAATTTTGTTGAAATGTAAGTCATACTTTTATTTTGACTTACGTTCTTTTATTTTAATTGTTATTTAATTATATCAACAACCGTACTGTTGATATAATTAAATTGAAACATTTATATTGAAATAATTCATCAGTTATTTTGAGCATGCACATTTTATTGATTCAATTCATAAAATTTTGTTGAAATGTAAGTCATACTTTTATTTTGACTTATGTTTTTTTATTTTAACTGTTATTCAATTATATCAACAGCCGTGTTGTTAAATTGGCAGCACGATCGTATTCGGGCTATTTCAACTGCACAGATTCTGTTAAATCAAAAGAATTCTGTCAGATTAACAGCAGATCTATTGAATCAATAACATTTCAGTTGATCTGATGAAATTTTTTTCTCAGTGTATTATTATAATTTACATGTTTCATTATGAATACAAAAGCTAGCGAAATAATTAAATTATGAAAAGTTCAAACATTCGAAATTTAAATATTAAAGTAATAAAAATACTTAGTGCTAGTTTAAAATACTTTAATTTAATTTAATATTAATTTGGAATATTACTTTAATCTTATCTAATGTTTTTCGAAGCTTTTAAATAAAAAAAATACTACTGCATTGTCATAAAAAAGAAATTAAAACATTCAGTGAAACTGATTTTGGTTAAGTGTTTTCGTATCTTTTCCAAATCTGTTTTGACTGCACAACATTAAGCCTTGAACTCGCCCAAACTAGCAATAAAAACTCGTCGTAAAAAACTTTGCAATACAAAAAAAAGAAGAAAAAAATAAATCGGAAAAACAGTCAAAACTCACAAAAGTCTATCTATCTCTAAAAAGAAAAAAAAAAACATTTTTTTTCGTTTTAAAGTAAAACTTGTATATTATCAGCGAGACTTTAGGACAGCACGTAGATCGAACCAATGATGAGATAAAGAAAAGAAAGGGATGAAAAATCGACAAAGGGAAGATGGAAAGAAAGACAGAGAAAGTTAAATTAAACAGGTAAGTCGGAATGATACGTCGTTCATGCTGCTATATACATATGTGCGTATGAACTGACTTTTGCAATATTCTGTCGACTAGTTATTATTGGTTCGATATAAGTCTATGTAGAGCCGTCAAATTTAACTGATATTGCTGTCCGTTAATCCCATCTATTCAATAGCAAGTATTTTGCATGCCTATATCCATCAAGTGATTTTATATTTATATCTTTGGTTAATACTTTAAGCTTTCTTTAAGTGCCGAAAAAACTTTAGCTATCATGCGCATTCAAAAAGCTAAAGAGTCATAATTTTTCGAAGTTGTAGGCTCATAAAAAATAAGTAATTTTAAAACAAGTTAAATTTTTAAATTACTAAATAAAGTTATTCTTAATAAAAAAATCTTTATAATATACGTCAATATATTTCATTTCTTGTTAATTATAGACTCATAAAGTAAATGTAAGGTCGTCAGTGCCTTGGTAAAGCAATGGATACGTAATATCGAGGCCCCAAGTTCGAATCCCGCTCTCGGCGGTCGATTGATACAAGCACCACTGTAAGTTACATGTGCTTTGTTCACAAACGCACACACGATTTCCGTTGCTAATTAGCATCGCAACGATATCGTAGATACAGCAACGTTAAATAAAAGAAAAACAGTTATTCTATATAAACCTGTTTTTCGAATTTGAGTCTAATTTCATTTGTTTGAATAATTGATAGTCGTTAGATTGACTTTTCTTTCATAAAATTTAAAAAATAAAGAATTTTAAATAATTGAATTTAAATAATGACAATTGCATAGAGTTGTATTTTGCTCTGTTTGCATAAAATATAATAAAAATGATACAATTTTTTTTAATTCATGTGAAATTTAATAAAATTGGTTTTTCATTATCTGCACTAAAAGCAAGAAAGTCAATATTGCCAATAATTTAAAAATTTTGGTGGAAATATATGGTTGACATAATACTGCTATTTTAACCTTTAGAGGACGGGGATTTGGGTTTACTGTTTTCTCTCACTTTTCTATAGAAATCGAGTTTTTGTGATGTCTCACATCTCAAAACTAATATATGTAAAAGGTCGATCATGGGCATGGCCCGTATAGGGGCCATCCCGTCCTCTAAAGGTTAAAAAAACTGATAAATGGCGGACACTAGTAACCCAAACTTTATACTTATACTGTAAAAAAAAGTCCACTTTAACTAGGCATTGATTGTTTTAACTCAGGACAATAATTATAACGAGTGTCTGTAAAACAAGCACCGATTGCCTCGCGCGCATTTTGCACTTATCGTCGTTTATTTAATGCTTTCACTTTAGAATATTCATTGTACTGTCGGCACATCAGCCTAGTTTTTATTTACGCATCGTGCTTACCGTTGTAAACCTTATGTTTATGTTGAATAAATTTTTCTTCCATAATTACCTTTCTTATTTTATCAGGAAACCATTTTTTTATGTTTAGAATTCATAATTGAAAGAAAACAGTAACTGTTTATATTTTTACTGCTCAATATTAGATTTTAAATTAATTATAAACAAATAAATGCTTTAGGTAGACCTTTTATACAATTCTTTGTAAAAATTAATTTGGTTTATATTTTTGATTCATTTTATCGGCAGCTATATATTCGAAAAATATCAACAAATATTTTTAAAATTTTAATATTATAAGAATCAATACCGTTTTTATTATATTCTAAAATGAATTTTTAAAATTATCGGAATTTTCTAAAAATATTATTGATAATCGAAATTAAAATATTTAACAACCATTTTTTTTAAACAATTAAAATAAACATTTTTTTATATAGATAACATTTTTTAATTTTAAACAAAAAATAACTTAAATGCAGATAATTTTTTAAAACGTATAGAACTTGAAGAAATAAGAACTTAAAATACTGGCTTTCTCGGTATTTTTTTTCAATGCTCATAAAAAGTTCTTACAGTAAAAGTGATGAGCACAAAAAATAAGGTAAAATATGGAAGAAATTGCTGGCATTTGGAACATTGTCAAGTACTTAATCTAGTTTCCACACGCGTTTTGCTCTATTTCGTTCTGATTTCCTTCCAAAAAGTGATTTACATACTGATAGTTATTGCGTGCTATTTTTACATATTTTTAACATAATGATAAAATAATTTTCTAAAGTATAATATTAAGACTTTAATAATATTATAATTTAGTTACATTAAGTTTTTCCATTTTCAAAATTTAAAATAATACAAGTATGCTATGAGAATTTGTTGCTTTATTATTTCTAAAATATGAATTAATTTATCATGATTAGAGCCGGTGCGTGGCTCAGTCGGTAGAGCGTTGTATTCATAATTTTGGGGTTCTCAGTTCGAATCCCACTCTCAGCCGATTGATAGAAGCACCACTCTATGTTACATTTGCTTTGTTCACAAACACACTTACGTACAAAATAAGGAATATTGGCCTAAGTGTGAGTTTATCGCCCTCGCTTTGCTCCAAATTTGGGCACCAAATTCACACGTGGGGTGCAAACCCCCTAAGCGTTCGTAGTGTATATATTTGGAATTAAATTAACTTCATTGTTGGAATTTCGTATTGTCAAAAAACTTCGGATTTATAAAAATTTAGATTTTGATTTATTTTAACTCTAATATAGAATTTAGCAAAGTGGAAATTCTCGGAAATAATTTTAGTCAAAATTGGAGCAAATTCTACCTCACTTAGTACATATAGAATGTTCCATTATTTCGGAGTATTTTAATGACTAACTTCACACCTCAGCAACTCAACATTAGACTCATGAGAGCTCCAATATTGAGATTTTATATCCGAAATTCTTGGAGTTGTGGGAACACCAAACTACGCCATCTCTATTGTTTAACATCGAGTTAAGCGATGCAATGGTTTGTTTGTCAAGAACTTAATTTTTCTCAGATTTCGCAAAACTCTAGTTTAATGTGGAAATAACAGTTGTATTATTTAGTAATATTGGAGTTATACTAATTTCAAATTTTTTTCTAAACAAATACATGTTTTGACGGACTTTGCGAACACACATTCTGGCATGCTTTTACGAGCACATTCACAAATTCATACATACGCGAATATCTTGTTCACAATAGCTGGTCAGAATATGCTATTTCACTTTCACAAAAACACGTTGAAAAGACCGGAGTTGATTAAAAAAATTATTTCATAGCTAATATAGCTTAAATTTCTAATAAATAAAAAGTTTTAATTATGATGTCATTTATACTGAAGTATTTAATATTAAATACAAAACTCTAATAAAAATTGATATTTAACAAAAGAAAAGTAGTAAATATAATTTCTTTTAATGAAATTTTTTAGACTAACGCAAAAATTTAGTGACTATAATCCTCTGTCTTTAATCCTTATCATAGCTAGCAAACCTCCTGAATCTCCCGAGTTTTAATCAAGAAACTGCACTTGTTTATTGCCCAACATTAAAAATGAAAACTCGTAGCGAAGAAAACACAAGAAGAACGAGCTCGTGCTCTCACGTACACGCGCTTGTCGAGTAAAAAAGCGACGGGGATTTGATTTTCGAGGCGTTTGGGAGAAAGAGAAAAGAGGGTTATGAAATCGCGAACGTGAGCGCGACGTTAACCCTCCCTCTTCTTTATTTTTTCTCTTTTTTTTTCTTTTTTCTTCTTTTTCCTTGCATTGCAGGAAAAAGAAGAGTGAGCTAGTACGACGTTTACTTTCTTGGGAGCAATTTTTCTCCATTCCAACGAAAATACCACGTGCCAAGCCGGAAAACAAGCTGCCTCCGTTCCTACGCGTATATAAACAAATCCCGTGAAACACACTACTATACTTGATCTTTTTTTCTTCCTTTTTTTCCCTAGCTTTATGAAAGAAAGAGGCTATACAAGTGTTGCTTTTTTTGTCAAACGAGAAAAATGAAAATCCTCGATTACGGCATTTTTCTAAGAACTAGATATTCCTATTCCCTTAACAATTTATACATAGTGTATTTGTATGCTAGTACACTTCATGGGTAGCAGCTTTGCAATGACTTTTTCTAAAAAGATGAAATATCAAGCATTACTGATATTGTATCCAACGTAGATATATAAGTAAACTATATGTTTTTTTTTTCATGTAAAAGAAGCACTTTTAATAATTATAAACATGATACTCGTTATTATAATCAAACAAAGTTTATATGATTTTCAAATATATTTGCATTTATTATTAAATATATTTTTTTATTTCATTGTAAATATACATAATAAATTTTCATGATGACATTTTGATTAAAAAGTGAAACTTTATTTTTATTTTTTAGGAAATAAAATTTGTTCGCTATGAAAAATTTAATGATGAAAATTATATATATTAACAATTGAATATATTTTTTTTAAACACTCAAGCCGTCAAGAATTGTAAATTTTTAAAAAATTAAAAAAGTGAATAATTTGTAAACCACGAATGTCCTTTTGATGAAAATTAATACATGAGTGGAGATTATGGAAAAACTACATACAATTACTATTATAATATAATTATTATTATTATATAAAACAAAATTCATGACTTATGGGATTTAAAAAAAAAACTGATTAAATTTCAAAAGATTTTTATTTTTTAAATTTAACTCACTAGGAGAGTATCAGACCTCCGGGTCACGGATTTTGCTCAAACTTTGTGATAAGTTTTTAGATGTCAAAATATGAAAGGAAACAGAATTTTAGACCCCAACGCTCAATATTTTCCTAGTTACAGGCAATTAAAGAATATCACTAAAAAAGTTACTAGATTTTCAAACGCTTACAGTTCCTTAGCATTGATAGCTAGGAGCTTGAAACTTTTTTTAAATGAAAGCTGAGCTCTAATCCTTTCGAAATAGTAGTTATAGCATGTCAAAATATTATTTTTTCCCAAAGTTATAGCGTGATAAACATTGGACCTGATTTTTCTTTTCAAAACATTAATTAATTAAAAAAGCTGAAATTGGGTCTAATGTTTATTATGCTATAACTTTGGGAAAAAATAATATTTTGACATGCTATAACTACTATTTCGAAAGGATTAGAGCTCAGCTTTCATTTAAAAAAAGTTTCAAGCTCCTAGCTATCAATGCTAAGGAACTGTAAGCGTTTGAAAATCTAGTAACTTTTTTAGTGATATTCTTTAATTGCCTGTAACTAGGGAAATATTGAGCGTTGGGGTCTAAAATTCTGCTTCCTTTCATATTTTGACATCTAAAAACTTATCACAAAGTTTGAGCAAAATCCGTGATCCGGAGGTCTGATACTCTCCTAGTCAATAATATGTTAATTTTTTCGTAATCTATATCAAAATATTTACTCACACATTTCGAAGATTAATCAAACGTTTGCAATATTAACATTAAATCAAAAATTTAATCCATCGATGAAAATTAATTAATTTATTTCAATAAAATAAATTTATGAATAAAAGATTATGTATACATTAATAATTAAGAGTAAAGCTTTAGCATTTGCATTTGCATTATAAGAATTACTAATATCATTACTGAATAAATAATACATATTTCTAACTTAACATTATACAAGTATCAATAAATCTTTAATTGAATTAAATTAAATTTAATTAAATTGAGGTATATACATTTATGAAATTAACAAAAGACCAATATTTCATTAAATAAATTTTATATCTAAATTATTAACTTACGTTTGAACATGTTTTTATTTTTCATTATTATTATAATGTATAAATGAATTTATTAGATTCTCATGATTATCCAATGTTTACAAAATAAAATCGTTCAAGCTTAACCTAATCTTTATGGAAATTGGATATATTTTTAGATTAATTAATAGCGAAAAAATGCTGAAACATTTTTTGTCAATGCTGTGATAGAATATATGATTCATAGTTACCGACATTGCAGTTTCCCAAATTTTTAGTATTTATTATTCAAATCATATTTAATCAATAACATGTCTTGTTCAGATTTTCTTAATCTACTCTTTTTAACTAATTGTTTTAACTTTTAAGCATTAAGAAAATAAATTTTAAACATTTTTGAAGTTATATTCTTCTAATATATAAAAACATGAAATGTCTAATCAAAACGTTAAGATATAATCAAGAAATTAACCATTTCTTCAGTTCAATTTTTAATTCTGTGTTACACAGTTTTGTTCAAAAAATTGCGATTCATTAAATTTATACTACCGCTGATCAGATTGTATCTTTACTTTTGAGGTTGATTAACTTTGAATCAACATTTAGTAAAATATCCAAGGTCTAAGATATTATATCCAATCCTTACTAATAATAATCCTAATCATGAAAGAAAAAAAAACTGAAGAAATTCGGTAAAAAATATGTTTTTGAAAAGAAGAAAAAAGCTTTGACGATAACTTCCGTGTTGCTTTATTATTAGTAAATAAGAAAAAAAACGGTATTATTTACCGTAATCAGCTACTCAGAAATGATAGAACAGCTATGGAGTCAAAGACCACTAAGATTGCTAATTTGTAGATCCCTAAAGACGAGAGGGAAAAATGAAGCATTATATATACTACACGTGTAGCTTTTTTTTCTTGTCGAGCTTTCGTTATATCCCTGAATATTGGCCGAAAGCATAATGGGGAAAAAAAACCTCATGGGAACTTGCGATAAGACCGTATTATATTTGGCAATAGGCAGATAATAATCACGCACATCATTTTTCACGTTTATGAATGCAGGCGTTGAACACTTGAATGCTTATACGCATAGACTAGTGAAAAAATTAGCGATATCAGGGTTGCGTATATGAATAGATGATCCTCTATACGACGGAAAATGTTGATTAAATCGCATTTTTTACACATCAAAAAGAATTTATCCTGGTAAATTATTATATTATACATTAATTATTGACGTTGTAAATATTTATTTTTTTGCATTTAAGTTAAGCAAATAAAATAAGAACAAAAATAAATAAGTAACATAAATAAAAAGTAAACAATGAGTCTTATTTTTCAAGATTACCAATTATATTTATTAAAAATATAATTCATCACTTACTCCTTACTATCTTTTTTATAATTAATGAATTCTATAGCAAAATAATGTTTATTTTTTAGTAGAATTTATTTCTGATATCATATCATTTTAAGTACTAAAGTACTAATGAACAATATTGTAATACGTTGATCGAAATAAACAATAACGAAAAAAGCACAATCTATGTTACCGCTTTGCATTGAAAGTTTGATTTAGCAGTTTGTGATAAATAACATCAAATACCATGAATTTATGCTTACGCTACACCGATATAAAACAAAAATATTTTTGCTTTATTTTGATTAAAAGTAAAAATATTTTTGTTTTATACCGGTAAAAATTAAATTATATTTTAATGAATAAAATAAAAAATTCTTTAATTAATAAAATTTTCTAGCATTTAAAATTTCTTAAAAATTTTTTATTGGAAGTCTTTCAATACTTCAATAATATAGTTTTACATTTTAAAAATTTTTGAAATATTAAAAAATGATAAAATAAGATATTTTTTTGTTATATAAAGTTCACTTTGAAAAAGAATACCGTTAAAACAGTTTTTTTTTACATTTTATTTCATTAGCAATCTTGTACTTTTTAACTTCAACGATCAAAGTTAATGCCATAAAGAATTTTTTTAATTTGTTAAATTGTGCTCATGGAATACTGAGAAAATAAAAAATTCATTTCGTAAAACATCAATATTGTTAATATTCATTTTAATTATTTTTTTCTCATTTATTATAAGTTCAACTTAAGGAAGTATCGATTGCAACATGAATTAATTATATCAATCTTTAAAATTATGAAAATGAGATGAAAAGCATACTTAATTATGATAAAAATAAAATAAGTTTGATAAGAAAATACAAGCTAAACTTTTTTAATCAACTTCAAATTAATACACATGTAAATAAGTGGTACAAAGCTTTGTACTAAAGCAACGCATTACACATTAGGTATAAGAGCAATTCTAAGCTGTAGTGAGTTAATCAAAAGTAATTGTGTCGCAACACGCGCACTGTTAGTTATTAACGTGACGGAATGAAGGTAAACTTAAGTTTCTGTTCGGTATATTAAGAGAAGGACGATCGAAAGCGCAACTTGCGCTTAGCTAGACAAGAGAAAGTATATCAAAGAAAGCTATTCTACTCAAGTGTTTGTAAGCTTTAGCTGTGAACGAATTCTATGAATTACACAAGTTGTAATTTGTTGTCACATTTGTTGTATTGATAAAAAAGAACTTTTAGACAGTTGAGTACTAGCCACGAATGCCTTTTCAAAACTTGTGAATAAATTTGCGTGAATTAGGTATCTTTCAGTTATTTTTGTTTTATTCCACAATATAACGTTTGAACAAAAATGAAAATTTTTAATGATTTTTTTGCATTTATATGACATTTTACGTGTAATAAAATATTTTACATCTTCCTTGAATTAAACATCTTTGTAATACATCACGACCTACATTGTTATCATCATCGTCGTCGTCATCATTTATATTTAGAATTTATATGAAACACGATTTTTAAATTTTATAAATTGTTTTTAAAATAAGAGACGCTTATATATAAATATATAAAAATAGCTGATGTATTTCATTTCCTTTTATAATATGAGAAAAATAAATGAACTCACCACATTTAAAAATTAATTATTTCTTAATACAGAAAACTTTTTAAGAGAATCATGTAACATGATACAGGAAAAAGTCAGATGAAAAAGGAATTTCAAATATTTTATTCTAACTTTAAACTAAATAACCATTATTAAAATTAAAAATAAAAGTATAGGAACCGTACTAGTGAACTCTTTAACAAAAAAATCTGAAACATTAATAAAAATGTAAAAACATAAAGCAGTTTTTTTCCGTTAGCAACGAGAAAAAAATTCTGTACTTAAGCTGTCATTTTATTAAAAAGCATCAAGCGAAAAAAGGCCCGTTTAAGCTGCATCTGAGCCTAAAAGTAAGTACTTTGAGCAGTTCAAAGAACAGTAAAGAAGAACGGAAATGTGAATCCATCGTTGGCTTTCTCTTGTATGACTTGACATTTAACCTTTTACTTAAGAGAAGGGAAAGGGGATGACGTGGGGGAAGGGGGGGAGAGAAGAAACTAGCTGCTATTTGCTGCGGTGCTTTTAGGGAAGAGGGCTTTAAGCATTTTGCAAGTATTCGCACTATATGGAGTAACGAGAGTTTCAAAACCGCTCCAAAGAGCAAAGACAATAGGGCGCACAATGCGCAGAATTAGACGTAGGTCTTACGGATTTGCAAACGTGTAAGTCTTTAGTAAATGCACAATGAACGACGTGGATATATAAATTTCAACCATCTCCTTTTTCTCTTTACACTTGGAACGCTGCAGACAAGCAATTTTTTAAATATTTAAAAGGGCATTTTTACAGAAACATTTCCGCATTACTTCTCATTTACTGTTACATTAAATGGAAAAAAATTTTAAGTAAAGGATAGACTCTATAAAAATAGAATAATGACTTAATATTCAACAATTCTTATGATTTGAATTTTGCTAAAGTAACTTTAGTTTTTTTTAAATAGATTCTGGTTGTTACACCTTATTTGACTTGTCATAATGTTATTTTCATATTTATTTATTTTATTAAGGTAAGAAGGATAGTATTGATGATTCTATGCACAATTCTATATTGTTATCAACATCTCAAAATATTAATTTCTTTTAGCCTTTAAAAATGCATTATAACACTCGAAACATTCGTAAAAAATAGTATGTTACGATACATGTGACTTAAGTGGTCTATTATTGTATGACGTGAAGTTAGTGCCCAAGCGAAGCAAGGGCGATAATTACGTCGTGTAATGGGTGTGTAAAGACTTTTTTACAAAACTCGTTACAATCCCAGCCGAAGACTTGTAAACTTTTCGTTTCGTAAATAAAGCCTTTACACACCCGTTACATAATGAACTATTTTGAACATGGAATAAAAAAATCTTATTCATATAATTACCCAAGAAGAAATGAAAATAGAAAATAAAACGTTGAAATAACCTTATACACGAATATGATCAAAGCACTATTTTGATAAATTATGTGAATTAAAGTTTTTAATTAGTTAAATTACTAAATAAGATTATCAGAATTTCAAATTTCAAATCTGGTTGAATTTAAATATAAAAAAAAACTTTTCTTTAGGAAACAATAAATGATTGAAATATTTTGAGTTTTGTACATTTGTAAATGTAAATTTCAAAATTTTGCTAAAAAATTTTAAATAATCATAATAAAAAATTTCTGAATTGAGTCTCTTGTTAATTGTATGTTAAAATTACAATAATGTAAATCTACAATAATATAGATTGAGTGTAACACAACAAATTCTCTCGTGAGAAATTGAAATTTTGAATAGAAAATGTTGTCTTGTTAAACAATGTACTGTGAAAAATTGATTTTCTCCTGTATTTGAGTTTTGTAGTAGCTCGAGTAAATACTTTAAAGTCAGAAATGTCGAGTACGTTGTGCAATTTTAACTGAATATAAAAAGGACTTTCGAACTATTGCAAAAAATTCTTCCATTATTTTTTACAAAAATGTGATACTTTCATTTAAAGCAATTATTAAACAAAATGAATAGGAATTTATGACGTATTTGTTATTAACTCTGAAATGAATAACAGAAGATTTTACGTTTATATTTTTTTCATCAATTAAAATGAAACTTGCCGACTTTAGTTATATATCGGTTTACCATTGCATTCATAAAATTGGAACAAAATGTCGTTATTATATCAAAGGTGGAAATGTTAATTAAAAAAAAATTAAATTCATAGAAAATAATACTTATTTTAAATATTGTTTTTCAAACTAATTTTTTCTTCTAACAAGAGTGAAAATTTAAAAATGTTTCTATTTTCTTTATCTTTCTATGTAAAGCATATTCCTACTATTTTTCCGTTTCTCTTTTTTTTTACTATCTTAATTCATCTCTTTTTTTCTCTCTTTACTTCTCGTGTACCATTCATTTTGTTTTTATCTCTCTTATTCACTTGAGCTCTTGAATTTGTTATGTCGTTGTCTTTTTGCTTAACTTGCGCTTTTCGCGTTCGCAAGCATTTTCCTCTCGCTGTTTTATTGCACAATAAATATGCGGCAACCCGCTGCGTTCATCGAACTTATGGCTGTTTGTTATCAAAAGTTACGAAAAAAAGTGTATTATTTGAATATATTTGATTTTTTCTTGCATTATAATAATAGTCATAAAATATAATATTTTAGTAAATTTTAGTTCTAATTCATAATTTACTAAAGAGATTTTCGAGATGAAATTTTCAAAAATAAAATTAAGAAAAAGTATTAAAGAGAAAAAAATTGAAGAATAATTCACAATTTTGAAGTAAACGACAATTGACTTCTTGTCATTCAGTTTTTCTTTGTAAACACGTGTATTGATTAGTTACAGAAAATATCGAGTTTTAGTTATTTCTACAATCGATTATTAGCGGATGAGATAGGAATATTATCAATAAAAGATGTAATTGAAAATAAACTATGATTACTATTTTAAAGCAAAACAGTTGAAGCATTATTTACGTAGCATAAAGTAGTTAATATTATCCTACGTTTTATACAAATTTTTTATGGAATTTTTATTTTTTAGCAATAAAAAGTTTAAAAAATAATCTACTCAATCGCGTTTTTGCAAATTGTAAACACAATATTTATGAAAAAAATTAATTCAGGGCAATTCTAATTTATATTATTTACTTCAAATTATCACAAAAATAAATATTTGCTCATGAATTATAATTTTGAATTATTATTTAAACTATTAATTTATTTAAGCAAATATTGTAGAGGAAAGTATCTGCATCTTTAAAAATGGAAATTTCATTTAATTTTGTACTACCCACAAAATTGCAGAAAGATATTTTAATGTTTCGCTTGAAAAGATATAAGAATGCTTTTGTTAAAATTGCGAAAATATTTAAGTTAAAATATATTGCTGGCTTGTAAATCAATTTTGTTAAATATAATTAATAATCTTTAATAAATAAACCTTAGTTGTAAATCCGATAAAACCATCTATTTATATCGCAAAATTCCTAGTGAAAGACGCTGAGTACAAAAAAATAAACAATCCATCAAACGAAAGCCCAATAAGCTCTTTTACTTAGATTATTTTATATCTTTACAAATGTCACAAGCATTAGTTATACTTTACAAAGTGCCTTTTAATTTCCTGCATTTAATCGTGCCAACTTACAGCCTCGTTAATGTTAAGCAGTGATATAGGAAAGCGTTTTACAAAAGAAATAGTAAAAAGAAACAAAACGCGCAGACAAGAATCGTTATAAATCTTGTGAAATTATGAGAAATAATTGAGTTTGCCATATGCAGAAGTAGTAGTATAGGTCGGCGTACGATCAGACGATACTATATTTTTTAATACTCTTCTCCCTGTTGCACCAGCTAGCAAAATCATTATTCCACCTCTTGTTCTATTAGCATATGTACGTGAAAAAGGAATAGGAAAGGGAAAGAGAAAAGGATAGAGAGAGATACGGCTTACGAAATGTTTGCGTGTTGTGGGTACTTGGTTCGCGCTTCCTTTAGGGGATACGCCTCCGCGAGGTCACGGCAAATCGATGCTACTACTACTCGTCGTATTATTTTACCAGCACAGTGTATTATACAAATTTTAATAGATGTTGGGAGGTGAGAGGAGCGTGAAATATAATGACGCTTCCGTGTTAAAATTTGTGCGCGTTGAGACCCTTCGTATATTCTTATTTTTTTCTCTCTCTTTCTCTCCACTGTTGCTTGTCCTTTTTTTTGCACATGAATACAGACTACCAGCGTCATTTTCGTGATATGGACGTATTAAATATTTATTCTCCTGAAAAAAGGCGATTGAACTTCTCTAGTTTATTAAAACAACACAGGCAACTTTTTTCAGCTAGAATACGAAGATCTAGTTTGAAGAATTTTTTTATTTATGTTCGTTGAATGGGTTTAAGAGAGATAAACGATACATTAATAATGTATATGTTTATTTTGAGCTGCTTAAAATTGGAGTAACGATTAAATGACGAGACGATCTTTATAAATAAAAGATTGGATGAATTTAAATTTTAAATTGTACAAGAACAATTTTAGCGTTACAGTCCTTTTTTATTCAATAAGTAAAAGCATTTTTATAACTAGTGGCTATGGTGCTATTAGTACTCTTGTAGGCTTTAGCTGGACCGTAAAAGAAAAGTAGCTTTTTCTCCTACTCGAATAGAGGCTTTTTCTTATGTTCTAGAAATGGAGTATAATACTACTCTTGTCTGTCAGTGTTAGCAGAATGCTAGAGAGATTTTCTTAAGAAGAACGTTTCGTTTAGATACATCAGTGTGAACTCTTGAGTAAGGAACTGATGAGTTAGGAATTAAGATATTTATTTTGTAAATTAATTTGTTAAAATTCAATAAATAATTTCTAAGGTAAAAAATCTCATATTTATTTAAAATTTGCTAAAATTATTTAATATAAAATTTGTGACGAATCAGATTTATTCAAATAAAATATTAAAATAACTAAAGAAATAAATAGCTAAAAGATATTTAGAATACACATTTTAAAAAGTTATTATTAACATATAGTAATTATGAAAAATGTTTTATACCATAAATTTTTTTAGGAAAATTAATATGTGACTATATGTGTAACTATGAATTCGAGGAATAAAACAAAAAAATTATTTCTATAATTAAAATATTATTTACTTTTTACGTTTCTTTCTGAATTTTATAAATTAGGTAACCTACTTTCATCTGATTGACTCTTTTTAAATTAAAAATTACTTCAGCTTTTTTATTATTCGATCAGATCTTTTCGTTCATTATTTATATTTCATTGAAATAATTTCTCTGTGGATATTTTATTATTTTTTTCTGATTATGTGAATTCTATACATTTTAAAAAAAAACATTTATCTGTCCAAAGTTTAATCTATCTTAAAGTTCAAAAAAATTATTACCAAATTATCCAGAGATAGTTTAATAAAATATATATTGGTCAAATTTTGATTAAACTATAGTTAAAATTTAGTGAAAATGAAGTTTACATAAACCGTTGCCACACTTTAGCTATACTTTGGCTAAGTTAAAAGTCATGTGTATTGAAACTTTGGCATTACTTCGAGCGATTTAATTAGATATCTAAGTATAATGTTTAGCCTAAACTTTACCTAAATTAAATTAATTTGAGTTGAGATTTTATTTATCCTTATTTAATGTAAATAATGCTAACTAGCTTTTACTGGCTCCTAAATTTAAAAAATGGAGAGAACGCTCAAAATGATGATTTTTTTAATATACTCTGGTTTATTGATCTATAGTTTCAATATTATTTTTTTATGGATCCAACAAAAATTAAATATAAATATTCAGTGATTTGACTATATTTTTTCTTCCTATTAACTTTATCATTTTAAATGCCACTATATTTTGTTCTATGCTAATTCATACTATATATGATATTTATTGACTCGAAAACTGAAACAGTGAAATTTTTTACTAAAAATGTGAAATGTTATTATTTTATAAATATTCTTGATGAATATCAAAATATTTTAAAGAACAGAAATTTACTAATCTCACTTTTAATTACATAATTAATTAGTTTTAAATTTTATAAAAGTTTTCGAAAAATATAAATTTTTTACATATTTAAATTTAAAAAAATGTATTTTAAAAATCTCGATTGAAAATGCAATGTTGGAAGAAATATTTATTTTAAAACAGTATATGGATAAAGAAATCAGGAGTTCTAAAGAATTTAGTAAAACTGACATTGTGTTCCGTAAAAGTTGGCTTTGTATAAGAAATAATGTAGCAGATGCATGTCAAATTTTTAGATAGCGTGAAATTATATTCTGTCGTATAAAAGAGTGAGAATGTATACTTATACATCTATACAGATTTTTTATTATATTTACGTGTTTATTCGACTAAATTATATATCATTAATAAAATTATATATTATAGAAAAGTAATGAATAAACGTTAAAAGTTAAAAATGTTAGTAAAAAAAAATGAATTTTTCATATTGCAAAAAATAAAGAGCTTTCATAAAAATATTTTTGTTTTGGTGTATCATAAATAATTCTAGTTTACTTTAAACTCGTAAAAATTTTGCCACTATAATCAACAATAAAATAATAAAACAGTAAATATTTCTTATATTTTTGCGATTTAATAAACAATGAAGAAAAAGTCATATTTTATTCACTTTTTCATGACATATTTTTTTATCCACTATTGTGCACGTTTTGCGTCATGGTATAAGAGTGGCAAGCCACAGATAAACGTACGATGGCTTGACGAAACTTGACGGCTTAACAAAGCATGAAGCTTCAGCAGTAGAGAGTGTTCGAGAGAGAGATTTTTCTTCTCTCTTTTTTTTTTGTTGAAACCCCATATCCGTGGCTGATTCACAATGCTGCAGATTTAACAGAAAGGGTTGAAATAGCTTGGTGGTATGCTCGATGCAAGCCACATTGGGTGTTCTCTCTCTTTTTCTCTCTCGACACCGCGGATTAGTATGCGGCCAAGCGAGATTAAATCGACCTTAAGTTGCTATTGGTCCTCGTGTGAACTGTGGACTCACAAACGAGCTCAATTTGCCAAATGAACGCCGAAATTAATTTTGTTTCTTTTTCCTTTTTATGAAAATCTAAGATCAAATGCAATAAATATTATTTCATTACAATTTGTAACTCTTAATTTAACTGTTAGTTATAATAATAATAAAGATTCACAATGAATATTTAAAATATTTATTTTAACCCAGTAATTATTGAACTTTTCTTTATTTAACATTTTTTATGCATTTTGTTTACCATAAACAGCGATAAACAGTCAACTTACGACTCTTCAGCATGCTTTGTAAAAATAAATTTAATAGATTATCTTAATTTCTTTTTCATCTTTTTTTCTTGACTCGCATATTCCTGTATATTTTGTCAAAAACATAGGACAATTAAAAGACTATGCTCATGTCTTCATATATTTTGATTCTTATAAAGCTTAGACGAAAGAGGTTGTTTACGTACGTACGTTGACGCTCGTGTAAGCAAGTGAAACAGTCAGGAGAAAGAGAGAAATATGAGAGAAAGCGCTACAATTAGATGAGGGAAAAGCTAGCTAAACATACGAGAGAGGAAAGAGGAAAACAAGCGAAAGAGAAATACAAAGAGAAAGAGAGATAGAAGGAATCCTTTCGTAGGAAAGCATTTGGTATATGTAGAGTGGATTTTGGATGTGTGGAAGGTAACCTTCTGCTACTACTACTACTACTGTTACTGCCTACTGCTGCACTTATTAATATTTGTCTGACACGTGCGATTACTATCTCTTGACAATCCTTTCATTTATAATTAACTTTTAGCCCGGTGCATATTGTTGGGGGAGACTATACAGACTTGTTAAGTTTTCAAAAGACATGAAATACAAGAAAGTTTTGAGTCGATGCAAATAAATAGGTTATTAATTTAAACTCGTGTATGTTTAGCTAATATTTTCTTCACATTATTTAGCGAATGTAATTATTTCAGTACTTTAGTTTATTAAAAGCTCTGTGTGTTTCAACTGCTTAGTTTATACAGCAAGTTTACGCAATTTTCATTTTAAAATTATATTTTGTATACTGTATTATCTTTTTACTGAAATTTTTTTCGGTTACTTAAAAATTTATTTCAATGTCAAGATTATAATTTTGAATGAACTAATTTCTTCTATAATTTTTATACGCATTTCAAATATATTTATTTAATGAATATAGTCAAAAATAGTACCCACATTATCGTGCATACGAAGAATTTCATTGAATTTGCATAAAATAGCCGTTGGCACTTAATTAACATTAGCGATGTTAGGATAAAACAAAAATGTCAATAATTTGTCAGCTTTGGCATAATTAATTATTTAGCTTTATATGTAATTTAGACAATTCGCGTTTGTTATAAAAAAAATCATTCTTCACGGTTCATTGCTGTTGATAATTTCATACCTTATGCGTACCCACAGCTTTGTATAATTTACCTTCTCATTTTCATTAAATAAAAAAAAAATAATAAAAAACCAAGTAGCCTTTATCAAACATTAATTTAATTTTCTATCGACAGATTGGATTATTAACGTGCCTAGCATACAATCTTATCCTGAACATGCAACGTACACATTCTCTAGTCAATTTTTTTTTTTTTACGCTTGCGTTCCAGATTTAATAATCCCTCGCGTTCAGTGTGTGTATAGGCAAAAGAAAAACGTAATATTGATGCTCTAAAAAAAAAAAAGAGAGAAGCTTGTATCGGACTGCTTACAAAATTGATTTACTCTTACGAATATAAGGGGTGGAAAGTGTACATTTTTTTTCTATATCATACGAGTATAGTTATAATACGCGGTCGGAATTTGCGAAGTTAAAAGAAGAAGAAAAAAAGATATGTCAAACTGTCTACGTAGTACCGAGGCGTCAAAAGCATGTCACGAAGAGAGAAAGATGAGATATAGAAGAAACGATGACAAAAATAATTTCTCGTTCGCGCATACAATGCCTGAAGCATCAACGATATGTTCATAGAGCGCACCTGTTTCTCTCTCTCTCTCTCTCTCTCTCTTTCTCTATTCATCCTGATCGAGCGCACAAGCTCTCGTAACTCGAAAATTTGCAATATGTCATGGATCGATGATATACTTAGCTTTTTTTTTCATTTTTCTTTCATTTTTTTTTCTCTGTCTTTCTTTGTCGTCAGATTTTGAGTTGAGATAAGGGAAAAAGGGTGGGTGCAGCAGCTCTAGTGCACAGTAAAAAAAAAACAAGATGAAGGGAAGCAGAAAGCGCTAATGCGCCGCATAAAATATGAATTACGTGACATGAATAATTCCAGCAAAAGCTGCTTTAAAGTGCCAGTTTGAATATCTAAGTAGACAAACGTATATATAACATCAAGCCACTTTATATTAAGCGTCGATCAATTAATTCAGCATTACGCGAACTAGCGCCGCTTGTAGGATGTCGAAGATGTAGCACGTGTATAAAATGAAAAGGAAAAAAAATAATTTATAGTATACGAGTATCACGCGAACACCTAAAAATGTTAGCTCGCGATCATTGAAAAACCAGCGGGTGGGGAGACGTTTCTTGTTAGTTTCTTGTTCCTTTTATGCTGTCGTGCTTTAATTGAAATGCTTGTTTCAAGTCTATCTATTTATAACAAAACTTTTTCTTCGCGAAGATTGTACTGATTACTAAATAGTTTTTCTAACAGGAATTTAGAAACACATGCTTCTTTTTCTGAAAAAAGGTGTATTCGTGTAATTATTTAAATTTTTCTATTCTCTGCTATTGAGCTACGATTAGTATACAAGACAGAAAATTTCATTGGTATACTTATAAATAAAATCATTTCATTAGATCTATAAAATCGTTTACTAGATATATAAGCAAAGGCGGGCCACGACCACGAATCAAGCATCATTAACACTACATCAACATCACCAAATATTCAATATTCTACGTTCGTTTATTGAATTAAGAATCATAATACAATTTTTCTTATTTTCATCTTTTTTAAAGCCAGCATGTATTTAAATGCTTTACATCATAATTTATTTTATTTTAACAAAATAATCTCTGAATATTATACTATTTTATTTTACAACTTTAAATTAGATTGTTTCTTTGTATGCAAATTTTAAAATGAAAATATTTTACCATTAACATTTCCGTTGCAATACATATTTTATTTTTAAATTGGTTTTTTCTAACATTTGAACAGTAATTAGCTTTAGAATTTCCTGAATGTATTGCCGTTATTTTGAAGTGTAACGAATATAAAATATATATCTAAATCTAATTATCTTGTTTTCATTTCGAGCTAAATCCAATCTATTGAACATTCAATTGACAATAAATGTTAAAATTTGAAATTTTGAGCTTTGAGTTATTTTTCAGTTTAGATATTACTGATTTTAAACAAGTGAAATACATTTTTTTTAACAAAGTGCTAGGCTATAGAGGATAAAAAGAATGTTCATGCTCTACTTTTGGGATCTTAAGAAAAAAAAGAAGTGAAAAAGGTAATAAAATTTATTTTACAAGCTACACGTTGCAGTAGCGCAACGCTGTTCCGATGGAAAACTAATAACAGTCTAGAGTAAAATTTACTTTGTATGCATGAAAATTCCTTATACCAAATATATGACTAAAAGTGTAATGCTAAAATGTATGCTAGTAACCTGAAAACTTTAAATACTGATATTATCGATAAGTCGCAAAAAAAATATAAACAAAAACATAGTTTGTAACTATAGTATAAAAATACTACGTTATATTTTCTTAATTTATTTATTATTGAAGAAGAATAATCGAAACTAATGTTTTGAAAATTTATCTACTAAATAATTAAAAAAGATAAAAAGGTTGTTTTTACTCTACATTGAAAAATAAAAAAAAATTGAATATCGAAAACCTGAAAAAGAAATTACTGATTCATCAAGATATAATTGAATATCGAAAACATAAAAAAGAAATTAGATTCATCAAGATATATCTTCTTGATCAGATAATTCAATAATATAAAAAATAAATTTTATTTTTTAATAGAATCTCTTTATATGTATTTTTTTAGTTAAAAATAGAATACATAAATAAATGAATTGTACACAACAAATTGTAAATAATTTTTAAAACTTTGTAGCCAATTATATGAGACGTTTGTTAAAAATACAAAATTCACAAAGAATCATAAAGATAACTTTTATGTTACGTAAAATGAAAAAAAAAATTATTTTAATAAACGATTGTATATTTAGTTGTTATTCGTTAAACCTTATCTTTTACTACTTTTTCATAGTTCCATTTCAAATACGAAGACATGACCTCCTTAACCTCAGAGTAGATATACTTCAACTGAATTTCAGAAAAGATTTTATATTCTCGTACTACGTATTATTTGAATAATATCATGCAGAATAACTCACACGAAAGACTAGGCAAGTTCTTTTCTTTTTTTTTCCTTTTTCATTTTTCTTTGCAAATATTATTAAGAGAGCATAACATAGAAGGTTGCTGAATGAAAATTCGATTTATTCTTACGACCACATAAATGAGAAACTCATATGTATCTTTATAATAAAAAAAATTTTGAAGATATAAGATAAGGAAAAACATTAACAATAAAAAAATATTTCAAAATATGTTAGAGCTTCGTATGATTTCTTGTGCTTCCAACATTTTTAGCTTTAATTGGTTGTTGGATCTTTATGATTCCTTTTTACAAAATTGAAAAAAGCTTTAATTAAAAGTTACAAAGTTAATATTTTTAATATTTAACAATTCAAAGATATAATCTGAATACTTTTTTATTTATTTTTTTTATCATTTAAACATAAAAAAATTCAGTTCAATTAAGCCTTTGTGTAAAAGTACTTCAGTTCTTGTACAAAGTCATTAAAAAAAAAGTCTATTTTGCACTTTTTTATATTTATATTTTTATTACAATTTTTTTACTGATAACATCGATATTTCAATACTGTAAGTCATCAATTTGAAAATATAAACGTTAAAAAAAAAGTGAGTAAAAATTAACCATATTTCATAACAATATGTAGCTTTAGCGAAAGACGAAGCCAGAGGCCAAGACTTGACGTTGAAAAAATAACTAGTGTAAAAGGAAAATTGAGGAGAGAGAAAGAGAGAGAGAGAGAGAGTTACGCGCAACCTGAAGCCGTCCAGCGTTGTGGCTACGGATTTCTTAATGATCGAACAGCGAAATTTCACTCCTGTCGCGAGCACGCCTAAAAGAGGCAGCTAGTTCCGGCTGACTTTATAACAAAGAAAATTCACTAAGAGAGTGAATGGGGTTCAAGATTATGAGACTAACGAGTGCCCGAGGAGCTTAATTACTTAGCAAAAGATGAAAAAGTAAAGTTACCATAATCAAAGAGCAAAAAAAAAAGAGGCAATGTTCAAAAAAACCACGAGCCGAAGTAACCTAGCTCGATCAATGCTGGAAAATTAATTTTCCGAAATCATTGAAATGAGGAGTAATTTGATTGAAGCGATTAAGCCAAGCGAATAAAAGACTTTGATCAAAATAATCACGCCTTTTTGCGGTAAAGAGCATTTTTTGTTGCTATTTTTTTTGTTCGGCTTTTTTTTTAATTTCTCGCGTGTTTTGAGCTGAAAAATTAATTAAAGGATGTACGACTGTTTTTGTGTATAGAAATTGAGCGCACGATGATTAACCTCATTCCGAAAAGTTTTCTTCTGAAAAATTTAATTTATTTGAGTGCGAGCGTGCTTGTGTATTGGTAATGTAGTTAAATTAAAGAGAAGCAGGCATTAATTGCTCAGATGTCAGGGAAACTTTATCTGATAAAATGTGCGTGCTAACAATTTAATTTAACAAGAAATTTCAAATAAATTTAAAATCGTCTATATTTTTAACATTTGAATCATCAAGTTTTAAATTTAAAAAGGTTATAATTAAAACATGCGTATGATTATTGTTTATAAATACTTATCAAATTATATACACTGAATATTTATTTAAGAAAAATACCAGTAACCCAACAATATCTAGTTACATTATCTTATTTTTATCTACTTTTCTCTTTTGAATCAAAGCAATCATCTAGAAAAACAATATCAAGCACCGCAAATATTGTTTTGTATGAAAAGTATTGAAAATTTCACGAATATCTTGAAATCAATTTGATTTTAATTTTAATTTTTGAAATTGAAAACACTGACAAGATAAAAAACTCATTCGATAAGGGATATATGATTTTTAGTTGATGAAAGTTTCATTAAAAAGTCAAATGGCAACTTTTTTAATAAAAGACGTGATAACGTTTCTTCAATCGTCAATATAGAAAAATTATCATATATTCCTTGATCATTAGATTGTCGACACTATTTTACGAAAAATTTATTTTATTTTATATTTCAAAATAAGATTATGTTAACAGTAAACAAGTTTCCTCGTAAACAAAGTAATATTCATTTAAACAAATAATTAACTCAGAGATACCGTATGATAATCAAATTTTAAATATAACAATATGACATTCAAACCTTGAATACTAAAAGATAAAGCATAATCATGTATAATTTATATAACTTTAAAAATGAGACTCTAGAAAAATTTAAAGCTTTGTATTAGAAACTTTGTTAGTATAGGATAAAATAATTAGAGCTAGTATAAAATTTAATAAAACAAAGTGTGTTGCCAGAGCTTTGAGTTAACTAGAAATGTTGCTTTATACACAATTCAGTTTGATTCACCAGAGAATAAATGAAAAATTGCAAGTAGATACTTCCTGCTATGACAAATAAAATATAATTTTTTAAATTAGCCATTATTTATCGCAAGTTCAATCTAGAAGTCGCATACTGTTGACTCTAATATGTTGACCTAGAAAGAAACTTGCGTAAAATTATAAAAAAAAGTTATTCGAATTAAATTTAAAGATAATTTTTTACGTTACAATAAACTATCAGAATTTTAATAAATTTTTCGAAGTTTTAAGTTTTTAGTCAAGTATTTTTAGTAACTACTCTAAAATATCAAGAGTGAAGCCAGTTGATGTTCCGTGCACCTGAGACCTTCTGAAATTCGAGATATTTCTAAGATAAAATATCTTGAAAATTAATTCAAATGATTTAATAAAATTGTTGGAAAAATTTATTTGCAGCAAAACATTAAATTTTATATGTTTTCTGAATAAATCAAACTTTTTATAGAAAAATTTTCGAATTAATGCAACGTTAGAATTTTTTATTTATCCGATTGAAATGCAAAAATTCAAAGATTAAAAGAATACAGTCTGAATTTGAAATAAAAAAGTACTGTGCACTATAAAAAGATAGTAAAATGTACGAATGGCAAAGCAGTTAGGAAATCTAGTAAATCGAATGGCTCCTCCGAGTTTAATTAGTCGACTGGAAGTCGAAGGAGAACCTTTCACATAGAAATTCGAAGGAATATCTTGGTATTGAACTTCCAATTCACGTCTGTTTAGTCAGTGGAGTTTGGCAAAATTGAGCTCTAGAGAGAGCTCAGAAATTTCCTCGTAAACATAGAAGCGCGCATTAAAGTTCCAAGTACAGAGAGAAACACTTCCAATTCCCATATATAAATATATACTTATTTATCCGTAGATATCGAAATAAACGAATATAGGATAAATTTTCTGCAAAAGGTAAGAATATAACGCAGAACGGTTTTAGCCTATTATGCTAGAACGCGTAAGCATTTCGTTATCTCTCCTCTCTTCAACATCCGAATTGCACCAGCTGCGGCATTTTCGGTATCCTCTTTTTTTCTCTCTGATGCTCTTTTATTTAAATTTTTTTTTATTTCGCGCATATAGAAGATCCGCCTCGTTACGCGCGAAAGGATTCGATGCATTTCGACGTAGAGGATTAAATTTTTTCGTTTCAAAAAAAAAAAAAAAGAAGCGAGAAAAACGAAAAAAAAGCATAAGCACGCTTGTGTTCAGAAGAGAGAAGATTGAAAGCGACGTGATTGAAACATATTACGGTAAAACTTTCGAGAGAGTGAACGAGCGCGAGATGAATATATTTGCTATTTAACTTCCAATGACTTTCGAAAAAATAAAATTTTTTTTTCGCGCTTTTGAAAGAGTTAATGGATTTAGCTGACATTTATCATGTATATGGGATAAATTGTTCGTTGATTCAATGACTGGATCCAAATTTGAACTACTCTGTTTGCATGATATCATAGTACATCAAATGTGATGCGGATACTTTTTCTAACGGATAAAAAAATTGAAATTCACTGACATAGTTATTTTTTATAGGTTTCATGTTTCAAATATTATAATTTTATTGTAACATAATATTTGCACTGTATTTTTAAATGAAATTCAATAAATGAAAAATTTATTCTCTTTTTCCTATAATGGAATATATAAATTAAATAAATTATAATTTACAATTAAAATATTCACGTGGTAAATAAATCAAGCATTTTAAAAAACACAAATTTCATAAGATTATAGCCAAAAATACATTTAAGTTGAAAAATGATAAAGAACCATAAAATAAACTTTGAAAGTCCAGTATCATTATTTTTTCTATACAATGGAAATTGCTTAAGCCTCCGGCTGCTGGCTTTCTTCCTGAAACTCCTGACATCCGTTTCTTTGAAAACGTAAGAAATGCAATCGAGTATTTGCGGAAAAATAGTGAGAGATAGCAGTGAAAGGGAGTGGGAAAGACAGAAAGAGAGAAAAATGAAAAACAGAATGAAAAGCGACCATTAAATTATTTAAATTTTTCAAGCTGTAATGAATTCAGCTCGATAGTCTTTAACGTATCTTGTTGGCTCATCGATATTCCGGTGGGTTTTCTGGTTCGCTTGTAATTATTTTGTTGCGCACCATCTCTTTCTCTCTTACTTCTTTTTTTTTCTCTCTCTTTTCTGTTGCGCCTGTATACATATAACCGAAAAGTTTATGCCCCGACGCGCGTCGCGCCGTCCAGCGAATAATAAAACGCTGACGCGACGTTCGATCGATTGTACCGTGACGTGCGAGACCAAACTGGCGGTATACATGCTTTATGAAATTTCCAAGAGAAACGTTGCCTCTGCAAATTGTAATTGTATATTTTTTTTTATACCGCTTCTTCCTCTTTTAATTTTCAAAGAAGCTTTTGTTTTTCTAATACCAGAAATGCGGGACACAAGTCAGCGTGACTTTAATTCAAGCTCGACGACGGCTCGCATATTTTAATGATATTTATCGATTTTACGGCACAAGTTGGACGATTTTATTTTTCCTTTTTTTTCACACTCGTTTCTTTAAAGCAATTTTATTTGCATTTTATAAAAGCTATTATCGCAATAAGGAATGGCTTTTATTGATATTTCATGTTTCAACTGACGTTAATTTTACGTTTTATTTTCACAACGAGGATTTTTAATTTAATTTATTGAAATTAATATTTCGAACGATTGTTTCGAATTAATAGTACTTATTTCAAGTTTTTAATATTTAAATTTTTCAACTTTTAACAAGTACACGAATTTTATAAAATTATTTCTAAAGATATATCTTTCAATTTATTGTTAAAAGTTAATTCTGAATTTATTAGCTAGTATAGTATAATTAAATAATTTTCATCGCATATAGGTACTTAGTTCCGCGACATTGTTTACTGAGAAAAAAAAATATATTTTTTTTTTATGAAATTTAAAATATTCCGATTTAACATCAGTCATCTTATATATAGCCATACAAAGCTTGCGGAAGATACGATCTCAAGCGACTCTGAGTTGCACTCATAAAAGGAACAAAAGAGCAACAACGCGATAACGCATACGCGCATATAAACGATAACTGCCGCACATTTCTCTTCTTGCGCATGAATAAACGCCTCTTATTTTCTCTCTCTTTGTCTCTCTTTCTCTTTCTTTTCTGTCTAACAGTAATAGCTAGGTATATAAGTCCTTTGACCTATATATTTACAACCACAAGTAGGCGTATACTCAAGTATGTGTTTGATCTTTTCTTCCGGTCAGTTTTTTTTTTCACGATACATGAGAAATGTACATTGTTTATTCGTAGAAACATTTTATTTATACGTTCTACTTTAAAAGTAAAAAAAGAGAATAATGATTCATTTAAAATTTAATTTTTTTCAGAATGTTAATTTAGCTTAATGTAAATTACACTATAAAAGTAATGAGATTAGGTGCTGGGCACTACTTATTAAGAACTCGTAAGCGTTAATAAGATTTGCAAGTTAAGGAAAATTTTAAGCTGAGGTAAAAGAATGAAAATTTCTTGATGTGAATTATGGTTTTTTAGGAAGATGTTAAAAGTTATAACTATTTTGTTTTCTAGAAGTTGTAAGTTTCAGAGTGACTAAATTTAATTTATATAACACATACACAAGCTGTTTTACGGTTCGTAAAGTCAGCCTTTAGCTTCCGGACTCTAATGTTGCAAACTTTCTCCATTTAAACATTTTACAGTGTGTGGTGTAATATAAATTGATGATAATAAAAAATGAAAGAAATTAATTACAAAAATAATTAAACACTTTTTGCTTAATGCGTTTGAATTTCCAACTTTCCGTAATTTTAAAACGAATAAATCTTCTTTTTGAAATAAAATCGGGCTTAGAAGCGACAAAATAAATGAAAAATATTTCAAAATTAATTTAAACAACGTAATGCAGCTGAAAAGTAGAAGCTTTATGCGTTGACCTATTATATCTACATTTCTCGTGATAACATTTTCATTATAACAGTTATATATATACATATACGTTGCACAAGACCTTCTCGGAAACTAAATGTGCAATTACAAGTTTTGTCCTTGTGCTTATACACAAGTGAATACCTCTAGCTTCTAGACCAACACCGTAGAAAGCTATCGTACAATGCAAAAGATACAAAATACCATTGAAAGTCATGAATAAAGTTTATGCTATTAAATTACTGCTTTTATCAAACAATCTATAGTTTATATTTTGAAGAAAATTTAACATCCAATAGAGTAAAACCACTGAATCATTCAATGTTTTCTGTAACTTTATAATTTATATTTGCTTATTTTCAGAAACATTACTACAATCTTAAGCGAGTATTTTCAGAATAAAACTTTATTATTTATTATGTCTAATTATATATACTGCACAGCATATAAATGCTTAAACTTTTCTTTCTTTCTAATTTGGTATTTAATCGATAAATTATTAAAGTCAATTAACATTACACGTTCGCCGTTTACAAAGGAAAATTTTCAAGTTAATGTACTTAAAAGAATCTATTTTAAGTTTAGCATAACGTTTCCATTTATCGAACTTGTATTACTCGCTTGAGCACTTGTCCATTGACGTTAAGCAGATAACCCAGCGCGCTTTGTTTTATTCATGGCTACCGACTGACTTCCAATTACCGGCTAATCTCCAACAGCAGAGCCAATCGGACTCTGTTACTTGCTGCTATCGTATATTCCTCTCTTTACTTAAAATACCCACTAGATATCGGAATACAAACACACGTGTACATATAGAGTTTTTAAAATATCCCAACTTTCTTTGTATATTTTATCATACGGAAATAATGTTCACTTATCTTTGATAAAATTTTTCAAATTCATTTCAACAAAGAATTGTGTACTAATATAGAAGTTTTAATTAAATAATAATTACTTTAGAATATATTAAAAAAATAATAATTGATTAAAAGTTAGTACTTCCGATTGATACGAGTATAAGAAAAATAGTTATTAAAATCAGTGTCTGACCAAACGTTTACTTTTCTACTTATACATACGAAAAACGTAATAAGCTACCTTTATGTAAAATAAAAGCAAGTATTGAACTTCTTTACAAGGAATATAAGGAATAAACGAGAGTACCGCGAACGAGTTCTGATATTCGTTGAACGTGCCTTATAACCTTTTCTACGAGTGCAGCGACGAGTATAAGCTTCAATGTTCAAACGTATATATGCATAAGCAAACGTTAAAGAGAAGAAGAGAAAGAGAGAGAGAGGGACTTACTCTTTAAAAGAGGTCTGCCTCTCCTTTACGGTTATTATCGTAGCCGTACGACTATTATTATCGGCCGTACGTTATTAGTGAAAGTTTAAGCCCACGAGAATAGGCTCTTAAACGCTTGGCGAAAATCAAACTTTATATAAGTTTAACGAGCTAAGATCTCTCAATGTGTGCCCTTACATTATGCTCCCGAAAAGTTGTTCATTACGGAATAAGTTTAAAGCCAGCCTATAAGTATCAATGAAATTTAAGATATATATATAGACAAAAATGATAAATTTCTTTTTCTTTTTTTTTTATTAAGGGGTTGTCCATAAATTACGTAAGAGTTTTTAGCGGGAAGGAGGGGTTCAAAATTTCCATATTATTTTTTGGGGTCGGGGAGGAAGGGCTCAAAATGGGTTTTACGCAAGAACTTTTGTTCCAAATTCAATTATGTATATATTTATATTTTATATTAGAACAAATTCGAAGTTATTGAATCAGAAAATTGAAGTTGTTGAAGTTATTGAATCTTATATAATTTAGAGGGGGAGGGGGTAATGAAAAAACGTCTTACGTAATAACCCTTACTTTGCACGCACGCGCTAAAAAGACTCATCATACTACCTCTAAAAAGGATAGCTCAATCATTTTCTCAATCAAGGTATATAACTTAAAGCATCAAATGCTTTATGAATAAGCTTCAATGAAATTCAATTAAAGTCTTGCTTTCTCTCTTTCTCTTAGATATTTGCAAGAATGTAGTTTGAAAGATCTTTAACGTATATAAGAAGGGCGGTTCCTTATTTGTTCCTTATCTGCTGAGCGGCAGCAGCTAATACTTAATAAAAGAGTAAAGAAGAGAAGTATGATTATTATTTAACGCGCGAATACGCTCGCCCAAGCAATTTCGTTATAACGAAGAGTTTCCTAACAACTCACTTTGTCATCGAATGCCTCTAAAGTTTTTCTCCAATACTTATATTATGCTTAAGCTAATGAAGGTTTTAACCTATTAACGCTCTCGTCATTCAAACTTTATCGAGATTATTATAAAGCCAAGATTATTTTCTTTCTACTAAAAATTATTTTAAAGAGCTTTTTTGTAAAACTTCAACAAATATTAAATGAAAATTATAAATAATTATTGATTTTTTTAAAATTATATTTATAAACACTTTTTTTTTATTAAAAATAGTTATTGATTTTCGTTAAATTCCAAGTATTTGGTTTTTATTCTTTTTAATTATTTAAACTTATATAAGAAATCAATTGGGTGATTATAAAAAAATTTAAATTAACGCTAAAATAAAATACTTTCTTTTGTTCAACCTATTACTGAAAGTTATAAATTTTTAAGTTTAAGACTGAGCTCATGAAAATCCGGCATTTTTTGGCTGAGTCAGAGGTTGAAAAATTAATCATTTAAATTCTTTTCCACATTTCGCTGACAGTCTTTGTTATAGAGGTAATGGATTGTCCTATGGTGTGCGGGAATTATGTTCATCGTGTATTTTAAAATATTAACTTGGTATATGGATTAAATTTATGTATAATTACAGTTATATTAATCCATCAACTTCACAAATAGTTTAAAATTAACTCTAAAAATCAAAATATTTAAAATATAAGATAAATTCATAATTATTTTTAAGAAAAGCTTTATTTACTTATAACTGATTTTTAAAAATTTTGAAGGATTTTTAAGATAAAAATTACTATTTTTTATTTACAAAATTAATATTTTTTTAATAAAAAAACATTTTAAAAATTCTCATAAAAATAACTGAGCAATAAATTAAAACTTACCAGATGAATTTTAAAACTTATACGAAAGAGTACGGATGATGAAAAACATACCTGAAAAAGAAATAATTAGGTTTTTTTTAAAATTACAAAGTTTTCTGAAGTCGATAAACTTTAGGAAATAAAAATATACATTTTTTAAGCCCGTTATTTAATAAATTGATTAACAGCTCTAAATTTTAATTAACTTTAACAAACACCTTTAAAATTATTAAATTACATCTCTTAAAATAATCGTTAACCACATGTCATAAAGTTGAAGGAAAGAGCCATAAAAAATTCTTGGTAACGGCACTTATGTACATCTCTGATGTTTTACGACTAATTTTTTTTTCTAAAATAAGAGACTGATAATTTTTAGCAAATTTGATAATAAAATAGCAAAAGCTATAAATGAATAATAAAAACTACACAAATTATTAAAAAATAAGTCTTGTCATAGAATATAAAAAATTTTATGAATTACAATTAAAGTTATTAATATTTTTTTAAATAATCATTTAAAGTATATAATTCTAAGACATTTTTAATGATAAAAATATAAACTTAACTAAAAAATAAAATAATAATATTAAAATAAATTTAATATCATATTAAAGACTGATTTTTAATATAATAAAAATTTATATTCATTACAGTTTCTTTCAAGAATAAAATTAAATAAAAAATATGCTCTAATAAGTATTAGTCGAATTAAAAAAATACGATTACTATATTTTTTAACAGGTATCCTGGTAGAAATCCAAACGATTTTTTTACCATTTTATGTGCATTGCTTTGAAATGAAGAGCTGAAAATGGAAATTTTTTATGGCTATTATTTTAATCAATATGAAACGTTTTTTTACCTTTATACGGTTAACATGTTACGCGTATTTTCGAGGATTAAAATATGAATCTTAAACAGAGAATATAAACATGACAAAATATTACTATTAATGTTCATAAATTTTAGTATACACTATTTTTATGTTCACGTTTCTACCAGGGTAAACATAATTAATTTTTCACAAAAAATACATGAAGTTTGCAGTCGCAAAAAAAAATTCATAACATTGTCAAAACATATCGTTGACATTGTACGTACTATTCCTTGCTTTCAAATTTCAAGCTTGTTTTATCCTCCCCAAGCACACATGTAACGTGACTGACTTTATAAACTTATGCTGTATTATTGGTATGAATACGTCTACACGTTGAATTTCATACGCGCGCAATTACGTATGTTAGTTCTCAATAATACTACTAGGCAGCATAGCTTTGTATGAGAGAGAAACAGAGAAAAAGGGAGAGAGAAAGAGACATGTCATTATCGTGTATAATCAACGGTACAACATACACAACATCAACTTTAACGTTAACGCAATTCAATATGATTTGCGCCTTATTATTGACGAACGCAATGCAGTTGCTGAAAACGATATACATATACAGACTTGATTGTCTAGGAAATGTGTAGAAAATCAGTGCAAGAGAACTTGTTAGCCGGCTAAGAGAGAACCTCATCATTATTCATCACTTACGCTTACTTGCCATCGACCAACTACTACTGCAACTACTGGATTTTATAATTACATTTGACCTACGCCACATAGATATACACAAATTCAATTGACTTACTAGATTGACTAAATTATTTGTACGTTAAATATTATTTTAAAATTTTAGAAACTTTTACAAATGTTTCATTAGTAATTTTTTTTTTTACAAGTACCGCTAATAGTTTTTAAATTAATTACTTTGAATGATTTTTATAAACAATAACCAAGGGCAATATTAATTATTTTATAATATAAAATGTGTAACTGTCAATTTTCAATTTTAAAAAATCTGAAAATCTAACTCTAACGAATGTTTTCATTGATTCAGATAAAAATTTAGCCAGTTAAAAAATATTATATTGCGGAGTAATAGTCAGAAATTGGAAATAATAATAGACATCTTTTAACTAACGTAAAAATAAAAAAAGAGAGAGGGAGAAATAGCCCGCGGAGAGGAGATGTTAATAGTTATTGTTAACCTCGATGGTAAGAGAGTGAATGTCGTGCATCCGTCTCTTTATCAATTGTGTCATTATAAAGTTAACGATCTTCCGGCGAACAATAGCTTAGTGTTGATATTGAAACTCTCTGCGTATTCTATATATATATATAGATAAACCTTGGCCACTGAAAGAGAGAGAAAGAGAGTAAAAGCAAGCACGCGCGTTTCATTTAGCCGGTAAGAGAAGCACGCGTAAAGTGCCGCAGGGCTCGTTACTGTGCTTGCCTTTGCAGAAATGTTGGGCACAATGCCATTCCGAGAAAAAAGGAAAGAAAGAATGAGCAAGAGAGAAATAGAGGACGCTTATATCATCCTTTTCAGGAAGAAACTTTATCGGTTTCTCGCTCTTAATTAATCCAATCTTTGTGCAGTTATATTTCATTAAAAATATTTTTCCAACCAACCAACTCCCAGCTCCCTTTTTTTGCTGATGATGCTGCTGCTGCTGCTACTGCTATTGCTTCACCATTATTATGTATTATCTTTCGAACGATTGTTCTTCCGTTTTCTTTTATTCCTTTGATGATTCAACTTAATCGTTTGTATTATTATTTCTCAAAGGATTTTATTTTTTTTAATTTTTATTAAATGTAAGAAAACGATATCTGGGCGCATCTTTATATGCTTTTCTTTAATCTCTAATAGCTGATTCTGTAAAAGCTACCTCAAGGTACTTGCAACTTGGGACCGATAATAACCAAGTTACAACCTTTCGGTTAAAGTTTAATTAGTTTATTCATTATTGTTAATAATATAAATATGATCTGAGATCTGTTATTCTTGATTAAAGGAAATAAATGAAAATATAACAGAAATAAGATTTTATTTTCCTTTTATTAGACATTTGCAAGTAAAGTATAAGGAATTTTGATTTAAAACTTTTTTCCTACACGGAGAAAAATTCTATCGTAAAAATTACTATTTTATATAGTAACCATGGGACATACTTTATATGTACAAAAATTACTACTTCAAATAATAAAAATTGCTATTTCAAATAGCAATTTTTACTATTTAAAATAGTAATTTTTATACATATAAAGTATGTCCTATGGCTACTATCTAAAATAGTAATTTTTATGATAGAATTTTTCTCAGTGTAATTTGGATATTCTTTGTTATTTGAAATTATGAAGCCTGTGTTTATTTGATTTAACGTTCAAATTTTTTAAAATCATGAGCTATTTAGTTTGCTTGAAAAGAAAATTAAGATTTAAACTTTGAAACAAATTTTTTTTTTCAATTAAAACTTTGTTTATTTAAAAGTCATAAAGAAATGAGAGAAATAAAATCTGCACAAAAAATTAATACATAATTTTACGTTTAATTTTCTGTTGAATTATATTTATTCATAATTTTTTAATGAAATGAATTTTTTGGAGAAAAATTTTTTGTTTGATTGAAAAATTAAAGCAAAATAGCTCGCAACTTTGAAAAATTACTTAATAGACCACATGATGCTACCTTCTTTTCATAATATGTAAAGGAAAATATTTCAAAGTTAACAAAAAATAAGCTATTCAAATCTCTTACACTTTTGTTCAAAATTCAATGTCCAAAAAGTGCTTGTTATTATTATGAAGTTGTAGCAGAAATAAAAATTTTAGCAATTTAATTTATGTTTTTGAGGTGTAATTATTTTATACAATATTATCGAAAAAAAGTGAGAAGATTGCTTATTAAAAATTCCAAACTTATTATTCCGATTTTTTATTTGAAGTACACAGCACAATTTCAATTAAGAACATTCTTTAATAAAATGAATTCTTCTTACAATCAAAGAGTTTCTACTGATAAAAAGTAAAAAAAAATTATAAAAAATGTCTTGTCATGTACGTATTGATAAATGTTTTTCTCTCATTCTTATACATTTTTTTGTTTAAATGCAAATTCAAGTAAAATTAGTAGAATTCATTATTCTAATGTGTTTTATTACTTAAAAGTAAAAAGAATACAATGTCTTATTAAAAAATGAATGAGATTTATCAACCAATTAATTGATTTTTTTCAATACTTTTATTAATTCTGCATTAGAGTAAGAGATATTTTGGTAAAAAAATATTGAATTATTAGTTGACGGTCGCGAGGAAGATGTCATTTCATTTTTGGTTGTAGAGAGGTTTCATTTCAATTTTGGTTGAAGAAAGGTATCATTTGATTTAGAGTTGAAGAAAGATGTCATTTCATTTTGGGTTAAAAAAGGACTTTCGTTTCATTTCAATTTAAAAAAAATGCTATGTCAAAAAAATTTTTTTTTATTTAATCATGTAGTAGACCCAAAAAAAATTAATTAATTACAAAATTATAACAAATTAAATAAATAAATTAAATATATAAAAGCCTCCTTTTTAGCCAAAAATGAAATAACACCTTTCCCGCGACCGTCATAGTACATCTTATCTAAGGTGATGTAATAGGTTATATGATTCATACATAGTTAACGACATTAGTTTCCCAAATTTTTAATTTCTATTAAATTTCCCGAAATACCGATATATATGCTTTTTATTAGTTAAAGTGGATAGCTGTAATATAGAAATATTTTAATGATTGAAATTGCATAAAAAATCTGAAAAAAATTATTTATTCTTCTAAAAGAATGATAATAAAAATGATTTGTTTTTGGAATTCTAACATATTTCTTTTTTTTTGCTGCCGCTTCACAACTGTAAAAAAATATATCAGAAAATTAACTATACGTAAAACGATGAAAATAATTTCTATTTTTATATAATATATTTTAAGATAAGAAAAGCATTGAATATAAGCCACATCATCCTGACAAGCCATTAATCAGCAAAGAGCAAACGCTCTTTGAGTACCATTTAACGTCATCCAATTCGACGGCTTAAACTCCAATAATAAGCGCATGCACGTATGTCTGCTTGTTGTATATATAGATAGGCGCGTAGCTATTCTCGATTGCTCGTTGTTCGACGATCGAGGCACTTGTACGATAAGATCCAATTAATGCTGAACTTCTCCATTATATGATAAACTTTATTTTTTTTTAAACACAAATTCTAGACTTTGACATATAGCATATGTTTTAAATGGCAAATATAAATGATTTATTAATTTTCAATTAATTTATTGTAAATTTCTTGTTTTTATATATTTTTTTGTGATTGTTGTAATATTTTGACGAAGTTACTTTATGTTTAATTTATTATAACTCCTAAAATATTGAAAAACGTTATTGAGCGCATACAGATTGTAATCATTAATGCTTATATCTAGAATTTGAAACCTTTGAAGTATTAATACAATAAAATATATAATATTAAGAAAATTGAGCTATTCGACTCTATCGCGCTATATATCTAGAACATTCATCCAAATCTTGTATATATTGAAGCTACAGTTCACTTGAAGTGCTCTAAGAACATTACTTTCTATTGCGCTTGAGGCAATGAGCCCTGTAGTACATTCTATAAAATACACACACACACATACAAATATATATATACATATTGATCGAATCATCTTGAAGGTGTAAAGCCATATAGGTACAGCAATAGCGCCCTATGGGAACTGTAAGGTGCTTAAAGTTGTCGATAGTTTCCTCTATTTCGACGTTCTTCTTTTCCGTATCGAGCTTCATATATGTTGTAGCGACTTTTTATACAAGCTAGAATGGGAGCGGCTTATCGAATTTCCAATTGAGGAAACATCCATGTGCATAGCGCAAAAAACTTCGTTAACGTTGTCTTTCTTTTTTTTCTCTCTCTCTATATACATTTAAAATATATCAAATCACAATTCTTTTTCTTTATTACAGTTTAATGAAGTTCCAAAAATAATAACTTTAAACAATAAATAAATTTTAATATTATTATAAAGTAATCAGTCAATTAAAAACGCGATTAAAAACAATTGAAAAAACTATTTTTAATTGTTTTTAAAATAAATTTATTTTCAAATTTAATTTTAAAATAACAAACTTTTTAATTGATAGATATAACACAAAAGTAACAAGAATTCAAAATTGCAACTTCAAAATGTTATTTAATATTTATTTACTATCAAACTTCTTAATTTATATATTTACCAAAGTAGTAAATTATGAATTTGTTAAAAACGATTTTGATCAGTTTATCTGAAGTACAAATCACTTTTTGAACTGCACTTCTCTGAGCTCTTATTGAAAATTCTTATCTTTTCAGTTCATTATGCTTCACTCTCGGCAATATTCTTTTATTCACCGCACCTTAGAAATATATTCACGAATATTAGCTTCTTAAATTAAAATAAGACAAAATTTTTTTAATTTTTCATTGACAAAATTTTAAATTATTTGAAATCTGTTAGAATATTATAAATAAAAATTTAAATAATTAATATTTTAAAAGGAAACATTTTTTCGAAAAATTTTATTCTTTTTATTACTTACACTCAAAAAATGATGTATTATGCATTAACATTTTATTATATAAAACTAAACTATTAATGAATTGTTAAAGAATATTTGCTTGGACGTAGATCTTAGTGATCGCTTGATGTCACATTACGTCAATAGCATTCAGTAATGTGAATCAATAATATCAGTACACAAATCTGGCGTAAATCGACTGATCAAAGACATTTAGACAGAGTTAGGGAGAGAGAGAGAAGGAGAACAAATCAGTTGCACCTTCTATGCGTCAATGGCAAACGCTTGAACCACTATCGTGTTTCAATCTGTATATTGCATATATAAAGTCATACGTGCTTGTCGCTGTCATCTCTATACTGCACATAAGACATTACGAGCTCTATCTTGACGTTGGCTCTTGGGATCTCGAACGTTGCTTAATCGAGCGAACTGCTACTCGCAAACACATGACATACGTGAACTTTAGAAAGTCAGAAAGAGAAAGAAAATATATATAGATATGTATACATATATGTGTGTGTGTAAGGAAGAGAAAAATTGGGAATTTAAGTTTTCGGTGTGTGCTTTATCTTAATAATCTAAACTTAACACTCGTTTCTCTTCTACAAATTCAAAAGGGGAAGAGCACTGGATTTTAGTAATGCAATTAAAGTGGAACTTTTTTTTTCATCACTATCACGTCGAACTTCTTCAATTTGAATTAGTATACTCAAAGGAGACGTATAAATTAATGCGTGGACAGGAATATCGGAACCTTTTTAAATATATTAAAATAACATTAAATTCATTCATTTTAATAAATTGTAGATTTTAAAAGAGTTTAGGACTTCACTTCAAGGATGTTTCTTGTTATATTTAATTAAAATTTGTTTTATTTATTTTTACATTTTCTATAGAATTGGATTCTATACTCATTGGTTGCACTTAAATTAGCATTTCCATTAGAATTAATGTACACTTAAAAAAACACTAAACAATTCAAAATAGTCCTTTGATCCTAATTTTATTTGTACCATTACAATTCAACATGTTTAAAATATTTAAGCAAATATCTCTAATTTAATGTTTACAACTGGACCATAGAAATTGTTGAAATTATACAAAATGCTTTTTTTGTAAATATTTAAAAATTTTAAGAGTAAATTTTAAATAAATTCTTTATTTTTTACTTAAAATCCGACATTTCAGTCAACCGTATGTGCTGGTGGACGTAATATCTCCTTCAAGCCTTCAACTTTTATTATTAAAAAATTATTTTTTTCTTAATTTATTATATGATTGATTTGCTTTAAAGAAGGAAAGTAGATACTCCTTAAACATCGACTTTTTTTTAAACAAAGAATTAGTGATCAATCAATTCTCTCATTAATTATTTTAAAATTGATAAAATAGCGATTATTCCATATAATTTATTAAAAACTAGTACTATTTCTAATCATTACAATTCACAACATTCGCTTAACATGATGGACCTAAATTTAAGACAAAATGATTAATCGAAAATCTGATATTTAAAAAAAATTATTGTTAAATGATTGTTATAGATTGAAATATTTTTTGAAGCTATGCTTCTTACGCGACGTTACGGCAGGGGCACTAAATGTATAAAAATCGACAGTCCCAAATGTCACCCAGCGTGAATGTACGAATATGGCACAGGGTGCCATAATTCTATCAACATACAAATACTTAAATTCTTTTTTCTCTTTCTTTCTTTCCCTCTCTCCCATTCCGCTTAAGAATATGCGTGTATATACACAAGTGGATGAGCGCGTTGAATGTACCACGATTGATGCTTGTAGTGTGTGTGTGTGTGTGTATATATATATATATACACAGTAAAATTTTGAGGAAAGTATCTATATATACTAGAACGTTATAGGTAAACACAAAGCGGGTACTGTTTCTCTTTTTCTAAATATGTTTTCATGTTAACGAGGTTTCCCTATACCCTCTCACTTGCACCTACTGATTTCGTATAGGTACTTTCCTCGTAATATTACTGTATAAATATATATATATATATATATATATATATATATATATATATATATATATATATATTATTTGCTCAGTTAAAAAAATATAATCCTAATAAAAAAAATATTTTTTTTTTGCCTAGTCTTCTTACATATCTTTATTTCTTAAATAGTTATAAATAATTGAAAAAAGTTAAAAAATTCCACAAATTTAAAAACTATTTGATACAGTAAAAAAAATAGAAAAAAATGACAGAAAAATTTTACAGCACAAAACAAAATTGGTATTTTATCTTTATTTTAATTTCTTTTTTAATTTTTTATTCTATGTTTCTATTTGAAAAATTATTTTTTTACGAAAAATTTTTCGTAAATTTTGGTATTGTACATTTCTATATATTTTATTTGAGAAAGTAGAAAGTTTTACTGCTTCGTTTTTTTATATCAATGAAACTTTATAAGCTGCATATAAACATTTCTTTCTTAATTTTTTAATAATTGATATTAATAAACTATATTATTAATATATTTTTAAATACATAATACATTGAATGAAAAATAATCAGTTTTCATTAAAAAATAACCTATAATTTTTTAACTTCCTAGTTTCTATATATATACTGGAAGCATAGCTTCTGTCGGCCAGTCCCCACGACTGCCACTCCTGTTTTTTTATTAAAAAAAATGCTCTTAGAACAATAGTTGAACGATTTTCATATCCGATCGAATTTCTTATACAAAACCAATTTTTTTTGGGTGTATGTACAATAAATTTGAAAGAAAAAAACTAATTTATTTTTGAATAAACTAATAAACTTTTGTTTGGTTGCAATTAACAATTATTCCGAAATTATTGATCATCAAAGATAAACATTGTAAATGTATTAAATTATCCACTTAATCACTATAAATATTTATGCATTTTCAATCTTAATCTATGATTACCGATAAGTTAGGGCCAAATTCTCGACACAACATGGCTTAAATTAAATTTATTTTCCTCAATTTATTGTATTAGTCAGTTTAATAGAAGTTAATAAATATATGATAAATTCTAACGATTTAAAGCGATGTTAATTTTTATTTGACTGTACGAAGTAATCCATTACATGTGGTATGTCTAAAACAATTGAATCTCGATGTTAATAATTTAGATATTATATATGACAAAACATGTCCAAAATTTTCAACAATAATTAAAATCTTATTAAAAATTTAAAAAAATAATGTTTAAATGTAGGTATAAAAATAAATATTGACTAGCCTCCTAGTACTGAATAATTTGTCTTGGCTTAAAATGGAAACGTTGAATGATTGAACGTTCCTTCTTAACTTCCATATAAAATCCGATATTAATTGAATTTCCTCGTACCGACGTGTTTGCATTTATACTAAATTTTTCAAAAACTTCAATTTCAGCAACTACCTCGAACGTGTTACGGTACACATAGCTGAAACATTCTCAATGCTTGCAATCATCTCTGCCTACTGAAAAATTCAACAAACTGTCTGTTCTCTCATAAAGCTCATCTCACCTTTCATAATAATCAGAAACATTTAACGCTTGAATTATTAGGTAAGCTTTTCGAAACTAATTATCAAAGCTGAAATTCAAAACAACCAAACGAAAATTGCTTTAATACGAAATTAAAATGAGAAGCAAAGAAAAAAGAGCTATAAGGGAGGGAAAATTTTGTAACCTCTAATTTGCACTTTGCGTGTTACTTCGTTCGTATGTATATACGTAGAAGCTCAGAGGAACCTTTATTAATAATACAATGTTATTATTACTATAGGGCCGTTATCGCTGTATACAGTGCGTCGAAAATTACCAAGAGACGTTGAGAGAGAAAGAGAGGGAATTTGCAGCAACGAAGCAAGGAGGGCAAAGACTCAATGTAGGTCGCGAGAGGACAAACATGTGTTCGCGGTATGTGTCTATATACCTGTGGTGTGCACATTTAAAATCCCTACGATTATTAGAGCTGATATTAAAGTTTTTAATAACATTATCAATTACACATTTCTGTCTTAATAAACTAATACAAAGTTATATAAAACTTTATTAAAGCATCGTTTGCTTTGTCAAATTTTCATAGCAAATGAAATTTGTTTTTTTTTCCAATCAATATAAAAAAATTTTAAACTCTATTTGCAATGGGAGTTTACAGAATTTTAAATTTAGTAAACAATAAAGAATATGATTTATAAAAATATTAAACAAGGTCAATCCTCATCCTTTTTACGCACAACAAAACATTTCAAAAATATTTTTTAATTAAAATAAATATTTGAATTATTACATCGACGACTTTTATTAAATAAAATACATATAAATGAACGTATAGCTAAAAATTCTTAAGTAATTTTCAATAAAAACTTTAAGCCTTATCAATTAACAATTTGTTTAGAATTATACGGTTAAACATCCAACGAAGATTTTTGAGCTACATAAATAAAGATTATTAACATATAAACAATACATAATTTTATAGATATATTTTTAAGATACTGATTTTGTTGAATTTACCATCTCGTTCCTTCAAATTGATTTATTTAAATAAAATTTTTTAGTTCAAATAGATAAAAGTAAGAGTTTATATATTAAATAATGACTTTGCGTGCGTAAAGAAATGAAAATCAGTTACGAAATCTGACAGGTATAACAGTGTTATATACTGTAAGTAGAAATGGAAGACTGTGGAATAATCAAAAGAAAGTAAGTATAATGAAAAGAATAGAGAAAGAGAAAGAGAGGATGAAAATTGTTGCGAATTGAAGAGATAAATGGACGACAGTTTAATAACGCGCGTATAAATAACCTTGCATGGAAAGTAAAACGGGAACGATAAGTTCTTTTTTTGAGCTAACAATAATAATAATAAAAAAAAGAAGAAAAAAATGGTTGCGCAACTCACAATTGTTTTTTTCTCAGTATTAAAAGGATAATAACTGTATGGTCTTTTAAAGCGACATGTCACGCTGTTCGTACAAACTAATTTTGAATTGTTCTCAGGTTACTGGGGAATAATTAAAAGTCTGTTATTTTTTTTAATAAAAGTAGCTGAGTCTTTTAAAAAAGCGGTCAAGTAGTGTAATAATAAAGTAGGTTAAGGAAATTAAAATTACAAAAACAAATAAAAATTTTAGACTTTTATTAAATAATCTGTTATTCAAATATGTAAGTAAAAAATAATTTTTTTACCATATCCAACCCGAAAGTTTCTACTTTCATCCCCACTACTTCAACCGAAAGTCTCACATTCTTGCCGGGGTAGGAAGCAAAAAGGATGTTCTGCGCAGGCGCTAACGACAGAGTATAGCATACGTTATATCTCTCCGTCTCTTTCTTTTCCCCATATAATGTCTAATATACTTAGCCTTTTTGCTCTTCATCAAAAGTCATAGTAAAAACAAAACAAAGGCAGATATCAAAATCTTTTTCTGTTTCTTTTTCAAAATCTCTTAAATTTGAAAGAAAAAAAACAAAATGTATACATTATAATGTATATGTATACATTGTATTATATTATTATTTAGTTAAAAATGTGTGTGATGAAAAATGTGTGCATTGAAACAGCGAGTATCAAAGAATAACTCTATCAGATTAAATAATAAATTTTTTTTTATTAATGAACTATCATTACGAGTGTTACCGTGGAGTGTCTTATCGTGTAGTGTATATAGTAGAACAAAGCATAGAATCTTTGAAAATGTGTGTGATAAAAAATTAGAATAATTCATAACATCTTTTTTTATTAATGAATTATCATTACGAGTGTTACCGTGTAGTGTGATATCGTGTAGTGTATCTAGTAGAACAATATAGCATAACGTTTACGTTATACGTAATTTTAGTTGACAACTTTCGGCTTGGCTATGGTAAAAAATTGTATACACGCCACGGGAGTGAAGGGGGACATCTTAACCCGCGCGTTTATCGCCCTCGCCTTCGACTCGGACGATAACATACGCGTGGGTTAGAATGTCCCCCTTCCCTCCCTTGGTGCGTAATATACTATTTTTTTAAATTTGTTTGATTGAATAAGAAATATCTTTTTTGAAAAGTATAAGAAATGTAAAAAAATCAAAGTTTTTAATACATCGTTTTATATTTATTAAATTATAACTCGATTTAATATTGAATTAACTTAAAAATAAATTATATATAAAAATTTAAAAAATTTTTTAACGTTTGTATATATTTTTTATAATCATTTTAGTAATTTAGCTTAGAAAGTATCTTCCACAATTTAATATAGGGACTTTGACCCTATTATTTAAAATATTGTTTATTTAAAATTTTTTTAAACTCAAACATACTGCAAAAGATGATAAAAAGTAATTTTAACGCAAAGTATGGTTAAAGTATCTCATTATTCGACTAAAATAGCTGTTTATGAGCTATAACGTAAAATTTATTCATGCATTCATTTAAACGTTTTTTAAGAAGCAAATTTTGTTAAATTTTTTTTACTTATAAATGCAAATTATTCAAAGATAAAAAACGAAAACTAATAAAAGTCAAAAGAGATTGTAATTGATATGCGCAGTAAAAATAGAAAATACTACTATTTCGTTGGAAAAAAAAATTAAAAATTTTGAAAATCAATAAATTAAAAGAGTAATAATAAAAAAAATTCGTACATTTTTCCGCATTTTAATATAAAATGCACACGATAAATAAAATTTGAATATATTTAAATACTATTTGAAGTATTTAATTTAATTCTATCAAGTGGTCGGAAAAGTGAAAAAGGATTCTTTTTTCATTTAAAACTACACTGTTCTCATTCTCGTATATACTTCTTTCTCATTTGCATGGAGTTAAATAAATTAGGAAGGTCATTAGTGCAAATTTGTTTTCAGTATTGTTGGCTCCCATGGTCATAGCCAGGAGGGAGGGGGGCTATAGCTAATGCACAATATATGTAGTTTGATGGAATCGAACCCAAACGGTGAATTGCTTTCGAATTCGAATAGACTTCGCCGTCGAATCTAATCCAAACAATTAAATAAATTGCTCGCTGATACGTGGAAAGAGAGAGAGAGAGAAAGTAACTGTTAAACACGACGAACTGACGCTGTTTCGCTTTTGTTGCGGTTCTGAGGCTTTTACGCGAATTTATTTTCATTGTTCCATAAATGCCACTTTCAATGCTTACTTTTATAAATGCTACTTTTATTAATTCCCAATGTGTTCATAAAACATTATCGATACAATGTTCTGATATGATTTTATATTTAAAATATATGTATTTTAACTTATGCGCATTTTGTTATTTTATACTACTTATTAACCGTATGTATCCTTTTTTTATTCATATTTATATTTTTATTTTACTAGAATTTTACATTTTTTTCACGATCCAATGAATCAAATCGAAGATATTAACATTAAAGTACTGAGATTAAAGTTTTTTATTTCAACATTCTATGCTTGGCTTATTACAATCATTCAAATTTTAACAATTAAATAATACAAAAATAACAAGTCAACTTCAAACAGTTATTCAAGTTAAATGAATTTATTTTAATCGAAAAATTAATTTTAATTTATATGCCTTTTTAAATTATTTATATCTCTTGTCGTTGTTATACTTAACATGAGAAAGATTTTTATGTGTATGTAACGGAAATTTTTTTTTTTTTATTAAAGTTAATGTCGTCATAAGCATAAAGTCGTTGCATATAAAAAAGAGCATGCCTAGTAAAATTTAGCATATTTATTGTGCAATAACAATAAATAGAGGAAGAAAGAGAAGAAAACGAGCCGCAATCCCGCATCCCTTTTGAATGTCTAGCCGTAATCGATATTCATGTGCGAGTTGAAAATGCATCATGATCTAGTAAAACGTGTGTGCAATGTTTTGTTAGCTTTGGATATGCTATTTCCATAGTCTTAGAAATTTCATACGCCTCCTCTCAGTTGGCTGAAAGTAGTGTCGATATAATGGCACATATCTGCCGATTTGCATAGATCACTACACAGCACAGAACTAAAATCAATAAATTTTGCATCCTTTATAGATATTGTACTATCTTCTAGTCCCATAATATCTGTCGTTATACGAGCAGTCGTCTCTACCTTTCCTTCATCCTTCTTGCAACAATCTATCTTCTCTCTTTCGCTCACTTGACCCTTAAAAGCCCCTTTTATCTGATTACTACGCGTACTCTGTACAATGAGAATGAATACATATATATATATGTATATATTGAGAAAAGGGAATACGCACTGTCATCGATTTTCGATGCTATCGCGCTTTTGCTTGGGACTTGAGCATCGAAACGACGTCAATAAAGCCGTTTCGTATTATTGCACAGTTTACGATGCATCCGCAAGATTGCTTTACGCGCCAGTTTCGTTTCATTCCTGGGATTAAAATCGTTTCTCTTGCCAACTCTACGCTTAGGTCATCATACAAAAAAAGAGAAAGAGAGAAACAAAGAAATGATGTACACTGGGGCCCAGAGACAATTTTTTTCTTTCCGTTGCTCCCACTATGCCATTCTTCTTGCGTCGAATGGCCGAGCGCTGCTTTAGTTTTACGCTTTCATTTGGATACATATAAAATAACTGAGATTTATACTTCGTGACTTTACGGGCGCTTAGTTTGCCATCAACAAAATCAGTTTTAAGCTCGGAGAAATATCAAAGACTGTTATAACGAAAGGCTTTCAATTTTTTTAATCATCCTTTAAAAATAAGCTCTCTTTTTTAAATAGAAAACCCATCTAGAGATTGAATGTACATCTTGCGTAGATTTAACGAGTTTCTCAGTAATGGCCAGTTTCTCATCATTCTCAAGCAGTTGACAATAGTTTATTCGTTTTTTTAAAATAAACATTTTTAAATCCTGGAAATTCTGTCAAATGACAATCAATTATATCGAAATAAGAAATTTTGCATTGTGTTGCTCATTGTAATCACAGTTATTTTGATCGATTAATAAACCAGTTGCCATAAGTTAAAACTTGAAATTGTGTAGGGTTTTTGTTTTTTTCTCAGTAAAAAATAATCAAATAAATAAAATGTAGATTTAAAAAAAATGTTACATAAGTTTTACATTAATATATTTTTATTAAATTAAGACCTGCCAGGTGATGTAAAGAGGAAACTTCACCTGTACTTATAAATATTTATTATCTTTTTATTTTATATATTGAAAAAATTCAGAAAAACAATTGCTTTATCTTGTAGTATATACTATAAAGATTATTCGCTTAAATTTTTTAGTAAATTCATTCATTAATTTTCAGAAATTTTGGATTCTAGTAAAAAATCAAAAAATTATAATATATAATATTGGAACCCAAAATTATCACTAACTAATAAATGGATTCATTTAAACATTTAACTGAATAATCTTCATAGTGCATACTACAAGCTCAAGTACTTCTTTTACTGAAATTTTGCAATAAAATTGAAAAATTTGTTTATAAATTTTGTATTAATTTTTAATTTTTAATCATTTTTTGAAAATAAATTTTTTAACGATTCAGCATTTACAAATGTAATTATGCTATAAATAAAAATTTATCAAAAATTTCAACGATAAATTCATAGAATAGATTGAACAAATTGTATACGAAATTCAATTTAAAAAAGCGTGTAAACATTATATATAAAAATTTCATTTTAACGTTCTAAAGAAAATAGAAAATGTAAGTCGTTTCTTTACTTTGCGCAAATTTCTTTTTCAAACAAAATGGAACTGTGTAATTCTTTTTAATAATACAACATTATAAATTACAGCAATATTGAAAAGAAAAAAATAAAGTAAATAAATTATGATACATTTAACTGAATTTAAAACCTTTTACAAAATATCCTGATTCTAAATGGTTGTACATTTTAATTATAATTTAGAAATGTTAGTTTTTCATTACATTCTGTAAATGCTTTTTCATTAAATAATTAAATAAAGTAGCATTTGTTAGTATTTAATGTCACAGAAGTCGGCAATCCTAATTAACTTTGAAAAGCAATCTTAAGATATTAATAACATTACAAATAAAAGTTTTTTGTATCTTCTAACGATTAATTATTTTTTTTCTTTAACTTTTCTCAAAAAAAATGCAAAAGAAGTGTATGCGAGTTAGAAACAAATAGAGTAAAACACTCATTTAAAAACTTGAGGAGCGACTTTATTTACAATGCAATGCGCAATTTCTCTAGACTACCTTTTTCTTCATCCCCTTTATGTACTTATTCTAATCCTTTCTTTTTTTTAACTTCGCTCTTTTGCTAACAAAAGTGTTCATTACACAGCTGTACCTTCAAATAAGGCGAATATTCATGTAAGCTTGCTACTCAGCTTTTCTACAAGATCAAGTGATGATTTGCTTGCGCTAAGTATTAAAAAATATTACAAAAAGAAGATAAATAATAAAGAAAATGAAAAAAATAATGATTAATCCAATTTGCTTGAAGGAAAAGTTGAATTGAAAAAAAAGTTTTAAAATAAGTAAATATATCCATATAAAAGTTAGCATACAGTATTTTATAGATTTGTGAGTTTATTAAAATTCAAATTAAGCAGTTGGTAATTCTTTATAGGTAACATTTAAATATTTAAGGTTAAATATAAGTTATTTTAATCCACAGAGTAAAACTTTCAAAAGTTGAAAAATGATGTTTCAAAATATTAATAAACATCTATCTTTAAAAGTTGTGCTTAAGTTTCCATAAGCTTCATACAAATTATACCGGGGCTAATTCAATTGCAATTAATTGAATTAATGCAAATTTAAGTTTGTACGTGCTAAATTCGTAGTCTATTAAAAGTTTGACATATCTCATAAGTTAATTCTGTTTAAAGCTGTTACCATTTCAAAGGCTATATTGTTAAATATCAATAGCACTAGATTTTCCAATTAATACTTATTTTAAAATTTTTGCTATTTTTAAAAAAAATTAGAAATTCTAAATTTTAATGTTTTTGTTATTACACGAAAGATTTATATGTACATATCCAAAAATAAAATAGCGCATTCATATCAACCTTTTAATATATTTGTAACGTGTATGCCATGAATATATTTTGAAAGTCTTCATTGCGGATTATAAAGCATCCACCAAGCTATAAACGTTAAGCGCTTAAAATTATAATGAAAACTGGCATAACAAAATGAAATGTATTCATAGTGATGTATTTTACAATGTAAACAATATAATACTAAATTTTAGGAGTTATTTTTCAAAAATTTTCTTTAATCCATACCGGATTTAATGCTCTTTATCTAGGCATATTAACAAAATTATATACTACTATTTTAAAAAATGTAATAACGTGATGTAAACTTTTAAGTATTCAAAAATAATAAAAAAATTAATTTAAAAAAAATATGTATGTATAAAAAGTTTTGAGCATTGTATTCTCAGAAAAGCAAAGTGAAGTATGATTTAGTAAAATTTCAATGCATAATTCTACATGAAGAATAGAAAAAAGGAATGATAAGTTGTCGTGGCTCGAGGCATTAGCAACCGTAAGAGATGCAAAACAAAAGGGTAAAAAGGGTCAGACGCCTAGGAAGTGTAAAATTACAGACAATTAGCAAGAAAAGAATCTCACAGGTGCGTGTATATACACGTATATATATAAGAGAAGTCTGTATAAATATGCTCAAAAGTTTCGCTGCAAAGAGAGACGTTATACGGTTCCGTAGGTCAAGAAGCGACTCATCTATAGTACTATGTCACGTGCTTGTCTAAGCAGTCACGTACTAGCACACAGCATCACCTACCCAACCCATCTTTTTCGTACTCGTAAAAAACTCGTTAAACTCATCCCTCGCACTCGGGGGCTCACTTTTAACGCGGCCGACTTTTCTGCGCCTCTTTAACAATCCCAAGGGGTCAGAATGAGAGAGAAAGAGAAAGAAAGTACAAAAAACAAAGCTTGCAATTGAGCTTGGGTAAACATTGTTTTGTAAATTGCAAAAAAACAAATACTATTATTCAGATTTTGAAGTTTTACAATTGTTGACTGTTAATGTATTTTTCAAGAACAATGATGGTTTTGATAATGACAGAGAAGTTTATACAATGTTACAACAATTCAAAAGAGACTTTTATTGTTGCTTTAACATATTTCTGATGGAATTTGCAAGTTTGATCAACAGAAAAAGTATGAGCCAATTTGTGCTAGCCAGAAATGAAAACGTAACTTATTTTTTAAGGCGCTAATATTTTTATCGCAATTGTAGCAGAAATACTTGTATATATTTTTTATCAAATATTCAACATTAAATTTTTCTAAAAAGTAAATTTAAATTAAAGTTTAAAACTCAAGCTTAAAATTGTAAACTAAAAAAACTTTACGACCAACAATTTTTAATTTAAAAAAATATCAGTTTACGCCAAATTAAACTACGTGAAAGTTTTATGAATGTACTAACAATGTTAAGTACTAACAATAAAAGTCATTCCATAAAAAAATGATATTTATTTTAACAATCGTAGAGGAAAAATTTGCTTTTGAATAAAAAAAAAATTTTTTATTGTAAAGGATTTGAGCACACACTGAAAAGATTTTCTTGACGCACGAACGTTTTCAGCTGATCCATCAACACACGTGTATTACGACATGCACTCGCTTGATTCTGTACTTTCTACGCAGCAAACTACACGAGTTAATTGAATTTTAAATATTAATGCACGATTTCATGACCAAGTTGAAAAAAAGAAGAAAAAAAAGAAAGATCCTTAGTTTCCTTCAGTAAATTGCTGTACGTTAGAAACCGCCAACTTGAAAATGCAAAACTTTTATTAATGGAAATAATTTAGAGCAAGCGAAGTAAAACGGGATTTAAATGTAAGCTGAAAAGGAAAATGGAACAAGGGTATATCTGCGCAATATACGAACTATATATGGGTTTATGGTTATAGCATGTTCACATGATTTATTATTTAACTGCATTAGTATTATATATAATTTTAGAGAATATAGAATTATCAACGAGGGGTTATCCATCCAAAAAATAGTGCTTCAGTGATTGCATAATTCAACCGATATCATTGCGATTCCGCTATGATATTCTATAAATGAAAAAATATCGATTTCAGTGATTGCTTTTGATTTCAAATTTAACAATTAATTCATTTCAAGAAAATATTTTAATCATAAATAGAAAGTAATTTTAATTATAATTATGTCCTTCGAAGTTAATGTATTTTAATTCATAATTTATATATTTGTGACGAATACAAAAAATCAAACAATATAAATATATATTTAAAACTTTTACTTTATTTTTTGAAAAACAATTTTTCAATAAAAAATCACTCTTTGTAATTATTAGTGGTAAATAAATTGATTCATATTGGTTAACATTTGCATAGTCGTAGATATTCATAGGAATAGAAACCATAACTCCAATCTTTTTAATGGAACACTATTGACAAAGTACACTTTGGTAAATTATCAAAAAAATACAAAAAATTGTAGTTATATTAAATTTAAATGTATTCGAAAAATTCGAAAAATTATAATATGTATGTATTTAAACACGTTATAATTTTTAAAAGATTAAAAATATAAAAATAGTTATAAAAATTAAATTTTACACATACATTTTCTTAATAGTAAAACAATATTTTATTTATTATTAAATGAGAAAAAACATTTTTAAATACATTTTAAATCAAATCTAATATTTGGCAACTCATTTTTTCACATACTTGTAATTATAATTCATATTTTATCTAACATCATATCATAAAATACAATAAATTTCATTCTCAATAAAACCACGTAATAACAGTTAAATGAAAAAAAAATGTTACTTGCTTCTTTTTTTTTTTACTATCGAGAAAGATTCCGTGCTGCAGACAATTATTTACTGTCCTGCATGTATAGAGGATATTTTGATACCTTTTGATGTTCTCTCTACCTAACGGATTATCGAGCAATTCTACTAGCGTATCTAGAATCCATTCTCGTATCGGATGAGTTGAAATCGGCTTTATATAAACGTTATACATTGATAAATATTTCAAAACCCCCCGACAAAGTATCGTGTCAAGTCGATTTATCTAAAGATATATATTACATTTTGAGAAAAATAAAATAACTCACCTTTAAGATATTCCGCAATCTACTTTCCTTTGATTTTGCCACCTGAAAATTAAAAAACAATTATTTAATTAATTGCGAACGTACCTCATTACAGAAAATAAGAGATTAAAGCATAATATTGAAGTTACCAAAACAAAAAATTATTTATCATATAAGAAAACAATGATAATAAGAAAACTTCGGTAATAAATAGTTTTTTTCTATATTTTGATCTAATAAGCACTATAATATGTTAATATTTCACATATTTTCATATGCAATAAATCCGCAAATCTAAACGAACAAAAAAATAATTTCATCCATCGATAGTTATCAACACGTTTTTCATACCTCATGTATTTACTTGTATAAAATATTTAATATTTCATATTCAATATTTATTTTTTTATAATATTCAACTTATTTAAAATATTTTAACTGCAGAAATTGTTGCAAACGCTCAAATTAGCAAACTGACTAAACTCAGACAATCATTAAAATTTGTAAATAGTATTCAAAATGTTATAATGCTTATATTACAGAAATAAACTTACGAAGCTCCGTTATGAAAATATTTTTAGAAAATATCTACACGCGCAGGCGTGAGTGCTCACGCATGTAATAAAATTATTGAAGTGCACTTAAAAGGTTACTTTAAATATTAAAAATAAAATTCATTCATCTGATATATTATGCATTTCATTAAAAGGCTAAAATTTCATGAATTTTAGCGTGAAAAAATGTTAATAACCAACTACGTTTAATCTTCAACTTGTTTACTTATTCAAATAGTTTAAAAGATTCAAAATTAAATATTTTATGTTTGAACGTGATTTTTCGAGTTTATTAACATCGTTTTTAAAATTACGTTTCTTTTTTTAACAAATGTTATAAAAATAAATTTATTTTAAAAATACTCCAGATACAAGCGACGTAAACAAAACAACTGATTAATCATGTAAATTAATAAGCGTTGTTTTTATAAAGCAACCTGTGGAAGTAAGCTAAATAAGATGCCAATCTCAATTAAAAGAATTCTGAATGGCCAATCATTAAATAACGAAAAACTTTAGAAAAATATTAATAAGATCTCCAAGTTTATTTTTTTTAATCAAGCAATATCGACCACTCAAAATTTTAACCTTCTTAAGAAACTTATCTCCTTAAGAAGAAATTCATCGCGCCTTCATAAGAAGTAAGCACTAAAGCTAGTACCAAAGCAAAAAGTTTTCATCAACTCTTATCGTAAAGCAATAGTTCAGGCCAAATTCAAAGATGGCCTTGTACTGGTTCGAGTCCTCTAACTTAAAACTAGCAATTATAGCTTATAAATTGTGTTATACAGTTAACAATCCTTTTAATTACTAAATCAACGTCGAGTAATATACAGAATGCGTATGATATCTCGTTCAAGTGATCGACTTTTTTTCTTGCATTCTTTCTTGTAATTATCTTTTTATCACAAAGGAAAAAAGATTATAGAAAAGGTTTTTTTTATTACGATCCGAGCAAGAGTTTACTTTTATTCAATTTTTGCTTTACGAGGTGTTATTTTCCAATGTGATCATGAATCTTTACAAATATACCATGTATTATATAGTTCCTGATTAACATCCTATTCTTAATCGATTTCTAGCTTAAAAAGTTGCCTGTTTATCGTTTAAAGAATTTAATAAGTCTTATTGATCATGAGGTAAGTGTAATTTTAATAATTTAGTCGTAGTTACAATACACCATTAAATGTATATAGATTGAACGAGAAAAGGTACAATCCTACTTTTTTATACTTTTCCGAATATCACTTAATTCATTCGCAAATAATTTTGTTTTTAATTTTAAAATAAACAAAATTATAAATAAACTTATATAAAAAATCCATACTTTTGCTATATCATTTTATTAGATTGAATTTTAAATATGAAATAACTCATGTGTTTAATGAATTAAGAACTATACAACACACGGTAATCGCAGTAATTAAAACAGAGAAATTATAATGAATTCACGCGAAATTATACATATGATTATAAAAAAATCATGCAAATAAAGTTTTTACTGGAAGCTTTTGCGGATTACGGAATTCGACATAATTCTATAAAATACTCATTATTTAAAATTGTAAAGGAAACTGTATTTTTTGTAACGTTCGATTTAAAAAGAATCGTGTAAAATAATTTATAATTTATAAGAAATCATGTATTATCCATATTTTTTTAAAACGTTTCAGAAAAATTTGCTTACTTTAAAAACAATTTGTGAGGATTAGATTAGCATTTTCTATTTTGATTTCATTTTCACTTTGCTACACGTCAAAGTTACGAATGAATTTTTGTCTAAATAATATGGATCGCTTCTAATTGTAATGCAATTTTCATTTGGTTTCATTTGGATGTCTGAGCTTTTTATATGAAAATAATTGGTTATAAAGATGGGAACGAAATAATTGTAAACTATAGATGAGAAAATTGATTTGTGGAAATGAATTGTGGATAAAGTTCTACTAGGTCAATAATTTTATACTTTTTACAGCTGATGAAAATATAATCACTATTCTAAAGTGGTTTTATAATCCAAACTTTTGATACTCTCCTTATAAATAAATAAAATTTTTACGAAACGAACAATGAAGGTGATTAGCTGTGTTGAAAAATAAATTAATAAAAAAGATAATTAGAAATTAATGCAAAATGAAGTTTGACCTTCTCGCTGAAAACAATAAAAAGCCCTTTAATATGTGCGGTCTTAAAAGCAAAGCGAGGAAATTTAATTCAAAACCTCACGTGAAGTTCAAATCCTGTACGGATTACAGATACTTTAATATTTAACAAGCAGAAATTACGACTAAGGATTATAAATTTGTTCCGCAAGTATAAGGGGCATTTAAAATGTATTAAATTCATTAAATAAATGTGTATTATATTCTATAAATTTAATTATTCATAGCTTAAACATTCTTAATATTGAGAACGTATATTTTATAAATTAATTTTTAAAAATTATAGCTTGTATGAAGAACATTTCTTTTAAATTTTCATTAATAAATACAGTTTTATCAAATGTATTTACTCAAAATTAGTTTTTTAATATCTTAAAGTTGTATATTTTTTCAAGAATATATGTATTCACTATAAATTTTTAATGAATTTTCATTAGAATACAATATTGCACCGGTAGTTTTTGAATTGATAAATATTTAATTTCTTCAACACTAGCCAATTATAAGTTTCATATCTAAAAATGAATTCTAATAATTATATCTGATAATCCACAAAAACGAAGCTAAAAATAAAAAATTGAGCTGATCAAAAGAGGTCCGGTGAGCGAGCTTTGTAAATGAGGAAATACCAAATACAAAGTCACAAAGGCCCTGAAGCCCTATTTCCAAAACTTTGGCGGCAGGACATTCATGGTATGAAGTTGTCTCTGTCTCTGTTGATGTTTGACTTGGTTATATTCAACGCGCGTGCTTTATGTAAACACTTGCACATAAACGAACTGATTTAGAGAAAGAGTGATAGATGCCGTGTATATACGTACATTTACGTCCCCAAGATTCCCCTGACATGTAAATGCATTGTTGCATTAATAAAGGGCATTATTAACTCTGACGATATTAGCAATGTATTCGCTTCCTATTCTATTCAATGCCAATACAGTGTGCGTTATATTCATTCTCTTGTGCAAGCGTGCGTGTAACCGATCTCTCATTCTCTCTTTCTCTTTCTACTCTTGCTCATATACACGTGCATGCACACACTCTCTGTTTTACTAGGAAATTAAGAACAGTGCACATGTTGCTGTTAGGCTATGCGTGTACGTATATACGCGCGCAACCATCGAAAGTAGTATAAAGCGAACGAAAATTCACCTCTGAATTCCAAGCGCAATTTGCATAAAGTAAAATTTTACTAGACTAAAATATATTCTATTTTCTATCCCGCTTTTTCATCATACTTTTTCTCTTTTCAATTATCATATTATTAACATAACTAGAATAATTTCCTCAATCGTTGTGTTATTTTTCATATAAAAATGTAAAAAACTAAAAAATAATCAATAATAATAAATCAAAAGTTTTTAGCAATATTTTAATATACCAAGGGACGCGCTGAACTCGCAAACAAGTATACACTAAAATTAGCGACTCTAAAACTAACTTGTTTATTACAATAAATGTAGCAAAGGGTAGATTAGAAAAAATGATGTTGACACATAAATAATTTTAATATTTATATAATACTTACTGAGAGATTATCAAAATTTTCCATAATAGATTAAATTAAAACTGCAGAAGATGTTTTCTTATATAAAATCATGCAAAATGCTAGAGTTAAATGCAATAATTTTGAGAAATAAAATAAAAATTTGCATTATTTCAAAGAACTATAAGTATGCATATGTTTTATACAATTACCGTTAAGAAGGGGCCGAACTATCCGTCTTTGTCTAATAGCGTTTTTCATTATTTATGTAAACACTATCCGGTATAACAAGAAAAAAATAGCAGCCCCCGCTAGATATTAGTATAATTGGTAAATTTTGTAATAACAACCAAATTTTTTACCGCATAGTTTTTGACTAATTAGAGACCTACTAGCAATCTAGAATATAACCTATCTTTTTTTGGTAGGTCTCTAATTATTCAAAAACTACGCAGTGAAAAAATTTGGTTGTTATTACAAACTTTACTTATTATACTAATATCTAGCGGGGGCTGCTATTTTTTTCTTGTTATACCGGTTAGTGTTTACATAAATGATGAAAAACGCTATTAGACAAAGACAGATAGTTCGGCCCCTTCTTAAGTAATATATACTAGTATTTACGATTAATTTCTTCAAAATCTCTTTAATTTGTTTTTAACTCTTTATTTTATTTTGATGGATTGTATTAAATAAACTTGTATTTACTTATTGTTCTTTGAAACAAAATTTTTATCCTATTACATAAACCAATTGCTACTTTATCATCTAGGTCTTGATTTATTGAGCTTTTATGCTAATAACAGCTTTTTTCACATTTTAAAAAATCTTTCGCAGTCTTAACAAAATCGATGATCCAAAATTGTGATACTCTCCTAGTTAGAAAAAACTAATTAAAATTTATAAAATAATATTATTAAAACTTATATTTTCATGAATAAGTTAATGATTTACATTTTATTTTCTGAATGTATGACGGAACTCGGATTTTTCCACTTATTTTACCGATTATAATTTACTTTTTCATCAGTTTTCCCATTTATACCTCTAGATTAAATATTATAATTCTTGTTTTTTTTTCTTCCCCAAAGAATAGAGCTAGTTTTGTATGCAATGTTGAATTTTCTTTTTTATTTCCAGAAAATTTTCCTTTATACTTTCACAAGAGAAATGCATTACTCAGGCAAAAGCGCTCATGCGATGCTCTGTATGTGGTAAAAAGCGTATCTTTTATTATAGAATTTGACTATAGCATTCAAATTTCGTCGCTGTAAAAATAGATCAAGAATTTATGGTATTATTTTATGTATAAAAATAATTGCAGGAATCATAAATATGTAAACGATTAAATATATCTGAATTTAATAGCGACGATTAAGGATGATGCTAGCTTCCATAATGACAATCATCGAAATTCAATCATGATACTTGAAAAGAAGAGAAAATCAAAATAAATAAAATCTTGAAACAAAAGCGCAAGTTTTCTTGTACTATAGCCCTCGAATAAAACAGGAATAATTTTTTATGTAACAAAATTCTTTTTGATTAAAAAATTTTTTAATTTTGCTCCTAATAGATTTCTGTTGTACAGTATCATTTTTAAAATAGATTTCTGCTAAGCAGAAATATGTTTGAATGATAGACGGATGTTTTATTGTGCTGTCAATTGAAAATATTTTTTGTTTAAATCAAAAGGATTCCATTTCCATTTGCTCGAAAAACTTAAAATTATCAATATAGCTATAATGAAAATATAACAAAAGTATAAAATGGTGGTAAGGATATAAATCATGATATCATTTTGAATTAACGACATTGAAAAAGTAAAAATGATTATTTGCGTGAATGAAGATTGTGAAAGAATTTCAATTCTTTAGTTATATTAACCGTTTTGTTTAAGTACCAATGTAAATTTATAGTGCACTATTAAAAAAAGCATGAAAATTAAAAGAGCCAACAGATTCTTTATTCTGCTTCTTAAATTTAATTTCCAACTAAGCTTTATTGAATTGTTCCTTTCCTTATTTTTATCTCTCGAGAAATTTTCTGTAATCTTATTTTTTTTATTCTTCTTCCTTTGAACGCACACAACACTGTGCAGATGTCTTTGAGAAAAAGAGGTTAGGACAGTAAACGCGGCAAGGGCAACAGCAGAGAGAAGATGAAACCAACTAACTTGCCTTTCTTTCATTCATAAAATGTAAAGTTTGTAATCTCTTTTTGCTTTCTGGAAAACGCTTTTCTTCTTCTCTTTTCTTCTGTTGCGCTACGCGCGATTACCATGAGAACTCGGTTAATCAACGAAGTCGTTTTGCAAGGCGAAAGTATAGTTTATACAAAAGGGTAAAGAAAAAAAAAAGGGAAAAAGATGAAGCACCAGGTTTGTATTTCTTCTTTAGTGACTTGTGAGCGAGCAAGCGCATATTATACAATGAATGGAAATTTATTTCTCCGTCTTTTTTAAATACTGTTGACATCTGGCATTTTGTGGATCTAAAGCTTTAAGGTCTATACTCAAAATTTATATTTCTTGTTCAAACGATAGCTTTATGGAAATTAAAAAGTAGGATCTTTTCACAGCCGTTCAAAACACGACGAGTTTTTCAACAAAATATACCATTTAAAGTCAAAGATTAACCAGATATAAAAAAAATATAATATTCAAAGATTTCATTCTTACTAATCTGAATAGTAATTTTCGTCAATAGAACGCTTGCTTTTAGAAGGACGATTTATAAATTTTAAACGTATTTATTAAATTTCATCATATACTAGAAAATAAAATTTTCTCTTTTTCAAGTGATAAGATTATAAATGAAAATTTTAATTTTAATTTCAACTGAACATTTGTGAACCATACGTTGATAAATAAAAAAAAAAAGTTTCAAAGTAATTTTCACAGCGATGCATTTATAAAAAATTCAGTTCACAAAATGTACACGCGAAAAATTTTTTGTTATACGCTCTCATACAAAAGTATTTTTACAAAGGAATTATTGACGCAAATTGAAAAAAAAATGGGAGAAAGTGTGCGTGCGTGTATGCGTGCGTTCTCATTTAAAAAAAAATATAGTAAAACGTAAAATGTTTGAATGTTTCGTACGAGCGCAAATATTGTCCATTTAAATAAAAAGAAATATGTATATATTCGCACACTCCTCTATATCGTCGAGAGGCGAATCGAAAAAAAAGTAAATTTTCATAATCGCATTTGCGGCTGCTGAATTATCTCGTATCACGTGACACAGGCAGCGGCAGCAGCCTCAAAATATTCGAATTCCACGTGCAGTTTGCAAAATGCCGTTGCACTCTCTGGAATGACGCCAAGTACTCGCTTTTGCGTGCGAGCGAGAGGCCGAACTAGCAAAAGCCACTATATGCCGCCTACAGGCTACCTACCCTACCTTTCTTTACCTAGAAAAATGGAAAAAAGTACCAACCACAACTGTATATCTATATCCATTCGTACTTGTACTCCCGTTTACATATATACGTAAATTTCATAAAAATGAGTAAATATCTAAACGAATACGCAAATTTGTAAGCGCATATTTGAAAAATATTTTTCTACGTGTACGCAAGTATTTTTTTTTTCATAATTAAATTAAACGTTGATACGCGAAAGTACACAATTTCTATCCAGTTATATAATTTTTGTAGTTCGAACTATGAAATTAATTTACAAATATTTTTCGCTCGCAAAATAATTGTATCCTGTGAACTTTCATCAAAGCTTTAAAAATTAAGCAATGGAATGCATTTTTTTCTATCTCAATTATCAATAACTGTGAATATTTTTCGGCGAACAATAAACTGCGAAAAAATTATTTTAGGATCAATGTTTTATCGGTTGAGTGAAGCGTGCTATTGGGCAAAAATATTCAACGTATGAAAGGAAATATCTAGAGAGTCTGATCAATATAGATATCGTTATGTAAAATTCGATACAAATAATTGAAACTGAAAAATTTTTTTTTAAACTTTTGATAATACGAATATATACATATAAATATTTCAAATATTTTTTCTTCTTTTAAGCATTAATACATATGCATTGAATATTAGTTATTCGCTATTCTTTCATATTTACGAAATATTCTAATAAACTATTTTTAATTAAGGTTAAAAAATTTGTGTGCTTTTAAATAACTATGTCGAATTTTCAAAGTTCAAACCTATTATAAAAATTTGATACAAACTTTATATATAAATACCACACAAAATTAAAATAATGTTCAATTTAAATTCATGTTTGGTATAAATTTAGTTCAATTTTCAAACATTCCATAGAATTTTCGTAATAGTTTAATTCTAAACTTAATTTTAGGGTTTTAAATTTTAAAGTAGAATTGAGATGATGACATGTGTTAATTTTTTTATCATTACAAATCGTTTGTTACAAAGTAATAAATACTTAAATTCAGTCTGTTGTTTTATAATAAATAACAAACACAAATAAAGCTAAATGTTTTGAGGATTTCCATTTACATTTTTTGAAAAAAAAATTGATGTATCTAGGACAAGTGCAAACTTATTTGCAAAGTGGTAAATAGCATGAAATAATAATCATTTAACAATAAATTTTTATGCAAACACAAATGATTAATATGTAAATAGAAATAAACACTCATAACCAATATTTTGGTTTTATGCGATTACTTCTTGGTATTTGTAATGATTCGATTGATATTTGATTTATTGGAACGATTAAAAGCTCTATATGTAAATACTATTTATTCATGTGTAACGTTAAATTTTATAATCATATGAAATTTCAACGATTTAATTGTTTTGTTTGTGCATCACAATAACAAAAGCTAATAATTTTATTATGAAATATAAATTTACGTTACTAGAATTTCCGTATATTATACAACTAATTGGTATACAAAGAAAAATAAGTAAAACAAATTTGTAATGTAAGAAAAAAAAAAGGATTTTTTTATCAAATAATCAATGAAAAGAAGTATTGTTTTTATATTTAAAAATAAATCGAAGTAACAAGTTAGTTTAGAAAAGACAAATGTTACGACTGAACAATAATCGTTTTTCCGAGGCACATTTACGATTCACACATTATCCTTTGGTAACGAGAAACATTAGTACACGTAAGAGCAGTGGCGCGGACTAAACATTTCCTTATCGAGAACAGATTCCTGGTATTAGTTAGAAACTATTAGTTATCGAGACTGTGGGGAGAAAACGAAAAGGTCACTCTTTTTCAACCATTCGTCCTTTCTTTTCTTTTACCCATAGCGTTTTATTTTCCTCTTTCTCTCTCTCTCTCTCTCTTTTTCTCTCCCCTTTCTCTCTTGGAAAAACTATTATTCTCCAGCACCTATTCACTAACACTAACCCTTTTATTCGCTCCATCTTCATTTCTTTTATCTTTTCTTACTTCTTCTTTTTTTACCTTCGTGCTTTTTCTTCGTTAGTTTTCTTTTATTATTTAGCTCTAGTTCACTTTCTTTTTTTTCATCATTACTTTATTTAACTTTCTAATTTTTTATCTTTCTAATACATTAAATAGATATATTCTTGCGAATCAATCATTAAATTAAAAAATTGTTTTTTACTTATTTACATTAATAGAATGAAAAATAAAGAAAAAGTAATAGTATCGCTTAAGATTAAAGAGACTTCAATTAAAATAGACAGCTAAATGCAATGTTTAATATGTAATCCCAGGGCTTCGTGTACACGCATGACTCAAATGAGGCCTAATATCCCAACAACACGTTCTTTCATACGAATAGATGGAAATATGATTATTAATGATGGCGTAGATTATCTTTTGTACTATTTTATGCAAATACCCGTAGTCTTATCCATCATGCGCTTTTCAACCTAATCAGGGATAAAAGCAATATCCTTTTGATTTTAAGCACATTTAATAAATATAAATGCGTCAGAGTACTAGGATGGAATGCTAAATTAAACTCATTTTACTTTTTTACCAAATTTGCTTTGTATCTTTTAAAAAATATACTAAAATATCGTAATAAATGTTTAATTATAACTATCTTAATTGAATTGCAAACAAAAGAATAGGAATATATTATTTGAAATTTTGTAAATTTAAATATTCATTTGTTGTACCAATATTTATGTTAAATTACAAATTTTGTAGAAAATTTCCATATAAAGTAAATTAATCCTTGTATGAATATTTTCTGCATACATAATTTTCATTTTCTGATTTATTTATATATTTGTTTATCATTTATAAATTTATTACGAACAATTGGGCTAATATAGCTGAAATTAAAAAACTTTTTGTATCGATGAATAAATTTTATTTTCTTCTCGATTTGAAATAATATTCAACAAATATTCGATCTACCCTGTCCGTTTGAGTTTTGTTTGGAATGACCTAGAGCGTGTGACCAAGAGGGCCTTCGTTAACGTACTAGTTTAGTGGAGAAGGTTCGATCGTCAGTTGGCTCTACTACTATTTTATAAGGACGAATGCAACACTCGACCAAACTACTATTCAACTTTAACCTTCTATTCGTCCTTTAGTATTTTAGTTTTATCGTAGTTTGCTGGTTTATTGTGGTCGCTAGTTAATATTTTCTAAACTTTTAGATTGTTTAACAAATGATTATATTTTTATAGATTTATTATGAAATGATATTGTTTATATTTGTAGTCGCTACATTGTGTTAATAATGGCACTTGATAATAATAAAATCTGAAAACCCAGGTAAATAAATTTTATATATGCGATTTTCTCTATTGTTCGCGTATACAATGTTATATATGGGTAAATGTTAAAATAAAAAATTAATTTTCAAAAAGATTCAGTTATATGAAAATAGTTAATAATAAAAATATACATATTAAACAGCAAAAAAAAACTATCAAAATGAATATTTTTTAAATTTTAAACAGACCATTTTATAATTAAAAATTTTAAAGATTTTGGCTGCTGTTCTCTTTCTAATTCAACGTATTTAAATTAGTAATAGTTTTTACCGAGAATTTAATTTATTAATATTCTTTTTTCTTCATATTGATTAATCAATATTGTTAAGAGTATTTTTTGCTTTATATTAATATTTCGATTGAATATTACAGTAGAATATTAAATCTTATTTATGAAAAACTATTATTAACTATTGTAATATTATATAGATAAAAGAATGAAAATATTGAAATTTTAATACATTAAAACTTAAATTTTTGCTTCTATATAAAAATGCTTCCATCTTAAATAAATTTTTAATTGGATTATTTTGATTTTAAAATGGAAAATAAAATTTAAAAATTGTTTAAAATTGCATATTTTATTTGCTGTTATTTTAATTTTAATTTAAATTGTCTGAGAAAAACTTTTCAATTCATAATTTTAGTAAGAATCGGAAATTATTTAAATGCATGCATTCTATCTATAAATAGTCTTTTAACAAATTCTCGCGAATGTCTAATTAAAACGTCATATATTGAAAAATTCACTTCAGCGGAAATCAATCAATCACATATCACAAGTAGGTTTTATGACAGTTCATTATTTTTTCAAGAACATAAATCAGGAAAATCGATTTTTACATGTAAAATTTTTATATCCTTTTAAAATTTTATAAAATGTTATTTTTTCAATCCTTTCATTGTATAAAATGGAATTTCAAAAATTAATAAATCATTTATCATATAAAATAAAATTATATTATAATTAGATTCTAATATTCTAATATAATTTATCTACATTTTATGCAAATAAACAATTCGAAATGGAAGAAATTTTCAAACTAAAGCTATTTATTTTCCAAGTAATTCAAGTTTCTTCTAAGGGTGTTTGTATACGCACGTGGGACATTAAACGGATTCCTCTTGCATAAAAGTATTGCGACATTTTCTCTATATAAGTATGTGAATGTATGTATGTATATATATCCAAACATTGAGCCTGAAAAAAATAAAAGAAAAAGAAAAAAGAAGGCAAGATAATGAATAGAATGGCGAGAGAATGAAGGGAAAAGAAGAGGCGCTCGACAGTTGAGTAAATGCGCAAAAGTATTGGCCGGGACTTGGGCTGAAAGTTTAACATACATATGTAACGACTACACGTTCAATGTGCGTGGCTTGAGGGAATGTACTTTCTCGTACGGTATACGCTCGCTGGCGCGTCTTGCCGTGGAACTTCGGATAAAATATTAGTCTGCTTGGGGTATAAAATACGCCTCAAGCTTCTTTTCTTTTTTTCTTCTTCTTCTTTTTTTTCCTCTTTTTATATTCGATGCCACTACTAAACTCAAAGCTTGGAAAATTTTTTTTAAAGAAACACAGAAAAGGTATGTGTTAAGAAATACATAAAAATCTTTCAGTCCGTTTATTACGATAACCTATTTAGACGTGAATATCATATTTTTGTGCGCTTTAAATTATATACATATATATATTTATTGTTAATAGAACTGGCTTCAGGTGAGGAAAGAAAGTTTTTATAAATATAAGTTTTTTAATTAAATTTCGAGACACATGACATATGTAATTAACTTTGAGCCTCATAATCAACACGAGTTTGTCCAAGTTTTATGGAAACTAATGAGAAAACTGTGTTCATTAAAAAATTCGTTTCTGTATTAAAAAATGTAAATGGACTTGATATTATGATACTTATTCTCATTTTTTTATTATTTATGTTTTTTTTCAGAATACTATCAATTTTTAAAATAGCTGCAATAGATTTTTGTTCATTTCCTTGTGTACAATTTTCAATTATTATAGCAATATAAAAATATTTTTATCGGCAGATTTAACATTATTCCTCTTTTACTTTTATCCATAACTTTCAATACATACACATCGAAATTCATTTAATAATATTTTTTAATTGTAAAGAAGAGGTCACGCATATTATTAATAAATTTCAGATTAATTTTATCAATAACCTGTAATATATTATGCGTATCTCATATAATATAATTAAATAATTGGTTTTTATTTTAACTTCTGAACCAAGAACATTTTTAATAAACCAGATTCAATATTAGAAAAATATATCACTAATTAACGCATTGAAATTTAAAATACAGCAATGACTATGCATTTACTGAAATGATTATACTCATATGAACAGACATACGTAAATCTTTGCCACTTTCACACGAATATACATTACTAAGCAAAATTTTATTCATTTACGATTAAAACTCTTGCCTCGCATGCTCATACTGATACCACATACACGAAATGACAATCAACTGTCATTAAACTCGCTCAAATTGATATACGCATCTGTTTATTAAAGTGCTACTTCGTCCCGCAATACTTTTTCACTATAACAGACGTCGAGAGTACGTGAATCAAGCGATAAATGATGGAATGGAAAATTCACGTATTCATGAAGATTCCGTTTTTTTTCCTTTTTTTTTAAATAATTGATTTTCCACATGGGAAATTTGATTTATGGCTTGGAAACAATAATCTTTAAAAATTCTGATATCTTAAGTTTTGTATTAAGTTGATTAAATACTCTTGAATAATAACTGAGATCAATATCTGGTTATTTTCTATCAAAGACAAAGTTTGCAAATTAAGTACTTCAGAGTAAATTTCTAATTAAATTCTTTGCTTATAACGAAATATAAAAATTAGTTTAATTCAGACGCTTCAAAATTATTTATAAATGAACGAAATTCCTCATATAATTTTTATCTTAAATGAAGATTCAGCCAAGTGAAAATTTCATTTTCTTCTTTCTAATTCAACTAAGGAGAAATATATAATATAGAAATATATTGTCGGAGAAATATAAGGAATTTAAAAAGGATATTTTTTTTATACTCGAACGAATGCATTTTATTTTTCAAACAGAAAAATTTCATCATTTTCTTCTTTATTGTGTAAAGTTAAAAAGCTTTGCTCATTCTTTATATTCAATCATCTCGCAGATTTTTCTTTTTTTTCGCCTTTAAATATCATCCGTTAGTTATATCATTTCAATTTTCTTTTAAATTCTTTTTACTTTATTTCATCGCGAGATTTTTTAATTCCTGACATTTGCGCACAATTACCAGTACTTAGTATCAGTACATAAAAATAAGCTATTGTACTAACTATTCGTTCAGAATTCACAAGACTATACTATACTCATGAACTGACGACAGAAAAAAAAGAACAAGCTTTTCTCTTGCCCATGCACCTATTCCACCCTTCTCTTCTTTTTCTCTTTTACTCTCATACTTTGCTTTTGTGTTGTACGATATGAGAAATGAACAAAAGTAAAAAGATACCAACTGCTAAGTTTTGATACATTATACTCTTGCGAAGCGAGCTCTGCAAAAAAATTAATGAGCGAAAGAAATAATATTAAAAACGTCTATTCGGTTTATGTAATTATACTGTATTTTGATATTATGCGCTAATATACTATTACTTTTGCACAATTTTTCGTTAAAAGAAAGAACAACGAGAAAAAACGTCAAATTATTCTTTTTTTCAGATTTTAACAAAAAATAGAAACCTGATAAAATATATTCTCTGTGCTAAGTTTTATTTCCATATATGAATATTCACATTATTTTAAAAATCTTTTTTATAATTATAAACGAATTTCCAAATAAAAAATACGTTCTAATACTTGAGCTCATGAATGTCATGAAATAAAAATTTATCAATTAGGTGAAAATCATAAAAAAACAATAAGCAGATTGATAAAAATAAAAATTATCAATTGGCGTATGCACGCACTTTGCTATAGAAAGGAGGTCGCGACAATAAATATCAAAGCTGAACTATTTAATTATAAAGAAAAAAAAAAAAAAATATGTCTCTTATCCGATTGTTTGCAGTTACACGCGTTACATATAGAAACACCGGTATAAATTGCAGCCGGACGTAAAACAGTCAGTTTTAAACGTTGAGAGGGGTTATATAGCGTAAAAACAAGATGGGGTAAAACACGCGATGGTGGTTCGTTTATACAAGCGCAATGCGATATGCTTGTCGAGGGATTTCTACCCCCGCTGTTAGTAGTGCGCTTCGAAAACCCTTTGTTCGCCTTTTTGGCCATTTTTATCAGAAAACCTGCCGCTTGATAACACACGCCACTGCGCTTTCTCTCTTTCTCCCTTTCTCTTGACGTTAACCTAGAGCACAATATTTACTGTCCGCCGACGCGACGATCTTTACACGGTGTAAGCTCCAGTCTCCTACATAGTAAAGCGTATCACTTGTTTACGGAACTTCTTTCAGCTTTCTCCTCTTTTGTTTTCTTTTTGTTTTTATTTCAGTTATTTTTTTTTTAATCTTCAAATTTATGGATTTTTTCTACTTCGTTTTTTTGGGGCCCTTTTTCTGATATGGTTTATTTAAAAAATAAATGAAAGTTGAAAAAGTTATGAAAACAAAGTTTTATTTTCTACAGAAAAACTTTTTACAGAAAGTAAAAAGAACTACTATGTTTAGAAAAAAGTGGAGATGAAATAACATATTTCTAAAGTAAATGATAATACGAAAATATAACTATATTCTTTATAAATTAATTTACGAAATGTAGTTTTAGATCATGAAATTGTAGAATTTCTTAAATCACTAAAAATAACAGAAATCAATTACAAGTAATTGCAACTTTATAAAAAGTAAAAAAAATACAAAGCAAAATGTTCAATTTTGAAAAAGTAATAACAATTTTAATTCCAAGTAATTTTATTTTCTTCAAATAAATGGTGTAAGTAACAATAAAATCTGTAGAAAAAAAAATTTTTTTAAGATAACTCGCAAATGAAATCCTTAAATGAAAGTTGCAGCATTACTTCTGTAAGAGTGATGAAGGTAAGGTATTCTATATACGAGATGAAGAAAAAGAAGTACCAGAAAGATGTAGAAAGTTAAAAGAAAGAAAAAAGATGAAAAAAAATGCAAGAACTTGACTTAGCAAGTCGCACAAATCTAGCTACTGTCGTTCATTTTCAAATGCCATCGAAGGTTCGCCGAACGCGTAGGGAAGAGCTAAAGTTTTGGCACGGTAGAAACGAAAATGGTTCTCTCATTCTCTCTCCCTCTATCTCGCTTGCCTTGGCTCTAAATTCCAAGCTTGGAAATTCTTGATGATGAGTATGATTAGTAGTCGAACTATTTCCAAGTAAGCACCGCAGATGCCTATAAGCCTAAGCATTATGACCTCGTATTTGCTTCATTTTGTTTGTACATTTGATCTCAAATTAGTATTAGCAAAAAAAAACTTAAAAAAATACATTTGTCTTCAATATATATGATGGTAAAAATATTATTTCGCCTAAACTATAATAAAAGGTTTACACAAAGAATTTTATAAAAAAGAGAAAATATAAAGATTATAAATTTTGTATAAATACGAATGTTAATTAAAAATATGTTACGTTTGTTTGAAGATTGAATTTACTGTATGCACGTACATTTGTAAATTTGTTTATATTTTTTTAATAGCAGCTTAATTAAGTGAAATTTTCAATTCTTAATTAAACGAATTGTCTCTTGGTACGAAAATAACTTTTCATGTTTTTGAACTAGGAAAAGACTTTGTAACCTAATTTTAACATGCGACACTTGATATTGCAGCGTGTAAACAAATACAGTAGGCTATAGGTAACTCCCCTTGTTTTCGTTTACAGTTTCAACAGGAAAAAAAAACACCCCCTAGTCTATGTTTATCGTTAAAGATGGGCATTAAAAGTTGACTATAGAATAACAGGGAAATTCTAGCTCAAACTAATGGTAAAATTAAAAATATTTCAAGACTGTAATTTTAACTATTAAATTTTCGTTATTTTCTAAAGTTATTTTATCATTAAACTTGTTAGCAGCTTTTTAAATAAAAAGCTCTTTGCGTGATTTTAAGTGTTAATTAGGATTTTCAAAAGATTAACAATCTACAGGAAAAAAAATATATATTTTCAAAGTGTTTTTGTATTTTAATTAATAACAGAGAACATAAACGTACCAAGCGCGTGTCAAAATATGATAATTTATGATTATCTTAATACATTAGAGGCTTCAACTAATCAGATGATTGATTGAATTTAGATATTAATAAAAAATATTGAAATAAATTTCACTTTCAAATTCTACATTTTTTTATTATTATTCTTAATTAAGAATTTTTATAAATCCTAAAATATTTTAATTTATTGGTAAATTAGTTTTATTTGAGATTAATACCGAAAAGGATATAAATTAAACATGAATAATTATAAAGTATTCCGAATATCAGTAATTATCTAAAAATAATTAAATATATACCAATATAATCGAGTTTATTAACATGCTTTATGTTTTAATATTTAGAAAAGATAACTATTTCGGTAAGCAGCAAAATTACGGTTTGCAAAAAATATATCTAAAATTTCATTTAACTGACAATGCTGCCATGATTGTATTAAAAGATAAAGTGGTATGGATACTATATTTAATTTAAATAAGCAATATCCAATTAAATATTTATCTAAACAATATATTTAATAATGAAATTTTGCAACATGCGGATCGTGATGAAACACGCGATGTGTTGTATTTTTTTTTTTATTTTTTGCTGGTAAAAACTACAATCGATTCTTACCGGGAAACAGGTTAATAGCTTGCTTTTATTGACTTTCGACTCTACATTTTTCTGAGAATACTCTTATTAGTTGACTTTTTTTATGATTATTAGTTATCGATTACCATAAAGCTTTTTGGAAGAACTATTGGTTTTTTTCTTTAGATTTCTGTAATACTTCTTACACTTCACAATGTAAATATTAGTTATTGAAATAATAAATTGTTTTATCATAAAGAAAGCCTTATGATGATCAAAAATAATATTTTTCTATATATCATTCTTATATCAATATGTTTCAAGTAATTATTAATCAAAATATATAGTATTTATAGAAAAAGTCATTATGCACATGTAGGTTCATGTATACAAATGTATGCGTAGATATTTATGATCATTCTTTGCATACTTTTTGGTTAATCACAATAACTTGGAAATTTTATAACTTACGCGGAGAGAAATTCTATGGGTAAAATTACTATATTCCATTGCAAAAGTGGGACATACTTGGTTTTGTACGAAAATTACATTCTATACTTATAGTAAAAATTAGGTTTTAAATAAGAAAATTTATTAAGCGTCAATGAAAACTTTCTATACTTAGCAAATTTTTCCATATATATTAGTAATTTTTCTACTACATCAAGTATGTCCCACAGATACAATAAAATATAGTAATTTTATCCGTATAATTTCACTCCGTGTACTATCAAGAAAAATTAGTATGTTTAATATAGTTTGAAATATAATAAACACAAGTACTTCTTAGATAATATTTTTTGCAGTTCAATATCAGTTAAATAAGTTATAACTTGAATTTGAAGAAGACAACAGAAAAAGCCGTTATTGCCGAAACATTAGCACTAATGTTAGTGTTTTGTCAGAAATTTTTTTAATACACTCAGCTAAAAATGAATTTTGTTCATTCCTCTTATTCAAACAATTATTTTTATTTGTTTCGAAATGGGTTATATAGTTGGAAATTGTTTATAAAATGAATGCACTGAGCATATAGATATTTTATTCCGTATTTATTAATCTGAAAATTTAAAAAAAACGCAGAATTTAAATAATAAAATTCCAGATATTTCCATATATTTGGAATGTTTCATGTATAAAATAATGGAGAAAGCTACCTCAATTTGATTTCACATTCGATTTTCCCAAAGTTGTGAACAATATTATTCTTAATTGAAAATATTGCTTTTTAATTTTAGAAGCTTTGAATACGCACGATTCTTGAACGAGGAATTTAAAGAGATTATATGAAAGAGACTAAATAAAAATTGGGATAAAAACTTGAAATTAAAAAATATTGTTTAAAAAAATTATAAAATTTGAAAATTGTAACAATCAAAATAAAATTCAACGTGAAATTTGATTGATATTTAATATAAAGTTTATACTAAAAATTTTTACATAACTTTTTCATAACCTTTTAAAAAAATTCAACTTTTTATAAAATTTTTCATTTTAATCTCAAGATTAAAAAACATTGTAAGAAATATGTGCACTTAAAGCAAATGCAATTTTTTAAAGAAAATCTTAAAACCCGAACAAATAAGCTCGTAACTTTGGAAATATCGAGCGTTAAACCGAACGAATATAGCTTTCTACATTTTATGCATGAAAAAATATACCAAAATTAAAGGAAAATTCATGTGAGGCAAAAAGCTATACTCCCCTAATTAATATTCAATAACATCTGGAATTTAAATATTTATGAAACAATAATTTTTGCAATGAAATTAAAATTTAATTATAAATATTTAATTTATGTTTTAATATCATCGTATTATTTAAACAGCCAATGACCTTATTATTTTCATATAATTAAAATATTTCGTTAACTTTTTGGAATGAAACAAAAATTATTATTTTTAAGTTAAAATAAAACAAAAAACGTAATGATAAAGAATTTAGGAGGTATTAGTAAGAAAGAAATAATTGCTAATTGTTTCTATAAATTTTAGGCGTCTACGCCCGTTTATCGACAATTGCATGGGTTGATGAACCGCAACGTAAAAAGAAGCACAACAAATCTGTAGTTAGAAGGAAGACTGATGTAATGCGAGTTTGAGGACATATAGAAGAGGTAAAGATATAAAGGAAGTAATTGTTCAAGTGTCTCGTAATAGATGTGCAATAACGTAATTCTCAAGTGCATCTATCGCTATTTCACTATTGCGATATTCTGCTTGTAATTTCATCTCTTTCTCTGGGCTGCGAAGCAGAGTTACTTGAAAGTAGTTGGTGAAATTGTGAGCTTTGTATTATAGTAGCGGCACGGACAAAGAGAGAGTAATGAACGAAAATTGACAGATAACATTAGATCGATTGTCACATAGCTTGGGTAGTAAAGGACAAATAATAGATGCTCTGGAGAGAGAATTGTTAGTATCGTAGAGAGATCAAGAGTCAGATATATAACGGATACGAAATATTCAAGTACAGTATTGAGCTACATTTTCAAATGGAGATTTAATGCAGCTCAATTATTGGATTTAAGATGGATTCTATAGCACAAGAATAAATCATAACGGTTATATTAATACGGAAGCCACAAAATAATTCAACAATTTAAAATATAAATATTTTACCTGTTCAAGTAAATATTTTTAAATATAAAAGCTTTAAAATTTTTAGTTTCTTAAATGGAAAATTATATTAGATAAAAAGAATTTATTTTCAACACAAATTATTGTGTTTAAGAAATTTAATGTAATTTTTTACAAAAGTATGTAGATACATCGTTTACTAACTAGGAGAGTATCACATCTCCGGATCACGGATTTTGCTCTAACTTTGAGATAGGTTTTCAGATGTCAAAATAGGGAAAAAGCCAGAGTTATAGACCCCAACGCTCAATATTTCTCTAGTTGCAGGCAATTAAAGAAAATCACTAAAAAAGTTACTAGATTTTTAAACGCTTATAATTCCTTAGCATTAATAGCTAGACGCTTGTAACTGTTTTTAAATGAAAGCTACGTTCAAATCCTTTCGAAAAAGCACCTATAGCATATCAAAATATTATTTTTTCCCAAAGTTACAGCGTTATAAGAATTTGAGCTGAATTTCCTTTTAAAAATATTAATTATGATAAATGTTAAAATGTAGTACGATTTTCATAACGCTGTAACTTTGGGAAAAAATAATATTTTGATATGCTATAGTTGCTTTTTCGAAAGGATTTGAACGTAGCTTTCATTTAAAAACAGTTACAAGCGTCTAGCTATTAATGCTAAAGAATTATAAGCGTTTAAAAATCTAGTAACTTTTTTAGTGATTTTCTTTAATTGCCTGCAACTAGAGAAATATTGAGCGTTGGGGTCTATAACTCTGGCTTTTTCCATATTTTGACATCTGAAAACCTATCTCAAAGTTAGAGCAAAATCCGTGATCCGGAGATGTGATACTCTCCTAGTAAGTACAGAAAAAAAAGAATGAACAACAAAATTAAGAGAAGAAAAAACCGGAATGAAGAAGAAAATAAGTAAAATGAACTAAAGAGTGTTAAAACTAATGAAAAAAAAGACAAAACGTCCGCACGCAATTTCACGTGTATGCTGTTCACGTGATGACAATTTCGAGAAAAGAATGAGAAAGGCGAATGTTGGTACTGTAAGAGAATGACATCACGTTCCTGATGCACTAGACTCGCATCGTAACTGTAGATATATAAAACACCCTGTTTTTGCAACAAGAAAGAAACGAAATCGAGAAAGGGAGAGAGGGAGAGAGTCTAGAGAACAGGAAGAAACTACTCACGAATTCCGGAGATTTGATTCGCTATATAGTTAGCCCCCCTTTTATCTCATAACAGCAAAACTTGCCTCATCAAGGAACATATTTGAGGATTAATTTAATAAACACTGCCCTATGAAGCTACTACATTCCTCCTTTCGTTCTTACCTCAAATAGGATAATTGACTTTGCGAAATCCTCTAGAAGTTTGCTTTAATTTAGAAGCAACTTGCACATACATATACATGCATTCGTACATACAAATATATTACATATGAATTGAAGATAAAATATAAGATCGGACATTAATCAATATCATCAGTGTCATTACGTTTATTTCATTTTAGTTATTAAACCGTTGTTAAAAATCAATCTTGAAAAACGAAATTCTAAAAAAATTGTGACGAGTGATCAATTAATGAAACTTTTGATTTATTAATTGTTTTTGTCTTATTTGAACTATACAGAAATTACCATAAAAAAGAATAATAAAAGAAAGATACCTATACATCAATAAGTAAAGTATTAATGCAATGCTTTTCATAAAACTTGTTGCAAACAAAAATTTATCAAATTAAATCTTTTTAATAAAATATTTTCTAAGAAATTGAAATAATTATTTTTTGTTCTTGTTATAAGTATTTAACAAACTTTTGATTTTTTCACTGACTTTAATATGATTTGCTTTTTTATTTGATAAAAGTTCTTTTCATTTTCTTAAATTAAATATTTTTTTCATTTTCATAATATGAAAATCTTTAAACAACGGAACTAGTTTGCATTTCTTTACTTTCTAGACGGCAGTGAGTATTTTCGTGTTTACGACTTTTTAGTTGTTTGTAAAACATTAAGCAAAACATTTCTGTAACTTTTTCATTAAGAATAAAAAAACTATCAATACCACAAAAATATAAAAAAATTGATTTTTCATGCATAATTAAAAGAAAGAGTGTATTGAATAAGTTAATTATTTTAAATAATTGAAAGAATCCCGAAACCAAAATAAAAAATTGAATTTTATTTATAAAATTTTTTCATTAAAAATATCATTTAAAGAGGATAGGTCATAATATGAAATTGCAGGCTCTTGTCAGAGATATTGTCATTAAATTGTCTTTCAGTAAAATTATTTTTGACATTTATCGATTCAAATTCAAATAACTCAACAATTATTTTTCGTTTAAAAATTTCAATACTTATCATTTGTAATCAATGTTATTTCATTCTTTTAACACAAATTTGAAAAAATATATCGAGGTCATATTGATTTATATTTGTATAATACTGAAATATCAAATCATATCATAAATAACTAGGAATTCATATTAAATAAATGAATATAAACTCGAATATAAGGAAAAAAAGATTTTCATTCATTTAAACAATTTTCATTTAAAATTACTATACATAATTATAAATTACCTCGATATTTATTATGCGATAGAATTTAGTAACGCTTGATGTTTTTCTGATCAACAGAGTATGAGAATTCCATATATCCAATAGTAAATTGTTATTCGACTAAGTAAATTTGAATACATAAATAAATTATTGTTACTATTATTATTATTTCGAAATACATATATGAGTATATTTATAGTGGTTTAATGTAGCAAAATTTACTTAAAAAAATTTAATATTTCAATGTTTATACACTACTATTGTTCTGATTTTATTGATTAAAATTTTTAGTAAAATTATTTTCATATTTTAATATTTTACCCATATAAGGTAATAATTATTTTAATTTATATAATTCAAAAATCTTCTTTGCGTAATATTTTGTTATTGATCATTTAAAAATTAACAACTACATTTAAAAAGATTAATAATTAAAATATTTATAAACATGTATATTCTATAAATGAATTAAATAAACTTTAAAATATTTGTACAGTATATATTTTATTTGATTATATTAAATCTTTACAAAAATGTTTCATAATATGATATGAAAATAAATTTTATTTTAAAAAATACGATAATACGTAAACATAATTTAGTCGCATGAATTTTCTGAATAAGATTATAAGGATGGCAAAATCGATCTTATTGCTTAAAAATGGCAACATTTTTGAAAATTAATTTTGAAAACCATTATTGAGCAATCATTGGAAAACAAGCAATTTCTCTCGAGGTCGTCAGTGGCTCACTCGGTAAAGTGATGGATTCATAATCTCAAGATCCCAAGTTCGAATCCCGCTCTTGGCCGATTGATACAAGTACCACTGTACGTTACATGTGTTTTGTTTACAAATACACAGATGACCTCCGTCGCTAATAAGTATCTCAATGATAGCATAAGTACAGCGATGTTAAATAAAAATTAAAAATAATGGAATATCTAAAGGTAGTTGATGGTAAGCATTCGTGTAATCTGTTAACTTTTTTTGTCTTTTATGGAATGTCTGTTAAATCAACAGACATAAGTTTGTCAATTTAACATGTATATTAAATTCTTCACGGAAATTTTGTCTGTTAAATTAACAGACATTTTTGTTTGTAAACCGTTTTTAACAGACGCGTCTGTTAATATTTCTAATCGTGTAGCAAACCATTTTTTGACCATTTTTGCTGGTTAACGCAAGTTAAAATGGCATTTATGTAGAAATTCTTGAAACGCTTTAAATAGAATTTCTAGATAAATGTCATTTTAACATGTGTTAATCAGCGAAAATGGCCAAAAAATGGTTAATTTTCTACTAGGATAATAATATATTTTTATTATTTAATTTCTTCAAAAATTATTATTTTTTTAATTCATTATGGAATATTTTCAATAACCTAATAATTTTATTTGATTATTTGTAACAAAATGTATATTTTATGCAAATATTGAACAAAAAATCTTAATTTAAATAAGGTATATCACGTGAAGCAATAATAAAGTGCATAAAGTTCGAGCATCGATGATTGTGCTTTGTATGCAAAAAGGAAAAGTCTGTAAGGTCGAGGACATCGGTCCTTGAAATAGCACAGTAAGCTAGTTAAAATATGAATTTTTTCTCATTCAACATTTATCCTTTTAATATAACTCTAGTACATAAGATGTATCCATGAAGTTTATGATATTTTATTGTTACAATATTCGAGAAATCATGAGAATTATGAAATAGTTTGTGAAGCTACTTTTAATTTAATTATTGACAAGTACAAAGTTACTAACAAATTGCATTAACTGTTGAGAAAACAATAGCGTTTACCTGGTCTTGCACTGCAAACAAGCAGCAATTGTTTGTTTTACCCTCGGCAAAATAAATACAAATGAAAATGTAATAGAAAGAATCAACCGAATCTATACGTTAATACCTCTGTCAGATTGGAACTTAATTGGATACATTATCCAAGTAACCGTAATTTCTTAGTGTTATTAAATCTATGTATCTTAATGTATGCATAAACATATACATATATATGATATCATGTAAAGGATGTATTAGGGAAGTTGTACCCCTATAAATACGTGAAACATATTTGTATATAAGAGTTGAATAGATAAATCAAATTGCGTATAAGGTTTGCGAGTCAAATGAAGTTTACATATATATTTTCGTGAAAAGCATATGTAAGCGTTTGGTAGGTATAAACACATTTCCATTTGATGGAGAATCACTTGGGTCCTATCCTATAGAGTATATAATGTCATCGATTGATTCCTTCTTCGTTTTCTCTTCCATTATTCTCTTCCTTCGCTAGAAAGTAGGTCATTCTTTCGACAAACCGTAGTAGGTACAATGCACTTGAAAAGAAGGAGTATATAGTTCCTTTAGTATGAGAAACTGGATAGAGAATAGTATCCAGTGCGGGTGCATACGTGCTTATGATGAAACAACACATATAGTGTCTAAGTGAAGTCGTGCAGAAAATACCTTTCTATGTACATGCGTATATGTATGTACATACATGTAGGAAGTAAGGATAGCCAAAGGGCTATATAGAGCACGTTATAAAAACACTTGGCAAGTGTGCACACACGTCAAATCTGTCGCAAATGTTAGCAAAGAGCTAACGGAGAGTATATGTATATGTATTCTCTCTTCAAGTGTGCTTACATACGAGTCGATAAATACGCTCACCCTCTCTCTCTCTCTTAACTTGTGTCCGCAAATTTATATATGCAAGAGAGTCTAAGGCCTCTCTGTGTGCGTCTATGTGTTTGAATACTAGGGTGTATTTAATTCGCGTGTAATGTACATTGTACAGGTGTAGGAGCTGTAGTAGAACGCTCGAAGGGGAGCAACAGAGAGAACGAGAGAAAGGCTTTCGTGTCCGATAGTACAACGAACACGAGAGAGCAATGATGGTAATTACTGTAAGAAGGACGATCTAGCTCATTCCTATTCTCTCTCTTTCTCTTTCTACCATGTCTTCACAACCAGAAATATTACATTCCAATTTTGGAAATTTCATCTATGATTCATTTGCAAAATTTTCATTAAATTTTTATTGATTTTTCTTCTCTTAATTGATTTCTATATTAAATTACTATACATTGTTTGTAATGTTGTTTCATTCGTACATTATGTAATTTTAAGTAATTCTTTTTACACTAATAACTATTAATTTAAAAATAAATCAAAATTTTATTATTATTTAAAGCTTATAATCTCATCTGTTAATTATAACAAAATCAGTTGAATTAAAAATTAAATTAATTTTTCCTTTTTATTATTCATTTCTTCGATTAATACCGTTTAGAGAGTGTTACATACCTTTAAAATTATGACAAATAATTTAATATCATATTTAATATTAGTTAAATTATCAACTAAGATAATATTGGCTTACGAGTTTATTTTATTACTATAAATTACTATTTATTTTATACGTTCAATATTTGCACAAAATATATTCATTCAATTTAGAAATATTTCTTTAATACACATCGTTTATACTAATTCTAATTTTAAATGTTTAAGAATTATTTATACTTTACTTTAACACTTGTTCGTTTAACATATCAATTTTTTAAATTAAAGTATCTTTGTTATTTTAGAATCAAATATATGGAATCGAACTAAGATTTTAGTTTGAAAATTATCAATTAAAATTCATAGAAGATAATCAATCACTGATACTATTTATATATATAGATATAAATATAGGTTTTTTTAGTTAGCAGAAGTCGCGAGTTTTAATGCCAATATAATTTGGCCAGTATAAAATAATTGTGAATCTTCCTAAAAATATAATTTAACATTTTGCTTTATTACTTTCCATCATTAATTTCTATACTTCTTTCAAATTGTACTTCAAAAATTAAAATTGTACAATTTAAAAATTTTTTCTATAATAACGATGTTATATTGCATTATAAGTTGTACGTCAGCATAACCGCAACTTTTGTCAATTAAACTTTATTTTCAACTGTATATGGAACTAAAATGGAAAATAATTTCATCATAGAATTCCATACAAACTTGTAATGAGAAAAAAGTGTTGAAACAATCATTTCAGTTTTAACAACAATGCATAATTACACAATTTTTACCTGTAATATCGGTTAATGCTAACCTTTTATCGCATTTCTTTATAATTTTTAAAAAAACACGTACAGAAGCAAATCTTTTCTTTGAAAATGATTATTATATATCAGCAACTAGATCTAATAAGATGACGAAATAATTATTTTAAATATAGATTTTCTACAATTTAGTTATCCCGCTAAATATACTTATCGAACGAAGCTTGAGTTGATATTTTTTTTCAAATGAACAAAATAAATCCTTTTTCCTGATTTTATTTTTTAAAAGAACACTTACATAAAATACTTCCTGTACTTGCTCCACAAAACGATACAATTTTAAGTTGGGCTGACCCTACAAAGTGCGACCAGTTTAAATCAAGATTATTATAGATTTCAAAGCTGAAAAAGTTTCATTCAACGTATTTTACACATCTTTTTTTCTATTAGATGGCTTTTCAATAACTGATCAATTTTTTAAAGTAAAAAATTTTTCTTTTTTATGATGTTTATCTTTAATTTTTATGAGGGTACTTTTATATACATCAGATAATAATTACGCGTCTTCTACAAACTATCAATAATGTAGAATATTTAACTCAAATTTAATTGAATTAAAAATATTTTTTTAAATAATCTAAAATCAAGTATTTTAGGAAGGGGTTGATTATTTTAATTGAGATAAAACGGAGGTCAATTTATTAAATTTTAATACAATTTCGTTATAATTTAGAATTAATGCAATCATCATTTTGTTTATGTAAATAATCTTAAAGTATTTTTATATTATACATGAAAAATTTAATTTTTTTATTTTATTTATGACATTGCTACTTTTTTAATTCAAAAATTTTTTTTTATTTTTCAAACGGAAAAATGTCAAATTTTTCATTTCTTTTTTTTTTAAATGAGCATTATTTTAAGAACCTTTCGCAATAAAAATATTGTACAAATATTTGTCTTTTGACAAAAAAGATTCGTTTCTTTTTATTGAGAAATTTGAAATAACTTTTGAAAATTTGTGATTGGATACGTATAAAAAAATTCGTGTCGAATGTTTTTTAAAGTTCCATCATTGTTTAAATTTCATAAAAATCAATGAAAGAAATTTTTGAAAATTTTTTTGTAAAACTTATTTTTGGATTAACATCTTGTGTAATATATTATTTATTTTATTTAAGGATTGCAAAAAAGTATAATACGTAAAGTAATAAATTATTAAACTATGAGAAATTCAATACTTCTAAAGTACAAATAAAATTTAACAGAATAAAGTTTCATCTTATGCTCGGAAATTTTCAGCTTCATATAAAGTTATTCTTAACATGAATAATATAGTCGAGTAATGCCATATCGCAATCAAATGAAAAATAAAAAAAAATAACTTTTATCGCTACCTCAGAATGAAACTATCGTTATGAGTTGGAGAGAAAAAAAGAAAGGTGAAATAAAAATAAAGAAAATGTAATTTCCCTAATATCAGTTCATGAAACGCGCGCGATACCAAGAGAGGGTCGATTTGACCAGCATGCGCTTGCATGAAAGGCCAAGTTGAATATAGGAAATTACATGCGAGTTAAGCACCCCAGCTGAATAGTAGTAGAAGTAATAGCAATAGTAGTAGTACTAGTAGTTGCAGTGGTAGTAGTAGCAGCGGCTGTTAATAGTTTCTCATGAAAACAGTTATTTTCGATAGGTAACGTTCCACAAAGAAAGAGAGAGAGAATAGTGAACGAACGAAAGGCTTCGTTATCGATCTAACGACTTTGCGCATATATACACATATATATATATAGATTCACATTGTATATGAGTGCAATAACAAGAGCGACTTTGGTACGCGCTTGTGTCTGTACGCAAAAGCACACGCGGTTTAATATAAACTGCCTTGACGTTCAATGTGTGTATAAGGTAGAAGAAGGCAAAGGGATAGAAGTGAGCTGAATACTGTTACTAGTTCCGGAAGTTTTGAGCTCCTACTTCCAATCTCTCCCTCTCGCGTTTTCCCTTACTTTAGCATACACCTAAAACCCTTTGCAATAATAACCGTTTTATAAGCGTTAATGTATTCTCATTGCCAAAGTCCTATAACGCTATACCTACGAATCTTAGCCTAACTTTTGTCATTTTATCAAAAATTTTAGCAAGCCTCTACTTTATTTTCATTATTTGATAATCTGTCATTTCAGGCAACAACAGGTTTTAGCTATTATTTATTAGGATTTTCCTCTCTCATTATTATTTATAAATTAAATTATTATTTTTTTAATAAAAATATCATAGAATTTTATAAAATACGTATTAAAACTTTTTTCTCTGAATATATTTTTAGAATGAATGAAAAATATAATATAAAAAAAAAAGAAAATGGCGCCTGAAGAAAAGAAAATATTTAAATGTTTTTTCAAAGTATTTTAAAAATATTTTTCAGTCGCTGGATTTATTAAAAACAAACAATTCAAAAACTTCTCTCTTAAAACGTTGCTCAAATTTCTATTTTTATTTTTACATTTATTGAGCACTTAAAAAAAATGAACTATTTTCATTTGAATAACCTATATAAACCATTTCGCTGAACCAATCGTTTGTAAAACAATTCTAACAAAAAAAAAAAATATATGAAGAGTGCATTGTTGAAGAAAATAAAATAAAGTGAGGTGAAAACAAAAGAAATCAGGATGTGCACAATGTGTAAGTGAAAGAAAAAAAAGTGTACAACAGTCGAGCCATTTGTTTTTTTTTTTACGTTTTTTCAGGACGCCACGCGCGTAAGCAAGTCAGTGAGTTGGTCATGTGGAAAACTGGGACGACGATTTTCGCGTCTTTGCGCAGGTCTATAAGATAGAAAAGAGGATTTATATAAGAAATAATCTTTCGTTCGAGAATAAAGAAAAAAAGAAGACGAAAGGACGATTGACCAAAATAAAGTGAAGAAGAAAAGTGGGTGCCAAGGAGGCCGAACAGATTTTAGCCTTTGGTTCCGTTTGGACAGAAAACGCGACCTTATGATAAACGAATAAAAAAGAATCTTTTTTTCTCTTATAATTCCTTCCTTATTCTTCTTTTCTTTATATCTATACACCTACCAAGTGCTCAACTATTCACGGACTTTTACTTGAGTTCAGAGAGAGAAAAAATCGCGGATTTTTGGCTGACAATGCTGGCACATTTGACTGCGAGAAAGCAACACCAACGGAAACAGACAAAATGAAGTAGTAAAGAGAATACGTAAAAAGAAAGAGAAATAAAGTAGAAATGAATAAGGAAAAAAACGGAATGAACAAAAAGAACCCGCAGATGTTAAAAGTGAAGTAAAAATAAAGAAATTGAGTATATAAAAAGAAAAAACGATAAAAAGGACTGTGGGAGTAAGTGAATAAGAAAAAGCCGAGTAAGCTAAAATATGCTCTATCACATCTCTCTTTACCAAGTCATAGCCTATATCAAGCTGGTGAACCACGATAAGCCAGTCGACAAGGTTCATACAAGCTTTGATACATCATACTTGGATTTTTCATACTCTACTTTATTTTTTATATTTTTTTTCTTACTTAACGTAGTTAACATTGAACTTTTCGCAGTAATTATAGAAAAAGTTATTTTACTACTTTAATGGAAAAGGACTTGCTTCATGTAATTACATATTTTCTTTTTTAATTCAACTTTAAAACTTATTGCAAACTTTTTGATAAAATTTTATTCCATCCTTGGTAAAAATTTTCACCACCTTGCAATCAATCAATAACCAGAAAAAGTTAAGAATTGGCTAGATAACTGGTCAGTAAGTGGTCATTCTTGATTCATTTTATTTCTCAAAATCTCTATTGAGTCATTAATGTTTTTATAGTGCTTTTAATTTGAAATTTTAATTTGAATAGAATAGATATAAACGATCAAGTCAATTTTTGTAATATTCAAGGTAATATTTCTACTTTTATTTAATCAATCAATAATAATTAAGGATGCGCTAACCAATTTTCCAATGTTCTTCGGTACAACAGAATTGCTTATCGATTGGTTAGCTAAACAGTTTCAGCTAGTTAAATTTCTACCAGTTAATCAGTTTTTTTATGATTTCGTGTTTATTGTTATATTTACTTGTAAAAATATTTTTGAACATATTCGTTTAGTAATCAAATTTATTATAGAAATTACATGAATAATGATATAAAGTTGATATCATTTTTACAATTTTGTAAATAATAATAATTAAATACTATGCATGATTATTATTTATATAAAATTTACATAGAAATTAGTAAATAGTTCGCAGAAATGAACGAATTTTTCATGCAAAGATAAATTGAAAATAAAAAAAAATTTGGATAAAATTTCAAAGTAATTTAAAGTAAGCTTAATTATAGCTACATTTAGTGAGTTTATTGGAGTAATCATTTCATTAAAAGCATTTGAAAGTTTAAAATAGTATATCTCTGTAGAAACGGTCCATCAGCTAAATCAAATACCTCCCTATGTATTTCGATCAATGATTCGTTTCTACGTATACTGTATGATGCATGCTAAACGCATCTCATGTGACTAACAAATGAGACCTTCTCTATATGCAACTATTACGCCCTTTCCATATCACTGGGAATTTCAATAATTTTTCAGATACCGCTAAATTATCTATTACATATCGTTACATAGAAAAATGCTTTTATCAAATATCCGAATTATTCTGATTTATGATGAACTAAATCATACACTGTTAATATGAACATTTTTTTCAGTTTATATTGATTATTATATAATAAAAAGGTAAATCTCCATATGATTTTTAAATATTAAATGGAAAACTTGTAATAAATATTATCAAAAATTTTAATTGTGAAAGTAATATATATGCAGTAATAAACAATTATTATATAAGGATATTGGGATAATATATAATGCAATTAACTAAATTAATGAAAATTATTCATCACGAATTTTGACAATATAAAGAATAATAATGTTCTTCGATTATCTCAGCGTAATATAATAATAAAGTGTAATGTAATTAATGAAAATGATAAGATATGTCATTTGTCTTGAAAATTAATTGACAAGAAGAATTAACTATTAATTCAGAAAATTCATTAGTACGGATATATATTAAATTACGTAAAAAATATGAACAAATAAATCGAAAAATTCTGAAAAAATGTAGATCAAATACTTAAAATAAACAAACTGTCGTGTATGGTTCTATAATTAAGATATATTATATATCATCAGCAAAATTTATTTGTCATTTAACACCAAGACGATAGATGAATCCGCTTATTTGTGCAAATATAGTAAATGTTTGAGGTGTGCACGTTCACGATATTTATCTGATTGATTTTAATGTTCGCGTTTCATCTGTTAAGCGATAGGTCAAAATTTATGTTATCCTTATTTTGGAGTTATAGGTCAGAACGATTGAGAAACAGAGGAGGCTTTGATTACGATCTTTTGGGGCGCACTCTACAAGATACCTCATTTATCAAGCTTGATGAAGTTGTGAGGTCAGTTGACGAGACCCCTGGTGGCCTACCCTCAATAGAGAAAGATGTTAAGAGAATTAAATGGAAAAGCGAGAAATTGCAAATTTATATATAAAGTTAACGAGAAAAAAAGAAGATAAAAACATATGTAAAAATGTACTCAAAAAAAACTTTTTTACTTCAGATAGACATTTTGAACTTTCGTTGTACTAGTTTCACTAACTTTGGCTATATATTTTTTCAAAAGCATTATTTTCAATGGACCTAATTTTTTTTAAATTACTTTGAGAAAGATAAAATTTTTAGATTTTTTTAATATATAAAAGTCTTAATAATTATTAAATCAATGCAATACATGTTTTACATTATCAAATACACTACTTTTTACATGATTTAAAAACATAATAAAAATTAAAAACGTGATATATGTAAATAATTAGAATTTATCGAAAAACACTGTGATTTTTAAAAAAACGCGTAAATTTTAGATAAATGACATGAAATTTACCTTAAAAACAACAAACGAACCGTATGTAAAATTCTAAATTAAAATTTTAACACGAAGATGTATAAATCAAAATTAATACAAAAAGTTTATGGTATTCCAGACATGCATACATAAAATTTTAACATACGAATTTTTTTTGCAACAAATAAATAACATGCTTGCAAGAAATTTTTCACAGTATAACAATGTTTTTCAAAATGTACAATATAATAAATAATACAACTAATAATAAGAGCCACAAATGGCACAATATACATATTTTATATTTATAGCAAATTTGTATTAGTTAAGTTTACTTTGGCCGCCAGAAACTTATAAAAATTAAACTGTGAATTATAAATTTATACTTTTATATCTCGAGCAAAATTTTAATCAAATTAGAAAATCTGTATTTGAAATATCATCTTTTTAACTTATTTTTATATATTTTAAATTCAACCAAATTAGTTACCCCAATAGTATTATTCAAAATAATATAAAAAAATTTTATTTTTATTTTTATAAAAGAATTGGTAATTTAAAAACAAGATAATAAAAAATCCAAACACGAAAAAGTTATAATTTAGTTTTGTGAAGTTCGAGAGCAAAAATAATTTTATCAATGATGAAGAAAATAAATATAAAAATTTAGTTAAAATCACGAAGAAATTTTATAATGTTGAATATTATCGAAATCCTATAATCGCCAGTAATGAATCATTTGCAAATAAATAATTTGTAAATAAAAATTGAAAAATAGTTTATTTTGATTTTATAACACACTCGTGGCATACTTTAAAAAATAAATAAAATTTTTTTTCAACTACGAAAGACCTAAAAGGAAACTCAATAAAATTCTCACTGACTTTTTAATGGGTGCTTTTTGATTATCAAAGTTTCTAGACACAGAGAGAATAAGAAAAAAGTAAGGGCAAAAGGGAGAGCAAGCTTTGGTAAACGAAAAGAAATACAGAAAAGAAAAAGAAATCTTGAATCTTAAGAAAAAGAAAAAGAAAAAGAGATTTCTTTAAAGTGTATACGTCAGATAAATTAGATGAATAGAATTGAACTTGATCAAAGAGATCGTGGGAAGTCTCTATTCAATAGCTATACATTAACTCTCTTTTTAGAATTATATTTAGCTTTTAAATTTTTTACAATAGTATAAGAACTGTTGAGGATGTACCATAAAATATTATTACTATATAAAAAGAAAAAGAAGTTTTGATTGACTGAGTTCTACATTTTACGCAAACGTAAGATTGATTTAAGTATAGTATCCAGCGCGAAAATCAGTAACGTATTATGACAGTCCTTCAAACTTAAATTTGGATGCGTGCATAGCACGCCTACATTGTCTAATATAAGATATAATACTATAACACACACGCTTTGAAAAATCAAAAAATGAATATTAAAAGTCTGAGTTTTAAAACATATTTTTTTTAATCACATTATTTTTAATTATTAGAAATTATGTTATTCATTCTTAAAATGGTTTATGCGCTGATTTTCAATAGCTTTCATAAATAATAATGAAAAAACGAAGAAGTAAAAAAGTAAACATTCGAATGGATAATCAATTAAAGAATAATCTTGCTTCTGTGCCCCATTTTCTGCCGTTCATTTCAAAGAAAAATATTAGAAAACGTAAACAAAAAGTTTGATTTGTTGGAAAAACAAAGAGGCCATTGTAATGAGAACATCCTTATTTCTTTATATTACGTCACTAAACCACCTAAACTTATTTTATAATAAAATTTTCTAATCTAAAATAAACCTATGATAGAATATTAAAAGATTCTTCAAAAATTTTTATTTTGGTTTCAAGTAACGCCAATACTCGATATTATGAAAATGTACAGGAACAATTTAATATCCATTAAAAATAAATAATTTTCAAATTGATATAAGATTAAATTTATTTTATTAAAAAGGTGCAATAGAACTAAAATCCTTTTAAAATATCATACATAAATAAGAAAAAAGATCATCTTGAGTATTATAACTGACATTACACGGTCGATAAAAGCTAACTTCCACGTTTATTCTTAAGATGCTTTAAGCTTGTGACTTAAGATAACGAGACGATTACCTTTCTCGCCTGCAATCCCGGACAAACGTAGGCGCGGCACAAGTCTAAAAGTAACTCTCGAAATTTAAAAAGCGTGCGATAAGAAAGCGTAAAGTATTCCACATTATGGTGCCATTTTCAGGAGAACATCATGCGTGGAAGTCGCTTGAGAGCAGCAAAAGAAGAAGAAAAAGAAGAAAAAGACATGAAAAGCTGATGGTTAAGTAAAGCAGACTAGAAAGAAAGAAGACCGTTAAAGTAATATAAACGAGAAGATTATCGGGTAAGTACCAACTTTTCATAGTTATTTAGAATTCTGACATTAAGCACGCACTTCTAGCTCTTTTTTTCTTAACGTAGCTTTCTCATCTTCTTTTTGTTATCTTTGTTTGTCAATACATATATATCTTATTTTCTCGAACAACATATATTTTGAATTACATTTGATGTTATGTACTGTATGACACGCAGATATATAATTTTGATATCGTTGAAATAATAATACATTGAAATAATTTATTTCTAGTCATCACTTATTTTCTTCGTTATCTCTTGGTGAAAGATTCCAACAAATGTACCATTTTCACTAGTGTTTTCTGATCTTAATCCTTTGACGTAGAGAAGATCAAAGTCGCGAGGTTGATGTGTTAGGCATTGGATACAAAAGTCATGCCTCGAAAAGAAGATCACTTTAAGGGTTAATGATCCTTCGTGACCGGACTTTCTATTCTCTGTTAGAAGAGAAAAAAAGAAAGTTTAGTTTACGGGAATCGTTCGAATTTTGCGAGACTGATTACTTGCTTCTCTTGTTCTTTCTTTCTTCTTTTATATACACATCTTCAGAGAGAAAATGAAGAAACAAAAGCTAGAAGAACCTTTCCATGTCCTCCATCTTTTTTCTCCTTCCAAACTGTAATTTATTGACCGTCATTGATTTTATTAACACAATTGTGTTTCAAGAGCAAATAGGGTTTATTTACTATTTTGATTAATTTTGATTTGATAAATCAAAGGTCAGTGTTAGTAAATTTATATCAAATCAATAACAAAGAGTAAATATGGGTATAACCAAAGTTAAAGAGTGAAAATTTTACTTAATATTCGGTTCAATTATATTGTAAAAAATTTAGAATCTATGATAAGTTTTAGTTTTTGTTAAATCTGTGCCAAGTACTTAGAATGTAAAATATGAAATGTACATATCACAATCTAGAATATGATATATTAAAAAAGATCTTAATATTAAAATAACTGTTGGAGAAGACAATATAAAGTTCGTATAAGAAGAAACTGATGAAAAAAAATTCGCAATTCAAAGTAGGTCAAATTAATATTTTAAAGCAGCAGTAGCAGCAGCCGGCAAACAGTATTGAAAAATCGATTCTATGCCCTTTTCCTAATTTTCCACAAATCTCTAAAAGAGCGACTTTTCCGTAAGTTTTACTTCTCCGTCGTCGTTTCAAGCGAGTAAATTATCGAAGGAATAAGAGAGACGGAGAAGTCAAGCAGACAAGAGTCTCCATTAGTATAATACATCAGGGCGAAAGCAATACTAATTCATCTGGAGTTATTCGTCGACGTAAGCACTTGGGATGTTTAATCATCGCGAATCCTCACTCAGTGGTTGCTTCAGCTAAAGCAACAGCAGTAACAGCAGTAGTATATAGTAGCAACTGGCTTTAAAGCAAATAAGCAGCGACGGCAACAGCTGTTACGATGATAAGACTTTCATCCTTGCTCTTTTATCCTTACATCTCGCGTCATTATTACCAAAGAGCGCATATCGTTATTACTGATTAAGAGAGTTTTAGGCGTTGAAGGATAAGAGACGAGCTCAAGGAGGCACAAGTGAAAATGAGTTCTCGAGGGTAAAAGAGAAAAACAGAAAGAAAGAGAGAGAATAGAACAAGCGTATAACGAATGTTAGAAAGATATAGCTGCACGACAGCTTCAATTATGAAGACATTGTGAACAATTACGAAGATGTTCGAAAAGAGAGAGAAAAAAATAGAGAGGGAGAGAGATGGTAACTAGAGGTGAAACCACAAATTGTGCCACGGATATATCGATCATTGGACTCGAAACAAAGGGGTCACGCTATGACCTTTGCGTAACGAGAAATGAGAATTGTTTTTTCAACGCAAATAGTCATTTTCTTAAAGTTTGAATAATAAATAATTAAACTATTATTTTAATGAATTATAAACGTTATTTTTAAAAATAACGTTTATGTAGAATATACAATCTTTAGAGTATCATAAACTAATTTTAATCCGAAACATAAATGAAGTTAGATAAAATATTATAAAACCACTCATAAAACTTTTTTATAAACAAATTAAATTAAATCAGTGAGTAATTAACAGAATTAACTCTTCATTTCATAAAAAAAAAAAATAATTAAATTAATTTGTTTAAATAAATTCATTAAGAAATAAGAAATAATTTTTAATTTATTTTTTTTAATCTTAGAGAAAATTTTCTAAAATTTCATCATTATACGTGACCCGAAGATATAACATTCACTCAGTTACATTAAAGTGCTGGCAGTAAATTTCATCAAACCTAATTAAGTCATTTCCGTAAAATTTAATTTCCGATGAAACGAAAGCAATTGCAACATTTACGATAACATTTGCATGTTTTGACGGAATGATAACTTATCGATTTTAAGATTCGAATTTTTAAATATTTGTAATTACGTAGTTTGAAAAAAAAATTCCTTTTTTAATCAAATAAAAATTATCTTTTATTAAATAAATAATATCGATAAATTCTAATTTTTTGCCAAAACATTTTGTTTATTTATTATAATAAAAATTCTAATTATGGTTACAGAAAGTTACTCAACGTTAATTAATATATTCCTGAAAAGATTCAAATTGATTTTTTTCTAAGAAATTCGTAATATACTAAAATTTTTAAAAGTAATTTCTACAAGTTTTGATTCACAGCCTACGTAAAATTAACTTTAATTTTCTTCTAATTAAAATTAATAAAATATTCACTAATTCAATCAATAAAAGTAAATTATGTAGGTGTTAATAAAATTTACTAATATACAAGTAAAATTTAATAAATTCACTATATAATTAGAAAAAAAAATCATAAAAAATTCCAAATTAAAAGTGTTTTGAATTTAAGATAAATAAGAAGGGAGTGCGAATTCTAGGCCTGAGTTAAAAGAGGGAGCATAAGGGTGGAATTCATATCTAGTAAAGTAGTGGTAAGGCGACTTATGCCGCGAATTTTGCTTGGAATTTTGAAGAACTTTGGTTGTATAACAGCGCGTACTCGTCGATCTTCATTTACCCAAGGTCTTGACGTGTAACGACTCAACTCTCTTAACTTCCATGCTCTGTCTTATTACGAAAAATTAAAACAAACACGCTAAAATTCAAGATTCCTAATTAAAACGAGCAATGTTAATGATAGCAAACAAAATCATTTATTTTTTCTATATAAATGAGTATTTACGTATAATATATTAATGTATATAGACAAAGTGAAAAATTACAAACGGGCAATTTGGTGCAAATTTGTTGAAACTAATTTTTATTTAAACAATTAAAAAAATAGAATTTTTAGCTCTTGAAAAAGTTTTTTTTTAGTTTTTTTAGGTCATTTACTGAGTTGAGCTTTTCAGTCTTAAAAATGTTTATCCTCGAATTTTTTCACACTTTAAATTTTTTATAACTCGGAAATAATCAACTTTAAAACAAGTTATTAGGAATCTTCTTCTCTTCAAAATGACCTAAAAAGCTATAAAAGCTTTATTCAGAATTAAAAAATCGATTGTTTTCATTTGTTTTGAAAAAAAATTAGTTCAAACAAATTTACACCGAACTGCCGCCTACCAACATATTATTTCATTTAAAGAGACATCTAATAAATGTGATTAAACAAAATAATTTCTCCTGCAAATGCTAAGTCACTATTTTCAATATTAATAATCTTTACATATTCTGTGTTATTTTAAAATATATACTGCATAATATTTTTTAATATTACATAAAAGCGAGTATATAATATCAGCTATTCAGCCTGAAATTCAACTTCTCTTCGTTACATTTGCGCTATTCTAAATTATGCGAAAAATAAACATATACTAAATTACTACAGCACACACATACACACACAAGTTCTGTTACTCTCGTTTAGTGTATACTGGCAAACTAAGCCGGCATGCAATACAAACGGCTTGTATGTGCCTGCAAGCAATGATTAAGCTATACGCCAAGTCACCTGAATTACTATTTTTTTTCTGTCGTTCCTTCTTTCTCTCTCTCTTATTCCCTTCTTCCATTTCCTTCCTCTCTTTTTTTTTATTATACTCCTTTTTTTCTAAGCGCTACTGCAACAGCTGCTTTGTACAAAATCCGAGTCTACAAAGGGAAATAACAGCGAAATTAGTAGCTTCTGAATAGAGTCAGACATATAAAGGCATCGTTTTGCGCTTTCTCTCTTTGCGTACAATTTTGTCTAGCTCTTTGGCTATTCCTCCTGCAGCTGCTGCTACTACTGCTGCTTCTTCTTTCGTAGCTTTGTGGAGGACTCTCAATTCTTTGATGATTAAAAAAATTTTTTTTTACATAAAAAGACGATATCTAAAGGCAAAATAATGAACAAGACTTGTTTACTACCAAGGCAAATATGGGAGCCTAGAAAAATATATATTTTTTATAAAAGAAATAGTACAATATATATAAATAACGCTTGTTTATTAAATTACATACTAGTAATCAAAAGTTTCAACATTTTAATAATTCTTAAATTAATGTCAATGTCAAAAAATTGTAAAAATTTTTCACAAATGAAATAATGTATTTTAAAGATCTAATATCTTTTAAAGAGAAAAATAAATTTATATTTTTCTATTTGAAAAAAGCTCTACAAATGAATATAAAATACATGGCAATTTAAAGAAAATTAAGAATGATTATACAAGCCGAGTTAAAACAGCACATTAATTCAAAACGTAGACAATGGATAATTCGTTAACAGTTGTTCATCGTAAATTTTAACTCTCCCCTCCCTGAGCTGTATACACGTCAAGAACAACACAGCAACTAGAGTAGCGCAAATTATTTACGCGAAAGAGTACAAATCGTATATCCAACGCCTCATACCCCCAGTAGTAGAGAGAAAGAGAGAGAGAGAAAGAGAGAGTGCCAGAACGAGTAACATAATTTGAAATAAACGAGAGTAAATATGCGTGGGTGTAAACTAACGCATTTTGCTTGGCGCGTGCCCTTTCCTTCTCTTTTTCAACTTGTTCAACAATATAGAACTTGCAACATGTAATTGTTAAATTACGTAAGGTCTATATATACATGCACGTCGCTAAATTCGCTCCGAGCGATACCAAGCTGACATCTAGTCATGTCAAAACTACAATCATTATTTATCATGTATATTTAGAAGGCATTATGATATAAAATGTTTTAGTCAAATAAATTAACAAAAAGTAAGTAAATCTTTATTACTTTGATAAAATTTGTATATTTCAAAATTTTTGTCTCTGTTTCAGAAATGTATATTCAAATTAAAACAGTTTTTGATAAAATAATAACGACTTACGAGTAAAGTATCCTCTTATAAATATAAGACGTGTTTCTGATGCTATGATTATGATTCGATTTACTTATCATTATTATGTTATATGTTTCTTTCATTTTAATCAATTTTAATATCAAACAAAATTTTGTTAACTCAGATTATACCTCCCTTCGTCTCTTAAGCTTTTAATTATTTTAATTTTTCATGTATTTTCGTATTCAGCTATACTACTAGGTTAACAAAAGCTCATAGTGCAATATGTAATAATAATACATTATGCAACTAGAGAGTAAAGTCGTATATTTGTGTCCAGGATCGTGACCACCCGAGGGAAAAATCGTCTCAGCTAGCGCGCTCCGTATAGTGCTATGTTTACATCTTAACCGTAGCAACTTTAGTATCTTAAAGAATGCGAAATTGGAAATATAAATTAAAATTTTTTTTGTGAAAGGGAATATATTAATCTAATATTAACCAATCATTAGATTTAATTTTTAGAAACATTAATTTATTTAACTTTTTCATTTTTCAATTTAGCGTACAGAATTGTAGCAGTTTTACTACCCTTTAATTTTAACAAAAAAAAATGTCTCACTATCGGCCCGCTTTTCGAATTAATAAAATGGCCATTTCTATTGAGATGGGTATTTAATCACATTAATATCTTCAATTTAAAATGAATTATTTTTTGGATATAGAAACGTCAATTTTATTGTTAATTTAATGAAAACACCAGCCACGTAAAAAGTACTCCATTTTACTAGCTGTTAATAAAAGTAATTTACTAAATCAGAATTGTAATGGAAAAATTTTTTCCTCCATAAATTACTTTTTTCAATTTTCTTCTGAGAATAAAATGAAATTTTAGATGGTTCAATTTTTTTACAGATTACAGTGAGATAACTAAAATACTTTGATTTTGAAAAATCGTGCGTATAAAAAGTATATAACAAGAATGTTAAAATAATTGTCGATTAATAAACTTTTATCTAAAGTACAAGTTAATTTCTTTAAAATGATGTAGTAACTACAGGAATTAGTATATTGGGCGTATAAATAAAAGCAAAAGCCTTAAATATTTCAGAAACTATTGAACGACTTTATTGCGTGATTACAATAATATTTTAATGTTTGCTTGCTATTTTCACGATTGGAAACACGTGGAACAATGATTCTAAATCAAGAATCGAACGACTTTATTGCATGATTACAGTAATATTTTTCAGTTTTCTTCTTTTCGTAATTATAACCATGTAAATTCATATTAACGCGTTGAAAAGTCAATAATTAGTCGAAATTTTGTATAATTACAGTAATATTATTCTGTTCTGGTATTTTTTCAGAATTGGAATCTGCCGTAACATTAATTGTATTAAATTAATGTCTAGACTACATAAGGAATCATAAGTTGACTTAGGTACATTTTTTCCCTAGCTGAATAATTCATTCAAATAGTGTGGTCAATATTTGTCTATTATTACCATATGAGAACAATGTATGTCTAAAAAAATAAATATAGTTTCCAGTGTACATTATGCAAACATTTTTGTTCTATAAAGACTTGTACAATAAAAAGATAAGTTAAAAAGTTTTTCTTTCTAAGCTGATATAAAGTGTCGACATTGCAGTTTTCCAATTTTTAAAATCTTGTTTCAAAATAAAAAAAAAATTTTTTAAATATAATTTAAACCATGTGCAAATCGCATATCCTATCATAACCTCTTGAAAAGAAAAAACCAATAATTCAACAATGAAAGAGTTGAAAAAAATTTCATAGTAACATTTAAAAAATTTTCTTTGAATTAGCATAGCTTATCTTAAAAAATGTAGAAAGCGCTATAATTTTAAAAAGCTTATATTGCTTTCCTAATGAGTTCGTTGACTGTATAATTTTGACTTAACGATTACATCATTAGGCGCAAACACAAAAATTTTCAAAAATCGATGGATAATTTGAAAATTAACCCTTCAACTCGTAGCCTGAATTCTTTCTGGTAAGTGTAGATTAGCTTACTCTTTCATTTTACTTCTAGACAAACACACACACACACACATACATACACACGCATATACACAGGCTCATTTCAGTATGAAGCGCAGGAGCGTAAATTGCAAAAGGGCAAGCGTAACACGCGCGCCAGCTTGGGAAAACAGATAGAAAGGTAAAATGTTCGTTCCCTTGACAGCTGTTCGTTTAACGTACAAGAAAAGACGAAAGCACGCTCATTGGCTTGCAATTTTCAAGAGAGAGAGAAAGGAAGAGAATAACGTTTGGGATAAATTTTGCTGAATTTATCGTATATAGAGAGGCGCTAAAGCACACACACACACACTCATTTTTAAACAACGAGAATAGTATATCTTGCTTACATCTCGTGAAAATCGCGATTTGTAACGCACCATCAACTGCACACGCATCAATTCATGTTATTATTGGAAGTGCTATAAAATTTGAAGATATAGATTTCAGTTTTAATAACGTTCAATTTACGATTGATAATAAAAATAGAAAGCTTTCACTATAATATGTACTTTTTTTGAGCTTGTTAAAATTTTAGATTTTCATTGTTAGATTTTTAGCAAAAACTACACTGAAATTGGTGTTAGTCATTATACATAAAATCAATTTGTTCTTATCCTTTTTTTTGCTTTACGAATATGATATAAATCGTTATACTTTTATTTATATACAAAAAACCTCATCCTCTTAGTCTCGGAATTTCCTGGAACTACAAATATTTTCTCAAGTCTTTAGATATAAAGATTTTGTATTTTTTTCACAAACACATATAATTTTAATATTCATAATATTTAAAGTGCTGTATTATTATATTTTATGAAATTAGTTCAAATTGTTTTATATTTCATTTATTTTGTAAAATTCGTTTGAAAAATGTATAATGTAAAAAAAATTTAAATAAAGATACTCTAGTTAGGAAATTTTTTTTTAAAAAGTGTTTACGACAAAATTTAAATGAAATTATAAGTAAGTTTACTAATGCACATATTTACTTACATACAAATGTTACGTTTCCGAAGAAATAAAAACTTTCTTTTGTGTAGAAGAGTAAAAGGGGAGCTAAGCACGTAAGTTCAACTATTACTGTAATATATGCTTTAAGTAACAAGGCCACTTAGTATATCCCCTAAAGAGCCAAAAGACAAGTCATACTTTTACTAAAGCCCAGCATTGTATACTCATTCACACTATATTATTCTAGTCCACGATGCTTTATATAATGAATTATATTTACTCTATAATATTTCAAATTTCCTGTCACTAAAACGTTCCTATTCAATGTTATTTTAATACTTATCATATCTTTAAATTGTCATAGTAGTATGGTTGATTGTATTAAGTCGACGGTTTCAAAGATTTAATGTGCAAGAATTTTTATTGTGACAAAAACAAAAGAAAGACTCGGATTAACTGCGTTGAAATTTTGTCGAAAAAATTCATATTACTTTTTTACGCGAATTTTGTTATTTGTTTGTATAAAAAGTTTGTAAAATAAAAAGCTTTTGTAAAAAACATAATATCATATTGTTTTCAAACAAAAATGAAAAAAAAAAAAAAAAATACTGAGTCCAAGTAGAAAAAATGTAGCTTGTTGAAAAAGTATAGATGCAGTTTTTAGAAAAAAAATGTAATAATATCTCATTCCTTTTCCACCATTCATTTCAAAGTTAGGAATGAAGCGCATATTTTTCTTTGCTATAATCAATCTATTTACATTAAATGTTTTGCAGTCAGTTTAAAAATAACGAAAATCATATTAAAGAATCATCTAATAATATAAAGAGTTTAAATGTTATTCAAATACAAAGAAATATCAGTATAATCACCTATGTCGCCATTGTAATTAAAAACAGTTATATATTAATTTTTGAATAATCAATAGACAAGCATTAAACATTACTATGATTGAATAAAGAATTTTCTCCTCTTTTTCAAGTTGATTGAAAATTCAGAAATTTTTCTCAAGCATTTATCGAATGCAGGAATGGAAATTCAATTTCCATATGATATGAAGATAAGATTTAAAATAATAAAAGTTAACATTATTAGAAAGAGTAGATTTTTTAAAAAGATAATTTAAAAAATCGCATTTCAAAGTTATTTTTAACGTCAAACTTTAATAACAATGTCTTTCATCGTACAAGCTAATAAGTTTGTTAACGAACTACTAGGTAGATTGTTACACGATGATGTTACAGAAGGTGTGACTGACAACACTGAATACGAAATTGAACTTTACACGCTTTCGTGTTTCTAGAAACAACTTTATTTTTTTTTTGACTTTCATCAATCTCTTTTCACAGTCTTATTATAACACAGCCTTTGAGTAATTTACCAGACATTTCCGTATTCGAAACGAGATTGTATAAAGTACTTGTATTGTCAATTAATTAATCGAGCACTTGAAAAGAAGATGTTAAAATAATAAACAACCGCTGCAGAAATATTTCTTATGTCAACTCAGATATCTATCTTTATCTAACAAAAATTAAAATTTGTTATTAACAATTAATTTTTTATTAAAATTGGTGTGATTGAAAGTTAAAAAAATATTAATTTTAATCTTTCAATTTCTGTTAAAATATATTTTTGCTTGAAGTGGAACAACTATATTCGCTTTTTTTAAACAAATATTCTTCATTATACTATTTATTACAGATATTAATTTACTATGAAATAACAAAATCGCAATTGATTTTGTATAATGAAAAAAAAATTATCAATAACTAAAGTAACAAGTAGATTTAATTTATCAAGAACCGAAACTTTCAAAAAATTTACTAAATTATTTCAATGTATTGGAATATGAGTTTAAGTTTGAGGATAAAAATAACTGAACAAATTTTTCAATGATGAAAGAGAGAATTTTTAAAAAGTATATTATAATTGAAGAGAGTAAATTGCAAGGTCAACAAAATAGTGATTGTATACGAAACTTCTTCCCACGAGTTCAAAGTGACAAGGAGCTCAACCAAGAGTAATACTCGATTCTGATCAAGTTGACGACGTTGAATGGATCACGAGGGTGTGAGTTAGACAGAAGCACGATCTCGAAACACAAGCAGTTCTCGAGACAACCAAAGTGAGAGAGAGAGAGAGAGAGAGTTAGATAAGGTAAAAGGACTTAACGTGCCACGTGACTACATAGTATTAAGAGAAAGGGCACAGAGAGTTCGCTTAATTGCGAGGATCGCTTTGAGATATACATCAGAGTCATGATTTGTTTGCTAGGCGAGTGCCAATTACGTCTCAGCAGCGTTTCTATGCCAAATATATACGTATATATGCATATATATATATCGTATGGAACGAAGAAAACAACGCGATCGAAAGCTTCGCGTGACGAGCCACTGTCATTTCTAAATTAGACTCATAGCTTTTTAGATTTTCAAATCGTTTGCCATATTTGACATTTGAATAACTTTGAAATTATCAGTATGTTCATATTTTTTCTCTGTTCTCGTTTAAGTGTAATATACATTTTTACACATACAGTAAAAATTTTGATTAATTAACATAACAAAAAAAAATTTTTTTTCAATAAAGTTTTTATTATTTAATAACTTTTAATATTGTCGCTTATTATCAATTAAACGTTTTTAATTGTAAATTATATTTATATTCAATTATATTACATTTCCCTTTTTTTAAAATCTTAATTTATTTTTCTCATTTTTAGTTGTAAACAATGAAAAGTAATAATTCACTTTCATAAAAATGTATAATATATTAAATTTATATAAATATTATAATTGATTTTTAATTAAATATATAATAAAGGATTTAAATTTAATTTAATATATTTATTATTGGAAGTTGTTTTTCATTTTTAAAATATTATACAGTATTCTTTACTTCTGTAACAATATATAATTATTCCATATTTAATATTTTATCCCTCATACTACAAGCAATAAATGTAATAATTAAGCTTTACAAAACTAAAATTTTAGCATATAGTGACGTTTTTCAGATTTTCATATAAGAGCTATTATTACATATCGTAAAATGAAAAGGAAAATAACGGATTGAAAAAGAGCTAGGTTGTTCTTTTTTTTTTATCCTGTTTAAAAGAGAAAGCAGAAAAAAATAGAAGATTAAATTATCTCTGCCATTAAAGTGATGCTCTACTCTTCTCTCTATCCTAGAACTTGCTGATACGAAACCCTAATGAATTCCTAACGAGGATAATAATGTACGTCGACAGGCCGCGGAAAAAGAACTGCGATTATACTATTTCAAACTTTCTACTTTAAAAGGATATAATCGTCTTATGTAGACTTGATCACTTTTATAATTCAAACTTTTTTTCTCGATTCTTATATTGAACTTGAACAAATGAACAGAATAATAACAAACAGTATAGCAATGATTTTAAATTTTAAATTATTAAGAATTTGAAAATTTGAATAAGTTTGTATTTGGGTTGAGTAAACTATTAAAAAGAAGTATATGAAAATTATTTTTTCGGATACTCGTGAATAGTTGATATGATCTTATTTCTCACAACTAGCTACAATTTAAAAAAAGATTGTTCAAAATATTATGAAATTTGCAATGTCAATAAAATTTTTTTTATAAATTAAATCAAATAATTTATTCACGTACATTTAAAACAAAATTTTAATATAATACATTGAAAAACTAGTTATAAAATTCAATTAGATGAAGTTGTCAGTGGCTCATTCAGTAGAGCGATGGATTCGTAATCTTGAGGACCCGAGTTCGAATCCCACTCTCGACCAATTGATATAAGTACCGCTGTACGTTATAAGTACTTTGTTCACAAACACACTGACGACCTCCATCGCTAATTAGCATTGCAATTGCATAAATACAGCGACGTTAAATAACAAAAAAAAAAATAGATTGAAAATTATTAAAAATAATTCAGGTGTATAATGTTTTTTACATTAAATCATTACACTATCACTTTGCTAATTTCTAGTCATGAAAAATGTTTCATTCATATCATGTTTATTCTTTATTTCTGACAAGTTTAATCATAGGTTAATATATTATAACTTCGATATTTTTTTCGATTTTCCAATTGTATAAACACTTGATGCAAATTCTCAACTTATTTGGTATTTCTGACATTCGGCATAATGGCAAAGCCCCAAGTCCTCATCTTAGTTTCCCGTTTACATCGATTAACTGAAAAGCCCATCTACCTATTGAGAAAGAAAAAACTTTTCAGCAGTAAGGACTTGTTAAAAGAGAGAAAAAGAGACTCTGAAACGAGGATTACCAATCTTGCAGGTCTTCTTGGTGCCGAAATGAGGAAGTACCTTCCTCTCTATATATGTGTATATATATAAGGTTAAGTTCGATCCGTTAATTCCGATAATCCTTCGAATCGGTAGCAATTTCCAAACGCATCCGAGGCCAAGTTATTCTGAATGTCTTTCGATTAGCGCAAAGCGCGAGAGAGCTTCGCGTTATTATCATTTATGCCGTGCCTTACTGGCTTAAAGCCAGATTGCTTTAGCCGATTATCATCCAGAAATTGCCGAATGTCAAAGATATCAGAAAATTCTCAATGTGAAAAGAAACATTAAGATTTATAAAGAAGTTTTATACAGCTACAATCATAACGTGTTTCCAAGAGACGAGTTTGTATTATTTAATTTAAGAAATCATTTATAAAGATTGAAAAAATCATGAACATAAGTGTGGTTTAGAGTTTGAAGTTATAAGTATAAAATAATAAAATACAAAGATATATTAGGAAAAGGTCGAAGCTTATCGTTTGGATATTAGGCAGCTAAACGAATGGTATAAAAGCGAACTCGCATGGTGTGGGGAGAAGGCAAACAGAAACTCGGGTCCATTTGGTAATGTTGTTATTTCTTATCTCATTCATATTGACTTTCATGTTATGTTGGAGGATAAAATACGATTATTTTTATTCAATTTAATATGAGAAACTATGGCGATATATTACTAGATATATTTATGATAAAACCTTGTAAGATGGTTATTTTTCTTTTATTGAAAATAAAATATCAACTGATGATAATATCTTTTTTGAGGAATTAATAACAACTTCATGTAAAAAGTATTTGAACAAGAAATTATTTTTAATTAAACAATTTGTATCACGTTACAAAATTAAAGATATTTAAAGGTATACGAAAAGGGAAAACTTATTCATTGACCTTGCAGTTTTAAAAAAAATAAAAAATTAGAAATTAATTCAACTTTATTTTAATATGATTAAGTTTATGCTGTATTTATCTAAGGAAATGTCATAATATCGTTGGTGAAAAGAGTTTGAAACATTTCTATGTAAGATATGTATCTGAAATAGCCGTGTTCTCGTTTCTAGCGAATAGCGCTATTACTTGTGAATACGAAGTAGCAAATATACAGCTGCCGCGAACAAGCGCATAAACCTGATGTACACGCTTTCATCCACCTTGGTAAACTTTCTAGCGATAGGAGGACGATGACGAGCCCATAATATCCCTCCTTACAACCAAGCTTTTATAGAGGAAGCCTCTACTTTGAACGTTACTATGCGATAGCTTAGCAGCACTCTAACTTCAATTCTGCCTTTGGCCCTTAAGGATTAGAATAGAGCTCAACTAGTATCATTTTTTTTTCTCTTTTTTTTCTTCTTTTTGCCCGAGCTACGATAGTCAATGATGTTGCTGTAAATTTTGATAGTGCAATGCTTTTAAAAAAATTGCATGGAGAATAGAGCAACAAAGTATCAATTTTTTTTTCTTTTTTTTTACTTTTTCTTCTATATCCCGAGTTCCGCCTCGAAAATATAGATATTGAATAATAAAGAAATGCGCAATTTAAAAAGTTATGATAAATGATTCGAAACGTCGGTAAGAGAAATAAATGAATTTTTTAATTTATCGATTTCCACAGTTGAATTTATTCGACGTGTCTGATGAATTTATTCGACGTTTTGATTAAAAAAAAATAAACCGCTTTCCGTTATAGAATACAATAAAGCTTTTACTAGACTAATAAAAATTTACTGAAGGTAATTTTATCGACATATTTAAGAATAATTTTTAAATTCAATTAAAAAGAGAATGGTAGAGGAAAATTTAATTCAAATAATAAATAAATTTTGTATTACAATTATAGATCACAAAAATAGTTTACTCCTCAAACATAAACTATACCAAAAAAAATTTGGTTTTACTCAATAAATATTTATTAAAATAGTTAAAATATTTATCTCAATCAAATTTTAATTGAACTCAATTTGAAATCAGTTAAATTAAGCAATGATATGTTATTCCAAATGAACATTTTTTTGACTGAAACGAATATTTTATTTATAAACATTGTAATAAATATTTATTGAGTTCAATCAATTTTTATCACTGCAATTAAAGTTAGATAGCTTATAAAATTAAAGAGAAAAGAAAATTATTTGATTAATACTTTTTAATTCTACAAACCAATTGCAACATAAATAAATTGACAAAGGTGATTATAATTTTTTAAATGAATTCTGATTGATGTGTTGGCCATGTGTTGCGAGAACATCTTGAGAGATTTTTAGAGTTAAGCAGTATCAAATTCAAATGATCACTTGAGCGGGTTTTTATTTGATAACAATATTGAAGACAGAATAAATATTACTTCGATGTATACTAAAATTATCAAAGTTAAGTTATGAAGCAATCTTCACCAGAAGAAATTGCAGCGTAGCGTCGCAAGAGTTATATTCCAATATTTGTTAATCTTATCAACTGTATACTTTAAAAATTCTGCTTATATGTTTTCGATGTACTTTTTTCGATGTGATTAAATTCTTTGAAATTTTCTATATTTTGATCATTTTTTATCACTTAAATAAAAAAGAATATTCAAATATACTTTTCGAAATCTAAAAAGTTTTTGAATTTTTCCAAAGTAAAAATTTCGAAAAATCTGATCACACTTTAGAAAAGCTGAAGAAAAAGTATCTAGAAGATATATAGTACATATATTTTCAAAGTATACATTTTAATATCGCAAACACGAGTAACAAATCGCATGACGCGGAGGTCGTCGCGTTTCGTCATGCCGTTCTATTTTTCAAAGAAAAAACTTGGATACTTTCTGAAAAAAGATCTTTCTATCAAATGAATACTCAGTTTTTTATTTATAATATCGAAATAATATTAATATAAATTTTAAAATAATACATCTTTTATAGTATCATAGGTGAAAATTCGGAAAATTTTAGTTCACGATTGAAAAGTAACGGAAGAAGTACATCGAAAACATAAATTGTATATTTTTTCAGGTATATTTTCATATCGCAAACACATGCTACAAATAACATGATTTGACAGCCACGCGACGCGATTGCAAAGTTGTGAAATATCTTATATATTTTTCTTTCGTTCTAGCTATTATCAGGCAAATGTAGAATAGCCTGGTGTTAAAAAAAATCAGAACCAAAAAAATAAAAATATAGATGTGAGTTTAAGATCTGTCAAGAGTAGAAAGGCACCTCACTAAATATATAGAAAAATTTTTGCAAAAAGAAATAATACTAAATGCAATAATATTATTGATTTTTAATGCTGAAGAGATTTATTAATGCGAAATGAATGTTGAAATATTTTTAAATATAATTTGAATAAAAAAATTTAAGCCTCATGTTGCATCTTTAGCCAAATCTCATCTATAATCATTTAGTAGAATTAGGGTAATAATTATTGAAAAAATGAAAGAAAAAAAAACAAATAGAAATAGAATAAAGAGTCATCTGGACATCGGAAAAGTTTGTAAGTATTAAGCAAACTTAAATTTCTTAGCTTTAGCTACAGTTGCTCTGTCTGTCAAGATAAAACGAGCTCGTTATTAATTAAAACGGAGCAAACGATCTTTTCGAGTTAACAGTTTCGAATTCCCGTATTACAAAGTTGCAGTATCCTCGTGCTATATAGTTTAACGAAAGGTGATGCGAAGCAAAAGAGAGTAAGAGAAAGAGAGAGAGAGAGTTAAAGGCAGCAAGAGATAAATTGGCTTTATCGTGCTTTGCGGGTGCAACGAGCTTTCGTATAGAGTAAAGGAACGAAGAGAGAAAATGAGGAGGCGAGGTGTCGTTTTTAGAGGAGCTAGCAAACAGTAACCGATGTACGCTAGTCCCTTCGTAGTATAATGTCGCGCCTCTATGTCGCCGGACGTACGTATATATAAAGGGGGGAAAAAGCTCCAACCCCCTTAAACTTTGTACTCGGTACTTAGTTCTTTTATCCTCACGCTGCGTGTGTATTTACTGGCCGAGCACGACGCTTTAATAGACCTAATGGCCCTTGCCATAGCTTTCTACTAAATTAGCTCTTCTCTTCTCTTTATCTAACGCTTTTTCCTCCGTTCACTTTTACTATTTTCAACTCTTGAGCTTTTTACCGTTTTATTTATTTTACTTTGAAAATTCTAACTTAATTCATTTAATACTTGAATTTTAAGAAATTTTAAGCTCTTAAGGAATTTTTATGTTTTATCAAGCATCACTTATTTGTAGATCGTTAAGCCTTTAAAAGTAGATAAGTTCTTTAATACGTTTGATTTTCTTACAGAAATTTTAAAATATTTATATCTGAAACTTTTGAATGATTAGTAAATTCAGTAAGGATTCATTTACGAAAGAAACATAACTAGGCATACTAAAAATAGCACGAACAGGACTCAAATAATCTATATGATATTAAATAATAAACTACAATCGATCATTATTATACGTATAATCCATTAATAAATTTGAGCTGCACTTTTTTTGTCAGCACTTCGGTAGAACTCTATTTAATTTTTAGATCCACACTCCGTTAACTTTGTTCAATACAGAGAACGAAAAAAGTTTTTCCTCTGCTTTGTCAATTATTGGAGACAAGAGTCTCTCATACCTTGACACTACACAAGCAACATTGTAGAAATGAACGTTCAACATATACAGCTTTTCCGAGGATGGAAAAAAAAATAGCAAGTTTTTTCAACTTTTCGCAAGCGTGACATTGCACATTTCATGAAAAATGCACACAAATACCATCCAACGCCCAAGCGCCAAAGCATTTATCAATTAATTTAGCACGCGAAGCTTTGCAATTAAAAGTATGACGCGAAAATTTATAGAAAAAATATTAATTTAATCACTAATATACAACTAAAAATTTAGTAAATTAAAGTAATTTTTAATTTTGTTTAATGAACATTGCCAGAAAAAAAAGAAAAAAATGTATAAATATAGAAAGGATTATTTTATTTTCCTTCTGTTTTATCATCAATTTGATTTTAACTTTTTTAAATTGGACTAAGGATGTAATTTATTTATTTAACAATACAATAGTTCCAACACTCAAAGTAGAAAGACCATTAGAAAATAATATTGATTCTATTCGACAAAGTTTTTAGATTTATTTGACCTTAATTTTTAATGAATTATTTTAACGTTTAAAAAAATCAAATGATTTCATTATAACGTAATGAATGGATTAATTATTTTAAAATTAATCTCTAATTTAAACAAACTTTGAGTTTTAATTTTTTCCTATTGTTCATCACTATGAAAAAGATGTTCTTTTCATACAAACGTTGAACATTAACATGATGATGAAAAGAGAATTTCAGATAGGAAATACAGTACTTCAGAGACCGTTTTCAGGTACCAAAATAATGTAACACAAAGCCCATATCTCATTTCAATGGGTTTTAGTTTCTATTACGACTGCGTTATTTACGAAAACCTTGCTACAAGACATCAGAGTATACAATATCCTAAAGGGTCATTATTCTTTTTTACTTTGCGTTTGAAAACATAAAACCGTGAATAATATAGTTCTAAATTAATGTTTTAATCAATGAATTTTTACTCCTTTTACGATGATAAATTATAAAGATGTAAGTAACTTTTTAGTAGATCAAATGGGCTTACCATCTTTCAAAAACTAGCAAGTTAAGTAACATGTAAAGAAAAAGTTTGACTACGTCCAGAAAAACTTTTTTTTTGCGGATATCTCTGAAATACTTCAGTGAAAGTAGAGTTGCACGTACTTCAATAAAAATTCAGTGGAGTAACTTCGCTGGGCTGATTATAAAGAAAGAACTTCAATCAAGGTCTAAGATTTAATGAATTATTGATTAAAAATGGAAAATGTATTTAACAACGAAAGCATACCAAACATTGAAATTAACATTGAAATAAATGGCTCGAAAGTTTATCTTAATTCAATGTCAAAATCATTTGACAAAGTTTTCGCATAATTTGTGATTTTAAATTCTCATAATCTCGAGGGCCGAAAGTTAACAATTTTTTTTATTTTTCGTTCCCGAATATTTTAACAGCTTTTAAAATCTTAAGTCACAAACTAAATATTCTCCGGCGCATGTGATGAACGTCGACTTATCGAATTTCCTCCAAGTTTTATAAACCCACTGACTATAAATTATTACAAAAGGCAAGTTCGAGAATAGATGAGATTATTCGCGTCGTTTATCGAAGAAGCACTTAAGTTACCGCGTCTGCACCCTAGAAGAAGAGAAGAAGGAGGAGGAGGAGGAGGAGGAGAGAGGGAGGGGTATAGAAGGAAACAGGTTAGACGTTAGAACTTTCCATCCCAATTTCAAGAAAGCTCTAGATGAAGGAATGAGAGGGAGGAGAGGGCTAGCTATAAGGCGTCGATTTTCCTAACAACCAGAAGCGATGCAAGCCCGTAGCAATGGCTTTTGACAAATAGTATTTTATCGTAGTATTACCAAGAGTAGTATTAGCATTACTCGAAGCTTCAGTCTCTAGGGTAAACGAAGAATTAAAGCAGCAATATAGCAAAGCTTTAACTTTGTATGTATATACGTATGTATATGTATACATAAACGGCTATGTTATAGCTAAGGGGTTATGCGAGTTCATCTATAGGATCTGGCGTTGGCTTTGCGGTCGGCAAAGCCAATCGAGCCTCGTCAGTTTGATTACTGTCGTTGTTATTCCAACGATCTGTCTGTCATGTGTGTGTATGTGTGTGTGCAAGAGAAAGAGAATAAGCAAAGTGTCTCCCAGTGCATCTCTGTCTCGTTAACAAACCTTGTCGCGTCATCGGATCTCTCTAACTATCCAGCCCAGCAAGCCGGATATATGTACCAACACGCGAGGCATTTGTTAAGCCTATTGAAAAGCTTGCTTTATGCTTGACACAACTTTTAGTCTTTTCATAATTTTCAATCAATTTTATCCGCTTTTTTTCGACAATTATTGCTCAACTAAAAAATTTTTCGGATAAATCTTTCTTGTTCTAATCCATACGAATCCACGTGACACATCAATTTCAATTTAATTACTTTTTCTAGTAGTTTTTTAATAAGTACATTTAATATAAATGTCCAACAAAATTAATGGAATTTTAAAGATGCATTCAACCTATTATTTTTAAATTTTAAATTATTCATTGATCGTATATAATCCAAAATCCTTAAATCCTTATTTGTTTTTTATTATTACATGTTTTCGATCAACAAATACAAAAATAAGAAATTTGTTTTTAATTATTTAAAATTTTTTTATAGAATCGCAAAAATTACTTCTTTATATGTTTTTATTGTTCTTTGCATAATGCAATTTTAATTTACATATTTTAACACTTTTCGAATAATAAATTTAATTTTTTACATATTTCTACTTTTTAACTCTCCATAAATAATCTTTTTTAGCGAATTTTTAAAACAAAAAATTATAAGATATGATTCTAAAACAAAAAAATTAAAAAATCAAGATATGAAGACATAATAAAGTAAAGAATGTATGGAAGGTTAAAAAGGACAAGCTTTTTAAAGTAGTATTCAGCGAGCAGCGGCTGGATATGATGTGCACGTAAGTTGGCATTTTCATTCTTCGATCCTTGCACATAAATTTTTTCGGGGTATTAAAGTGCTCTCCCTTTTCCGTCTCTCTCTCTTTCCTTCTTTCCGTAGAAGCTCTAAAATCTTTTTCTTTGCAGCATGAGACTCGGAGAAAAAAAGGAAACCACACGAGAACGAACAAGTATATAGATAATGAAAAAAAAAGATAGAAAGAGAAGAAAGAGGTTCCGATACGCGTGATACATATTTCAAGAAAAGTCAATATCGGCAAACAAACTAAACAAAGACAGAGAAAGAGGAAGAGCGAGAGAGCTTGAAATAGATGTATATACTTTGCAGAACAGATAGAGAGAAAAGCGAAAATAGCTAAGGAAATGCAAATGTCTAAAGTAGCGCAGGCTTTTAGTGAATTCGCGCACTCAATCGAGAAGTTTGCTAATGGGAAAATTAATCTTACGTATGGAAATCTTATATAATAAAGCTTATTTTCTTCGTGATTTCTAGCGAGAAGATTTCTTAACCTATAAGCAGGATATGTTCCAGAAATGAAATAAGAAAAAAAAATCTTATTGAATTTAATTTTACTTTACTGAGAATTACGTACTTGGATTTAAAGCACTGGATTTTCAACTAAGAGATTAATTAAGGGTAGATCAATTGAAAAAGGATTGTGACAGATGAGGCGATGTGGGATAACGTTAATGAATATCTATAGTCTTAAAATTAAAATAGCATCGAATCTAATTTGAAATTTAACATAATTTATTTGAGGTTAAATAATAATTGACATAAATCATCAACTTTTATTTAAAGATTTTAAATTTTATTCTAAAAAAGAATTTAATTAAAAAGTTGGCGTTTAATAAATTTAATCAATTAACCATAGGTAAAATCAATGAGAATAATAGATAGCCTTTAAAGATAAATTACAAGATAGAATATAGAGGGCAACTCGTCAATTGAAATTGAAAAAAATCCAGAGATATGAAAGCTATTCCTCATTGTGAAGCAAGCGTATAATCTTGGGGATAGCACGTATAACAAAACGTTAAAGCTATTCTCCAAGCAGATGCGAGGACGAGTTTCTTCATGCCTTTCTTTTCTTCTTTTTTCCTATACGCGTTATCAATATAGATATATATTACCGATATCGTTCGATCCAATAACGCCGATATTGCTTGTCGCCCATAAAAACAATCGGGTCACAGAAGTGCAAACGAGTTAATCCCGCGAAGCTTCGATGTAGTAGTTCTTTCTCTCTTTCTCTCTTCTTTTCTCTTTTCTAGTTTTTTTTTTCACTCGCACACATCCGCCCACATTTATATTACATATCTATATGCCATACGCGTACGTGTGGCAGAGTGAACAAAAAAAAAGAAGGAGAAAAAAAAGAGTAAAAAAGCCGCGATTGTGATGCTCGAAAATGGAAAACGTGCCGCTCGAGCTTTGGAGTTGCAAAGTACTGCGGCTTTTGTGCTTGTCACAATATATACATACGAGTAACTAAAAAAAAATTCCTTTATAATATACTACAGGAATTTCAGACAAATTTCTATAGATTTGGTTATTTTATTATTACGTAACGCTGTCACGATTTGCACAGTATAGCTAGAAACTGATTTATCAGACAGATAATTTTATCATGAAAATATTACTGTAATTTATTAATACTTCAATGAATTTTTCAAAGTATTATGAATACTGAAATACGTAAAAGAACATTTTTTTGATAAATCAGTCTTTTTCATGTATTTTTAGCAAATGAATCTTATAATACGTCCAAGCGTATAAATATAGTAGTATATTTTCTGCATATATGTATACTTTGTAATTTATCATATTTAAATTTAAATCAGCTTATAATTATATTAATGGATGACATAATTTTCAAATGTATTAAACATTCTTGAATTAAAGTATTTCATGTTTTTTATGAAAAATATTTAAGTAATTATTTCGGTTTATTTATAATTTTACCATTTGTGTACTTTGAATTTTATATGATTAAAGATGTACTCTTGCTTTTCGTAATTCATCATAAATTCTATCTAATTATATATGTCTCATTTTTCAAGTTTTTAATTTAATTTACATTATTTTTCATGGAAAAATTTAATTTGTTTAAAAATAGTAAATTTAATAAACAGTAAAATTAAAATCCAAAGTAAAATATCTATCACAAGTAGCAAGAGAATTAATTTACTACCTTGATTCAGCTGAGTCAATAAAAGTTAACGTTTCCATGGCTTTAAACTAACTTCAATTTGTTAATTAAGATGATATTATCTTATGAAATTAACATTCTCAGAGAATCCTCGTAAGTTATGATGTAAGATATTTAAGCAGGTACTATATCAAACTTATTCTGTTAAAATATGTTCTAAATTATTTTTTTACATTTATAGAAAATAATCATCATGAAATATCATAATATTTTTTGTAAATATTATGTAATTAAATATTTAGAAGCTCTTATTAATAAATGTGTTATAGAGGTTCATTGTATTAAAATCGAAGAAAATAACTTCCAGTATGCAAATCCTCGTTATTATCAAATCTAATAATAAAATGTTCTTACATATCAACTTTGTAATATATTTGAAGAGAGCTGCAATATGCTTAAGATTCTTTAGCATCTTATATTGTTTTGAACTAAACTTGAACAAAAATATTAAGAACATCTGATTAGAAAATTAACAAGAAGTAGAAATTAATTTATTTAACAGTTTAATTAATTATTTTTCATACAGTTTAAAATTTCTCATTCTGATAAAAAAAAAGAAAAAAAAAAGCTTTTTACCAAAAGAAACAGATTATATGTACGTTTTAAAATCAAAGGTCTTTGAAATATATAATATTAACACACGTACACACACATATAATCAAGCCGACTAGGTTGCTAATACTCATATATTTAAAAAAACCAAATGATATGTCGATAGCTAAATTGAAAAGATCAAAGAGTTGCGGAGTTCGTTTTACCTCCTTCTTTTTTTTATTATTGACAGTCTTTACGTACAAGTTGGATCCGTCAAAAATTCAAGAAGTAAGTTGTCATAGCAAAGGGCAAGAAAGTCGAATACAGCTATACAAGTTAAAATAAAATCTATATAAACGTCAAATATATTTTTATAAACTAAAAACAAAATCAATATATTTATACAGAATTATTGATTTTTTCGAAATTAGCAAACATTACTGTAAATAGTTTTTCAAATGTTAAACTTTTTTTATACTTTAATGAAAATAAATTAACTGAAATAAGCTGGGGATATTAAACTCATATTAAAATTAAAATTTTAAATGAATTTTTTTACGCAAAATAGTATGTTATGCAATTAGGAATCGACTTTGTTCCCGTGTTGTATATAGTGCTTTATTCTCATCAACAAATAAAGTGATCATTATGATTAAATTTATTTATTTTATTGAAAATGAAATAATCCAAACTCTTTTATTTCTCTATTTATACAAGTAAGCAAAATTATATAATATAATTCTACCGTAGTGACACGTGTTCTTATAATATTTTGTCAGATTATTCCGACAAAAGCTGATTATGAGGGATTAAAAACATAGTTTAAGATTATCAAAAATCTTGCCCATGATCATTGTATTGTATTTTCGACAATAAATTCGCGGACTTATTCGCATATTTTTTTAAAAACTGCGAGAATTAAATACTTTGCATAATATCTGTTAAAAAATTTATTATGATAAACGACGATTAATCTAAATATGGAAAAGAAAGTCGAGTAATTTTGATGTTTAAAATAAATTACGAAAAAGTTAAAAAATATTTGATGTGTTGCATATATAATCTCTTTACTTAATTGAGTACTCAATAAAATAATTTTATCGAGCAGGTGAGTGTCTCAATCGGTAGAGCATTGGATTCGTAACCTCGGAGCTCTGAGTTCGAATCCCGCTCTCGGCTATTTTATACAAGCACCACTGTACGTTACATGTGCTTTGTTTGCAAACACACTTGCGAGCTCCTTCGCTGATTAGCATTACAAATATCATAAATATAGCGACGTTAAAGAAAAAAAAAATAATTTCATCATTATAATATTTAAAATCACGGTTAAAAACATTTGTGTAATCTGTTAACTTTTTTCGTCTGTTACTTAATGTCTGTTAAATCAACAGACACAAGTGTGTCAATTTAAAATGTATATTACATTTTTCACGGATAATTTGTCTGTTAAAGTAACAGACATTTTTGTCTGTAAACAGTTTTTAACAGACGTGTCTGTTAATATTTCTAACCGTGTAAGGAGGTGAAACTGGGACTGGTTGTCAATTTTTTTAAATTTGTATTTTTTTTATAAAAACTATAAGACCTATAAAAAAAATGAAAAGCACTTGTACAAGTACTCCGCTATAGCAACATTTGAGAATTTTTTGAGAATCGAAAATCTAATAACGAATGAATTATGAAAGAGTTTTTTGAGGCACATTTTTATGCCAACTAAGCAATATTTTGGGTTAAGTTGTTTGAGGAGTAGGGGTAAGTTGGGAAATAAACAATTAATCATAAAGTATTAATGTAAAGTCAAAAGGTAAGTATCCATAATTAGTTTCAACAAAATTTATTATTATTATAATTGAACATTGTATATTGTAAATTTACAAAGCTTAATTTGATAAATATAAAAAATAAATAGTAACAAGAATTAGAATAATTGAACATTTCACTAAATGTATGAAATAATCATAATGTACATAACAATTCTGCCGTCCAAAGTAAGAAAACCTTAATTCCAATGGGATTCCAATGTAGTTAACCACTTTTATACTTTGGACGGCAGAATTTATAGTAGAATATGAAAATTATATGCAAAAATATAATAATTATTATATTCAATATATGAATAATAAATCATCATTACTTTTTTATGAAAATTGACAATTTACCCTAACCATAACCAAAAATTTAATCAATATTTTTTTCATAGTTTTTTTATAATTATTTAAAAAATGTATAGTGAAAATTTAAACTATATAATAAAAGCTCTACACTATAGTGTAGTTGATTTTTTTCTTCAAACTTAGAATCGAATACTAAATACAAATAATTTGAAACTTAATAATTTTACTTTGAATATGTTAAAATATTAAAAGTGATCTTTCTAGTGTGTTTATCAGCGATTTCAATCAATCATTGATGTAAAATATTTGCAAGACTGTTGTACATTTAAGGTCAAAGCACCGCTGCGTTACGACTTTTATTGGTAAACTTATTCGCGATTTGCCTATATATCCCTACTGACAAATAACCCCAGTCTCCCTTATAAAATATTTTTTTGAAATAATAAACCAGAATCAGGTTTAGCAATAACTGTATCATTCATCATACTACAATTGGATTATAGTACTCACCGTGGTGCTTCTGGAGAATCGTTTGCTTTAATAACTACAGCCGACACTATTGCTAAAGCCTGAAAATAAAAATCTAAAATCAATAAAATTGAAATAACTTTAATCAAGATAAATTTTGCGCGAATAAAAATTAAATATATGAATATTTTATTGATACAACATAAATTTTTTTATATATATGGGTTTTTTCAGAATAAAAATTTTACAACTGAATTTTATCAATTTTATAGGTATATTATTTAAATATTTATATTCTACTGCTTAAATTTATCAAAGGTTTGTAATTAAAAAAATTAATGAATTTTTAGAAATTTAATCATACAAAATATGTAAAAATTTAATTATGCGCATATAGATACAAAAATTTTATATATATATATATATATATATATATATATATGGGACGTTTCAGGTCAACTCACCGAACAAAAAAATAAAATTCGTTGTAAATCTGTGAAAATGTTCCATTTCATACCCAAAATATACAAAAAAATTTTCAGAGGTATAGATCCAATGGATTAAGAGTAATGAGTAATGAAATATTGTGATTTTTCAAAATTTTTGGTGAATTCATCAAATTAATAATTTTTTTACTCAAAAACTAAGGGTCCTAGAGATGTACTTATGAAGACATTTCTTGTTGCAAATTAAGCGTAGAATCAGCACAAATTTTTTTAAATCTCAAGATTGCTATCTTCTGATTGGTCCACTTTGTTATTTCATATAATTTGCAATTACTTGAGTTCGAACAGGTTGATTTCACTCCTGTTGGAGTATGTTATGTTTTCTGATAACATATTGAAGTAAGCTTTTGCTCCACTTGGCTCGAGCCCTAGGAGAGGAGCTATAGAACTTTGAATATTGAAAAATTTTTAATTTTGAATTTAACACATACATCAACATTTTCTTCTTCGATGTTCATAGATAATACAATATACGAATGCATGATTGTCTAAATATTTTAACATTTATCTATTTCTTTATGATGCAAGTGCTTTATTAAAATATTAATTATGCATTACGTACACATCATCAAGATACACTCATAAACAAGAAAATTTTATTCGTTTAACTAATTTGTCATTATAACTATTTTGCATACGTATTAAAAAATTATTTAAATATACATATTTAGGAATTAAAATTAATACTATATATCTGGAAATAAAAGGATAAAGTTAAATAAATTCTATACGGATAAAATTTATTCAATATAAAAATTTATTACAAAATGAAAGAATCTGTTATTTGTGTATTCTGTAACTTTTAACAAGTACTTCTTAATTTATCTCCACTCTAATGACATTAAAATTTTAAAATACCATTTCAATTTAAAAAAAAATTTTGAGTAATTTATTTTCAGAAAAATGAGATAAATTAAGAAGTACTTGTTAAAAGTTACAGAATACACAAATAACAGATTCTTTCATTTTGTAATAAATTTTTATATTGAATAAATTTTATCCGTATAGAATTTATTTAATTTTATCCTTTTTATTTCCAGATATATAGTATTAATTTTAATTCCTAAATATGTATATTTAAATAATTTTTAATACGTATGCAAAATAGTTATAATGACAAATTAGTTAAACGAATAAAATTTTCTTGTTTATGAGTGTATCTTGATGATGTGTACGTAATGCATAATTAATATTTTAATAAAACACTTGCATCATAAAGAAATAGATAAATGTTAAAATATTTAGACAATCATGCATTCGTATATTGTATTATCTATGAACATCGAAGAAGAAAATGTTGATGTATGTGTTAAATTCAAAATTAAAAATTTTTCAATATTCAAAGTTCTATAGCTCCTCTCCTAGGGCTCGAGCCAAGTGGAGCAAAAGCTTACTTCAATATGTTATCAGAAAACATAACATACTCCAACAGGAGTGAAATCAACCTGTTCGAACTCAAGTAATTGCAAATTATATGAAATAACAAAGTGGACCAATCAGAAGATAGCAATCTTGAGATTTAAAAAAATTTGTGCTGATTCTACGCTTAATTTGCAACAAGAAATGTCTTCATAAGTACATCTCTAGGACCCTTAGTTTTTGAGTAAAAAAATTATTAATTTGATGAATTCACCAAAAATTTTGAAAAATCACAATATTTCATTACTCATTACTCTTAATCCATTGGATCTATACCTCTGAAAATTTTTTTGTATATTTTAGGTATGAAATGGAACATTTTCACAGATTTACAACGAATTTTATTTTTTTGTTCGGTGAGTTGACCTGAAACGTCCCATATATATATATATATATACAGATTTGACAAAAATCAAATGATAAAATTTTTATCTGAAACAAATGGTATGCGTTTTTAATATTTTATTTGGAACCGTCCATCAACTGGATGATGAAATTTAATTAATAAATTTTTGCTTCACAATATTATTGTGAAATCAATTTTTTATATGTATTCGATTGGGTACTAAAAATTTTAAGTACATATCGTAATAATGTCAAGTATAACAAATTTATCAAATAAAATTGTCAAATAATTTTTACATTTAATTTATTTAAGTTTTACATTTATTATTTTTCCTCTTGATAAATTTAACTAGATCAAGAGTTAATTTAACAAGAAGAGCAAATAACAGATTTAGGTCAGTTTACAAAATACTTGCGAGTTCAAAATGACAGGAGCAAATTGTAATTTAGAAGCTTTGAAGGTAATGTAAAGATCGCTAATATTTAACTCATAACCACTAATAAGTAGTTATAATTAAAATTCCATTAACAATTTAAAAAAAAAATACATCAGCTTTGAAAGCAAATCATAAATTTCAAAATAATATAAATTATTTTAAATTATCATATTGAGAACTCGAAATAATAGTAACTAATAAATCGATTTAACTAATTTTAACTGAATAATACTTGTTATTCATATTGGAAAATGAAGCATTTTTATGATTATTGCTCTAATTATTAATCTTAGTTCTATTAATTCTGCAAATTCAATAATAATAGAATAGTAAAATTTTTCACTTAAAATTAGATAAATGTGATTTGCAATTTAAAATAAACAAATAAATCGCGATACAATAAAGTTATCACTAGATAAATTTATTTATTCATTATCCGTATAAAGTACATAAGAATATAGTTGAATCAAAAAAAGCAAAATATTATAATGAAATCATTTTTTTCCAACTACTAAACCAGGCTACAAGAGAGTTAGTTTAAGTTTAAAGTAAGAGCGTGATTGGCTGCAATTTAATTCGATGTTCGCTCGTTTCAAGACTCTTCTAGTCTCTTTTGGTCTGTTCTTCTTTGCTCTCTTTCAGTCACTTGCTTACTATCCTCCACTTTTTCCTTTTTTCTTCTTCTTTTTTTTTCATCACAAAACTACTTGCGAGCTAGAAATGCCTGAAAGTTTGAGAACGCTTACGCGACAACTTTGATCAAACTACTTTTTTATTTTCAAAGGAACATATAAAAGGCAAAGCAGCAACAAGGAAAAGTAAATGAATAGTATTATAATAAAGTCTCCGCAATTTAAATGTTTGTGATTAATGTAAGGCTTTTAAAATTTTATTATTTTATTTAGTTATTTATTACACAGTAAAAAATTAAAATATTATTTATGTTAACGAATAAATAAATATATTAAATTTTATAAAATTCAAAGAAATTTGGCTTAAAATAAAGATTGTAAATGGCACCGTATTTCATTTCATAAAAGTAAAAAGTTTATCAATATTTTAAGTCGCAAGTTTTGGCAGCAAAAAAAATTTAATTTAACTTTGTGTTTAATTCACTTTCTTCGAGAGCTAAGCGATAGTAAATATGCTAAGCAAATATGTTATGTCGGTCCAAAATTGACGAAATTTTAAAACTACTCGCTGTCGATGATAAGTTGGAAATTTAACAAAGAATCATTTATGAAATTTTGTTTTAATAAGCAAAAATCGATAATGAATTAATATATTCGTATGTATAAGTTTTAATATATTCTAAGAATGAGGCTGAAAAAAACTTTTAATAAGAAAATAAATTATTTGATCAACTTTATTTTTCAATCTTTCTGTCTTTTAAAAGACACAGACGACATTGTGATCTTCTTCCTTTATGGATTTCATTGTAGGGGTTTACTCTTGTGCAAAGGAGAAAGTAATCACCGTTAGCAATGATGCAAGTTGAGGGTCGAAAGCAAAAGCTATCGATTCCCGTAAAAAAGTCAAGGAGCCGCTTGAATGTGTAGCGTTATGTTAATGGCCGAGGCTCCTGATATTGAAGCGAAACTTTCAGTACTTTTCCGTAGTTGGATATAGAAGGGAAGAGAAAATGATTTCGACCGCTGAAGAAGAGAAAGAAGATGATGCGGCTACCGCATTGCGAGTCTATAGCATCATGCGACATGACGATCTTCTAACACCAAACGACACTTGACGAGGACTCTCTTTTACTCTCTTACCCGTCGACCTTTATTCTTCTTCTTTTTATTTCTTCTTCTTCTTCTTTTTTCATCTTAGGTTCTTGAAAAAAAAAGAAGAGCTTGAGAGCTGGCTGGATATGAAAGATTAATGGCATGGAAATGAAAAATAATTTTAGATTCATGAGCAAGACAATTATGAGATGCCCGGGTAATAATGTGATCGTGTTATTATAATAATTGTGTCGTAAAAAATATGAATCTATATAATTTGTGATAAATTTGACAGATATTGAAGTTTCTTTAATAAATTATTTTGGGGCTTATTATCCAAAAAGTAACATGATTTTCATTAAAAATTTTTCTAATAAGAACAATCAACTTAAAATTTTATTTGTATTTTGAAAATGACTGAACATTAATTGGAGGACGAAAAACGTGTTCGAATGTAAATATTAATTTTGTACAAGCCATGTTAATGTTTTTATTATTAATTCAATATTGATATATTAAATAATATTACGTAAAACAAATACTGTTAAAAACATATTTGAATATGGAAATCCTCTATTAAGCAAATATAGAAATTTAATTTTCTTTCTAGATTCGCGACGACGTATTCGTTGGATTAATACTTTTTACATAGTACATTATTGTAATTATACACGTGCATATAAAATCAATATTGAGATTTTAATTTTACAAATTTATTGGAATTCACACGTATATTTTTAATTATTGCATGCATTTTCTTTCATTAGTTTGCGAGACTAAAATGTACACGCTCACGAAAAATTACATATTGAATTTTAGATAAAATTTTTGTGGTATTAAGAATTTGATTTTTTCAAATTTTTAAGGTTAAATTTATTGGGTTAATATGTCAGATATTATTTGATTGTCAAAAATTTAAAAGATATTGTGAGTTTTTATCAATATTCTAGTAAAATTTGGTGAATATAAATGAAATATTTAATTTAATTTTATTAAATTATGAACTAAATTAATTACTAAATCAAGTGCGATATCAAGTAAGATACTGACTAATAGAATAAGAAACTTGGTAATACTTTACAAAATGTATTATTTTAACATAAAAAATAGAATTTGCTTTTTTAATAAAATTAAATTGCAAATCATAACTTATTTACAAAAGTATTATTTAAATAAGTTTCAAGAAGTAAAAAAGAATCAACTAGTATTATAATTATTATTATTAATTAATGGTAATGTGAAGCTTTTTTGGAAATAGTTAAATAATGGATTTGTAAATAACGATCAATGGCATAATGATATAAAAAAAATTTTTTTGTCAAACTTAAGACGAAATAAAAGGGAAATATATGTATCTTTTTGATGAAAGAGATGCAGCAATATCCGTTTGGATTTACTCTCGGCATGTAAGAAGATGCTAGAGCATAAAATGGTTTATGGGAGGAATACATCCTGTTACTCATAATCCAGCCAACGCTACCTAATAGGGATTCACAGTAAAATCGGAGTAAAGCTTCCTTTCCTGCCCAACATTTCTCTCTGCATATCTATATATATGAGCTTCATACGCAGACACATGTGTTCAGCTTGGCTCATGAATTATCCGTAGAATTGTATTTCAAGCCTCCAAGGATCTAAGTTACTACGTTTCTTACGTTGTCGAAGGGGGTACTTTGAAAATTTTACATCTTTCTTTATTATAAAGCCCGAAGCTCTTATACATAAAAAAGAAAAAACAAATATAAAGAACATTGTAAACGGATCTTTTTTTTTCTTCTAGAAATCCTTGCTTAATTGTTATTAAAATAAATTACTTTTTAATAAGTTCGACCCTTAATTTATATGGATACGAGGCACTTTATTCTTGGTATATTGGTCTTTTCATACTACATTATTTTAATAGCGAAAACTTTGATAAGCTCGACCTAGTTTTAACAATCTTATTAGAAAAATGAATATTATTAAATAAAGAGGATAAAAAGTTATTTTATTTTAAATGTATCCACTCATTTTATAGTACATCAATGATACCAAACTTATAAATGAGAGTATCATCGAAAATACGATTATAGAGAGCTTAAAATTAATTAATTAAATACATCTCTAATAAATTAATTTTAAAATAATTTTTTCTCTTTAAAACTTTTTTATAAATATTAAAATTATAAAAGAAAATAATCCATTAATAAAATGCTTTCATCCGATTACGGATGTGCGTGGGGTACGGAAAGTGTACTCTGAAGTTCATTTCTTTTTCCAAGTACATTTACATTGCTAGAAAATGGAAGTTTAAAGCGTTTTCTTTCTTAGAAATTTACTTGACAGTGTAATCCTCTTTTTCTCCTTTACAAACGATAACTTTAAATGCGAACGAAATTCATGCGAAACACTGAAAAATCGTAACGCCATTTGAGCCGACGTAATCGCGGATTACACGGGAAGAAAAGGATATAAGCAGAGAATATGTTATATACATTTATATTCTAATACAATAATGTATTTGTTCATATCAACTATGTCAAATTTTAAAGCATAATACTAGCTTTTTACTATGTAAATAGATCATGGTACATAGAAAATTTACATATATTTTAATCTTTTAGTCAAATTTTCAAATTTTTACTAATCCACATATTGGAAATACCTACAGACACAATGTTTTATAAAATTTTAAAAAGTATAATTTAAAATTTAGTACTGTACAATAAATTTAATAATTAAATTATCACATTTTAATTTTAATGTTTAGTAACTTTTAAAATAGAATGGTACGAATAAATTTTATAGTGCAAAACTAAAACAAAATTTATTTTAAAAAATTTAGAATAATTCAGTTTTGCGTAATATAAGTTACATAATTGATGGAATATGGAATAAACTAAATTTTATTTGAACACTATTAATTTTATAGTAACGAGTCCTTTAACATTAATTGGATTTCCAACGATAATTACAAACTACTATTATTGGTAACAGATCATACAATGTATGTACCTACGTATATGTACGCGTTTCGCACAAGTGCGCAGCAAGAACCGGGAAACGGAAACGCGCTAGAGCCACGAAAATACGCTTGGGCGATTTGCCAAATCAGTGAAAAGAGAGCAAAGGAGAGAAAGTCGAGAGGAGCGGAAGATGTAAAGGAAACTTGTACTCCATTGATGATCTTGTTAATAACCAATGACATTATTCTTGCGCACGTTATTACGTATTTCAACATCTATTTATTTTTTTTTTATATTTATCTTTTCGTTGGGTCATAAGATAAGCGCTGCGAACGTTTATTTCAGTTAGCGGTATACATTTTGAAATTGCTCCCTAAACTTTATGACTGGGAAAGGAAAAGCCCGTCTCTAGTCTGCTTAAGGGTTTGAAAGTGTATATATAGAGTTTATAATCCACTACTGGATTCTCCAGTGAGCTATATACAATTTAACTTTACGTTCTTTGATAATTAGGGGTTCGCCTTAAACCCTGAGTTATCTTCGTTTTATTTTATAATTAAATTTTTCCGACTTTTTATTACGAAGATTTCAATGAATTTTCTGCTCTCAAATATTAAATACTTTAAAAACTTATCACGATTCAACTTTTAAAGCAACGATATATCAACGAAATAATATGTTTATCGTGTACAAATTATCAAGAGAATGCAATTAAAAATAAATGTTAGAAGAAGAAATGATTTTTTAATGAAAATCTACGTATATCGAGTTGTGCATGATGATGTTATCGTAAAATGTAAAAGATCAATACGAGAAAGAGCCAGATGTCCACGTTAGTGGCCATTATTCTTAAGCAGGGATCGGGCGAATTACTAAAACCGGAATAGAAAGCCAAACCATAACCTTATAGAATAATAGTATAGTCCATACGGCGAGATTTTCAACGGAGCCAGCTTAACGGCTGGTAAAGTCCGCGCCCACACGACCCTATCATCCATGCTCCTTCCCATTAAAGCTTCCAAGACTTTCCGGCAATCTGCGTAAGACATGAGCGTCAGCGTGACACATATACGCGCACACCTAACTACGCTTGACCATATTGTACATATACGTGATTATACCATTGATTTTTCTGACTTTGTATCGAAAATATCATAAAAAAAATTCAAAGTCCGATCGAGAAAAAAAGATAAGAAGTCCCATAGGAAAGTTATATGAGACCGCAGCAAAATGAATATGTATATGAAAAACAACGTAATTAATGAATATTAGATGAGCGCAATCAATCATTTTCACTGTCAAAAATATTTTAATTAATGTTACTTCTATTTATGGTTTTAATAATAAATATTGAATTTAAAAGGGTTACTATTGTTTAAAAATTGAGCATATGTTTTTTTTAACAATCGACAATTTTATTTTAAATATGTATTCATAAATTATAGATATTTTTTTCAGGAAAATGAAAAAAATAAAATGAAATTGATAAAAAGAAAGAGCTTTTGTGCACATATGGTTGTACATAAAAAGAAGTATCCAGCGTTAAGAGGAAGGTGCTGGAAATGAAGCGGTCAAAGGTTAGGTAGTAGTGAATTCTGAAACCAAAAAAAGTAAAGCGACAATATAGACGGAGAAGATACCAGTGATTCCTTAATAATTCATAGGATATGCTCTCGTAGTCCGCGTTTTATCGTCTCTATGGGGAAAAGAAGGAAAAATATAAAATGCGAAAAATCACCGCATGATCGTTTTCTTTTTTTTCACTTTATCTTGCTTCTTCTTCTATTCCGACTCTAAATTTATATCTTAAATTTCCAAGCTAGCGTTGATCTTTACGTGATAGACGTCGAAATAAAGAAAAATTTATCTTCGTCCATCTTTTTATGTTTAGCACTTGGTTTTTCCCAACGTATATTTATGTAGAAATATACAGAATGTAAAGTACAGATGTTTTCATAATAACAAAATCCGAAATACTAAATTTTTTTATTTTTAAGCTTCCTATAATTTTATTTGATTTTTAATTTTCTCTATTTATTTTAAGCAATAATTTTCTTTTTTTAGTCTTGCGTTTAAAATTTAGAGTGCTAATTTGCAAAAAAGCTTTTATCCAAAATAATTATTTTCAGCTTTTTACGTGGATAAAGGTTTTATGATTAAAAATTATTATATTTTAATTGGAGGACAAATGTGATTTATCAATTTATATATATTAATTATCTGGTAAAATTAAAGAATACACAAATCAATTTACCATATGTATATGAAATGTTTACTGTATTCTATTCAACACAGTTTAAAATAACAATTTTGTTTTACGTAAACATAGTTTAATTAATTCCGAAGCACACATTTTTCCACTGATTGAATACTTTTATTAAAATTGCTATACAGGAATTTTTGGGGATATTGACAATGGATACGTTAACATATTTTCAAAATTCAAAATGGTGGATCTAATATAGCAACAATTAAAACAAAAATCATAATAATCGTGAAAATATGTATTCAGAGATTTTAAAATAATCACAAATCTATTAACAGATTTTTCAATGTTTAAAATATTATCCTAAAATACTTACATATCGGTGATATGATTATAAATAGTGATGATAGGTAGACACAGCATCTGTCCGTTTTTAAGTCTTTCTGATACTATTTGTGGTATTAAAATATATTTATGAAATAAATGTAGTTGAATATCTAATAGGATCTTATCTGACAATGTCCAGAAAAGGAAAATACGTAGAGACTTCCGTAAACTCGACGATTTAGTTAAAAATAAATGGCTTTGTTCAGAAAAGCACTAGCTCACGGTGATCAATATATTCTATATTTCCAAATTTAAACATCATTAATATTTAAACATAATCAAAGAAATATGTACAGAAACAATCAAAGAATAAAAAAATCCTTGATTTATTTATTGTCAACGCCTCGATAACACCACCGTGTATAAACAAACTCAAGTCAAGCATTTTCATTGTTGTTACAGAATGAGTATGGTTCACTTGAGTTTGTTTACAAGTTGCAATTGTCATCTCTTAATAGTTTGGCTTCAAAGGATTGTAAGGGGGTATGATTGAGACGTCACCAACAAATAAATAAAGAATTTTTTGAGCAGCATTGCCCTTTGTTTGTGTCAACTTTCATTACTATTTGTGCTATTGTTAGAATACTTAAAATATTTTATAATCAAAAAAATTTCAAAATCATTTAAAATTACGGAATAGCTATTTCAAGAGCTTAAATAAAACATATTCATTTACATTTTATCAATAACACATCAATTTACTCTGTTTTTAATTATAACGTATATAATTTATAAGAAAAGCAACGTTTCAACGTGATAACATAACGTATTATTAATTATATTTAATCTAATTAAAATACATTTATATTACGTAAAGAATAAGCGATTTTGTTCGAATTTCGCAAAGCCTAGTAAAAGAGAGAGAGAGAGAGAGAATAAAGTCGAATGAAAATTTAATTGCATTTTCTTATATAAAGCAGACAACTAAGTAAACGTTGAAAGATCTTTGCTCATCTGACACTTAACTAGATTTCACGAAAAAGAAATAAAAGTTCAACTTTAAAGCAGCCAGAAAAGAGAAGTTTTCGTCTCTGAAAATATTGAGCGAACTTATTGCATCCCTCTTCGCGCCGAACCTCGCGCGTATCCTCACATATACATCTGCGCAAAAATATTCCAAAGAACTTCTTAGAATTTTTTTCTTTCTTTTTTATTTCATTTCTTGCACCTAGAAGATATTTAATTAGAAAGATTTCGCTGAAACTCACGTTGGCTTAAATTCAAGTCTTTATATATTTCGTATTTATGAAATCGGTGCTTTTTTTCTTTTTAACGCAGTGAAACAATTATACATTTTTTCATAAATTATTATATCAAATTTTTTTATTAATATGAAATTTACAACATTCCACAAAGCAATTATGTTAATAATTAAAATTAAAACAATTATTGAAAAAAAAACAAATTTTAATATAAACCATAAACGTCATCTAGTTAAATTTTCAAGCAAATTTGTGTCTTGGAAAATTTTTGATTCCTGAATAAGATAATATTTTTCAATTCCAAATAAATTACTCTCCAAAACTAATGAATGAATGTACTTTGAATTTAAACCAAATAATGTTTATAGGTCATGTTACAAGCTAACGTATTTGATTTATTAGCGGATAAGATAAGGCTCTTCTGTGCGGTTACATTTCCTCAAGGAGATATGAAAAGATGTACAGAAAGAGATAAATAAAAACTTTTTTGCCATAAAAGAAGCATTGAGGCTTTTACAGTATTTTTCGATATTAAAATTTTGTTTTTACTATAATATAGGAACATGAAAATATAATTGAACTTTTGAAATTTTTCTTATTTAGAATAACATCCGTAACAAACGAGTATCGAGTCGAAGTAGACAGAAAAATAGCAGGAGAAAAAAGCTAAAAGTATAGAGTAGAGTAGAAGAATAAACGCGCGGATTTTGAAGGCGTAGAGCGTCACATGTCCCACGAGAGAATATGCATTTCTCATGAGCTTGAGATATCGCAAGGACAGCACGGGATACGGTAAGTTGAAAATGTTACTTCGGAGTCTAGCAAACTTTTTTCTTCTTTTTCTTTTTTTTTGTATTATCTTGTAAGGAAACTCGCGTGCGGAACGCGAGAGCCCGAAATATTATCTCACAAAAATCCCATGTAAATTTCGCAGCGACCTCTTCTTTTGAAATTCTACCTTGCAATTTAATGCACTGTAAAAAAGTATATATATGTATATATTTCTCTGGCTGTTGCAGAAGCTCGGTAGTCGAGACTGGCACAGCTTTTTCTCAAACTTGCGCACTAGTCGTGAAATGGAATAGCGTGAGCGGGCGGATCTATTTTTTAGATCAACATTCGTTGTAATGCAAAGCTAAAACCTTTTCTTATTCTCAGCTTTTTTCTATATGACTTTTTCAATGTTCTCGAATATAATGTTATATTTATTATATATGAATAATATAAAATTTTTATTTTCTCATTTTACAGAGAACTATTCATTCATAATGTAAAGTTATTGTTGCACGTCATATTTTTTGTGCGTATAATATTTTTATAAAAATATTTTATTTAAATTATTTCTTTCTTCCGGATTTTCTTAAAAGATTTGTTTTACTTTTCATATTTTAATTTAGCAAGAAGAAATGGGCTTTTCGGTTATAAACTATGTTTAATTTTTTTTTAATCTACTATTCTAAGAATCAGACTTTATAAGAAAGAAATGGATACTTAGAAAAGATTTAAAAAGATTAGCAAGAGATTAAAAAAGACGTTTAAGAGGATTACCAAGATTTACTAAAGTAGTTGAAAACTCAGACAGGCTCGAATATTAAAGTACTAAGATTTGTTATATAAAAGAGTTTCATTAAAAAAGTTCATCGATCAAATATTTATCTACACTCTTAGCGTTATTGTTTATAATTATTTTTTTCTTTCTTTCATTTTTTCCCTCTTTTTTTTTAATTTATTAAAAGCAATATAAAATGTTAGAAATGCATATCATGTTTACTTACTACGAGTGACGTTAGAAAAAATTAAGATATCCATCGAAGTTCGGTTTTTCCTTAAGCTAGAAAGAGAGCTCGTATCAAAGTCATAGATAGAATACATCAAAGAGTAAAAAGAATCTGATCCCAATGTATTTCTGTCTCGACAAGTTGCGTAATTTTACTTTCGCAAATCAAAGATCTCTTGAGAGGGTTTGCCTTCGGTATTTCCTGAGCTTTTTAGACACTCGTATCGTAAGACTCACGTCTTTCTACTAACTTGCTTTCAACTTAATTAGATTGTCTTTGATTTATACTTGCAAGCGCAAGTATAAATAGTTATATAGCTATATATATACTTAGTGCAGAAGCTATGAAAAAAAGAAAAAAAATTTTACTCTCATCCTTTTTAGTGTTAATGTTAAATGCTTTTTTTTATAAATTGATGTATCAATTAATTAAATTTTATACTTGCATGAAAAAATATAAGTTCAGTACGTATTACACCCAATTAATAAATTACAAAAAAAAAACATTTTTTTACTGATTTTTAATAGAAAACTGTAAAAGTTTTCTTTAAGAGTATTAAAATATTATAGGAACATGAAAACTTACCTTATCGTTATTCTAACTATATTCCTATCTTTGTGAAAATTGAATATTTTAAAGTTGACGCAGATGGCGCTTTGCTCCAGAAAAAAGAATTATAGATTAATATAAAAATCATTGTATTTCTCCTTTTAAAAATATTATAATTGAAGGTAGTTTTATTAAAAGAAAATTTTTCTTCAATTAATAATTTTTCATTTATAAAATTGCAAAAATAAAAAAAAAGAGTATTCTTTTACATAAAACTTTAATAGGACGATACCGTAGATTTTCAAGATACTTAGAAATAAAGGGCATATCGAATTTTATATGATCTTTTATTCTAACGAGCACTTATTTGAACCACTAAAAGTTATCTTCCTTTTCCCTTATCCAATGGGATTTTCTATTGTTAATCCCTAAAGGACTAACAAGACGCTATTGCGCGTTCATTTCTAACCAAGCCAACACACTAATAATGCATTTCTAAAATTACCGAAAAAAAGACCATAACTTTTCTCTATATATTTCATCAATACACAAACAAACTCAATATAATGGTGATAAAATCCCTAGAGAGCTGTTTCCTCTCCCTTTTAACTATGTTCTACTGTAATGATCTCTCTTTTAACGTCAGCTAATCAGTGAAATTCTTGGTCACGCTATACTCAGCGTGGGTTATTCTTATTGTTTGCACGCTTGTCCTATAGCGATCCTTTTAGTAGGTATAATGAGTCGAAAGAGACACGATATCCACGCGTTCATTCAAGCCAAGATACGCCAATCTGTACCTTATGCGCGCACAGATCATAAAGCACAGCTAAACCATAAATTCGGACCTACGCAGCAGTAGACTACTGCTGCTGTACTAATGTTCCAGACTCTTTTGCGACGGATCAATTTACAAATACCCAACAGCCCAAGGATACATAACAACTGATGCCGATTTTGATGTTAACTCTACGAATACATGTATATATGGAAACAAGAAAATACGTAGGGAATAACATGGATTACGGATCACAGAAAGCTTTTCATAGGATCCGCGCGCTGGCTTTGTAAATCTATGCTTTGTATTAAATGCGCGTAAAGCGATGTCGATGTTTCTGACGTGTAGGTGGGTGTATTCGCGTGGGTTACACGAGGCTTTATAAGTGCCTTCTTATATTGTTGAAAGCCCACGTGGTTATATTTTGCGAGATAAAAAGAGAGGATACGAGATAAGTCGCTGTTTTTAAAGCCATTGGAAATTCTTACACACACTTCCAATATTTATTATTAGATCCAATCGGAGATGAATGTGTTACCGGGTACTTGAAATTCGTGTGTTTCTTTTTACTTTTTCGCTAAATCTTCTTTGTAATTTAACATTCAAAATAATTCTTCATTCAGTTGCATGAAATAAAATAATAATATAAATAATATTAGAAAATAAAGGAAAAATTCATAAAAAAAAATTTAATTTAATAAAATTTAATTCAGCAAATGTTTATTTTGAATATTTTTTTACAACACTTTAACAGTTTTGACAAATAAAAAATTTAAAAATAAATTATCAACATTAAATTTCGACGATTAAAAAGAGTTTTTCGGTTCTGTCTATGGTGTAATCTTCAAATATTCTTATATTACGAACGATATAAACATAATTTACTGGCATCTTTTTAAAGAGGTAAACTTTGACTGGTAATATTTTACAATTTTCTGTAAAACTTTGACGTCGTAAAAAAACAATCTTTTGAAAAGTTTTGTAATAAAAGCTTCGCCATTATATTGATGATTGAAGATACATTACTCGCGAGTTTATTCATATTTTTTACAAACGCTGTTGATGCTAAAAGTAATAATAAACGAAAGTTTTATATTTTCATGGATTACTGTACTGAAAGAAATTGTTGTGAAAAAAATGGACAAATACAACGATTAAAGAATATTTGGCGTTATCAAATAAGCGAAATACTAAGAATTTAATTTTACATATTCTTTGCTTAAATTTTTAATGTAATATTTACTTGCTATGCAATTTAATCAGATAAATAATTAAGCTTAAAAATATTATAAAGGAAAGAAAAGCAATGAATTTAATTAAATTTTCAATATTAACATAATTTCGGTTACGTATAATATATTACACATATTTGTTTTACAAAATTTAAATAAAACATTCGACTGGATGTAAAAAAAACTAATTATTTCATAAGGGTATTAAAAGTTTATCTTGTAAAATAATTATGAAAATAAATACAGAAATAATTTAATATGGAATTTGAGAAAGGATACGCACTATACTGCATCGTCGTATTATCGTGTACCGATCAGTTAAAGTGAAGATGAAAAACTTTAGCAATACTTTCCAGCTATATTTTTATCTTTTTAAGTCTTTTTTTTAAATTACACGACTGCAGACGATATACTGCGTAGCTAATCTCGAGCATCGTAGATTGCGCTTAATACCAAAGAATTTGTTTTAATACTGCTTGGGTTGATTTTTTTTCCACTCTTGAGACTTGATTCTTCTTCTTTTTTTTTTAAGCTAATAACGTTGAGAATAGTTTTTGATGAAAAGAGTGTTCACGAGAAGATTAAGTCGAGGGCAAAGATTGTAAGTTCGTGTTCGAAAAAAAAATTGCGAACTGGAAAATTATATCACAAAGTGAGATATTAATCGGGATGCACAGGTGAAACAAAATTAAATGACGAAAAATAAGTTATTTGATTAAAATCTCTTTTTACTCTCAAAATTATATTTTCATGAAATCTTTCTGCATTTTTAGTATGCATTTAATTTATGTATGTTTAATATTAATATTGGTTTATTTTCGAAATCGTTAATTGAAAATATAAAACGTTCTTTGAAAATCATCATTGTATAAAAAAATGAATGGAACCAATTATTATGGGATGAATTTCAATCGAAATATTCCTAGTATTTGCAATTTGAAATACGTTGTGGTTAAACCATTGAATGAATAAAGTTGAAATTACAGTAGAAAAACAGAAAAAGTAGAACACTAAAAGCATCACTATGAATAATTGCCTTAATAATCACTTTCTAGCATCCCAAATAGTCTACTTTGTGGGAGCAATGAACTCGGAAATTTTTTTATGTTTATTCACCTATTTTTTTTCCCCTTTCACAAAAAAGCGTGATTTTAAATATAGACGGTGAAAATATTGGATATTGCGCTCAAGTCGTATTTCGGTAAACAATGATAAGCTTAAACGCACATGACAAATAAAAAACAAAAAATTAATAATAAAAAACGTATTTCGTAGTTGGAATTTTTTCCTTTTGTAAATATAAATCGATAAATACGTGTAAACGCGTACGTACATGCAAATTAACTTAAATATAAGCATCCATAATTTGCCAAATTATTGCGCATATGAAATATAAAATTAAAATCTAAAACAGAAATTTAAAAAAAAGAAACGTTGGTATATACAGGTATAAAGATTGGCCGTGAAAGTGTGTAATGCATGTGTAATTTACAGGGAAAATGTATATTGCATAGGATGGCTAGATAGAAAAGAGAAAGAGAGAAAAGAGATGGAGCGAAATAGCTAATTTAAAAAAAGGGGAAGAAATCTGCATGCCGCGGAAGTACGCGCACATGCTCAACATAGTATTAACATATATACGTACGGCCGCAAATATATGTATGCGTATATAGGTGGAAGGCGCACATTACCTTTCGGCGCATAAAACCATTCGAAATGGCAGAGAGTAATGGCGCGGCACGGAAATGTGGCGAAACCACGTTTCAACTGGCCGTTTCGCGAAAATATGCTCATCGTTACCGAACTTGCTGCTTTTGCTTTTTCTCTTTCTCTTTGTCCGATGTTCCAAGCATGCAATAGCTATGCATATATATATTTATATATGTATATATATGTCAAGTTAAAAAAAAAACAAAAAGAAAACAAATGAGAAAGAGAACGATGTACACGAGTTGTCGCGAAAAAAAAATGTACGAGTAGTGGGAAAAGCTTGAAAATGGTCATTCATTGGCCGTAAAGCTCAGGATAGCAGTACAGAACGTTTTGAACGTAATATCTCTTTTCCGCGAGATGCTCGATTGTATGTAGGTTTTTGAATGCTTTCTCCTCTTGTTTCTCCCCCCCCCCCCCTCATAGGCGGGTAGAAAAAAAAAAGTCAGTTGAAAAGCTCTGGAAGCTTCAGATTAATTGCATGCGAGAAACGGAACAAGAGAGCAACTGCCATAAATAACTGCCGACACGATTTTAAACAATTAACGCTTTTTAGTTTATCGCGCTGACTGCTATGGCACACATTTTTTCCAGGCGTTCGAGTATTTTGCACACGCCCGCATCGCTTGTAAATCAGGCTGGCGGGGTAAAGGTATTGCAAGGTATGCTTTTGTGACTGAGTTTCATCGAATTTCGACGAGTTTTTATCATTTTTATCAACAGCACCTGTTTTAAATCACTTTGCGCAGCTTTCGCTTTGCTCAAATTTTCCCTTTTTTTTTCTTCTTTTTTTTCAATGTGCGGTCGACCGTTCTTTCATCAATTTTTCATTAAATCCTAGATATGAATATTGGAAAAAGAAAATAAATATGTACACTATTTTTTAAGCTTATGAACATATTTGTTGTTGTTGTTTTGAATTTTTTAATATCTATATATATTCGAATGTGGATTCCAAAATGTAAATTTTTTTCTTTTTATTATTTTTCACTTTTGCACCATGTGGATTTGTGTTTGATTGCTAACGTTTCATAAACTAGAATGTTCACGATGCAAAACCGAAAAGCTATAAACATGAATATCAACAACCGTAGTGAAAGCCTAAAATCTCCAATGTGTAGTTTCATCTAAAAAAAGCTGTTATCAATAGCACTTAACTTTCCCAATTCGTGACTTTCGTAACTAGTAGAACCACAGACATTTGACGATAAAATTTCTTTTTAAAATTTATCAAATTAGTTTGCAGTCTCTGAATTACAATGCTAGATATGAAATATTTCGTTTCTCTGTACAACAAAAACAACTGCAACTACAATTAGAATGAAATTTAAAATGAAGAAAAGAAAAAGTATAAATATTTAAGTTCAATATTACGTTTTTCATTCTCGGAGATAAAACATTGCACTGATTATTGGATTTGAAATTGCAAATTTCAATTAATATTCACATTAGTCTGGAGGTGTGTGTATGCAGGCGTGTTTATAGAAGAGTTTATAAAAGTGTAGGCGTGTGCACATCTGTATGCATGTTTATTTGGATCAGTTTTAACATATGTTACAAAGTCTTGTGTTATTTACTGGTATAGAACATAAAGGATAATGTTAAGTATAGTGTTGATTAGATTCGAAGTTTTATTAAATATATTTTCATTTTAAATTTTTAATAATTTTGAATTAAAAATATTTTAAAAGAATAAATTCAATCCAATCTCAAAAAATTAAAATTTTTTCATAAAACTTTTAGATTAATTAAAAAATGCAGTTAAAGTAATTCTGTAAGTAATGAGAATATTAGAAGATTATAAAAATAATATCAATTGTAATATAAATAATATGAAGTATGTACAAAATGAGTTTCGTATTTTTTTGTTAAACATATATTGACAATCAAATAAAATATTCTTAAAATATTTTTATTCTATAAAAATTTCTGTTTAATTTTAATACACTGTAGCTCATTTTCTTCTCTGAATAATTACGTTGGAAAATAAAGTGAGAAATTTTGCGGTAACATTTGTGTTAAATTTAGAAAATAAATTTCGTTATAAAAATAAAGCGCAAATAACACCTAAAAATAAAATTCTTCATCAAACAATTAAATTATTTGAATTCTACACAAAATTTATTGCAAAATTTCCCATTGTGTTTGCAATGAAATAGTTCAAGGAAGAAAATAAGCTCATCATTAAAATGGTTCATTAAAAATAGAAAAAATTAAAAGTACTGAAATAGTATGTTAATATTATATTTCAATAATAGAGTCGGTCTGTGGCTCATTCGGTAGAGCGTTGGATTCGTAATCTTGGGGTTCTGAGTTCGAATTTCGCTCTCGGCGACCGATTGATGCAAGCACCACTGTATACGTTACATGTGCTTTATTCACAAACACACTTATGAACTCCGTCGCTGATTAACGTAGCAAAAATAACATAACATAAATATAGCGACGTTAAAAAAAAAAAATATTTCAACAATTAATAAATTAAGGTTGTATGGGCAATACAGTCTGTGTCAAAAGTTAGTTTTTTAGAAAATCGTTTATATTTTTCGGTAGAAAGTAATTATTCAATTTTTAGCTTAGTAACTTATTAGATAATATTAAAACAATCATTTTAAACTTTGTTTCATTTAAATATAATGAATTATTAAAGAGTTATAACATTTTAAAGTTTATAAATTTTACACAAATCTAATACAATCATAAATAATAATGCCAAACTTTAAAAAATGATTTTATTTGACTGCAACAAAGTTTATTTTGTTCAGTTTAAAATTTAGAATCTATTGACGAGGATAGAATTTTGATTTTTATTTTTTATTAAAATTTATAGCTAATTTTCTATGATAAAACAGTAAGTACTGTCTGAGACACATACATTTTTTTGCAGAAAATTAGCAATAAATTTTAACAAAAAATAAAAATCAAAATCCCATCCTCGTCAATAGATTCTAAATTTTAAACTGAACAAAATAAACTTTGTTGCAGTCAAATAAAATCATTTTTGAAAGTTTGGCATTATTATTTATGATTGTATTAGATTTGTGTAAAATTTATAAACTTTAAAATGTTATAACTCTTTAATAATTCATTATATTTAAATGAAACAAAGTTTAAAATATTATCTAATAAGTTACTAACAAGGAGAGTGCATTGCATTTGGGTCTTGGATTTTCTTCTAGCTTTGGGATCTTTTTTCTTTCATAAAATCATGAAAAAAGCCGCGTCCATTCGGTCCAACGCTCGATTTTTTCCGAATTATGAGCAGTTTTGTCTGTTTTGTTGAAAAAATTGCATCTGCTTTATAATTTTACAGTTTCCGAACTACTTATTCTAGAAGGTTTTTACTGATTGCATATTAAAATTGAGATTAAAACCTTTCGATTAAAAAAAAAACGCGTCCAAAAAGCTCAAGTTGTTAAAAATTTATGAAGGGATGAAAATTGAAATGAATTTCTGACTAAAATGTTGCATTTATTTTCTATGCATTTTTTTAGCTAAATATTTGTGCTATTTTTATTCGCCCATAACTTTTTAACAACTTGAGCTTTTTGGACACGTTTTTTTTTTAATCGAAAGGTTTCAATCTCAACTTTAATATGCAATCAGTAAATACCTTCTAGAATAAGTAGTTCGAAAATTGTAAAATTATAAAGCAGATGCAATTTTTTCAACAAAACAGACAAAACTGCTCATAACTCGGAAAAAATCGAGCGTTGGACCGAATGGACGCGGCTTTTTTCATGATTTTATGTAAGAAAAAAGATCCCAAAGCTAGAAGAAAATCCAAGACCCAAATGCAATGCACTCTCCTTGTAAGCTAAAAATTGAATAATTACTTTTTACCGAAAAATATAGACGATTTTCTAAAAAAACTAACTTTTGACACAGACTGTATAGCCCATACAACCTTAAATATATGTGCATACTGTTGCATATCGTTTTTTTAAATTTTTTTTTTTTGAATAAATTTAACTTTAATTTCTGTCTATTACCCATAAATCTACTTCAAATATTAAAAATAATAATAAATCTAAAAATTATAGTATACAAAATTTTCTTTTACACGTTTAACATAACTTTTGTTTGTGCATATATATCCATTAAAGTATTTAAAAATTTTTTTATTTTTTGTAAAATGCAAATTAATATTTTCGTTAAACAGTGAACTCGTTATCCGCTTGATACAAAATGTCATTTGCAGTTTTGAAGTGAACCATCATGAGATGGATATCATTTTCACCGACACAAAGAAAATAAGCGACTCTCTTCAAGCAAAATAAACAGCTCTCTCTCTCTCTCTCTCTTTCTTTGACGTCGATGATATTAGGAAAAATTAGAACAGAAAAAAAGAGGAAAAACTCGAGTTATAGATTCTACATTATTTCTGTCTTTCATTTCTTTCTATATATTTTTCCATTTTAAACTTACAATCATTTCATTTTAACCCAGAAGTTGTAAGGGTATAGCGAAAGAATTTTTAAATATGAAGCACAAGATTTCTTTAACTTATAAAGTTCATTTCTACAAACATCGAGAGGCTAAAGGTACGTATGTTGATTTAATTTTTAAGAAAAAAAGAACAAGCCAATCATACTTACATACGCAATTTGGAACGCTCTAATTGTTCAGTACGAGAGAAGGCGTGTGTAAGCGTAAAAGAAAAGAGCTTCGAAGGGTAAGTTATTTATTATACATGCTCCCCTTGTGTGATTAATGATTTTTCGAGTGTGCGTTAAAGCTACTCGCTCTCACCATTCTGATTTTTTTTTCTTTTTTTTATTAGCGTCTTGGCTGCTGCTGAATAAGTACCTATCGTACCTATTTTTATGAAAGCTCGTATATTAGAAAATGGATGTTGACTAAATTTTAGCTTCTTTTTTTACTTGTAGTTTTTATGGATTTTATAGTTAGCAAATAAAATGGAAAATTATTCTTTTGACGTTTATATGTCGCATTGATGATGATGGCAATAAGTTCAGTACTATAAATAGCTTTTGTGTTTATCAAAGTTTTTCCTTTTGTATGCTGCTTTTTTCTATTTTAAACGAAAATTTAAAACGAGTTCTAAAAAAACTAAAAATAAGATTATTATTGCAATAAGGTCAGTATAAATTTATACATAAATTTTTACTGTTTTGGACTATGTCAAATTAATAAAGAATTAACTCATTTTCAACGATGCAATATTACGGGCCTTTCGTAATTATACTACGATCAATTAAAAGCGCTAAATTAAGAATTGATAAAAATTCGATAAACTAATTAGCATTTACTTTGTAATTTTATTAAACCTAAATTAAACGCGCGCCAGTAAAGTTGTTTCCAAAATTACAAACAAAACTGTAAATTTATTAAATATTCTTTATTATATTAATTTACAACATTCAAAACTGATTGGATTTTTATTTATTCTGAAAACGGTAATGTTACATTTTGTTAATATGTATATTTCATTTTTATTGTAATTTTGTTGATTTTATTTGAATTTATCAATGGAATTTGATAAAATAAAACATTAAATAAATTTTTTACCTTTTTTTTTATAAATTGGTACGTTTTGATTAACCAAAGATAATACAATCAATAGTTTAATAATCAACGAAATTTTAAAGGAATGTAAAATTTTTATCAACAAGCATCAGCACTTAATAAAGCTTTTATGACAAAAAATAGCGTACGATATACCGCATATTATAAATTTGCTTCACTTCGATAAATCCAAGCCCCTTGCAACCAATTAAATCAAGAAACCTGTGCGAGAGATTTCTCAGTTCGAGTGGATGCTTGAAAGGCTTATCGTGTTTTACGCCACACATTCTCCTCCATCGCTCTGTACATAGTACAAGTGCAGAAAAATAAAAAAAAAGAATCGCCTCTCTCGCTCTCTTTTTCTCTCTTTCTCCAAGAAGAGTAAAAAATGATATAAGCTTGATACGACAGCGACAAGGACCGGACTACGACTTGTTCTCTTCTCTTCCGGTTTTTTTTTAAGCACTTTGGCACTATACGACGGCTATGGCGTCGTCGTCGTAGTCGGCGGCAAGCGTTATAAGCGCTCGTAAATATTCATTCGATCTTAAGCAATCTACATATACGCGCTTGTAGCAGCCGTCGCGCCCCGTGCGCCAAATTGCAAATCGATATAAGGGAATAGACGAGTAGCACACACGCGCTCGATTCTTAAGTGCACCGACGACACGAGGGAAGCTTAAAAATAAAAAAGAAGAAAAAAATACTGCCTCATGCGGTACTCGCGTTGCGGGTACCTTCTGGAAGGGAGAGATTATTATGGTTTTCTCGATGATCATAATTTTCTCTTTGCATTTTCTTTTTATGTTTCGAATTTTATGCTCACCAGTTCAAGAGAGAGAGAGAGAGAGAAAAAACGGCTAGAGTGATGGTTCTCGCTTAAATTAATATTGAATTTTATTTTATTTTTGAGAAGGGAAAGCCAAAGATAAATTGACTACGGCAAGCTTAGTTTCATATAAAAAATTTTCAATTTTATTCAAGGGCAAAAAAAATGATATTTTATTGGATTCAGAAAGATTAATTTATAATACATTTGTTTAAAATTAAATTTAGATTAAATAATCAAATGGAATGATTCATCAATCAAAATGAAAATTTATGGAATGATTGAGCAATAGATTAATCTTTATCATAAATTTTTTTAATTTATTTCAATTTCAACTACAATTATAATTTCTATAGAAAAATTTAAATATTTACAATAAGTTTAAACAAAATAAATAATCTTAAAATAAAACTTTACAAACTTAACAGCATATCATGCGGTAATATCGCAATTTTTAGTAAACATAAAGTCAAAAAAAATAAGAATAATGTTTTATTCAGTTAAAAAAAATGTTTTACGGTGACTATATCTGTAAACGTTCTCTTTATGTAATTTCGAGCTTGTGCACGCTATACGAAAGTTACGTCTGAAAAATAGCACGGAGCAACATAACATGCATTCTCCCCAAAGAGTTAGTGTAATGTTGAAACTATGTGAATTTTAATGCAGCTTTTACATAAATTAATGTAATTTTTCCTCTAACTCATTTTTTTTTCGCAATACTATGTAACCATGGCATGAGAAAGTGATTTCAATTTTCGAAAGGGGTTCAAATTTTAATAATTTATTTAACGTTTAATCCATTCAAGGTGAGTTATATAAAAAAGCTCTTTGAAAATGATTAAATAATTAAATATTTAAAATTAAAAGTTTTAATTCGATAAAATTCAACTTAATCCTTAATACGTTTGAAATATAATTTAATTCATGAATTTTTTACAACCATCAAATTCATTATTGTACTTTATTTGGTGAATCGTAATTTAAATTTTCTTTTATTCTTTCATTTGTAGCTAAATTACAGTATAATTTATTAATATTTTACTTAATTTTTTTGCTAAAGGAGAAAAAATAATTTTTTCATTAAAATCAAATCAAGCTGTGAAATACCGAGAGTAACATAAAATAAAATTGTGAAAAATAAATAACTCAATAAATAAGGCACTTGATTTATTACAATGAATTAAAAAACAATTCAGATTTATAAATTATTTTTTGAATTTATTTTAGAAAGATACATTTAATAATCAAAAATGATGATAGAAAGAAATGAAAAATAAAATTTCAAGCTATTTTCCTTTTATTTTTGAGTTTAAAAAATGTTAAACTATTTTTTGCTAAGAATAATTTAGTGATTTGCTTGTCACGCCTTGTACTAATATGAGAGAAAGATAAAATCAGTTGGTAAAAACTTAATTTTTTATAATTTTTATGCAAATTAAAAAAATATTTAATTTTAATTTAATAAAGCTACAGTCTGAATATAAAAAATGAAAAATGATAGAATATTTTAAGACGCAGAGTATCGAAAATAAACTTTGAAATTTGAATCTAATAAGATTTTCATTGAATGATGAATCATTTTCTTTAATTAAGTTGTTATATGAATAAACGATGTACTGATTATAGATACAAGTTTTAAGTAAATACTGTAGAAACAATCACATTTTTTTGTAAATATAAAAACGAATAAAATTTAAGCTTTGTAGACCGAAAGAGAAGGTTCTTGGTAATCAGAACACTGTTGTGGAGAGAGAAAGAGGAAGGGAGAAGATGCTGAGGTATACCGAATCTCTAAGCCTAATGATCTAATTAATTTATCATATCATAGCTTTTAGTAAACCTTAAATTCAACGAGTACGTTAAGAAGTTATGCAATTAATGTGAAAAATATTAAAAAAATTTAATCATTTATTGATATTTTAAAAAATTTATTTTTATTTTTAAATTTTGATTATGATGAATTCGACGACAATAAACTCATCGCTATGTTCAAGAGATAAATATATCTTCACAAATTTTAAAGCTAACAAAGATAATTTTTTCAAAGTTCAATTACGAATAAATACGTTTTATTGATATTTTATAACAATTAAAAGTAGAAAAAATTTTTAAATACTTAATATCCAAATCCAATTCCGACTTGGCGCGATGTTTGTTTATTCCAAAAATGGGCAAACATTGTTAAAAAAGCATTTCAATTTCTATTAAAAACAGGCTGTTTGGCTATAAACTAGTTTTGAGGCTATTTTAAATAGACTCGATTTATACCACGATAATTTTAATAAATATTTTGATCTATAATTTTTAAAATGTAACAACAAAACTTATAATCTAAATTATTAATTAACATAAGTATTATCATAATAAAATTATAGTATAATTGTTTCGCGCTATTATAATTAGCAACTACAATAATTAGCTATAGTGCAGTTGTTGATTGTAATCATCATTTGATTATACAATAATTTTACTATGCTACGTAATTCTAGTTTCGATTGCAGTTTTTAGTAAGGGTTATATAGGAAAATAAAGAGTTAAATCCTTTTAGCTATTTTTCATCTATTTTTTAAAATTCAATATTATAATGATTTCTAAGCGTGAATTCTTGCTTTAGCTGATGAAATTACTTACGAAATTTATTTTACTCGTAATATTTTCTGTGGTAAATTTTTAATTCTTCTAAACCTATTATTATATTAAAGCTACTTTTATAAAAGAAAATGAATTTTTTTCATCGTAGTAATGAAATCTAAAGAGTATGGTCATTGTCCGTCTTAATAAACTTAAATTAATTTAACATTGTTGAGAGGCGGTCGGAACCAAATCGGTGACTTGCGGTATATATCAAGTCAGCATTTTTCGCTTTACGATAATATTTTGTATATTTTTATGGCTTAAACTATTTCAAATCATTCTTTATATACATGACTAGAGGAAATGACTATATTTTTACCATATGAATAAGTAAATAAATTATTATAAGCATTTATTACAAATATCAAACTGACTTGACATATACCGCATGCAAAAAACTGTCGTGTCGATTGTTAGGTGGCATTTTTCGCTTTATAACAATATTTTGTATATTTTTGTGGCTTTAACTATTTTAAATTATTCTTTATATACATGACTAGAGGAAATGACTATATTTTTACCATATTAATAAATGAATAAATTATTATAAGCATTTATTACAAGCACCGAACTAAGTCACCGATTTGGTTCCGACCGCCTCTTAAGGCGACTACGGAAGTTCGGTTCGATTTCATTTTGTAGTTTACAAATTACTCTTTCAATTTCTAGAATTTTTTTAATTTTGTAATTTTCCACCATTTATTATAATCCGCAGAATGGTGGAAAATTAAAAAATCTGAAAAATTTTACATATTGAAAGAGTAATTTGTAAACTCAAAAATAAAACCTAACCTAAAATCCGAAGTCGCCTTAAAGGCATGATAATTGATTTCATGCACGCTTTTTTATTCAAACTAGTTGAACAGCACACAGAATGTATCATAACAATTGTAAATACAAAGTTTTTCTGATAAATTAAAGTTTGTCATCAATACTGTTTTCGAGTAGATTTGTTTAAGATACTAAACGAACAATTTTCAGGAATAACAAATTTACAGAATTTAAAATAATTGAAAATATAATGTATGAAAGAATCTAAAAGTTTCTAAAAATTACTGAAAAAAGCACTTTTGTTTCAATCCTTGCATATATTTTTAAATAATTTTTTAATTCTTTCATGAATTATTTAAATTATAGAATATTTAAAACAAAAATAAGTTTGCAGCTTGGTATGAAATTCAGCAAGCCTACGAGCGCAAAAATCTAATCTAAAGTGCAAAATCGAGAAAGTAATTGCAACAACACATACATTGCAGTAATATTACTTGTACGTGTGTATGCGTTTAATGAATTGCGTGCGACGCGCAAACGCATACAAAATGTGTCTGATTATAAGCACGAGAAAACTTGAAATAAGATATGTCTGGGAATCGCGGGGCCCCGAAAGGCGCACCAACGCTCATTGAACTTTATGAGCTCAATTATGCGAAACGACGACTACGACTACGACGACAACGACCAACGACAGCAGAGACTATAAAGAGAAGCGAGAAACCGAGAAGCAGCCGCGACAACGTATGACACGCCGTCGCTCGATTTTCATTTCCGTTCTTAATTGACCGCGAACATGAACGTGATAATCCTCAAGTAGAAAGAGAAAGAGCGAGAAGAGACTTATATATGCGATATACGTCTGTTAGTCTGAAGTTTGCAAAACTCAAAGATAGTGAGGATGAACGGAAAATCATATATGTTTACTCAGGCGTTCTTGCGGAACGACGATTTTCATTCTTTTACTGCCGAATGAGCGGAGCTCAATGTAATGAAAATTTATTTTTTTTAACGAGTTTATTGTAGATTAATGTCACACTATTTTATATTGATAATGATTGGTTGGAAAATGTGAATCATTGAGTCAACGGAGTTTTAATTAGTTAGGTATAAGCATCGATTACATAATGCTTTGTTACAAACTTGATTTACGTGAGAATGTGGCTATTTATTCTTTTTCTTTTTTTTCGAGAAGATGTAACTAAATCATAATCTTTTATTTTCATTGTTATATTCTTTATTCTGTATCTATTTCGTAACTTTTCAAAATTTATTCCATTGATTATTCGATATTAAAATTTTAATTTTCTTTTCTATGTATCTGCAAATATATTTGAGAAAATTTCAGTTAAATAATTTCTAGCAATAATTTTATCGACATTGTTATTCAATTGTACAAAAAGATGTAATATTTTTTATGTGTAAAACGATACACATAAAATCATATTTTAAAAATATAAAAAATCGATTTTATAGATAGTATGAACTTTATCTCATTAAATTTTTAGTTTCATCCGCAGTAGTTTCTGAAAAATATGATTTTATTGAAAAAAAAATTAATATTTCGCATATCAGTAATTAATTAAAAAGATTGAGTTTCATATTTTTTATAGGAAAATAACTTTTTTATATTTTTAAATCGAATTTTTTATTCAGTACATAAAACTCGTTAATTTCAAAGATATTTGAGCTTACATTTTTTAAAATTACTTTTTTGAACTTTTATATTGGCATTAACAACTCGGTATATTTTGATTTGATAATATACTTTTTTTCATTTTCTTTAATATCAAAAATAAAAATATTTGATATTTCTTTATTTATTTTTATTTTATGCCAATAATTTTAATAGTTACTTTCCTCGTTTTTAATTTAATTTTAACAATTCGTTTTTGTTATTTAGTTATTGTTTATAATGTATATTTATTTAGAAAAAATTTTATTTATATTTTTATCATGAAAAAATTTTTATATTAATCTTTTAACAAATAAACGTTGTCTCAATAAGGTCAATTATTTTATTAACTCATATTTTCGCGCCATTAAAAGATTAAGTACTTCTCTTTTATGTTTCATATGACAAAATTTAAATGTGAAAATGTTAATTTTAGGACATTTTGATTACATTCTTTACATTAAACAAAAAAAAAACCACTCATATCAACTGAGTTTAAAATGAATGAAAATAACATAAATTAGTTATACGAAATGTTCTGCACAATTAATATTTAATTGAAAAAAATTGCAATTTAGTTTTAATGAAGCCGACTACTTTTTATCTAAAATGAAAATATTAATTCTTCTTTAAACTATTACTCTCGTAAAAATAATACTAAAATAATGATGGTAGAATATAGATGCTTTAGTACAGAAAAAAGCATATAAAATTCAAATTCTTTAAAAAAAATTAGAATAAATTTTTATTTTTTTGCAAATTTTTTACGTAAATATAAAAGAACGATTACTTATCCGTGACAATACGAGCACACATTTAAACGACAAGTTTGCATCAGTAGAACGGAAGATTGCAGTCGTTAAGGTATTGAACTTAACGCAATAGGCAAACACTTTTTTTATCTTGCTCAAATGTGAGGACACTATAAAGTATGTATCGATAATCGATGGCAATCTGTTAGATTGACTTGCGCTCTGTATGTCGCGAGTATCGTATTCCAATGAAAACTTAAAAGTACCAGTCGGACCGTGAGATAAATGCTTGACTTATCTATTAAAAAAAATAAAAAATAGAGAGAAATTTAAAGTACCATGGATGATTACTTTTTCTATGCGACAACTACGAGAATCCTTATTTACAAACTACTAAATTCGCAATATAATATTTTTAATTTAATAAGAAAAAATTTTGAACCAACAATTTTTCAGATAATGAATAAACAAATAAGAAATTATTTTCTCAATTACAATTGTATTTCTTTCAATAGAAGCGATTTAGCAATCCATTCTAACTTTTATTAATTTAGAAAAATAATAGAAGAATCAAGTATTAAACATAATGAATCACACAAGATTATGAAATAAAAAAGCAAAAATTCAAAATTAGAGGTAATTACTGTTCAGTCAACTATAAATATTTAAAATACATATTAAATAGAGTTTCATTTAATATATTAAATTCATATAGTATCAATATTCACATCAATAAAAGAAATTTTTTAAATAATTAATTAATTTAAGCAAAATTTCAACTGTTTAGAATCGATATTTATTACAATTCTATGAATTATTGATGTAAGGTAAATGTCCTAGTACATGGCTATCTTAAGAATGGTACCATGTCCCAATACTTAGACACGTAAACTTATGTAGCCATGTATTGGGTGGTACCAATCTAAAAGTAGCTATGTACTAGGACAATCACCTTACCTCCGAAAGTTTAAATTATAAATTTAATTTCATAATTAGTATATATTATGAATTAAACATTTTAAAATAAATTAATGATATTAAGCATTTAAATTATTTTTTATTTACATTTTACCATTGTAAAAGTTTTTAGTTTTTCATAAAAAAGAAACTGATTAAATCAATTATTTATTCAATATGCCAATCAGTTAACGAACCATATATTTTAATTTTAAAAGTTAGTATTTACTTAAAGTTACTTGCAAAATTTAAATTTTAGATCCCATCGCCTATAACGTGTTAATTAATATAAAAAACATAAAAGAAAGTATCTATCAAACTGTTATTCTTTTTTATATAAATTTAAATCCATTCTAAATTATAAACGAGTTGCTCAAAAATTTTCAAAAATGATTAGCTTAGATCCTGTTTTGCAAATTAAACAAAAAATTTCAAAATATGATAATTAGATTTGCAAATAGTAATTTTTCCTACATTTGTAGTAATTAATACATTTTCCTTCGTAGAGTATCCAGAGTGGATACACCAATCACTGCAGACTGCGATGCACTAAATGCTTTGTAAAATTAATCATTGGGATTTCTTGATATAATAAATTATAATTTTCAATATCCATATCTTTCAAGACATTTGTTGTTTACACGCAGATTCCGATGTGTATTCTAAATCGTTAGTTAACAAGTCAATTAATTAATAGGAAAAATTTTTTTCAAAAAATCATTTATCATAAAGTTTTGGAAAATAATTTTTTGCCTTCATTAGATCTTATAAAATTCGAATTGAAAAATGTATCCATTAATTTTTAGTAAAAGTTTATGTATTATATTCAAAACAATTTATAGATACTATCACGTATTAAAATAAAGTTGCCAAAATGTTATAAGAAAATAATTAGAAAAAAAATTATAAGTATTGAAAATAATAATGTCGTTAGTCGTATTGTGCACACACCAAAAAAATTTATAAAGCTGAATATTATAATAAAAAGTATGTATATATTTTGAAATATTAAAACCCTTTATGAATATATAATTTTATAGTTAGAGCAATATTTTTCAATTTTTTAACTAAAAAAAATAAAAATATAAGATAGCGTTTCATGTGAAAAACAAAAATTAATTTATACAATTTTTAAAGAAATTGTAAATAAAAAAAATTCACAAAATTATATTGATATTATCTATTATTTTTGCATTTTCATTTATAAGCTTACATTAATCTTTCAACGCAAACTAATAATAATTAATTAATTAATGAGTAATAAATCCTTATAGATTTTGAGGTGGTATTTTGATTGGTTAATTTATTCGGGATAGCGCGAACGCAGTCCCGGCTAACAAAAATTATGCGTCCAAAATATCCACATTAGGGATACTTGCAGGGGTCAGCTCGACCTTAGTGCAATGGAAGAGCCTCACCCTGGAGGAACCGCCTTCATGATCACGGTAGCCTCTACGCCAGGTAAGTATGAGTTCAGGCGCCCGACACTTTCTTATATGCTCTTGAGCTCACTTTTTTTCTTACGAGAGCGAACATCCCCGTTATAAACGCACGGAGCAATAGAGTATCTCGCCATCTGTCGGATACTCGTTGTTACTAACGCATTGCGTATAGACTTTTGAATGGGGAGAGAATCGTAGTGGAACTAATTCAACGGTTCTTCGCTCTAAAGGGTGTTGCTTTAGTAAGCGTAATAGCTGCCTGTACAAATCATCTGTGCTAAAGAAATTTTCTTATTCTCGGATATTTTAATTATCGTAATTTATAATAATATTTATGACTTTATCATACAAACATTTTTATAATTAATTATAAGAATCTTTTAAAATTTAATAGAAATTTTTTTCATAGAATTTATTTACTACACATATTTTTAATATTTTATACATAATATTTGAAAAACATTTTTTATTTCGACTAATTTTAGTTAATTTCTTAACCTTATAATCATGTTTTTCATTGTCGAATATATACTTTTTTTTTTAATTTTAACATTAAAACAAATTCAATTTTCGTTAAATATTGACAATGTTTCGTTTCTTTTGAAGTTTAATATTTTTCATCAATAATTTTAAAATTCTTCTGACAAATCTAACAAATAAGTAGCTATATTAACGTATTTTTGTATTTTTGTGGTTAAGATTATACTGTTACTTGAAAATATACACAATTCTCCAAAAGACTTGATGCGTGTTGTAAATCACGAAAATAGGAAAAACTTAAGGTTTTTTTCAATAAACGCTGGATCTAAAAAATTTTCAAAAAATATTTTTATTCGCTATTTATTTATAAATAAATTTCATGAAAACCTGTGCGGTTATCTAGCGACAGTACGAAAGTGGCATCAAAGAGCTTTTTCCGAGCACGCAAAACCACACAACTGGTACGTGAAGTTTAAACTTCGCAGAATACGTGTTATTGAGTTATAAACTTCTATACTTGTCCCCAAAGTAACTCTATTACAAAGTAAGAAAAATAAATTTAAATTAGTAATCGATGAAAGTTTATAATTAAAGATGATTAGTAAACAAGTATACTTAAAACGTTGCATATTGTTAAACTATTTTAAAATATGATTAATAAGGTTGTTATTGGCTCATTCGGTAGAGCGATGGATTCGAAATCTCGGGGTCCCGAGTTCGAATCCCGCTTTCGGCGGCGATTGATATACACAAGCACCACTGTACGTTATATGTGCTGAAGTTCACAAAACACACTGACAATCTCCGTCGCTAATTAGCATCGCTATGATAGCATAAGTACAGCGACGTTAAAAAATATAACAATCAGGCTTTTATTCATAGCTTTTTAGCATGTTAACTAATAAAATTTTCACAAAATTAATTTTTTTTTTAATTGAACAATCGTAAACATTGTTTTACATATTATCAAAAAATAGCTTGAATTTATGCATCAAAATTATGTAAAATTCAAATGAAGATAAGCAAAAAAAAAGCAGTGATTACAAATTGATTTGAATAATAATAAAATAGAATTTTAATATTTGAAAATGTGTTCTTATGTTGATTATCAATTTGTATTACTAAATTATACTAAAAAATAGGAAAACTAATACAAAAAAATACTTATTTTTTAATTAAAAATTATTTTTCATTCTCATCAAAGATATGTACTGGAAATGAAAATAAAAATTTTATCCACGGATATAATATATCAATAATTATTACTTAATTTAAATTTATATGTAATTGACTATTTATACGCTCCGAACATTAAAATTCATAACTAAGGAATTTGGTATTTCATCGAAATGTAAATCCTCTACATATTTCAGTCAAATCCATTTTACATAAATGCAACAATTTGTTGTAAATTATATTTATAGTATTGGAAATATTCATTCATTTAACATGGAACAAAAGAATTTCCAATTAACTTGCCAATATATGATTCTTAATAAAAAAATTAATGATTACATAAAAATAATTCGTTGAAAATAAATATCCGAACGAAAATATTAAAATCTGAACGAATTATGTTCGTAAAAGTGTAACTGATTATAAAGTATTTTACATCGTCAGTATATTTATACTGAATAGAAAATATAATTGTATTGTATATATTTGAATTAACGAGAAAACAAGATTTTATTCAATACGATTAATAACGTAAAAAAGGCGAGAGTCTAAACGAAAACGTGTCGTGAAAAATAATCATTTGAATTTTCTTTCTTACTTAAGAGAAACAAATTGAAAATTAAATTAGATAGATTAAGCTTTTAAAAATAGGTAGAATTGCATAGTCTAGGCAGCCTTGATCCTTTAGCCTTAGTGTGCAGAAATTCAATTTCACGTAAGTTTCGCGAGTCCTCCCTAATCCTACAATAAATTTTAGTGAATGTATACGAGATGAGAAGCAAGCTCTTCGTTCTATACGGACTCATTGTTCTAGATTTCCGTGCGTGGATGCACATTCGTCGTTTATATATGTATATAGGTATATAAGGCCTGTTGGATGCAAGGACGATCGGTCCCTTGAGTGACGCTTTTGTCAAAGGTGCGACACGATCGATGGTCCCGCTGGCGTTTCTGGTTTTCCCATTGTCAAACCACATTTGTCAGCTGCGTAACAGCCCGTATATACATATTGACAAAACTTGTGCCAAATTTTTAGAAAAAAAAAACAAAATCTTTTATCTCTTAAAGAATAGCAATAGTAAAATCATTTAAATCAGAGATTTCATTAAAAAAATGAAATTTAAATTATTATTCATAAAAATTTAATATCTTAATATTAAGCGCGTTATGCGCAATTTATTATAAATAATCGTATCAATGACATATATGTTTAATAAAATTATAAGTTTTCAATAAAATTCTTTTTTGCAATAAAAGAAGATAGTTTTAAGTATTTCCATCCTGTTGTAATAAATTCTCCACGATCGCGTTCGAATAAAAAAAAGCTTTTACAATACGATCCCCACGTATAGAGCAATATATATTCTGGAAAAAAGAAAGAATCCTATAGGTCATCTATACCGAGCGAAATTAAACTGGCTTAAACGAACGATTGATATTAAATCGCGCGATGGCTGGGTGAGTGCATGAGATAGTTATCTGATAAGATACGAGATTTTTTTGCAATTTAATACAAACATTTGCATTATAAAAATGATAAGGGCAACATATTGCTTCGCTATATAGATACTTGAAAATCTAAGCAAAGAAATATTACGCATGTATCGCAAATTCTCGGTAAAAATTTCTATATAAAAAGCGCCAGCTGTGACGGTTTGGTGATGTATGACTCACGCTTCGTTGATAACACGGCCAACCGCAATCCTCCTCTTTCGTTCAGTTAAAATGTTGGGCTTCCTTCTAACTTTGGTTTAAGATAAAAGAGACAATGACTTTTTTTTACCCTTCAAAAAAAAAGAATTTTTTTTTTTAATCTCGGTATATCCATTTTATACTTTTATTATTTGGCTTTTTTCTTTTTATGGACCGATGCCACGTAAATTTTAAATTTAATTATGTACAGATGACTAAGTACACTCTTAAAATTATTAATGATTTCTGAAAGTTGCCTTGAAAGTGAAAAATTCTTTTAATGTTGATTTTAAATTCATGATAATTATAATATATTTTTTTGAATTATCTAAAAAATTTCTTTTTTTAAATTCCTTTAGAAAAAAATTTGCGATTTTTTATTGTTGTTAATCATATTAAAAATGAAAATGTTTGAGAAAATAAATATTGTTAGTTTATATTTAATTCCTTTGCATTTATACAAATGTGACGAGTAACCTTAGCTCACTTTTGCTTCAGGCATGTGATTTTTTATTAAACAAAAGTTTATATATTTATGATGAAATAGTATGTTAATATATTTATTATATCTGTTTATAAAAATCTTTGTTCAATCTGTTATTTCCTGACATACAAATATATATCTCTCGAAAATTTCGGTACATTTCAAGCATTTTTCTAGAAGACAAAAAATGTATATTTCCTTAGAAAATGGGGAAAATTTTTACTTTTTTGAACCACGCTTTAAATTCAACGAATTTTTCATGAGATGCTTTCTAGAATAAGGCGAATTATGAGAAAAAGTTTCATTCATGTAACAGCATTTGTTTTTAAACAAGCTCGAAACATTTCATAAAAAATATTTTTTACTCACATTTTCCAGAATAAATATTCGAATCCAAATAACTTACCTGAAACAAAAAAAAAGAGGCTATTAAGAGATAGAAATGTATACATTTCGAAGTTTAGAGAAATATGATTTTTTTAAATTAATTAATGTTTCTTAGATTATAAATAAAAAATTATATAATACATTTTTTACAATAAGTTTTTTATAGATATAATGTTAAAAAAGCATAATATAAAATTCATAGTATTATACGAATCGTAGAAAATAATTCAACTTTATCAAAATATTTATTACATTTTTACATATACATCTACATTTACATATACATTTTAATTATATGTTTTTATTATTATTTTTTATAATATGAATATCAATTATTTTTGAAAAACCTTATGTTATTAAAGTTTATGATGAAAAATAAAAATTTTACAAAATGGAAAATCGAAAAAGCCATATTGAATGCGAAAAAAATGATCGATGAAAAATTTAATATAGATAAGGAATGTATAATAAAATTTTAGATTGCGAGTTATCTTCAATTTATCTGACAGTATATTTACCATGGTATAACATATGCCAATAAATTTTCAATGCTTCTTTTATATCTGAACTATTTTAATTATTTATAAATATAGCAAAATCTAATTATAAATTAAACACTGATAACAAGCTTTTTTTTATTATTTTAAAAATTTCAAAATATTTGGTATTAATACATTTTGAAAAACGTGTCTTATGAATGAAATAAAAGAGAATGATGAAATACTCGTAATAAATAAAAAAATAAAAAGAGATTAATGCTTCGCTCATACAATTTATGAAATACATTAGCCTTGCGTAACAAAAACTAATTTAAAAGATATAAAAATGATGGAATAACTATAAAGAAAAGCAACTCCTCCCCCAAAGATGGTAAGAAATGCCCCAAGAGATTACCCTAAGATTACACACTCATTCACATTATATATATGGAATATCGATCGGTTTAGCTTATAATACACGAAACATCGTCATTCCGGTCATTAGTTTCAAGCTCGTTTACCTTTCCGGTCAGTCAGTTAGAATGTATACCATCCTAATTCTGAACAAGAGTAACTCCCACTCTTATTTTATTTTTGCGCGGTGAGACACGCGCCTCGTTTCTTTTTTTTCCATTTCGTTGAATTTCCATTAATCTCGTTGCTTGTACACTAGTCAACTGAATGACACTCGATCGACCAATAACAGCTTTATGCCTCCTACCGATGGTTCACAGAAAAATAAAGGTTAGTCAAATGAAACATTCATCCTTTTTCACTGATTCTCTTTTTTATTTTTATTTCTCCGATATAATTCCCGAAAAATCAAGAAAATAGGGTTTAGTAGTTTCACTGTCGGTTTCTATAGTTTCAAAATTGCCATGAGCACAATAACACTTTTTTTCAATTTTCAATTTAAGCAAGCAGCTCTTAAAAATATAATAATTTTTTTCAAGAACAACAAAAAAATTTGACTTATTTTTTTAAATTAAATTCTACTTTCGAGTTAATATTCTCGGACCTTTAAAATAGTGACAAATTTACGTAACAAATATATATTTATCTGATATTTTTAAATTTAATATTTTTAATTTTTATAATTTGGAAAAACAAGTAAAATAAATTTTAAACAAAAATCAATAAAGTTCATATATATCTTAATCTTATCTAAAGCAATATCCAATACATATTAGAGAGAAAAAATATGTAGGGAAATTCTTTTATAAATGATCGATACATTGTAAAGTAGGATATAATAATTTCCCAGTGAAATTTGATCGAAACACCATATAATTGTACTCGTCACACCTATCGTTATATACATATCTCCAATGTAAAATTTACTCAAACAATCGTTAAACAAAGCTGAGTTAAGTGCGTAAAGGTAATAAAATGGTCACCCATTCAAGTACTTATGGCGCTTAACGCTGCTTAACAAGATCGACCATCATACGTATACGTGCTTGCGTCACGAGCCATTCTGTCTATTTGATAATTTAATTGATTTGCTTTATTAACGTTTGCTTTATTATTTTATCGCCACTCCAAATAGACACTATGATTTTATAGCTGATCAGACGATTTTGTTTATTTATTTAAACGAGAAATTGATTTTTCGAATAGAAAAATTTTTAAATATTTACAAACGTATAAATGAAAATCAAATTAAATTCTTCAATTCGAATAGTTTAACCATTTTCGTAATTATTAAATAATGTTATTTTAAAAAAGGATGTTATTTATTTAAAAAGAAAAAATGCTTATTAAATTAAATTTTCATTAATTCACGTGTTATTCCCGTAGACGGTGAACTGGCAAAACAACGTTTAGCCGATAACATATCGCTGATAGACTCCAATCACGTTCGGCTTTTCCAGATTAACGAGGATTGAGAAGTGAATCGAGAATTCTCTACTGTACACGAGGAAATTCTCATTGCGCAACAACATTCTATTCAGAAGCCAAGTCAATGAACAGACTAACCAAGAAAATAACGTTATCTTACTGATTGAAAATAGATTTATTCTTTTTTTTATTTTTAACTATTTTCTAAAAAATTTTTTACATTTGTATCTTTATATAATTTATGAACATAATGAGATGAAAAAAACGCGAGGTTATGATTTTAAAGTAAGACGAAGTTTTTCTTCAAATACTTTGTAATCTTATGCAATATAAACCGTTTTTGATTTAAAACGTAGCAAAAGTTTCTGCGTTAAGATTCTTCATTCATCCAATAATAAAACTCTTGAAGATTGCAAAACATTGAAATAAGAAAAACTTAACTTTCCTAAAACGACATTACTTCGTCTCTTGAATTGCTTAAAGAAAGAAAGAAGAAAAAAAAGAAGAAACGAATTGAAAAGTGCGCGTAAGAAATAAAACTCGTATAAAATATTCAACATGATTAAAGTATAAGTTTTCGTTTGTAAAAGGGCCGTACGATCTCGAGTTCGAGATGAGAATTAGTAAAAATTAAGACTATGCGCAAAGCTCGAATAAAATAAGTCATGTAAAATTACATCGCTTTAGAATTGGGTGCTGGAGGAGAGGATGGTTTGGTCGTTGAAGGAAGTGATGCCCCGTCTCTGGTTCTACTTGACTTGCTGATTTGTGACTTCATTTCTCGAGGAACAGCAGTATAGTACCAGTCGTATATAGTATATATACGTATATATAATAAACGCCTTCAGAAAGATTCGCTCAGAGGAAATATATGAAATTAAGGCCGACGGCTTGTGAACGAAACGTGCTCACAGGCTTCTTCACTTTTCTCTTCGTTTCCGTCTCTCATTCTCTTTACCGCTAAATTTCTACTTCTCTTTATATATCTAGTTGAGAGTGTACGTATATATCTGGTGCAAATGTATATATAAAGATATAGTTATAATATAAAAGGAATGAAATTTTCTTTACCATTGTGCCATGGGTGTGAGAAACTTTTTGGTTAGGACCTCTCTGCGCTGCTGCTCATTGTTAACTTGCAAGCTCCAAATTGCTGCGGTTTCAAAACTTTTATGAAAAAGCCTACGTTTCGAAAGATTGAAAATACAATTTCGCGTCTTGGTTAAATAAATGATATCAGCTAATTTTCAACCAACTTTAACTTTTCCAAGTTTTTCATTTTTTTTTTTTTTTAACAAAACGTCAAATATTGAAAACTTCAAAATTCTTGTTAATTTTAATCTTGGTTATCAAATTCGTGGAATATAATTGTAAAATAATACAATTTTATTTCGCGCGAATCAGTAAAATTTTATTGTAAAAAACCGGAATTGAATTTTTATAATTTTTTCCATTTTTTAACTGAAAATATTTATACGGAATATATAAAAGCTTTAATTTTTCAAGTTGAAGAATTCTTAAATTTTATATTCAAATTATACTTTTAAATTAGCGTTTATAAAAATGATTAAATTTAAAAATACGATTTTCGAAATACGATTTCACATTGCAATTATTCAATATTAAATACAAATATATATTTTAAAGCAAACGGATATTTTTATTGCAATAAATTAAAAATTATTCTTTATCATTTATACTTTGATATTTTATTGAGATCATGAATTTGCATTATTAATTTGTTTACCGGAACAGGCAAAATAAAATAAAGTGGCAGAATTAAAATGTTTTATAATATTCCGATCCTTCGAATTTAAAAGACAGCCCATAAAATGAACAACAATAAATAATTTATGAATGATTATTTTTCAAGACATATTCATGTAAATAACAAAACATTATAAATGATCTTCAATTAATATGAAAGCAACCCTTCTCCATCATTCCGCTTACCTGTAATATTAAAAACTCTCTTATCAAATATCGGAAATTTCGATCTAAAACCAAAGCTTCTTACGTACCTCCCCCAACAGACTAACTGCCGGAATTTTCCTGAACAAATTCAAATACCTAGAATACCTATTCACAAAAATAGTCTATTGGATCGTCGCGTACAAAAAAAAGAAAGAGAAAGAAAGTAAGAAAGAGAGCAAGAATGAAAAAGCAGTGCGCAACGTTTTACACGCTTCCTCGATTTTTATCGTTTATAGTGTGCTCGCTTTCTCGCGTTTCTCGCCTTTTCTCTCTATACATACGAAGACGCTTAGATATAGACTTGTACAGAAAACACGATCCAACTCCTTGCTTCAGCGAATCCTGAAGCGCCAAACTGATGTATATAGTACACGTATACGTATATGCATGTATATAGGCAAGGCATCGCCTTGGAAAATACGAGTGCGAGCATGAGTTGCATTATGAAATATATTGCTTCACCGCAAGAATCGCTTGGCTTCTCTTCTTCATTCTATACATATACATATAAATACGCTTTCGCATATTCCCATCTCTTCTTCCCCCTTTTCTCTACATATAGCTTATTTTCCAAGATATAGCTGCAACGAAAGGTTCAACGCAAGCTGCTCTCCGTGCGCGAATAGCACGTGCAGCAGCAGCTAAGAAAAGTCGCGAGGTTACATTCGTATATGCATTACCAAGACATTGACTTTAAGAATTTTTTTCTTTTTTTAAACTGATATATTATGCTTTTATTTAAATAATTAGTTCCTTGATAATTTCTTAAAGATTTGAAATATTTACGTCTAAATATGTAAAGTTAAGGAAAAATAAAAATTTTCTTATTGTCATTAATTCCTCGACCAAGGAATTGAACAGTAAGCCACTCGTGTATAAGTCCAGACAATGATAACGAGGTAGCTTAACTCAACTATATAGCAATAGTCACGCGTATAATCAACGACGCGCGTTAGACGACATTAAAGAGCGTGCAATATAACGGAGAGAGAGAGTCTCTCTTTCACAACGTGCGTGTGTATTTGCAACGACGCGAATAACAGCCTCCCCCATTAAACTGACAAACGTTTGGCCCCCGCTAATATAAGCATCGTGTTGACGTGATACCAAAGGATACATGTGTGTGGGTGTGCATAAATACAAACATACCAAGAGAAAGAGAGAGAGAAGGTTTATAACGTATATTTATACGTTTATATAGCTACTTGCCGTTTGTGTTTTTAACGACGCGCATATACACGAGCAAAAATATCTCCAACAGCGTTTACAACACCAAATGCATATCCAGAGCTTTTGATTCTGTATATATAAACTCTAACGCTTATCCAACCTTGCTGTTAACGCTTTGCGGTTATTGCTAATACTCGAAAAACGTTATTTCAAGATAAATATGTTTCTAGATTTATGACTGATTTTTTTTCTTTTTTTTTTCATTTTCATCGGAAAGCTTATATATTCTCTTTGCAGTATTTTTTTATAGGACGTTTTAAAATCATTTATTTAAATGTTGCAATTTATTTATTAAATATTTAAATATTTCTATTCACTCAATTAAAATATAATATATTGAATAAACATTCATGTGGGATCATATATTAAATCAATTAAAGCAATAATTATCTTTTAATGTACTCATAATAAATAGGTATAATAATTTATTTTATTTTATTTCATGAATGAAAATGAATTTTTTTCCATTAAAAATAAAATCAATCGCTCAATGCAACGCTATTATTCATGAATGAAATTTGATTTTTTTAAGCTTTTTTCTTCAGTGTATACTAGATCCATTGAAAGATCAAAATCCTTGTATTAATTACGTGCTTTATGTTAGTTGATTAATTATTATGCTCGGAGAAATATTGTATGGTATGTAGAAGAGAAGAGATATATATGAAAAGCTATATAGTTTTGGCTTTGAATTCGCAATGCACTTACTGAATGGAAGGCCTGCGTAACTAAATTCCATTTTCATTCTTTTATATAATTATAATTTGAAATGTGCTTTATTGTAGGAGAAATTAAAGCGTATCACGAGAAATTACGAGTGCCAATTTAAAATCTATTATAATTATAACTCGTCAAACGCGTTTGAATTTATCATTATATTTTCATTTAAATATTGCGCTTGCGTCTATGTACACGTATGCCTATGTTTCTCTGCTTTAATGAGATTTTGATTAAAAGTTAATTTATTTTATATTATTAACTAAATTTATTTTCAAATGTTAATCCAGTACTACGAATTTTAGTTTTCAAAGCATCAAATTAAATTGGAATTGCTATTTTTAAATCTTACTTCAATTATATAATAATGATAGTCAATGTTATTAATATTATTATTACTTAGTTTATTAAAAAGAATTTTTTTATTTTGGATAAAAAAGACGAAAAAAATTACGTAAGAGAATCGATGTGGCCATGGTACGTAACAATTTGATTTTAATGTAAGGTTTTTCTTGATTAGTTTCTGATACCCTTACATCTATTATAGTACTCGACATTAAAAAAATAGGCACTCGAGTGCTTTAATAAAGATTATCATAACAATGAATCTAAAGATCTTGATAAGCGTATATTTAAAATTACTCCCTGAAACTCAATATCAGTGTGATTAATGACAGTTACAAAATATTACAATTAAGTTGAGTGTCTCACTTTACTCGTATATTTTAAAAATATATAATAAGACCTTAATTATAAGCTATTTTTTTCAAACTAACTAAAAGGAAGTTTTTTTCAAACTTTATAAAATATGAAAAAATTTTAAATTATACATCGTAATTTTATTTTGACATGACAGAACGGTTGTGCATTATAATAAGTATATACCGTTTAAACACGTTACTTGCGATATTTTTATGCATTTTTTTTATACATCTCTTGTAACAGCAGCAGTAGCAAATGTTAGGGAGGGCACATGTGACTTCCTCCAGACGGTCGGTCGAAAAGAAGAAAGAGAGAGAGAGAATCTCTTGAGGTAAAGTATGGCTGAGACTAAAGCAAGGGCAAACCCAGAAATACTTGAGTTATTCCTTTTGTCTAGACCAAAAATGTACATATATATGTACACGAATAGCTACGTACGTTTTTACTTTGTAATACAATTGACTTTCCCACGAAAGCAAAGAAGAAATTTTCTCAAAGTAACCCGCATCTTATAGCAGATTTTTATCACTCATCTCAATTTTTTTATTTACGTATAGGGGAATGATGTTTTTTTTTGGAAAATAACACGTAAAAAATCTGATGCTTTTTTCGATTCTGATGGCTCTATACAACGAGCACTCTATGCGGGTTAATAATCTTTATAAGTTATATTTTCGCTGACTTGCAGCATCGATGCGACACCGTATACCAATACGATATTTTTTTTCAAAGAAGAAGATAAAGTAAACAAGCTCAACCTTTCTTATTTTATCTAATAATAGTTTGCCAAAGTAAATATAGTTCATTATAATCTGAATGTTAACAAATTTAATCTTCTAAAACATACCAAGTGATCAGTAAAAGTAACATGCAATTCAACAAAAAATCATCAGTAGGAAATCATTAGTGGATTTTTAAATAAAACTATATAATATTAATCAATAATATTACATGATATAATACGTTTTAGAAATACGACGTATAATAGAAAATAATTTTTTAAAATCACATCATCTCATAACTTATTCGCCGTTATTCTGAAACGACATTATAGGAAAATTAAGTTACTTTATAGCTTTACAAAATTATTGGAATTATTGATCAGTTTTATAGGCTAAATATATTTAATAACAAGTTTAATGTCTAATAACCTCTATATTATGCGCATACTAGACCTTTTAGTAATATTGCTCTACTAATTATTGATATTTTTAGCGTAAGCGTTATCCGCAATCCACAGTGCAATTTAATATTTACTAATCGGTTAAATTAATGCAAAATTATTTTATTATCCGTTACAGCACAGCGATAATTTTGATTGATTTTCCGCGCCTTCGAATATTCTGTATTTCGATCGACACTACTAGCTAAATCTATATTTATTAATTATTATCTTTTGAGATATTTAAAACTTGTTAAAAAAGTTTTTCCACGTATAATAAATTCTTAATTTTGTTCGCAAAGTTTCATTATTGAGATTCAATAAATAAAACCAGTTTGTAGGAAAAAAAACTAACTCATTTAACCACGGTTGAATTTTCTCTGCAACTTATTCCTTTAATTTTATTTACTAATTTATAAATATTTACTTAAAATTCTTTAATTAATTTAAAACAATTTAGAATATCAAAATATTAATGCTACAAATTGCGAGGAACATACTTAAAATATATATCGATTTAAATAAGTTCCTGGTAATAAATTAAAGCATTTAAATAATTTATTTTAGAAAATTTTTTTTTAACATTAAAATTTAATTCATTTTTACTGGATTAAATTTTAAATGATTGCTTTTTTTATCAAATTATAATTTTATTGACAAACATAAATTGATTAAAATAATAAATAATTTACTCGATTAAAGTATAATTTATACAATAAATAACTTTTAAAGTAAAGATTTCTGTAATCAAATTAAAAATTTGATATAATTTTGCTGTGAACAATGCAAAGCTTTCGAAATTCTTTGTTTAGTATACATTCCATATACTTTCTTTTTAAAGACTTTGAGTAATTTTTTTCCTAACAGCACTAAGTGCTGTAATTTTGCAGAAAACAGCGCTTAGACATTTTATGAGCGTACCATTCGAAATGTCCATAAAAATCTTTTTTTTTCCTATCTCAACGTGCGCCATAAAAATTGAAGGCTGACACACGAGTTGCATTGTTAAGCGGCCCCGAGTATGTCTCGGTACGCGCGCGCGAGCTGGAGGGATGAGGAAGAGGAGGCCGAGGGTGTCGAACGACCGAAAATCAGTGCGTGCGCTGCGGTGTCGTATAAAGCGTATATACGCTGATAGCAATCGCTGCCGTTCTCATTCGCTCGTTAACGCTATACATATAAGAGCTTACTATATATACCCTATATATATATCCAATGTTTCCTGTAAAAAAAGGGTGCGCCGGTGCTGTTACCTTTCGCCTCGAGTAATTACAACGTTCGTAAAGTATAGAATGAAAAGGCTGCAAACTGGCTCTAGCAGATATTGACGAGCGATTCCCGACGTCAAACAAACGATTCAATATATACACATATATGTAAGTTTTAAAAGACGGATTTTACATTTTTTTTAAAAGGTAAAAATTCTAAAAACAAAAAAATAGAAGGGTTGGACGTATTCATGTTCAATAGTAGAAATATAGCGATCCAATCATATTTTTCTGCTTTATTTGAATTTACTAACGAGCCAATAAGGTAAAAATTTTTCAAACTTTTCAAAAGGGTTAAAGCAAACTTAACGCATTATTCAGCAAAATTACTAATAAAGCTTTTTTTCTCGTGTTTGTAAAATAATAATTAATAATCGATTTTTTTATCGGATATTGATAACTTTCTTTTAATACGCTATTTGTCACTGTATCGATGTAATTACGTAACATTTTAGTGATGTTGAACAAGTTGTTGTAACAAACCACATAAAAATGCAAATTTGAAGTTTCCAATTAATTTGTAGATACATTAAAGAAAGTTTGTTGATTTTTTAAATTAGTATACACAAAGACTTTCTGAACGATCATAAAGTTAATGACCATATTGACGGAAATAATTCTTTCAATAAAGCTCGACTCGAATAAAGCTCACTTTTTATATAAAAACATTATCTAAAGAGTATCAAAGTATATAATAAAAATAAAAGGAAGTTCAAAACATAAAATATTTTAAAATTAAAAAATGAATGACCTAAATCAATCTCTTAAATTATTCGATTATGAAAAGGCATTTTATAACATCTTTCAATAATTACAGAAAGAAAATATCTAATTGGAAGTTCAATCAATAGCTCTACACTAGGGCAATATTATTCTCGATAAGAAAAACAATATTAATTATCGAAGATCGAAGAACGAAAGAAACTTTGTCTTAGCTCGGCTCATAGAAGAGAGGATGTTATGAAAGAGGAAAATAAATATCTAAAGAAAAGTCAAAGAAATAAGTAAGAAAGAAAAGAGAATTCTCGTCAACTAAATAGCAATATATCTTTTATGTCATATAACCGTGATTAAGTCGGTCAGGCAGCCGTATCCTTCTTGGATTTTTTCTCTATTTTTTTTCTCGTATTTTGTATTTCCCGTGTGACGCTTACGTGAATGTGTGTATATATATATCGAATGGTTTATAAGGGTGTAGGTTAGAAAGGGCTTGACAGTAAGTCGCGAAATAAGAGGTGGCATAGTAAAGCCTCCAGGGAAACTAAAAGGGATAATAAAGGCTACTAAAAAAAAGGAAGAAGAAGAAAGGTATATATACAATCTTGTGTCGTTCTGCTTGCCGTTGACGCTTGTCACGCCAGAGCCAAATAATGCTCTCTTTTTCTCTCTATCTTCCTGGCTTATCTCTCATGGGACATATATATAGTATTATTCTGAGTAAGAGTCTGACTATAAGGACAATAATATTATTTTACCACTGTCTACACTAATATGTATATATAGATTTGAATCGTCTTCGATTGTTTTCGCTTCTTGTGCTTACCGAGCGTTGTGGACCTTTTAATGACTATGTTTACTTTATATAAAACTGTTTTTTTTTCATATCTTGGCCGAAAGTGCGTATTTCGGCGTCGACAATAGATATCGAAATTAAGAATTTCTGCTTGATTGTCCGTCGTATATGCCTTATATCGACTTTTCTTAAGTTTTATATACGTTCACTTGTATGCAAAGTTGATATTTTTAATAATTATGGATATAATTGTAACCTGAATTTGCCAAGCAGAATCTACTTCGGCAAGAAAGAAAGTTAGTAGGATTTTTTCAATATATACTATGTTTGAGCACTTCCAAGCACAGCAGAAAAATCTAGTTTATGGTCTCGTAGCTAAATATACTTTTATTTCAATTCATAAATTTTCTAATATATGCATTCGTTTTAGATTATTAAAATTATTTGAAATACGTACATTAATCATTATATTCTTATTACATCTCATCTATAGTCTCATTACATTAATTATTCTCAAGCTTAATTAAATTTTTAATTTTAAAAAAAATTTGTTTATAAATTATTGTAAAGAACAAAGAAACTTTAAATTGAATTGTAAAATAAAAATTGTATTATTCTAAAATAAATGAATAAAAATTAATTATATTCTTTGTACGTGAAATGAATTTTCATGATAAAAAAAAATTATTATGTAAAATGAAATTTTGCGAAATGCAAGCCATATATTTCTATGAAGAAAAATATGTAAAAAATAAAATTTTCTACGGCAAACCTGCTCATTAGATTGTCACAATTTGCACATTTATACATAAACACATGTGATATTAAAAAAAATATTATTCTAAAAGTATAATTGAAAGCTTGAATATTTAAAAAAGTGAAAAAGTAAAAGATAATTTAAACGAAATGTTTTACAACAGCCATAGATATTTTGAAACATTGTAAAAATTTTATTATTACATGAGTAAAATTTTGGAATACATAAAAAATTTAATTATATTTACATGTTGTTTTAAAAATTAAAATTATTTTTAAATCACAATTAAATTATAACTAATTTTTGTTTCACTTAAATAAGTATTAAAAATTATGAGAATGCGAATCTTTAAAAATGAATAAAAAATTTCACTGAATTCTATTTACAAATATGAAACCCACGTGAAAATTTTATACACAAATTGTATACAATTACTCTATATTATTGTATATAGATTGCATTGAATAGTTTTTTATACAATTTCTATATAATTTTGATTCGATGTTTTTACGTGGGTGTGTATCGAATATCAATGAAAATCCAGAAGGTTGAATTTTATTATATATTTAATATTGTTAAAATAAACTGAAGTAAACTTTAAGAACCAATAAAATTTTTTATTAACAAAATAAATCTAAAAAAAGCTATTTTTTATTTTGTTATTTACCATTAAATTATAAAATTCAATTAATTTTAAGTTGAAAAAGCCAAATCAACTTTATTAATAAAAAAAAGGAAATACTTTTTAGGTAATAATATAGGATAAATTTTTTGAAGGGAAAAGCATATAAATCAATGTTCATATTATTTACGACAATAATTTTTAATAAAATCAAGTTTTATCTTATATATTTTAAAATGATTTTTCCAAATTTTGACATTTAAACTTCATTTTGATAATTTGATGAAAAATTTGATTTAAAAATTTTTTTTTCGTTTGATCCGTCTGACTAGGGTATGAGTCCCGTTTACTATGCCTCTCGCTGTGCTTGAACCTTATTCTGTGCGTTCCATTTAAATACATGTAAAGCACAGAATTAGGTTCAGGCACAGTAACCGGGACTCACATCCTACATTTTTCAAGTTCTCACTTAATTATATATGAGAAGATAAATTTATATTTTGAAATTTTTCTTAGTATGTGGGGGGAAAGGAAGGTTCGTGCGTTGTCTGTGTGCGCGTGTAGTCTATCGCGTATAAACTAGAAATTTTCTAGTAAATACATAATCTCTTACAATCCCAGCAGTGGGTCCATCTAGAAGAGGAACTTCTTTTGTTCTCATTGGGTTATTATTCGCGTTTCCTGTACATACTTTCTACCCAAGATTCGCGTGCTTTTAAAAAAAGCGATCAATTTCACAAAGCATTCCAGGCGGTCTTCTTCGTTGGATGGTTCAAATCCGTGAGTGATAATTCGTTTATAAAAAAAAGCTTTAAATTTTGCCTTTTTTTCTTTTTTTTAAAGGAAACAAGGCCAAGGCTATAAATTTAAAGTAATATATATGTTGGCGCCTCTCAACTGGGGATTTAGCAGAAAAACTGGCCTCACCGATCATTTCACCGCTCCAGCGGCCAAGTAGATTTTCACCGAGTATTAAGAAAGAGGGCGGCTGTTATTTTCGGTTATGTCACTTCGTATATTAGCTTGGCCAACAGCACTAAAAATGGCTACAGTGCCAACATAGGCTATTCATGTGAATGTACATGATGCTTCTTTTTTTTTCATAGAGTTACTTTTTCAAATAAATTCTTGTATTTTTGAGCTCCAAGACCCTAAAAAGGTAAAAACTATATGATGATGTTGACGCTAAATTTATAGGACTTTTTACTTCCTGTTTTTATCCAATGGTCTTTTTTATTCTACAAATTCACATCAGCTACGATGATAATAGATGAATTTAAGCGATGAACAAATTACCAATCAGCTTATATACATTATGATATAAAATGTTCATATTAAAAATTGAATTTTAATTGGAAATCAAATTTAAATAATGATTGTTATTATAAATATTATAGTGTCGATTGTCCTAAAAACCCTAAAACCGCATGATTTTATATTTAATCATTACATAAAAAATTGACCAATGTACTCTTATACGTGCAAAGTGTCAAGTTTTTAAGTTATAATGCCACCTGCGGCTTCAATTATATCTAATGCATGCTTAATGCAAACGTAATATATTTAATATAAAGATTTTTTTATCTTCATATAATTAATATATATGGTTCAATTGTATACTTCCCTCAGCATATTTAAATATTTTACAAATTAAATATAATGAGACGTGTAAAAATAAAAATATAAGAATAATTGAAAATTATTTTTAAAAAAATCTAAGAAATGAATTGACTTCAAGAGCTTTACAAAACTCTTACTCAGAATATGTGAAATTATTATATCAGAACAAAATCTCAAGTTATTTATCAAAGATTTAGTGTAGCTAATGAGGATAACAGAAAAACAATCACGTCTAATATAAAAGTGAAAATTTATCATTAATGATAGCTAATTAAAATTTCAATGAATTGTGATATTTGTATAAAGTTTCTTATAAAATAAAAGGACAAGAATTATTTAAAAATTTCTAGCATCTGATGATAGAAAAATAACAATTTTAATCTTGTTTGCACGTATTAAATAAAATTTACACTAACTGAAAAAGTTGAAAAATGAATTTTCCTTTGATCCCTAGATACTAAAAACTTATTCTTACAATGTTTTTTCAAAAAATATACATTTTCCGCTACCATGAAGTTTCCTCAGTGAGGAAACAAGATGCTTAAAACATGTAAATTAACATAATAAAAATTTAAATTTTTCATTTTTAACATAAAAAAAATTATTCAATTTTCAAGCATTATGAACAATATAAAAAGCTTCAGCTTTTATATTATGTTGCTACTCTTTAAATAGCAAGACAAACAAAAAAAAACATCTTCAGCTTTCCGATCGTTTAGATAAGAAAAATTAAAAAAAAAGAAAAAAAAAAGGAAAACAAAATAAAAGGTTTGACTAGCCGTCTAGATGAGGAGTAACGGTTCTTTGACGTCGTGCGAGAGGGATAACTAGAGATCGTAGCACTATATATACGAAAGGGGGCAAACACCAAGAGAGAGAAAACAAGAGAAGGGAGAGAAATTAATTTACCGCCTCTCGCGTGGAAACGAGATTCTCTCTCGACGTGCGGTGATTGCGCGTAATTGAATTAACTCGAACGAGTGAACCTGGGCTATCTACACTCTCCCTCTCTCTTTCTCTTTCTCCTATATAGGGCTAGGCTATCGTTTTCTACGAAAGGATGCATCGATGCCTAAGGGTTGAAAATATGTGAAAGCAATTTTGTATAAGCTTTGGCTTGAAAAAAAACTATGTATATCTATATACACGGAGTAAGTTAAAGCAAGGCAGTTTGTGATGTTTACACGGATGACATTGACCTTCATTATGTCGTTTTACCGGCTTTGATGCTGTATATAAGCTCATGGTATTTGACGTTTAGATTAAAAGTTACGGACAAGCTAACGCGATTTGCTCTTTTTTTTTCTTGCTCGCTGTTGCCAAGCTCATTCGGTTTATGGCTTTATGAGTGAGGATAGACCTTTTCACCGTGTACTCTTTTTATTACAACTGATAAAGAATGATGCTCAAGCAAAATATATATGAAATATTCAATTTTATTTGATATGCTCATTAAATTTTGAAAAATTTAAAGCTTTTTAAATTATATACTAATTAAAAATTTAATGTGAACTCTTGTGCTAATAATACATTTAATCAATACTAGACTTACCCAATGCGCTTGGAGCAATATCAGTTGCCATATATTCTATAAATATGTATAAATACCAAAATAATTAGTTTTTATATTAATAGATTTTATACATAGATTTATATAACGATTTTTATAGATTTGTTACAATATTTCACTCTTTCTTACTGATACAAAAATTTTATTCGCTTAATTATGAAGGATCAATTTTTAATTATATTTTACTTCTTTGGTCGATTAATTTTTTATGAAAGGGATTTAAACTATTGTGTAATGTACTTAAAATTTTTCTACTCAGTCTCTAAACTGTAATTACTAAAAAAAACCTGAAGTCTTAAAGTGAGTATAATAGTTTCTACAACGTCGACCCAAGTCTATCTAAGACGCAGCAGACAATTTTCTTAAAAGACAAGTTATAAAAAGGGTTGCAGCGGTGTCGTTACTTTGTGCCATAACTATAATAAACTCAATTTCATGTAATCGCGAAATATAGAGAAAGAACAATCGCTGAAGTGATAACGTAAGTCTATAAATACAAAAAAATATATATAAAACGATAAAAGGATGGAACAGAAAAAAAGAAAAATTTTTACGAACCGCTTTAGATGACATTGTTATCTAAATGACATTGATAAGAAACTCACGACTTGTCGAAGAACGAACGAAGAAGATTTTAAAAGCCAAATCGAAGAGAAAGCGAAAAAACGACATAGATATATTATCGTTTAACCTATATGTGAAATGCTTCAGAAAAAAAGGGAGTTTTTGACCTAGGGGAAAAAAGTCTTATGCAAAGTACTGAATTTGAATTAATGTGAAAATCATGCTAATTTCATTTTTAACTTCATGCATTGAGTGGGAAATTTGTAAAATTAAAAGAAAAAATTTTTCCTTTTTTCTTACAACAAAATCTTGTACAATTAGATTTTCATTTTGTTAGCATTAGCGAAAACTGCATTTTTAGTTATCCGGATAATGTTCTTTTATGTTAAAGTAAGCTTATAATGGAAAATCAGGTCATGACAAATTTTTTGAAATTTCGTTCAAGTATCATTTAAATAAGTATTTACTATTAAATGCTTCTCTAATTAAAAAAAAAATTATAAGTGAAAGAGTTTTTGTTTTGATTTAAAATAAATTTTATAAACATTTTCATTTCAGGGTTCTCTTCACATACATATCATATATAAAATTTTAATATAACACTTTTTATCAATACTTAAAATTATATTTAAAACAATATAAATATAAATATTTTAAATATAAATATTTTCAAAATGTTATAAACAGTCATTCCAAAATTTCTCGTGTATTTACACACATATTTCTTATTTTTACTCAGCAAAGAATGTCTAAATTAATATTTGTTAATTTTAATTAAAATTAATCCGGCTGTGAATACATTATAAGTTTACAATAAGTTTTTACACGGAATACCGAGAATATTGCACTTAATATCATGCAGCGTGAGAGCAGAGAATAGCATTTTTTTTCTACGTATGCATTCGCATTAAGAGAACTGATTAATAAAGGGTCAGCGCAAAGCTGAGAGTTAAAAAAAAAAGAACTTACTATGAAAAAAATAGCTCTGCGTCGCACTTGGAAAAAACTTAGTAATGCTCTGATTAGCGACTGACATGCTTTTTCCATTTACACCTACGTATAGTTGAGAAAATATCCACATGTTAGGTTCGTTACATCTGGTTAGTAGTTTCTATTATCCTTAATACTTTTATTATTTTTTTTAGTTTTTTGTTATTTTTTTTTTTTTTAATTTTTCGTTCAAACGAGACTTTGTTTGAGAACATTATACGTATGGAGTATTCTTTAAGTTTGCATACATTTTAAAATGTACTGAATAAAAAGGACTTGAAGTTAAAAATTTCTTCCTCTTTTTTTTGCAGTTTTAATTTAATTACGCGAACTAGAATACATATACTTCCCATTTGGAAGAATGAACTTTGAGCGAGAGTTAAGTGTACTCTTAGATTTTTGTGCAAGCTTTGCTCTCTGAAAGCTTAAAAATTTTCCTTCCTCTTTCTTACGTAAGTGAAAAAAAAAGAGAGAGAAAGGCTAAAGTTTCGTGCCTTTGTACAGCGTTTGCGTTGTTAACATAAATATAATATCTTTTTACAATTTTTCATTAAATGTAGGATTAGCATGTGCAAACTTTATTAAATTTTTTGTTTAAAATAACGAATTCCTTTAGTGCATTATCATATAACAAAATGTAATCTTATAAATTGAGTCAAAATTATATTTAAAGTCTGTAAACAAAAAAGAAAACTACTGAAACTATTGTGTTATTAAATTTAAAATTATTAAGTCCTATTTTCCAAATTAATCACAATACTCCTCTGAACTTTGAACTTTGTATATTGAACGATTGAAAAGCTTTCAAAAGTATTTAAAATTCTCATCAGATTTCCGTTGAAGCAAAAACAAAGAAAAAAGAAAGTTTGAATCAAAATTTAAGAGAAAAGAATGTTTGCACGTAGAAGGTAAAAAGAAAAGAAAAAACAAAACAAGATAATAATAAGTTCGGCTGAGAATACAGCGCGTCACGAGGACTCGCGCGTTGGTGTTGTGGCCGGAATTGCGGACTTTGGTAGAACTTCTTTTCTCTTCTCCATAGCTAGTCGTATTTGTGAGCGCGCGTGGATATGGAAAAGGAGACAGGTGGCTTATGGTAGCACGAAGCTCGCGCAAAGTATATGCAGAGACTTTGAGAAAGAGCTTCATCCCCCTTTTGCTTGTCTCTTTCTCTCTCTCGCTTTCTTGTAACGATGAAGGCGCCACCAGCTGCCCGCCTTTTCTATGCTGAAACTTGCCTCGTATAAAGAGGAAAGTAATGGTAATATATACATACAAGCAAGACTTATATTTTATATGTACATATATATATCGTCCTCTATGTCTTTGTTGAGTATATATATATAGGTTGAAGCAAGTTCGAGTATCCTAGTCAGCCATCCTCTTTGACTTTCCCTTCCACCGCTGTCGCCTTCTTATATTGTCGATGTGTCTCGTATGTGTAAATATATACACGTATGTGTGTGTGTGTATTAAAGCGGTGTAGCTAGCTGATACTGAAGGAAATCGATGCAACAGATTGTCAAGACTTTATCAAAGAGACACTTGACTAGCTTTTAAGGAGCGAACCTTAAACTAACAGTTGGTTAGGTGATTGTCTACCAAGTTTATTGTTAAGATACGTGAAACTTCAAGTAGTGCTTTCAATATACTTGCCCAACAAACATTTTATTCCTATTCAACTTTTTATTCCTTCATATTAACATTTTTATTTGAATTATTACAGTAGTTAAAGTGATAACCGTGGTTGATAAATTCATATTTCATTTCTGCAGATTCAATTTAAAATAATTAAAAAAATTAAAGGAAATTATTCATTTAATTAGTTTGTAAGTTGATTAATTTTTATAGATTTTTTAAAAATTATTTCTAAAAACTTATTTTTCTGAATTCTGGAACGCATAATTCCTCATGTGTCAAAGTAAATGATATTTCAATAGATTTACGTGAAACTACTAAAATTTATAATATAAAATAAAAAGAATTCTAAAAGTTGAATATTATAAAAATAAAAAATAATACGTTGCGAAACAAATGCAAGAAACAGACTATTTCACAAGTACCACAAACTTCAGCAGAACGGAATAGTTTTCCGTGCGTGTTGTACATTATATATGTGTAAATTTTTAAAAATATATGCATTAAAATTACACCTTTAAATATGAGTATTTCAAATATGTATTAGAGTATGTGCGCGATTTTCCACACAAAAAATTCAGTTTCACACTACATAAAATAAATAAATTTTAAATTATGAAAAGAATAAAGATATAAACATTGTAAAAAACAAACCGAAAAAATGTTCTTTCTACAATTATTTGAATAAATAGCTTTTTTAATTATTATTTAATTATAGCTACATTTAAAAATTTTTAAAATATATATGCTATATTTCTGAAACATTTTAAATCAATGTTAGTCTATTATATGATTAATGCATAATTATTAACTAATTGGAATTGATTCTAATTACAGTGAATAATAAATTATTAACATTGCAGTTTTTCAGATTATTTTAGTCTTTATGCAAAAATTTTTTGTTATGCTTTTTATTAGTGAAAGTGAATAGGTACAATATAGAGAATTTATTGAAACTATTGGATTAAGAATCGAAAATTTTCAAAATTGTAATATCAATATTTTACATCCTTTTCAGGCTTACAAATTTAATAAATTAAAATCCAATTTAGTTATGACTATGATGCCATAGAAAAAAAGTAGATTTAATTTAATCGGATAGTGACGATTGCTATTGATTAAAAAATATGTTTTGGATTTAAATAATCCATTTTGATTGAATATATTTTTTTGTGAATGAATCAAAAAGATACTTTTTCCGTACAATAAAAGAACAGTATAGTAGCTATCACGCAAATTTTTTAAAGAAATCATTTATTAACATGCAAATGAAAAATTAATTAAAAAAAAAATATTTTGAATCACAAAATTAGAGAAAAAATAAAACATAATTTTTCGCCTACAACTATTTTTTTTTTTAACGTCGCTATATTTATACTATGCTATTTTTGCTATGCTAATCAGCGACGGAGCTCGTAAGTGTGTTTGTGAAAAGCACATAATACGTATATTGGTGCTTACATCAAACGACTGCCGAGAGCAGGATTCGAACTCAGAACCCCGAGATTACAAATCCAACGCTCTACCGAATGAGCCACAGATCGACTCATACAAAAACTATAATTTAGTCGTCATCTTTTTGAGAAAAAAAGTGAGCCATGTTATATGAAATAATTAAAAAGTTGCTCGTAATAGTGACTGAGTTTACATATACACGTTCACAAATGTGGACATCAATTTGACAATTATTTTTTTTAATTTGAGCGTGCTAATAAAAATAATAAAAATTAATCATTACCTTTTTATCATCAATATAAATCCATAAATTAAGTAATGAAACTGTTGTATATAAGAATAATAAATTTTGAGTTCGCAATACAAGAGGTTGCAGAATGAACGAGCTACGCGGTCTCTGTCTTTCTTAAAGTTAGTATTTTTCAGTGCTTCATCGATCATTGAGAAAGATAGCTTTACTGGATTTAAATCATTGCATTTTAGTATTCGTGATTTATTTTCAACATGCGACACCAAGTTTAAAATTTTTTGTATTTTGACATGTACTGCTATTGACTTCTGCTTTTAATTGCTTTAACATTTTTCTCGGATATCTATTTTCGTCAAGAAGTAGTTTAAAGTAATAAGATATAGTTCTTTTAAATGGTTTATGAAAAGTGTCACTAAATATTTAAGTTTATTTTCAAAATTCACAAAGCTGTTAAGCTTTAGTATATGTTAACAATGATCAATTCAGTCTCGCTGATTTTTTCCACAATAACTTGTAATATTTTAGAATCATCCTTGATCTGAAATGAAATTTCTTTACTTGCTGAAGACCTATCAAAATTTAACATGTTCAAGTTCGTTTTGTTGTCTTAGGCAACTTTTTCAAGAGCAAAATTATGTCCTGTTCCCATTGTCATTGTAACTTGAATATGGAAAACTTAACCGTCTTTGCTGTACATGTAACCGTAGACACAAAAACAAGACAAGTCCTTGCATCCAGAAGTCTTAACGAGAAATCCTAAATGATTTTTTAATAAATATAAATAATTAAATAATAACATCTGAAACACGTTTCTATATTTCTGAAAATTGTAATTGAACTCACACACACACACGTATGATGGTTTTAAAAGGGTTTCTCATATAGAATTCCAAGTAAATTCTATAACTGAAAATCGACCCTATAATACAGTTATAACTATGGCTGTATACAATAACTTGGTGAATAATCGTGCAATGAATAGTTCACGAATTGATATAAAGTTTGCTTTATACTGGCAATAAAGGAGATGTATTTAATGACCATCAGTAGACTATATAATATCACTTGATGATAACATTACTGCACAACTAAACTATATACTTTTAATCATTTTAATAGCCACAATTCGCTCATTTTATAAGGTCAGATATTAAGATTTTATAAAACGAATCAAATGAAAATATTTAACATCCTGCTATAGATATTTATACTTTCATGGTTACTTGTAAAGTGCCAGATATCGTTTAGTGAACTAATGCAAGTTTCAAGAGAAAACGGAAACTGAAATTGTATCTTCTCGTGTACTTTGTATACATAGAGACTACGTTTAGTAATTATAGAGATCGATGTTTTAGCGCTTTTTGAATAAGCTTGGTTAAGGGAATATTTATTAACTTAATATGAATATCGTATTCCCTTAACTCCAAGGACTTTATAAGGTCACTTTAGTTCATATTGCAGACACCCAGCAGATTTCGTACGCTATTTATCTGTGTGTATATAGCATCAGAGTAAAATGGATGTTAATGGAATTAGATAAGGGAAATTCAAAGAAGAAATACATGGATATACACTATTGTGTATTGCCGTACAGATAATACTTGAGATATTATTAAAATTATCCAGTAATATAAAATAAATTGTTTAATAAAGTTTTGTTTTTTTTTCATGAATTTCTACCTAACCAATATTATTAATTAACTTTTTCCAAAAACTAATTTATTTTCTGTTTAGTAAGTGAAAATGTGAAAAATAACACTGTATTAAAATTTGACGTTTCAAGTTTTCAAAAACTTATTTCTAATATAACATACGTAATATAAAATAAATTGTATATTGAAACACGAGCACTATACTTTCCGTCAAAAAAATAGAATAAAATGTCAATACTAGAAAATAGATATTGCACGTTTAGTCGAGTTTTATCAATCAGTTTTTCAATCTGTAACTAATGAATTCCTTCAAAATATCAATTTGTCACCCACTAGAAAAATACGTTATTTGATCGAGTGTAATAATAGTAAAACAAAGGTCCGTCCAATTCACTAAAAATAAAAAAAATTTATCTCGTAAAAGAGATCTTGTTAGTTCTGTTCTCTAAACCTTATACCCGATGAAATTTTTAATAATAAAAGAAATAAATTTTACATACGCACAATATCAGATTTTATTATTGTTCCGTGTTTTTCCTGAAGGTAAATGGATGATATTTGATATACACTTTTATCTCTTGTTTAACTAAAAAAAATAAGTGAATACGCCTCAGGCGACTTCGCAGCAAATACACAAAGTTCTTGGTTTTAAGAGCACAATGCTTTTACTATAAAAAAAAAAGAATAAGAGCTCACAAGGCTTAGCCTTCTATTTCGCGCATACAAACACGCTTCCGTAAAAGCCCTTCGATTTATCTTCGTTTTCACGCGGATTATCCACACCGCTATATACCAACAGCCGTTATACCCCAGAGTTTGAGTAATCGTTCAGCCAGCCGAACATCATAATGCTTCAAACCGGCAAGAATTTCATACAAGAGTTGGCATGCGGTTTTTGCTTAACGAGTAGCGCGAATAAGATCAAAAGCCTGATGACAAAGACTATTAGTCTGACTATGAAATGCCGACTAAAGAAGGATTTCAATTTCAAATTTTTTTTTAGAACGTAAAGACAATTTTTAAGTAAAATTTGCCTGCGTTATAACGCTAATCCTAGGATAATGTCATCGCTAGAAATATTATACGTATTTTCGATAACTTTTATTTGAAAGCGTAGGATTAAACATATTACACCCGATGTCCTAATATTTTTATAGATTTTCGTTCATAAAATATTTTCGAATGAAAAGATTTTGATTATTAAATAAAAAACAATTTTTATTTTTTAATAAGTAAAACAAAATAATATATCAGTCTGTACTGTAAAAAATTTTATTTACAAGTCTATTTTTTGCTCATTTTAAAAATATTAAATTTTATAACATTTAACAATATTGTTATTTCCATTAATAAGTAAAAGTTCGATTTATTTATTGCAAATTTTAATATAAATGTTAATTTATATGATTCTCGTTTTTTTTCTTTAGACTTTAAAACTTTTGACTGTAGAAAAATTAATATTTTTAAATTTTCTATTTTTAAGATTATCTAAATTTAGAAAAATATTTAATATCATTGAGAATAAAACGGAAGAAATAAAACAGAAACACAAGTATAATGTATACGAAGAACAAAGTAGTGTAGAAAGAAAAGAAATGGAACTTATAAAGATAAGTAAAGAATAAAAGAATGCAGATAATATCATGGTAAGAAAGATGGTAGCAAAAAAAAGAAGAAAAAAAGAACTAAAAAGACTATCAAGAATGGTTGAAAGGTAGAGTAAGAAAAAGTAAGAGTGGAAAGTAAAAGAGAATACACGATTGGAAATTAGCTTTTTCCTTCTTTGAGAGCATTTCAGGTGAGCTAGCAAGAGCGAGGCAGCAGCGGCACCTTCCACAATTCTACGACAGGCGAGGGATTCAAAATCGATTTTCTTGCAAGATTTATGCACCAATTTTTTAGTGCCAAAAGAAAACGACTGCTCCTTTTGTAGCTCAAATCGAAGGGTTTCTTTCTCATTCAAAGACGTATTTTGTATTTCGTACTTTTTTCTTTTATTACATTGACTTTTTTATCACAGTAATGTTGCACAGTTTTCAACATCCTTTCATATTTTAATATCTTTATTTTGGTTATCAAAAGTCGTATTTTTATTCATAAAAATGTAAATACTCTTCTTGTGAAAAATTACTTTAGAAAATTTTTCAGCAATTGATGATTTTAAAAGTCTTGAAAAAGTAAAAAAAAGTTAACAATAAAAATCCTAAGAAAATTAATATGTTAATATTAAAAAATAATTTGAAAACATTATACAACAATATTGTGCGTAAACATTTAATGAATTATTATAAGATAAGTAAAAATAAAAATGATTTTTTTTTTGCTCCTCAAGTATTTTATAGATTAAGTCTTGATGGAATTATTATATCCAGCATCTGCAACCTAGAAAGAAGAAAGTTTGTCCTCTTGGAAGAAAACCGGACTTGTTCGGATATGGAAATAAGTTTGCCGAAGGCTTGGACGGCAAACTGTAGCCTCCGCTAAAATGAATCTTAGCGGTAGTCTCTTTCTTTCTCTCTAACATTCAAGTGCACTAAAATTGATATCTCTCTTATTCTCTCTTCTTTTTTTGGGGAGAGAAAATTTCAAGCATTTTTACCAAGACAACTTGCGCCTCGGGCAAACATTTTCTTGAGCTAAAGGAAGCATATCAAACTTCAGCTCGACTTTTCTTTTCTAAGTAGCTTAAACTTTAGTAAAATGTTTTTCTCTTATTCTCCTTATATTCGTGATTGCAAGTTAGCGAAGCGTTAATAATATACGATGCATTGATGTTTCGGTGTTACCGCACTTACTTGCATACGTGGACTTGAATACGAATTTGTCTCCAAGACGAACTTTCCTGTTAATCACTTAAGACTTTAGTACAATTTTTTTAGATTTTTTTATATCTAGTAAGAACTAAAATACGAAGCTTTCACCTTTACCACTTTTCGCTAAGTTTCTCTTCTACCTTGGTATACTTTAGCACTGCTGCTATGATCATTTAAATTAGAATTTTAATAGAATTAGCGGGTAAAGTAGCATCTAAGTCATTTAAGAATTTGTGCAAATAAAGACTTGATCTTCACAAATTATTTAATGGGACGTTTGGTAAGTATTGTTAATCGGCTTTTCTAACTTCCTAACAACTTTGTATTATGTTGACTTTTGCATAAGTTAATGATTAACAAATACGTACATGAATGTTATTTGAATTGATCTGATCTGTTACGTACACGTAACAATAATTCAATATGTTAACATTAAAACAAACAAGAAATTATAGTAAAAAATACTTTATCATTACTATTAAATTTAATATTAATTTCAACTAAATATAAGGTTAAAATTATACCTGAAAATTGTACATACAACGATATTATAGAAGAATTTATTGAATATTATTTTAAAGAAGTTAACATGAAGATAAATAAATTTTATTACAGATTTTGAGCAAAGCAATAATAAACTTAAATATTATGGGGTGAGGTCGTCAGCGGCTCATTCGGTAAAGCGATGGATTCGTAATCTCGAGGTTCCGAGTTCGAATCCCGCTCCCAGCCGATTGATACAAGCACCACTGTACGTTACAAGTACTTTGTTTACAAACACATTGACGACCTTCGTCGCTAATTAGCATCTCATGGATAGCATAAATACAGCGACATAAAAAAAAATATTAAGGGGAAACCCTAAGCAATTAAATTTATTTGTAACAGATTATTAATTTTATTACTCGAACCGTTACTGTTCAGACCTTTTATACTTTTACCTGCATGTGTGACAACTATGTACAAATATTCTAACTAGTATTAAAAAAGATCATTGCGCCCACTATAATAAAATAATTTTTAAATATTAGCAACCATCTTTGTACGAGGTTTGGACACATTTTTTTTTATTTTAAGAGGACAGATTTCTTTTGGACTCCGAGCAGTCAAGTCTTGTAACAGTTACATTTTCTTAAGTACATCATAGTTTAAATTACATCTTACAAACGTCTTATTATTTCACCATATTCACAATACTACTGACCTATTTATTTTTATAGAAAAACTATAAAAAAAAGTAATATTGTTTTTTTTTCAAATACACCTAGCTTTAAAAAGCTTTGAAGAAATCTCGAAATTCACTATTAACAGAAAAGTAAAAGCAATTACTTTTCTTTAAATGAATTTTCTGAAAAACGTTTAACTTTTGGAAAATCAGCCCTCTCCACAACAAAAGGGGCTCTTGAAGAAAAGTTCAAAGAGTACCAATATAATTCTGCCTCAAGTTTCGCGCCAACGTAACCATAGACTCTCTGATCTTGGTTCGCCCGTACTATTCTACGATAGGAGCTTTTGCCACAGCAGCGGCCGCAGGCGCGCTAGAGATAGAGAAAGACAGAGAATGTAGATGGAAGAGCGAGACATTACATGGTCGAAAGTTCGGAAGGTTTCGTACAACGGCAGCAGCATCTCATCTAGAATTCTATCGGTCAATGCATGCATGAAATGTTAGGTGCAATGGCCTCAGGAAGGAGAATCTCTCCCTATACCGTTTCTCTTTACAACTTCTCATCTCAGCAATCACTCGAAAACTACAAACGTTCACTATATAGAACAAGGCAAAGACTGAATTTGCTTTATGTACTGGTACATTCATGTACTCTGCGTATGTGTTGTCAATAATAAGAGAATCTAAAATATACTCATTTTCGCATTGTCCTTAAAATAAGAGATATAATTCAGTATACGAGAGCATGTATAACGAATAAATCTAAATGAAGAATTTTGGTTAACTTGTTGAGCGGTTTAAGAGCCTTGTAAATTTGGAAACCTGGAATTTAAATAATTCAAGTGGTTTTTTTTATTTAACCTATTCAAGAGCATACGAATGGCTTCTTTAAATCTTCCAGTGAAAATTCTCGTTCTTTAATTCTTTATCTGAAAGGTAGAATTTCCGGTAACTTTTATAAATGATAAGCCTTAAAAATACAAAAATTGTCAATGATTGATCAGACGATTGAATTTTAATATATTCGATTTCTTTTTATAGAAGCTGATGGAAAATTCAATCCAACACCGTTTTTTAATAATATGCTTCATATGCACTGTGCTTAATGTAAACTATACTCCTTTGTCTCGTCCTCAATATATATAACTAAAACTAGATTCTTCCTTTGCTTTACATTAAACTCAGTATTTTATATCTAATAATTCTTGAAAACTTCTTAAAAATTTATTATTTAAAAAAGACAAAAATTAAATTAAGAGGTTACAGCGAACTTTTAATAAGTGCGCGTAATCGAATCGTTGCTCACATCGATATCATAATGTAAACTTAGTTCTACATTAATTAAAATTCACCTAATTTCACGATTTTCTACGTTAGAATTTATTACAAAAAGTAATGAAAGCAATAATTAAATCCACTTAACAATATGAATCAAGCCTATTTCAGTTATACATCGGACTAAAAGTACTCAAGTATTTGAGTATAACATAAAATGTGAAACTTCCTAATTCAATATATTCGATAGTTTTACTTCTCTTCTTTTTAAACAAAAAGATTTCCGTGTCTCTTATAATTTGAAAAGTTCATTTATATATTATAATGAAATAGTTAATTTGAAGATATTGATTAATACATTAAAAAGTGCATAAAATATACGAAATAGTTGAAGTATAATTAGCAAGAACGGTTGAGAAAAGAAAAGGAAAACGCGTAATGAGATTGGAGAGGGCAAGCATCAGATGAATGGATGCTGAAACGATAAGTTAGAAGAGGCCTTTGGTTAGGTTAGACGAAGAGGGAAGGTATAAGAGGTGTGATTCGGCTTCCCAATTACCTTATCCGCCCGGAACTCACGTCGAGTACCTTCTCCTCATTGAAGACGCAAATTCGCGCTGCATACATTGTGCACTATCTCTCTCCCTCTCGCTCTCTCCTTCAGTCTCTCATTCTCGTTCTCCCTCTTTGTCTCTCGACAGGACGAGCGATAATTGAATTCCGCACGCTAAGTTTCACAGACCGTGATTTTCGCGTATATGATCCTTTCTCTCTCTCCCTCTCTCTCGCTCCTAACCCAAATCAAGTGCTCATTGATTTTGCATTTCCTTTCTCATTGAACGTGTGCTTGCGCGACTCTTTATATGCACTTATTCACGATTGATTTTTTTTCCTAGTAGTATTTAATTGATTTTCAATGAGGGACAAGCTCGTAGGAAGAGAGCTTGCCAAACTCTACGAAACGCAAATTGTTTTACTACCCTTTTTTTTCAATTAGTTAGTAGATTCTCAATGGTTTGTGCAAAATTTTTGGATTGCCATTGGAAAACTATAACGCGAATCGCGCATGTTACTCTACAATTTATGAAAGAGTTTGTGGCAATGTAATTATTAAAAGTGCTCTCTGAAAGGATGTTGAATCGCTAATTACTTTGAGATAGTTTCATTTTATATATTTTTATTCATTAACTTCTTCGCTTTGTATTGAATGACTATATTTGTCAATTGTGCAATTTCAATAAATCAAATGTATTGAATATTTTTAAAATAATGAAAAATGTAATGTTTTAATAATAGATTTAACGTTTTCATTGTTTCAAAATGATTATATTCTTTAGATTAATATGTAAAATGTTTTAATTACAAATTGATTTGTAGTACTGAATAAAATTTTGCATATAATGTATTATTTATTTGATTTAAAGTAAATAATCATTATTAATTAAATAACAAAAAAATTTAATTTCAATTTTAAAAAAAATATCAATGAGACCAATAAAAAAGGGTACATAATTTCAGTATAAAATTAGCCATGAATAAATCACTTTTGAAGTGTTTTTTGTCATGAAAGTAGCACTTGAAAAAGGCGTGCATTTGTATAATTTCAATAAATATCCATGTGTGGATATATTTTTTGGACAGGCGTGGTAACAAGCCTCCCTTGTTCATCCAGTAGTTAACACGGTCAAAGGGTAAATTAATAAGAGCGGTTTACGAAAATTTAATACCACGCTATTATATCCTGCTTGTGCGAGCTGCAAATTCGAGCAGAAAATTTTCAGTTTTCAAGCAGCATTTAGACGAGGACCATCGAGTAATTTATTGCTCGTATTATGTCAAATGAAGTGTAACTCTTTTACAACGCTGATAGATGCTTTTTCTCTGTTTTTGTTAATCTTTTCAGTTATTTAAACTGCCGGTTTTTTATTACAATATTTCAAATGCGGAACGTTTACATTTTTCATGAAAATTAAAAAATATAAAACATTTTTTTCGTCCGCATGTTTAAAGAAAATTTATCTCTCTTTTTATTTTAACTATTTTTAGTTACAGTTTTATTTTTATTTCTTTTTGTTTTTGATAAATAATGGTCAGTACATATGCCTTTTTTATGTCAGTCTGCAAAAATAATATTTCATTAATGAGGTCGAATTTAATTTTGTAATACTTTTTTTCTCAGTTTATTTTTAATAACGATAGTTAAAAACATGTAAATCATATTTCTGAATAATTTTTTATTGACTTTTTTTAAAACTTCACTTTTAAAAAATCACATTGAATTATTTAATTATATGAAAAATCAAACTTCGCCAATTCAACTGGCAGAAATAAACTCTTAGAGCCAGCAGAATCTTTTTCCTTCTTCTAGACAATATTCTCATTCAATGAAATAATGGAATTCTTAAATAAAATTTACTTTTGCAAAAAAGATAGCATTAATATCAAAATAATTTTAAAAATGATGTTTTTAAATTGTAGCAATCTTTGTTGTAGAAATTAAAATATTTTCTATCTGGGAGTAAAATTTTTGGACCAAGCAAACCCAGTTTCATATAAAATATAGCATAAGGAAACTTTGGCTCTTGATCCAAAATTTATTTTTGGCAATGTGCTTTTACAAACTTGTGAATTTCATAAGGATAAAGAGTACGCAAAAAAAATTGCATATATAAAGTGTGTGCTTGCGTGTGCGTATGAATGTGTAAAATTAAAAGCCATCAATTCTTACTGGATTATAGATTTTCTAAAGAATGAAAGAATTTGAAAAATCATAAAGTTAAAGAAAGTCGAGTACCATTTGGTAACGATTTACCTCGATGGCGTGTACTCGTTTTTTAAGTTGATCTTTTTATCTTTTTTCATAATACATATATGTCTGAAAACGTTAATCAAGAATTTTTGTCTCTAAGCTTACGGATAGGAACAATCGTACGACTCGACGCGCTTGTGCTCGCTTGTTTTCGTGCCGAGCGCAGAATCAAACTTTGTTATTTAAATGCGAGAAACGGGCGAGACGAGGCCTTTGTCGTTATTCCATTCCTTCTCTCTCTATCTTTCTTTACTTCTACTCCCTTTGCTGTACATTCTTCTTTCTCTCAAAACTACACGCTTTCCGAAATCGTCCACAGGGATGGCAAGTTTTCCTGGGGTTTGTTCTACGCGTAAGCAGTTGAAGAATGGTCTTGAATTAAAGGAGATAGAGAAACGCCTATATACGATTGCTAAACACGCACCGGAAAACTTTTCCATCGATATGTTTAAAGGCTCCATATATTATTGTGGTTGAACAAACGATTTTCATTTAATTTATACGACTTATACACACTTATATTTCATATAAAAATTTAAACTTTTAAAGATTTTTTTAATTATATTTATTTATCGTAAATGTATTTATTGTGTTAAAAACAATTCATGTTTCTTTTTAATTTTCTAACTAATTACGATGAATTAAATTATGCATCAATATTTACAGATTCATTTTCTTATTAATATTTGTTTTGTTAAATTTTGCATATTGTCATTATTATTTGTTACATATTCTGTTTTGTTTTATATATTATTATTGATCAATTAACAATTTATTCGGTGACCTGATAATATAAAATATTAAATAATAGAATTTCAATAATGCTGCAAAAACCATTCAATATTTTACTTATTTCAAAAAAACTATATTTATCATGATTTAACTTTTAATGATCATCAATAAATTGTACAAAAAAGTGTGCATATATACATTTCATTTAATAGTATTGTATTGAAATATATAATTTTGAAAAACGTAGTTTTTAATGATGTAACAAAGTAAGAAAAGTATAAATATAGTACTCTCACGCTGTGATCGATCGTCCAATGGTTGAAGGTTTGATTAAAACATGAAATTGTTACAGGCTACTTGTGGAGTGAATTTTTATATTCTTCTTTCTTCATTAGAAATATTTTTTATAAAAAATAAAATTTAGGAGAAAATTTTTATTCATTTTTAAAAAAGACAAAAATTAAACTACATATCATGTTAAACTAAGATGTGGTAAATTTAAGTTTTTCAATGCTTTTCAATAAATTAATAATCATAAATATAGACCTGTTAATTTAAAATTCAATTTTCGTTTTATTTTAAAATTAGATCGTAAAGCCTACATTTTCAAAACTAATTAACTGCATGTAATGAAAAACAAAGGAAATATTTACTTCTAATGTATAAAGTACTATGGTCCGAGGCATGCGCGCAATATGAAAATATGAATTATATGTTGCCAATTCGTCTTGTTAAGACCTCAAGTGGTGCCGTAAAATACAATGTAAATTAAATGAGGGATCCAAAATAGAAACTCAGCAAAACAAATCGAAATTCATTGCTCTTATGGGAGGTCTTAACAAGTCCAATATTTATATTCTAATATTTAAGAAATTTATGAGCTTTTTTGAGATAATCGATGATATTTTGGTCCTCATGAACGACAAGATTTTTTTTAAATACTAAACAATTAACCAAAGCAGAATCTCAAAATACATTTTATTAGAAATGAATTGTTAATCAATATAGTTTCGTAAAAATCTAAATTTTAATTTTATTAAGATTAACACTTTCTATTAAAATATTAATTGTGACATTGGAAAATAATGTAATAAACAAACATATTGAAAATTTTTAAAATGTATAAATAAATTTAATACAATAGTTGACAATAAAAATATTTGCATATACTCACTATAAAATTAAAAAGAAATATCATGTATGATGAAAATTTGAATTTTTCATTATTTATATTTAAATTATTAGTAACATGCACGCAAATATCACTTTGAATATTAAAATAATCACTCAATTTAATTAGTAATTATTACGTTATCTGGATTATACGAAATAACAGTTGAAATAAAGTTGCTGCAGCAATTTAAAGAATTTTATATACAAACAAGCCGCGATATGCATATGTTTAAAAAAAAAAGAAAAAAAAAGTTTATTTCGCCAAACAAAATGTAAAACAAGAATATATGCAGGCCTTCGCTCCTATAAAGTTTCTCCTAAAAGAGATACTAAAGGGAGCAATAAAGTGACTTTATTTGTTTTCCATGTCCACACATAGAAATTCAAAGAGAATAGAGAGATGAAACAGAAATAGGAAAGAAGAAAAAAGAGAAAAAAAAAGCGCTTACATAAGCTCATAGCAGAAAACAGAAAGCCACGCGCGCGCGCACAGTTATGCATTCTTAATGAATTTGAAATTGACTTACGTTGTAGGTTGCAGTCAGATGGTTAGTCGATGCTCGCTGAAAACTATCACTTCCGACCGAGTCCATAAATTGTGAAATTCCACCTGGCCTTCCGATCTGAAATAAATAAAAAAAAAACATACAGAACTATAGGAAAATAAGCTATTCGATATCATACTAGATGTGTGTTTCATCCGATTGTATCGGTTTTAAGCGGCCAAAGCAATAAAATCTTTTTTTTTTTGCCAAATAAAAAAATACAATTTCGATCTGCTACTGCTTTTAAAAAACAAAAAAAAAAAAATTGTAACGACAAAAAGTTTATTTTCTTTTTAAATAATATGATGAAAATCGAAAACGCTGAAACGATTCTTTTGAAATTTCGCATTCATAAAATGTAAAAAAGCCATTGTTGTTTAAAATGAATTACAAATTAACGGAGATGTATACTTCATAATCTTCGCTTATCCTATTTATAAAATATTATCAGCATTAATATCAAACATTTGAGCATACTTATAAGGCTTACTTTAAATTAATTTTGGCGTATTTCATTTAAAAATTTTCGTTGAATTATACCTGTAGAAATTACATAATCATCATACAATAATACACATTTCACGACAAGTTGTATTTATAAGAGATTTATTATATAACTCATATGTTTATGTAGATCATTTTAATTGAGTATAATTGTAAATAAATAAATTTATATGAAATATGTATCATTTGTTTTAACGAAAAAGTAAAATGATATAAATTTATTTTTATTGTTATAGGATGTTCAAAAAAAGAAAAAATTTTCATCTTATCATGTCTCGTATTAATTTCAGTAAGCTTTAATTAAAGTAAAAAAATACAATCATTAGTAAAATAAAAAAAAAGGTAATTGATGAGACATTTCTTTTAATTCAACAATGCAAATGGATCGTTATAAAAAGTCAATCTTTCTCTTCCTTCTTTTAAAAAAGATAGAAAAATCACTTGAGGAGAATCGAAGGTACGATTCCTCTTTATTACCTCTTCTTTCTTTCTCTTTCTCTTAATGAACGCTCGTTTCGTTCATATCGTCTTATTCCTCTTTTATTTTCTCCTCATTTTCTCTCTCTTTCTCTCTCTCTTACATTTTTTTCCTCCCCACCTTTAAATTATTACTTTCGTCTCCATTTCTCTTTTTCTTTTTCCTTCTCATTAGAATCTCAGCTGGCGGTTATTTGCATTGAATTAAGCTCTCCCTTTACTCAAAGCAAAAAAAAAAGAAGAATGGGAAGAAAAAAAACGTATGACGAAGTGAAAAACGCTCGCGTACATCCCTATGGAATACTTGACCCACGTTATACACTATAGTTGTTGCACAATAAACATGTGTACACGGGATACTTTCTTTTTTTTTCGTCTCTGGGAAATGAGTCGCACAGCATGCTCGAACCCTGAAGGGAGTAATTTAAGCTTGCATTACTTGCCAATTAAATTTTGTCATCGTAAACATTACCCGAAGAGCCAGAGAAATAATTATTCAAAGAAAAAATTCTGAATTGTTATTAGAAGATAATTAACATTCATTATATTAAAAATGCTTATTCGTTACTTTATCTTTTTTATTGCATTTTATAAACGTTTATTTACCATTTCTTAAGCAATTTTAAAACCTATTAATAAAATTAAAATGAAAACCATCTGTATCTTTGTAAATTCAAATAAGAACTCTGATTGCTTTTTGATAGAGAATCAAATAATTTGTTAAACGTTTAACTTCTACGAAATTCAGAAAAGTAACTGTATAATTATGATTAATAAACTCGAAAATATTTCATCTTTAATAAGTAAATTGAATAAATATTTCATTTACCTTCTCTTACAAACATAAACAAATTATTTTTTTAAAAGTTAATTTTTAGAATTTAATATTTTTTACATTTTTCAAATATAAATAATTATATTTTTCTAAGGTAAAAAATTAACAAATTAATACATAAAAAAATTATCAAAGAATAAATAAAAAATTGTGATAACTATTCTGATAACTTGTCGTACAAATTTAAAAAAAAGCCATTTTTTCACAAAGTGATTTGAAAATTGAAAGTAAAAAGAATGGAATTCGTCAAAGTAAAACTAATGAAAGTTATTCATCGTTTCGCAGGGATGCAAAGAAAGATAAAAAAAAGGCACGTGTAGCCACGAGAATCGGTGCACGCAAGTTTCCCCGTAAGCAAGTAGCAGCATCAACAAGAGGGATGGAAAAGCGAATCCCAATGTACGTGCGAGCCATAGGGTTTGAAGCTTTACACACACACGCGCGGATGTGTGGTTGAAACAGATATAGTCGAAATAAAGATAAACAGACAGAGAGAAAGTTGAAAGAGAAAGAGAATTGCAGACCACAGGCATCGAGTAACGATGTTACCACAAGCCCGCAAAACTACGACTTTCAAGCTTTTCTAAAACTTAACGCATCCCGTATATACTACTACTTGCCCATACCAAAAATAAGTACCATTACAGTTAAATTATTAGATTTCTCATTCTTTGACTCGCTAATTCTTTGATTTGACTAGTTCTTTTTTTAATTTTAAATGCTCGATGTATTCTATTAAAATATTTATAGAAATTTATAAACCGTAGTATTTTTATTTTTAAAATACTGTCTCTGCTGTCATAATTGTTCCAATAATACTTTATTAGTTGAAAAAAAAAATAAATGGTAAATATGAAATTATTTCATTGCTAATTTTATTATTAATCATGTGATCAAAGATCAAAAATGTTATTATTTTTATTTTCAATTAAGAATATCTGCTTTTACTATTCACGGGATTGAATAAATAACGGATTTAAAATAAGAAATATGAAAAATGCAATATGCGTTTTAAATAAATATTGCATCGGGTGAATGTAAAATTGTTTTTTATTCCAAAATTACTGATAATAAATTATTATCAGGATAAAAGCAAGCGTACAATTCGAAAATATCACATTTATTTTAGTTAGAATGTCAGGTTAAACTAGAAAAATTCTCTTGTCGTACATATATACAGTAGCGGTACGTGTGTTAAAGGTATATGTATATACATATATATAGAAAGTGGTCTTGCCCTGCACGTGTAAATGTTTTATGTATGAGAGATGTTAGAACAAATTGAAATGCAGGTGCACGGCGAAACATAATTTTTCGTTGCCTGTGAAGCGAGCGTAACGCTTCGTTCGGTAGAAAGAGAGAGAGAGAGGGCTTCGCGAAAAGTTCGCTATAATAATGACGCTGAAATTTTATGCGCTTTTACTGAAATACAGAAAGTATTAAAGCCATATGCTTATGGCGCATATGATGTAATAAGTAATAAAATAATCCTTAGTGCACTTTAATCATAAAAAAATCTAATCCGTGGAAAATCATTTTTAAAAATTATTTAAAAAATTTTTAAAACAATTTTCTTTATTACAAAGTTGTGTGACAACATTTTTAAAAATTAATTTAAAAAAAAAATATCTTTGATAAATTTTGATTAAAAAAAGATCAGTTGAAAAAAAAAACTAGTATCATCAGTTTCTTTTTTATAAAGAGCTATTGTTTTCTTTTTACTTTACGAAGCAACAACGAAAAGGTCTAAAGAAAGCTCTGGTAAATCTTACGACAGGAGTTACCACCGAGGCGTAAAGCTGAAAAGTTTGTCGGTCTCTCCCCCTCTTTTGTTGAGCTTTACGATAGATAGCTACGTCGTTAAGCTATAGTAAAAGAGGAAAAGGGGGACCGGAAACAAGATTCGCGAGAATGAGATCGCGATCATGTATTTTCCAGGCAAGAAGAGTCTCTTTTTTTTTTATTTTCTCTCTTCTTCTCTCTCGTCTTCGGATCTTATTGAAAGTTTCGTATACGGAGAGGAATCGTTCCAAAAGTCGTACACACCATCGATGGCTTACACCTTGGATCATACGATTTATGCATCAGTATGTGAGCATGGTTCCACTACATCTGTAGATTATTCGTTTGTTATATGTACAAAGTTTTTTTTTCTTTTTACTAGAATGATATGTAAGCTTAGAAAAGCCATTTTTACGTCAATTTGGACTAGTATTCTTATATTAGATTTGGAACTTATTCGACACCTGCTTCCAAAACTACTAAAATCCTTCCAGAAATAAAGAAAAAATTTTGATTTTCCATATTTCGTATTTTTTGATTTGCTAGGCTGTAGTATTATAAATATATTTTATTATTAAAAATTAGAAAATTGTAAACACAAATCTCCAAAATTAAAATACTCATTTATATCTTTTGTTTTAGTTTATTTATAAAGAAAATCAATAGAATTTTCAATTAGAAAGTAATATTTAATTAAAACATTTCTATTTAAACCTTCACGATATTCGGATTTCTTTAAAATCTGTGCTTTTTAAACATATCGTTTGAATTTTATTTTACAAAGCACGAATGAAAAAATTTTAGAATTTGCATGAATTAAAAAGTTACAAAGCACATTTTTTAATAAAAAGTTTTCTGATAAAACATTAAGCTCTGACAACTGAATATGCGTATTTTAAAAAATTTTCATTTATTCGATAATATCATCATGAGTTATAAACTTTGTGAAGGTATTAAAAAATTTTTATTTTCATTTAACAATATTAAAAATAAAAGATGTTTGAAACGTGATTTATTAACATGAAAATGAGGTGAATGAAATTGTTGATGTTAAGCAAGGACGAAAATAACTTTAGTTAACTGAAAATAAAAGTTATACTTCTGTTGAACTGATTGAATGTACAAAGTAAGTATAGGGAACGAGGTGATGATGTGCCACTTGTGCGACGCTTTAAAGTTCGTGTTAAAATCTCGTCGATCGATTGGCATTTCAGGTTTGAACTTTCATGTCTCACAAGTGCACATCGTAAAACCTTTACAGACTAATTGAAGAACTTCATACAAATATAAAGTAAAAATCAAATATTTGCGCAGCACTTTATATCGAAGCTACAACGTTAATCGACCTCAATTTCATATAATACATTGTGTTTATACCGTCAATATTTTATGTTACTTAACATCAATAAATTTTTTTAAAACAACTTATTTTGACGAGCAAACAAAACTTTTAAAATTAAAATTAAAAACATCAAGGTATTTTCTTTTATTAAAACTAAATTTAATTGAGATGTATGTACGCTTTTATTGTCGCACGGAGAGAATTTTCTTATAGAAATTACAGTAGCGGTCAATACAATCGTGGAGCATTTCTACACGGAGAAAAATAGTGTAACAACTTTAGTTATAGATAGTAATAAAAATTACTATATTTTATAAGAGAGCTGGGACATTTAAGAATTATAGAGTTTTATTACATTTATAACTAATTCTACTATAAGATATGATAAGGTTGGCAACATCATTTAAGAAATGAAATTATATCTTGTTAGAAAAATTGCTACGTTACATAGTAAAAATCATACTAAAGTAAAATTTGATATGACAGAGTAAAAATATTTGATATCTTATGTTAGAATTAATGCTATAAAAATAATAAGTTTTATTATGGATATAATAAATTTTATTATGCATATGATAAATTTTACTTTTTCAAGCCTCTGAGCGTTCGTCAAGGTAAGACGTCCGAGTATTGGTCTCGTACGCTCTCACTAAGTTATTGTACGCGGGTGAATTTTTTTTTGCCTTTTGTAAAGACTCAATAAAGCTAATTGAATTAATTACGTCAAGTGTATGGAACTTTTATTCAATTTATAAAAACAATCTTAGACACGCGAAATGTCGCAAAATGACGTTGCATCTCGCAATTCGATACGTCGCTGTAATTTTAATGTAATTATTTTATGTAACGATTTAAGAACATACGTAATTTTCACATTTTAAATTTATAAGTCTAATACAATTTTATGACCTACTTACAAATGACCTTTTTGCCATTACAAGTACTCATTAACATCATTTATGACGCATCAATTTAGCAATTATTTGTTTTTTTACAACACGTTTTCGTTCTCATTTCCATTGTCATCTCGGTAGTCTAATTATAAAGAAGCATTTGTATGCATTAACATACCCATACCATCCTTCTTCTGAATTTACAAATTTCATATTTAAATACGAACAGCTCGGCATTAATCAACACAATTTCTCCGCTCATCGATGCATGATTGCAAACAGAAAAAATGTATATCTTGGTGACTCAAGGCTTGTATGCAATAAAGGCGTTAGTGCTCGATAATATAGAAAAGTTTATTGCCCAAAGAGATAAAAATTTAATTCCCATAAAATAAATTCGGAAATATATGATGTTAAACTCATGCTGCATCTCATTTATATTTACATCTATTTATTATTATTATTTTAAAAAAATTAAAAACGAGAACATTTCTTATGTCTAAAAATATTATTTTATTAAAATATTATTAACGATATAAAAACATTGAATGTTATATTTTAAATGAGTATGTTACATTTTACTCCAGTTCGAATCCCGCTCTAGGCGGCCGATTGATACAAGCATCATTGTATACGATATATCCATCGCTTTATCGAGTGAACCATGTAATATTTTTTCAACTTTTTCTTGTTTTACTTTTTTCATACATGTTGTATATTATTAAAAGTTTTTATAAAAATTTTCTTCCACAGAAATATATTATTCAATACAATGAACTTTTAAAATTTCTGTATTTTTCATAATATTTTTGTAAATAATGATCTTGCGCGCATCTGTCTAAGCAAAATAAAAGTAATATCATCGCGTGAACTGCTGTGCAATTTAGAAGTGTTAATAGCTTTTTAATTGCTTAAGGAATTATTGATAGATAAAGAAAAAAGAAGTTAATTAAAGTAACTGTAAAAATATGAAACAAAAATTAAACTAATTATCGAATAACACTATTAACTTATTGATTTTATTTTTTTAGTAAATTATTTTAATGTCTAAAAATATAACGTTTTCTGATTTTAAATCGTTTATATTATTCTAACTGAATAATCATTTAATATTTATTTAAGCAATAGTCAGTTATGATATAAATATCGCGTGAGATATTTGCTCATAAAAAAATATTAACGTGTGCACGCAATTTATAAATATTGTTATATCTATTTTAAATATTGATCAAAGTAAACATTTTTAAAAATCTTTTTTGTAATCTTCTCTTGTTTCTTCTAATCGGGAGTTCATTCCATATTTTCTTCTCTTTTACGTTATCAAGCGCGATTAGTAGTTGAAATAAATTTTTTATTAAATATGATTAACAAAAATCATGAATTAACATTCTTATCAATTTCACCATGAAATGTAAAAACCATATTTAAATTCTATGAAAATTCATTAGTATTGAACTTATATAATTCACGTTTTAAAAGCTATAATAAAAGAAATTCCTAGTTTTTAATTATTTTGAAAAATGAAAATTCAATAAATGTTTAAATATAAAAAAAACTAGTGTAATGAGTTTTACAATATTATATTTTTTAAAATTTATTTTATGATACTTAAATATTCATATCTTTCAAACATAGTTTTTTAAATTTTCAAGCAGCTAACACCCTGCATCCGGGCCTTCAATTGAGATTTTACCGGAAAAACGTAATCGAAAAATAATCGACACGTTTCTGTCTTCTTTTTTTTCAATTAAACGTTTATCGACAAAGGAATAGCAGGTGTTAGGTCATGCGACATCACGAACGCACAATATATATACATACACAGAATGCGCTATTGTATTCTATATTGTGTATTCGTAACGTCACAGGAAATTTAAAGCTACTGTATCTTTGTAGATAAACAGTGGATTGAAAAAAAAGAAAAAAAAAATACGTGTCGATTATTTTTTCATATTCTTTGTGACGGATTTAATGGATTTTTTTTACGCGCGAAATCCCAATCGGAATGCAGATAGAAATAACATTGCACGCATTATAACCTTCTTTGCTATTATACATCTTGTATTTAATAAATAGAAATATTTTTTTGAGTGTAAATAGTACAAGATACAAAATTGCAATTTAATTACAAGTATTAATTTAATGACATATTTTAATTAATATTAATTAATTTGAAGTTCGTAGGCAAGTTAATGTAGGTGTTAACAAACGTAGGTGTTAACAAGTGAATATATAAGAAAATATAATGAATTTGAGGAATGTTGTCTATAAAGAGTTTCATTTGCTAAATGACTTTGAAACAAGTAATGTACTAATATTATTTGTTATCAACCGTGAAAGATGTAGTTCTTCTATCAATTAGATATACGTATTAAAAAAATAAAAAAATAATTATTATTTTAAAAAAATTTAATTTATAAAATAAAATAGTGAAAATGTAGTTTTTTTAATTATCTTAATTAACGACTTATTTATTTTTAGTATTTTTGAATAAATTCAATAAGTCAAAAATATATATGATTAGAATATTACTTTCTCTTCAATCAATATACATATATACAGGAGAAGAATTTTTTATCAAAACAAAATTTATTTTTCATTAAATATTTTTTTTTATTTAACATCGCTGTATTTATGCTATCATTAAGATGCTTATTGCCGATGGATATTATATATAGTGGTGTTTGTATCAATTAGCTGCCGAGAGTGGGATTCGAACTCGGGTCCTCGAGATTATGAATCCATCGCTCATGATGATCACTTTTCATTAAATAAATGTCAGTTATTGAAAATTGAAAAATATGATACATTTTCTTATTTATAATAGTTCATATTAAATTACTAACAAATAGACAAAATATTTTTAAAGTTTGTGTAAATTTTAATTAATTCTCAAAATAGTTTTTCCTTTTCACACCCTATAAAATGAATTTTTGTATGTTAAATGGATATTTTCTAAATATGAATAACAGAAGCCTCAGTTAAATATTTTTCCTAAAAATAAAAACCTTTCTGCAATAATAAAAAATATTGGAATGGGTTCACCTTATTTTTTCGTATTTGCAAAATAAAAATGGAATTAAAAGAAAAGTATATTTTATACTGAAAAATAAAATATTCATGCGTGAAAAACATATTTTTGTAAAAATTTACGCATTTGTAAAAATTTAACGTTACTATATTTCTTGTTTAATATTTATTAAAGTCATTAGAAATAATTTTCAACATTGTCGCTTCATAATGTGAAAAATAAATTCCTAGATAACATCTTTACTCTTTAGATATAAACATAACGGTAGAAAACATGAAAGCTAGTGCCGTCTTTATGTCGGTGTATATGTTCACTCGTTGTATGACTTACACCTATATATGCGTCGTTATAACTTTTCTATATAAGTGTTTTGGTATTTACCCCTAATGCACCAGCAACACACTCGTTCAACCTGCCATTACAGATCCCCTGCTGTCGTTTTTAGTTGTATATGGTTTAGAGCTTTGCGCGCGTTTCTTCGTAGGAGAGTAAGTAAGAAGGAGGAGAAAGATAACGGATATGTTCTAAGATTGAGTTTTCAAGCAATGCTGCCTATCTCCAGACAGTTTCCTGCTTCATCAGATTCGCGAACGAGCGCTCTTCTCGCCGAGGCTTTTCCCGAAAGTAAGAGAGAAGCAGTATAGCGCGAAAGTGGCTTTACATGGCACGGAATTCCCTTGGATGCGATTTAGGAAAGACGAAGTACGTTTCTATAGTAACTAGCGCACTCCTATGACCTTACGTCAGACGTACATAGATGTCAAGTTGATTTGAAACACGTGGAAAAAGTTAGCTTTTTTTTTCCTTTTTGTTTCATATACCGTACGAGATTTTATTGGGAATGATTGCTTTGTAAGTGGAATGAAACAATAGAGGAGTTCATTTTTCGAAATGGATTCTGAACCATTGATCGAAATAAATTGTTGAAATCTTGGCTTATTGTATACCTCTTGTACTGTGCACTGAAATCTAGTTTAAGTAATAGAATTGTACATTTCTTTTACAGAAATATTAGATTATTTAAAACAATATTCAAAAGAATTTATTGGATTTAAAGTTAAATTTAAAAAAAAATCTTTTTCAGAATAATACATTTGGTAAACATATTATTATTTTCTTTTGCTTGTACATAATTATTCTTTGTAAAATATTGACATATATTACATCTGTGTAATTGATCCTTTTAAAATACTTTTCGTACTCTTTATACTTGATATGGTCTCTGTATTTATTCAGGTTAGTTCTATAGCATAGAAAAACTTAAGAGAAAACCTTTGCCAAAACCAGATAGGGAAGTCAAAGGTATTCAAAATGTAATTTTCTGTCTTTCACCGTTGTAATCGGAACCCGTCTATTGTTTTTTAGACTAGTCGTCCATTTCAGTGTAACTTGCAGTGGGATGCTGTTTCGAAAAACAATATATTTTTTCCAGATTCATTTAGAAAAAAGTATTCTTTTTTTTTAATCTATTAAAAAAAAACAGCATTGGAAAGATTGAAGAAAAATTTTTTACATTAAAAAAAAATTTATCAAAATTCGTTTTTGTAATATCGTTATTTCATTGCTCGCTACACAGATAAATAAAAATTAAAAAGTGTATGATTAAAAAATATAATAAGAATGGAAAATATTTAGTTGAATCGTCAGGTGTTTTCAAATGAAAATAAATGCCGAGTAATTAAGATTTTTTAATAAATAATATGAAAGTTATCAATAAATCTTAATCTATCAACAAACAATAATTTACGCTTTTTAAGCATCAGTGCACCTTGAGACAGGTTAAACCTTAACTGCGAGATAGCCGATTAATCACGTCGAGATTAGGCCAGATAAAATAAATCTTCCCATTGATTGCACTCTCCAATCCTTCTACGCTTGGAGAAGCTGTAAGAAACTGACAAGAGGGTTGAGGTATCAGCGAGTTTGCGCGCAACCTTTAGACAATGAAAAGAGACGAAGTGCCTGATCCTCGATGAAGAAAAAGATTGAAGGAGCAAGAGCTTTCGCAAGAAGAGCTTTACAATAGCTCTAGGGCTCTCTCTCTCTCTTTCGCTCGCTTTCTGTCTCTCTTGGTGCAGGTGCAATGTTTACAGGACGATAAAGCTTCCGGCTTTGATAAAAGCAAACGGCCATAGCTAAGGTAAAAGGGACACAAAATCGCCGAGAGAAACTGCTTCAGCGTGATAAAGGAGATCAAAAAGGCAAATGGATGTTTGGCTATGGGCGAAGAATAGAAGTACTTTGTAGGTTGTTGGTTGAAAAAAAAGGAAAGTTAAGATATAGGTGACGGATCAAACGAGGCTACGAGAAAAAAAATTTATGCAGAATAGACAGAGAATAAGATTGCGCTAGACGATAGAAAAAATGAAACGACAATCTGTGCTCGTATACAAGAAGAGTCAATAAGGTACCGAAAGAATGAAAAAAAAAAAAAAAAAGCAAGAGAAGAGTTCGTAAGCGACAAAACAGATCATAAGTTAGGTGATGCGGTAAAAAAGACAATCCGCTTCCTTTTGTTTCGAGCACCACAAATAACTGGTTAAGATGGCATGTTCTGTAAGCGTACAAATCAATTTACTCAAAACAATCGGTGTCGATAAAAGTTGAAATTATAGGATGATTTAAAAAAAAATTTTTATTATTCAATTATGTTACATAAATATGGAATACTTCATTTGGGTAACATATTTTTGTTTGCTTTTCATTACAAAAATCGAAGTCAACAATTAAAATTTTGTATTTTTCAAATTATATTTAAAATTATTGATATGACCTATACAAGAAAAATATATATGATCATTTATTTTAATACTTCAATAAAGTTAATGGAATTTGTCTACATTTAATGGTACATTATCAAGATTCGAACTTTATTAATTAAAAGGGAATCTCATGATACGTTTACTAAAACGTTGTGATTGTAATTGGTTTTAGTTGTAAATAATTCTATGTAACAAAGGCTAATTGTATGTTATATTGACTTTGCTAATCAACAAATATTCTAAGCTACAAATACAAATTAATTATATTAATTAACATTTAAGGCTGTTTCCTGTGCACACTTAAAGTTAATTATTAATTTTTTTTTCTATTTAAATTATAATTTTAATTTTAAATATTTAAGTTAAAATTTTATTCAGAGCAATTTTAAAAGATACGAGAAAAAGTAATTTAAACATTTTTTCGAGATTTTAAAAATAAAACCAAATGTATTTTTAAAAATGTTGAAAATTATAGATTTTGATGGAAAATGCACGCTTCGATATACGATGTGTTTAAAATTTGAAAAAATTTACAAAATTCAATTTACGGATATTGACGGAAAAAATGAAATCGAAAAAATTTTACATCATTGGAGATTATGTCACTTATTTGGTTTCATTTTACAAATCAGAAAATAATTTTTTTAAATGATTCTTTTTATATAATTTTCAATTGTTTTGACAAAAAATTATTTGATTTTTATGTTTTTTTAACAAAAACATTGAAAATTATTATAAATAAAAAACAATGACTTTTAAAGTAGAACTATTGACTTTAAATTTTTTATAATTCATTCTATTAAAATAGTTTAAAAAATAGTTCATGACTAAATTAAATGACTAATTTTTTTTCTGAATGAAAGATAAAATAACTTCTTAGTGTTGTTTATAGCATTTATTAGAGTAATCATCAGTAACATGACATCAAGTCCGGCATTTAAATGCAAACCTTTTTACAATTTATTTTTGAGATAAAAATAATTAAATTTAATCATATGAATCACAAAACAATTAAAAAAAATATCGTCATTAGAATAATTTATATAACAGTATGCATAAATTATAAAAAGTTTATTTTCCATCCGCGGATTCTCTATCCTCATTTTCTTAGTATCGATAAAAACTAGGATAAATTATTCCTAGCCAACAAATGATCTTTTTTCCACGTTGTAGATTTAAAATTAGAATGAAAATAGGTTGTTATTGTATTTTTAATAGCTTAAGTCTCCATTATTTTCATCGTCAAATACAAGATGTTGAAAAGAAGCCTTTCAGGCGTCTATAAAAACTAACTATTTTCTTCATTGAATAATCTTCGATTAATAAGCATACAATGATTTATTATTAATAATAAAATGCATTTAGATCTCATCAGTATTATTAGAAAAACTAGACGAATGAAAAAAAGGTTTAGGCTCTCGTGCACGTCATTTAACAATGAACCATCTTGAAAAAGTAATTTTCGAAGCATCGTAAACCATAAAAGAAGCCCACAGCTCGGGGACAAATGACACTCAATGAGTTACAATCAAAGTCAAAGGTCGTTCGACAAACGCTCGACTAATTATATTTTTTTTTCCTTTCTCTTTTGCTCTCTGTCGTTGATTATTGGTTTGACATTTACTATCAAAGGTATGCCAACTAATTTGAGCTGGCCTTAGGCCAAGAGAGTAATCAAGCTTACACGTTAAAGTGCAAACTGTACACATGACTTTATAGTTAAACGCCTCACTCAAATTTCTGACGTGCTTTATATTTCAATAAATTAAGTGCTTTAACTGCTACAATTAACCCATGCTTCGCGTAATATTCCAACATGTTGAATAATAGTCATAAAAAAAGTATATTCGTCAATTTATTTCTTGATTATGATTTATTATTAAATTATCATTTGAAAGTTTAATTTATCGCGAAAATTTATGCACGCAATACATAGAATAAATATTAGTTGTTAACTGACGATTGAAATAAACTCATCAAAAGTTTGTAGAGAGGAAACTTTCTAAAGATAAACAAAATAGGATATTTTAAAGACTGAGTACATTAAGACAAGTTTAAGCTGGCAAACTTGATTATCTGATTGCAGACAACTGCTTCTAAACTTAAAGTTAAAATGCAGACGATAATGAATAATAAGATTATATAACGTTATATCTCAATGCTAACTTTTATGAATTTTTTAACCTTAGTCCGGAAGAAGCATTCTATTTTTTTAAATTACTTTAAATATTAATGCGATTTCTTAATTTATTTATTGTTGCTCATTTAAACACGCATTAAAAGATTTAAATTAAGACTTTTGTGCTTTATATTATTTTACTAATGCAGTAATTAAATCTCAGTATTTCTTGAAGATTACAAGCTAACTTTTAAATAATAGTTTATATTTGATGTTTAGCTTTGTTAGGAAACTGTAATATGAAATATTAACTCGCATGTCAATTTGGTCTTTACCAAGGTGTTACTTTATCCATTGTATCGTTAAAATTTAACATGAACTAAAGGTAAATATTGAAGAGATAATATTAAATTTTATCAAGAAATTATTTTAAAATAAAAAAAAAAAAATTTTATTTGATTTTTATGTTGAAAGTAAAAATAAATAATAAAGCAATAATCGATGAATAAAGTGAAATTTAATTAAAGATGGATCTTGCATAGCGTTTTAACGTCAATAGTTTAGACTATTAATTATCTATTCTGCGTAATTGGATTGTCACATAATGGATCATCGTATGCAAAAGCAATAAAATTTTTGTAGGAAAACTTAAATCACACTCGCGGCAATGGCGGCGGCGGCGGCGGCGACGGCAAAACTTGAGCCATAAGCATAGAGCACAATTACAGAAAATTTACTGCAACTTTTACGACAATTATCGTCGAGAATAGAAAGAGAAAGAGAAGGAGGCAGTATTGCAGTGCCACCGCCGCCAAGAGCCTTAATCTTCCTCGACGGAAGCTTTAGCGCATCCTCGAATTTAACTTGAGCTCGTAACCCTGAAATTCCGACGTGGCATTTTACTCAAAATATTCACCGTTCCTTTTATCCCTCTCTCTGCATTTAAACTCGCGCACAGCACACTCTCGTCTCTTTATCTCTTTTTACCTGCGTGTCTGGCTAACTCAAATTTCCCCCGCTCGGAAAGCTCAACTTCCAAGCGGCAGCAGCGTGCTCTATCCCGTGAATAAAGACAACGGCATCAAGTGGATTTCAGTTAAGAGAGAAGAGCAGCGGGAAAGTAAGGAGAAAAATAATAAAAATAAAAGTAGAGAAAGAAAAAAGAGAAGAGCAAGCAAGAGAGATGTTAAAGTCGAAATAACTTACCTCGCATCTCTATGGAATATAGGTGAAAGAATAAAAAAACTAGGATGCTCGGGAAAGAAGAAAGAATTTGATTTATGGTTGCTATGGAGGTAGTAAGTAAGTAAACTTTTGTGTATTTTTATATTTTTCATGTAATCTTACATGTTAAAATAGAAATTTTATTTACCTTAGATGGAAATTTTTACTTCATTCCAAGTTTACTATTTTTATGAAAAATTCATACTATTTAGTAATATCTTTTTATGATTTTTTTTAAATCCACTACAATCCATAATAAATTGTATAAAATATGATGAAAATTTATTTATAAATTTATTGAATGCATATATAATCTTATGGAGAATTTATTTCTTTAAATAAAATTTAAATTAAGATGAAAGTTATAAATGCTTTTATTGACTAACATTTAGATGGTATAACGTATGTTTGTTAGACTAAACGTCAAGGGATCAGACTTTGTTGGATGGTTGGAGTTACGAATGTCTAGGTACGGTTGTTTCGTGATAATCCTTTGCTGTAAAAGTCAGAGCGAACAGGATTTCAACGATTGAACCATGTTGGCTTGAATTAGGAATTTACATTTATTATAGGGTCGACAGAATACTCGAACGGGACGGTATTTTATTAAGGTTTACTCCGTTTACTACGACTCTGGAAAATATTTTAATACACGAATTTAACTTTATACGTTTAAATTTATATTTTACAACTTTTTTTTCATAATCTTGTCAATAGATTTGAATCTTGAAATTTCTATATTTAGATATACCTGAATGTATACTGTAAAACACATTGAATGTATCATCGATTGCTGTAACAAAATACAAAATGTAGGTCAAATGATATATATTTTTATTGCGCATTTTACAAAGTACGTTTTTAATATTTGCAATGCTCAAACGAATAAAAATCATCTGACCTATATTAAATTTTCTTAGAGCAATCAATTCATACATTGGAAAAGTCTGCTCGGCGAGATATCATTTAACTTTTAAAGTTTGTAATGACATTTAAAGCTATCTTTATATTTGTAAGTCGTGATATTACGTTTAAGAAATTAATAAATTTACATTACGGGATGAAATGCAGGAATTCGTGAAAAAAAAAGAATAAAAGAAGTATATGAGAGTTAAGCGAGAGAAATATTTGATGTTGAATTTCATCGAAATAAAAAAAACATGTATCCAGTGGTGAAGCAGCAATGTCTGTAAGCGCACCCGCTGCTGCTGCGGTCCTCTCGAAAGTGCCTCTTAAGTCACGTCGAAGAACCAAGTGCTCCAGCCAGTTCTCTTCCATTCGTCTTCTTGCGAAAAAGAAAGAAAGAGATAGAGAATAACAGAAAAAAAGAGAGAGAGAGAGAGAAACTTAAAAGAAAAAGGATAAAGGCAAGCAAGAGAAAGGCAAGTTCTCGCTCGTATAAAACTCGACCTACATAACCATCGTGCATTTGTACGCATTCGAAGTGCAAGAGCGACTAAATGGCTTTTCGTTTCTCGAATATAAAATCCCTATAATTGCACCCGTGACTCGCTTAACCCTTTATTCTCTTGGTTGCGCTTCAAAAGCATATAAGAGAGACAGAGATGAGACCTCGGGGAGAAAGCTTTTTCTTTTTTTAAGTGCACCCGCTGAAACATGCTTTTCTTTTAATTATATTCACTGACATGGATACCTTTTGTGCTCTCTTTTAATCTTTCACCGACATTCTACATCTATTTTTAATTTTACTTATTAAACGCTTGTTAATAAGCTTAATTTTTCCTTAAACCGACCAACATTCGAAACTTTTTTTTTCCTTACTCCCAAAAATTTAATTTTTCAAGAATAAATTCAATTTTCATTAATGAAATTGGATCGCATTTTTACAACTCTCACGTGAGTTTTTCAGAGCAACTTTTTACTGTTCCGTTTTCAACAGCTAGAGAAAATACTGCTGTAACAGTTTATTTGATGCATTTAAAGATCAACGACCGGTTATTCAATATACATTCGTTGAATTTAATTTTTCAGTACTGTTATACACGCAGTCTACAAAATAGACTTTTTTCATTTTAATATAAACTTCCTTGAAGACTTGTGGTATTTTTATTTTGCTTAATATTTTTTGTATGTTAATTTCAAAACAAAACTTTTTGTAAAAAAAAGTAGTTTTTAGATGTATAAAAGGTTGATAAACTGTGTATGGTAATTTTAATGAAAAAAGAAAATAAAAATAAATGATTTGATAGTCAGTAGTGCCAATAAATTAGGACTCATTATAGATCCACCTTTATATTAAATAATTTTTTCACTGAAACGTAAAGCTAAACTAAAGATAAACTAGAGTTTAGTTAATTTTTTGGTTCCATAGATAAAAATTATATAAATTCAAATGTCTCTTAAATTTTATGTAAAGTGTGCGTGACCGTGGATCGTCAGTAGAAGCATTTCCTTATCACTCGTTAAAACGCAAGAGAAAAAAAAAATAAAGAGACCGAGGGCAAAGAAAATAAAAAAAAAGGAAAGAAAAAAAAAATGAGATTGCACACGGCACGATAGCGCGCGCCTCCTTTGACCTGTTCGAAGGTAAAAGCAAGCGAGGCTTCAGAAAAGATAGATATCGGTGAGCGCGCATATCAGCGTATCGAATCTCTTTTTCTTTCAAGTCTTGTTTCCATTCTTTCATTTTTTTTTTATTTTTCTTTCTAGAAGGTCGGGTATGAAGCTAAAGACGAATTTTCTGGCGTTAGCGTACGAAAGAAAGAGAAGCATAGATGTGGCACAGAAAAGAAAGCAGTTCGCACGGATAAAAAAGGGTTTCGAAGGTTATATTGGTAAAGCCTGCACATACAAAATCTATTCGCTGAAAAATCCCTCCCTATTCTATAGACGATACTTTGACGAGAGAAAGGAAAATTGAAAGGAAATTTTTTTTAGCAATTTTACGCGTTTTTAGTTCATACTAAAAAACTACGAAAAACCTGATTCATGTAAAAATTATCAAATACAAATCTAATGAGATACAGTTCGATTTTAATATTACGACCTACATTGTCGGTCAATTAATTTTAAAAATTAAACCTGAATACTCTAAATTCTATCAAATTTTGATCAAATAACATTTTTACACACACATAGACATGTGCAGATAGTCACAAAATCAATCTGATCAATAAAAAATTATAGTCACTCTTGCCAAAGTATCTACTTAAAAGATCAAGAGCTGCAGTGAAAAATGAATGTTGTAAGAAAGTATGAAAGTAAAAACGTAAGAAACGTAAAAATTTTACAGATGTATTATTCATAATAATATTGAAATTATTAATTTTTATGGGTTTAAAAATCTATAAAAATTAATAATTTGCGTTCTAATAAATAATATAAGAATCTTTCTCGTGGTTCTATTTTCATGGAATTTAATATTATAGTATGGTACCTTAGTCGATTTAAAATTCTTGCATCCCTATAAATTTTTAAATTATTTAAAATATTCAAGAAATTTCTGTTAAAAGATGTAGCACAGTAATAGAAAGTAAAACTTTTTACGTGTATTCTTACTTGAATTTAAGAACTTTATTCGATCAAATTTTGAAAAATCAACTAATTAAGTAATCAAGGTTACGAAAAATTTAATTTCATATATATAATTAAACTTCATAAAAATTAGCATTTCCTCAAATACTTTCGAAACTAGCTTATACAATTAAAGGAAGTATTTTTTATTCCAGTATAATATCGTACGAACAAAAAGTAAAGATGATAATTTCATTTTTATAAACGATACTAATAAACAATTTACTGCGAGACAAGAAAGAAAGAAACGCAAAACAAAGTGTGCAGCGTAGCAATAGCGAGGACGAGAACATAACGAAAAAAAAAAGAGAAAGAGAAAAAAAAATTATACAGCAAGCAAATGGCTCAACGAAAGGCTTGTGCCACAGCGCTTTTCCCTATTCAATGAAAACACTTTATCGCTCGAGAGAGTATAGCAGCAGGCATGTACAGACGTACATTACAAAAAAGCGTCACGTTGAGTATTTACGCTCGCAAGTCGTTTTGAATTGTAAAATTGCCAGGAGCGCGGGCAACGACGACGACGACGTCGACAACGACAAATAAAAAAAAAACAACAGAGTACAAAATGCGCCAAAAAAAAGAGAGAGAAATATCCTGAGAGAAAGAAACAAAAATGTTGGCGCACTCGTGCACAAGTCGTAAATTCGCGAGAGCATACCAAGCGCATACGATTCTATTCGCGACCACTATGTAGTCGATTTTTCGACCTGCTATTCTTTTATATGGATAAAAGTTGTGATTTTTACAAAAGCTAAGTATAGTGCATCATATGTTTGTAAGTTATGTGTGTTCTATTTTTGTGTTACACTTTTATCTTCCATCTAACTAAACCAATTATTTAGTGAAATTTGAAAATTTTAAAATTTTCTTTGATTAAAGAGATGTAGAGATCGCTAATATTTGTATTTTGATCGCTAAACAATTAAATTAAAAATTGCAATCATTAAACATAAACTTGCCACCGAGACGCAACTACGCCTCTTGATTAAGATGAACATTATAAATTTAAAACAAGTTACCTTTTTCAGACCAAATAAACATGAATTTGTGTAATTTTATTGAACAAATAGTACTTGCAAATACTATTGTCACTAAATTCATCTCAATTTATCTAGTACTTATATTCAGATTAAAATACAAAGAATTGTGGTATTTGGTGAGAAAAAACAGACTATGTTTGTGTCTAATTTAATTACTGTACTTTTAAAAATTGTAAGATTTAAAGAACAAACTTTATATATACATCAAATATAAAAATTTTTCTTGATTAAAAATATAACTAAAATTAACAAAGAAAAAAAAGCGTTTAACTCTTTAATTAATAATATAAGTTTTAATCTTAACGCCATTATACGTTATTATAGACTCTTCGTTATAAATCAAGTTATCTAAACGACACGTCTCTCGTTTTTTTTCCCAATACCTATAAACACACATAGATACTTTCTCAATTTGAACTTGCCGTTTCTTTTGTCCTTTCTCCGTGTAAAAAGGATACGGCTGAGCGCGAAAAGAAGGTGTGCGGATAACAGCAGCGCGAACAAATCCAAAAGAGAGTGGAAGAACTGTAGAAATTATGGGCTAACCCCCCCAGTTTGCTTCGCTCGTTACAAAACTGACCTTCCCATACGTTCTCTTTTCCTTTTTCTTCTTTCTTCTTCTTTTCCCTTTTTTTCAACTCTGGGATTCCATATAGCTATATACGCTCGACCTTCCGTTGTTCTTTATAATGTGCTCTTTTTTTCTCCCATCTTTTTTTTTCTCTTATTGTTCATGCGTATATCTATATATGTGAAAAGAAGTCGTAGCACTTTAGCACTTAATGTTACTTGGATGAACTATTTTATACGTTCGTCTTACTCGTAAAATTAATGGTTAGACCGGCTCTTGGATGCAACGCCCTAAAAATTATTATGATGTAATGCGAGCGAGAGTAAGCTTGTATTTGTAATCGCGTGAGTCATATTTTTTTGTATTTTCATATAAGCTTCATGTTTTTTCAAATGCTTTGAAACTTTTTGAATATTTCTTAATTAATTTTTGTTGAAATTAAATTTTAAAAATAGAAAAAATAAATATGCGATAGTATTACTTAATTTTGCGATTTAAAAATATGAATAATTATAATAAAGTAGTATACAAACGGTATTTACTAAATCATCCAATATTAAATTGAATGTTTGATAATAATCGTAAAAAAATAATCAATATTTGTACGTCAGTTTAAAAATTATGAGCAAAGTGTAATCTTGTATCTCGAGAATCGAGAAGAAAAGAAAAGGACTATCTTCAACTTCGTAAGTTCAAGTGTTTAAGAGAAAGCAAAGACCTTGCGTCATTTAACTCATAGCTAAGATCATAAATAACTTCAAGACTCTACGTTACTTTGTTCTTAGACAAGTTAACGATACTTTTGTGCTTCGAATAGTATATATGTACTCAACAACGTCAACCTCGCCTCTTTTATTTTCGAACTTTGTTCTTTTTTTTTTCGTACACAAAGTAAAATAAAGCTTCAAGTAAAACAAAGTCATTGCGTTATGTGAGAAATTAAATTTCTAACTCTTTTGTTTTGTGTTCTTTTTTTGTAAATTGTGAATAGCAGGTTGTGTATTGGGATCTGACATAGACCAGACGCTCTCTGGTGGATAAAATCTGAACGAATAGTAGCATACAAGCAGAAAGCGTTCGTTGATGCGACTTGTATGTTCTTGTATGTCTTGCGTGAAAAGGTTATTATATCACCGATATTTTTGTTATTTTTAACGTATTTTATTATATGTCCTGCTCTGAAAACTTGTTCATCTTTTATAAAATAACGTTTGGTAGGATTAGTATCTGCCCAATAGTACAGAAATATTCATAATTAACAAAAACAGGTACTTGCTCCATATATGACAATGTAAATTGTATACTATGGTACGCCATCTTAGCTTAGACCACGCCCCCATGTCAGATCCCAATAACTAAAACATAGGTGAGAAAATGCTGAGAAAATCTTTATGATTATATCATTGATATAAAAAAAAAACATAAATATATCAAGCTTTTCTTATTATTTAGTTCTTGACATTATTGCATTGTTGATGTCCATTGACATAAACGCAAAAATAGCCAATTTGATTAAAAATATATTAAAAGTCAAAATTTTGTTAGTTTACTGATAAAAAAAGAAATAGGTAACTATTTTTCGAGACACTTTATTCCAAAGCCTAATTTATTCTAAGCTACTTTTTTAGGTAAATTTAATATATAATAATATAAATAAAAAAATTGCACCTTGACATTTCATTAGTTCTATATTTTATTTGAAACTTGATAATATTAAATTTTAAGTATTAATGATATAAATTTAATTTTCAATCACAATATAAAAAATAAAAAAGGCAATAATATCTTTAGAAAGTGTTATCGAAAATTGAAATTCAGTCTAATTTTTTAGTTCACATTACATCAATTAAAAAAAGAATGGATAATCCAACAATCCTTTATTTCATTTATTCCGTTCGATCGTATTACGGATTTTATAACGCAGGAATTAAAAACATTGTGAAAAAAAAACATAACTGTCAAGCAAATCCAATTTTAATTATCAGCTTAATTACACGGTATTCAAATAAAAATTAAAATACGGGGAAAAAAGTTTGTATTTATGGAAAATAAAAACAGAAAAACTGTTAAAAAATATTTGCGGTTGGTATATAAACGAATTATTTCGTTTATTGGTCACAGTCCTATATTTTCATATTTACACTTGTAACAAAAGTTATATTGAATTTTCACGAACTTTTGACCTGAAAAATAAGACGTACAAACAAAATTTTGAAAAAAAAATATATTTCCAATATTCATATATTCTTTTTATTTAAAAAAAACCAAAAAATTTTTCGAAAAATCTATAGCAGCAACTATAGCAACAATCTCCATCGGGAGTACTTTAATTTAAAACCATTTCGCAAATATATTTCTTTAAGAAAGCAAAATTGAAAAGTCAAAGAAGTTTCTTGAAAAATTGTCGCTTCACTCAAAAGAACAAGCACTTTGTATCTCTATTTCTTTCTTTCTCTCACTCCCCTTTTACAATTCTTGTTTTGATTCATCTCTTGGGTTACTCGTCAGCTTTTTTCTTTTTGTCTTTAACCTCACCTTCATGCTTGATTACACTTGTGCACTTCTTCTCCTTTCTTTTATTCTTTTCTTCATCTCTTCTGGTACATAAGCATCGAAAGAGTCCGTCTGTCTCGACAACATCTTCGCGCCGGACGACAAAGTAGAGTCCCATCGCGCATACACACGAGTGTGAACGTATCTCGTGGCGCAATATAATAATCCTCTTGGTATATATGACGATAAAGAGAGAGATAGAAATGCAAGCGTACTCTACAATTTGCTCCGACAAAGAAAGAACGGAAGAGATTACTCATACGTGTCAATATAGCGAGCTTTCTATATGTACGTGCAATTCTGGTACAAGGTTCAATGTTCCTATGTCTGCACGAATTACTTTATACATGTATATATGTATATACACGTAGACAAAGGAGAGAATCGAGGAGTAAAACGAAAGGAGTAAAGGAGGAGGCTAAATTCACGTAACAATATCGCATCTCCCTGATGGTACGTGCGAAGAATATTGCTTTCGCGCCTCTTCTCTCGCTCTCTTGAGTGGCCGATGGCAAACCTCTTTTCCCTTGCTTACTTTTTTTTCTCTCCATACATACTTCTCTCTTGATTCTACCATCTTTATATATAGACTTTTTGTACATTCTTTTTCGACTTTTTTCTTCTTCGATACACCCAGCATCTTTTCCTTCTTTCTTTCATTTTTATTTTTTTGTTTTTTTTATAAGACGAAATCGTATATGTTTTTCTAGTTTCTTATAATTGCTTGATTGCCGAAGTCTTGTTATCTGAAAACTTTTCTGCCTGGTTTATCTTAACTTGATTACGTTCGATAATTGGTTTGCGTGCGCGCTGGGAATATCAACACAATGTGATAACTTTTATTTACTTCGTTTTTTTATTCTTTCAGTTATAATATGTTTCAATTCTTATATCTCTATTAGTCTTTATTTAATTATCTCTAGCAAATACGATTATTTTCCAATGTAAGAAACATTCAATACGTCCCGTTAAGTTTAACATTCATTTTATTTTGTTTATTAAAGTACAAATTTAAAAATATGTATTTTATTATGGTCATGAAAATGCTATAAAATTTTTAATACAAACAGTGTACTTAATTTAAGCATTTAAAATAGTTTACGGTGGTAATACGATATGAGCTAGTAATAAGATATACAAAAATGGAAATGCGGTTTTCCTTAATTAAAAGAAATGTTTACGGCAAGATATAAAATAAGTATAAAATATTGCTAAAAATTTTTTTTTTGCAAAAAATAAACAAAAATTAAGTTTTAGAAGTATTTTAAGAGATTTCGAGATTATTTAATTATAATTTTTTTACAGTTCGTTCATAATTCCTTGAACCGTTGCTAATAAATGAAGCGTTAATGTTTAAATGCCACGCAATGGCTGGAAATAATATTTAACAATTTCAAATTCTTTGAAAATATTTCAAGTACTTATGTTTAATCTTGCTCGACCGCTTGGAATAAAAAGGAAAATTAAACTTTCCAAGAAATAAACTTATTAATTTAGATAAAAATAATGTTTATTAAAAACAATAAATTATCAAGTTAATGTATGAAAAAATTTCGAGCTTTCGGTAAAAAAAATTGAGATTTAATATGAAATTATTTAAGAATGATAAAAGTTAAATTTTCCATTGAATACAAGTTATGATTCCACAATAGCCGTTGAACTTTCAGAGTTGCCTTATCCTGAGCATTAAACTTAACTTTCTCCGTCAAGTGTATAGTTATACATGGTGCATTGTCTTCTCCATCTCATATATATAAACTTGCAAGCATATGGTATCGTATTACGATTCACATAATATATAATACGTGTGTGTGTGCGAGTATATGGATATTATAGAACCCATTGCTATACAAGCAGGCTGACGTTTGACCTGGCACGAAAAGCCGATAAACTCAACGGACATAGGCTTGGATTTCAATAACACTGAGAGCTGGCTGTGCCGGCACCGCTTGCAAGCTCGCGCGCAAGGGAGAAACGTTTCACCTAGACCGACTTCTATATATACATATGGATATACATGAATGATAGAAGAAGGGATAAACATGCACGTCTGGATTTTAGTTTGGTACGTGTCCGTGTGTGTGTGTATACGGCGGTGCTTTTCAAACGTCGCGCACGACGATTGACGTTTGTAGTGATGATGATAACGATGATGATTGCCCTGTGCTGTATATATATGTGGCTTCGCATATAGGAAATGAGATTTCCGGACAAAATAAGAGAAAACAATATCAGCTGCCGTATAAGTTAATGGGTATAGCGTGTATATATATATATAGGCTTGTCTTTGCCACAATGTCATTTGTAAACTACCTATGAACCAGCAGCTTAATTGAGAATCTGAAGTTAAGAATTTAGTTTAATTATTAGATTAGATTGATAGTTTGATAAGGAAATTAATGAACTTTGATTGTGCACGGTACGATAAAAGTGTTTAGTCAAATTACCGTGTGATACTTTTGTACGTCGAAGTTACGTTACTTGTTTTGCTAAGATTAAAATATCAGCATCAATTCGTTTAAGTAACACTTATTTTTAATGGAACTTTTTTAAGCTTACACAATGGTCATTCATAGTGAATGATACTCATGCCGTGATTTTAAATGATTAAATAATATTTTGACGAAAGGTCATTTTATAATAAACCATTTTAAATTTAATTAAAAACAGAAAATTTTTCATTGATTTTTATTTATTTCATAATGAAATATTACTACTCAGTTACTTTGTATTATCGATGATATTATTGCTAACAATATAATTTTCATATAAAGATATAAATAATGAACTTTTAGTTTTTTCATTACTCATTATTTTCCATTCTATTTGATAAATAATTAAAATTTTATTATCATAGCATCGTTATTTTTCTTTAAACAATTCATTAAAAAAAAAATATTTTTCTTCTTTAATGCCCAAGTACGGAAGTAAAAAAAAAGAAGGCTGAATGGGATATAAAGTAAGATGAAAAAGTTTTTAATACTTTTAAAAACGGTTACTGTCCGATTTTATCGATAAAAAAAACTTTTTAGTAGGATCAATTTTCAATAAATTAAAACTTTGATGGTTTATTTTTCAGATTTTAAAATGAGATTTTGTTTAATAGTCAATAAATTGAATAAATCGCAGATTAATTATAATAGCCATTTGTAAACTAATTAAATTTAACGAATCAACATTGTACATATTATATCAATGATACTTGTTAAATAAATGTATATAAAGCAATTTCGTAAGGTTTTGTGTTTGTAACATTTTCATGATTGAAAGTTAGGTATAAAGAATAATCTAGTGAAAAAGGCACGCAGTCCCGTTAAAGTCGAGTTTAACAGAGCCGTAACTCTTGTCTATATACGAGCGCGAGTAATTGCACTTTTTGAAAGTACGAAAGTACTAATCCGTCTAGTCATCTGTAGAAGATGAGAAGGGGTTGAGGAAAAAGCGATGAACATCGACGCGAAATAACGTGAACGCGCGGCTGCTTTAATGGGGTAGTAAAAATGTTCAGTTACTCTTTTATGTATATACGTATATAGAAGAAAATTTTCTTCTATAAGGTCCTTGACTTTGGGGATAGGATGCAAGATTATCCTTTTTCGTTTTGAGTTACGTAGCGAGACATTCCCGAAGGACTTGCGTGCGCCACGAGCGACATGACACGCGAAACGGCTACGTAAAACCGCTCTTCGGAGACGTGCGTCTTCCTCTTGTACTTTTTTTTTTTCTTTTATCTATCTCTATAAGCACCTTTTTCTTATTCTCTTAGACTCTGCAAGCTTTATATCGTTTGCACGCTTTAGCCTGCCTTTTTTATAAAGAGTCTCGAACATCGACTCTATTTCTTATATATACTACGCGTTGGCTTTTTTTTCTCTCTTTTTTATTCTTTCTTTTCTCGGCTACTTTTTTATGGATCAGTCCCGTGCACACCTTTATCTATTACCGACTGCAGTTGAATAAAAATTGGAATGTTTCACGCGAAAAGAATGCTACGAGTTATCTAGTATTTTCATTGGACTTTTTTTTTCTTCTTATCCTATACGTGAATATACATTTTCAGGCTTGTTCTAATAAAATTGGATCAATATTTTATTTTATTATTATTTTATTGCGTTATATGTTTATATTTGGGTTTCATCAAAAATATTGTTCGCTCTAACGTAAAAGCAATCATTCAAATTTATTTCATTTAATTTGCCCGGGAAAAAGAAAATTCGAATCCAAGAAAATATTAAATTATTCGTATGGATATTTTCACGTTTGTCTCATGGTTAATATTCAAATCTACTAACTTTCAAACGACTTAAAATGCTAAGTTAATTTTTTAACATTTAAATATTTCATTGATTTAAAATTGATTAATTGATTTTTATAAGAAAATGTTGCTTTAGGAATCCTTAATAGTATATTACGTTCCGAGGTACGGAACAGGCTCATTACATGCGCGTGTAAGTTTGCTTTGCGAGGCGTCAGCCGAGCAAAGCAAAACACGCGCATATGATGAGCCTTTTTCGTGCCGAGGAGCGTATACGATTTTCCTTCATGCCCGGCCGGAACTTCGCCATCCCAAAAAGATGAAAATTCATTTTTAAGTAAAAAAATACATCGAAAACGACTTCTAGTGAAAAGTCATTTGATGCTTTAGTTTGTTGTAGCGCGCATGCGCAAGCAACTATAGTATACGTTGAGAGCGTGAAAGAGAGAGAGAATCGCAAATAAAAGTCCTATAGCGGTTAACATAGGATAAACAATTCGTTTTATTTAACAATTCAAATAAATAAAACGTGTAAAGAAACAAAAAAAGAACATAAATATTCAATTATTTTATTGTATTTTTATTTTTTAAGTGTCTAAAAGCGTGTTGTGAGTGTCGTGAAAAAAATATCGCGAGTTAAAAAAAAATTGTGTATGCATGAAAGAAATGTGTTAGACATACTGAGTATATATAGATATAGTCGGAACATGCAGCAGTCAGTGAAGCGACCGAAACTGTTGTAGTATGAAGGTGCGCAGTGGCTTCTGAGCATGTGACTGTAAAGAAAATCACAAATGTAATTTGCCCGTTCCCTGCCGCACGAGAGGCACTTTTAGGCGAAGTTCCGGCACGGGTATGAAGGAAATTATTTTTTTAAATAAAAAAAAATAAAACTTTATAATTAATAAATTTTTTTTTCCTATTTCACAAATTACAACAAAAACTTTCTACCAAAGTGTTGTGGTATATAAGTAGAAATATATGGTTTTCTCTGTGAAGTAAACTAAATGTGCACGTCTATATAGCGAATGCTGTATTTGTGGTCAGATGTACCCAGGGTTAAAGCTTGTTTTGGGAAACAAATAACTTTTAACAAACCTGAGTTACAAAACCAAAAATTTTGCAAATGTTTCATTCAATTTTGCAATTTAAATTTAAAAATAAAGTATTGATCATATTAAAATTAATTTTAAACTTTATAATCTATTATCAGATTAATTAAATTTATTTTTACTAAGTTCAATGCTCTTAATAAAGAAAATATTTTTATACAAGCTAAGAAAAAAATAATTCACAAATAATAATTTTTTAAAATAACAATCTTAAATTAAATAATTCGAATAAAAATCAATAGCATATCAGTAAAACAATCAAGACCCTTATCAATGAAAGATATTCAACATATCTTTGAAACTTAACACAAACCTGCAGCACTAATATCTTTACTAAAGATAATCACACAACGTATTCCCCTCTGAATTTCCATCTTTCCTTTTTTATCCTAACTCCTTATTAAAGGCGTTTTCTTTTAACACAATTCTCATGCTGTACAAAAACAGACGATCTATAAATAAAGGAATTTTAAAGCAAGTTACGCGATGCTGATAACCTCGTAGTCGTAAGTACGAGTATAGGATTTTGTGCTATTTTTAACGTACAGTATATTCTTTTCTTAACGCTTCGTTAGCGGCTTAATGTCTTAAATGGTTAAGGCTTGAGTATTGCTTCAAATAAACACGCAAGATGTATGCAGCTGCGTTTCTTTCATTCTCTTTTTTTTCTATTCTTATTTTCTCATTTTTTCATTTTGATCTTGCATGTCTCGCATTTTGTTGAAAAACAAAAAAAAATGAAAAAAAGAATAACCGGTACTCGCATAAGCGTCATATTTTAAAGTAATAAAAAACGGACAAAACGAGAAAATGAAAAAAAAATTTCAGAATCTTGCTTAGTCTAGGGAGCCATTATTCTAGTTGGTGATTTAATTTGTAGTACCTGGACAAATGTAATTAGCAACCGAGTGAAGGCGCGCATACGCACGCGGTCCTGAATAAAAAAAAAAGGAAAATCTGTATAACAAACGTGAAAAGTGGCCTGAGAAAATAAATAATAAAATGCTCGTAATTATGTTACAAGTATTAACTAAGTAACTTAAAAACTTGTCATTTATTATAATTACTTAACGAAAAAGAGATAATTAAATAGAAAAAGATAGATAGATTTTAAAATGTAATTTTTCTCCCGGTTTGTAAGAGAACAATTTACTGTCTGTGATGTACAAAATTAAAATTAACGACGTTGAATAATGTTATTATGTTCTATTTTATACATATATATATAGATTGTTACTAAATAATTTTTCAATATTTTACAAGACAATAAACTTTTTGAACATTTAATCAACAATTTTAATTATAGTAAATAATTAATTTCTCTCTTGTTATACGTAATAATTAAAGTTTACTAAGTTGCTTTAAATAAACATTTTAGCGTGGTAGTTCAAAATATAAATTAAAATGCATAATAAATAAAGTGATTAAGTATCACAAAAAATATTTATTCTTGATTGAAAACAAAAAACAATTGAAGAATACATAAAAAAAAAGAATTACAATACAAAAAGTTACGCTATCATTGGATTTGACAACAAGCTCAGCGAATAACACGAAAACGCTTCTATACTAAATCCACACTGCATTACAAGAAATAACCATAACGAACAAATGAGCCAGAGAATAGTGGGTAGCAGTGCGCCACAATATAAGAAACGTTAAGGCAAGAAAAATAGGAAAAAAAAATAAGAACGTAAATAAGAACGTGATATTCTCTCTTATTCGAGTTTGTAAAGCGCCTCAACAAATCGAGAAAGCGCAATTTCTGCATGTATATACTCTCGACTCTTTTGCTTAGGAGGATTGTACTTGCCTATGGGTCACTTGCTCTCCCAAAGCTCATGCACATATACATGCATATATACATATAATATGTATGTATGTAAGACTAGAAAATCACCTACTCGGCATTCTGAATGCGAACGCTTTGCTTTCTTCCTTTTGGCTGTGTGTGCTATGCAGTTTCTCTTAGCCGCGAGCATCCCCCTTCCGTCCCCCATCCCCTATACATACATACATACATACATAAAATTCGAGGTTAGCAGTAAAAGACAGAGAGTGGAAAACATGCTAATGGAAAGTGGAAATTTAAAGAGAAAAGAGACACACACGAGGAATGAAAACTCGAGAGGAAGAAAGAATGGAATAAGAATGTGTAAAGACATGCTAGAAATGGAATATAGAACGTATGTACGAACAACGAGAGCTCAACAGCATTGAACTTACAAAATACTGGTGATAATACCTATATATACACTTGAGTCCAATAAAACGGAGCCATCTTTGAGAAATTAAATGCCAAAAATAATGATCGTACAGAATTGTGCGACCACTCATTTTAAAGGTATTTTAAAAAATTTATTTTTTCTCCTAGGTCCAAAATTGACCGAGATATGTCGGTTTTCGTACAAAAATAGGCTTTTTTTATTTTTTCCATATCTTCTTACAAAAATACACTTTTTATTTGGCATTACATGTGTTTTGGTCACAATCACACTGAAGACCTCCATCGCTAATTAGTATCGCAACGATAGCATAAATACAGCGAGTTAAATAAAATTAAAAAAATGTATAATGCAACTCGAAATATTAAATGATCGTGTCTTCCATTACCGTGTACTAGCACGAGATTCAAATGTATAGAGAAAATTTTAATTAATTTTATATTTTTTTCTTGTTTTATGTTTTAAACTTACCGTTTGCAGCTTACTTGAAAATTAAATATTTAATTGTTGTAAACTTACCTGAAACAGAAAAAGAAAATATGTTAAATGAATGTTAAATATTACAATTAAGACAATGAATTTAATAACTTTAACGTTTACTTTTTCTCTTTAATAATATTTAAATAAATTTTCATGTATTTTCAACGTTAATATTAAATAATACATTATGTCAAATGAAAAGGAAAATATTTTCATTTGAAAAATGTTATTTTAGAAAAGTTATTAAGTTTTAATTAAACTTTTAAAGCTTGAAGTGCTAATACTGCATAAATAAAAAAAATAGTTATTCAATGGATTATTATTTTGGATTATTTTTAATATTAAAAGCTTTTACTAAATTTTTTAATAAATTTTATTTTCTAAAATAACATTTTGGTATAAATTCACATTTACAGGGAATAAACAAATCGATTATAAAATATTGAAAAATTAACGCCATATTAATCAGTCAGTGCTTTAAATGACGAGGTATATCTTCAGAAGTTTATTTAAATAAATAAATATATATATACATGTATTTACAAACATCTAGAAATATGGATGTGTGTGTACATTTCCTGTTTGAAGCTAGCGCAGGAAAGTTAATATTTACTTCATATGTCAGCATGAAAATAGCAGTTTCATACTAAATATTTAAAAAAAGGAAAATGAAAAAAATGTATAGAAAAGAGCCATGAACTGTAGTGTAAAAGTACATTATTTTGTAGTAGGAAAAAGGGTTAATAAAATGATAAAATTTAAAAAGACACAAGAGCAAATTTAAAAAGCTTTAAAAGTATAGTTGAGAGAGAGAGGGAGAAAAAAGAAGAGGTGAGTCGAATAAAAAGGAAGATAAGTAGAAGCGTAGGTAGAGTAAGCCAGCAGCAGTGGCAGTAGTAGTAGCAGGAAATGTAGTTGAAAGAGTATAAAAAAGTCTAGAACGAGAGCATAGTAGTCGTCGTCGTTGGGTCCGACAGTTATATAGAGTATTGTGTAACGTCGTATACACGAGACACAAACGTTCTCTTTTCGTCATGAATTTTGAATGTATCCGGGAACAACAGAGCTATATACTTCTCTCCATGTGTGTATACATATATATGTTGATAAAGAAGGAAGAGAATAGAGAGAAGAGAGTAAAAAGAGCAGCAGCAGCAGCAGCAGCAGCAGCAGCAGCAGGCAAAGCTCTCTCGAGGCCTCTAATTCTCCAACGGGATTATGGACGTCGCACGCATTGCAACGACGGTCACTATTCGCCAAAGGGCTTTTCCCTGTTTCCTTTGCCTCTTACCTTCTCTCTCTCATACGCTTCCGCAAACCTTTATGCCTCTCTCTGCCGTTCTCTCCTTCTCTTCTTACACTCTCTGACTCTTGTTAAAGCTTGTTGCAGTCCAATTTAAGCGCATCTTTCATCTCTCTATACATCGTTCGACAACTTTTTCTCTCTGTCTCTCAAAAGACTTTTTTTCATATATATTCTTCAATTCTGATGACTTTATAACAAGTTTGGTTAACTTTTTATTTTCCTCAATATTGCATATGTCAACTTTTTCTCTGTCTTCCGGTTTTTCACATATCTTTTAATTTAGAAACAATTTTTTTTCAACATTTCCTATTTTATATTGATTACAATAAAGATTAAAAGTATTAACTGTTTTAGAATTTTGCTAATATTTAAAATTAATGAAAGAATAAATTTTTTTTTAAAACCTCATTTAAAAATTGAATGTACAATTTAAATCCGAAAAAAACAGAATACCAGTTAAAAATCAATATAATGGATATTGAAAAATATTTTAGGCAGATTTTAATAAAATAGAAAGAAAAACTTACATGTTGGACCAATTTCAATTTTTTTTTCATATTTAAAAAAAAAAATATTTCATTTTATCTTTTTTTTTTATTATTTTTTTAAATGAATATTTTTTACAGTAGAAAAATAACAAAGAATATTTTTATGCTCAGGATTTTATTTAATAAAAATAAAATTCTGAGTAAAAAAAATTTTTGTATTTACCTTAAAAAAAAATTCTGCTATTTATCGAATAAAAAAATTTTTCCATACATTTTATTTATGGAGTTATATAAATAGATCATTTATTTTTTAATCCATTAACATTAGTGTATAAAAATATAAAAAACGATCAATTTGATAGAATTTTGGAGAAGATATTATTATTTCCCAACAGTTTATTTTCGAAATTTCATTCTTTCTTTTTTATCTAATGTGTAGCTATTATTGTATTAAACAAACCAAGCGATCTCAAGTTTGGATAAAAAGAAGAAAAAAAAATGGAGCAGTATTACTTCATTACATGCTTGCTATACGACTTTATGAAGCATTTATAATTGGCCGTGGATAAAAGGCCTTTATAAATTCGCGAAACCCGCGCATTTGTCGATATATATCTTTGACGTATATGTAGTCAAGCTCCTATGCACACTCGATTGCACAGAGAAGCTCATGCGAATACACACACATATACGAGCAAAAATATACTCGACTCACCGACTTAATCTTCTGTTTCTGTTCCCTTCCCGCCCTTTTTTTTTATTCTCCCTTTTTCCATGCTATTCGTGTGCGAATCCATACATATGAGGTGCAGCCAGACAGCTGAGCGTCTCGCTTTATGAAAACTTTGTCTATTCACTCGTAAACGAAAAGAGAGAAAGAGAGAGAGAGGGACTTTGAGTAGTCGCAGTTGAAAAAGCGATCGAGAACTGACTATCCATCCGGACTTGTCGGCTATATAGCCGCTGAAAGAACCAATAAAGTTTTTCGTCAAAAAATCGAATGCTTGCCACTTATGCGACCAGCGTTAGGATTAAGAATTCCTTTATGTGTGACAAATAACGGGCCGGGTTATTGAAACTCCAATAGTTACTTCCAATTTCTTTTTACCGTTTTCATTACGAACAAACTATTTCCATAAAAACTTTTCTTTTTTTTTTCTTTTTATTTTAATCGGATTGAAATTTTATTTATTTTTTTTGCATGTGTAAAAATAATTTCTATACCCTATAAATATTATGAAAAAATATATAACGCTTTTTATAAGACTTAAATTAAATTAAAATGCTTTTAAATTATCAAATGAGAATACCCGCGAATATTCAAAAGGATAAAAGGGCGTAAGAAAACGTGCAAAATTAACTGTGAAGATTGATCAAATGTTAAAATTAAAACAGAATTTAATTTTGCCGAATGAACATTAAGTTAACATATAAAAGCAAGTCATATTTGATAAAATTAATGAAAAAAATTCTGATTTTTGCATTAATTTAATAATTAAAAATATAAATTAAAATTTGTTTTTTCATTCTTTGTTAAATATTTTAATTTTATAAATGTTATTCTGAGAATAGACGTTAACTTAACTGTACAACTAAGTTGTAAAACATAATTTAACAGAAATATATTAATTTTAGATGTATCTGATAATCATTAGAAATACTTAATTTATATTAGAAATAGATTATGCATATTGGGAATGTGTCATTAACATAACGATGCTTATGGCGGTTGTGTTTAGTTCTAAATATATTTTTAAAAAAGTTTTCATTATCTAAAGTTATATATGTGTTATAAAATATTAATATTCGAAACTACTCATATTTTATTATAAGTATTTATATAGGTATAAAAAAAAATAATAGAAGTTAGAAAAATATTAGAAAACATTTGAAAGATGAAATTTTTTTTAATTTGGGTCCAATAACAAATATTTACTTTTCGTGACATCTATATGACACTAGATAATAAAAGCTTTTGATCTACATTTATGTACACGTTAAAAATCCAGTAAACTGCATAAAAGTTTCTCGATTTAAGCTATTATTAAAAAATAAAGTGATAAAAAATTCTTATTTTTTCCATATTGCACGTGTATTCGTCTTACGCTCCGGTATCATATACACCGCTATACCGATGACACATACGCCGTTATATTGCCAATATTGCGCATGCTTTTATGTACATTTTCTACCTATGTATTACTCCGTTGCTTATGCGCGTTAAAGCCCGTGTGAAAGAGAAAGAAACACGTTTATAAACTGTGACTTTTATTATTAATGTTCGTCTTTTTAAACGATAAAATATATATTATTTTTTAGGCATTTACAATCTGAATATTGTAAATACAACATGATTCTTTTGTCGGTGAACACAGAGAAAATTTTTGTTATTTTAATTATTTATTAGATTATTTTTCTTTCTATCGACATTTTATCTATTGACGTATTATGAATGCAATCCTTTGTTTAAAATACCTATTATAGATATTAACACAAGAATGACATGAAATATTAATGAACAAAATCTATATTTACGTATGAAATATTAAATTAAGTAAACACGTCAGTGATTTAGTTTTTAATGTGAAAAAACTTATTTTTTATATCTTTTGATAAATGCAGTATCTTCGGCAATGTGTAAAGTAACGTTCAATAGATGAAATCTACATCTGAATCTAAATCTCTCTTCTATGCCTTCTATTCATTCGTTATTTTTCACGTAAAATTTTTAGAAAGAAATAGAAAGGTATAGAAAAGTCTATTAGAATAAGTGGAAATATTGATTGGTAAAACTTATTCGAATAAAAATCTAATAAAAATAATATTTCGAAAACGATTTATTTTTAAAATTTATTTGTATGATAAATCGATTTCTTAATGGAAAATGAAGGTATAAAAGTTTATTCGATATAAAAAGATTTTCCTTCTAATTTCATTAAATTTAAATATAATTGTGAGAAATTTCATATTAATAGTTTTTAATCTAAGACTATTAAATAAGTAATAGATAATTAAAATGAAAACAAAATATTAATAAACGTGGATGATTGCGTCTTAATGAAGATAAAATTGATAAATTAGATAAAGTTTGAAATTAAATGTAAGAACCTGCAATTCCTCGTACGATATTTATGAAAATATAGGTACAAGCAAGAGACATTTATTAGATAGAAAGAAAAAGCACGCGTCATATTAATAATAAAACTGAACCCTCTATAGAGGGTAATATGCTTCTCGATATAAATACAATATAATTGGTATTGATAACATATAAATAATCGATAGAGAAGCAAATCTAAAATGAAGACTTCTTTAAGAAATAATTCATATACGTGCACGTAGGAGCACTATGAATACTGTGGACGACATAGAAAAATTAAAAAAAGTACACAAGAACTCTATTCTTAATATAAAAAAACGTCTTTAATTTATTTTATTTTATTTTATAGAAACTGAATAAAAACTGATATGTTGTGTAAGAATTATATTGTCTCTGTACACAAATTACGTTATTCGTGCTATTACGAATTTGCGATTAGAATTACAAGACGCACTTTTGAATTTTGTACTCAATATAACCTGCGTGCAATTTACTCAAGATTAATAACAACACCTTTTACAGTTCTCACTTACAGTGCCTTTTAATAATTCGTGAATGATGCATTTTTATGTTTGTATTTTACTTTTTATTATATGTAAGGCATTATATTTAAAAAATAATTATTTTGCCATTTTGTTTTTTAATATTTAATTAATTCAAAAATTTTGGGTATTTGCACAGTAGCCCTGAAAGGTACTGAGAAGGAAAGCCAATAATTCTTTCTAATAGTTGGCATAGATAATATTTATTTTTTTTTTATTAATTGATCCTTTTGTTTAATTATTGCTTAATATAATTTTTTATCGCGTAATTGATTGAATATTTTTAAATGAACTGAATTAATAATTATATTCATAAAATTATAATTTTCATTATTTATTACTAAACAGTAGTTCTTTAATATTTAAACCTCAAAATCATGATGTGATAATTTAAAAATAATTTAAAGATAATTTATAACCATCTTTTTACTTTTATTTTTAATAAAAATTTTCTCAATAATTAGAAATTTTGGATAATTACTTTCATTTTTAAAACATATACAATCTACAGTTAATACAAAATATATATCATATTTAAAAAAATGAAAGTTCCTTAAATAGAAAATCTGAAAATTGTAAAAAAAACCGTAATATAAAAAATTTACGAAAATTAATGAAAACCCGATAATTATAAAAAATAGATATAAATATCAGCTACATAAATAATTTCTATAAAAAGATATTTTTTTCCTTGATGATCCTTCGGTATCCTGTATTTCAGCACGAAGAGCAGCCAATTTTATCACATCCTTCTAAAATTAACCAATCGACAATAAATATTTTCGCGAATTATTTAAATTACATTTATGCATGAACGAGCGAAATGATTAAATGAAGCTTAAAACATTAAACCGCAATTTAAAAAGCATTTTTTTTTATTCTCATGCCCAGGCAATTTTTGCCACATTTATTTTGTTCATTCGAGTGTACCTTACCAAACGTTACAAAAGCCGCACTCAGTCGCGCGTCGTTGCACAGACAAACGGCAAAACTTGTCGATTTTTAATTTAAAGTGAGCTCGAGCTTCGCATGTGTGTTCTCTATTTATTTGTTGCTGCTGCTACTGCTTGACCAGTATAAATTTAAATCGATTTACCAGCACTTTCTCGATACTACAGCGCATTGTTTCAGTCAGACTCGTTTTATTTCTGCCTCGTTGTTTGTTGTCAGTATTTTTACTTTTTTATTCCTAACTCCCTCCTCCCCTCTCTCTCTATCTTTCTATTATCTTTTTTCTTGACGTGGTTTCATGATAAAAAAGCTAACTCCATTTCAACGTTTTTTTTCACAACGTTTTTTGTATTCTTTTTCGTACTTTTATTTATTATCATCTAAATTTTCTTGAAAATTTTTATCTTCGTATTGGTACTTACACGCTTATTATATATATTTTTAACAGAATAGTATTGAAACGAGCACTTCTTATTTACTTTTATTATATTTAATTGTTTCTTATAAAAATTTTCATTCTCTTGTTTGTTTGGAGTGCGCGGGAACGTTTCTTATTTACGAGGCTTCCAATTCCGTAATTTCTCACTTTATCCTTCTTGTTTTGAACTATTTTCGTCCGATTTTCTCGCACTACTCTCTTTCTATCTCTCTTATTTCGACAGCAAGACTCTCCTACGTTTCTTGTTTTTCTATCTGTTTTGTGTTATACGTTCATTCGTTTGTAGGTTTTATATAGATAGACCGCGAGTCGTCACGTGCAACCATAAATCGTCCTTGAGATCGCGTCTAAACTACTCAGAGTTTGTGCACGTGCGTGTATACATTGCATCGTGTGCAAATGCATATATACGCCACCACTCGTCTCGAACTATCTTATTCGATTCATTCTCAAATTCTTTAGAAAGAGTACATTGAGGATACTTTTAAATTGTACAATACACTCAGGTTTTATTGATTAAACAGAATATTCGAATTTACAATTCTATTGGACAGGATTAAATTTATTAATCATTTTTTAGTATATTAACACCAGAATCATTAGATAATAAAATAAAAATTTTTTATTAGAACTTTTAATCTTTTATACTTTTTAATAGATAAAGACGTTTTTTTAAAAAATCCATAAAACAAAAAATAAGGAAACGTTTACACGTAAAGGAATATTTTTTTTGTTCTAAAATAATATGTAGTGTTATATTGATGTTTGTGTTATGAAAAAAAAATGACAAGTTCAAGATTGAATACAGAATTTAGCTTATTCTATAACTGATATTTAATTCGTATGTATAGAAGTCGATATTATACTAAATATTATTTTACAACGGTATTATTAATGAAAAAAAATAAGAATTTTTAAACAATGATATTTTAATAATCGCAGTTATTCAGAGCTATCAATATTAAGTTTATTTGAAAAATTAGCATCATTTATTGAGCATTAACCAATTTATTTTCAACAGGATTTACTAATATTCAAACTAATTCTCTTATTAATTATTATAATAATTATAAAATTAAGTACTTTGTTGGTCAAATAAACACTAATTTCAATCTGTTGTATTATTTATTGTAAACCATAAATATATAATCTAATAGTATATTATTTAATTTAATATAACTAATTAGAATTGAATATAAATAATACATTCTATACTGTTAAATCGAAGGATTTGAGAAATATTATTTTTAATAATTAATGTAATTCCATTAAAAGATTTAAGATTAAGAAATAAAATTAAAGATGTTATGTAGTGGAATCGGGAAATCGCAGAAGAAACTTAAATTATTAAATAAATAAAATAATCGTAGAAACATCAAATAATGAGAATAATGAAACCTCTGGAGTAAAATAAAGAAATTAAAGTTAGAAGAAATAACTGATTGTCCTGCTTAGATTAAGAATTTCTCAAACACAAATTAATAGAATCCTTGAATGTATTGAATTAAAATAATTTATATGTATTTATATTATTATACATTTTTGTTAATTCCTCTCGATTAGGCCCGCATTTTCTAAATCAATAAAGTAGCAATTATTGTAATGGGAATAAAGCTCTTTATGCAATTTGGGAGTAAAGCATATTTCTCCTTATAGGTTTCTTACTTCACCACGTTCGCTCGGGTGGCAAATTCAACCCTGAGGAGAGATATGCGACTTTACTCCCTAGTTGTATAATGCACCATTACTCACATGAGCAGTAATGTAGAATATTACTCGTTGATTTTAGACGTATGAAATGTCTTATTTACAGTTCGATTTTTGAGTTAACAAGGCGGTCATTACTGTTGCGATAGGATTCAAATAAAAATAATAGTATATTATTAATCTAGGCAGGAAAAGTATTTCATAATTAACGGGCCGAAAATACGACATCGAGAGGGAATGTCGTGCTTTTGGTCCGGCGTCAAGAAATTAGTATATTACGCATCTAGGGAGGTAAAGAATTGGCGAGTCCATGGCACATATAAATCAACACCCAAACCGAAGGTTTTATTCAAATATGAAATGAAGAATGTAACAATTATTTGATAAAATTTAAATTCAACGTATATTTTTGTTCTATTATACATAATTGAATGTTTTTTCATTAATTAAATAATAATATTTAAAATATGCGAAGAATTTATTGGAAATAATTAATTAAAGCTTTGTCATATAAAAATGTATGTAAAAACTAGAAAAAAAATTTCAATATAAGATAAAAAAATATTTTAATTAATTCAATACAACTATCATATAATAAATAGAAACTCATCAGTTTTAAAACATGTGAAAAATATGAACAAACAAAAAAAAATATATACGATCTGTCCCAATGAAACGAATAAAAGTTACTCGCTGACTATAGTTCACGTTAGTGAATAAAAAGTTTTTTTTTGCTGACAATTCTATGTACACACTAAAATGTACGTCGTTAACTAAGCGATCGAAGCCAATTTATTGGAATTCAAAGCTTATGTTTGATATTCGTTTTGCGAAACTAAGCGCTTTTACTAAAAACTTTACAAGCTTTTCATTTAGCTGTAATTTACAGCTAAATGAAAAAAAACCCTTACTATAATCATTCTATGATGCCATAAAGAATATCACGCTTGTAAGCTAATTATTATCAATAAATTATATTCGTTTAGAAAAGTAAATATAAAACAATTCAAATTAATTTGAATTGAGACCATCAATGGTCAATAATCAGAATAAAAAGATTCCAATAAAACAACATCATTATACGTAACTATCTGTTCTATTAGTTACGTTTGACATAATTCTAGTTGATTCCTATGTTTAGTTAAATATTAAATAGGATCATGCGATAATAATCAGTCATTATCCAAAATCACGAATCGAATAATATAGTAGCGAGCAGTAGAGCAAAACAATAATGATTATTGAATAACAAATAACAAATTAATCAAAAAGCCTTTGTACATTAAATGGAAATTCCCACATTATTGCAAAATGTTATTTTAATAACCTTTGAATTTTAGGCATTCGTTATATACATTATAATCTCTATTTAATTTAAATATAAATTAAAATTTTTAATTAAATTTTTAATTTTCCATTTTCCCTGAAAACTTTGATATTATTGATTATGTTTATATCAAGTATGCGTATATTTAAATAAATTATCAGAAATCGTTTGTCGAGAAGAATAAGGCTGTATCTCATTTTTCGCTGAACAAGGTGATACCTCGTTTTTAGTTGAAAAAAAATCATGTTCCTTTATATTCGAAGAAAGGTGGTATGCGATTTGTAGTTGAGGAAAGGTGATATTTCTATCGTAATTGAAAAAACGTTACGAAATAGCTATCGATAAAAATAAATAATTAACTTTTTTCATAAAAATAGCAGCGATATTAGTTTGCTTTTATTTTTAAAAATATTTAATTAATTTTTTTTCATAAACATATTTAAAAAGGAAATATTAAATCCAATTATTCAACATTAGTATGTCAATATTTACTGCGTACAATAAACAGATCATGAATTTCGATTTGTTTTAATAATTACTGAACGTTAACGCGTTTAATGACACATAAAGATAACACGCCCCAATGTCAACAAAATTTCATCTAACTACTAATTGATTATAAAATACTTGAACTGATGATTTAATTTATAATAAGCACGATATTTAAAAAATATTAAGCTTTTATGTATTGAGCAGGTTAGTGGCTCAGTCAGTAGAGCGTTGGATTCGTAATCTCGGGGTTCTGAGTTCGAATCCCGTTCTCGGCTATTTTATACAAGCACCACTGTATGTTACATGTGCTTTTTCACAAACACACTTACGAGCTCCGTCGCTGATTAGCATCACAAATAGCATAAATATAGCGACGTTAAAGAAAATAAAAAAAAGCTTTTTTCGTACAGTCAAGTTTGTTTGTTAGCTATATTTCTAAAGCTCACACAATATGTGATACCATGTTTTTTAGTACTAAAAAATTACCAAACATTATGAAAATATTTATTTTTATACGCGAATACGTTATTCTTTTCCCTATTGAATTGCACGCACACATGCTTTAAAAAAAAGACGCCAAAGCGTTATAACCCAAGGGGTTTTCAGGAATGAAAAATGCACTCGAGATTAAACACTGCAAGGTCTTTTTTTTTACAGCGGTGCTTGAAATCAGGTTCAAGCTTTACATATATATATTTTAGCCCTGTGCATAGCCTACTGGCAGTTTTCTCTCTCCTTCGGACTGCAGCTGAGTAAATTTTCGATCAAAGGCGTAGAGTCCACAGACTGTTGCTATACAGTTATATATATATGTGTATAGGTAGAGACGGTTGCGCGTACATTTTAAGGGCAAAAATAAGCTAGAGTAAGACGAACGAGTTGTGCGCCTTGGGTAATCTTCTAGATTTAAAATTGCATGCCGCGTACACCAAGGAAAAATCTGCGCCGAAAAAAAAAATAAAAAAATAAAAAAATAAAGAAAAATACGAAGAAATTGCTTGTACCATAACTCACTGGCTCGGTGTTTATGTATACTTGCGTGTGAGTCTATATACATAAAAACATTAACAATGAATGCTTGAACAAGAGTCAAAAGGTAAAAATGTATATATAAGATATTAAGTCAAATAGAAATTGTGTTTTGTTCGATAGTCGAGAGGCCAGTATAGCACTCAATTATTCTATTAAGCTTTGAAGGGAAAGAGAGAGAGAGAGGAGCTTGCGTACGTGCAGTATATACGAAAGGGTGTGCCGGACGCTTTTATACATGTGTATATATATAGTCGACCGAAATAGATTTCGAGCTATACACCGTCGTCGGGCGTCGTCGTCCTCCTGCACTCATACTGATAAATTATAGAGCTCGAGACTATTGTCAGGAATCGAGCAAACTTCGCGGTAATAGTGCTCGATGTAACCTTTAGAATAGGGTTAACCCAATAGCATTTTTCTAAGATTCTTATTTTCAAATTTACTTTATCGGAAGCTTTTGGAGCTATAGCCAAAACATTTTTCTTTTTTAAATTCTTCGTTGATTTTGTTTGACAATTCAATAAATTATTTTATTGGAAGTTAGTTAATTTACGAATAAACACAGCTAATAATAAATAAATAATTTAAAAATAATATTTTGTTAAGTCGATACACTTTTACCTAATTAATTCCACTTTTTGTAGAAATTTTACCATTTTATTAATTGTTAAAAAATAAATTATTTTGTAATAGACAGAATCAAAATTTAGATACATTATTAAATTTAATCGTAAATTATAATATTCTAGTAAGGGCCTTTTAACGTACTACAACACTAGTATTTTTTTACGAGGTAATCATATTTTGATGCTAAACAAAAAATATTTTCGAGAAAAAAACAAGAAGTAGCAAAGGGAAAGAAAATGCGTCATCGTTTGAAAGTAAAAAAAAAAGTGAAGAAAAATATAAGCAAGCTCATCAAGCACCACGTAAAACGCTTGTGGACCTATAAGACACATCCTCAACAGTTTTGAAGCTTAAAAAATATGATGGAAATAGTAATCAAGAGGACATGTTTTTTTTCAACGAAGACAAGAAAAATAATAATGGGGGCGTAAAAAAAAGAGGAGAAAAGTCCTTTAAGGAAAATTGTGCGTAGGCTGGCCAGCTTGTGTAATTGTATATTCCTCGACTACCAACTCGTAAATTTCATTTCAATTGCTTAAAACAAAAAAGGAAAAAAAAGTTTAAGCAACAAGAAGGGAAAGACACACAGACATATACATAAAACTGACTTTGGCTTTCAACGTTCTAAACTATAACAGTGATAAACTGACGTTGTCAAGTCGACGACACTTTAAGAAATTCCAATCGAGCTTAAGCTTAGAGCTTAAAGAAATCTTTTTTCCGAGAGTCTTTCCAGCTCGTAAAAAGGAAAACCGCCTACGAGTTCTTTCGTATACGTATAACAGTAACTACAACGAGAAAAAAGTAAGAATAAAAGATAAAACCTTGTTATTACTGTCCAGAGCCACTACTGTGCGAATGTAATCTGAATAAAAGAAGAGGACATGATACAAAGAGCAATGAAAAATAAAAGAGAAGAACGAGATAATAGGTAAAAACGTTAATTTTAAAGAAACCTACAATATCACGACCATTAATTCTTAGGTGCTGAGTATATTTATTAAGCATTTAATAATCTCAACGATTAAATGAGTAAAATGAATTATTTTGTTAAAAATTTCACGCATTTGTGAGTAGCGATATTTCTGTGCTCTCCAAGTCAATTTTTTAATATCTACGAAATTTTTTTTTATAAAACTTTTTTCTTTATTATAAATCATGTACATACGTTTAAAAATTTTTTTTGTAAAGTTATTTCCACATTAAACTAGTTTGAATTTTTATTTTGTTTCCACGTTTAACGATAATATAAATTAACAAGAAGAATAAGTAATATTTTGCATCACGAATTTTCATTATGTTTGAATTCTTTATTTTTTGAACATTGATTGGATTTTATAAGAGCCATACGCTCTAGGCTTTGTGTTATGCTTGTTAAAATTGAAGCCAATTATGGTATATTTTTAACAACACATTGTCTAACAAAACATACAGACACATAGTTGTTTTACTCACGCGTAAGTTCAAATCTCTGTGGATATATAAAATGATTAATCTAAGGCCATCAAAAGAGAAATCTTTTGTACGTTTTAGAAAGAAATCGTTATTGAAAATTTTTAAATATACCTTGTCAATATAAAACTTATAATAAATAAATAATTATAACGTTCAACTTTATTTAAGTTGGCATAATTATTGTAAACTTTTTTTAAATAAAATTTTCAATAAAATAAAAATGAAGTTTTTTTTTTAATTTTATAAATTAATATATTAATCTTCTGTAATATTAAGGTAGTAGTTATAAGTCTGCATAACTTTGTTACATCTAGTTTTAATAACTATTCAATACGGCACTTAAAAAATAATTTCCGTTAAGAATATGAAAATTGAAACACTAAGCTTTTATGGAATACTTGCTTGATAAGAAGCTTTTAAGAACATTACATAGCGAAGGCGAAGTTTGATAGAAAAATTTCAATTAAAATTGGAAGATCCGCTTACGCTTAATTTATACAACGAAACCTTTGCAAAGAAAAGAAAAAAAAATAAAAGTTAAGCAGAGAGAAAGATCAGATGAAAAAAAAAGATGTACAAGTTATAGAGTAAAAGAAAAAAGTGGGGTGATATATGGTAAAAAGATGTTAAAAATAAAAGAACGAATAGATAGATACGCGAGAGAGAGAGAGAGAAATGAGATGAAGGACATTATCGCATACCGCAGCTATAGAGTCTTTGAATACAAAGTAATTTAGTACGGACAATACCTCGTAACAATGCGAGGCTGCAAGCGGTTGCTCTTTCCCAAATGTAACCGCATTGTTTCACATTCCAAGTGACTTGCTAGTTCCTACCATTTGCTTCTCTCCCCATATACGTGCATTAAATCGTACCTCGAAATTTCGAAGCTTCGCACATACTCCTCTCTCTTTCTCTTTCTATACACCTCTCCCACTCGAGAAATCTACGTCTTTAACCATAGTATTCCTATCGAATAAAGCTCCCTATCCTCTCTCCAAAACACAGAGATGCATACGTACTCTCTTGGTATATACAGTCTATGCTTGTAATGGGGGATGTTCTTTCAAGAATTAAGCAACCACCTCCGCCTACCCTCTACGCGAAAAGCTCATTTGATTTGCGCGCTGCTCCAAAGGGTCCAAAGAAACGAAGGCCGACGATGAATTATTCATTGATTCGCGTTTGCTCAGAAACAATAACGTGTTAAGTTCCTTTAGTACTTGAACGCGCGCAGATTGTTGCGATTGTATATTGAAACAGTTGTGCAGATTTTCCTTTTAATCTTTGCAAACTAGAGATACAAGCTTTTTTTATTTTTCTATCTAATAATACACTATATTTTAGTATCCATCGAAGATTATTTTTTTAATACAAATGTTAAATTTATGTTGAATTATTATCAGTATAAAATGAAGAAAGTATCAATCAAATTAAAATGTTAAAAAAAATAAAAGAAAAAGAATCTTGAATCTTTGAAATAAGATAAATTCACCTGAGTTTAACGAAATGAAATTCTTTTTTTTTTTCAGAATATATTTCCTTTTCACTTCGGCTGAACATTGAAAGAAAATATAAACTGCAGAGAAAATATTATTTCGTATAAATTTATCCAAACAACCAAATATTTAAATTTATGCACAAGAACTATAAGAAAGAAAGAGCTCTCAAGATGAAATGATACAAAAAAAAAGGATCAAAATGAAAGACAATCAAAAGGAATAGCTCAAGAGAATATGCAAGTAAATAACGTTCAAAAGGTTAAACATTTGCAAATGCGTTTCTATCATGTTATTTTTTATATTTTAACAAGATTTACAAAAAAATGCAGCGCTTCACTTTAAATTATAATGGATGAAAGGAGTTAAGGAAGTAAAAAGTATCATTGAGAATTTTTCCTAAAAGAAACAAGAGTATTTTTGGTGATTTGCATGAATAAGAGCATTTAACAGGGCAAAATAAAATAAAAAATTTTAAGTTTAAAAATTTTAAATTCAATAAGACAGTTATACATTTTTTATTGACAAAATATTCTTGTAATATTTTCTTTTTTCAGTGAAGATCCGACTAAATTTTATAAGTATGTTAATATACTTCTAAATTAAAAAAAGAAAAACAAACTGTTTACCTTTTTTAAACAATAACTAAAACTTTTTTTTTACGAAGCTAGAAATAAAATAAAGTATTTACTAGTGTTCAATTAAGATGGCTTTTAAGTTAAGTGCAGTCATAATTTATTTGAAATAATTGAAGATTTTTGCGCCGCTGATTCAGGTTACTATGCATTTTAATAATAGGCGCTCTTATATTTATTTTAATTACGTTATAACCGTCAAGCTTTCAGAGTTGAAACAGTATTTTAAATGATTAAGGATAAAATTGATATTTAATCGATGGAAATGAAATATTTTAAGTTTTAATTTAACTGTTTTTTTTATCATTATTTAAATGACTTTTGCCGAGATTTTTTTCAAAAAGAATATGATATCGATACATATTATTATCGTTACAAAGTAACCCAATTTCTATTGAATAAAATTTAAATTCGTTCATTATTTATTCAACCAAATTGAAATTTCATTATTGTATGTTATTATGAAATATTAATTTTCCAAATTTTATATAATATAAATATTTTCCTTTTTCCAATAAATTCATAATATACTATTAAATGTAATAGTAAGCAAATTCTTATATAAATAATCTCAAGAGGTCGTCAGTGGCTCAGCCGGTAGAGCGATGGATTCGTAATCTCGAGATCCCGAGTTCGAATCCCAGTCTCGGCCGATTTATACAAGCATCACTGTACGTTACATGTACTTTGTTCACAAACAAACTGATGACCTCCGTCGCTAGTTAGCATCGAAATGATAGCATAAATACAGCGACGTTAAATAAAAAAAATAATTGGATTGATTAAATTTAGAAATCTTTAAACTTTAGTTTTTTTTCAAAAAAATTTTCATTTTCTAGGATTAATTCCATACTAAAAAATATTTCTATCACTGATAACTATTTCAAAAGACAATCAATTCTTATATCTTATCAAATGCTTAGTTATACCTAAAATTCAACACAAAGAAAAAGAAAAGATTGAATTCATCAAAATTATTTAGTAGAATCGCAATATAAAAAAACTACTTTGTACATCTACTGTTTTAAGAAAATAAGAAAAAAAATTTAAAAGGAAAGAACAATATAGTTGATTGTGTGAACAGAAAATTAAATGTAAAGAAAGGGTTCATGGCTACCGCTAGCACTTGGTTCGGTGATTCGAAAAAAAAGGTTCCAAGGAAAGAGATATAAATTAGGTGAATGGAAAAACGATCCAGAGAACGTATAGGAGACAGGCGCGGCTGTTAGGAGAAAACGTATGTAACGACTTTGCCGGATGGCAATGGAACTCGTAATGTGCTTTACCCACTCTTTTCTTCTCTTTCCTTCTCTTTCTCACTCCATTCTATAGCTCTTTTACACATACATTTTACTCTTACACTTACCGTGAGCGCAACTTATGCGCTTAAGCTTACGTATAGACGCTTGCGCTTTTAAAGTATTAAACGCGTATTCCCAAAGATTTCCAATAGGCCAGAAGATTCTTCAAACGAGTTCTAACAAGAGTTATACAATTATTGTTTTTTTTTATTTTCATTCTTTTTCTGACTAGCGTAAAAAAGTAAAAGATGAAAAGCTTTAAAATTAAGTTATTTATGTATACGTCTGGACATGCAGCAAAGCAACAGTGACAGATTAATATACAAAATATTTTTCAGAAAGAAAATGCAAAAAATTTTTTTATTTTCCTGAAACCGACATTTTTAAAGCTTTTTTTTCTCCCGACAAAAAAATGAGAACACTCCAAAACATATTTACAAGAAAAGTTTCTTACCTTCGCGTCTCGGACTTTTTTTAACTTTGTGAAATTTTTTCCCATATGAAATTATGAAAAAAAAAAAATTTTATCTTTCGGGTCGACGCTTGATTTTTTTTAAAGTTGTGAACTGTTTTGTTTGACTTTTAAGAAATTTTTCAAAAATTAACATCTACTTTAAAGTCTTGTTCTTTTTAAACTAATTATTCTTAAAGATTTCTACAAGAATTATATAAAATGTATTGCAAATATTAGGATCAAATATGAAGTAAAAATGTGTATCAATTTTTCGTGAACATTTTATTCCAAATTTTTCTATTGATTTTCATTTTTCATTACTTTGGAATAAACTGAACTTTTTGAACACATTTTTTTCATAGAATTTTTTAGTTTTTATACCTTTGGTAAAAGTTTTCTAGAATAATAGGTTAAAAAACTGTACGGTCTTAAAGAAGATACAAATTTTTCTAAAAGTCTTTAAAATTCAGACAAAACTATTCATAACTTTAAAAATATCCATATTAGACAGAATGGATTCTGTTTCTTTCATGAATTTATACAAGAAAATGTATAGCAACATTAAAAGAAGATCTGAGATCGGAAGATGAAACCTTTTCCTTGTTAGTTTTATATTATTTTGTCAAAATAAAAATTCATGGTAAAAATATTTAATTTGATATTTAAATTTTCTTTGTATTTACCATTTTAATACTACTGAATTAGAAACAAGAGATTTCCTGAATAAGTCTTTTCGTGTGCTTATGTGACAAACTTTGTATTTTTCAGATTTCACTAAAAAAATGAGGAATCATTTAATGGAATTTCACATTCATTTTAGATGTTTCTTAACTCAGATATGCTTGTTTTAACGAATATTATATTAAAGTAACGTCAAATTTGTTAAAATAAGCATTGTTTAAGAACAAAAAATTTACCATTAATTTGTGTACAATATTATACATATTTACAGGCCTTATATGCAGTTTTTACAATTTAAAAATTTTAAAAATATAATTATAATTTTATTTAAATAAAGCTTTTATAATTTTTAATATATTATTAATTAAAAATGTTACATGAATAGTTTGAAATTCAGTTAAAAATAATTGCCACATTCTTTGAATTTTATAATAATCATGATAAACAATAGGTTTAAAATTAAAATAAAATAATTAAAATAATAGCTTTGATTTGTAAACGTGAGAGAAATAAAAAAAAAGAAATATCAGATAAATCGAAAATAATGAAAATTTGAGATAATTAAATCCATCCGAGTCTATATTTAACGTATGAAAGGTAAATGAACTGGAGCATGAAAGAGCAAGATCTTTTGTAAAGACTTTGTAAATTAATGCTGATTAATTTTAAATTCGTAACATGTTACATTATACAAGCGCAAGGTATAGAAAGAGGCAAAAAAGTAGTAATACATAATGTTAAACTCCAGTAACTATCAAAGCGGTGTTCGTCATTAACGTTCAATTAAGACTCTGACGATGCAAAGTCATAAAGAGCAGAGCTAGAAAAGGGTTGAAGGGAGAAAGCGACAGAAGCGAAATAGCATTAAATAGAAGACCTGCGAGCGAGAGAGAGTGAGTACGGAAATTGAGTTACAACTGTATGCGCATTGAAGGTATACTATAGAAGAGTTGAATTAAACACAGCCCCTCTTGCTGTACGGTGTGAGGCGCGCAATTTCACGCGGTTTTGCACCACAAGTACAACAACGCGCAAGCACAAATTGATAAACTGGAGGCAAGCGATTAATGTTTGTTTTGTTTTATTATGACGTTAAGCGTAAATACATACAAGCCCAACGCCACGGAAAAGATAAGCCCTTTGTTCAAATCATTGCACAGATCGTCAATTATTCATCATTTTGTATAGGATGCACTTTAAACGACGACGATTATGCTTCGCTGGATTTTCACTATGGTACTTATGTCAATGCACCGAAGACATACAATCATTATATTCAATAGTAAACATTAATAAAATTCAAATAATACATTTATGCCTCTATTCATTATTTTATAACAATATCATTAAATGTAAACAAATAATTAAATTACTAACGTTATATTATGCACTTAAATCATAACTCCATTGCAAATTAAAAACATATGGTAAAAAATGTAAAGACCAATCGTAAATCAAACGGTGCGCTCAACTAAAATTTTAAATCACTGTACATTCATCGATGAGTTTTCGTAAACCGGAACAACAGCGCGATTTATCAGTCTCGTAAATGGTTTGATGCACTTACGAGATATGTAGAAACGAAATCTCAATCGTGAAAAAAAAAAAAATACAATTCAAACTATGGAAGACTAGATAACCAGAGCGAGAAAGAAAGTATAAAAAAAAAGAAAGAAAGAAATAGAAGTAAGCTCGCATCGACACGCGATCGCTCGTAAATATCAGATTGTATATTGAAAGTGAATTCCGGAATAACGTTTTTGCAGACACACACAAGCGCGTTACGTACTATTATGTCTTTACAAAATACATACATTTTTAGTTGTATTCTTCTTAGAATATAACCGAATATAACGCTAAATGTTGGCCTAACTTTTGAACATAGAAATTTGATGTAAAAGCTTTCTCGCTAAATGATTAAACGTCTATATGTAGATATAATTGATCGTTATTCGTCTCACGGACTTTATACGTCGTTCGCGCTTATAATGCAAGTTTCATAGAGGATGAGTACTAGAGCTTCAATTATTTAAGCGCAAATAATTGTACTATTGAGAAATACTTAGCTAAAGAGAAATTATACCATTTTCATAATTGTACTTTGCCGTAGTTACAATTGCATCTTTAAAGTAATTATGTATATAGTATTAAAAATTCATTTGTATATTTACTAAATTAATGGAATTTAATATTTTCAGATATTCATGGATAATGTTTGACTGATCATAAGTTTTATTTTTTTTTTAAACAAATAATTTACAAATTGACGACAAATTAATGGTTTAATTTTAACGGTTAGTAGAATTAAATTAAAAAATTTGTAAGTAAAACTAGATTTTTTTTCTAGTATTTTTAATTCTAATTTTTATTCATTTTCATTTAATGAGGCACTTCACATACTTATGAAGTGTTTTTTCTCAGCCTTATTAAAGTTTTTTGAGTGTTCGCATTCACCTAGAAAACCTTGCTGCTACTGACGTAGGAAAAACTTTTTTTTTCACAAATACCTTTTAAAACCGAGGTAACGCAGCGCCATAACTTCATTCGCCTAAATTCTCGCTCGAAATTTCATTAAACAGTCGCTTATCCTTTAATTAGCTACGAAACTGCTTTCGCTAAACTTTCAAGCTTAGATACGAGCTATAAGCAGAAACGAAACACTTATAATAATTCATCGAATAACGTACAAGAATAAAATTTATAAATAACTAAAAAAGAAAATAAAACGAGATCGCGTTTTCCCCCTAAAGGCATTTTCATACACAATAAAAAGAAAATATAGAGTCACAATTCATGGAAGTTTAAAGAAACGATCGAAAAAAAGAAACAGATACAGAAAAAAAAAGAAAAAAAGAAATCATATAAATTTATCTGAAATATATTTTGATTTTGTACAGCCTCGTATGTTGCGCGGCCAACAAATAATAATAATATTTTTCATCCGTGATATCGAGAATCTTTAATGTTCGATCGACTCGTAAATCTCTTAGCATCCCAGCCTCCTTAAATACAAATCGACTTACGACGAAGCTCGTATCAACGTTACACCTTATCCCCATATATACAAAAAACTGCCATTTGGTCAGATTAATCTTTGATGCGTATAGCTATTTCGTATTCTAGACTAAAATATAGATAGAAGCATCAAGCGGATAAATGACTTATGTATGTAAAGAGAAAAGAAGGAGAAGAGAGATGACGAAACGAGACTTCGCGTTGGTTAGACGTACACAAGTAGCAGCGGAAGTTGAAGTAATCGATGAGCTAAGTTTAGCGATGCAGCAGCAGCAGCATATACACAGCCAGAAAACACGGCCTCCAAGTAAACTCGAGGATAAATAATTAATCAGTCAAGTGGCTGACAAGCGATCCTTATCAATATTCATTGCTCGCGATCACGCTTCGACGCGAAAGAGTCTACGTTATACACTATCCAATAGATAGGATGCTATATAACGTTTGCATATATACACACGCGCTTGCTTCAATATATTCAAGTAAAAAGGTTTATGCGCGTTGTATTTGTGTTGTTAGGTGAGTTTACGTTTTGCCAATTCAGACACGCAATCCTATAAAGCATATAAGTCAATTTTTCTAACGACATAATTGAAACACGAATAGCTTTTGATATTACTTTGGATTTACTTTGTTAGAGAAATATTTACGAACACGATGATAAGGCTTTACTTTGTTAAGTTAAACAAAATCTTCTTCAAAATTGATCATCTATGTACACACGAAGGGAAATGTCTTCAATTGTTATACAAGTCTACAATATGGATTTAGATGGAAATCGTTATTATGCAGTCATTATTTTTTAATTAAAGATGAATTTTAATGGAAATCAAATTTTCGTAAATTATTATCTTTGTCTAATCCTGTAATAGATTAGTTGTTGGCAGTGTTTTCATAGTCAATAATTGGTCAAAGCAAAGTAACCAAGAATTATTTATTCACGAGGACATATTTAGTTTAGTAAACGCGATAATCAAGATTATATTCTGTACAATCTTTCTTTTTTTTTTAAATCTCTATTTAATATAATCTTGTATATCAGCCAAAATATTAAAAGTAATTTCATGATATTTCCAAGCTTATCATTTTCTTTTTCAGTGTAAAAAACCAAAATTGTTAAAAATTGTTATTAAGTTTTTGGCTGTATATTTTAAAAATAAGTATTCATTATTACTTATTGTCTTGATGTTTTATCAAAGTTTATTAAAGTTATAATATTACCGGCTCACAAATTAAAGTTAGGTAAGTAAAGCAAAATAAAATGTTATTAAGCTAAATAAAGGAAACATTTATGTTTCAATAAGAAAAGGGCAATAAAGGAATTTAAGTAAGTAATATATTTAAGAATGTCAGTGAAAATATGAAAAAAGTTAAGCCCTAGTAAACCACACTCAGCTCGTAAAGTGACAAGTCACCAAGGAGTCGAGAGGGTGCAAAGGAAAAAAAAAATAAGGTGGGCGCAGCTGTGGTGATAATTCGTCGCAGTCACCTGAGACTTTATACAGTTTCGCTGAGAATGAATTTGAATTTAGGAGTTAAATATCTTTGCCGGGATTTCGTTTCCATTTTTATTTTCTCTCCCTTACATCTTGGTGTTAGTCTTTTTTTTCGTACAGTATACGCCACAAGAAAAGTGGCCAATGGTAGGAAGAAAATAGAAAGACCGGGAAAACGATAAGCTTGGGCTTGAAACAGTCGCAAAGGCTACATTTCATGGACCGTTTGCTTATTTAACTCGCTGGTGGTGGAGGCAGGCGCTTTAGCGTTGTACACCGAGGCCTTTGATGCCATAAACAATCATGAAAGTTTCGCGAGTCCCGAACTCATAAATTCATTTGTTCACGGCTAACGTGGGGAAGCTGCTTGAGGGGGAGAAATTCGTTAACTTTTATCTTTTCATCGGGCCTTGACCGAGACTTTAACCGAAAAAAGAGATGCTACGTAGAATCTTGTGTTTTAATCACCAACTTTTCTTTTAGAATATTACTCTACCAAGAGTTTGGAATCTATAGTAAGTCCTTGAAATTAACGGCTTTTGTATTAAAATGTTTATAGCTTTCAAAATAAATCTTTCAAGATTTTAATATTTAATGTAATCTATGGACATTATTTATATTCATACACAATAAATAAGTAAATAACTTCCTTTAATAGTTGAAATACCATTTTCTGATAATAGAAGTTTAGTACGTAAGATTAGTGTCTCTTATTAAAATAAGAAAATTTTTAATGTCTAAAATAAGTTTATTGCCACATTTAGTACAAAAACAGGAATTTTACTTATAAATTTCATTAAAGAATATTTCTTCGTTTCTCTTTTTTTTAGGCTAACAACTGGTATTTTGTGATGGTCTGATTTTATTACATTTACATTAATTAAATCGATCAGGATTTATAAAATATAACAAATCGGTTAAGAAGAAAGAGCTTCATTCAAGCACACTCGCTAGAAAACAATATTTTTTTCAATTTAAAATACCATTATAGTTATAAACTATGAAAAAAATCAACAAATGAATTTAAAAAAAAACATTGTTTCATAAGTCCTTTTGTTTTCAATTTTTTTTTTCTTTTTATTTAACGTCGCTATATTTTGGCTATCATTATGATGCTAATTAGCTACGGAGGTTTCTTAGTGTTTTTGCGAATAAAGCACATGTACCGTATACAGTGGTGCTTGTATTAATCAGCCGCCGAGAGCAGGATTCGAACTCGAGACCTCGAGATTATAAATCCATCGCTCTACCGACTGAGCCACTGACGACCTCATATATTGTGAAGAATTAATGCTTAGTTTCCGGATATTAAAATATTAAAAACGGCTATTTTTTATTAAAATAGGTTCTATACAGATGGATTTAATTTAAACCATAGACTTTAAATTTTCATGTTAATGAAAATTTCGTATACGAAATAACGGATGATACATTTTTTCCTTGACAGTTTTACTATCTTTCATATGACGTTTTTTTCTTTGTTATGATATTTGTGAGTATGGAATAGTTATTTATGTACCTTGGGCGAGCCTTGCGTGATTACGACCTGAGGACGATATTAACATCGTGGGATAATAAAGCCGAGGCGCGCGAGCGAAGCGAGCGGCCGAGGCTTTATCCCACGATGTAAATATCATCCGAAGGCCGTCATCGCGCAAGGCTTGCCCAGGGTGCTTAAAAAATTTTTCATCCCAGGCAAGGACGCATGAGGGTTTTTAGGTGCAGATGTTTTTTTAAATATAATTTTATATTTATATAACAAAACTAAAATTATAGGGTACTCTTTTTTATTAAAATTTATTAATTTTTGATATTAAATAAAAAATTAACTATAAATAATAAAATTTAAAAAAAATAATAAATAAAAATAATAACATCGACAATAATTAATAAAATTAACATTAAAATTATTGTTAATTAACAATATTATTGCAATTTTATAATTTTATTTTTTTTATAAATATCGATTTTTTAAAGTAATAAAATTCTGTAGCACAAGCTGTAGCTTGAATACCAAATACAACTGAACTTGCAGTTTTGCACTATTGATTCTTTTGTTTCTGATTTAAGTCGAAATACGATAGAGAAAAGTTGCAGCTGGGCTTTAATGAGCTCAATGCAACCCAGGAGCTTTATACTCCTGGGCAGTAATGACTGCTATTGCAGCCTAGGAGCTCCTAGCGTGCATCTAACCTATTTATCAATTGAGGACTCTCTGCACGTAAAAACCCGAATGCGTCCGCCTGGGATGAAAAAGATATTAAAGATCTCGAAAAAGATTGACTCTTAACCCTTTCATGCATATAAGGAACTGACTATCATAACGTTTCTGAAACTAGAAAATTTCGATGTCCGGCATCGAGCTGAATCCAAATCTGGAGTCAGATTTTCGAAATTATAATAATTGGGCCCAATACCGAGGGGGCCCAATCTTAAAATTGAATATTTTGAAAAACAAAAAATACCAACGTATTCTGCGTAAAATTTCAAGAAGAAATTGTTTTTATCATTTTTCTGATTAGACACACCAATTTCGAGTAAAAAATTATTGAACGTGTAGGATATTAGGTCTGCTTTTACTCAGGGGTCCGATATCCTAGAAATTCAATAATTTTTTACTCGAAATTGGTGTGTCTTATCAAAAAAATGACAAGAATGATTACTTCTTAAAATTTCGTGTAGAATACGATGGTATTTTTTATTTTTCAAAACTTTGCATTTTAAGAGTGGGCCCCCTCGGTATTGGGCCCAATTATTATAATTTCGAAAATCTGACTCCAGATTTGGATTCAGCTCGATGCCGGACATCGAAATTTTCTAGTTTCAGAAACGTTATGATTGTCAGTTCCTTATATGCACGAAAGGGTTAAAATAATAAATAATTATTTTTAAGGAAAAATATGATTTTATAGTATTTTTTTTTATTTTATTTTAATAAGATATTAATATTTATATATATTTATATATATATATATATATATATATATATATATATATATATATATATATATATACCATTAAAAAATAATACGAAAATAAAATGAATATTTATACACTATTGGACTAAATCAAATATTGATGATAAAATTTGTTAATTAGGTCAAAATACTAATTAAATTAAAAATATAATTTTGTTGATGAATTATAACAAAAGCTTTTGATTTGATGATAGAATTTGAAATTCGGCATTCTTATTTGAATGATTATGAGCCGAGCGCGGTCTATATAGTCGGCAAAAGCGCTGACTTTATAAACCAAAGTCACAAAAGCAGACATGACAATAACATAGAATTTTGATTAACAGTTTAACGGCGAAGCAATAATAATCTGCGAAGATGTCGATATAACCAGATATTATTGTCACTGAAGAGCTTTGATATGAACTTATATAATCTCTGGGCCGTGGTTCCTCTCCTTAATCAGTTTAACAACGAATGTGCGGGTACGCGATATATTCGTCGATGTGTGTGGATCAGCTCTTGATTTCCATGTACATATACATATTCCGATAGGAAGAGCGAGTGCTACTTTGAGCCTGCTTTCTCTCTTGGCCCATCTAAATTAACCGATGCACTTTGCTTAGATTGCTAGGGCTATTCGGTGAGTACACATATATACAAACTACCGGGCTCAATTACCCTATACCGCTTCGCTTGCTTGGATACATGGTTTATGGCGTTTATACGGATCAACGTCCCTCGTCGTGTTTACCAAGATTCCCTGAACAGACCGAACGAACGAACGAACCAAGTGAGAGAGAGAGAGAGGGATAGAAAAGCAACCCTTCCTCCTCGTGCGAGCGCGATGATCCTACCGAACTAATCCATGGCATTGCTGCTGCTATCTCCTACACAGCTAATACAATCATTAAACTTTTAATTATAGAACCGTATGACTATGATGTATCCCTTTAGATCGTTCATCTGTATATACAAGCCTATACGCCCAGCCGGAGAGAACTTAATTTACCTCCTTCTATGGACAACATTTTAATCCTGACTCAATATTTTTTTTTCATTTATTATATATGTTGCATATTTTATTTAATAGAGAACAAACTATTGTTAAATGCCAAAATTCCACTCTGTGCGTCTTTAGAAAGTTTTATTTAAATTTTAAAAATGTTGACAATGTAAAATAAATAAAATATTTTTGCCTAAAGAAAAATAAACATAGCTTTAATTTGTAATCATAGATGCAAAAGAAAAAAATTTACGTAAATGTAAAAAAAAACATTTTCTATCTATATGAATGCATATACACATATTGCTTTTCCCAATTGTAAAATAATGTGTGCGATGACTTTTATTGTTTTGCAAATGAGTGAAAAAAAAAGAAAAAACAGCTGGACCTCTAGTCCTATATAGGATAAGAGATACAAAAACGTCGATTTTCGAAACAATGGGCTTTTTATAGCGATGCTCACAAAAGGGTTTTTGGAGCGAGCGCACGAAAAACGAGAACGATTAAAAGTGTCGAATGAGTGGAAATCCCGTTGGAAAATGGCAGGGAAAAGCTTTAGAATCTTGGTGTGCCTTGATCGTCTCATCTGCTTTTCTATAGTTTGAAAATGAAACAAAGCTCGTACAGCAGCACAGCAGCAATGTCTGCACGGTGTCGCGCGCGTGTTCTCGTTCGTGTTGAAAATTAAACGGGCTCCGTTTGCGACCAATTAATTCTCACTAACCGAACAACGAACGCGTAAATAACAAACCGCCATTTGCTTTTCAAATAATCCATTTCCTATATACTCTTATCCATACAAAACTGTTACATGTTCAATCATATTTGTCATCGCTATTGCTATCTTTCTTCCTCTCTACCGCTCGCTCGCACTTTTACTCTCTTTCTATGTTTTATATAGACGTTGCGATCGTGTCCCCAACAACATCGTTTCCTGTTATGTCAATATATTATATTTGAAAGTCGAACAATTTGAATGTGGATAACGCAATTTCAAAGTGCCCATTTTCCGTGCTAATGGCAACAGAAACTCAATCACTGCGCTAATTGCTATTTACAATAGGGAAAAAAAAGAACGCATCGTGCTTACAATAATTTAGTTTGACTTTTAATAAACGAACACTCTGATATTGCTTTTGCTCGAAATTCAAAGCGGCATAAAATTTTCGCGCCAAATCATTAATTACATTTAATCATATTAAGAGATAATTTTAGTTTAATTTCAAAGTTATATATGATTATGTATTATTCAAAAAAAGGAATAAAATAAATAATTATTTATTTGAACATACATGAAAAAAATTTTCATTTTCTCATTAATTATTTGAATAATTTTATTATTTTAATATTATGACGGAAAAACATATTTTATGATCTTAACTACACTGTAAAAAATTTTGTGTAATTCGTCAAATTTTATTTTGTACAAATATTTTTGTATTAAAATTTTACAAAAATTTTTGTAGAATTAACACACGGAGTTTGTAAATTTTACAAACATGTGTGTACTTATTAATTTTAACACAAAAAAATTTGTATTTCATCTCTAACACTTATGTGTGTTAAAATTACAAATTTTTTTTCACTGTATAAATGATGAGCTTAAATATCTAATAGTGACTAATGATAAAAATTTATCAAACCTTTAAAAGAAACATATGTCTACCCTCTAATTAAAATAAATATATTAAAATAAATAGCTGTAATTAAACAGAACCTTTTTCACAAATATTTTTTCACTTGTATTTTGTTAAACAGGAAAATAATAATTGTTTGAACATATTTATAAAATTTGTTGACACGCAAGATAATTGCAAAAGTTTTTTAACAAAAAAAAAGCTTTTAAATAAATGTGTCCCAAATATTTAAAAATAATTTGTAAAAATCAGAGCTTGATTAGATTATTTATCCAACAATTTATTTCCATGTGTATGTTTATAATGAAATACGCTTGTTTAATGTCTCTATAAATATAGACACAAGGCAGATGTTGGACGGTAAAACAAGGGAATCGAAACAAAACAGCTTGCAGAAGAAAAAATAAATGAACTCATTTAATGGACTAGAAAAAGCTAACGTAGCATGGCACCCTTCTTACCTCTTTAATTTACTCATCAACTCTCTTGGCGTACACCATCATTCGTCATGTTAACGCCTACTATTATTTTTTTCTTCTATTTTCATCAAAATCAACCTTTCTCAATTTATTTTTCTCTTTTCTCCAAAACGCTCTATGTACGATTAATATAAGAGTTAGCCGGTCTGCGTGGTTTTGGTAAAGTAGCCTACCCTCAATTTCAAGTTAATACATATACGTGTATATGTGTGTGTGTGTGTGAGATTAGCATCAGTTATTGGTTAGTTTATGTAAACCAACGTATATTTTAGCAGCTTTCGTTGGGGGTAAAAGGCAGCTGCTACAAAGAATGAATTCTCAAAAGGTTGAGGGGGCTGGCCAAAAGTTCTCTATAAGTGCATTGCTCGTGACATACATTCTACACCAGTCGATACTCTCTTTCTTTCAATTTTGCGAACGTGCGGCTGTGAGGTACGCTAATAAAAGTGAAGATTACTTTATAATTTTATTGCTTGTAAAAGTGTTATTAGAGTACGGAAATTTAAAAATATACTGACAAAAATTTTGTAGGTTAAATTTTTTTATTTTAACTGTAGGACAAACTTGATTTTGTATTAAAATTACAGTATACATATATATTGTAAATATTGCTACGTAAGAAACCTTATATTCAAAGTAAATTTGACAACAAATATCTTAATTTTTTAACCTTTAGAGGGCCGGAATACGCCTCTAGGCGTAAGGGGTCTGGCTCACCAACATCGCAACTTAGTTTGGCTCTAACTCAGGGACCTTAGACCACATTCCTATAGAAAAATTCGATTTTCAAATTTTTCAAAACTCCGGCCCTCTAAAGGTTAACGAATATTATGATTCTACCATGGTAGAATCATAATATTCGTTAAAAAATTAAGATATTTGTTATCAAATTTACTTTGAATATAAGGTTTCTTACGTAGCAATATTTACAATATATATATAGTAATTTTTATATAAAATCAAGTTTGTGCTACAGTCAACATGAAATATAATAATTTTAGTTGTAGAAAAAAAAGAAAGAAAATTTTATTGATTTTCTTAAATAAATTTTTCAGAATATTAACAAAATATCCAATAACGTTTAATAGTATTCACTAATATTATGATATATAAAATGATCTACAAATATTTGAATATATTCATACAGTATATAATTCATTTAAATAAAAAAAATATGAATACAGACTTCAGGAAAAGAAATAATCAGACCTCTGTATAAAAAAATCTAAATACTCGAAAGTTACGTAAATAAATTTGTTATATAAAGTAAATATATATAAAAATAAAGGAAAATATAAAAAATTGAAAGAAAATCAATACCACAAAATTGCTGGGAATTCTAAAGGGTATTTACAATATAAAGATTTTTTTTCTTAATGTCAGAAATGAAGTTTTGGAAAATCAAAAAATTTGAAATACTTACAAAAAAGAATCATATTTTTTTGACCTTTAGATTTTTTATATTTTAATACATCGGAAGAAACTTCAATTAATTATTATTAAAAATGTACTAGAAATTTCCAATTATTTTTTAAATAAATAAATTTTATTGCAATTTTTGAAAGTTAATCACACAAACTGACTGAATAAACAAATAATTTTAAAAAATTTAGTTTTATATACTGTGAAGTGAAAAAAGTATAACTTTTTGAAATGAAAATTTTTTTTATCCATGTAAATAAAGTAACTTTTAGTAAAACAAATATAATTTAAATACAACTATAATTTAGCTAATTTTACAGGAAATTTGTCATTTTTTACTAAGACATAGAACAATAAAATTCAGTAAAAATGAATAATTTTTTTTTATTCTATGTACATAAATCTGAAAAAAAAATATGTTGGGACAGATTATTTCGTATTTATTTACTATAAAATTATTAAAAATTCTTTAAATACACAAATTTTTTTAAAATACTGAAATTGTATAAAAAAAGTTCAAATATTTACTAAAGAAAAATATATCAGAAAATTATGACCAAGTACTGTATTTTTGTTAAAAGCAAAAAGATTCATGACAAATGCGATATCTGTCCCAGAATACGAATCAATAAAATAAGAGAAACCATAAAAATAATGATTGAATAAAAAAAGAGTTAAATAAATGTTCTATATTGTCGAAAAAAAATGTACTTGTAGTGTCTATATTAGTTTAGTCAGAACGAAAGGAAGACGTGAAAGAAACACGAGTGAACCTTCTCGCAAAGAGCTGAGACGCATTGCGGTAAATTTTAGGAATTTGAAAGTTCTACCTATTCACATTCGAGTATTTCAGTTCTTTTTTTCGTTTTACTCCTTTTTTTGAATATATTGTAGCTCCGATATTTCTTACAAAAATCTTACCAAATGTTTTTTTCTCCTTTTATTGTTACAAAGTAACCCAATTTCTTTTGTGTAGAATTCAAATTCATTTATTATTTATTTAATCAAATCGAAACTTCATCATTCTATGTTATTATGAAATATTAATTTTCCAAATTTTATAAATTTACTTTTTTTAATAAATTTATATTTTATTAAATGTAATATTAAGCAAATTTCAATATAAATAATCTTCAGAGGTCGTCAGTAACTCACTCGGTAAAGCGATAGATTTACAGTCTCGAGGACCCAAGTTCAAATCCCGCTTTCAGCAACCATTACAAACATCACTGTTCATTACATGTGCTGTGTTCACGAACATACTGACGATCTCCAACGCTAATTAGCATCGTAATGATAGCATAAATACAGCGACATTAAATAAATTTTTAAAAAATAATCTTAATAAATATTCACTCACCCTTGAAGTTATAAACTATAAAATATTTGATAATAGCTGTAGACTTACCTGAAACAAATAAAAAATATTATTGAGAATGTAATCAAATAATAATTATATAGTAATATTATATTACAAAAATATAATTTAAATAATTTCAATTTTTTTTTTAAACTTTACTTGGGTAAACATACAATCCATACAATCTGTATAAAAATAGCAAAATAAGCATAATTTTCGTGAACTATACAAATATCAATAGAAGGAATGATTCATATATTAGCTTAATTACATAAAATATCCTACACTACTTATATATCTTTTAATTAAGATTTTTCTTATTGTACACTATACCTTAGAGATTGGAAAAATGAGAAAGCACTGATTGAAGACAATAGGCTTTCCTTTCGATATTGGATGTCTCGTAATAAACGTCAGAGGAAAATCTGTGAAAAGATTTTCCTCTCTCTTGTTCAATCTAGTTTCAAATTACGCGCTTGCAAGGGTAATTTAGCTAAACCTACACACAGACACAGAGCCACACGTTTCCAAGCCATCTATATAGATCATACGTGCAATATTATTTATACGGTTAATCCCTCGCGCATTTCACCGCACAGCGTAAATAGGGAGAAAATGAGCTAGCGCCTGTTCTATCCTAGGAATTGCCAATTATTTATCCGTGCAGAGTGTAGTGGCTCTCGAGAATATCGTCTCGACTACGGGACAGCCAGCCCCACATACACAAAATTAGAGAACGAAAGAGAAATTGAGAGCGAGCGAGAGAGGAGAAGAAGAAGAAGCTTCGTCCACTAGACCGGAGACTAATTGCCAATTTCACGCGGGACACGTCGACTTCGTCGTCATCGCCAAAGCCGTTGTTGCTGCTGCTGTTCTTCTTGTTGCTCTTTCTCTTGGATACGTACGCGGAAAATGAGGAAAAATTTATCCAAGAGTCAATGAAAAATTTAGCACGCTTCATTTCATTGACAATTAATAAGCTTTTCTGAAAATTTTCCATCAACAAAGTTAAAGCTTGGGAAATATTTAATGGATTCGGAATGGCATAGAAAAATTTTTCTTCAGGAAGAAAATTGTAATCGCGCGCACGGATGTAATCTGCTCGTTGCTACGCGATTTATTATGTAAGACGTGAATTTTGGAAAAGTTTAGCGCGAAATGTTGAGTGCTCGTTAATGGAGATATTTGCCTTGATGTTATTTATGACGTTACTTTTTTATGTTTTTTAATGGCTATTTTTTATATTAATAAAATTCAAAGATATATTGTTCTTATTTATCATTTAATTTTATGAAATGATTATAACTTATGGAAATAGTAATATTTCAACGAGGACTGTTGATTTTTAATTTAAGAGGAAAAATAATAAATATAATTACAAAGCTACGAATAACTCTTAATATAAAAAGCAATTTTTTAAAAATAGTATCCGAACAATGTCTTAAAAAGCACTAATCATGCAAAAAAAAAAGAATTCATGGGTAAGAACACGTATTTCGTTTGTTACTAAAGTATAATGAAGTCGTTGTAAGAAGTTAGATTACAGCTTGTGTAGGTTTAAAAAAAGAAAAAAAAAGAAGAAAAAAGAATCGAATCGACATTGTAGGGTAGAAGTAGAGGAGGAAGTTTAGGTAATAGACTAACTTTACTAATGCTCTCACACTCCCTCTTTTCCATAGACTCTCTAGCAGCGTAGTTTCCGACATTTTATCTAAGTATGTGAGGCTAAGCTTAAACCAGGCATTTTAATTGCAATTCAAACAATATAAGTACGTAAATGTTGTTTGCCAACGTCTACCCTATACGAGTTTCTCGAATAAATTGATTAACATCGAACATGTGAATAATTTCATTGCAACGCTCTTCTTCTTCTTTTTTTTAACGACTTCTAGTTCAATTTCTAACTTTGTTTTGCGCGTGTAATTGCTTTTTAAACGATAAAAATTAAATTTTATTATGTTTAAAATTGTTTAAACTGCTTTTAACACAATAATACAATAGGAATGAAATAAAAATCATATTTAAAGTTTTGTAACTTTAATTTTAATACTAAATTGTCATTTTATCCTCTAGAAAAGTAATTGCCATTTTAGTTTTATTATAAATAGTTGAACTTTATTAAGTTCAATGTAAGCATGTCAAAATTCATTAATTTAAATTTTACTTTAAACGTTATGTCTGCAAATGTAATGTATACGTATGACTCACTACGTTAAATTATACATAAAATACAAACTTTCTCAACGTTCAAACAATTAAATACACGCTAAATGGACTATTAAAAAATAAAAAGAAGAAATAAATGTATTTGAAGTGAAAAAAACAACAACGCAAAGTAAAAAAAAATATAATTAGTCAAAACATGATGCATATAAATGTAAACATCTGCAATTATTAGCACGCAAAATTATGTCAAAAAGTGGCACGAATAGTTTATGTTTAAAATTCTAATGCTTATAAATATACGTTTAAATAAATATAATGGATATTATTATAAGCCAAGTTTAATGTTAATGAGATAGCTTTTAATAAACAAACTGTGCCCTTAAAAATAAAGTATTAAAAAATATGATTAGTCGAAACATTGTTATTGCAAAATTTTGATCGATAGATTTTGGGTTTGACGTGAGTCTCGCAAGTATATACATATAATAAGTGTGTTAATAGGGTTAGCTGGAGGGCTTGTGAATCTGTTATTAAAAGCATATGATAATGTAAACAGTAAGCATAAGCTTAAGGTATTAGATGCTCAAAATACAATACGAGCAAACAAATATTATGAGTAAGTTAGTTAGACAACTACAATAGTAAACTAAAAAATATCTGATTTTAGAGAATACAAATTGCATTTAATACTAGAAAAAATGCTTTTAAAATATATACCATTATTATTCTAATATTAAATCTACGTGTATGCTAATTTTATTTGATATAACAGAATTTTATTCATTATATTGATATAAATGAATCGCAAAAAAATTGAAATGTCAAAAGAAATATTAATGTTGTTTATTTCTTCCGCAAAGGGTCAACAATATTCAAGCAAAACGCAAACGAAAAAAGTGCCATTCTTATAGTCTAAACATAGTTGCGGCCAGATGTTTTATGACTTGATATACATGCTTGTGTTTTCATAGCACGTCCACTTCAGCTGGCCTCTTCATAAAAGTTCTGGCGTGCAGATTATTCGGGTGTATATATTTTTACATTGCTACAATGTAAGTATTTAATTATTGCACGTGTAATTTACAATTGGAAAATAAAACGGAAAACTTTTTTTTTTAATGTAAACTATAAAACTATATAAAAACTATAATTTTTGTATTTTTCAAAGTAAAATGTATATGAGTTTTTTATGCTTTATACTTAGTATGTTTACCTATGAATTTATGAATAAATCAATTTTTGAAGTCATAATTTTTTACCTATTTAATGAGCGTTTCTTTTTTTTTCTTTTTTTTACATCATTTATGTTAATGTGGTACTTATTATTTCATGTATTTTATGCCTAATTATTTTATATTTACTTATGTATTTGGTCACTTTAAGTCCCGTTTCAACGGGCTTAAAGTGACCAAATACATAAGTAAAAGTTTACCTACGTTTGGATAAATGTTGTCTAAATCTGTTAAGCAATTATATTTAAAAAAAAGTAGCTCTATGTACAAAAACGTTGTTTTGAAATAGTTTAAGTTATCGTTTCTAACGCTCCAAGATACCCGCAGCTTTTTTACTAGAAATGTTTCTTTTAAGTAAAAAACTGAAAAAAAGTATGTTAACAACGCTAAGTAAATTGTACATTTGAGCGAATGAGATAGCGAAAATAGTTAACAATCGTGTAAGGTATTATTCTATGTAATTTTCACATGAGATATGGTTTTAAGTGTATGTCAGCTCGTCGAGTCGATGCATAAAAATTGAAACATTAAGAATATGTTCTATTTAAGTTCCAAAACACATAAAGTCAAGATAGTTAAAAATTATGGAAGAGAGAAAATTGTATTTTTTTAACATTACATATTCATCTTTTTTTTCTTATACTTTTGTTATCTATAATATGTAAAATATACAAAAAATTGCAAATAATAAATTCCATATCTTAGCAATAACTATATCTCAAAACAGCCTAAGATAAATTTGCCTTTTATGGCTCGTCTTTTTGTTTTCTTAAACAAAGAAAAGCTATAAAAATTTATAAAAGTTCTGTAAATTAATTAATTTGGTAAAGAAGGCAACAAAAAAAATGTTAAAACTATTACGAGCTAATTTTCAGTTTGTTTTTAACTTTTGCAGCTTATTATTTTTTTTTGTTGGAAAAATATAAAACACTATTAAAGACAATCGTTTTTCTTATACAGTCAGATATATTATAATTTATTTGCCAATCAAATTAACTATAAAATGATTATCAGGAAAAAATATTCTTGTAAGTTTTATCTGAAAAATCAATAGCTTTTTTAACAAAAAATTATAAACCTTATAATTTAGTATGAAATAGCTAAAAAAATGAGTATTTTTACTGTTTTTGTGTATGTGTGCATACATGTGTATATAAATACATAGGTATATAAATAGAAGGAGTGTTAAATCATTGACTCATCCGGGCCTATAGTGTACATCCTGTACAAGCGTCTTACTGAGACGAAAGTATATATATAAAAGGCAAAAGGTTCGTTTTCTCTTGTTCCGAAAGAATATATAAAGTGGGTAAAAATTTTTCATTGTATTATGTAGGCGCGTTGATGCGTGTACACTATATATATATATAGCAGAGCTCACAGTGGCGGCTAAGGATCGTTGCATCTAAAGTTCATCGATAAGCCCCCCCTCGAAATGCTATACCAAGAGCTATGTAATTTCAACCTTTACGACTCTTGCTCTCGCATGTGGTATTATATATACGTAAGATCCATACATATATATACTAGTAAGAACTTATGAGGGCACTCTCTTGCTGAAATTCCACACTTGGCCTGTTAATTAAGCTGCGCATGTACGAAATGAAAATATGCTATATGTATATACACCTATATGTAAAAAGCCAAGTCGAGCCTATTAAAGGATTATTGTTATTTTATATCACATGCTATATTTTTCTCATCTCGCTAAAGTATAGTAGCTGTGCCCGAGCATTCATTCGATTTTTACCCTATCATTTACCTCAAAGACTATAACGTTTAATGCATGTTGTTCAAGGTTTTCATATAATTTTTCTTCCTTTTTTTTTCATTTTATAAGTTTCACTGCTAGTGGCTTAATAGTGTCGATTACTATGTTAAAAAGAGAACTTGTCGAGGGAAAAATACGCTTTGGAAAAATTTTTATATTCGAGGCTTTATGGTACTGTACACGATCAGGAAATTGTTTCATTAAACGAATCGGTTGTATTGTACGCAGAGTCAGATCGCCAAGTTCTGATTTTTCGCAATTTTGTACCAGTCGCCAGGTTCTTTTTTTTTCATTTCGTTTTAGGAGATTGAAAAGAGAATTGCATGCGTAGATAAAAATTTTTTTTATTATTTTTTAAAAATATATATTTTTGATTTTATTATCCGAAAGTATTAATTCGAATATTTGATTAGCAAATTGAAATTGAAAATGGAATTTGGCGAATGATTAAATGGCGGTGTTATTTTTAATGAAAAATATGAAAGCTATGAAAGATTTTGATATTAATCCCAGTGCGTGCTTTTCCGCATAAAGTGTATACGTGTATGGAGAAATATAGAGTAGCAAGCGCATCGAAACAATCGGCTCATAAACTGTTTTTCGAGAGTGCATAACACACGAAAAGCAAGTGCGTACGTTTCTCTCTCACTCATATATATATATACTCTTTGACATATCCTCTCGGGGGGTAGGAGGAGGAGGAGGAGGAGGAGAGGGTTCAAACCGAAGCCGATGGAAATTTAAGAGCCTCTTCATTGCGTTTCCGATTCAGCAGTAGTGCGTATCAGCAAAGCATCCGATAGTCGAAGCTTTCGATAACCATATATATAGAGAAAGAAAGAGAGATAGAAAAGAGAGAGAGAGAGGGGGGTTGAAGAGAATAGATAGAGAGACGAAATAGAGTCGTCGAAATCGGCTAGTATTGCTACCCGTGACCTAGTATTAAGCGTACATTTAGCTTCTCTATATGCGCGCATGCATTGGAAATATAACGCGATGCTATACTACGGAGGCATTAGTTCAGAGAGACAGAGAGAGAGAGAGAGAGAGAGAGAGAGAGAGAGAAGCAGCCACGTTTACAAATCTGATAATGCCAAACGTCATCGACGACTCGCTTATACGTGAAACTCCCTCCTCTTTGACTCTCAAGCTATCTCCTTCTATTTATGGATATATAGGTTAGATATTCATTTTGTTTAAATGGTGTGCGTATAAATACATACAAATACATAGACACGCACATATGTATATCGTTAGTAAGGATAGAAGAGTATGGGGGTTATAGAGTAATATAAATGTTTGACGGGATATATATATAGTTGCGAGAGTTAAATCTCGATGTACCATTGAAGCGTAGATTAAACGAGAGAAGAATGGATCTCGAAAATCCCGAGAATTTTGTTCTCTCAATTTTCTATGTACACTACGAGAGCCTCGGATAAAATATTTCTGTTTTATCATTATCAATGCCGTCGGTGTTTATTTTATGAGATGTTGCGGAAAAACAAACGAGTTTTAAGACCAATGTTTTTAGAAACTTTTTTTCTATTCTTTAACCGCAATACGAGATGAAAATATAATTATCGAACGGTAGAAAAATATTTGATGTTTATTTAACTAAGAATATAATTACATTATAGAAATTTCAACAAAGATGCTTTTTTTAACAACAGCTACGTATTGATATTAGAAATTTCATGCTTGCATTTTTTTTCACAAGTCTGAATATCATTCCATATTTAATGAATATTTGTTCGGTGCAGATAATTTTAAAATAATATATTATTTATCCTGTTTGATTGAGAAATGAGTAACATATTTCAAATGTAATACGTACAGCTGTCTTTTTAACATTATTATATTTTAAAAATTCTTTGTCAACGAATGTAATGTACACCTTATTTCAGTAAAAATATTCTTTGCAAAAGGTAAATACAAATAATTTGCATAATACTGAATAAAAAAATATTTTACTACGTATTATTTTTTATAAAATACCTGATCTTAGAATATATACTTTTTATTTTCATATAAAAATTTTATTTTTTTATAAAATCTAAAAGTATTATTTATTTCTTTTTACAACCAAGTCAATTTTGTTTTTATTTTTGCAAAAGAATATACCTGACTTTGATAAGGAAAATCGATTTTGATGAAATGAGGCGTAAAATAAAAGAACGGAGAGTGCGCATTATTGTCGAGAAAAAACAAGCTTTCGATATGAGAAAGCAGAAGTTACTTGTATTTTAAAAAGTTCATTATTTTAAAATATATTAAACTTTATTTAAAAATATATTCTTTTTATTATTTAATTAAATAATAAATATTAAAAAATTCCATAAAATTTGCTATAAATATATTGTTTAAATTATTCAGTAAAATTATTTAATTATAATTAGCGCAATATAAAAGAAAAAATCTGTTCCTTTTGGCTTGTCGTGATTTTGTTTGAATATTTCATTGAAAATTATCACTCTTAATTAAACGTTTAATTAAAATCCAAAGCGTATACATAACATTGCAGAGCTAAATAAGATCCAAGAGAGCTAAGAAAATAGAACGCGGTCAAAGGAACAACACTTAACCGTCAGCTGTAGAAGCATCTCTCGTTCGTTTAAGATACAACAGCATCTCTTTCTCTATATATATGTAAGTATCAAACCCTGAGAGGTATACAGATAACGTTATATACCGTTGACTCGGCAAAGATTCGTTCTAACGTTCAAGATAGATATATGAGTACATCATTAATAGGATTGTCCTATTTTCCATCCTTGTTCTCGTTTCATTTACGTTATGTATCTACTACATGAACACATTCATTGTGATTGACATTTTGCGCGGATTTGGCAATTTTCGTAAGACAAGCATTTATATGTGTCCAGAAGATAATATTTAGCGTACAGAAAATATACTGGTTATATAACTAATATGCTAGGATCATTAAGAGGAACAGAATTATAATCACGTCAAATGTTATTATATCGGCAGGATGTGAACTTTAAATTTAAAGTAATATATTGAATATCACTCAAAATGTTCACGCGATACAATCTAGTGCAATAAGTCAATCAATGGAAATGGGTGAATTAAATTTAAATTAAACACAAAATAATTTTACTAAGTTTACGATCTTTAAGAGGATCAGAGATTAAAAAGTCAGTAAAATTATCGATTAAAGGTAAAAATATATTCTATTTTAAATAAAAAAAACATTAGTCCTTTTTTATAAGTACATATATGTTTTGACGGATAATAATAAAAGACCTTTTCTTTGTTAGATTTTATGTTTAATATTCATTAAAGATTCATTTTTAAAATACAAAGGTTTGCACTTATGTATAATAAAACTCAGCACGTCTTGAATCGTTTCTTTCCACGCTTTCAACATTTATCTTTGCTTGTTTATAATTTTTCTAAAAACAAAAAATTAATTAATTAATACTTTGATCAGTATTTCATACGATATTGAATTGTAATCAGTTACGAATAGTAAAAATGCTTTATTAGGATTGCATACAAACTGATAATGTATCATCATTTCATAGAAAATATAGACTGCAAGTAAAAGTTAAAAAAAAAAGCTAATATCACTGGTATTGACAGAGACTGAGTGATTCACGATTTCATTTCTACGCACGAGTATGGTAGTAGAATTATAAGCATCAAAGACATACGATAATGTCATTTTAATATGCATATATCATAAGCTTTATATTGATACAGCTGCTTATACATATTGGCTTAATACCGATACGGCTTTGATGTTACTTGGTTATATAGAAAAACGTCATTTTCAATATTTTTTCAAAGCCAAAGCCGAACTCGGATTATTTTTCATATCAGTCAAAATTTTTGCATTAATGTAATTTTTTATTGATTTTTTTTATTTTTACCTTACGTATATATTTTTACATAATTTGTAATATAAATTGCAACTTATTACTTTGAAGTATTAAATATTTATTTTATAATTTTGTTAATTTTTTAAAATATTTTTATGAATGAAAAAAGGTATTATTAAATTACTTTACATTATTTTTGTGATTTAAATTCTTATTCTTTTGTAAAATATAAGTGAATGTACTAAATTATCTTATAACGTTAAATACAATAAAATTTAATATTTTCACAATAATTAATTAAGCAAAATAAATGAAAGTAAACAATGAAAATGAAGAATATGAAAATTTTCTTTGTTTCTAGATCGCCTAATAAATCCATCTATTTTCCTTGGTTTGTACGTCATACTTGTCAAGTTATATAAACCCCGGGGGAGGAAGATACTTCCATCTCTTTTATATAACTTTAGCTAGCTAGAACTCTTTTTAGATTCGTGTTCAGCGCACCGATCTAAATCGCTTTTCCATAAACCTCTTGAAACGAGCCTTCACTCTCGCGCTGAACGAGGAGAAGAGAGGGCTGCTGCTCTGGCTTTTTGGTATATAAGCGCGAACACCTCCGAATGAATTATTTCGCCCGTCTTAACATTATATACTATACAAGTACATCTTTGCAACTTTCTTCTATATGACGTTAACTTGAAATGCGTCAGATAAATAGCAAAGAAAGTAGCAATTCTAATAATGTAATCTTATATATATTTTCTACATCTTATGTATTTATATTTAAATCCATCAAAATTTTAAAGTCAAAAGTTTAAAGACGAACAAAAATAAATTTGAAATTCTTAATTCAGGTAAATTTAATTGAATTTCGTTAAAATGTTGCATGACATATTCAGAAATGTCAATCGGTTCCGCGTTAATGTGCATTAAATATTTATCCATATTATTTAAGGCAAGAAGATTTAAATTTTGTGACAGTGTAAAATATAGGAATAAATTTATATATATATACGTGTGTCTGTTATCATGCTTGTAAGTTCATATAACGCCAGGTATGTTAACGTTTGAATCAATACATCAAAATTGACACTAACAAGAAACTAAAATTATCGTCGCGCTGATTTAAGGCAAAAGATGTGAGCGCATACATCAAACTGGATGACGTCAACTTGACACAAAAAAATTTATATAAAATCGTTAATTAGAAAGAATACTAAATTTATTACAATTTTAATAGAGCAACATTTTTTTCATATAAAATTTTTTAATATAAAAATACTTTTGAATTTGAGAAAATGTAAAAAAAATTCATATGTGTAATTTAATGATTTTATTTATTTAAATAATCGATTTTAGTTAGACGAAAACGTACCGTGCACTTGTTCCATTAAAAGTAGCTAAAAATTTCATACTTTCAATTTTTTTTCTAAACTTTTCTATTTTTGATAATAAAAATATCTAAAATGCACATATTTGAATTTTAATATTTTTTACTGTTTAATTTTTTTTCTAAAAAAGAAAAATTTTTAACGATGCAAAATGTATCACAAATGAGATTAATCTAATAAAGCATTCTATTTAAACCTTTTTTTTCTATAAATCAACTGAACGAAAATATTGATAATTAATTCAAGAGCAGAAAATAAATTTTTAAATGATACTGATATTTGTACGAAATTAAATTTTAAAAGTAACTTTAAAAAGTGGAACAAAAATCCACGTGCATTAAAATATATCGGAGAATAAAAGTAAACTCTGTAGTACTGCAATTAACGGAGTTAAAAGTTTTATACAAGAAAATTGAATCAGGAACTTTATAATAAATGAGCAGCGAATATTCGTATAACGATTTCAAATTTATTTCCCATAATTGTATAATAAGGGGTATTAAAAATTTTTTTATTTCGTTGAAAATATTTATCAATCTATCTATATATATCGTATTAGCTTATCAATAATTTAACTTTAATATATTCTACTTGAATGAAATGGGAAATAGTACGCGTTGGAATTATTGGAAACAAAAATAAGTACAATCGTCTTTTATTCATAACACTCGCAACAATTAACAAACTAATATACATTATTATTATTTTTCATACACAATATTTCCATTCAAATGATGGAAATGCATAAAATATAACAGTTTACAGGAAAAAAAAGGCCAGAAAAAGGATTTTTTTTTTCTTGCATTATAATAAATGAATAAATAGTAAACTAGGTTATGGAGTATTATTATTCCAGAGAGTATTAAACGCGCTTAGCACGCGAGCAACTTACATACACAGGCGCGCGTTTGGGCTTGCACTCGTGTACATAGGCATATGTAACTCCTTATGCTAAATAATTCATTCATAAATCTTGAATCTGCAATCTTTCTTCTTTTCAACGCTGATAAGGCCTTGATCGTAATCTCTCAAAGGAGAAGGAGGTAAAAATAAAGAAAGAAAAAAAAAACTAGGCCTCTTCTAGGTGCGCTTTCAATAATGAATCACGCATCTGCATGAGGCAAAGTCAAACATTCATATAATGTATTCTATATATGTATATATACATATACAGAGAACCAATTTGCTAGGCAGCAGCAGCAGCTGACTACTTGTCAACGAGTATGTACCAAGATATCCTGTTGCGTGTCTTGCATGTGCTCAATCTGCAGTTCGATTTTCATGTTATATATAAATACAATATAATTTATAGATTTATTAAAATGATAATTTTTAACGTAACAAAGTATATGAATTTTGTGATTGAAGGGAAAAAAATTTAGATTCTTGCAATATTGATCCAATGAAAATACGTATAAGCTATCTGATATCCAAAGCAGCATCGACAGGATAGTGCAGCCTTTGATGATTTTAGTAAATTTCACTTTGAGGGATGTGATAGAGTATATGATTTTCACATAGTTACCTATATTACAGTTTCGTAGCTTTTTATTTTATTTGAATTTTTTTTTTATACTTCCATATTGCGCTTTTTCTTGTATCGAATGAAAAAAAACGATAAAGAATTCTGAGAATCTGAAGTATTACTATTCTAAACAACCTAAAATTATACTATTGCAAATTAGAATTGTATACAGTTAGAAATTGATATAAATCGTTGAAAAAGTACTCCTTCAATATTTTTTGATACACGAATTTCTAGGAAAAAGCTAGTTATTTGATCATCCATGCAAAGAAATAGTGAGTAAAAAATGAACTAAAATTCTTTTCTCACTTAAAAAAAAACATGTTTTGATGAATCCACAATATATATTTTCATACTTTTCTACGAAGGCACATTTTTTAAATAATATTAAATAAAAACAATAAGCTCATGTGGACAGATATTTGTTAAAGTTGTATTTAGAATAAAAAATTGAATAAAATATTTCGTAGATGATTAATCCCAAAGTTTTAGGTTACTTGGATCTAAATTAGAAGAAATATTGTGCGGATGACTTTATGAACATCAAAATAAATAATGTACTTTATCGATATTTATTACACCAAATATAAGAATGGATATTTTAATGTTTGATCGAAACAAATTTATCAAAATACATCAATAATTTTTCTGGTATTATTAATGATTTACAACTGTGAATAATTCTTAAAAAAAAAATATGGATAAAGATCATGGATTGTAACAATGTTGATTTTATATCTTATCTTTGTCTACAGATAAACTGCAGCATACCAATCGCCATATGAAAAAAAAAATTGTAGATATAGACATCTAAATGCCTGTATGCCGAGCACTTATGAAAAGATAAAAAAAGAGAAAAGTAAACTCTTGTGCAGTCATCGCGACTCATCGATCGGGGTTACTCCCTGCTCTTTCTCTCTCACGTCATCGCCTCTTTTCTTTCTTCAGGAAAATCGCAGTTGTCCCTGTTGTGCGCCGCGTGCCTTATCGCGAGATTAGTTTCTTTGCGAAGCAAACTTTAGCATCCGGTGTTTTCTGTAGCCATTGAGAAATTTACGTTGAATAGCTTCGCTTCAAGAATTGGAATTTCACGAGTAACTTTCTATTTTTTCTTTTCTTTTTTTACTTTGTTTGAAAGAAAAGAAGAAAAAAATTGATTCTAACCGAGAGGTTCTTCGCTTTTTTCACTGATTACAGTTAGAAATTTCATAGTTAAAGATTTTTTATATTCCAAATCTTTAAATTTTATTTTTAAAAAATCTTAAAATTGTTTGGAATAACATTTTACCAAAGTTTGTCGTGCTAAAAAAATTATCATTGATTTGAAAGTTAATTCAAAAAAGCACTTAAGCTGAGTAATATAAAAAAACTTTTATAAAGAATTTTTGCTTTTAACACTAATTACTTAAGGTGCGTGAAGTGTTTTATTGAAAAAATAATATAAATATTTTATAAAGACGTAAATTTTACATCAGTCCATTGTTATTAGAAAATGTTATGACTAAGATTTTGAAAATAATAAAATAAATATAAAGAATATGTTTTGCTTTTTATTTGCTCACTAGGAGAGTATCAGACCTCCGGATCACGGATTTTGCTCAAACTTTGGGATAAGTTTTCAGATGTCAAAATATGAAAGGAAATAGAATTTTAGACCCCAACGCTCAATATTTCCCTAGTTACAGGCAATTAAAGAATATCACTAAAAAAGTTACTAGATTTTCAAACGCTCACAGTTCCTTAGCATTAATACTTAGGAGCATGAAACTTTTTTTAAATAAAAGCTGAGCTCAAATCCTTTCGAAATAGTAGTTATAGCATGTCAAAATATTATTTTTTCCCAAAGTTATAGCGTAATAAACATTAGACCCAATTTCAGCATTTGTTATTAATTAATGTTTTAAATAGAAAAATCAGGTCCAATGTTTATCACGCTATAACTTTGGGAAAAAATAATATTTTGACATGCTATAACTACTAAATTTTTTTTTTTTTTTAATTTGGTGGCTTCCACGTACGCCGGTAATTGGCTTCTACGTATTCCCCACACCTTTATTTATTTCAATTCCAAATTTCCCCCCTTCCCACCCCATTCCGCATTTGCCCGGGGTAATGCCCGTGAAGAAGGAAAAACCCTGTAGCCAAACCTAGTGGGATAAATGCTTAGGGAAAACCTTCTCCGGAATGGGTCGGTGTATATAGCGAATTCGGTATTAGGTGACCCTTGTACAAGGGCACCTACACCGTATTTGCCACACCTTCCGCTCGCATTATCATGTGGCCAGCACACCCAAGCGACCGTCACACAAAGAAAGTCAGAAAAGGCCGCACGGGGTTCTTTGGAGCGGTCACCCATCCAAGTACTAACCGTGGCCAATGCTGCTTAACTTTGCAGATCGCCTGGCGCGCGCCGAACCACTCGGCCAATGCGTCGGTTGCTATAACTACTATTTCGAAAGGATTTGAGCTCAGCTTTTATTTAAAAAAAGTTTCATGCTCCTAAGTATTAATGCTAAGGAACTGTGAGCGTTTGAAAATCTAGTAACTTTTTTAGTGATATTCTTTAATTGCCTGTAACTAGGGAAATATTGAGCGTTGGGGTCTAAAATTCTATTTCCTTTCATATTTTGACATCTGAAAACTTATCCCAAAGTTTGAGCAAAATCCGTGATCCGGAGGTCTGATATTCTCCTAGTCAGTGTTTTATACAATATTTGCAAATACAAAATACTAATAAAAAAAACAATAATGAATTTCCCATATGAATAAAACTGTAGACTTTAGCCGAGTGTTCGGTATGAAACAAAATTTTTATAGGACAATTGATATTCTTATTGAAAAAAAAACCTATTGATTGTTTATCTATTTTCATTGAAATTGTCTTAAAGAGAAAAATAAAGAATACTCTCAAACATTTAAATTTTTTCCGAATTAAGATCTTAAAAGAATTATTCGTTCTTTATATTCAATATATTTTTCTATCTTCACTTTGATATTTTCAATTGTATCGATTTGATGTAATGTATACTATTTTTTTTACAGTCAATAAACATTCCATTGAAAACGTAATGAACCATCCAGCCGATAAAATCCATTAAACTGAATCTTTGAAAAAGGTATGAAAATTTTTATATTTTTTTTTTCAAAAAGCAATAAAAATCATAAATCGTTTGATAACGAAAAAGTTAAATATTAAAAAAAAAATAAATAGAAAAATAGTAGCAATGTTATAAATAGAAATGAAAAGGAGTAAAAATTGTATGAAAGAAAGAATATAAAAATAAAAAAAAACGACATAATATTCGCGACCTTATAAAATAGACTTAATTACTTTGTAGCCAGATTGCGCGCAAACGAAATATCTTTCCCTCATTTTATTGCAAGCCAAGCTTGAGCATAAAAATTTCAACTTGCGCTGCCTTTGCTACGATCGTAAAAGAAGAGAGAAAGAGAGAGAAAAAAGTTTCATGAGCCGGTAATGAAACGGGAACGCGTTTTAAAGATACATCTCAATTGAGCCACAAGGCGCGACGAAAAGTTTAAGCACCTATATGCATACATACTTAAATATATGCGCGTGTATACGAGATTAACGTAAGCAGGGGTATCAGCAGCAGGAGCATCAGGAGAGTAGCAGCAGCATCAACAGCACGAGGTTAATGACGTACGCGCTAGATAATTGAATAACCGTTTTACTTGATATTCTTGCGATGCCTCTATATATATGCCTTATAATCGTGATTACATACAAAAGTCTCGCTTTCTCACTCTCTTTTAATGCAGCTTGTAAAACGCTAAACGTAATATCCTCTGCCTTCCTTCTCTCGCTTACTCGATGCACTTTTAGCAAGACTCATTTCTTTTACTTTTTTCTTCCTCTCTTTCTTCTTTGTAGCCGATGAATATTCCCCGTGCGCGCTCGTTAATAACAGCAGTTATACGTAATGGCTGCGCATTTTGACGGAGCCGCTTCTCTCTACAACTGGATTCTGTGGCTTAGTTGCGAGTGTTAAACAACTGCTTCTACTATAACAGAGGGGATTTTGCGTTTCGTACTTTTTCATTAAAAAATTAAGTATCAAATAAGAGAATGTGGAAAAAAAATAATGTTTAGATCTTTAAGCTTAATTAATTCTTAAGGAATCGGTTGTAAAAGTTAATCTTCTTTGGTTCTTTACCTTTTGAAGCATGATTTTTCAATCTTTATTATTGATTTTCTCCTATCTTCTGATACTTCATTATTTCTTTCGAAAATAATGAATATTACTTGGAAATCTAATATTGCTGTTTTATAGCAATTTATGTGAAAACAATTTTTGTTATTTAGTTTTATATATGGAAAAATCTTTTTAAATTATTAATTTTTCTTAACGTAGAAAAATGATACTTTTAAATATGAAAAATTATCAATCACATTTGGCATAAATTTGTGTGAAAATAAATTTAAATGATACAATTTCACAAACTAAGCTTTTATATACTTTATTATAATTTTATATTTAAAATGTATTTTTTCGAATTATAAAAATTCATGAATTTTTTTAAAGACATTAAAAATAAGTTTTCCTACAAGATACTATATGAGTTCATTGTGGTTACTAAATTAAAACTAATTCGTTGAATTAATGTTGAAAAAAAAAAGTTTTTAAAAGTTTATAAAATTTAATACGCTTTAATGAATCTATGTAATAGAACGTTCTATATGTATGCACGCACCACATACCTATTTAATATCCCAAACAAAGCTCGGTCTGGACTGTTTAATATAACCTTTCCATAGAAGCTTGGGTTGCACCACAGAAAGTTCTTGGTGCATACGACAACGACGAAAACGACGACGCCGACAACTACTACTACTACGACTACGACGACTGCTACTTACTATTAAGAAGCGAGAAAACTAGTTTCTCTTTAGAAAAGTTTCTTCACTGTGTGCCATAAGATATTTCGTATCATCCGCAAAGTAGAAGAACTGCTTATATTCGCAACAATATATGCATCTCATATATATACGTGTATGTCGAGAGGAGGTGCGGCGCCGATAACAAGAAACAAAGAAAAGAGAAAGAAAGGAACGAAAAAAGAAAAATACAACGTGGCGCCACCGAGATTTCCCTCAGCGCGCTAAACAAAAGTTCGTAACGGTGCAAACAACTTCTTCCGAGGGATTCAATTTGAATTTACTGCGCGTGAGTAAGAGTACTAACCGGTGTAAAATAAAAAAAAAGAGAAGAAAAATAAAAAAAAAATAGAGTTACGGAGCTACGGTTTATACGTTGCGGCAAGCTAATTAAAGCGGCCAACCAAGAACTTTGATTTCTTTCGTTTCTTTTTTTTTGGTCGAAGCTAAGGGCTAGCCACAAAAATTAATTTTCAATGCTCCGTTAAACTGCTCATTATGAGGTGTAATATTTTCCTTTAGTATAACGTTATTTTATTATTTTTTTTTTTTAAAGAATTATATTAGTATTAAAATAGAATGTTATTTAATCTTGGATGATAAATTAGTAATGAAGAAACGTAATTTAGTTCCTTTTTTAACGAGAATATTTTAAATTTGCTCTATGGCATACTAATTATATTTATAAAGCTTTCATTATTTTCTTTGATACACTAGATGTTTCAAAGCACTTTGCATGCTTTGAGTTAGATTGCTTGATGAATACACATTATTTATTTCATAATAATAGATATGATAATAATGAAAATAAGCTATTTACATTTTTTTAAATAAATACAAATTATTTTATGTTAAATTATTTATTTTAGAATTTCACATTTTGAAATGATAAAAATTTTATTTTAATACTATATATATATACACTTATGTTTCTAAATATATCATTTTTCCCATCGTATTAAAATAAATAATAAGTAAGAAAATACGTAATCATAATTGAGAGTAATTTTGCTTTTGAATTATCCATGAGTCGTAGAAATACAAGTGTGTAACTACACTAATAATCAATCGTAAGTAATCAATACACAGCTATAGTTACCTTCATTCTCATATTAAACACCTCCAGCTATTCTACGACAGAAAATCGATTGCATATTCAAAAAATAATTTTAAAAATTACTGATAAAATTCAATTTTTACTAATTTTTCTTTTGCCTTATTTTTTTTAAATTTCTTTTTTAACATCTTTTAAGTTAGTGATTAAAAATTAAAAAAAAAGACTTCATTATAAAGTCGCATTTGGTTATTTCTTAACTAGATAGTATTTCAGTGTGCGTTGAATGTTCTTATACTTCTGTGCTAAAAGTTAATTAAAGGAGTCAAAAGTAGAGGTCATCACTGCATGAAGAGCTGTTATGCGTTAAATAAGATTTTTGTGAATCTTTTCAAGCTGAAATTATTAAAATGAGAAAAAAATAATTTATTAACTGAAGAAAAATAAATTTATCCAAAATATATTCATTGGAAAATTCTTTGTTAAGCTAGCCGACGTTTCGGAACTCCAAACTCCCCTCATCAGAGCAGATAAGCAAAGAAAAGTGACAAAAAATATCAGTAAATCATTGTTATTCTTTCCCACAATACGTATACGAACAATGCGAGGAAATGATTATTCATAAGTTGACAGTGACTAAGTTGACAGATCATTGTATAAATATAGCATTGATACGAGCAATAGACTCATTGCATGGAACTTGTTAATTATTTACGATTTTTCATTTAAAATTTAATATTATGATTTTCATTATTATATGAAATAAAATAAAATCAATAATAATTAACATAAGTAATTAATATAAGTATATTTTCTGATACTTTTTATAATATAATATAAAAATCAATATTTAATTAAATATGCATAAAGTATAGTGTTTGGAAAATATTAAAAGTAGCAATTAAATAAAATGTTTGCTGCGTCAGTATAATTAATAACCACATTGGAATTATTTACGTATTTTTTATACATCTGAATAAATTTACTTGAATCGTCATACAAAGAAAGAAGAATCTCGTATACTTTGATCTAGATGCTTATGCGAGAAAACAAAAAAAAAAAAGAAAAAAAAGAAAGATGAAAAAGAAAATAATATACCGTGGCAAGTTTTATCCGGGCAAAGGATCGCGTCTAGCTCATCCACACTCTCGTGCTTATATGTATTATGCGAGTAGTTTTCTTTCTCGGATTAGAAGTTTAACAATATATAGCTCAGACTCTCGTGCTCTTCAGAGCTTGTAATAACAAAAAGAATTTTATTAAGTCGAAACTTTTTGTTGGCGCAAGCGCACAACGATGATAATATGTAATTTTCTTCTATATCTTATTACATTTATAAATTTCGAAATTTCATAATTGACTAAAGTACAGAGAAAAGATAAATTTGTTGGAGAGAAAAAAAGAAATTTGAAAAGATATAAAATATCTTAAAGGTCAATTGATATTCTCGGCACGAGCAAGAATTTACAAGAATTCACGTTCGTTATTGGAAATGATCTTATCAGATTTCAATATGATCTCGTTTATTATTTTTTTTTTATTTTAGTATCGTGATGTTATTCATACAGGTTATATATCTGTATATTGTATATCCACGTGTCCTTTAGCCTTGAGGCCATCTCAAATTCATATTGCGCTTGTAGCTTCCGCCTGGAATTACACGCGATCGACTGGCAAATGAAACTTGTATGGCAACGCCTCGTCATCGCTACGGTCCACTGCTATGTAGCATTGATATGCATCGTGCAAAAATAATAAAAAAAAGAAAAAAGAGAGTTGAATTTTTGCGTTTACGATTAAATAGAAACAGCTTGACAAAAAAAAACGCACGATATCGATCAATTTTTAGTATATTCACTTAAAATTGAATAACTTCTTTCTATTTCTTTCTTTTTTCAAGCGATACTACTGTAAACCAATACTTTGTGTATTAATAGATTCATGTAAAAATTTATTTTCGTGGAATTATGCTTTAATTGAAATATAATTGAGATACGAATGATTTTGATTAGTGTTGGATAATTGCTCGTGAGAATTATATAACCAAAGTTGTATAGTACTACCTCGTATTAGTTATGCTGAGAATCGATAATTGAATTGTTATATACAATCTTCCAGAGAGCATACGTAAAAACATCTTCGATTTATAATTAAATTGTGCTAATCGTATAATAATTATGTGTATTATGGAGTGTTGTGAAATCATTGGAATTTCAATACCGATTTAATAGAACAGAATAGCCAAAATAAAATCCACGGTTTTTGAAAAAAAATTCTACAAAAGTTAATTTTTTTTATGTATCTAACGTAATGAAATTTATATTCAAATTTCAGGAGTTGGTGATTTTGAAATTTTAAAAAGAACATTCAAGAACATTCAGACATTTGAATGTAAAACTTTAAAACACTCTATTTTTGAAATATCTCGAAACGTAAAAAAAAATATTTTTTAAGCTCTTTTTTTAATGTAGATCCCTTTTATAAAAAAGTGATGACCGAAAGAAAAGAAAAAATTTGAAATACAAATATGGCTGGTCGTTATAAAATACATTAAAATTTAAATTTTATCATCTTTTTATATTACTTTTTTAGAATATAAAATTTAAAAATTAAACGAATACATGCATATAATTTATCTCAATGAATTTTTACTAGTATTAGTACGAATAATAAAAATTATTATCAATATCTATATTTTTTATTAACAATAAAATTAAACTTAATTCAAACAATATATGAATATTCATTAAATTAAAACGGAATAAAAATTATCAAACAAAAAAAATAATCATTAACGTTCTATTAAAATATAATATCAGAAAATTTTCCTTAATTGAAATGGTATACTTACCAAATCTCAAAATATTTTCATACGCAATGTCAATAAAAAGTATTTGATAATACACTGAAATGCGTTCATGTTAAGATGCATGCAAAACAAATTATTCATTTTCAAACGTGCATAAATTTGCACTTGTATGATAAAAATAATTGCAAAAGGAAAAAAACGAAAACAGAAAAAAAAAATTGAGAAAACTTGATCGAGGAAAGGAAATGAAAATTTAATCCGTTGTAGTGTGTAGGTAGATAAAGCATCACACTTCCGTAAGGTCCATATGCACACGTAGCTGTGCATTCAATTCACGTAGATTTTGCGTTATAATCGAGGCTTTCGTCTGCTATATGATTTGCGACAAATGAATTCCCAAGCGCGCGCGCGTTCGCGTTTTCTCTCTCTCTCTCTCTCTCGTCCGTTTCTCGAGTTATACACATTATTTGTCGAATATATATGTGTACACGCGTACTTCTGGTATTGTACGTCCCTTTGCGGATTGTTCAACTAAACCCACTCTTCCTTCATACACATATAGACACATATAGACTTTCGTGCGCGCGTACGGCAAAACCGCACACGTATACTTCATACGAATATGCAATGCTTAAGTACACCGCTGAAGCCATCCATAAAGTACGTATTTACACGTGTAATGGAAGACTTTGTCAAGAGGGAAAGGACTGTCAGCTTGAGATTATTCAGAGACAGAGAAAAAGTATATATGCATGTGTGCATTTCCACTGGTACGCGATTACGAATACGTTCCGCTAACCTAACGTATGCGTAATATTATTATTAGAGCACGTACGTACCTTACGTGAACTATTACGAATATCTGTTTGTCTGCTATTGACTTTATATACTTTTAGTACATAGCTTTTAATACTGTATGACTATACGACAATATCAAATAAATCTGTGTTATATTGCGCTTTGTGGTTTAATATTGTTTTTAGTTTACATAGAAATGCCATTCTATTAATTATTGGGTTAGAATAACGTATTATGCATGTTGACTTTTACTCTGTAATTTGATACACATACCTTTATTAAAATGTATTGTTATTTGTAATTAAATAATACCATTTTTTATAAAAATTTACAGATTTTTTTCTTTAATAGAATCTGTACATAATAAAAAAAGGATTTATCAATAATCGGAAATTTTTTTTTAATTCTGGAAAAAGATGTTTTTTTGAACTTTTCCAGCATACATACGTATAACATCAATATAATGTACGTTTAATTTTCTCTCGATATTTGATTGAATGAAAAAAAAGACAATCAAAAGCAAAAGTTTATTCAAACATCGATATATATTCACTCGATAAAATACGCTTCAATCTGTAATGATGCACGTAATAATATGCATTTGTATAGTTGAATGCGAGAAAAGTTTACAAGATTCATCGAAGCGCTTAATTATTTCGATATTAGTTAAATGTTCGAATGCTGTTCATATAAATATCAAATGAAATATATGAATAGATTTAAACATTCAATATTTATTTGAATAGTCAAAATGTTTTCTATTTGTTTAAAAGATATTTAAGAGGACGTAGTAATCAACGTAGTTATTAATAAATTTTCTCTAGCAATTATTCAAAATCCAAAAAGGATAAAGGATATCAAGTCGTATGAAACTCGTAAATACAGGATTACCGCAGTACATTAAAAGCATATTGCATTCTCAGCTTTATTTCCTTCGTACTTTGGCAAATGTTATATATGCCAGCATTATATATGTTTAGTTAAACTCTGCATCCTTTTCACTTTGAACAAACGAAGCCGAAGGCTTTGGCTGTACATTTATTTTTCATTTAACAAAGTTATATATAACATGTATAAACTAATATATAATAAGTATTATAATTTATCTCGGCTTTGATGATCATCCTCTACTTATGTATTATAAGGTAGTTGCGAAAATAAGCAAACTTTCTTTGTGACTGTTTAATCAACTTTTGATGCATTTGTTATCATGAAACTTAGGTGTACGTTGTATATTGTCTTTAGAGTCGTTTTATAATATGAAAATTTTACTGCAATGCAATCAAGTGTAAAATAAAATTGATAAAATTCATGAAAAAATAAAAATTTATTTTTTCTCAGTATAATAATTTATATATTTTTCAGGAATTAACAAAACATTATTAAATTAGCAAATTTCAATAATATTTATTCCAAAAGGAATTTTTATTTTATTTAGAGAAACAATGCGTTATTCGGATATTTTTAATTTTTATTTTAAAATAATTCATCAAAACTACATAAAATTTTACATTGAAATATGAAAATAAAAGTATCTATATTATTTAAGATAATATAATTGCATATAAAAAATTATAATTTATAAAAATTGAATTCGTTATATCATTTATAAATACACGAAATTCCAAAAGCCTACGGTTTTATGATTTAATGGAAAATTTTATCAAAATTCTTGATTATGTTATTTTAATAACGTTCCGAAATTTATTAAAATTTTTTACACAATAAAAGAAAAACTATATAAAATTATTTTATTTAAAAGCAATGAAATTTCTTGTGACACATATAAATCCATGATTTATCAAAATTTTGAATAAAAAAAAAGATATTTTATTTTTACAGAAAAAAAGATTTATTACATTTAGCACTTTTAATTGTAGTATGAAATACAAAAATGCTCACATTCTGATTTTGTTAAATACATTTTAATGGATCAATGAATTTAATACAATTAAATCAACTTGATTCAGCTGTATGCATAATTAATTAAATTTAATTAAACTAATATTCGACATTATATATTATACAGGATATCTATTTTTTATATATATATATATATATATATATATATATATATATATATATATATATATATATATATGCATAATTTATACTTATTTTTCAGTTCTGTAGTTTTCAAGTTTAAATAAAATTTAATATAAGTAAAACGTAATACTATTGTTTATAAAAATTTTAAATTGTTAAAGTCTAAATTTTTTTTAAAGTTATTTTACAAGAGTTTATACTCTTTATGATCATTGGATTAATTAGCATTATTGTCTGTATTTTGATTTTATTATTTTAATCAAAACTAAACTAGTTCCTGGAGCATGGCAAACTAATAGCTAGAATTTAAAAAAAACTAGTTTAGGTCAATCTTCTATTGACTAAAAATTTTGGTGGCACTGAAATTTTTATTTATGTTGTACAAGCTAAGACAACTATAATATATTCTTAATTAATTTAAAAATTAGGTATTAAACACTTGACCTTATATTTTATATAATTTTATTTCCTAAAGCTGATATTATAATTGTAATACCAGATATCAATAAATTAAAAATTTTTTATACTTTTTAGAGGTTTTGTAAAAGTTTAAGCCCCAATATTTTAAGTAGTTTGTTGGCATGCTGTTAAAAATTCCTTCGATTTATTTATTTTTTTTGCACTTTATTGAACTCTCAAAGCTCAACATCAATGTCTTTATTATCGCCATAACTATTTGTCTGATGTAGAATTGTATTTTCTGTTATGTCAACATATAACAAAATGTAATTTTTACAAAACTGATTAACCAAACTGTTCTTTCCGAGTGTATTATTTAAAATTGTAAAATATTTGAAACTATCGATATTTGAAAAAATATGGAGATATAGCTGCAATTCTGATATTGTCGTACATACTTTATATTGAAATTAAAATAGTTATTTTCGATACAAGTGCGAGAAAGTGATTTAAACCTCGTGAGGACGTTTGCGTCTGAGCGAAGTGAAGGTGAAAAGTTCACATAAGGTTAAAATCACTTTCTGTCACGAGTATCAAACAAAACTTTTTCGCAAGACGTGCAAAAAGCATGTTTTTCGACACGCATTTTTATAATAGAATCACAAAGTGACACGTGCGAAAATTAAGCTTCTTACACATCATGTCAAAAAATACAGTTCGATACTTGTGCAAGAAAGTGATTTCTTCCTCGTGTGATCTTTTGACCCTCGCTTCGCTCGAACGCAAACCGCCACACGAGGAAATGATCACTTTGACGCACTAGTATCAAAATATACTATTGTGGAACATTAATATTAACTTTTTTTTTAAATCCAGATAACGGGTTTTCAATTTTCCATCTTTTTAATCATTTATTTATGACCTCGATTTATTGAAAATCAACGTTTTAAAAATGACGCAAACAGTTTCTGAGCTGACAATTTAAAAAAGAGAGAGATAGATAGATAGATAGATAGGTGTTTATTTTATGTACAATATGTTGTACAAATTTAAGAGAGAGAGAGAGAGAGAGAAAAGAAAAATAGTCGAGAAAGAAAGATTGCAAAAATGTCTGCATTTTTACTGAGTGAATAGGTTCGACGTTAGGGGAGACACTCGAAGAGGATTTTCTCAGCTCAACTGCATCAAGTGCGAGCCAAGAATAAGAAAAAAAAGAAAAGAAAGAAAAACAGAGAGAAAAAGATATCCTCAGCCCTTTACTATATTTATCGCCTCAAGGCAAAAGACTAAAGTCGTCTTGCGCTTGCACGCGTACAAAACAAGAGTATGAAATACAGACAGAGAGAAAGAGAAAGAGAGAATAGTTGAATCTTTTTGAAAAAGAGTAAACCGGAAAAATGTTCCGATCAAGATCCGTAAAATTTCAGTCTGATCCATGAAGTCGAAAAAAAAAAAATGTTACGCCAGAGAAGAAAAAAGCAATGCCCAGTATAAGAATGAGTAAGGAAAGTAAAGAAGATCAGAAAAAAAAAGAATGAAAGGAAAAAAACAAAGGAAAAAAAAACTACGGCTTGCACTTACAAGATAAAGCTCGGATTGAATTGAGAACTTTCTTTTTTTTTCTCTCCTCTTTTTTTCTATCGTTGCATTTTAAATCCAAGAAAACGACAATTAAGTCGCTCAATGATTAAAATATTTTTCATTCTTCTATTCGAGTTCTCTCTCCGGCAAACATTGATTCTCTATCTCGAAAATCCATGAAAAGTGGATCGCTATATACAGAGGCGCTTTTTTTTCTTCTCTTTTTTTTATCTTTAGTCAATTGTAGGTATTAAAAATATTGATTTTGCTACTTTGTTCATTTCTTCCTCGCGTGAGCTCTTTTGCCCGAGAGATATTTGCGTTCTGACGTTTGCTTTAAAGTAATGGAATAATTTTTGGAAATGGAATTTCCAGGTTTTTTTTATTCTCTTTTCTAAAGAATTGTAGAAAGATAAAGATCTTATTATATAAAACGTATTATACTTTAATTGCGTTTATTCATTTAGCGTATATAAATAGCGATAATATTATCCACCGGAAATGATAAAGCCAATGCATCATTACATTTCTGCTATCTCATTTCAAGCTTATTTAATATTTTTTAATTAATTCTATTAAGTTGATAAGCCACATTCAATTATTCTATTTTTAAATTTAAATATTGATTACAGAACCGACAAATATTTTTGAAAATTTTCATAAAGCCTTTTTATTTTACGAGCAGTTAAATAGAATTTTAGAATTTTGACCCAAAGAGCTTTCCTAGCTCCATAGCTTTTAATTTAAACAGAAATAATTTTCTGTGTAACAGAAAATGATTAAAAAATTTTACAATTTTGCTCCCAGTAAAAAACCTTTTATAGTTTCTAAAAAAAAAAAAATCAGCTAGAATTGAAAATAATAGTTTTTTTCATTTACGAAATTAAATTAATATTAATGATGTCTCTGATACACAATTACACTTTCACAACAGATTTCTGTTAGGGCTAAGCAAAAATATGTTAAAATGAAAAAGACGGGCATTAAGTAAATTTCACCTTTGAATAAAACGTAAATACTATTGTAATCAAACGTAAATCCTATTGTATCATTAAATTGTAAGATTTTTTTCTAATAGTAAAAAGATTCTGCCTGTTCTAAAAGTTTATTTTCATCAGTGCTAATAAACCATGCGTTAAAAGTATCAAATTTCAAGCTGCAAAAAAAATTTTAAAAAAAGTATAGTTCTTTGTTGTTGCCCGCTAAATCATTAAAGCGTCACTTTTAATGCTTGTAAAGTAATTTAACAACAGTAAACAACGTAAAAGAAAGAAGATAGCTCTGCTTATCGTGCTGTAAGCGTTACGTCTTCTCTATATAATTTTTTTTTTTAAAGTGAAAAAAAAAGTGTTACAAGTAAGTTAATCGAGACCATTAATGACACGTATCGCGTTACAATCCATGTAGGTCGCGCGGCTCGTAAAAAAAAGGAGAAAAAAAAAATCAAGCGAATCTCTCGCGCGTTGAAAAGCCAACGGCTGGCGCTTATTTCATAATAAGCATCGGCGAACAACCGATAAGAGACAACCTAGAGTATAGATAGGATATATTCCTCCTCTCCCTTCCTCCAGCCTTCCCATCATTTATATAGAGAGATAGCGATATAGCTTAAGCGACGAATCGTTTGCGGTTGCGGAGAGCGGCAAGCTTTTATCGTCATCCGATGAAAACGAGCTCGAGTACACGCGTTTGCGTTTATATGTGTGTTTGTGTGTATGTGTGTCGTGCAGTTAAGAGTTAGTCTAGTGTCAATGCACGCGCTTGCAATTTTCTCGCGTTTTTATTGTACGAATGTATATATGTATTTACAATTGCATGTTTGTTATTGTAATCGATTTTTTTTTTCTTTCCACTTGTATTATATACGCGACGAGAAGGAAAGTATTACTTATTACATTTTTTTTTATAGCGTGTGAATTACGTAGATAAATATATGTATATGCATATCAGTTTTTTTATTGATATCACTATTAAATTGCATTCGAATGTTTATTTAATAAGCTATTTAATACACATTTATACAATATCTTTTATACAGTCTTTTTACTTTAAAATTAAAAGCAATAATTTTCAATTTATATTCTGATTGATTTAGTTTCTTGGAAAAAAAATAAATAATTTTTAGTCGATAATTTACACTTTGACAGTATTCATTCCAGACGAATGAAATGTCAAATGGATCTTTTTAAATAATTAAATATTTATTTACCTATGGATAAATAACTATAATTTTATTTTCTAGTATATATTTTTCTTCTCGATGCAATCAGAGAATTATATAAAAAGCTTATTTGTATGAAGTATATAAGATAGTTATAAGAATGACATAACATTACATTTTTCCCCAGAATAAAAAAAAATGCGTAAGGTAAGCAGCACAGAGCCGCGCGCAAGGGAACGGAGTGTCAAGAATTGAGGTACGTCAGATATATATCCCAGAGGTAAATCCTTTATTCGCTCATTGAAGATGACAATTGAGAAGAGTGGGAAAGCTTATAAGAGAAGTATATAGCGGAACAATGTTCAGTATAAGAGAGAGAGAGTGAGTTGTCCATTGGAGGATAGAAGCAGTTTTAGGATCCCCGGAGTCATCATTGCGGAAGGAGATAAGGGTTGTTATATACTAAGCTTGTATATAGTCATTGTGAATACGTATATAGATATTCAAATAAAGGTGTAGCAATTTTCGAAAGGGAAGCAAAGTGAGCGGGTATCAAGAGTACAACAGATTTTATTGGATATAACTTAGCGCAAAGCACAAGTTTACTCTTTAGAGTTTCTGACTTGCTTTCTCTCTCAAGTCAACTGCAAAATCGAAGAATTTTCATGTGGATGCTGTTCCGAACGACTTGACGTTAATAACGCTTTCAAATGTCCATGCTATAATGCTTTCTACAATTTCATGATCATTCAAACTAACTCGAGCGTAACAATAATTCAGATACTATTGTTTATTAAATGAATTTTTAATTCGCTATTCCAATTTAAGAAAAAATTACTGTTTTGAAAGAAAATTTTAAAATACTTGGTTTTTTTAAAATTCAGTTTAAAATAATAATTTTTTTATCAATAATGTGTAATCGTTAATGTTTCCACATGATTAACGAAAATAAGACTAATAAGCTCAAGAGGAGTTCGGACTCTGTTTTTATTTAATAAAATATTTCATTATTTATTTAAAATGATAAATTTTAACAAAAAATAAAAAGCGATTCTACCTAAATGTTACTATAATGAATAAAGTTTATATTCATAACAAAAACCATTTCATTGCATAGCTTTTTGAAAGTAACATGAGCTACAAATATTTGATGAGCAAAGTTAGACATATCGATGACTATTTCATAGGTCACATTTAACTTAAGTACCATGCAGTGAAATTTTTATCATACTGACATTAACTGAGAGCTATCATTTATTTTTTGTTAAAACATTCGTTCTCTTTTTAAGGTAGCAACTGGGTATACTTTACCCCTTTTTAATGTCTAATGTAAGAAAGAGCAATATTTTACATTACTTTTATTTTAAATTAATGTTTCAGAAATATATCAATTCATATTAAAACTGTAAATTGATTTAAAAAATATTTTTTGTTGAATGAAAATTAAATTTTTATTCATTGTTTGACAGCAAGTTTTATATTATGCAAAAATCACTTATTGTATTCATAATTTAATAAATGATTTTCGTTTTAATTTAATATGCATTAAAGCAAGGTTTCATTATTTTGAATATGTTTTCGCTCATTGTTTTCAGTAGAATTTCATTAACAATAAATTTCAATAAACTTTTGTTAAACATTTAATGGGATGTTTATATTTATTAAATAAAAATTATTGAAAAGAAATTTTCATACCAGGATGATTGAATTATCAATGATGAAATATAAACTTATTTATATTATTGAATGATATTTTTATTAAAAATCCTTAAAATAGTCAGAACTCGTAAATAAACATAAATTAAAAGTTAAATTATCTCGAAATTCAAGTTTGAACGAATAATCTCAAAGCTTTTCCGTATCAAGTTCTAAATCCTTGCCTCCTCGTCACCTTATCCTCGTAACTCAGCCAACACTTCCTACTTTTTACTTTTCTCTCTGATTTCTCTTTCTTTTTTTCCTTCCTTTTCCCTCTTTCTTCTTTCTTTCTAATTTGCGTTCGACTAAGCGAGTTGCGCTCACGGCATTGCTGTTCTGCTTATCTTTGCTACAGCTGTCGTGACTTGAGAGCTTCTCAAAAGATAAACGCGCTTAGTCTTAAGTAGCATGCGTATCCTTTAAAAAAAAAAGAAGTTTAAACGAATTTCAAAATAAAAGATATTCTGAAATAAAACATTAAATAAAACAAATAAGGGATGAAATCGAAAAGATGAAAATACGTTTAGTAATTATAGCAGGGAGATGAGTAAATATATCTTCAACCAAAAATGCAATCCAGAAAACTTTTATCAGAAATAAATATCTTACTGGCTGATATTAAAAAGTAATTTCCTATAATTAGCAATACGATAAAACAAATAAAAGGTACACGCGATAAGAAGCATACAGCGACGGCTCTTAAACAAGAGACCAAGAACGTAACTGGACGTCATTTTACAAATAATCGTTAGGTTGTGGCAAGTACCATCTTAAAACTTTCTGTACCTGCTTATGTGTGTGTGTGCGTGCGTGTATATGTGTACGTCTGTTGAGAAAGCTTGATCGTTTCTCATGAAACGAAGGAAAACGTATAGTAATCTTACTTGACAGTATAAGGAAACTGTAGATATTTTTTTAAGTGAGATTAGGTAATTGACATTTTATAATTTCGTTTGAGGAAATGAGCAGAACTTTCTTTCTTATATTGTTAACGAGATTAAACTAAATCTTATAAAATAAAGTTTATACGATTTTTAGTTCTTTAAATTATTAACAGTTTTTTTTAATTCAAAGTTTTAATAAATGTGATGAACTTTACAAATTAAAATAATAAATTTTTAAATAATGAATAAAGATAAATTTTCTTGGGTTAATGAAGTTGTTTGCGCTGCATTAATTATGAAAATTTCCATGCATTTATTTAAGAAAAGCAATTTTTCCACTTTTAAAAAAATTGATTGAATTATTAAAACGTTTAATATTTATAAAATAAAAAACATTTAACGTTTATAAATTAAGAAAAAGTGAAGTTAAGAAAATATTATTAATTAATTAATAAATTATTTATGAAATTGAAATGTGCAATTTTTAATTATTTAATTATTCAGTTATTTACATTATAAGAAGTTTTATATTTTCTTTAATTTTTTGCAAATGAATCTTAGCGATTTACTGACAAATAATATATTAGATTTAAAATTATATTATTTTTAAAAGTAAGTTGATTGTCCATTAAAATGAAACTTTATTAATTCAAATTTAACCATATTTAATGCACTATGTTATTTTTAAAAAATATTTGAAGACTACTTAAAAAATGTACGATTAATAAGGCTATATATTTATTCCGATCACAACAGTAATGGTCATTTTATTAACTTGAAAAGCGGACCGAATGTAAGACGTTTCTTACGTCTAAAGTTAAAGTACCGTTCTCATTAATTTTACTTCACTCACACTAAATTAGAAATTAAGAAACTAAATAACCCTGGTAGAAAATTGATTATATTTTGGGCAGAATTTCTGGTCAACGGTAAGTTAAAAGAAGTTCAAAGAATTTCTAGAATTTCTAGATAAGTGTAATTTTAACCTTTGTTGACCAGAAATTTCGGTCAAAATATGCTCAATTTTCTACCAGGGAAATTACTAATTTTTATTAGAAATTACTTTAAAAAATTATTAAAAATGGTTAAAAAAATAATAAGGTAAACTTCACCGTGAAGGAAAACATATCTAGTTGCATCAGCTGCTATTAATTATGCATGATTATTTGAAATATTTTCCACGTATAAATAAATTACAAAAATTTCAAAATGATAAGTATAATGAAAAACTTTAAAAATGTCAAGAACAATTCTCATTAAAACTAAAATAACGATAATTATTAAAATTATGTATATTTATGAGCCGGTCTGTGGCTCAGTTGGTAGAGCGTTGGATTGATATTCTCGAGATTCCGAGTTCGAATCCCGCTCTCGGCTGAATCATGCAAGCACCATTGTACGTTACATATGCTTTGTGCACAGACACACTTATGAGCTCCGTCACTGATTAGCATCGCAAAAATAGCATAGCATAAATGTGGCGACGAAAAAATAAATAAATAAAAATAAATGATGTATTTGTCAAAATTAACTGGATGTACATGAAAATTGCATATGTTAAATAATTAATTTAAATAATCCAATAAGCAATAAGTTTTGCAGTATTATTATTAAAATTTTATCAATGTTAATTATAACCGTAAAAAAATAATATTTTATAAAAATATATACGCTTTTTTTCTCATGTATGAAGAATGTTTAATCGATATGTTTTCACACGTATTTGAATTCCTTTTTTATTCACGAAGATAATAAAATTTTATCGCGCTCGATGAGCGCTGCGAAGCGATGTCGAGATTCAAATTCTCTTCGTTACTTTTTTTTTAATATACTTTTTGTTTGAATACTTGTGCACATATACCTTAAAAGCGAGTGTCACGGACAATTTTTTGCTTTTTTTTCCAAAAGATCTTTATATTTTAGCGACGCAGGTGTGTACATTTGCCAAGAGTCGAAATGATTTACACGGGCCCGATGAATTGTAATTGTCCAGTATGTGTAAAGGTTTACACAGCGAGAGAAAGACAAAGTTTTTAATTTATGACCAGAGTATGATAAAAAAAATGAAAGAATAACTGACAGTGCGAAATATAAAGAATGATAAATTTACTCTTAATAATAACCGGTCAGGAAATGTGTGAGAAAGATATTTTCTATATACATTATTTCTCTGTTTTTTTTGTAAGTTAAATTGAATGAGTAATACTCGTGTAGATCATGTATGAGATGATAATAAATTTGAAAAATATGAGCAAAAATAATAATGGCCGTACTAAATAAAATACTATAAAAATATAAATCAAATAAAGCTTAAAGAGAGTTATAAGCTATTGAGGCAACAAAAATATTTCTTCGTGCGAGTAAGAGTTTAACAAATTTGAGCATTGAAACAAAAGGTAACGAATTTCGTTGCTTTTAAAACTACATTAAAGTTTTGTTGCACATTCAATGAAGTATAGTTGGGCTTTACAATGCTAACTTTTGAGAATTGTTCTTGAGAAATTCACATATGAACTTAATACTTTCATGAATATTTTACAATGCGAGCGTATGAGCATTTTATTCTTAATGATAAAACTCAAGCTCACATTATTACAAAATCGCCATACGACGTTTTTAACGTATTTTGTAATGTACTTTTATAATAATAAACTGGCTTTATAGAAAGTAAGGTTTTAACTTTATTATTAATTTAAATCATTTTAAAGATATCTGATAAAATATCTTTCTAATTGTCAAAAAATAAAATTATAACGTCACCTCGACTAATAATAACAAATGGTTGTCGAAAAGTTTTCTAATTTGTTAGTAGAATTTAAAACATTTACATGCTACAATTTTAAATGTGAAACTGAGAAAATAAGTACAAGAATTAATTCATGTCCTTAAAAAAGTTTTTTTTTTTTAAACATTAACTCTTGTCATACGCTTGAAGGGAAAAAAAAGTTTCAGTACACAGAGTCAATTACATTTTTGAACCAACAAAAGTTATTATTCTTTAAGGGCTATTAAAAAGAACGGTTTGCTTTATTCGTTTATATGCTTTTTTTTCAGTTTGGCGACAAGCACATACAATTGTCAAAGAGCTAAACTTTGGTAAAGTAAGAAAAGAAAACATTTAATTAAAAGTACCGACGGGTAGCGTTTAATATTGCGCTCAAAGAAAAAAAAGAAGAAAGAATAAAAAAAAGTCGCACACACACAAGCTTTAAAAATAAAGGTTGGTGCTTGGGTAAGTTTTAACGCGCTCGTTAGCAGTAAAGAAAGCCATGCGCAAAAGCTTGGATTTAACTCCGATTATCGGCTATTCCATAAATGATGACCAGCTTGCGGCAAACTAACTTGCAAAAACTTTGTTCGCAGAAAACGCAACGATGATATAAGAAGCTGAAGGAAAAAAACTTATTGTATCTTATATAGCAGATAAAGTAGAAATGTTCAACTTATTAACAAACTTAAACTACACATTAATTAATACAGAGTATTAATCATTTTAATGAAAATCTAAAGCAAGCAAAAATCGTTTACGTGACCTATATATTACAAATAGCTCATCATATATTTTGCATATCATGTATGAGATATAAGGCATATCGAATATACTAAATGTGGCTGTACTTTATATGTCAAATAACACGAAATCCACGCGGAATACTTTAAATTGTAATAATTTTAAAATTTTTTAGATTTTCAGAAAGAGTACAAGCAAACAATTTTTTTTTTACACATATTATGATGATTGTCCCTACAATATTTTCAGGCAAATATTATTGAACATTTGGATAAAATTTAGAATATGTCCTACCGTACTGTATTATAAATTTTAGTGTCCACATTAAGCTTTTATGAAAATAATTATTTTTATGGCGCAGAACTGTAATTTTTCTAGGGATTCATTACAAATAGTATATAGGATGTTTCAATGACGAACGGTCCCATTTTACACGTGATTTTATGATCCGTCCTCATGTCTCTCAATTATGGTACGACGCTGTAATTATCATGCAGAATTCCATTGTAAATTTTACAGCGTCCCACCATAATTGAAAGATCGCCTCATAAATTTTGATGGTTAGCACTATAAAATTTTCTGCAAGATTATCATCCAAAATTTCATTATAAATTTTATAAAAAAAATTCCCTCTATGTACGTATTTCTCCTTAAATATCTACATATTTCAAGTATCTGATAACAAAATCATCATCATATTTTTTAATATGCAAACAAAAATATTGAAAAAGTATTTTATCTTATAATTTTAACATTGATAAAAAGTTTTTTAAACTAAAGAAATGTAAAAAAATTTTGGAAATGGTATTTGTATTCATCTTGTTACGTACGGAATTATTATTATTATTAAGATTGTACAATTTTTTTACATTTCAAATATCATTTTTTATTTATCGTCGTTGAATAATAGGGTTTCGTTAGGGGATTCGCGAATAATCAATAAATAAGGTTTCATATTTAAGTTATTTATGAATTCCAAGTAAATAATTTGGTTAGGCATTTTCACTCATTAAAAATTAAACATTAATTACAAGTCTGATTGAGCCAAAATAATATGTCATAAAAATAATGAATTCTTCAATTTATTTTATTATTAGCATTTAAGTTTAATTTAACGTATATTAGTAAAATCATCAAAAGAAAATAATAACCGTGGAGTGGGCAGTAAAAACAAAAGGCATACATTATTAAAATAGTTATTTAAATAAAGTAATATACAAATCCCGAAATTTTGTAGAAATGAAAAAAGTAATCCATAATTTATGCTTAGGAATGTATTCTACGCTAAGCCCAAAACAATGATCCTTTTTTTCTAAATACATATATTTTGACAGAGCCCAGATGTCAAAACCCTCAATGAAATTCGAGTCGAATAACGTCTTACAGTTAATCATAAAATCATAAAAGACCTTTTCTTTCATAGGTTTCACTTCTATTGGTTATTTAAGATTTCTTTCTCAAATGTAAAAGCTAGCATTTTTATTATTTAAATTTGATTTAAAAGCAAATAAATTTTGAACCATTAATAAAAGAAGATAAAAAAACTGACTCTCGAAAATCAATCACATTGGCTTGTTGTGATCAATTCATTAATTACACGCTTATAAATTTATATACGAGCAACAGAGTATTTCAGTCTAACATCGACAATATTTGTTTGAACATCAATTAAAATGAAAAATTTTATAATTCATCTGACATTTATTCGAAAAAAAGTGATTGCGATAAATCATAATCGTTCAATTCGTTCTTAAGATATAAAAGCACATATACAGAAAAACATCCATGTATGTTTGCATAAGCGCATATGTAGACACATGCTCGCACGCATATATAAACAAATATTTTCTAAAAATAACGCATTTTGATCTATATTTATTTGCAAGATGCTTCAATAAAGTTATAAAAAAATAATTTTCCTTAAGCTCTTTATGTGAGAAGGTAAAGTATAATAAAATAAAGGATCAAAAGAATAAAAAAGTAAAACGTACTAGAGGTACACTCAAGTCAATAAGGGCCTACCAAAACTAAAAGTACAAGCATTACCGCGAGCAAAAAATTAAAACAATATATTTAGTAAGAAAAAAATATAATACATTTCGGATAATAGAGCAAAAATTTTTTAAAAATTCTTTTTTTTTACTCTATCCTTGAAAGTTCACGTATGCTATATTATTAATTACACTTTAATTAATAAAAAATAATTATCACTTTTCATGCTAAGTAATATTAGTAACAATTCTAATATGAAGAGTTTGTGTTGGACTGTAAAATAAATTTCTTTTCCATTTTTTTACGATTCCTTTTTTGTACATGAGATCTGTCGACTGTCTCTTTTATTTTCATTTCATTTCCGTGTATTTAATGACACTACACACGAAAATACGAAAAAACACGCAAATCTGGTAATATTAAGGCCGTAAGGTAGCTCGGACCAATAAAGAAAAAAGAATATTGGGTTTTTGGGTTATTGGATAAGTGAAACTAAAAGAAATACTGATTTGTCATTAGTCACGCGAGAATTGGCTTTAAATATGCGAAAAGTTTGCGTGTTCGCGCTTGTTTCCGCGTGTAAGATAAAAGTCTCGTTGCGTATAGCCACGTACTTATACGTGGCCACGTGAATGAATTTCATTATTTTTTAAGATTTATAATTTACTTAGACAAAAAATAGGAATTAGCTTACTAGGAGAGAGTCAGAATTCTAGATCACAGATTTTGCTCAAAATTTGGTATAAGTTTTCACATATCAAAATATGAAAAAATCAGAATTTTAGATCCAAATTTTCAATATTTCCCTCGGGTTATTAAAGAATGTCACTGGAAAAGTTACTAGATTTTTAAACGCTTATAATATTAATAACTAGAAGCTTAAAACTATTTAAATGAAAGCTGAGCTTAAATCTTTTTAAAATACCTCTTTTAGTATACATCAAAATATTTTTTCCCAAAGCTATAGCGTAATTATTTCTCATTTATTTATCGGATTCATTTAAAATTTTATAAATTAGAATAAATTTTTCATATTCACAAGCTCGAATATTTGACATAAATCCTATATTAGACATATGAAATACCGGCGCTTATAGCAAACACAATATGCTATATAAACGGTACATACAATATGGAATGTATAATAAAAAAAGATATTCTCCATATGTAGGTCACATAAACTATTTTAGTGCAAAAGTACAATTTGAGAAAAAAGAATAAAATATAAACGTAGCTTCTTATATTTCGAACAAGTTTATGTTAACAACTCCAAAGAGTGCTTCATTTTTTTAAGAATAAAGTTCTCGGGAATACTTTGTTTTGTGATACCATAAAATAACCATGTCTTGAATTAAATACCACTCGAACTTGATAAGAACAGGAAAGAGTGATATTTTACATTTTTTTATAGTATATTACATTTCATTTTTTTAATCATTCATTCGAACCATATGAAATAATTTATTTTATTGTGTTACAATATTATAATTAATTAGTATAAATTAATAATTTTTCTGGAGTTTTTTTTGCATGTTATTAGGCTACTTTACAATCTAGATATAACATTAATCGTATTTTAATACTAATTCATAAATAGTTTGAAAAATTTTTTTATTAAATATTTATGAAGGTATTCTTGAATGTTTGAACATATTGAGTGAACCATAGGTTACTATACGCAATCGGCGATTTGAATTTGAAATTATAATTCAAAGTTTCAGATATTCCATCAACGTTCAATCAGATTCAATCGTAAAACTATCGAATATTACTTCGTAACATGTAATGGTCATGTAAGTACATTTGAATTTTATCTATACTTAATCAAGCATTTTATGTTTTTTTTACAAGACCGGCAAATGTGGTTGCGAAAGGATATATGTAAAAAACAAAAATGCTTAGAATGATCATTTGATAATCTGACGATGACTAGAATAATAATAATAATAATTCACAATCTAAATTACAATCAATCAAAAATATTTTTATAATTTAAATGATATTCTTAATAGGACATGGTCTGCGTGAGTTTTTATAAGATTGAAATACGAGTATGCAAGACTTTTTGAGTTAAGATCTTTTGAAATAATACGCTTTTTAAAAAATAATTACCTTAAAAATTCGCATAATATGAGAAAGCAATAAGATATGAGCTGCAAATCTCAATGCTGACGCAATTTGATAATCAAGTAATATTTATTAACAAACACTTGAATTACATCAATATATAAATTTTGAATCCTACGTCACATTGTTCTAATTTTAGAATTAGTGTCATATCCTCACAATACTTGTCTAGACGACGATGATTTTTTTTTCTTATTTTACGCAAATAAATAATGGAAGGAACTAAAGCTTGGTGCTAAAAAGGTCAGTTTCGCGGTTCTTGTGGTTGAAGTGTACACGAGCTTATCTCTTGCAGACGCGTGTCCTCACGATCGATCGGTTTTTTTCTGCCTATCTCTTTCCCATCTTATAACCCCTTATGAAATTTTAAACCAAATCCCACTTTGGAATCCTCTGATGTATTCTCTTGCGAATAAGAAGATACGAGACAAGAAAGAGAATATCATAAACCACGCGGATTATGTTTGTTTGTTTGGTTAGACTAATAATTTCGACCTTTTTTTTAGATATACAATTAAATTTTCAAGTATACACGCGTTTAATATACAGTTGTCAATTAAGAGAATTTAATACGATTCGATATAAGTTAATGCTATTTACGTAAGTTTAATCTATTTTTCATTATCGTATCAAATCAATTATTCGGCGTTTCAAATGAAAATAGGATTTGTTTGTTTTTTCTTCTTTTGCTTTCCTTTTTTTTTATTTCAAATGCGCTAACTCTTGTTTCAACGAAAGCCGATGGACGCTCGTGGGCTTTGAAAAATTAGTTTGCGGAGCACACGGGCTGCCGCAACTCATTAAGAGTATGTCAATTTGATTAACCGCGAAAAGTTATTTTTAATAGAGGGTCAACATTCTTGATCAATCATTAGTTTTTTCTTCACAAATATTTACTTTTTTCTCCTTTTTTGCATTTCATTATGATTTCAATATTTAAAATTTATCTGGCTTAGTTCATTTCATTTGATCCTGCAAACAAATAATTAGGAGACTATTTGTATGCAAGTTAATTTTCTGTGAATGAATAAATTTGATTATAACCTTCTTTATTTAAATTGGTTAATATAATCACAAAATCGAATATTAAAGAGAGTGCAAAATACTTTAAAAATACTTTCTCGTAAAGTAAGAACAAAAACTAGTAGAATTACAAGTATGAAATTCAAACAAGTTTACTTTATAAACAAGCAATGTAATCTATTTTCTTTTTCAATACTTACAATGCTCGTGGATGAGATTCATCGATTTTCCGAATGAACAAAGACTATCCTGTAACAAAGAAGAAGAAAAAAGGAAGAATAAAAGCATTATCAAGATTGAAACTATTATCTATCCGCGAAATCGGGTACAAGGAAAACGAGTTAAAAATGTAAATTACAAATGAAAGCCACGAATCAACTGGAAGATTCCGAAGAATATCAATAGAAATTCGTATAAAATAACTTGATTGTATAGGAATGAAAATTAAACAAAATTGGAAAATCCGTAAGAGAAAAAAAAGTGGATAAAATGTTGTATATCGTATGAATGGAGTTGGCGGGTAAAAAAGAAGAAAAAAAGAAGAAGAGAAAAGAATAGAAAGTACTTACAGAGAACAAAAATTACACGAAATGGCATAAAAATATTAGAGGCTATTTTTCTCTTTTACTCTTACGTATGCATTGCCTTTTTATATTGCGAATACGCACCAGCTCTTTACAGTGCATAACGACCCTTAGTGCCATCGTGGTAATGCAATTTGCCAACCTTGTATGCTGCTACCTTAAAAGAACCGGCGATGCAAGAGAGAAAAGCTAAAGGTTCGTTGGAAAAAGAAAGAAAAACTGGTTGCCCGTAGAAAATGAAAAAAAAAGAAGAAGGAAAATACAACTGTTAGTCTTGTTTTACCATAAAAGTCAGTAGAATATAGTTAAAAAAGTAGAAGTAATAGCTTTTTGAGGGTTGATTTTAATTCCTTTCTAAAGTGGACTAACGTCTGATTGAGATTTTTCACTAGTCCTCATATAATTCTTTTTTCCTATGCGGCTAAGCCTTCAAATTTCTTAAAGAGACGCTAAGGCTCTGAATTATTTTAATCTTTCTCATGCAAATTGCACCCTTTGCAATTTCTGATTTGCATAAAATGTTCGGAAGAGGAGGTTTGGAGGATTCTTTTACTTTTCTGTACCTTGAACATCTTGTTAAAAAAGTAAAAAAAAGGTTCTCTTTTTTTTCTTTGGATTACGCACCACTGCTATTGGACAAGCGAGCGAATATTAAACATTAGTTAATTTTTCACGTTATTTTACTTTCGTTTTCTTTTTTTTTCAAATTACGCATAGCTTTGTATGGATGAATAAATGTAGTTTGTGAAGTATGAAAAAGCGCGCAAGCTACTAAAAACTGTAAGAAAAATGCAACATGAATAGATAAAATATAGGTCGACTTGTTAAACAAGGGTAGAAAGTAATGCATAGCTGGTAAAATTATACTATGTTTGCAAATCAGAATGCAAGTTGGAATTTCCGGATTAAATTGTTTACACGGTCCGCACGAATTTATGTCAAGTCAGAAGAATACTAATTTTTTTATTAATAATTGTTAAATTTTATTTTAAAAACGTACATATTTTTATTTTTTTTAGTATTTACAATTTAACAACAATAATATGGGTAATATTTATTATTGGAAAATAAAAATTTTCAAAACAAAATCGATAAAATTTTACTGCTGGTTTTGTTAGTTTTCAAGTCAGATTTATGAAATTTTATTTGTTTTACTTTGTAGAACAATAATTCACATGCAAAGCTCAAATAAATAAACACAAAATGTGTTACTATAGTAAGATGTACAGCATCACTGGATTCGTCATGGCTTAGCTTAAATTTCAAAGAACTAACATAACTCGTTTTTTTTCTTCTTTTTACACATGTTACCCGTTATATCTCTCGTACTTCTAGACATAACTCAGATAAGCTTTATACGTCTATTAAGACCACCCAAATGTTATTATTAAAATTGACACGCTTACATTATAAAAAGCCATTTATCTTCCAGTACATATTTATAAGGTATTACATATAAAACAAACAATTGTTTTTTTATATTAAATCAGAATATAAAAAACACCCACAAACATACAACAAGAAAATATTTTAAAATTTTTAGGAATTTTAGTTGTAAAAACAATAGGTACTTGGTTGAGTGTATCAAGCTGTTTATGTAAAAACATAACACAAACGACCAAGCAATTTGTAACGGTGCACAATGCGATTGTTCGTGACCTAAATTTACATCTTTTTGTTTTTTAGTTTCAAAAACTCTGCTATTAAATCTCTATTTCGCCTATGCAATGGATGTATATCATATGTTAGTAATGAATTGAAATAAATTTTTTTACAACAATAAATTAAAATTTCATACTTGTAATCTCATATGCAGTCACGTTTATCATTAAGGTACAGTATTATTAAAAAATAAAATTAATTGCTATTAAACAAATGTGTTGTCATTTATAATTAGTTTTTCATTACGGAATTAATATGACACGTTACAAGAATGTAAAATATTTGGAAAATATGAGGTCCTCAATAACTCTCTCGGTAATGCGATATATTTGTAACTCGATGTCCTGAATTCGAATCTCGATCTCACCCGATTGATAAAATCACCACTGTACTTTACATATGCTTTGTTCATAAATACGCTAAAGTCCTCCATCGCTAATTAGCATTGCAACAATAGCATTATTACAGTGACGTTAAATAAAATTTTAAACAATGTTAAATGTTTGGATACGTATGTAACGAATTAGTATTCTGATAATTTATCTTTTATGTTGACTAATTTGAAAACAAAATTTTAGAAGAAAAGAACTATTTTTCTAAAATTAAATTGATGAAATGTATTCGAAATCTTATCGAATTGTATTTCCATTTAGAATGAAAATTTGTAATATCCATATTTCTGTGGATCCAATTGAAAATTTACTTGAATTTTCCTATTTAGAATCTCATATAAATTTGAACTCAAAACTTTGTTGAAAAATAAATTGACAGTTATATATAATTGATTCCATCTAAAATCAATATTCAAGTCCCGGCATTAGATCGGTCAGATCTATTTGTCCAGCCAAGACAAGTTAACTCTAATGAAGACTTCTGAGCCACTAGTGTCTTGATAGGAAGTATACAGCTTCCATTTAAGGCGCGTTCAAGTCAATACATGGAACTTACAGATGAAAGACCTCACGCGGACTGCCTGAGTAAGATAAGGTAAAAGCCTTACCCAAAGGTGTTATATAGTCTTGTCGTCGTCGTCTTTACTTCCTTTCTCTCTTTCGTTCTCCTAAGCACCTCAATCAATAGTAAGTTTTCTGGTCGCAGGAAAGCCCTAAGGCTGTCGTACTATATTATATGTAGCTACTCGTCCATGTAGCAAGCTTGAAGCGTTTACGGTTTTCGCTTGAGATCTCTTGGGAAATTCGTCAGATTGGTATTCTATAAACGACGTGTGCGCAATGTCCCACAGGTATGAAGAAGACTTGGGTGCCAACTAATCGGGTAGGAGTACATCCCTTCTTCCTTTACTTTCTTATGAAAGCGTCTTCTTCTTTTTTTTTCTTACTATTCTCTCTCTATCTTCCTTGCTCTCGCTTAAAACTTATCCAATACTCAAGAGTGATGCTAGGTATGAACGATGCTTGGACATTATCAGAGCACGCCAAGTTCATCCGCGAAACTTCCCAAGTCTCGTGTTTTTTGGAGCGTGCAGAAATTTTCGAACTAAAGTACCAACCTAAGGCTTTACGAGGCCCTGGGGTACCAGCACGCACCTATATATACATTTTTGCGGTTACATTGGAGCTTCAACCTTATTTTGTGGACTTTTTCGAGAAATTGATTTTTCACGCCCACAAACCAAAAGAACCCCGCTTTATTTTTGCAACTTTGCTCATGCAATTTTCTCACTTTGCTAGATTTTCATGCTAAATTTTTTATTAAATTTCTCATTTTATGAGTTTTAATAACAAAGTAAATAAAATTTAATATGGACTTACAAGGAGAGTGTTTCACCTTCGGGTCACCGTTTTTGCTCAAATTTTGGGAATGTTTTCTGGGTGCAGAAATATCAAGAAAGCCAAAATTTTAGAGGCCAACGCTCAATATTTCCCGAGTTACAGGCCATTGAAGAAAATCACTAAAAAAGTCACTAGATTTTCAAACGCTTATAGTATCTCATCATTGTTAGCTAGAAGCTTATACTTTTTTTTAAATGAAAGTTGAGCTCAAATTCTTTCGAAATAGCACCTATAGCATCTCAAAATATTATTTTTTCTCAAAGTTAGAGCGTAATAAAGATTGCACTTCAATTTTTTGTTTAAAAAATTAATTAATAATAAAAGCTAAAATTGGGTGCAATCTTTATTACGCTATAACTTTAGGAAAAAATAATATTTCGATATGCTATAATTACTATTTTGGAAGGATTTTAGCTCAGCTTTCATTTAAAAAAAGGTTTAAGCTTCTAGCTAACAACGATGAGATACTATAAGCGTTTGAAAATCTAGTGACTTTTTTAGTGATTTTCTTTAATGGCTTGTAACTTGGGAAATATTGAGCGTTGGCCTCTAAAATTTTGGCTTTCTTCATATTTCTGCATCCAGAAAACATTCCCAAAATTTGAGCAAAAACGGTGACCCGAAGGTGAAACACTCTCCTTGTTAGTTTAAAAAACTTAAAAACATTTAAAATATTAGACTTTATAATTTAATGTATTAAACAAAATGCACAAACTTGAAGTGAACGTTGATTGGTCAATTTAATTGAACGTTCATCAATCAAAGTTTCTTCCGTCCTGAGCTACTATTTTCCAATTAGAAGCATTGTTACAAAATAAATAAAGAGACAAATGTTTCGAAATAGTTTATTTACTCACTTCAAGTTCAGAAACATTGATTGAAATTCGACATTTGAACACTAACCAATTGAATCATTACAAGCTTTACAATTGTTTTTATTTTTAACAAATTATTTTATTTTGATATGTAAATTTATCAATGTTTTTTAATTACAAAATTAATACTAATTTTGTAAAACAAGATCTAATATTCAAAAAAAATGTTGTTGCCCCTCCGTGTGTAATATTAGTTTTGCTGATGCAGTGAGCAAAATTCGATTTTAATGCCTGCTTTATATGCTCAAAACACAACATTCTCCTATAAGTACAATAATCTTCACATTTTCTTACTAGTGAGAAAATGTATTTTATTTAAGCAAAATAGGTTCACCCTTGCCTTACTTGTTATGTTTGACGACAAAACAAACCCGTGAGGAAATGTCTTATTTTGCTCACTCGTAGTGTATATACTATTTTGTTTATTAATGAGTAATATTTGATACTTCTATAAGATTTATTATGAAACACGTGTGTTTTATCAAAAAATATTTGACAATATAACCAAAAATATTTTTTAAGACACGGTTGATTTTGATCGTAAAATAAGTCATTTTTAACGCCAAAATTTTTTTATTTTGTACTAGAGAATAATAGTACACTATGCGTTAAGGGAATAAAGTCAGATATTCCTCCTGAGAATCGTGATCACTCCAGGAAGAAATCGACTATGCTCTCGGGTTGCATATAGTGTTTTACTCTCAATTCAACTGTGGACACTTTATTAACATAGAAAAAGTTAGTCTGTATATAGGAATATCAAATATTGAAGATAATGAACCGTGTGAAATAGAAAAAAATCATAATTAGTGAAAATAACTATATAGTCACATTCAGATCAGAGAAATATTTTTAAAAATATTATCAAATAGTCTTGTTAAGTAATCTACATTTAAATAATATCAATATTTATATTCATAAATAAATAATTTAAGAATTGTATTTTCTTTAATTCTGTAAATTTTTAATGTTTAAAATCATTTATTTTCTTACAATCTACTTTATTTAGGATAACATTTAGTAATAAAAATGTCTCATTTTTGGTCTGCTTTTTTTAAATTAATAAAATAGCCATCACTGTTCAGCTGAAAGTAAAATAATTTTTTAATTTCTCTAACGTTTCATTTCTTATTTCCAAATTATCAAGACATTTTTTTTATTTGAAACAGTTTGAATTTTGCTGAATTTGATAATGAAACGAAAATTAAAAGCATACTTTTCCTTTCCATTAGTCTCATTTTCAAAATCATTAAAGTGGTTGCACTTAATTTAAATTGAAAATAAAATTCGGAATGTAATAACTGTAATGAAGTAAAATTATTTTTTAATGAACACCACCTTCAGAAATAAATTCGACTTACTTTCCGTGTCACATATAATGTACTATGATTTAATAATTATGATATTAATGAAAATTTTTTTCTGTATTTATTTTCAATATCTTTAACAAATAAGTAATTAGATAATTAGCTAACTCTATAACCTCATTAAGTAAAACTTTATATAACGATGAGTCTCCTTTTAGTTAACGAAGGCTCGTCAGAAAAATGGCACCACTAATTAGAAATAAAACAAGCAGATATATTTAACTAGGAACGAGTGAAAAAAAAGGATTTAGACTTCGAAATTGTAATTACATCCTCACACTGAAAAGATCGTAATTATTAAATTTCAATTAGAGCGTTAAAAGAAAGTGGAAAGCAAGAGTATGCAAGAAAAAAGAAAAGAAGAAAAGCTGTAAGACTGAAAAAAGCCAAAGTGTCGCTTTCTCGTCAAAGTTAGAACGCCGTGGCACGTAAAATATTCACATGATCCGTTCTCTTTCTCTCTCACTCTCATTTTCTCCCTCCAATCCCTTTAATTATTTTTCTCTCTTTCTCTCCAGCGTCGTCGTCGTCGTCGTCGTCTCGACCGACTTTGTAAGAACGAAACGTCGTCAACGTGACACAAGCAAGATAAAAGACAAAATCCGAAAAGCGGAGCAACATGGCAAAATATGTAACCAACCCCACAGCCTATCCTTACATTTTTCTTTTTTAATTTTATTTCTTATTTTAAAATTTTTTAAAGAAACTGAATTCTTAGTGGCAAATCTATTGAAGCCCAACGGAGCACATTCGTACTACTGAAAATGATTCTTCATGTGCATGCATATATGCGGATCCTTTTCTGTAGATTGCTTGAAAAACTTTCTTCTTTATGTACACGTACACACACAGATACACACATGCGACTGCACTGCAATGAGACTCCGAGGACGGATTTAATTTTCAAGAAAGAGAGAGGCTCGAATTCTCGAGGCTCAGATTCAATTGCTGAATCTCAGGACTAAATTAAGCAAAATTTTATGCAGCTAGACTTTCTTCATAATTTCCAACTTTTACAGTTTACGAAATTTATAGTTTTTTTCTTTCTTTATAACTTCTTAAAGATCAGCAATTATGCAGACATGGATCTTTATATTTATACTAATCAATAGAAATGTAATTGAGTATTTTACAGAACTATTATTCTGCAGCAATTGCAATGAAATCCAATGCGATCATTTTAAATATTTAAAATAATTGCTTTGATATTGAGCAATATGTAAAAACCGATATTATTTTTGTTTCCGAAATCCTATAGCTTTTGAATTTGAATTTCAATTGCAAAATAGGATTTTCTTTTGTCGAATAGATTTTCCGTTCAAATCGCATGATTTTTCTCACTGTTTCTTTCTATTTTTCATATATATGAAATTTTATCGTGTACGTGCGTACATAAATGGAATATTTGTTTATTTTAGTTATGCGGGCTAAACAAGGTCACATGTTTTTAAATAGGAAATATTAAATAACTAAAAGCTTTTTACCTCAAATTTAGATGGTAGAAAAATTTATTCAAATTAAAGCGTGACGAAAAACATTAAATTTTTTAAAAATTATGCATAAAATTAATTTCTTTGTGATAAATTTTTTAAAAATAAAAATTTTAATCCTTTTATAAAAATTTTACTGTTATAGTCAGTTATTTGAATGACAAATGGTTTAAAATTACGAGAGGGTACGGTTCGATTATTTTTTTTATTATATTTACTGTATTTACTTTGTATTATTACAAATGAAAATTGTAAATTAAACGTATTTGATATATGCGTTACCTATATAGATAAGAGCAATGAATTTAAAATTAAAATCGATTAAAAATTATTAAAGGACAGAAGTGAAAGAAAAAAATAGAAATGGAAATAAAAAAAAAGTTCCTCGTACATTTTGAATTGAACTGACCCAATACAATAGAACGAGTATCACGAAAGCATCCTAGTGTTAACCTTGCTTATATATATATATCTAGTTGAACTAGTGAATTTTGAAAAGAAAATTGCCCTCGTTACAGGCGTCATCGTATAAGTCTTAGGTTACAGTACGCTAGAGTTCCAGCTCTTATGTGAGAGGGATGAATATTTCAAGGCGTCTACACTGTAGACAACTAACTCTACAAAGCTCTTACAAGAAAGGAAAAGAGAGGTAAAAAAAAAAAAGAAGAAAAGGAGAAAGAGATAGCCAAGAATATGTACAGTTATATCAACAAACGCGAGGGAAGAGGATTTTTCTCAACCTGCCCTCTCTACAGTTCTTTCTCTCTTTCTTTCTCTTGGCTTTACACGCCTTCTTTTCTTTATTCTTTATAGTTGTATGGTTTGCTCTTCTCTGCCCTCTTCCTTTCATTCCTCACTTTTCTCGCGCTCGCATACCGTCAACACTGTTTTTCAACTACATTTTTTTTCCCTCTCTTTCTTGATTTTTTCTTCTTTTTTTTCATTTTTTTCCATTTTTTTTTCTCTCATTCAGCTTTCTTATTTTTCATATGTACTTTTTTTGCACTCGTCATACGTTCTTTTGAAAAAAATATATGCAACTTTTTTTTTCGTGACATCAACATCTTGTTTCACTTGACGAGCTGTATATGCGGCTTGACTGAGATGTTTCTCTCGCTTTTACATACTCGTCAGTTACAAACGCTTGCTTTTTTTTTATCTTTCCTAAGGGTGTTATATGATGTATGATGATATGGTTGTACGCTCGTCAACGCACGAGATGTATGATTTCAAATTTTTTTTTATGTATGAAAGTATACCGTAACACGGGTATAACGAACTGTCGATTGATAGACCTCTTTACTTCCTCTTTTAAAAGTGACGGAAATGTTTTTTCTGTTTTTTTTTTAGTATTCTATAAATATCGTAGTTGCACTCTAATTTAAAAACAAATTCTTTATAGAAAGCAGATGTTTTAATTATTAAATCCTGTAAATTTATCGGATCATTAGCTTTCACATGTGTAAGCGATAAATGTAGGTCAAAAATAATCAGAAATAAAATTTATTCTTATAAACGTCAGTTAAAATTTTTGACTATGTCGTATTTTTATCAGGGAACATAAAATGTTGAAAATTTTGAAATTTTTAAAAATAATATTGTCAGAAAGATTACTGACGTTTTAATAACTTTTTTAAACTTAAGCTTTTAAGGTTTACACAAAGAGTCCCACGATCAGTTTGTTGATTTTTCTTTTTATTTCAAATATTTGCAGTGACATACTCTAGAATGAAAAGGAACACGACAAATACAAGCTCTTACGATAAGAATTAATTTAGCCGCTTTATTATAGTGTTCCTTTTTTTTATTTCTATTGATGGTATCATTATTTATATTCTTTATTTGATTTTCTTACAGCCGCATCGTAATTTTTATCTTTATCTTTAAAATGGGTTTTGACTTAATATCTTTTTATTTGATCTCTTACTTAAAAATATATATAATGAATTGATATATTTTAATATTTGTGTGGTAATAATTATTTTTTATTGTTAAATAAATTATGAAAAACGTTATGATTCAAAGATATGATAATTAAATGCACAATGAAATTGCAAGAATGATGATTGTAACAAAAATATATAATGTGACAATTATTTATCTATTCAGAGAGAAAAAGATATGCTTGCGTATAAGTGTATATAATGTTATATAAATAAAAAATTTACTATATTGCATTCATGATAATTCTGGAAAATATTTTTTATTTTTTAAATAATGTTAACTTGAAATGAATTCAACTTTTCGAGACAAAAGATTTGTAACATTGAAAAGCTTTTATGATTTGATTAAATAATTAAAATAGAATCAATAATCCTCCAATAAAATAAAAATAATTTTGCAAATACATTTTTTTTTGTTCATATAAATTTAGTTTTATTTATCGATTGACAGTTGTAGAATAAAAGATTAAAAAATGTTAAATAAAAATTTTAAGCTATTGAATAACCTTTTTAATATTTGAGATATTAACCTTTTAACGATGAAAAAAAATTATCCACTTCACAAAATATACCATAGCACCTATACAGCGTTAATCAAAGATTGTAGGTCATCAAATTTGATTTCATCAAAGCTTAATTATTATATTCATAATTACATTCTCTATTATTCTGTATTACACTAACCCATAACGCTTTATCGTTGATATGAAATACAAAATATTATTACGTTGAAAATGAGATTTCAGAAAATCAAAATTCGTCATTTCGAGCCTAGAAATTATAATTGAAAAAAAAAACTTTTAATGATGTTAATATGAATTTTTTTATATTCATATTTAAGAAATAATTTAATAATAAGTTAGTGACTATTGTAAAAAGTTAAAACAATATGTAAATATTTAGAGCCGGTGAGTGGCTCAGTCGGTAGAGCGTTGGATTCATAATCTCGAGGTTCTGAGTTCGAATCCCACTCTCGGCAGTCGATTGATGCAAGCACCACTGTACGTTACATGTGCTTTGTTTACAAACACACTTACGAGCTCCGTCGCTGATTAGCATTATAAAATACCATAAATATAGCGACGTTAAGAAAGAAAAAATGCAGACATACTAAAAAACTAGAGTCAAAAAGGAAGCAGGTTAATATTTTTAATGTGACCTTTTTTGGCCCGATGTAAAATATCTTTATTGAAAATAATAAGTGTCATTTCAAACATAATTATTAAGTGTAAATTAACTTTTTCGAAAAAAAAAATTCAAAATTAGAGTTTGATGGCACAAAAAGTTAAAGCGTGAGGTTCTTAATCCGTTAGTTAGGGTTCAATACCTGGGTTTGGTTAATTTTTGATTGATTCAGCCGTGGAGTGACATACCAATGATTAATAAGTCAAATTAAAATATAATTAGCTAACTATAATAAACTTATAAAAAAGCAAATATTATACAGTGTAAAAAAATGATTACCTTTTAACTTTGATAAATAATGAAGTTTTCGTTATTGTATATTAATACATTATAATTTATTGTTATAGTATTACTTATTTATTTCTTCACAAATCTAGTTATAGTTAGAAATAAGAAATATTGTATTTTATCTAAACACATTTCATATAATTTCATATTTTACGTTTTAATGTATGTATTCTAGTAATATAACGCGTTTGCCACAAATTATATTCCTGCGTCTGGTGTATGTAAGAGAAATAAATATATTAACTAAAATTAAATTCTATGTTTTGTATTAATCGCAATATTTTATTTACAGAAATTTATTCTTTAAGATCTAAATTTATAATAATTTAAAGAATATAAATATTTAAAATTATTATTGCTATTCGTTGTTGATAGACAAAAATTGAATTTGAAAGTGATGATGAATTTTATAAGCACTCGTATAATCGAACGTTGTTCTCGTCCATATAACATAACTTTAATACTATTTTAAATTAATGAAAATTGTCAATTTTGTACCTCGACGTCTATTAAAAGTCATATTTAAAAGCTGTTATAGCAAAATGGCGCAAATCTAATTCAATTGCATATTGGCATCAAATGATTTAATGATATTGAAGAATCTGCATGTAACGTCAAATATAAAACTCCTCAACTCATTTCGTTGGATAGTTTTATTTCTTGTCTTTTTTAAAAAGATTTAAAAAAGATTATAATAAATTTGGCATTTAATAATACCAATAAAATTTATTCAATAATAAAAAGGAAATATTATAAAATTTATTGAAATAAAAAATGATAGAATAAACTTTATTCAAAATCGATAAGGCGATATATATTATGTTATCAATAAATTCACAATAAATCAATTTTTTTTTATAGAAGTTATTTTTAAATTTATGACAATAAGATAATATTTTACAGAACTGAAAGTGACGTCTCATAAAAATTTCCGACCCTTCAGAGTAGTTCTGAGACATTGGATCATTACCGGAAATCATTGATTGTTCAAACTAAATTTTGTTAAATATCAAAATTATATGTTGCCTATAACATTTTAAATACTAACACAATGTCTTAACCTTACCACGGTCATTTTTACGGTAATTTTTATGAAGAACGTCTTGCCCGATGTCTAATTATTTTTACCCAGATATTTTTGTAAATACGTAATAAAACTAATTTGTTTTAAATCAAATTATTTTTACGAAAATAAATAATTCTTTTAATTAGTTTAATGAGACCCCAATATACATTCATAAAATATTTAATAGACATTTATTTTATCGCAAATTTTTATTTGTTTTTCTATGTCGACTTTTCGTAGTTCAATTTGTTCTTTTTCCCTTAAGTCTAGACTAGTAGACAAAATTATGTGAATAATATATAAATTTATCACAGCTTCGTCTATTAACCCAAATTTATATTTCTTCCAAAATTTAAAAAAGTTGTATTTACTTTATTTACTATATAGTATCATAAAATAATTGATTTAATTATTTCTTCTTGTTTTGTATTATATTAAATTTTAAATTCTCATATTTGAAAATTTGCTTTAAAAATAAAATAAATATCCGAGATATCCAAATCCTCTTATAAACACAATGGTTTTTACTACTACTTATTAGAAGCTAAACGAAAAAATAGTGTTTACTAGAATTTAAATGATGTTTGTTTGATGTTGACTACATGAATCATTAGAACTTTTGAAAAGGAAGCATGGTAGCATCAAAAGAATTCTTACCTGAAGCTAAATTAAAGTACGGCAAAATCTTTCTTTACCGTTATATATAACGTACAACTCCGCCCCCAAATGAACTAAGCCAGCCAAGTTAAAGAAAATACTTTCGTCATCTTCATAGTCATCCGACCCAAAGGACCCTATAACGTAAAAAAAAAGAAGGAACTTAAGTTTGCGAGTCCTGTAATTTAAAACATTTCACTCGATTGTCAGAACACTCAAGGCCCATTTCACAGTATAGTCCTATTTTTTGTTCTCTTTCTTTCTTGGTAAAGGTGCGCATTGTCTTTGTCATTTAGTCTTTTTCTCTCTTTTTTCTCTCCTGATTCTCCCTTGCGTCTTGCACTCCCTCGGGCTCCCTAATGGAGGAGCGCATTTCCGCGGTTAAACTTCCGCGAAAAGTGGGCCAACGAGAGGTTATTGTTCCTGCACTAGGCGGCATTATCCACCAACGTAATCGCGTGGGCGAGTTGCTTGAAACCTTTCTCTCTCTCTCTTACTCCCTCCCTTATTCTCTTATTCCCCTACCTTACTACGACTATGAAATAGAGACAGAGAGAGAGAGAGAGTGAAAAGCGACTTGAAATCCAAGAGAGATAAAGGATATACGTACACAGAAAGACGGAAAAGAGAGACAGAGATGGTTAAATAAAATGGATGAGGATGAAGAAAAAAAGATTAACAAAACCAGAAAAAAAGGAGAGAGTGATAGATAGTCTAACGAGAAGCTTGGGAGAATTTTATGGAATTATGTTGAATTGTTGTAGTAGAAAGCTGCAATTAATTTGCATGATTGTATGTAATTGCATGAAAACGTAATTAAAAATGTCTATACTGTAAGCTTTTCATAAAGTGTTTTTTACTTTCAACTATTATTCTTAAGCGAATATTAACCGTTTTCATATAATTAAATTAACGAATGCTTAGCAAAGTATCGGAATTTAACGAATTTTCGTGTTAATTAAAACTTTTTTTTTATATTGATCATATAATCATAAAAAGTAGAACGAAACTATATCATAATTAAGATTCTAAAATAAATGTAAACCATTTAATCTTTAAAAATAAGTTATAATGGCATAATTTTGTTTTGCATTTTAAAATTCTATTTAAGTTATTGGAAAATTATTGTATTTTCATCAAAATATTGAAATAGTATGGCTATAACATATAAGAGAGAAATTATTTATAGTGACTTTTAGCAGCCTTATAAATATATGGAATCTGATAAAATATAAACATTTTATTATACTTAATCTATTAAAATTTTACTTAATTGTCAGATCTATTAAAATCTATTTCAAAGCACTGTTTTTATTTTCTTTTTCTTTATTCGCAGCAAACAGTTGGAATTTATAGAACCAATTGCCCAATGGATAGACAGTTGAACAAATATTATTTTTAATTATTTTCAAAGCAAAAATGCATTTAGAAGTAATAAAAATAAGTGTAATTATAAAAATAAGCTTAAAACATTGATAATGTTTAAATAGCAGCAAATGAATGAGTCATTTAGTTAATGAATGGTTTGCTTTCAATAAATGAACTGAGCTTTAGAATAAGTTAGATATATGTATATCGGTCTGATTGACATTACCATTCTGCTATCGACCAAACTAACCTCAATATTAATAGTGAAAATTTCCAGTAAAATTTAAACTTTGGCTACCGAATAAATATTGAAAATGTAAAAGCATGTATATTTGTTGATTAATGTTATCAATTATTAGTAATATTCAGAGTAAAATCAATGTTTATATGATTTCCAAATTCGTTCATTTGCATGCCAAAAACTAAATTTCACCTTAACAAATTAACATTTTTTCTATTGTTTTTTTTTTTTAAATTAGCTAATTTGTACATGTTTCCATCCAATTAAACATTTTTTTTAAAAACACTGATGCGAAACAAAAATTTTTTTAATGTATTTAAAGAATTTTATTTATTGTTGTCACGAAGACATTTACCCCACAAGTTAAAAAGAAAACAAGGATATAGTCCGTTATTGTCGCAATTTTCGTTCCGAAATGTTAAAAACGAACTACTAGCGCGAGAAATGCTATAATAACGGACTACACACCAAGTATGACTATCGGTATGGCATTTCATTCTGATGAGGATAAATCTAGATATATGTTTTAAGTAAAAAAAATATCGTTTTCACCAATCATGTTTGTATAGCTTCTTCATGAAATTTTTCTTTTTGAAAAACAACACCAAGTACGTTAATTAATTACAAAATTAATTTATAAGAATTCGTTTATTTACTGATTGGTGTTCATTTACTAGGTAGTATATTTTAATTGATAAGATTAAATTTTTAAAAAATTTGGAATTAGGTAACTTTGTGCTTAAATTAAAGATTAATAATCGTATTTGTTGAAATATGTAAAAAAAATAGCATTTTTATTTAAAAATATTGATGGATATATGAAATTTAAATATAGATTATATTGAAATTGAAAAATTGTAATCCTACAATTTTTAGCAATGAATTTCAATTTAAAAAAGTAAATATCTGATCAATAATGCAAAACTCGAATGAATAAATGTGAAAAAATGATTAAATTATGACAACAGACCCAACTAATACTAAATAAATTCTATATTCAAAGCGATTTAGGTTATTGATTCTTTATATTCAAAATAACATTAAAAATCAATTTATTCAAATTAAAATTGTGTATAAAATAGCAAAAAGTTAATCGCAGGCAGTGAAAAGTGCAAATAAAACAAAAAGGCTGTTACTGAGAAATATAACGCGTAGAATCGTGACCGAATATCGGAGAAAGAATCTTAAATTTTCGATACTTGAACACGTGTATTTTTATACATGTATATATCTTTACGAGTTGTATGCAAGCCAATGGAAAAAGACACTTGAACTAGTTTGACTTTGTCATATATACATTGGCATTGATTTGGCAAGCTTGTATTTGTGAGTGTGTGTATACACATTTAGTATCCCTGTTTCGAATTTTTTCGCGAATTCCTCGAGAAATGAAGTGCCAGTCTTCAGTTGAACGTGATACGGAATGGATGGGGTCAAGCGCAGTCCCGGATATTGACTCGACTTTTTTTCGCCGTCATTTCTAAAGAAACAAAGTACAAAAAAAAACAAGAATGTTCCACCGATTGAAAAATGAAATATATTTACCCAAAAGTCAACTGACTTATGTATTGTATAAAGTTATTTTATTTTCGAAATTTTCTTTTCTTATTTCCTCGAAAAATCACACGGTTCAAAATAGTTGTTTTCAGATTGAAAATATTTTAACAGCTACAAATTTTAGATTAGAAGAATAATATTTTAAAAATAATAATCAAACTACGAGTATAAATTATTTATAATTAAATGATTGCTTTTTATAAATAATATTTTTCTTTAATCTGATTTAATTGAAGTAGTTAAATACTATATACGCACTCTTATTATAAACACTTTTGCAAAATTTTAAGCAAATAATTGAAAAATAGTTAATCAGTTAAAAATTTTAATATAATGTTCTTTTTGTTGCAAATTTAGTCTTTGTTTTTAAAAAATATCTAAATAGAGGACGAAAAATTAAGATATAAATAATAATTTTATATGAACAAAAAACTTACAATTTTTATAGGAAAATTATTTGTACATCAATATTTTGGTAAGTTTTTAGTGAGAAAGTTAATATTTGCAATTTCCAATATTGTTTTTAATAAAAAAATTTCGTTTATTTTATTCTAACAACTTTGGATTTTTTTTTATATAATTAATAACTAGCTTTTGAACAATATTTTGAACTTTTAAAAATAAACTTTGTGAAAAGTCGAGTTTATAAAAAACAATCAAATAAAAAGCCTGATCTGTTTTTTTTAATGGGTAATGCGCATTGACTTTCCGAATACGAGGAATGTAAATCCAGTTTTAAGATCGCTTTAATATTTTTCAGTTCTTATAAAAATTAAAAAAAAAAAATAGATAAATATACCTTTATTTTTAACACCTTCTGTTTAAAAAAAAAGAACATTCTTAATGCTGCAAAGGTTAAACTATATATAGAAATTTGTGATAGCTTGATTGAAAAAAGAAATTGCTTTTTTTATGTATCTGTGTTATTATTACTAGAATTTAAAAAAAATAAAAAAAAAAGCTATTAATGTAGTTATAAATAAAATGCGCTTACCGTTAATATTCTTTTAATCGTTGTTCCATTAAATTAAAAACTTAAAAACAAACGCGAAGTTAAATATTGTAGAATTAACAAAAAGGTTTAATCACTGCTCGCTCAGGTTAATATAGAAAATCGGATAAACGTAGAGCGTAAAACTTCATCATATAAAAAATTCTGATGATAAAATAATGGATTGATTGAAATAAATGTTTCAATCCACCATATCTGAAAGATTATATACTGTAGATTATATGTTAGTTATTTATTTGCGTGTTGTAAAAATTTTTTATTAAATTTTTATCAGACCAAACGAACGTTCATTTCGATATTCCTTTTTTTTTCGTTTATTTTGTAAATACGAAGCTTTTTAATTAAACAAATAATACAATCGATTTATTAAAATCATACAGTAAGAGCAATATTCTGTAAATGATTGAATTTATTTAAAAACTCGAATGGTTAGCGAATTTATCGTGTTAAAAATAGCATTATACAGTAAAAGTTTGATATTATTGGATTTCAGAATTACTATATTTGAATAATTTGCTGAGGCAGGAAAATGAAGGAAACTGAGTGTCAATTTTAGTTAATCCTGTGTCTCTTGTGTGAGAGCGTATACCTGTATACATACGCAAATACGTAAACACACGCGTACTCACACACATGCATGTATGTACGTATATGTCACGTATAACAGAGTATAGATTTTATCATGTGAAGCATCAAAGCTAATGTGAGATATATATACGATGTTGCTTTGAATTCACGAGTTTTGCCAATCTTGCTTATTTTCGAGGTTCGCGAGTATCGAACGTGTATGTATATGTATGCGTTAAAGGCATTCCAGTGGTTAAACTTTAACGGTTTTAAGGCATTCAAAAGATTCCATTAATTGAAAGGAAAAACTGAGATTACAGACTGGTTTTTTTCATAAGGATATACTGCGCTCCAATGAAAATAATAATAAAAGAAAATAAAAATGATTTCCGAGCGCTTTACTAAACCCGTTTGGTTATTTTTAAAATATTTTTTTATCAAACAAAGTTCAGCACTAGACTTCAAAAGAGACTTTATGTTATTAATTTTAAAATTACTTAAGGCCATGTAACCACATAAAAGGATCCTACTTTATCGGTTAATGAGCAATTATAGCATTAATTACAATTAAGAGCATTAATTTTTAATGTCAAAAATGCATTAGTTTGTAATATAATTTAGAAAAATTATTTATAATTTAAATTTTCATACAAATACATTCATTAGTCACGGAGAATTTTGGATATCCGATAAGATAAAATTTTATAATTCGCGATAAGATAATACTTTTAAACAATATAATTCTAATACGAGAACCAAAATTCTCAGTGAACTCAAATTAATGCAATTTAAAAAAAAGTAATTTCTACTATAAATATTAATATGATTGTTTGTTAGACGATAATACAGATTCTGTCTACGTAGTTACAGCATCTTAAATACTGTTATTAGAAATAATTTTTGGCATCTAAAATATGCTTTATAAATTGTTAAATAAAGATGACAATAAACAATGAAATTATTTTAAATTTAAACATTTTTCGTCAGTAATTTATTTATATTATAAATTGCTTTTAAGAAGAAAGTCTCTATTTAGAGGAAAATAATGCTGCATAATGCGATGCTTTACTATTAACAGCACGGTAAACATAAAATGAATACTAATGTGTGTTAATGTATGTTAAAATAAAAAAAAGATATTATCTTGTTACGTGGTAAGGGGTAAGCGATGTTATCTACACGGTGCTTCGAAAGCTTCATGCAGCCTCATGAAAGTTGATGATCCAACCAACTCTGCGAGATAGTTTTCTCAAGTAATAAATTTTCCTAGCTCGGAAAATAAATCTATTGCTTTTATCAAGCATTTTTATCTTGTTTCTTAATCATGCGCGTATTCGATCTGCCTCTAATATAGCGCTTTTCTCATTATCAGATCAATATTAATTATTCGTAACATCCGTTAAACCATGGCACAGATGCTATTAGTTTTTCCATGTCATTGTTATTCTTACTTTTATAATAATTAGATGCCAAGGGTATTTCACGCCATATGCGTATTAGTTAGCTGACCTTAGTCGACAAAACTTGTTAACTAAGGTCTGGTGCGTCATATTAAAAACCGCCAAATAGTTGTTTGAATTTCATGAATCAGCTAAGAGTTTCAATAATAAAAGTCATGGAATTTTTATAAAATAACATTTATAAATCTAAATATATTCAAAAATTTCAAATTTTATGACGTATAGCAACAATTTCATATAGTAGTTTTCACTCTATTTAAAATATGTCTAATAACGAAATTAGGTTCAATAGTGATTTTTAGAACTTCGACGTTAGTTGTCACAAAAAATATAGTACTTTGTACTATAATGTCAGTCTATGACAAAATTACTATACGTAGTTTACAGTAAATTTTTCAATATCTACAGTAAAATTTACTAGATGCTTCTTTTCCTGTGAACTTTTGGATAAGGTTTGTACTTTGTAAAATGTTCAATACAATTTTGGTCGATATTTCGATATTTTTTATACAAGATGACAAAACTCAAATTACGTTAAGTGCAAAAAGCAAACTTTTGCGATACATAAAATTTCAATTACTTTGAAAAAAATGAATAACAAAGTTATACTGTTTCTTAAATTTCATTAATAATAAAATAGCATGTGGATAATTTTGAAAATTAAATCAGTTATTCCAATAATGTATTCTATCGATTGTATTTTTTTACAATTAAAAAAAATTTTTTATACTTAGCAACAAAGATAATGAAATCATAATTATTATCTGTTTAATTAATTTAATTTCTTATTCTAAATGAAGTAAAAAAGTATTGAATATTTTATAAAGAGAACCTAGCCGTATTTTAGTAATTACTCAATAATATAACTGAATACTTCAATAAAATTTAATAGATATATATTTGTAATTTTTTGAAAGTTTGGTTTAAATTTAATCTTGATAAACTTTAAGTGTTACAACATCATATCGGCACAATCGATAGAGCATAATTGCAATGAAAATCTAGCATAAATGAAGAAAAAAAAAATATAAGTAACCGATTTTCTTAGTTGTATAGTTTGACAGGCATTAAATGGAAAATTTTGCAAGTTATAGGGGGAAAATACAAAACGGCAAAGGGAGAGTATATATTTATAGGATCACGTAATCGAACAATAGCGTGCAGCTCTAGCCTTCTCCGACACTATATATACATTTGCCAGTCTTGAGTGCGTGAGTTTTCAAGTTTATAATATAAGTATATAGTCGTGGCTTTGCTTTTAGCGTCGTGCAATTTATCTAGCCGCTGTACACGTGCACGTGCTAACTTAACTCACCGATAGCTTTGATTGAACCTACTTTTGAGCTTTTTAAGATAGCTGCTTACGTTTTAAAAGTTTTTATTTTTTTTATTGCGTTACAATTCTCAATTTTTCTTTAAAGTTTCTGATATTGTCATGTTTATTATTTAACTCTAATCCTTACAAAATTTCAGATATATTAATCATAAATGAAAAATAAATTATATTTTATTTGTACTCTTAATAATTATCTTAATTTTATTAATTTTATTGATAATTTATATAAGAGATGATGTTTTATGGTTATTAGGTTGACATCATGGATGATAACAAGATATTAGGTTATATAAACTACCTTCTTTTATGACTCACAAAGATGAATCATGTTTATTTTAAATATAACACCGTAAAATCAGTTTTATTCATTAAATTACGGCCAACATAATTTCATAATTTATGTTTGGTATTTTTGTACTTCGTTCTATTATTTTAATAATACTTCAGGAACTTTTAGTTCGATATTTTTGTACTTCGTTCTATTATTTGAATAATACTTCAGGGAATTTTAGTTCGATATTTTTATTCTTTTAATCGATTATTCTTATAATTATGTTGTGCAAAAGTTCTTTTTATGTTTTGTACTGTTATTGTGAAAATTTAATTATTGAAAATATGCAAACATCTTAAATTAATAAAGATAAATGTAAAATATTAAGATTATAAAGAACTTTTAGTCGTTGTTCGCACTTATATAAAGAAGTAAATTTAACTGTTTAAAATATTAAATTTAGGAGAATCTACAATTTTAAATTCTGAAATTCACCACGGAAAGTAATAAAAATCTCAAAAAAATTGTTTTAATAATATGACGTTATTAAATAATTTCAATGATCCCCATTTGTTACTTCTTCAAATAAGGAATAAATAACAAACGATTATTATTGCTAATTATTCAATGACATTAAAACAAACGGATTTACAGTTTCAAAGAACAAACAATTATTCTTTTTAGAGATAAATGTCTGAAAATCAGGCCAAGAATATAACGATCGGAATCCAAACAAACGTATTCTTGTTTATATCCAGCAGCGCAAAAAGATCTTCATTTTAACGATTCTTATATTCACAATGCATAAAACTTGACCAGTTATCCCCAATAACAAAAAGCCCCATTGTACGCGTTTGCTATTATATATTGATTTCAGTTTTTCTTTTCTTTTACAAGCTTATACTCTCTCCTACTTTTTTCTTGCGCTACTTTTTTTTCTTAAAATTTTCAAAATTATTTTCACACTCTACGTCTTCTTCTACGTAAAATAGTCGGTTTGTGTGCGAAAATAGAGTTTACTGCTCTGCGCTTACCTATAAGCATCGATCGTTTTCAACGCAAAACCACCAATCTATACTTCCTGCTTCTTTTTACCTTTCTCGTGTATATCTTGTACAACCTATATACACAGACTTTGATAGGACGTTGATTTTCTTTTTTTTTTTTGTTGTTGTTGAACGTTCCCTTCGACAATGTCCTGGAATAACACTTTCCTAAGCTTTCGTTCGCTTCTCTATGAATAAAAAAAGAAAGAGAGAGAGAAAGAGAAATAAAATAAAAACAGGAAGAGATGAGAATAAGGTATAGGATACTGGAAAAATATTAGTGGTAGAGTATCAGTGCGCTTCGCTGTCAGGGTAAATAAAAAAAGAGGGAAAAAGAGAGCAAAAGCGAGAGAGAGACATTAAGTATCACCTGCTTGGAAATTCGATGCGACGGCAAGCGTTCTATGCTTTTGCTTTTAGAAAAAGAAATCACTCTGATGCATCAGGCTGGGCTTGTAAATATTTGATGTTACCAGATTTTTCTATTACCGCATCCGGGGGGCCTGTAATTTAAATTGATTGCATTTTTTAAATTCGATTTATCGACTGAATGTAGAAACATGTTTAGATCGACTCTTTGTAATTTAATTTATTTCAAATAGAAAATGTTGCGCTATTTCATTGCATTATTTTACTTTAACTTTTTTCCTTTTTTTCATTCAGAATAATACATTTTCAAGAGATAATCAAACCTTTAATCAAATGAATATTTTTTAAATGTGAGAATTCGCGCTTTATGATTAATTTCTTTTAATGGTTCAAATATTTATGAATTTTAATGATGAATACATAAATATTTAATGAAATGTTAAAATAAGAATTTTTATCGATACATTGGCATTCGTTAAATCAGCTAACCTTACAAAATGGATGAAATTTTTCTTTGATATTGGTTAATTTTAAATTAAAATATTTAAAATAATCTAAATATTTAACAAGATAATAATTAATCGTGACTTTTAATTACTTTTATTATAACTTAAAATTCAAAAGATCGTATACAAATGGAATGTTGCGATATATGCAATATATAATTATTATTATGATTATGGGTCACTGATTTCGTTTACTTTTCGAATATTTTTTGCTGTTATGAATTTAGAATTTATTTATCAAATATAACTTACTACGTATAATTATTACAATAATTTAGAGAATACCAATAGTTTGGTTTTTAAATATTTAATTTTCTAATATTGGGTTATTATTTTCAGTGAGCTTATTCTTTTTCATTAATTTTGCTTAGTGTGTGATATTGACTTAAAGTTCATTGATGGTTCAAATTTAACTATGAAATCATAATTATAAATTTGAGATCGTCAGTGGCTCAGTCGGTATAGAGCGATAGATTCGTAATCTCGAGGTCCCGAGTTCGAATCCCGCTCTCGTCAGTTTGATACAAGCACCACAGTACGTTACATGTGCTTTGCTTAAAAACAGACTAAAAACCTCCGTCGCTAATTAATATCGAAATGATAATATTAATACAGAGACGTTAAATAAAATTTAAAAATAATTATAAATTCGTGGTAATAATTAATCATCTTACTTTTACAAAAAGTGATGTATTTATTTTATCGCTGAAAAAATGAAAGCAAGATTCGATTTATGCTATGTCGAACTATGCTATGTAATTTACGATTCTAAAAAATAAAGAAACAACAAAACTCATTAATATTAATGTTGTTTTTCATCTTGTCAATACATTAGCTTAAATAATTCAATGTTTTTAAAGTGACCGAACTTTATTTGTTATTAGATGCAATTTTTATCAGCTTCATTGATTTTTATAAATTTGTAAATTGAAAAAAATAGATGTTTCCTTTTTTAAATTGATACACTTTGTGTCAATATTCATAAAAGATGCTGATAAATATTTCAACGAGAGCAATCACTTAGAAAACTTCACCTGATTGATTAAAGTAGCTCTGACTTTTCAATAAATAAAAAAGAATACGGAATTCACCTTTAAATTTTGAATTTTTCACTTTTCTCTTTTGCGATTTTTTGACGTACTTTACAAGCTTATGATTTTAAATTAAAGAATATTTCCATCGGTCTTACAGTCTTAATAATAATAGTAAAAATAATAATAATAATAATAATAATAATAATAACAATAATAATAATAATACTGGACAGTCAGAATGGAAGCTTATTATTTTATTGATATTTCCATTTAATTTTAGTAAATAAAATGGTCAACGAACTTTTGAAATCGTACATTTTTTATAAAGTAATTAAACAAGAAAGGTCAAAATTAAAAATATAAAATGATGATAACTAGCTATAGGCCCTGTTGGAAGTTCGCAGGCCGCGATTGTATATAATGATAAATTTAAATACGTCTCGAGTAAATAGAAAATTATTTTATTTTAAAACTACGCTTCTAAAAATAGAAAGCTATAGGGTATTGTCCTTATACAGGCAAAAATAAAAAACTGGTACGATTTTAAAAATATTTTTTTCACAGTTATAGAAATTTTGTCTGGGTTAATAATTTAATAAAAATGATATAAAAACAACAAAATTATATTCAAACAAAATTTGAATTCAAAATTATACATTATTTTTTTATTTATTTAGTTAGCTAATACAAATTTATTTAAAATTTTGCAAATTTTAGATTTTGATGAAAAATATAAATATTTAAGTAACCAAAATTAATAATTTTTATCAGTACACTGAGAAAAAAAAATGAGTAAAAATTACAATACTTTTTGTAAAAATTATCATACTTTATCGTAAACCAACCACAGACTGTCATTTTGGCCAAAAATTACCATACTTTATAATAAAATTTACTAGAAATATTATAAAAATTCCTAAGTTGTATAGGAATTTTTACAATATATCTAGTAAATTTTATTATAAAGTATGGTAATTTTTGGCCAAAATGACAGTCTGTGGTTGCTTTACAAAAAGGATTGTAATTTTTGCTCTACTTTTTTCTCAGTGTATTCTTTATATTTCTTTACTAAAAAAATCATGATTCATATTAAATAACAAAAGTTAGGTCAAATGATGTATAAAAAAAATATTTATATAATTTATTTATAAAATGTAATTTACAAAAAAAAAAATTGCTTGCATGTATAGCTAAAAAGTAAGATCACCCACGTGGGACTTACTTTTATTTATGAGAAAAACAAGCAATAAAGTGAGGGAACTATTTTATTTTACTTGAAAATACTTCTTGAAGTTTCGAGAGAGGCAATAGTATATATATACCTCAAGACTGTGTTCCTTACAACACTAAATTTCCAACACACGAACCACAAGTACATCGTTGTAAGCCAACGAATTCGGTCGAAATTGTTTTCTTAATTTTTTTCTTTTTTTTCGTTGCAACAACGTAGTAAAGGTTAACTGTAAAATCGCTCTAACAATTCGCGCGTGGCTAATCAGCTTTGAAATTTCCCAAGAGCAATTTGAGAAAATGCTCGCACGAGAGCCCGATGATTAATCTGTCTCTCATTGGATCAGACAACGCATGAACTATTATGGCAAAGAAGTATATTTTATTATACAGAGGAACACATTGCAGAATGGACAAAGTTTAGATGATTAATGAAAAAAAATAGGCCAAACATTAAAGTATGATTATAGTAGTAGGTTGTTAGTTTCTAATGCTCGTAAAACTACAAAAGACAGAATCCATGGACGACGTTTTCTTATCTCGACTGCTTTCGCTATTTTCTATCGGCTAAACCTCTTAAGAGGCCAATCTTCTTTAGAAACTAACTCACTTTATACCTACACGACTTTCCCTCTTTCTCTTTCTCGACAAAGAAAATTTATATATCAGCGTGTAGAGTTTGCCTTAGTACATAGAGCTTTGTTCCTTAACGTTTTCTAGCGCACGCGCAAACCTTTTAACCCATTAACTCTCGTTATATATTTTCTTCCTGCTAAATGCGTTAAAAGCACCGGCATTCTACTACTACCACTACTACTGCTCTTCTGCAATTGAGCTTCTAAAGTGTATACTAGGCACTCTGAACGTATTCAACCAGGTAATCTTACCAGGTAGCTTTACGCGTTAATTACAAATGATTCCTTACCCCCAACTTTCAGTATAAGTTAATTGACGGCGTTGTACATTTCATCGAGTTACTACTTTAATGATGATCTTTATAATAATACTTCAAGCCGATGGAAAAATAATCATAAAAAATTATTGTTCTATTGAAATCAATTTTCTTATCATTAAAGAAGAAATATTAGAAAAGTATCATATAACATTTTAATAAAACTACAGATCATATTTTTCATAGAAGTGAATCATTAATCTTTTTCGGCTGAACTAATTCTAAATTAAGAAAGTATTTCCAAAATAAAGCTAATCTTAGAAATACACAGGAAAAGTCGTTCCTTTTTATGAACTAGTTACCTAATGGATTTTCGAGAAGGGAAAAATGATATAATCAATAACGGGCTATAAAAATTATTTCCGCTCATTCTATTGAATTTTATGAAAAAGAAGTATCATCATCATGTGACTCTTTAGTTTTCTTATCGTTACTCAAATTAGTATAGATTGTATGTACGTACCAATCATTGTGTTATGCATCAAAAAATTCTATAGATAAAATTATTACTTTACATTTTAACCTAAGAATAACCTTGATTTTGTATAAAAATTACTATTTATGTAGTAAAAATTAATATATAAATAGAAAAATTTACTTAATCTGTATATGAAATGTTTCATACGTATGTAGCAACTTTTACTTTATAAATGATAATTTTTATATTAAATAAAATATCCCACAGTCACAATGCAGTAATTTTCCTTATAGAATTTTCATCCATATGCAGATAACGTGGATAATAAAATATCTTACCTGAAACAAAAAACAATTAAATTTTTAATACAAATTAAATATCAACATATAAATTTTATTGAAATATTAATGTCGGGAAATGTGTATAAATGTATACGTATATACGCACAATAATTAATGAAAAAGTTATATTGATCCTCGTGCGCATAATTACGAACGTATTCGTTAAATTTCCCATTTAATTTTTCATGTTATGCGTAGCAGGGTTGGTTATATAAACATTAAAAAAAATAAACAAAAAGAATTTCAAAATTTTTATAAGCATAAAATATATTCTTTATTTGATAAATAAATAAATAAAAAAATCTGTATTTAGAAGGAAATAATCTCTGAGAAAGCAAGTGAGGCGTGCCATTTACAAACAGCTAAGATTATGCGCCAAGTTCGTTTACGGTGCATCAATTAATTTTCTATTCGGCTAAAGGGATTAATTAATCTTCAGCAAAGAGGAGCGTATAACAGTATGTATACAACAAGTATAATATTAATATTTGCAAGTATAGGAAGCCTTAGGTTGCTTGTAGCGCATCTTATATATTCTGTATATATCATCTTTCTCCTTGTAACAGTGCAAGCAGCAGCAGCAGCAGCAGCAGTAGCAGCAGGTAGCAGTATTAATTCTGCGTTTCAAGAAGCATTATAAGTAGCTGGAGTAAAGCGCGACATGACGATGCGTGAAAAGATCACCAGTTGATCTTTTCTCTAATACATATACGTGTATATGTATAAGAGGTAAAGGATTGTAAAGCAAGTTGGGCGCGTAAGCTAAAGGCGTGTGTAACACTTCTCTAGTCTCATAATAAATTCTCCTATCCCTATGCAAATAGGCAAAAGAGAGAAGCATATAGAGATCCAGCAAACTCGTTGCAACTATATGGAATATACAATTTCCGCTAAATTGACTTCCATGTCCAAAACAGCACGTGTACTATGTGCGATTTGGAATTACAATGGTGCTACTACAGCAACCGCACGCGTATATCTATAGTTTTGGAATCCTTGTAAAAGGAAAGACAGAGAGAAGAACAGAGAGATTCAAACATCACGAATGATGGTATAAATCGTAGGTATAGTGTTAGTAGTAGTAGTCGACTCGTGTATATGCAGAGATAAATTAATTCTGCTTTCGGGGGATAGCTGCATGCTAGCGAACTTAGTCAGGATGAGAACGAGCTTGCAAGAGTGCAAGTGAGATAGGCAAAAAGGGATAGCAGAAGGGAGAGAGGAGCAGCTTTGACGATAGGAATTTGCGTTTAGTTTCTGGCGCCCGATCAACCGATTATATATTGCCTGCTGTTGCTACAGTCGCCTGCGGGACATCGCTTTTCATACACACATACATACATATATGTATAAAGTGTATGTAATGCCAGCCGTTGCCAACGAAACCATAGCGATTGCCATATATACATGTACGTAGAGATCGAGCCCCCCAAGCACACGTGTATTACTTTTGCGAACTGAATTCAACGCTTGTAATTGTATGTATCAATTAGGTACAATTAATTGATAGAGAAATTTGAGAACTCTTATTCAAATCAATCGGACAATTTTGCATTAAACACTGATCCCAGCTCAATATAAATGTCACAAAATTACAAAGATAAACGTATAATTTAATGTTATAATGTAATAGTTTCACTAACAGACAGAATTTTCATTATTAATTAATTAATTATTCAAATACAATTGTTCATTATAGCCGGGCTACAATATTTAAAGCGGAAACTGAATGTTCGGAATAGAATTTGTTAGTAATTGTTATTAATAAATCCTAATTTTATAAAACGTGGATTAATAAAAAATCATTTGAAGCTAAATTATGATTAATAATTCAAAGTCTTTAAATCATGTTATAAAAAGGAAATCCTCTTCTTATGATTTTGCTCATAATGAATTTCATTTTAATTAGATCAAATATTTTTAAATCACCGATAATGGTTATGATATAAATGCATTAAATCTATCTTTTTTTTTAATGCAGTTATATTGTCTATTTTCATTCAATCTAAAATGAATATCCTACTTCAGTCGAGTAGAAAAGTTAACCTTTTAGGACCTGAATTTTACCCTGTACAGAAAACATTTTTAAAAATAATTTCAAAGCAATAAAAATTTAAAAATTTATAATTTATTATTGACACTTAATTAGTAATGACGAATTTTTGGTTTTTCAAATAATCAAATCATTTTCTAATCATCTTTGCTCACTTTTTTAAGTAATATGTAAAGATTATAGTATGCAGTTTTAAAAAGAGTTGACAATTAAACGAGAAACTAATCAAATATCAATATTAGCTCATCTTGTAATGATGCTATTGACAAATTTTTTAATAATGTAATTAAAAAATAAAAAATTGAATATGAAATTCTTGATATAAGCCTACAGAACAAAAGTAATGCATCATTAAAATGAATAGAAAAATAAAAAAAATTAAAATGTTTTTTTTTCCGTTATTTGATCAGCAAATAGTTGACGTAAAATGCTCCGTATGCATATCTCATAATATTCGATCGCGCGTTAAATTAGATGGCTGCGCATGTCAGGTCACCGATAATGGGTATTCTAGCTCCTTTGCTTACCGATAGATTTATGCTATCTATATTTAATATAACATTTGATTTTACGTCAGTGTCAAATAGATGATATGCACGATGATTTTAGTGGTTAATGTGATATATTCCCGTATATACCGAGGTGTTATAGTATCCAAACTAGCATATCTCTCTGACCATGTTCTTATAACAATTTCTGTCAACTTGAGAATTATGATATTATCGTGTATGTAAATTATATGAGAAAAAAGGAATCTAGTCAATGCCTGTCAAAAAGTTTTAGGCGTCATTTTTCTTTTACACTCAACAATTTAATCTTTACTCAATATAATATATACACTGTGTATTTTATATATGAGAGAAAATGTCAAAGCGACATTTAATGAAGTTCCGAAATCGAAAAATTTCCCTAGAAAAATATTCATCCTTCTTCCATCCATCAAAAAATATATAAAAAAAGGAAAAAACTCAGGTTCGCCGTGTCACTCAAAATCCTCTTCATACATAAGTCGAAAGTTCAATCTCTTGAGTCTAAAAAGGAAATTGTCGCGCAATCGAAAAACAGCAGTCGATCAAAACTTCGCGCAGTTGTTAAGCTTGCGCATTATATGTTTCGGTTATTTTAGCTGACACACTTTCACACAGACACATACACACACGCGTACGTAAACTTACGCGTGTATACATTTTCGCTGTCTTTCAAAAGCCTTTAATACGCTCTCTTTTTCCTTTCTTTCTTTTTGTCGGTTCAGAAAATATAAAAAAAAAACATATGAAAAGAAGAGAGAAGGGATTTTCCCCTAGAAATCGGTTCAAAAGGTTTTCTTTCATTTTTCGCTTCTCCTTTTATAAGCACTGATGCTGAAAAATCCATTGACCTTCAAGAGAAGAACGTAAGATCCCGGAGGGGTCAAACCAAAATTGCTGTAACAGAGCGTATATGCAGGCTAAACTCTCTCAGGCTTCTTAGATATACTCCATAGCTAGTGTTTTCGGGATCAGTATTCGCTTTCTGGATTTCTTTGTGACTCTGTTTTTCAATGGGCTTTGTCATTATAAGCGTCATTGTTGAAAGACGTTAAAATGTCTTTGAATAATAATCGTGCCTCGAGATTACAATTTTAAATCATATATGTATATTTACACAGACACGCATACGTGTGTGTGTGTCAACGGGACTTAAACGGTGGTCTATTTTTTGTGCTTGTGTGTACCGTAACTGATAGAAATTGGGTCTTTCACGAATGAATGGGAGACTGTTCAATTTATGTGTTTTAATGAAGGCAGCTGGAATTTGATTTATATACTGTGGTATTTATGAGGTGTTAAATTTATCAGGACAAATAACTTAGATTGAAAATTGTCTCATTTTGTTGTGGAATTGAATTTTATGGTGCTATTAAGCTCGAAAGAGAAATTTATATCTGCTTATTGACTACTCAACTGACAATATTCTCAGCAGTGCTGCTGTAATACTACTTTTATATGATTTGTAAGTGTCGGATTACAAGTATATTTCAGATTTTTTCAATTCATATATTTATTTTTGAATAAAATAAATTGTATAAATCCTTGATTTTAATTTTAACATATTAATAAAAAATGTTTTGATAAGATAAAGTTTTGAAAATTATATAAATCTGATAATTTTGAAAATTTAATTTTCTGGATTGTTCGAAAAAGAATTTCTTTTCTTTCTAGTTTATCAATACTATAATACAAACAATGTTATCTAAAATAGTAAATGCGTGCGAGCGCCTCGATTTTAAAAATATGACATATTTGCAATCATTTAAAGCACAATGGAATCCCAAACAAAAGCAATTGTCAGAAGCTGAACATGATAAAAATCTTCCAGTAGCCTGATTGACGAACGTAAGATTGAACGTTTTTATATCTGTATATTACAGCACAATGCGCTCTCGCGACAGCAGTCTCACTTCATTCTCAACCACTTCATCTTGACATTTTGATAAAAGCAAAAGCTTCGTGTATTTGTTTTATTTATTTAGTTTGTTTTATTTTTTTTCATTTTATTTTACTTCTTTGCAAAGAGAGAGATAGAGAGAGAGAGAGTCATAGAAAGCATAGAACTTCATATGCCATAATGAATAGCTGTCAAACGCAACGCTCAGTCAACAGGCACAAGATAACGCAATATTGGAAGACAGTACAAGTCCTGTCGTCCGACCAACCCTATATACTGAATTGAGGAAGTGTAGAGATATAAAAGTACACGAGGATTTTTCAACGGGCTGAATCCAATTATTTCAGGAAAGAAATTGACAGATTTTCACCGCTTTTGTATACTCTGTATATATATAGATCCCTACAGCCCTCAGAACAGAGAGAGAGAGAGATGCTGGATAGAAAAGAAACCTTCTTCGTAAATCAATGTCGCGCTCTTTTATTCTATATATATTTCGGCAACGGAAAAAAACTACTACCCTATGGACAGTTTGCAACAGATCGGATATTAAGACAGAATGACAATGTAAAGCTATTGGCTTTTAGTTTTGTCTTCATTGACACCGTTTGTATTTCGATTGATTTATTCAAGTCAATATATATTTCAATGAGTTTTACCCTAATAAAAATTTGTTCAATTTGCGATATTTATAACCGATTAATATTTTAAATTTTTCAAATAGGAAAAGATATCTCAGGATAAATGCTTATGTCACATCAATGTAAACCTTAACATTTTTAGATTTTATCCTCTTAAATAATTATGTATAACTCAATAAAATCATATTATAATCACATGGTAATTTGGATATTATCATATTTACTTATTATCATTTTTAAAATCCATATAATTTAATTTTTTATTTAAATATAACATTCCAAAATTTAATGATTTTCAAAATTTGATGATAATCTAAGCACAATTGGTAATTTAAATAAAGTGCAGAAGAAGTAGATAAAAAAAAGTCGAATCAATTGCAACATAGAATGAAAGTCTTAAAAAGAAAAATTTTAGAGATATTCTATTGAATTAAATTATCATTAAGCTCCTGGTTGAATAATAGCAACAAGTGATAAATAGTATCAATTTTTTTTATTGAATTAGATCACACGGACTTTTTAGCTGAGGCTAGCTAACAAACTCATTAAATTGAGAAAAAGTAAATAAGCCGACAATAGTTTTTAATTTTAGAAACCAATTACGACTTAAATAAATTGGCAATCATAAAAAAGCCAGGAATTATTGATAAAGGGATAAAACTATTATATCAGGTTATTAAAGTTAAAATCAAAATTTTTTAATATTTAGCTTTTTTCGGACGTATTTTGTATTTTTAAAAATTGGGAAAATTTTTAAATTTGTAAATCGCATATTCCCTTGATTTCCTTCTTTTTTCTGCTTTTTATTCCGCTTCGCGTTATGTCAATTTTTCTAAATGCACTATGTGTCACACAAACTTTTAATAAATTTTAAACCACATATACACACACATGTACACTTTCCATTCCACGTGCGTGTGTATGTGTTTGTATTGAATCTCAAAATTGTATATAAATTCGAATAAAAGCGGTTTGGAATATAAAACAATTTATTGATTAAATAAGGCATGCATAGCAGGGAAACGCAAAAAATTGACATTCATATTAGTCCGATGAATTCAAGTTATTATGGTGAATAATTGTTGAGATTATATAAGGATTATACAATGATGCCTGGTACGATTGGTCGAGAGGTAAATTAAATTCTCGGTAACTGTGGCAAAGCTGCAACATTATTATTTCTGTTATAATAATGTTTGCAAAGTTTTGCGAATCGTTGGATATTTCAATTTACACTTAACGCTTCAGTCGTATAATACCTCGATTGTTGTCATGGCATCATCCAATTTTAAACATATTTATACTTATACTCATTTTATGAAAGTATACTGCGTTTCATTGGCATACAAATTATTTATAGAACACTTTTTAATGTTTCTCAGCATTTTTAATTGCAATTGAGTTTCATTCAGAAACGGAATTGTATAAGATTAATATTCTGCGGAGTATATGGGCTCATATTGAAAAAAAAACTACATTTGGATTTTAATTTTAAATCTGTGATTTATCATTTATTTTAATTTTGTTATACTTTTTAAACCTCTTACGATTATATTAAGTACAATAATTGTTTTTTTAATTTCGCGAAAAAAGATGTTTATTTGATTAATGTAATATTATTCGTGCATAAATTTTTAAATTTTTATGATAGTTTAACTTTCAACTATAAATTCATCGGTCAAAGTACAAACGTTTAGTTGTAAATTTAAAGACGACATTTAAATATGTACTGATTAACATAAACTTTACTCTTATAGATACTTTATTCTTCATGCGAATAATCGATGCATTGAAAGAATAATATTTATCACTTAGTCTTCATTCTTTATCTATAAAACAAAGAAGCTTTGATATATGGACAGATTGTGTAACAGTAGTAACAGTAGCATTAGTTGTTGAAAGAAATAGAAAGCCATTATCGTTTCGATGTCGCACGTATTTTCGTTTCCTGATCGAACCGTAAAACAAAAAGACAATAAAAACAAAGAAAACAAAGAAGAACAAAAAAAAAGCGAGTTTGTAAAAACGTGCGCTTTAACATCCTGTGTATACATATATGTTTGTATCTTAAGATGTATAAAACAACGATTAGCTTCTGCAGTGTCTTTTTAAGCTAGTTTACATTAGTCTTCTTGTGTAAACTTTGTCTATCAACGATGTGATTCATTCTATCGTTGTCACATTTATGTATATATACATGTTTGTAAAGACTGATTCTCTGTTTCTCTAAAGACACTCTGCAAACGCGCCGCGAAAATCTTTAAACAAACGCGCACGTGTGCCGCTTATGTGCATTAATTAAGTAAACAAAGTAAGGCATTTTTCTTTATGATTAGACCTTGCGTTGTAGACGCTACTGTGTGCTTTGATTACTTAGTTAAAAATCAAGTAGGATGTTGACCAAATCAAACAGACCTTTTTTTATATAAAGAGCTAAGAGAAAGAAAATTGGAAAAGCAATCAAATTTTGAGTACTTTGATATTAAAGTTTTTAATTATGCTGAGAAATCGCTAAGAATTCCATGAAAAACTTTGCTTCTTCTGGAAATTAAATGAAATACTTAGGATCGTTTTTTTTTTCTTAAGAATTTCCTTTTATTCTTTCTTTTTATTGTAAGGAACAAAGTTTACCTCTGTTTTTTTTTTAAACAAACTGCTGTTTTTTTCTCAATTATGACGTTCGTTGAAGTCGAAAAAAATTGAAGTAAATTCATTAATATTTTTCATGGTTAAGAGAAGCCATTGTAAATTTTATTATTCCATTAAAAAGTTTTAAGAACTTTTAACCAATAATTATTTATTTTTTTTTTTATTAAATAAATTAAAAATTTCTAAGAAGACAAAACGTAAGTAAACTCTTAGAACGTAATTTAATTAATTAAAATACTTGAAAAAATTTCATCATAAATTTAAATTTAATTAAAATAATGGTTAAAATTTTGTTTGAATATGAGAAATTCGAACAATTATTTAAAGCACTTTAAACAAAGGAAACTATATAAACAACATACGTGTGACGTAAAGTTTAAATTTTGACCTAGTAAAACAAGTAGCGATTTTAAGGGTCAAAGAAGTTAACTGTGATTGTACTTCAAGTGTCCTTCAATTTGGTGCCTACTTGAGGTGTGTGTCTGTGGATTACATAAATCCCGCAGTTTCGTTGATTAATTCAAGTTACCCAAAAGTACAGAAGAGTTTAAAGAGCGAAATCTCTTATTCTCTTCAAAGAATGTTTTATCATTTCTTTTTCTTTGATTGTTTAATATTTCTCAAAAGTTTATTATTACTTTTGTCAATTAAGAAATTTTAATGATAATTTTATTAAGAATTTTTCGTCAAAACTTATTTAATATTTGTTTTTATAACTGTAATGATTAAAACAGCAGTGAATTTATTTCTTCAAGTTTAATTTTTTTAATCTAATTATTATTAAGTGATGTCCATTATAATATGCTTTCTTGAAATTAAAAGTAAAAAGTAAAAGACAAATAATAAAATTCTTTGAAAGGCTTTTAAAATGACCGAAACCTCAAATTCATTAGTGAAATAAAGTAAGCTTTTATTCTGGCTGAAAATATTTAAAAAAAACAATAAAGACAGGTAATGTTAATTATTTTTCTTCAACTTTATTTTTTAGAATTACCGAGACTAAAATATTTGAGCTCGTAAAATATTTTTAAAAAAAAGCTATTCAAAATGTATCCTTTTAACGAAAGCTTAAAAAAAAGAAATTTTTTTCGACTTGTAACTTTTTCTCTCCATGAATATTACGTTTCATCTCTTTCAATTCTTTTTCTCACGTTCTTTTCATTTGGTAACTCTATACAGTAAAGATTTGAACACGCGCGTGCAATGCTTTCTGCATTATTGGCGCTTGCACATATACTTGTTTACACGTAAGAGAGACGAAAATTTCACGAGTTACTTTTTTTGCAAGTCGACACTCGTACGCATGTATGCCTTTAAAAACGACTTTTGCCTCTTTTTTCTTCTTTATTTTCTTCGCTCGCATATACGTGTACGCGATGTATATAGCATATGTAACATTGAAAAAAAGAGATATATAAGTAAGAAGTGCCGTAGGGTCGAATACGCTCACGTACGACCAACTTTGTACGAGGTGGTAACCCTGCTCGGCTTCTCTTTCCTAAGGCCAAGAGCAGGAAAAGACGATGATGACGATGACGTCGACGACGGACAAGCTCCACTCGCTTTCTTTCTCTCCTTCCTTTGCTGCTTTCTTTATCTCCCTTTTGGCATAAAAGGTGCACGTACGATGTGTCGGCTGACGGGCTTCTCTCTCTCTTTCTCTCGGTTCAGCTTCATAAGCGAATGGCCTTTGCAAACTAAAAATTATTATTAAGCACTCTATATATTGCGTGTGCTGCATTGCTTTCAGATGGTTAGTCTAAAAGCCTCTTGGATATGATGATGCTGACAATTATGTGAGAGCATAAGCGCAAATTTTCAGCGGCGCGCCATCATTTCCTTGTTTTTTTTTTTTCTTTTTTCGTAATGTTACTTGCCTTTGGGGGCTTTACGAAATGAAATTAGAACGGGAGTCGTTTGTTATTATTATGATACGGGATGTTATTAAAACTCATAATGTAACAAAGTTTTTTTTATTTAATTATGAAAAGAAATTTTCATTAAATCTTTTTCATATCTATTATAATAAGGAAATGTTTATTATGAAAAAAAAGTAGAATCATTTAGGAAATAACGAGAAATATTATGATCATTATTTTACTACAATATTATCCCCAAAATTTCATAGGATCATTTCTTTTTAGGAAATTTTTGGGAACTTATCTAAAATGAATTTTAAATAAGTTCATTAGAACTGCACTGTATCTAAATAATTTAACATTCTTAATCTGAATAACCACACTAAAAGTTTTGTGAAAGAAAAGGAACGTCACTTTTAAAATATTTTTTTAGTAAGTTCATAAGTTGAAACTAAATTTATGAATATTTCTTAATAAATTCATAAATTCAAAGAGGTGAATCGTTTAGAAACCCAATTAATTATGCATATGATTGAACTTAAATTTATTTTTTATTTATATGTGCACAAGCTTCTAAAATAAATATTAAATAAATTTCTTTTTTATTTATTTAGAATGATTATTCATGTATATTTGAATAATCTTATTTATATAAAGGTGCACGTCACATTAAAATAAATAATATTTTAATCAAAATAAACAATAATTCTGGAAAGATTAAAATAAATCGTAAAAAATGACTATCAAATCCAAGTACTAAAAAAACAAATTATGAGTAATTATCAATCGAGTGAATGAACATTAAATAAAGAAGAAAAAGAATGTAAAATTATACAAGTCTACAATAATGTCTGCGTGACTTACTAAAACCTTAGAAAAATGATACGATTCTTACATGAGAGAGAAATATTAATATAAAGAGGGGAAAATTTTCATGGAAGGAGATGACTCGAAAAGAAAACGATTAAAGATTAGAAATAAAATTTGACAGCGGTCAAATGGCTGAAATTCTTGCGAAGGTCATTAAAACGAAATCAAGAATGGAAAAAGTAAAAAAGAAATCGACATAATACAAATAAAATGTTATTGTGATCATTATTTACGTTTAAAAAATTTAGTTTAGCAAATAAGAAAAATTAATTTTTAAATATTTTCGATAGCAATTTTTTAAACAAATATTTTTATCAAATGCGTTTCATAAAAATATTTTGAAATAACATTTTCACCATTTTATGGAAAATGATTCTTCTTTTTATAAATTTAAATAACGTTTTCAAAAATATGTTTATAAACTAAATTGAGAATATGATATTTTGAATTCCAAACTAAAACATTCTAAATTTCAAAAATCTTTTTATGTTTTTATGAATAAAAATACTTATTAAAATATTTGAAATATTTTAATTTATAAATGTTAAAATTTTCAGGACAATTTTAATCAGGATGCAAGTCTAAATTCCCTTTTTAACCGTACCTTTAAGAATTAAAAATTTGAAAAGACCATTTTTAATTCTCTACACTGAAGTGCTTTTTTGAAAAGAGTAAAAAAAATTTTGAATTTTAACGATCGCTAATGTTCCTTTCCACTTACATTCCACAGGGGTCGTGGCTTGTCATTTCATCATTCAACCAAAAAGGGGTGGTCTTGGCTAAACAAAAGAAGGAGTATAACAGCGATGAAATCTTCCTTTTATTTTTTTTTTCTTCCTTTATATTGAACGATGTAAGGAAGGGTGATCTTTCTTTATATTGATGATGTAAGTCTATAAAACATTGACAGGCTCTAGTGCGTAGAAAATATGAAACGAGCTTTTTTTTTGCGTATGTGTAATTTTTGTTCATAGAACGTATATTTTGCTTTTCTTTTTTTTTTATCGGCGATTCAGCGGAGAGACGCGAGACGACACAAGGAAGAGGAAATAAAAAAGTAAGGGATGATTACAGAATAGAAGAAGAGCCTTATATTCATAGTATTGAATATAAGGAAAAGGAGAGAAAAGCCTCAACAAATGCAGACGGTTCTTTCACCCCTAAGGTAGAAAAAAAAACGTAGTTTTTAACAAGCTTCCAACGTTTTTTTTTTCTTTTCCATCGTCGTCTTATTTTTTAGCAACAGAATCAGAGAAACTTATTCCATCTCATGGCATTGATAATAATTTTTAATGAATAAAAGTTTCGAAAAAAATAAAATAACATTTCTTTTCATTTTAATTCCTGAAGGAATATCACTGCTATAGATATATTTATCATTTGGACGAATATAAAAAAATATATACAAGCTGTTTTGAACTGCGGTGCATTAAAAGTTTTTTATTTCTGTCTATTTGGCGTAAATGAAGCTTCTTACCTTTTGTGCTTTATACCGATATTAAATTTATATTATATTATTTAATTATATAGAGCGCAATTAAAGGCTGATATTATTTTTTAAGAAATTTTTAAATGACAATTTTAGGATCTTTTAAGAAGAAAATTATTAGCCTACTGAATAAATAAAATCAAAAGAAGAAATGTGAAAAATTTTTGTAAAAATTTTTATTTATCATTTATAAACATAAGACTTTTAGAGAAGTATTATTAAAGTTTTTACATGGATTGCTTTTTTTAATACTTAATGACATAAATATTTAATTAAGTTCATTTTAGTATAAAAACTTCAGTAAAAATTAATAAATAAAAAAAAAGTAATTGATCGATCATTTAAAATTATTTTTGTCCTCATATTTATAAATAAAACTAAAATTTAATTAAGTAATTCTCCCAGTTAAGTCAGAAATACAAAATTTATAAGATAAAAGAGAGACGGAGAGAGAGAGAGAGAGAAAAAAAAATTGAATAATAAATATGCTTTTATTTGCATACTGTAATTTAACGGCATTATATATAATAATGAATATTCAACAGATATATAACGACTAACAAATATTTATAAATTAACAGCCAAGAACTGGGAAATACCTCCGCATATCGATTATTGTAAAGCAATCAATTCTTCCCATAAGCCCCAGCCAAAACTGCATTAGTGCAACGGCCATAGGAATGAGGAAGGGGGGGGGTAAAGGGTATCAAAGCGAATTAACATATTTTATGCACGAAAGTTAAAGTCTTCTTATCTCGGTACAATACAAAACCAACTTGAACAGCCAGAAAAGTAAAATCGATTGGTATTGCGCACATATAGCCCGAGCTAAAGCTTTTTTTCAAATAAAATATACAAAAAGGTAGTACGGTACAAAAGATGAGATACGTTAAATTTTGCAACTTCGTTTTCTTTTCCCTTCAGCTGAAATTTTTCTAGCTCAAGTGTGTATACGAGCGACTCCTACTGAACAATTAAACAAGATAAAAAGAAGAAGAAAGGAAGGAAGGAAGGAAGGTAAAAAAGGAAGTAAAAGAAAGTTGAGAAGAAACATGCTATTTCTCACACCCACGTCCAATGTGCGCGCTAATCACTTGTTCAGTAACGAACATATTCACGAGGCTACTACATAATGAATTTTCCAAGATCGTAACAAATGCTAAAACGAATGTAGGAAGTACCTAATTGTCTATACAAACGCCTAATGTATAATAGAAGAAAAAAAAAAGTACGAGTCTTAACACCATGAGCTTAGCATCGGGCTTCGCTCGGAAATAAAAGTTTCAGTAAGTAACTGAATCTCTGATGAGAAAGTCGCTTGTCCTTTAAACGTATATATATTCTATATATAGTTGGTACACACGTCTTCTTCGGAGAAAGAAAAGAAGAAGAGAAAGCTTAAGCGGAAAAACGTCCTGTTAATTATTACTGACCAAGGAGTCGTATCCTTGATTACCTATCGACCAAACTTACACGACCCTCTACGAGAGAATAAGAGAGCCCGAGAATTAGAGCGAGAGAATAAGAGAATGAGAAAAGTAGACAATAGAGGAAGCAGACTTTAAAAGGGAAGAGAATAATAGCTAATGTGCCGGAGATGCACTGGAAATTCAACACAGACAAAGATAGAGCTCGACAAACTTATATACATGAATACGTGAGTGACCTGTATATATATATATACCTTCAATAAATTAACGTACGGTTCATGACCTTTTCTAAATATACATTCAAGATAATTTTAGAATTTTTAAATATTTCTTTAATGGTTTTTTGGTAATGTACTTACGAAGCGAAGCAAGAATTAGCGATGTTAATTCGTTTTTAAACTCACCTGAAACATAAAAATAAAAATATAATTATTACTAAGAATTATTTCTTTTCATTAAAATAAAATAAAAGCAAAAAATATGGGGGAGAACATTTATATACTCAAAAAGAGGATAAATCAATAAAAGAATACAAATGAGCGTAAGACCAACAGCAATAAGTTATTATTTTAATTATGATTTTTGAAATAAGTTATCTCAGGCATCGCGATTTTGCGGCACAAGTTTTAAAGTAATCTCGATGACACGATCATCGATGAGCTAGACGTGAGTAGCATAGCAGTGATATTCGTTTACCATAAAATTAAGAACAGCATTGATATTCCTCGGGAATCATTTTCAAAGTTCAAACTATGTACAATACAACTGCTGTACACGTTAAGCATATTAAAACGAAAAAAAAAAGAATCTTTTAGTACGAAACTTGTAATTGAATGGTTTTTAAATAAGTGAATATGTATGTGATTATCATTTTATTTTTATTTTTAATTTCGTATTATGTAACCTGCAAGAGAATACTAAAACGTACTTCTCTGTTGGAAAAAATTTTAATTTTTTGTATGCTAATGATTTATTAACAAGATTTATTCTCTAATTATACATTCAAAGATTACGAGATTGAGTTTCGTTTCATTTTTATAGATATACAATACGGGTTTTTAATATTTGATCAAATTTTTAATTTTAAAATAAAATTTAGTTAAATATTAATAAATTTTTATATTAAGTTTTTAGCATTTTTTTCTTCTTTAAAGTCGCTATATTTATGCTATTTTGTAATGCTAATCAGCGACGGAGCTCTAAGGTGTGTTTGTGAAGAAAGCACATGTAACGTACAGTGGTGCTTGTATAAAATAGCCGAGAGCGGGATTCGAACTCAGAACCCCGAGACTACAAATCCAACGCTCTACCGATTGAGCCACTCACCGGCTCTGTTTTTAGTATTAATTATTATTAAATAATGTAATGAAATCAATAAATAACCATAGTGTAATAAAATGAACTTTATATAAAAATTTTCTGTAAAATAATCAAAGCAGTTAACATATAAGATTCATAAGTCTCGAAAAGGCAACAAAGTATAAAATAACTGAGACTAGTCGATATACAGAATCCTAGTCATAAGATCGAAGACGCATCCGGCAGACAGACAGACGACGACGGGTGCGAAAGGCATATACACACCAGCCGTCGACGTCTATACCTTCTCTCGCCTTCTCAATATAACGTCTGTCAAGAAAGACGCAAGGATATTTCTCCGTTACGTCTACAAATGTGGATATGCCAAAGTAACAGTCTCCCTTTCTCTCTCTCTCTCTCTCTGATAAAATTCTCTCGTCTCTCTGCACACGCGGAAGGCGGACGTGTCAAATTATCGTGCATATGCTCGCACGACTCTTTCTCTTCCTTCACCGAATCCTCTCCTTTTCTCTACCTGATGCTTTTATACATATGTGTATTTGTTTAGTGCGTGTGCGTAGAAATACATAGAGTATTGATAATACAAACACACGTATATTAGTTATGCATGGTGCGAGGTTTGCTCAACCAAACAAGATTGCCGCAATAGTCATGCGTGTTGCTGGAGCAATTAGAAGGATCTTACGCGTGGCAGTCATACTATGCGAGTTGTATATACATAAACACACACAAACATGTATAAAGATGTACAACTGTGAAAGTCAGTCTTTTTCTTCTCTTGTATTCGGCATAGACTTAAAAATAGTATAAATAATATATACGCTTGTGCATAGTAGGCGGACAGTAAGATTATAGCAAAAAAAATTTTAATACCGGCTTATAGCGTTGCATTGGAGGTGTTGCGTCCGTTGTTTGTTTTCTTTAGTATACGTTAACGTTCGTTTGAATAATTGATGTTTGAAAATTGATAATTATATTTAACTTTGCTTATTTTACTCAGCAAAAGGAAATAATTAAACAACGTATCAGAGTTATTTTACTTTTTTTCTCATTGATAAAAAACGTTAAAATTGAATGAATTTAATTCAATTGAACCGGAAGGTGCATTATTTATTGAAGCAATTTTCTATAGGTAGTGTTTATTGAACTATAAAATAATTAATCGCACACATGGCGTGCAAAAGGATGAACCCGCAAAATTACAATAGCTATGGGTTTATAGTAATTCATGACACGAGTATATTATCGTGCAAATTAACGTTGAACTTATATGTGTCATGATATAGCCTTTTGCCTTTATTATTTTATCAAACCAACCAATTAATATCGATGATATTTATATAATTGTTCGTAATTCGCATTAAGAAGTAAATATGTTTTAGTATTAAATGTTCAAAATAATCAGCATTTAATGAGAATTACGCGTTATTGCGTACATGGGGCATCTAAAAGATTATTTAAAATTTAATAAATAAATATTAATAAAAGAATTCCAAATTGACAATTGGACATAAAAGATAATACTAAAAGTTATACGATTATCTAAAAATTTTTTGTTGCGTGATTTTAATATTTAATTAGCTGAATAATAATCAACGCGGAAAATAATTATTATGTAAATAGATTGAAGATTAAAAATTGGCTTTATTTTTAAACATCAACTTTCATTGTGATTTACATATTATATTTTTAAAATATCAATTCCAAAAAATTATATTTAGGTTTTAAACAAAAATTGTTGCTTACATGCTCATTTATTTACACAATACAAATTTAATGTATTTACATTTTTGAATTTTTTGCAAACGAGTATAAAGAAAATTATTTTAAAATAAATTAAACCGGTGTTCTTCGAAATAATAAACAATAAAGTTTCGTGAACGAATATTTTGTAAATTAAAAATATTTTTAAAATGTACATCTATTATTTATATATCTTCAATATTGTATAAAAAATATGAAAATTTGTCATTCGCTTACTTTTGTTTTTAAATAAAGTATGATATCTCTTTCTTTTCATATTTACATTTGCTAATACTAAGTATTGTCATCATTTATTATTTGTCTTATTGCAGTTTTTTAATCTGTTGTTTATTAATGTATTTTCAAGAATTTGCTGATATTTCATACAATTCTTGCATTATCTTTTTGTTAACTATAACTGTAATTACATGACACGTGAAAAATGTCAATTTAAAATTTTTTGCTTACGTTGTTCTAATTACTATTTTTGATAAAATTAAAATGCTGAGCTCTAAATTTAATCGTTCAGCTTGAAGTTATATTTTTTTGACATTTAAAATTTTTAAATATTACCAGACTTATTTTTACTACATAGCAAGCTTTATCATGGCAATTTTATTGTTAACAAAAAATAATCTTTAGGTTCATGTAATAATTAAGTCGTTAATAAATTTCGAAAGTTTTCAATGATTCTAATTTCCTGGAAGCCCAGAAATTTCATCGATATATTATAAGCTGTTTGATAAGTCCCCAATCGAAATGATGTCATTATAGTTAAACAGGATATACGCAATCAGAAATGAAATATTGATTATTACAGCCGTGTATTTGTTAATTATGAACAAATAATAGACATGCAAATTCAAATTCGAATAGAAATTAAGTTTAATATTCGGCTAATTCAATAATCAATGCTATATCGCACGTGAAATATAAGTCTAATTTTTATAATAAAAAATGTAAAAAAAAAGAAATTTAAGGATAGTTTTTTTTAAATAAAATATACGTCAACACTAAATCAAGATAAAGTTTTGAACATATATCAAATATAATACAATTTAGGACACAATAAGATTATATACTTGTTGCTACACATTTATTTGCTTAGCTCATAAATAATAATGAAAAATCTATGATTGATGAGCAGGGAAAAATAAAAGAAGAAAAAATGTATCTTAAATTGTACAAGTCAGGTGGAAGGGTGAATACATGAGTAAAGCATAAAGTCTACTAAAAGAGCAGATGTTTTACGTGTATTGTTTAAAATCCATAATTTTCAAACATAAGAAGAAAAAAGCTAGTTTACGCAGCTGAGCAAAAAGTTTACTTATATCATTCTCCAACTTATGCGCGCCACTATGTGAAATACAACGTGATTATGTATAAAATCAAAATTTCTATGCATGAAAATATCATTAAATCGTAAAATTAATATGAATAATTAAAATGTCAACAATGATGAGTATACGCAGTGAATGAACGAATAAATGATTCAGTATATTGTCGCTCTTAATTTAAACCCGCATTGCATTATCAAATAATAAATTTAATTAATGCACTTCCACTTCCCTCCCTCCCTCCCTCCCTCTTTCCTAGCCGCATTCACTTTTGTCCTCGGTAATATAAATAATCTCCCTTAACTAAATAAATTACAAAGGGAATAAAAAAAGTCTATCCCAACTAGTTACCTGCGATCAAACATAGTAAAACGATGATCAGAAATGTTAAATCAATCTATAATTCACACTCTTGTATTTATTTATCAATGTATTACCAAGTTTAAAGATCTCAATAGTTTAAATGGTAAAATCGTAGGCCATTACAGGTTTGGGCTATTTATAAAAGCCGTACGCTAACGCTCCGTATAGTACAAGAAATTATTCTTACAAGAAAATTTTGTTACACGAGAGGTAGTATACGTATCCGTAAGTGTATGTATGTGTATACGAGAATTATACTCTCACATACAATTGTCGCTCTCTCGCGTGAATGTATATCTTGATGTAGAGTATGCGAGAGGCAAAGAAACTTGTGAGTTTATAACGTGTATATGTACGTGTGTGTTTATACATTGAGTTGTGCTGGAATGAACGAATAAACGGCCCGGAGCGAGAGGAATGGAAATCACGTTTGTTGAGGAGCGCGCTCGCGCGATTGTGCGCCCGCCTTATGTATACGTGAATGACCCCGAGGATTCGAAAGAACAATTTTATTCGGGCTATATAAAGAATCAAACGAACGAGAAGTGGAAGGCAAAAAAGAAAAACAAAAGGAACATATAAAAATGTAAGATAGATTAATGAATTCTTTTTTTTATCATCCAAATAATCAAAGCGTTTTTTTATTAGAAGGAAAATTTTCAATGTTTCATGATTTGCTGAACGTATTGTAATAATAAATCGAATTCTTAAAATTATATTGAGATTAATGAATGACACGAAACATTTATTCATGATAATAAAAATAATAAATCTTGTAAGTATGATATATAGTAAATTTTTTTTATAACTGTCTGCAATGAGAAAGAACTTTGCAACTTTTACAAAGCAACGAAAATTTTTTAAAAAATCTTAAAAAAAAAGTTTGGAGTTTAAAAGAACGATTTTATGGTTAAACTTGGTAATCTTTTCTTTAAACAGTTTTAAAAAAATAAAATAAAAAATCACCAAAAGTTCATTTTATTAAACTAATTAATATATTCAATATTATAACTTGAATCATCTTCTTATGTTATTTCAATTAAATTTTACAAAAACTTTTAAACTCTTAGCCTACTATGAATTGAATTTATTTAATCGGATCTGGTTTTGTTTATTAAATAAGAAAAAAAAGTTTACGAGTTATTACAAAATGAACGGTCTGTCTATTTGTAGAGTATTTTGTGTTTACTTTCTCTTGCGTGTACGTAAATCCCCTATTACGAATTGATCTGTGAATAGACATTTCGAAAATTAATATTCATCAACAATATTGTAAACGTTGTAAAAGGATGTAGAGATTGAAAAGTAAGAATAATTTTATTTCCATTTCTCATCCATTTGCATATTTAAACTTCGGTACAAAACTAAAAAAAAAAGTAAACGTCTTAATTTTTTTTTCTTAATAGTTATTGAATAAGCTTATCCATAATTCAATAAAATCTCATTACGGAATTTAATTCTCACTTTTGAAACGTGCATCAAACTTTTTGAAGTTCAAAACTGCGTAGTACCAAGTTTTAAAACGATTCATACCTATAACCAATCTTGTCTAATAAAATCGGTTCTACGCTGCTTAAGCATCGCGAGTGAGCTTTTAATTTTTTATCACTACCGACAAATATTTTGAGGAAAATTTTAATAATTAAATGGATTATGTTAAACCGGCTATAAGTTTAAATGAGTATTTAAATAAAACTTGTTCCAAAGAGTGAGCGTTATTTCTTTGCATAATTTTCTACAATCTCGTAAATATCCAATTAAAACATGAAAAATATTTTTTTTTATTACTTTATTATTGTTTTTTATGAATTAATTTTTTATTTTCAAGACGATTTATATTTATGCTCGAAGGAAATTTTGAAAAATAATACACGGTATCTGATTATATAATAACAGTAATGTTACTCATTATTATTTGATGAAAATATATTTAAAAACAATGTATCGCTTAAAAAAGTATTTTTAAAATAGTTTTAATCAAATTTACTAATATGATGTGTATTAATGAATGAATATAGTTGAATGAAAAATTTCTTGAAGAGTCATTTCCATAATAAAGTTCTTAGTCTGTTTCGGTTTTAAAAATATTTAAAAAAAAGAGCATTTTGTATCCCGTTCACACATGCGCGTTTCCGAATCCGGCATCTTTTTTTACTCGTCGTTGCTCTCTTTCATCGCCATTCCTCATGCATGGCAGTGGCAACAAAAAAAAAAAACAAGAATAAAAAAGAACTGGAGTCTCTCGTTCGCCTCTAACTCTCTCGTCACACGTGTGCTCAATGATGCCAGGCCAGTAAAGGATGTGAGATACGTTAAAAATGCATTGAGCAAAATGTAAAAAAAAAAGGCAAAGAATACAGACGGAAATATACTGCGTCCATTTTCAAAAGAGAGCCAAACAATCATGTATAAATACATATTTTCTTTACCTTTTGTGCCCAGAGATCAGATATACACAACTTTTTTATTCAAACCTGATCGATGATAAAACTGAATTATAACGAGAAAACGATCAAACTAAATAAATAACTCAAATTCACAAATAAATTTTTCGCCATACCCTGCCCGAAAGCACAACTTTCGTCCCGGCACCGAAAAACAAAAGTTGTATTTTCGGCCCGGGTATGGCGAAAAATAGCATACACACCACGGGAGGTAAAATGGCGAGCCCATAGCACATATTTGCCACCCTCGCCTTCGGCTCGAGGTGGCAATTATATGTGCTATGGACTCGCCAGTACTTTACCTCCCTTGGTATGTAATATACTATTTAAAAGAAAGAACTTTCATCATTGTATTTTGTGTAAAAAAAATCAATAAATTAACTGCATCATGTGTATTTTTGTTAAAGTTCACTGCAGATAGTAAACTCGATTAAATACGAGCTGATTTGATACAATGATTCATCCAATAAAATTATCATTTTAATTAAATATATATTTATATATTTTTTTTAGCAAGATAAGATACAGTTTACCTCTCTTTCTTAAAATTTCTATCTAATCAAAACAGAAATAAAATATTATTTTATTACAATTTTTTATCTTAATGGCTTGGTCATTAAAGATACTGTATTAACCTATAAATTTCTTTAAAATTTGTGCCTTTATTAAACGACTTCTAACAAAAAAATATATTAAATACTCTAGTAATTAAATTTTGTAATTTTACACATACGACAATGAAATAAGTAATGTAATTATGAAAGCAATAATAAAGGAATCTCGGCAATGAAATTCAAAGAGATCAAATTAAATGTAAAAGTAGTAAAAAAGACTATATGCGCGAATATAAAGAAGAGTTAAACTAAAAAAGAAAGAGAAAAAAAATTGAGAACGACGTTTTACATTGTACGTATATGCGTAGAGAAAAGCTCGATATTACCTAACCCACATTCCGTCTGTCAGTCGATGGAAAAGGATGACGGGTTGGCGATGCATTCGATGAAATGGACATTCCCTTTATATATGCATGTTTGCTAGTACTCGAATAGCGCGAGGCAGTAGCTCAGATAATAGATGTCATGCCTCCTCTCTGAGAGAGCTCTTTTCGTTATATATATAAAAAAGAAGAAGCAAGCGTATGTTCATTAAACGAGATGTGTTAAAAAGTACGATTTGACGTGTTCGAATAGTGCAGATGAAATGGAGAAACGGTCATTAATCTTTATTCATTATTTCTGAGCTTTACTTTTTTTTCTATACATATAATATAGAGCTTGGATGTTGATACAAATTAAATGTTAAAATAACGGTATGTATATAGCTTCGAAAATGGAAGCTTTAATTAGAAACAAGATTTTAACAACTTTGCAGAAACTTTAAATAGTTCTTGTTTCTGTCAAGTGAATATGAACTTTAAAGGCAGGACAAACTTTTGCAATTGAAGCCATGTGCAAACAGAGCGTGAGCACGAAAACGGTTTCCCAAATTTTTATTTATGTACAAAAATTAAACTGCTGCTGCTTAAAGGAGTTATTGCTATACTTTGGGTCATATATATCTAACCTATAATGCACTATAGCAAAGACATTAAAATTTTTTATTAATTTGTTTTTTTCATGTACGTAAAGAGATTCAATAGAGAATTTATAATGTTTAGAATGAAAGCTAATCTCTACAAGTCACTGTGTAAAAACTATAAATGTTAGTACCATTTTTCGAAAATTTTGTATACGTTTAAAAATTTATCTGAGTTATCATAAGATATTTAACTATCCCTATTTTAAATTTTAATCATTTCTTATCATCGATTCTCTTTGCAATACAACCCTCCTAAGAGGATGTCAAATACGTTTGTCTTTTTTTAATGAAAGAATTTTTTTGAAAAACTAAAAAATATAGAGGAAGCTATATATCATATCATAAACAGTAGAATTTTCTTTGCTACAAAAAATTTTTATTTTATCACCTCGTTTTCACAAAAAACTTTAAAAATAAAATTAAAGTTGGTTTTTCAAGTTTTTCTTGAAAAACTAAACTTGCCTTTTATAGTGCGAGATGCAATTTTCTTTATGGTTTTTATTTTAATTTAGTTTTTGCAAGATAAAAAATAAATTCTTTCATTAGAAAAGAATAGTAATTTGCGACAGATTAATTTTTAGGATTGCAATATTACTATATTGTAGTTTTAAAAAAATTAGAAAATCCTTTTATACTTGATTTTAACAATTACTTCATTGGTTAAATTAATGCAATATAGATACAATTTTCAAGATTTATAAAATTTTATATTTATGTCTAACTATTTTTGTTTATAATTTTTTTTTTTTATTACAGCAACTATATGAATTATAATAATTTTTATATTAAGAACGGAAATATTAAGAATATCAAACAAAATAGTTGACGAATTAGTATTAGAAATTCTGGTTGACTTAATCATCACTAGAATCCGAACAGCAATAAAGCCAATCTAAGTTGAATGGAAAAAAGATAGGCATGCAGTCGAGCAAAATAACTTTATAAAACATATAAAGGCAAGTCAGGTCAAAAGTTTGGTGCATTTTTGCCAGAATGCCAAAATACCATATAAGAATACTAAGCGAATATACAAGTTGGCCGTTCGAATAAGGAGAAGTAAAGGTCTTTTTCTTCTCTTGAGTTAGGGGGGGAGACCCTGAAAGGATCACCTCGACCGATCGCGTGTTGCGGAAACCTGCCAAGCAACAGTCAACGCCAACCCATACATGCAAAAGTCAACTCATTCACCAATATATATATATATATATATATATGCAAAAGTCGTCGTCGAATGACACACGTTGTGATCTCGCGCAATGATTTGCGGAGTAAAAACGAGTTTTATATTCTTAGTCCTATATTCCTTTTTTTAAGTGTCTTTATATATGTGTAGTTTTAAGCGGTATAGAAGTATATTAAAAATAATTTGAAAAAAATTGCGAATTCTGATGCGATACGTTGATGGCATCATCATAATGCGTTTACTAGAATTTCAATGCAGGGTCTTGTGAATCATTGCTTTCGGTGGCTTTTATGAACTATGAGCCACGGAAGTCGCTTGCTATTTCACTTCGGTCACGCTCCGGAATTATCGCTTTGGCTATTGCCCGGTTACTTGCGCGCCCGAATGACTAATTTCTTGAATTGTTATAGCTTTGGCTTTGCACGTAAATACGCTCTTGTTTTTTTTCCTTTCTTTCTTTCTTCTGCCGTATACTTGCAGCCGGAAATTCATTCTGACTTCTTAATGCGCGTGACTTTTTTTTTTCGTTACTTTTGTTTGAAATATATACGTTCCGTTCTGTTTTTAGCTCCTTGCGGTTACTGCACCAACAAATGACCGATTAACTTTGATATACATACATGTACGTGACGTTCTTATTTGCTTTGAAAACTTTCTTAAATATTGTACGATACTAAAAAAGTTATTCGCCTATTTTTTACCTTTTTCCATTTAAGACTTTAATTTGAAAAAAAGGCATTTATTTAAAATTTACTCGTTTATTTGCTATGATTAATTCAGTCTTTAAAATTTGACTTCTATATTAAGCGATTTAATTATTCAGAAAAGTTTATAGACAATGTAATGTTTTACGAGCAACTAGTTTTACAAAGTAAGTTATTATTAATTTATCTTCATTATCGTTGCTTATCATAGCAGAAATATTGAAAGGGATTTTCTATGTTAATATTTTCCGAAATTAAGTATTATAATGACTAAATAGATTAAAGAGTTTGGGATTATAATTCATTTGCATGAACAAAATTGTTGGGACATTAAACGGATTATTCTATAGAGTTTTGAATTATACTGCTTATCTATCGAATACAAAATATAGAACATTAATATTTATTAAAAAAAAATAATAAATAAATTCAAAATCGTGTTATTAATTCATTTGCGTTCGCGTTACTAAATCGTATTGTTCTTATCAATACTAAATTGAATGAATTAATTTTGTATTCTAAATTGTATTCAAAAGGGTTTTAGATTTTTTAAGGATTAATTTATCAGTTTTGAGCTTTAAGTCAATACGCGTTAATATCATCTATTTTAAATGTTTTGTTGATATAAATTAATCTGGACCGTCATGCTATTCATTTACATAAACTCAATTTTCAATGTTTATTAAATATTTTTTGTTTAATGAATACTGACATCCATTTATAACTATTGCTAAAGGTTTTATGAAAATTAATGATAACTTAAATATAAACGCACCTTGCTGTTCTTCGAAAATATGCTGATTTCAAAATATTCTTATCTATTTTTTACCTTTATTTTACACTAGGAAAAAATTTATATTTTTATATTATAAGAAAGTTAACAATAAAAAAGGACACTAATGAATACAATTTATGTAACTGGAAGTTTTTTAGACTTCTTTGTAAAAAATAAAAAATTTTTGAAACTTTTATTTTATAATATGCATATTGTTATTTTTATCAAAAGTTTATAAATAATGAATTATTATCATACTAAAAAACCATTGTTTTTCTACAAAATAAATTTATACATATGGAATGCATAAGCAAAGAGAGTTTCACATCACTTTGTCTTCATTTTATCTAAACAATTTTATAAATTTTTATTTTTTATAATTTTTCATAAATTATGTATGTAAAAACTTTTTCTCACAAGTGATTCTTTATTATTTTATATTTTTAAACTTATAATTTAGAAAAATATTATAAGTTGCTACATTAGCTATTTTAAATGGATCGTTTTAGCACAAAAGAAACTTGTTGGATTTATTAGTTTTTTTTTGTAAATTTTAAAATTAAGTTCACAAGTAAAATATGATAAACTTAATCTTAAAATACTGTTGCATTGAATTCGTGTTTCTCACTTTTTATGTACAAGATTTTATTAAATTTCCTTAGTTGAGCGCAGTAAGATTTGATTTTACTCAAGCATCTTTTGTTCAAAACTTTTGAATTAAAAGACAATTTAAATAATATTTAGGAAGGTGGGGAACAAAAGTTTTGTCCTCTCAACCATTAAGTATATTTAAATAATTTTTCAACAGAAAATTTTCATAATTAAAATTATAAATTATTATATTATTATATTATAATTTCATTATAAACATAATTATTTCATCAAAATTAATGTCATGAAATTTTAATGTTTGTTAAGATTGCCAATAAAATTATAATGATATATAAAGGGAAGATCAGAATTAAAATAATCGCTACTATGATGGGTTACGCTCCTTAAAAAATTTAAGCTTCACACAATTATTTCATTTGCATTATTTTCTTAATATATTATTTCTACATAAAAGTATTTTTAAAGTTACTAGAACCTCAATACTTTTTCATAAATTCGATCGATCGCGCACAATATTAGATAAGTTAAGCGCGGTTGATAAGCTTACCTGATGAGCGGGCTTCAATTAGCTGGATAAAGCGCAAGCTTGACGCACATCAAATCAGTTATTATACAGGTGCGAGCGCTGTCAATAAGCTTATCTACGCGCGCTTCAACTCAACGTTAAAATTCTTTGAAAAATAAGCTAATGTTGCATTGTTTAAATATTCTTATCTGTAAAGAACTAATGTAATCTGATATCTTGCCGACACGTCATACTTTCGTGTTTGACGTCATCGTTTGCACCTGTGCAGGTGTGTCAAAGTCAGGGCGAAGGTGGAAGGTCGCAAAGCACACTTTATTTATTTATTATCAGATTAGAGAGCACTTAAACGTTTAATTCCTTAATATGAAATTTTTACTATTATTAGTTTTTTTTTAATATCTGTAATAAAATTAATTAATGTTATGTTCGTTATTCTAATTAATTTGTAATTAATTAATTCTAATTTATTTTTTCTTTAAATAAACAAATATAAAAGAATGCGCGCATTCTTGTATGCGTGCATTCTGTTGAAAATTTAAAACTACTTCATACACAATTATATTAAATAATATGCATTTAATTAATCATGTATGATAATGGTTTTATTTTTTATTTCATAAATAATTGAAATAGACGCTACTATAAAAAAATCAATGTGTATTTTTAAAGTATTTCGTTCTTTCTCTTCATTTTTTCTTTTTTTGACAATCGTCTTAGAAAAATAAACAAAGAGTCTCGTTTTTCTTCGCTTGAATGGAAAAAGCTGAAATTCTGACGCATTGGCAGTTGGATGATAAGATTTCGCGACACGAGATAAAAGGACTTTTGTGTTCTGACCTCTCAGCATAGCAACTCGCATTCTCGTCAATAAGATTTCTCAGCTTTTCCATGCTCTTGAGTCGCGTCAGTTAAATGCGTTTCACTTGTATCGAATCAAAGCTAGAGCTATAGAACGAAAAAAAAGAAAAAAATAGAAAAAGAGAGAGAATTGACAGAAAAATCGGTAAAATGATGACGCAAAATTGTGAATTATAAAAATGCGTCAGGAAATTTTTGATATTACAAGTCAGGTTACAAGTGTGTCAATCAAAAAGCGGAAAGTAGAGGAATAAAAAAAAGAAAATAAGTGTCGAGACTCCGTGCGACAAGCCACACGGAAACTAGAAAAGCTTTAAGAGCTCTTAAACGTAACTCGGATAATTCCAGGGGTCTAGAAAGAGAAAGAAAGAAAGAAACTGCTAGAGAGTCACTGCGCCTTTACTTTTTAACGAGTTTTAAAAAGCTCGTTTTAGAGGGCGTATATAAGGATTGAGAAAAACGAGTCGAAAGACGATTCGCGATATAGATAGGAGAAAACGAATGAGTTAAAGTGGGAAAAAATAAAATAAAAAAAGGGATAGACAACAGATAGGTAGCGTATATAAGAAAAAAAAGAAGATGGATAGAAAAGAAAAATCGTAATGGTAAGAAATCCAAAGTTTTTCAATTTGCCGGAAAATATGATTAAATGCGACATTTCAAGGTGACTCTGGAGATGCAACCTGAAAATCTTGCGGCAAAAGGAAAATGAAAAAGTGTGGAACAAATGAAATATAAGCGGTTACTTTTAAACTTTTTTTTTCTTTCTTTTTTCTTCCATCTGTTACACACCTACTCGAGATGTGATTCGTTCTTGTATTATTGGTCCTTTGGATTTTCAAATATTTCAAGCATTTCGAACGCATCTTTCTTTTTTATCGTGTAATTTATAAATTATTATTTATTCTCACATTTATTAGATCTGAAAAGCACTTAAACGTTTTCAAACGATTAATGAAAATACTAATAAAAAGCTAAATACCCGATATTTTATGAATTATTAATTATTGCATTACTGAATGTAGTCATAGTTCATAATTTTAAAATTATAATTTTACATAACTCTTCAAAATTTTATTACATCTTAATGTCACCCTACATGTTAAATATTTAGTAAAAAATGAATAAATCTTGTGAAAGGAAATCATTCTGGTAGAAAATTCACCATCTCAAATGGTGAAAAAATTAACGATTGGCCAACTTTCTTAGTCAATTTTTAGCCAGTCACTGGTAAAAAGTTGTCGAAAAAATGGTGAATGATTTAATTTTAAAGTTGAAAAAATTGGAACTTAATTATTAAAATTTACATATATTTATTATATATATCTTATTTTAACTAATGTTCGATTTTCTTTTAATGTAACTATATATATTATTAATTGTTTCATAAATAAGTTATTTGATTTATCACGCGTGAGCAGATAGTATAGTGCTGCAAACATTTTGCGTGGAGTATAGCTGTTAGGTTATGTATCTATATAGCGACAGCAGATGTTAGCAGAAAAGCGTGATCATAACCTTCAAATAAAATATTATAATAAAATTAAATATATTCACCATTATTTTGTCAACTTTTCACCATGAAAGGTCGCTAGATAGCAGGGTATTTGGCCATGATTTTTAGCATTTTTTGGTCAAATTGATAAAAAATGGCCTATGCTTGGCCAAAAGATGCTGAAAATTTCTACCAGGTCTTAATCTCTTTATTCTGTAAATCCACTATTCACGTTGCTCCATTTGATTATTATGATTATTTTATTATCATTAATGGAATTATTCGAATTGATTACTGCTTTATTGAGGTTATCCTTAAAAAATTAAAAATATAATTCACACAGGAACAGGCGTGCATAGAAATTTAGCGAGTATTTAAAAAAAAGTTCGACGAGAATAAAAGTCAATATCATTAAGTAATTTAGAGCATTGCAGTTTTAATGTATCAATGATGTAATATCCGTTGCAAGATTAATCCTGATATTTTCCGAAAAAGAGAAAAAAAGACTAGATTTTGTTAATATATACAAGCTCTTAATAAAAATTGATTTTAATGCTCAATTTAACGAGAGCATTAAATTACGCTTTTTATTCAAAGTACAATTTAAACAACTCGTTAATTTAACGACGAACGAACCCGTACTATAACGAAATCCTATTATACAAAGAAAACCTACTTTTCTTTCCTTGCTTTTAATTTTGAAACGAAAATTTTTCCAGACTTTCCATTCTCTCTTAACAAACGGCCACCGCTGCTCTCGTGCTCTCTTGCAAAAAGCTTATTTTATTATTACGCGACTTTTACTACTGCCGACATCCCATAAAGACACACTGTCAAAATAACCAGTGAAAAAAGCTTTAAAATAAAGAAAAATAGAGAAAAGAGGCAAGAGGAGAGAAAAAAAAATATATAGAAACGCAGTAGTTCTTTTCGTTGCACGTCGTCAACGTTCTCAGCGTGAATCTACGTAATTACTTCTAAAGAAACTTCCGTGAAGCATAGACTTTGCTACAAAATTTTTTTTTCCCCTTTTTTTTCCTTTTTATTTTAACCAGTACCGGAGTAAAAAAATTTGCAAACTAAAAATCATGCTCGCGTTCCTCAGCAGACTCGTCTTCTCGTGTTAAGACTTCGAGGACACTACTATTCTTTCTCTTTTCGAAAAAAAAGTTTAGACCAAACTACGAGATGATAGAGCGCAAAGAAAGATAGCTAGAAAAACAAAAAGGAAGTTTCGAATAAAGAGATAAAAAAATTAAGAGAATAAAAAAAGGAGTTGGAAAAGAAAGAAGCTCGGTAAGAAAGGAATGAAAAGCCTATGTGAGAGAAAGGAATGAAAGCGTAAACCAAGAGAAAGAGATACTCCAACTCATATAGAAAGCAAACGATAGAAAATAAAAAAAAGGCTTGTGCGGAGAGGAAGAAGAAGCCTTGTCGGTACGAAAACTAAACGTAAGAGAGAAGAGAGAGATTTTCCAAGACGCGAGAGTGTAATATAGTAGAAGATGTACATGCCGCTGCTGCTTTCTGCAATGAAGAAGCATCGATGTGTTACAAATGAGAATTAGCGCCTTTACTGCTGCTGCTGATGTTATACCTTGCTCCGTATATATATACTTTTTCATCTTTTCGCTCTATCTATCTCGCATTATATAGCGATACTTTGTAGGCAGAGTTTCCCAGTTAACGCATCAACGAACATCGTCCTCTAAGCCATGCGCGCATTTCTAACAACCGTTCTTATAGGCCCTTTAGCGCCTTCTAAGTATCTTATTTCTTGTAGTATAGCCTTAAGAATGGTAATCACTTTAAAAACGAGGATACATTCTCGGAAATTATAAGTGAGTAAATAAGTACCGAGAAATAATTAAAACGATTACACTAGATTTATCTAGCTACTTTAAACTTTGAAAATTGCAATTGCATTTTAATTAGCCGCGGATATATACTGTTTCTCTAAAATAAAAATCAAAGCCCGAAAGGTTTAAGTGATGCAATACAGAATTTTTTCTCAATTTTATAAATAATAAAGCTACGTTAGGTTTTTGTATATTTGTCTAATACAAGCTAAAATAACGCAAAGCGCCACATGCATCTGATATAATAAAAAATTAAACGCTCATTTTTAACAAATAAACTTTGCTTTTACGAATTTTCAAAAATTCAAATCTCATGGCATTAAACTTTTATTGAAATATTAAAAGAATAATGATAATTATTTTTTATTTATTCTGTATTTGCCAGATTCATTTTTTATGCCTTTACGTGTTTATTTATTTTTATTCTGTTTACAAGGTTCGAAAACTGATTTCTACGCTATTTACTTGGTACATTTTTATTTTATTTTTTCCCTTATATACATGGAAAAAACTTTCGATACGAAGTTGCAACTGTATACATATTTACATTTTTACATAATCGATTTTGTATTTACTTTTTGTCCCTGCCTGTTTTGCAGAGCTGTATTTCTTTCTAATTTCAGTTTTCATTTTATTTCAATCCTAAATCGACTCTGATTTTATGTTTTTTTTACATCTGAAATTTTTATGCTCGTGTTTATTTGAAATAATTTAAATAATTTTTTTAATCATTTTAGTATTTTTAACGTGTTTAAAATAATTTTAATAAATAATGTCTACTTTTAAAAGTTATCCTTTTTAACGTAATTTACATATTTTACGCGTTATTTTTTTTTTTTAAACACATTAACTTATATTTAACAAATTTAACCACTTCTCATTGTTAGCAGTTCTCTGTGAGCAAAGTTAGTTTAACTTTTCTCTAGCAGGAGAGGAAACTAAAGTTTTACAGTTATGAAGAATATTATCTCATGTAAAGTCTGTTCTCTCTTCCTCTTGTTGAACAATCAGATATTAATTTTAAAATTATAAAAAAATAAAAACGGAAACTGATAAATACATCAAGTATATTTAAAAACTATACAAATAACGTCTAAAGAGTCATTATGTTGGAGCATCGCGTATGAAAATTCTGTATTTGATATCATTGAGAATTGATTAAAAATTTTATCGAAAAGCTTGTACATGTATATACAAGCTTTTAATAATTGAATTTTACTCTTAACGCATAATTTATTTTTGGAAAAGCGCTGAGTGTCATTGACACGAGACTCAAAAGCGCACAAGTGCCTCGTTTATTCTTCGATAATGTCATTGGCTTTATTATCGAAGAAATAGAAAGATCGATAGTTTGCGAAATATTCTCGGCGCGCTGCAGTATATAGTCTCGCTCTCTTTCTCCCGATATTTGGATTTTCCGTATGAGTTGGCTTGTGTATTCATCAATCAAAAGGACTTTAGAGAGAAGGAAAATGAGAATTCAAAAGAAATATTTAATTTGTCAATTTTCTATAAACCTATCATTTTCAAAACGTTTGAAGCAATCGGCTACTTGTATAAAGATTTATTTTAATGTTTGAATTGAAAATTCAATACGAGCAATGTTTATTGTTTTTGCGTGCGTATGTTTTCAGAGAATTTTAATAATTTCGGTATTTATTGATATCGAACAGCCGTCATGGGGGTATTAGCTTCTATACATTATTAAGATTAAGTAGCATAAAATAAATTGAAAATTAATTTTATCTTTTGTTTGTTCTGAATCTCATGCATATAAACAAAGTGTGGCAGTTCCTCTACACGTTATCACGCAATGATGAGATGCACGATAATAATAAAATAATGAATATATTTTTTTCCATCTGCTTAAGTGATTGTAATATCACTCCATTGAAAAGATTCCAATTGTCTCGTTCTCTCGATCGTACAAATCAAGGCTTTGTCAAAAAAAAGAGCTATAAAAATTACATAGGATACAATGGGAGAAGAAGCTTCGCGTAGTATATAATAGACGTAAATTGGCTATTCTGTTATGCTCTAATTTATTTTAACACGTGTCAACTTTAAAAAGCGAGAATATCTACTTCATATGCTCAGCTTGTTTTTACTTTCATATTCATCAGTTGGCTGATATGCGCGTTACATAATTCATGCCTTTAAAATATCCCATAGGTCTTTTAAAAAAATATTTTTTAAAACCACAAATTTATGTATCTTAATACTGTCCTCGTGAACATTAACATTTTAAGAAAAAATAACTTTTAATCAAGCTCTTTTCAGAAAATTTTTATGCTTCTTCTTTTGTGTAGTTTTGTCCTTTTGATTATAAAACACATTGAGCTTAAAAAATTTATTATACTTATTAAAAAAGCAGAGATGTATAAAAGAATATTGTCCGCGTGAATTTTTCAATAGAAAAAATGACAGAATATAAAAGTAAATTAAAATTAAAATTATTTAAACTTGAAAAGGATTTACGTTAATAATTTTGTTAAACATAACTATTTAATTTACAAAGTTAACTTTTTTTTATTTTATTAAACTTTTAACAAATAAAAAAATCATGCAACGGTCAACTTTCTGAAAATTATTCTCTTAAATTTTGATGTAATACGGCACACACTTTATCATTGACGCGGAGACCATCAATTATTCGTGATTCACGATCCGATAGAAAAGTGTTTCCAAGAAAGTACTTCGTAAAACTAGAAAGAAGCTTACGAAAGTTAATACCCTTTGTTCTTAAAAAATTCAATTTTTTTTTTATTTCAGATTAATTAAGATTATGTATTTTTAAGTGTCTGATTTATTAAATATGTAAATATTATTAAATGCAAATTGTTATGTTTTCAATTTTCGATGATATATTAGTTTCTCAAAAGACATTATCGATTCAGCAAAGAACATAACTTGTGCTCGTTGCGTGCACAGCACTCGTGAGCATACATATTATGCAAATCTTGACCTTTTCATAATTTCTATTATATACATATTGATTATTTCTTTGTTCTATTAATTATCAATGATTTAATTTACATTTTGATTTTTCAGATATTATAATCGTCCTAAAAAAGTAACAAAAAGTTACAAAGATTTTAAGGAGTTTATCTCTAGGATTAATTTTCTTTTTATAATCTTTTAATGATTTTCAACTATGAAATTATAAGGAATCAAGAAACAAAAGATTTAGGAAAGTTTATTAACATTGCTAATTTTGAAAATGATACTTTATTTTTCTTCATACCGTTCAACGACCCGAAAATTCATCGAACGCAAAAATAAAAGGAAGCAGCACGAAAGAAGAAAAAATTCTCATTAACATCAGTATCATCAACACATTGGCCAAAAAAAAAGTTTCTCATTCCAGGCTTACGCTTGCGTATAAAGTCTCGGGGAGTGAAAAAAGACACACACCTCTGGGCCACAAAAAGAGCCGTGCACGCTTGCACCTTTACACATCGTTCTCTCGCTTGTAGTCAAAGCAAACGAAGGCTTCCCTCTCGACCTTTTTTTTTCCTTTTTCAAAGAAAGAAAAAGAGAGGAAAAAAAACTTTAGAAAATTTGGCACGCGTATCAAAGTTTAACGTTAAAAAAAAAAGCTTCACAACGAAGAAGAGAGAAGAGAGAAGAGAGAAGAGAGAAGAGCATTTCTGGAGAGGTTTCTGAATCTAGGCGCATAATGTAGTGTGTACTATGTTGAACGACGACGCGCCTCCATATAGTTGTGTGTACGGGACGAAAGAAAGAGTAGGAAATTGTAGAGACCGGTCGGCCTCGGCAACGTTTACACGGCTGCTAGGCCTACATCCACCTCCGTGTACATGCACGTACACACTTACACATGCACACACTCGTATATATAGTATGTGCTTGCCTCTCGGCCAAGGCTCTCCCTTGAAAAATCTTCGCAGAGTTGGCTCGCTCGTTTCTACACTGCTCACCGCGGGAGACGCGACGTTATACAGAGGAGGTTTAGTTTATATATACGAGAGAGTACATAACACGCACGAGGAAACGCTTACTTTCCTCTCGAATTAGCCGAGAAATTACTGGCGTTCTCTTTTTTTCTTTTCTTTACTGCCTTTTTTTTGTCAAACATTCATTTTTTTCCAGTTTAGATTATGATAGGATTTCGTTTTTTTTTCTCTCTCTCTTTATCGTTTTAATGGCTGAAGGGAAAGTATATAGTGATTTGAAAATGAGGAATATATACAAAGTCATGATACTACAGTATACGACTATAAGCGTGACGTTAATGCTAAAGTCTATTATTATAAACGATGACTTGGATCAGGCTTACTATTTATTTACCGAAGAAAAAAGAAGTAAATTAGTTGTTAGAATGTAGATTTTTTTTACAACTCACGTATTTTATCGTTACTTTTATGAAACTCAACGTGATCGATAAAGGTAAAATGTACGACAAAAAAAAAGGATCAAAGTTTTAAATAATTATTATTTTCATTTATCATTGATATGAATATAACTGTTATTACAAAGTTTGATTTTTTCATGTTAAGAAAGAAAAATATTTCGCAAAAACGCAAAAATTTCCATCCCTCTGATATTAATTCAAAGATGAAATAAAATGCAAAAATTTTCAACTAATTTTAATAGATTATTTTCTCAATAAACATATATAAAAAAAACTGTGTAAAGCCCGAAGGATAGTTAAATATGTAAAGTCCGCTCCTTTGATCTTTAAAAGAAAAAAAAAAGGCTCGGCTGCTATAGCTAAGAGGCATTATTTAGCTGCAGTAGTTGCATTCTGATGAGTGCATTATCTTCATTATGTACCGTATATTACCTTTTACATTAGTTTCTTTTTTCTCTCTTTACTTCATTTCTGTACATTCTTGATGCATACATGTATATATAAATATTTTGCGAGTGTTATTCTCTTGGAATTTACGTTTTATAGATTAACATTATGAAAATAAATATTTAATCCTCGGTAAAAGTGAATAAATATTTTTTTTCAGATTAAGTAAAAACACTATTTCACGTAATAACCGTGCAAAATTATTGGCATAACAGAGTGAAGATATATTACTTTCACGCACTTAAAAATAAAAAAGAAAAAGAAAAATGGGAGAAAAGAAGAAAGGAAGAAAAAATTGAGCGAGTCTTTGAAAGCCACGTAATGTCTTCGACCGCGCAAAATTTACAGAATATAATTTAAGACGTTTAAGGAGAAGAACACAGAGCTAAGAGGTACAAATTTTAAGTGACAGCAGAAAAAAAAAAGAAAAAAGAAGCTTGGATGATATACAGAGCTACATAGCGGAGCTCAAAACGGACATAGCGTGTATATAAGTAAAAAAGAAAAAAATAAATAAAAGAAACAAGCCAACCAACTTGAAAGAAAGAAAGTGCCTCAAACATAGAGATTCGAGGTGTATATGCTTAAGAAAAAGAGAAAAAAAAAGAAGAAGAAATGAGTAAAAAAAAGAAGGGCAACAAAAGCAACAAATCTTAAAGACTGAGCAAGCAAAATGACGAAAAGAAGAAAAGAGCGCGCGAAAGATCTTAAAAGAAGCAACGTTTTAAAAGTGGTAAGAGGGGGTTAAAGAAAAAGGAGAGATCTCGAAAGATCAACGCAAGAGTGTGCTGCGTTATGTGCTGGTGCTGTACCTTATATTCTCCAGCTTGAACATATGTATGTTTGTGTTTGTCTATATACACGCAGCAAAGATTCCATTCTCGGCGTCTATATGTGTGTGAGAATAAATGTGAGAGAGGCTGCGAAGAAGAAAGGAACATGGAGAATAATGAAACGGCCGAGGGGCCACCGTTCTATGAGAGAAATCTAAAGAAGAAAGAACTCAATGAAAAGAGTAAGATAAAAATTATTTTACAATTGCACGCGAGAGTAGAAAAAAAAACTATTATACTTTTTAGATTTAAAAAAAAATAAAAAAAGTTTCATGAGATAGAAATATAAAACGTATTTATTTGCGAAATTAATTTTCCACATTTAGAAAATAATATTTATCCTTTTTTGTACTGTTCGAAAAAAAATTTGACATAACAGGTGGTGCACACGATCGGTTAATTAATTAACATTAATAACGAATGAAATTCTGGAGATTCTTGTATACATATTTTTCGCTCAATTAAATACATTTATTTTATCGGTTAATTTATAGCTTCAGATAACGTATTTACTCTTGTTAATTTTTTATCTGCTTCATTATTGCTCGTATATTTTGACAATTAATTTTTTTTTACTTAATCGACAAATGGAATGAAATTTCCATTTAAACTTAATTCACATTCACATTAAGACAATTTTATTACTTTTATTTGATTTCTTTTCTTTCAATTATCCTTCGTCAAGCATTTATTGTTAGACATATTTTATTCAACATTTTTTGGCAAACATTAACAAAATCGCACAATTTTTTGCGTTTCGTGTACTATTGAAATAGTCGACAAATTTATGACAAACTATTACGTATTTTTTTATATTTATATTGATTTTTAATTGTACATATTTACATCAAACGAATATTTAATTACAGCTTTTACAAATCATCAAATATTCAACAAAATCAATACTTATTTCTCAAGGTCATCAGATTTATTCGTATTATTAAAGGCTTAAAAATCTTATATTTTGTAAATTTTTGATGAATGATCTCATCATTTTTACGTACACCCTTTATTACACCCCGTTTTATATCTAACTATTACTTATACGTGAAATTACCTTCAAGATGTATTGATATTAATGGCTTATTTTTATAAGATCCATAATAAAAAAAAAACTATTTTGTATTCATTTAAATATTATTAAAATATACAACCAAAGCCCTGTTACTAAAATAAATATAAAAAAATTCTGTAATCCTATGCATTTTTAAACGAAAATCCCTTCATAAAACATTGAAAAACGTTAAAGACTATTACCCATATGGAATCAACAAATATTATTAAAATTTATAAGTTTTAAAAATGGTTTTTTTTTTAAACTTGTAAATTTTAAAATTATGACACGTTATAGAATTTTTACAAACGAATATCCATGAAACAATGGATTTTTAAAAAACTCTTTATTATTGGTTTATTATTTTTTAATGTTTGTGATTTGGGAATTGCCGATAAATAAGCGAAAATAGTCGACATTAATTATCGAACGATGTATTTAGCGAACAAAATAAATTCATTGATAACGAAAGCCAGTGATTAATACTTCAGTGAAAATTTTTAAAAAATACGAAGAAGAATATCGGATTTATACGGTATATCGCGTGTAAAAAAGCTTTTCAAAGGATATACCTTTAAATCATTGTAAAGCATACTAAGTGTATAGCTACACAAAAATATATACATCCAGCTACGTTTCTATATATATTTTATAATAAATCGTACTTTTATTAATAATTCATTTATAAAAAAAAAGAAGGTATATATATTTTTTTGAAAAATTTCCAACGTATAAATGACAAAAGGCTTTAAATAGTAAAATTGATAAATGATCGGAATAAAGCTATAAATGTCTTCTAGGGTTTAAAACTCGTTTCTGCATTGGCTTCACAGACTGTTCCTACAAAGTTTATTGAACCATTCAGTTCTTATCTCGACTAAAGTTATGAATGGCGCCGTACGTCAAACAACGCAATCACGAATAACAAATCTAGCCAAGTACCTCCTCTCCTCCTCTCTAATATATGTTACAAACAAAAAAAAAATATTAAAAATAAAAGAAAGAGGAACTGAAGATCGTATAAAAAATATATAGTAGCATCAGTATCAGTACTTCTCGAGAGAGAACAAGTGGAAAGGAGAGAAGATCCTCAATAAATAGCCGTAATATAAGAGTGTATATAAAGAGAAGGAGAATGAGAAAGAGAGAAAGAAATCAGAGCATGAAATGGAGTTGACCGCATCGTGTAGCATGGAAATAAGGCACAATCTATCGGGCTCTTACTTCAGAGAGCCCTACACCAGCTAATACTAATGAAAAAAAAGCCCAACGAACGAAAGAAAGAGAGCCAGAGAATAATGTAACAGACCGATCAAAGCAAAAGACGAAGAAGAGGAGAGAGATTGGATGAACTTGAAACGCCACAAGCATGTGTGCAAGTGTGTGGGTATGTTTGTGTATATAATGTGTGTGCATTGTGCAAGTGTATATATGCTCTATAGTCGCTGCAGCCATTTACTACTCTATACAATTTTAGTTGCTTTTACATGCTGCTGCTTTTCTTTTTTTTTAGTTGAATTTTAACGCGCGTTCCACTTTCTTCTCTTTTTTTTCCTAAATTCACGTGAATTTTCAAGAATTGTTTGTTAAATGATAATATTACGTATACTATTTTAAATATTAATTTTTAGAAGTAATTTCAAATAAACGTATACGTAATTTTATTTCTAATTACAGCTTTACAATTTTCATTTGCATCTCAATGGGTAAATTTGTATTGTATATTTTAAATATAAAATCGATAATTTTTAACTTTTATTTGGATTAACAACAATAAAGCAGATTTTAATTAATAATATTAAATTACGTTTTGCAACAAATCCTAATGAGCTAGTCATGCGAATAAAGTTAATTTGTCGTTTGTTGTCGAGGGATTAATACAAACGTAATATGTAAATTTTTTTTATCATCCCGTAATTTATTTTATCAGTACGTTTATTTTTTCAAACTAAATACGAAAGCTGATTTATTATTTTATCGGTTGTTAATTTTTTTACACCCTATAGTAAGTCACGACCTTTTTTTAATGGATTATTGAATACGTTTTGAAAGGGTGAAGAATAAAAAAAAGGTCATGTCATCGATGCTTTTATCGGAGTAATATGATGTTCGCTTCATTTACAGGAAAAAATAAAAAGATATAAAATAATGGATAATGAATACCGCTAATGTGCTGAAATTCTTAAGGTACAAAATATAGCGCCGATGTAATCGATAAGGAAATAATTGGCGAAAAAATATTTTAAATCGAAATTTCAAATTGTAAAACGCGCAATTGTAACGACACGCATCATCCTACATAGCGTGTATTATAGAACCAGATTTATTATTTTTTAATAAACTATTTTTGATAAAAAAATTTTATAACGAAATACCAATATTTACTATATAAAAAGTTAACTCTAAAACTTTGAAGGTCATATATTTTAAAACTGAAATCGTAAAACTAACTTGTACGAAAATTAAAAAAAAAAAGATTAGTTTTTCCAGAGTACTTGATTTCTAAAAAAGTATAACTATAAAATTTTCATTGAAACTCCAGCATTTATTTACTAACAAATAGATTTATTATATAGCTTACAAAATCCATAAAATTAGAATTACAAAGCAACGCAGAAATAGTAAAGTTATTGTTTCTTTTTTTTTTAATTTTATGCATGCAATTGAGTTTATCGCGGTATATCTTTAAATATAATCTACCTAAAAAGTCATCGATAATTTAAGCAAGTGACGTGTACGCATAAATTTACATAAATGCAGCAATCTTCATCGTTCCACTATAAAAAATTCCTTGTATGTTGTTATTATATATAGGAGCAATTACTTTATTCTTTTCCTTGGATATTGTTTTGTTTTTCTTTTACAGATGTATGAAAATTTTATCGAAAATGATTAAAAAACACTTTTTAATTTGTTTTTATTTTTTTCGCTAAAATCGTTGCATAAAAATCTATAATTAATAATTTAGACTGTTCGTTGAAAATTACTTGAATTCTTAAATTTTAATTAAAAATTTTTCAATATTTTACTATATATTTTATAATTACTTTTTTGTCGCTCGTTATATACTTCAAATAATAATTTTTTAAAAATTTATATTAATAACGGATGTTACTATTAATTTTCTTTTTTATTAGAGTGAAAGCCAAATGGAAAAAAAAAACAACTATAATAAAACTATAAACAAAAAAATTTATGCGCAAAGTTAAATTTCTATTCGTACGAGTCTAGAAAACATTGATTTTTTTGCAAATGTATCATAAATTTTAAAAAAATATCTTTAATTTTCTCGGAAGCATTAATATAACTTTTTGATCTCGCCTTTAATTTCTCGCATAAGCCTGGAATAGCTTTCGTCGCTTTGCTTTATATAAACGGTCTTACCAATAATTATAATTATCAAGCAAGAAAAATAAAGAGAGAGAGAAAGGGAGTAGCATGTGTCACGCATACGCATGAGAAAGTACACGTGAAAACGTAAACACGCGGCGAAAGTGGAATGTGTATATAAAAGCCTATATAAGAATGTGCAATAAGTAAAAGAAAAAAAAAGTCAAATAAAAATGAAACGGAGAAAAGCGCATGAAGGTAACCTCGTTTTGCTCAATCTTTCTCAAGGCCGCTAAGCGCCAATGAATGAATATACACGGGAAACATCATCCATTGCGTATATCTACAGTATACAGCAAAAGTGTGTGTGTAATGTACATGCGTAAGTACGCGAATTCGTAGAATTGCCATCGTCAATGTTGTATATGTGGGAAAAACTTGACAGAAGTTTCAAGCGTATCCTATCTGTGTATATAAGTATGATACAAGCATAGTATTTATAGGAAAATGGTTATCTGTTATATACCGACTATGTAAGTAGAGTTATGAAACGATCGGTGATTTTATAAGAAAAAAATTTTTTATCTCGACCAGTTGACGTTCAAAATCGAAGTTTAAAAGGAATTTAAATGGACATAGAGTATAGTAAGTGCTTTGATTAGAAATTTTTTTTTAATATTTGATTAACATGCTGATGTATTATTTAAAGAAAAGGAAGCATAATCTTTTAAATACTTTTTATTAAATTATGAATTTTAAAATTTGAGGATGATAATTTGTAAAACGGTGAAAATTTCATGAATAATATATATTATTGGAATTATAAAATTTGGAACTGAAATAATTTTGATTGATTTTTACGATGATATTAATTTTATATTACAGATAACATGACATCCAATAATTTAATATTTTATTATAATATTATTTGATTGTTAACTACGAGCCATTAAATTCCATATTACAGTGCTTAAAATTTTCCGGCTTTTCGTAACCGAAGCCTTTACAATTTTCATACGGTAAGACAAAAAAAGAATAACGTTAGCGCTAATATTTATTTCAATGAAGCGCTTAATTGATTTTAATCTTTTAACGCGGGTATTTTTCTAAATAAACATCAGCGCACCAGTATTACAAGTTTAAAATAAACGAAAAAAAGTAATGTTTACATTTATAAAGAAAACAGATTTTAAAAGCTTGTAAAATTTTCGATGTGAAAATATATGTTTTGATATTTTTCTTTTGCGAATGTATATTTGATGGTTATCTGTAAGTTTTATTTATCTTAAGAATATTTAATCTGTTATTTTTTCTTCTGCTGCCGATGTAACCATTACATTGAATATTTCATGCAATACACTTGTTAAAAAGAGAGTCATTTATTAGAATCAAATAAATTTCAGGGTAGAAAGGAGCAGCCCAGCGTTAAAAGCCGACAAAAACGTCGGTTTAACAAATGGGTGTAATACAAAAAAAAGGAGCTTTTGCTATATTGCGCGTAATTTCAATTCGACGCAGCTTGAGGATATTTATTTGCTCGGGCGAATGAATTTATTCTTACATTGGCAATTACAACGAGAGAACAGAGAGATCGGGAAAGGGACCAATTAAGGGATTAAACGTTAAAAACGATTTGGTTGAAAAATTTCGCGCTAAGTATACCGATTCGTAACAACCTAGTGAAAAAACAAATAGTAACGACTTTGAAAGAATATCCTTACACGCGTTTATATATGTCTATAGATATACGTATAATAAATAAAAGGAGAATTGCGAGGAAATACAAGTAGGAAAAAAATAAATATAAAAATAATGGAACAGCACGCGAGGGACTGTGCTGCTGCTGCTGTTGTGCGCAAAGGAAAGGTATAAAGCAAAAAATAAGGAGAGTAAACCTAAAGAAGCACGATTCTTGCTCATGGACGAAGTTTAAAAAGAAAGAAAAGGAAAGAGAAAAAGATATAGTCACTTACCACCATAAAAGGTCCTGTCCAGGCTCCAGAGTGGCGATCTTCCTCCTCGTTCTCCGCACTCGACGAGCAAAAAATAATATGTATATAAAGTAAACGGAAAACAAAAATTTCACACGACGATAATCGACACTTGTATATATATATGCCAGGTACAACAAGAACAACAATAATATTTCTTTTAAATATATATGGAGAACAATATTATATGTATTTCACCACTTCTTTTTTACTTCACCAATACAACAAAAACACACAGAATGATAAAAAAAAACAAGATTCTATACACTCACGATACACGTTTATAAGAGAAAATGAAAAACAAACGTTGGACGTTAAATAAAAAGGAGGCCGTTCGTTGATATACAAAGTGGCACTCGTAGATTTTTGCACGAAAACTCTCTCGGACAAGGGGCTAGGAAAATTCGGGCGTGTATAACACCCCTTCTCTTTTCGTTTTAACCAAAACAAAACAAAACTGAAAAAAAAAGATAAAAAAAAAAATACTTTTTGCTTTTCGTCAAAAGCGGACACTTGAAACTTTGCCTGCTGCAACTGTATGCAATCAGCGATGTGATGCTGGGGAAAAAAGGGCTAGGAATAAAACAAAGGATTGGCAGTCGACTAAAAATAAACACTGGCGAACAAAAAAAAAAGAAAAAATCTCCAATTTTTTAACACACTCTCTGCTATTTCGGCTATCCAAAAAAATGTATATACGATGGAGAACGCACACCTCTAAAATTCTCTTTCTCTCTCTCTCTCTCGCCTTCTCTCTGTCACCATACACTGTACGCTGCACTTTTTTTTTATTATTTCGAGGATCGAGCTGTTAAACGATCCAAGCAAACTGGAGCAAAAACTTTTAGCGTCCGTTTGCGAATCCTCTTACTCTCTCTCGCACTTTAACATATGCGTGTGTATATATCCACTTACACAAACGGAATACACAAATGCCGCGAGGAATATAATCACGTGGGATCTCTTTCCTAACGCTTTAGGATCAATTTTTTTTTATTTATGCACCAGCAATGAAAATAAAACTTTTGCCTTTTTTTATTTTATTTATTCGAGGAGAATTTTCTCCGAGCATTCGTTTTTTTCCACTCTATATATTGCAATGTAAACTTGGGATATACTTGCTTCCAGGACAATGATAATCGTTCTTTGCTAACGCAACCTGTTGAACTCACTGCAGCTCTTCTACGCTGAGACTTTGCAAAAAAAATCTATATTACACCTCTGTGTTTACGTCTGGTCAATTTAAATTTAAACGAGAAAAATTTTTTTCAAATTAAATATGTATAACTTTGTGTCTGTTCCGAGTTTGATAAGAATTAAATAGACTGACAAGATAAAAGAGCATTAAGATATTGGCATAATAACGCTTTGTGCGCGCTTAAGCTCGACGTTTATATTATTCAGTGTATATATTATGTATATATATATAGATATCTGAATGGCGAAAAAAGTTTAGCAGTCTCGCTATTACAACCAGTACGCGGAAACGACTCCGGCAGACTGAGACGAGCCGGTTACTCAAGGTTCACGCTCACGATCGTTGCGCACTCTATCGGTTTTGCCTTGCTTTCACGAGTACTACTATACTACTACTACAGCAGCAGCAGCAGCAACAGAAAGAGAGAGAGGAATAGTATACTACCACCGCCATCCAGTCAGTTTATGTTCAACCAGTAGGCGGCAGTTGCTCTCAACTTCTATCTTATGCTCCGTCTTTTTCTTTCTTCTTCTCCTCCGCATATGCATATATACGTTTAGTCTGTTGCTGTTTTCCGGTTTTCCCCTCCTGTATGCGTGTATGGCGTATACACTCAACTTCTATTTATCTCTCTCTCTCTCTCTCTCTTGCATATGTATAAGATGTATAGGTATAAAAGGTATCCCTCTGAGTTCTCTCTCTATTTTTTTTGCATTTTTTTTCTATACCTATATACATTTGTCCTTTATTTAGTATTGTTGATGTTTGTTTTCCCTATACCTAAGTCTTATAAATTGAGGCTTTAGAGCATTCTCTAATTTTATAGTTTTGGGAGAAAAATCGATTTTACCTCGTAAATTTTGCATTAACATGGATTTTCTAATAAAAATTGTTGTGATTATATTAACCGTTTTACAGCTTGTCAATTATCGTTAAAAATGTTAATTATTTATTGTGAAATTCAGTAGAAATACAAGTAAACTTATATTTCTAAGCGAATTCGATATAAAATTATTATAATTTTTTGCCGTTATGGCAATTTGTCCAACGGTTCATGCAATTATAATAATTTTTACAAAAAAATATTGATTTTTACAATACTACATTATTCTTGATTTACATTTTAAAAAATTTATGTAAATATATTAATTTATATTTACACATTTTTGTGTCAAAATTTTTATTTAAAAGTCCACACACGGTTTGTTAGTCAATTTTAACACAAAATTATTTCGTATTTTATTTGGAACACAAAATTACATGCGGTTTGTAAATAAATTTAAACACAAAATTAGTTCGTATTTTATCTGGTACACGCGAGAGTGTTAAAATTACATAAAGTTATTATCAGAATATGACGATTTTTCTAGTCAGGCAATTTATTTTTATTTTCATTGTTTAAAAATTTAAAGTCTAAAATCTATCAAACTTAAAAATTAAAGATTCATGTGAAAAGGCTGATTTTAATGAAAGTCGAAGAAAACAAATAATTCTTCTAAATTCCTTAACGTGAATGTAACATTGACAGGAATAAATTTGCATTACTTGACATTAATTGTATAATATCTTAGTTTAAAATCAAATATTTACCATTTAAAATATTCTGATTTTAATAAATTTATAGATAAATGTCACAGAAATATAAATTTTTTCTTAAATCAAATGTTTTAATAAAATACTAATAATAAATCCTGTATTGATTTTGGTATTTATCTAAGCAATTTAATTATATAGAAAAAAATTTTTCCTTTTTATTTTTTTAATAAAATGCAAATAAAGTCACAGTTTTTCAAAGATCTTTCTAGAACATAAAATTATTTTAAATTTCTTCATTACATAAGAAATTCCTTTTTACGCTTTAATTCCAATCTCAATTATACGTATTAAAGTAGCCGTCGTCTTTGCGTGTATTTAAGAAAAAAGAAGGAATTTAAGGTCGTCATTACATAGCATTTATCTTGTCAGTAAACCTTATTAGACTTATATTTTGCGTGAATATTATTTTTTTATTTTATATGTAAAAGAAAAAAGTGTAAAACATGACAAAATAGATAAAATCAATAAATAAAATTTAGTTATAAGAGTAAAAAATTTTTTTTTCGCTCAATATTTAAATTTGACTGAATTAAAAGTGATATTTTATGTACGCAAAAATAAGCTATCATTTTTTTTATAGATTTCAAATAAAAACTATTATTATAGTGAAAAAAAAGTCTACATAAAACGTATATTATTTTTTCTTTCCTGTATTTCTCTTCGGAGATGATATAACATTGTTACAATGCTTTTTTTTTCACATAGAATGTTTTATATAACAATGTTATTTCTGGAGTTAAAGAATTTGTTGAATGTATGTGTTTTGTCATGTTTACAAATAATAAAAATGTGGTTACGCGCAAATATGTTCGCTATACGTACATATACGTATAAATGGATGCAATTTATTTTTCAGCAAAGGTACATTGTTGATATAAAACAATAACACGAGTATAGAGGAAAAAAAAATGTTATCCATTCTGTTGACTAGAATACATATCTCTATGCAATTTTGACCCTGAATACACGTATCTGTCGCTCAAATTAATCGAGCGCTCTCTAGTCTTCATAAAATAGTTTATTCATAACTTGATGCATGGGTTTTGGATCCCTTTTGAGTAACGATGAAAAGACACAGAGATATAACAATGCTCTATCATAGCAATTTCATCTAAAAAAAACACAATTTTTACGTCTTCTCAAATGAACTTTTAAATTTAAATTTAGTCTTACATATAGTAGGAGTTTTTTACTTTGCCCATTACTTATAATTTTAAAAAAATCGACATTTTATTGTTTTTTTTGTTTTGATTATTTAGGAGCTACCTTGCATGGTGAAACCCAGTGGGAGATAACCACACGCCAAGAGCAGCTAACAGTATTAGAGTCAAAATCCAGCTAGTCAAGATAATCGTCCCTTACTTGCGAAAGTCAAAGTTGAAATCTTGTTGTTGTCATAGTCACTATACGGAGTGAAGTTGTGCTGGATGCTGTTTAACAAGTTTTACTCACTTTTCTTTAGAAAAATACATTTTCAACAGTATGAATTATTATTTTAAGAAGAATACTTATTTTGTTATTAAGGAATAAAGTTATTTTATTTTCCATAAATTTTCATGTATCATAGTATTTAAACGGTAGACTTTCTGAACCCGTATGTTCAGATGATAAGCACACACCTCCAAGACTTGCTTTGATAAATGATGGTAATAGTTAATGTTAAGACATCAAGATTTTTTTTCCAGAAGAAATCTCAAAAAAATTCTAAAATTATTATAGAGAAACCACAGCTATTTTCAAGATGAATACTAAAGTATCCGAAGAAGCCGATAATTTCTGCTAGCAGAAAAGCCGATGCTATTTAATTGAATTATTATTCTACAAGCAGAATTTTTTCATTCGACAAGCAGAAACTGCCAGCCTGTTCGGTTGTATTAGCTTTATATTTGTTGACGAAATGACTCTGGTAGTTACTGCTGGAAAGTCTGGCAGATTACGTGTTCATTTTCACTATTTCTGAGGAAAAATTTATTAAATTTAATTCTAAATTTTTTACTTTTTTATCAACTTTTATCGAAAATCTTAAAACAAAGAGAGGTCAATTTTCAAAAACATGAAGTTCACAATTACAAACGAATAATTTTAACTTATAAGTTTTTTAATGACCTAATAGAGTAAATTACTGAGCTTTATGTAAAAGCATACAGATCCAGTAATCAGGTCACAATAAATAAAATCGCATTACTAATATGTTAAGGAGACGACTATTTAATAATTAATGCATTGAATAGGTTTTATAATTAAACTAAACGTCTCTGCCGTCAACTTAACTGACGCATCGACCTTATATTATTAGAATATTTCAAATAAAAGTTTTAGTTATTAGAATATGAACAGCAGATGATAAAAATTGTGAATAATAAAAATATTTATTAAAAATTTATTGTAAAAAAAAGATTATATACATATTAAATACATAATTTTCAATGCTTGATAAATCTACTTTAGAGTTAATAAATATTAAAAGTTAAATGTTTAAAATCGTAAATTTGAACTTGTTCTATTGTTAAACAAGAACAATTCCTTAGAATAGCTGATTATTATTTTCTTTTCTTTAAGACTTTAATTCGTACTAAATGTTTACTTAATTGCAAATTATTATTCGACTATTATTTAAATGAATTAGGTGTCATTATGTTGTAAGCGTTAAGAAAACTTTTAAAGTATCAAATACTAATATCATTTTTATTTTTCCTAAATTATAATAATATACATTTAATATTTAAACGCAATTATATTATTATTTCCGATTGATTTATGAGCCATATACTCTAAACTTTTAGAATATTAAAAACCAATAATAATAGTTAATTAAGAATATTTCTTTATTTTCTTAATAATTGTTTCTTTAATTATTTAAAGTTCGTTCATAATTTTGTTTATGTAATAGTTTAGTCTATGTAATAAAGTTTTTGGTCTTAAATATTAGAAAATGTTTAAGTGAATAAAGAAATTATTTAATTTTATTACAAAAAGTATTTATTTTTAAACACAAATTTTCCAGACGGATCATTGATTGTTATTCAATACACTGATAATTTTTCAAAATTGTTAAAAATAAATAATGACGAACATTTTTCAACCGTGTAGTAGAATGACCCCTATAAATCGTCCAGGTCCATAGTTTATATTGGGTATTTTATTTTAGTGGTATCCTTCCGAAATTTTTCGAAGAAGTCATTTCATGTAATCTTGAATACCATCGAGAAGTGATTCATCGGTCAACATCAAATTGTTAATTTAAATTAAGATTCAGACGTAGCAGTGACATATGTATCATATTGTTAATTAAAATTGAGATACAGGCATAGTAGTGATTTATAAAAAATTTAATCATCAATTAAATTAAAAAAACAACATTTATTTGAAACAACAGTTATATGATTTTATAAAATTTATTAATAATTTTTTCGCATGGAAAATTATATTAAGACTTTATTGCGCGCAATAATTATGAATTATATAATATAAAAATCTTTTTGTCGATTAGGATCTCACAAGATAAGACTTTAATTAGAAAATAGAAATTTTTCCTGACTACTTTACCATTCACTCAAAGCGAAACAAATAAAAAAGACACCTTTAGATAATGACCTAAATATATTTTCATGCGATTTTGTATTTCGATAACTAATAATTAATTGGACAAATGCAATATTTTAGTAATAAAAGTTTTCAACGAATATTACATTTATTTTTATATTATTTCACGACGCGGTATTAATACTCATTACGATAGTAATTAACCAAATGTAACATATACAGTGGAGCTTGTATCAATCGGCCGCCAAGACCGAGATTCAAAATTCAGGACCTCGAGATTACGAATCTATTGTTCTATCGACTGAGCCACTGAAGACCTCGGAGATTATATTAAATACTTTTTTCCAAAAAATAAAATGAATTCAGTGTAGATGATGTTATCGGTCAATTCATAAAAAATGTGTTTTTATACAGAAATTGTTAAATTTATGATCCTAAAAATAATATTTTACTATAAGATTCTTTTTCTTTGGTGCTTCTTATGTAATTTTAAAAATTGTATATCATAGAAAGCTTTGTGTACTTACATTTTATAAGGTCAAAAATTTATGTATTAAAATTTTACACGTATCTCTATAAAATTATGAGAAAATCTAAATATAATGTTGAATCTTCGCGTAGTATAAAAAATAACACAACTTTATTTAATAGTACATCATTTACCTGGGGTGGAAAGGCTGGGTTTATGGCGAGTTTCGTAAAACAGCCTGTACACCAAAGGTAAATAATGTTATTTTTCTCACGAGAACCGAAAAAGTGAAAAGAAGTTGCGATTTTGAGGTTATAATGAAGAAAAGTATTATTATTTTTTTTTATATTCTAACGCGTGAAGTTTGTGCGTGAAGTTAAAAAATCCGCGTGTAAAGTGTAGATTATTTTACTCTGTTCGTAAAGTCAAAAAGCCGTGCATGAAGTGAAATCACTTCACGTATAGCCACCATAACAAAGCGAATATCCATGTATAATTTTGCACGAATATTTTTGTTAATTCTTTAATTTACAGTTAAATAGTTGTTGTTTGCAATAATAAAATTTCATATAACGGTCGATGGATCAATTAGCCAGCCAGAAATTAGTTTTCACCCTTATTTCAAACTTATGTGAATACTCTATTAATATGTAATAAGATCTAATATATTTTTAAGGATTTAAAATTTGTTTTTTTATTTTAAGAATTATTATTTATTTTTTTAGAGGTAGGGGGCTCCGTCCCCTGACTCCTCACCAGGAGCTCCGGCCCTGTCTTCTCACACCAAATCACTATAAATTATTAAAAATAATTTGTTTCCTTTGTATTATAGCAGTATATTATACAACACAAATGCGAATTCTTACGTTCATTTGTATAACTATGCTTTCTTATTTTTTATTGCTCAACGAACTTCACGCGCAGTATATAAAAAAATATAGTATGCAACTCAGGTGTGACATTTTTTCACTCGAGCGATCGCGGGGCACTCGTCGCCGGCTACGCCGACTACTCGTTTGCAACGATCGCTCTTATGAAAAAAAGTACACTTCGCACCCTTGTTGCATAAACTACTATTATAAGGATTATTATTATAATTATTATATTTTGACACATTAACCACAATGAAACCTAGATGATTTTGTATAAAAATAACAGTTTATATAGTAAAAATGTAAGGATTTGAGCTCAGCTTTCATTTAAAAAAAGTTTAAAGCTTGCAGCTATCAATGTTGAAGAACTGTAAGCATTTGGCAATCTAGTAACTTTTTCAGTGTCTTTTATTGCTTGAAACTAGGGAATTAATTAGGAAAAACAATAAGCGTTAAGATCTACAAAATTTTGGTTTTCTTCATATATCTGCGTCTAGAATCATTCCAAAATTTCAAAATTTTAGAAAAATCGACAATACTCTTCTGGTAAATAAAAAAAGTTTAAGCTTTTCAATTTCCATAATTTTATCATTCTAACGTTTACGTATTGATAATTCTTTGTAAAAACCTAATTTAAACTTTCTATTACTTAAGTGTAACACAAATATTAGTAAATTGTGCACTTCACCTTAACCTTTTCTGTATAGCGCATGTAATCATTATTTTTTTCAGTCTTTTTGGCTCTTTGACTTATCGCGTATCCATTGACCGCTTTTTTTCTCTTTCTTTTCTTTTTCATTTTCTTGTACCAGAAACACAAAGTCCTAACTGATAAATAAATACAGTTTTGCCTTATTTTTTTTCTTTACCCCTTCCTAACTCTTTCCAGTTTTCTTTTGCTTTAACTCCACGACACTCGATTGGACTCTCAGAGTTTTTATTGTGCTTGTGTTGGTTCTTTTTTTTTTGTCCCTCTCGTAACTCTTGTGCGCCATCGTCAAACAACCTATGGGAGCTCTATAGTAGTTATTTTCTCGGTTTGTGTCCCGTACTTTTCTTAAGAGGACAATGGTAATCCTTTTGTAACTTTAACATTCGGGTGATTGGAAACAGCCGACTTTTCTCCAAGTCTTTGTGTTCCTTGGAAAAAAAACCTTATCTTTTCTTATTCTTATATGAAGATTTGAAAAATAAGAAACTCAAAAAACGATGTTGCCGTATCCACACAACAGAAAAAGCTGTACTTTTTTGCAAAATCGATATCAAAAGACAGGATCTTTCGAAAAGTAAAGAATAGAAGTTTATTTTTAAAAAAACCAAGTCCTGTAACAAAGAAGCATTGTAATTATTACGAAACTATCTTATTAATTAAACTACTTTATGAACTTTATTTTAAATTTAATTTAGTGTCGTAGATGATATACAATAGTTTGGATGAAATAAAATAGACTTTATATTAAAAAAAATACCCATAATATTTGTCCTGATTTAATTTATAGTTTAAATTTTTATAATGATAAAAATGTCATCGAAATATTTATTAAGTAACAATATTTTTGTTGTGTCCTATATTTTTTAATTATAAATAAAAAAAAGACGTAAATCTCTGAATAACTCGTTTTTCTTAAGTGATTTTATTTTCATTCATTTACTCCAAATCATAATTATTCACATTGACATAACTACCATTAAGAGGAGGCCGTATAGCTCTGTCCTTGTCTAATCTAAATTGTCGTTATTATTAATAAATTAAATATTGTTATACAAAAGTAAGGGTATAGCCTAATAGATTTCAGGACGAGCAAACGATCCTATTCTATGAGAAAATTTTATATTTTTTCATAGAATAGGATCGTTTGCTCGTCCTAAAATCTATTGGGCTATGCCCTTACTTTTGTATAACAATATTTAATTTATTAATAATAACGAAAATTTAGATTAGACAAGGACAGAGCTATACGGCCGCCACTTAATATTGACGATGTGATTATTAACGATTTGAAATATTTAAGTCAAACTATTAAATGCTTGATTTAAATGATTATACACCAGTTCTTGATTTATTGGCAGTTATTATTTAAATTTCATTTTTATTTTAAGGGAATTTAAAATACCATCATTACGGTTTTTCAAATTTTTTGCTTGTAATTCGAAATTTTTAAAAGTATATCTATATAACAGCCTTCCATTTTAAGGTATCAAGCATGAGTTATAATATTAATTAATGAAACTCTTTTTATCTTAAGTATTTTTTATGTATCATCACAAGGTTCAAGTTTCAATTCAGTTTTCAGAAGTTGTTCAGTTGTTCAGTTTTCTGAAAATAAAGAATTAAAAAAGTTTGGTTTGGAAAAAGTAGAAAATATCTGAAAAATAGGTATTTTTTAAAATTTTATATAGGTAGTTTAGTTCAACATTCACTTGAGCTTGTCTTATCAAAATTCCAGCACGATAAATTTATGAAGATATATAAATTGAAGATCTCTGGAAATTTAGAAGTCAATTTCTTGAAAATTAGTTGAGAAATCTTGCGACAACTACAAAAATAAACAAAATCAAGTCATCGACAGAAGAAAAGAATTTCAACCATGGAATGAGATCTTTTGAAATTATTCATGGGTTAAATGATAGAAAAAATAAATTAAGTGCAAAGCGTAAAATTGTAAAAAAGCTGTTTATAAATCATTTTTATCTTTAGTTTCAAGTAAATGATTGAACAATTTCTGTCTTTCAAACTTCATATTTGCTTTGTGACTTAACTGATCTGTTTATTAACTCTAGCGATCCATATTAATCGTTTGATACTGACAGCAATGATTTCTTAATCAAGTGAAATCCAATAAAATAAAAAAATTCTTGTTATTTTCAATAATATTCTATTCGAGCTTATTATAAAATTTACTTCTTTCCGAGTATTTTTATCTTGCTTTCATATTATTTTCATGAATTTTTATTATTCTATTCCCAAAAGAATATTTTATTTAACACAAAAAATTTCTCTTAAATGTTTTAAAAATATATTTCAACTTACTAAAGGAGAAGGTGTGCTACGCGATGATAAACATAGAATAGGGATAAAGATGAAGTTTGATCCACAACGAAATGAATGAACGGATACGTTGTTCGATAAACCGATGGATAGAGATAGGTTGATGAACGGATATATGAGTGGGTTCATGAGTCAATAGATTAATGAGTCGATAGATCGATAGGTTGATGAGTCGATGGGTCAATGGGTGGATGAGTTGATGGGTCAACATTAGCTCATCGACATATTGACCTATTTCCCTATTAACACATTCTCTGAGAGTATATATATAATTTATTATGTTTTGTTTTGAAATTTGCAAAAGTCTTGCAGAGAAAAGATTTTTATTTCAAAAATTTTTAGGAAGTAAATTTTTTATTTTCTTTCTGGAACTTATTTCTGTCAGTGAACTCATAGCTTTCATAAAATTCTGTCTTATTTAAATTTTTTATGCACTTTGTACATAGAGTGAGTTTATTAAACAGCTCATAAGATCAATTAATCTTTTAGATATATATTTTAAAATTATTTTTCCAAATGATTGAATCTCATTAAAAGGGGAATTATACTTCTTGATCTGACAAATTTAAATAATTAAAAGAATTGTTATAATTTGCTTGGAAGTAGAATATTTCATCCATGGATAAAAATAAATAATTAAATTATTTCTATACGCATTACAAAATGACATTTCATATTTCGTAAAAATTAATGCTTGAGAAAAATGAACGATGTGCGTGGCTGCTCATGTATAAACAAATAATTGATGGAGGTAATACATTGAATATAGCAATATACTTTAATAATATAATATTTAATGTGACGATTTGAAAAAATATGTTTGAAATTAAGTAAACTAATAATTTACACTTTTACATTTATACCTTTATTATTGGTTTATCAATATTATACATTTATTGAGAAATTAAATTTCACGCTTAAGCGTAAATGCCGATTTTAATAACCAATATTCCAAGAATTATAGAATAGTACAATACAAATGGAATTAATGTTCATGATGCGAGCCGCTTAAAATAAATTTATATTGCATGATCGCTATGCATGTAGTTTATTATAATATTTTAATTAAACAAATTCTCATATTGTAAATGCTTAAATCTTATTTATTGTTTAATTAATTATTAAATTTAAAATAATATAAATTAGTATATTATAAGCTTCGTAAATATAATATTTTTAAAATATGAAACTTAAATAAAGTGACTTAGTGAGGGTTAGATTAAATTTCCATTTCAAAGTTTACAAATTACGCTTTTGGTTTATAATTTTTTTGGATTTTTAAGTTTTTCACCATTCTGTGACTTTCAAAAAAATGGTAGAAAATTAAAAGATCTGAAAATTCTCATGTATTAACCTTTTCAGAGGCGGTGGTACGTACACCTGTCATCTTTTTGCTTTCAATTTTTTCTATATTTTGGACGTATTTTTCAATGACCTTATAGGAATTTTTGAACTCTTGAGATGAAAAGTTATAAATTTCGCATATATGTAATATAGTAAATCCGATACATAATTTAATATTTTAACTTTATGAAAGAAATAAAGATTGATGAAGTAGGCATAAACTTGTGCAATAAATATATAATAATGAATTACATCAAAATTAACCTAACAGTATTGCTATTATAATAAACCACTTTTAATTAAAAAGAATGAAGTAGTAAAATTAAAATTTATTTTGATCCTACAAACCAGACATGTAAACAAATTATCAGTTGATTCAAATTGTTTTCTACTCTAATGTGAATTCTTAATTAATAAAGGTTTTTTTTTAAATTCTCCATTATTAAAAATTAATTGAAATAGTTTTTTAGTTTAAAAGTATTTGCAAGCCTGTCACCTTTATTACTAAAAATGATTCACCAATTTTTTTTTGCAAATTCTGTTTATATTTTATATATTTTATAATAAATAAAATAGTCGTTTATAATTGTCATTTTTGTTTTTATTACAAAATACAATTAGATTACTCGCGTGAAAAAAATCTACAGGTAAATCTGTACCCTAACGACACAAAAACGTTTCAAAAACGTTTTTGAAACATTTCCTAGTAAACTTATATACGTTTGTAAATTTCGACAAAATTACGTATTTAAAACGTTTTTAAAACGTAAAATATGTCCGTATATTTTAGATTCTCAAGAGTAATGTAACGTTTATGGAACGTTTAAGAAACGTTTAGAAAACGTTTTCTCGATGAAAATTTACGCAAGCTCAAACATCCAAACGTTTCCTTAACGTTTAAAAAACGTTTTATTTGGTATAATTTTTTTTCTCTATGTAATATATTTTTAGAATGATAAAATAAAACCTTTAAAAAACGTTTTAGAAACGTTTGGAAATTTAAGCCAACGTAACTTTTCACCGAGAAAACGTTTTCTAAACGTTTCTTAAACGTTCCATAAACGTTACATTACTCTTGAGAATCTAAAATATACGGACATATTTTACGTTTTAAAAACGTTTTAAATACGTAATTTTGTCGAAATTTATAAACGTATATAAGTTTACCAGAAAACGTTTTTAAAACATTTTTGAAACGTTTTATGCTGTTAGAAAATTGGTAGAAAATTTTGCTAGAAAATCTATAGAAAAGTCTATAGGATATACGATAGGCTTTTGTGTAGTACATTATTCTGTAGAAAAACTAAAGATATGACTATAGAAACATTTATAAATATTTTTACAAGAAATTCACCTACATACCTACACAAATGTTTAACGATTTCTTGCCAGATTATCAGAAGAAAATTTTGCGATATTTATTTCAGATTTCTAAAAAAAATTTACCAGAAATTGTGTAGAATATTCTGTGTAATATCTGAAGGTAAATTTATAGAAATTTCTATAAATATTTCTGCAAGGTTCATCATAAAAAATATACTTGGATATTGTAAAAACAATCTCATAATTAAAATAGTAGTTTTTAAAAAGATAAACTCATTGATTTTAGTTAGAAAAATTAAATTAATTAATTTTTTCCCTTAATATTAATATTACTTTCGTTTTTTATTAATATAAAGTCCAAAATAATTAAATAATCTGCGAACTATTCCGTTACGTTACATAATTGAAAATAATGGTCCCGGATCCCTCTTACTATTAATCTGGCTCTGAATATTTTTATTATCACATAATTTTGTTACTTGTTACTTATTCTTTATGATTATTATTATTACTAAAGTCACACAATATAGGCAATTTTATTTCAACACACAATAATTTTGTATAAACTCCCAACTTATTTACCATTGTTAAAAAAAAGTTTGCTAAAATAAATAATCGACTTTCGTCTTTCTGGTAAAAGTTTTTTAATATATATTCAATATTGAAGTTCATTGTTGTTAAGGTTATACCTGTTTGTATATGTTTTTGACTTATATACGTTAATTCATATACGTGGAACTATACGCACACATGCACGCGTTCACATGCACCATGTTCTGCAAAAATATAGTTTATTAATGCTCTAGTGATGAGATGTAAAATTTTTATTTTTATTAACAAAAAGTTGAACAATATGCTTTTATTATATCAAGTTTCCAGATAATTCATGTAATCTTGTTTTATTTAAGAAAATTTGAAATTTAATAATAATAAAGTAAATTTTAGTTTTACTTAAAAATTAGAGTGAATTTTTCACCCTGCATTATTTGGTGTATTTGACTGCTATCTTGCTATTTGTTAACTCATTAATAATTTTATCATTTATTTAATTTTTATTAATTTTTAAAGATAAATATAATTACGCATTAGTAATCAGCGCAACTAAAACCTGCACTTTGACACACTTATTTAAATACGAATCTAGTAAATATACGGATAAGCACATACTGTACGCACACGTGAAATAAGGAGTTCTGTTAAGTAAGCTATTCATAATTAAATAATTTTCAAAAGAGAAAAATTAATTAAATTAAAAGTTTGAAAATTAATGTCATTAGCAAAATACTTGTAATGGTATTCATTTTATAACTAATGAATAGACGAATCAAGATAAATAAGTTGCAAATTCACATTACAAATGTAAATAGTTTGAATTTAGATCTTACCATTATAGAATAACTTATATCTAAGCTAGAAACAATTTCAACTTTTAATTGAAATTAGAATATTAAGCTGCAATTTTGAAAATTCATTCATTTCATTCATAATAAAAATATTATTTATATTTATATGTTAAAATAAATTTACGATTATTTAATATACGTCATTTTAATTGCAAAAAATAAAATAAAATCAGTAGAGATTGGATTTTTGTTATGTTAATAAGCCATTGATTTCATTATGTTAATTTTCTAAAAATATATAAATACTTAATATTTTATTTATGATATTAAATCTCTTATTTATTTTATTTATTTATGATGTTAAAAATCAAAACAATATGAAACGAAGCCCAAAACTTCTCAATTCACTTTTTTAATGCAAAAATAAGTATATGAATCTCTAGATAAAAAATTAATAATTAAAGTATCTAATAATCAAAATAATAAAATGTTAATGATGCTTTTTGTCATTTTAAATGAATATTTCGTAATTGAAAATTGTAAATTTCATACATTCTATTTTGTTGCAAAGATTTTCTTTATATACAGACGAAGTTTCCAAGACTAGAAACCAGTGACTTCCTTTGAAAAGGGAAAAGATCCCAGTAACTGATTGCACGCACCGCTAGTTTGAAAAGATGAATGAACCGTCGAAGTCAGACGACGTCAGCAAGAATCTACAGTTTATAGTGGTATCTTCAATTAATTGCAACATTTGCTGTTTGGTTTTCTAAACGTAAAAAGGAAATGGCACTGATAAAAAGAGAACATTAATAAGGTAACAGTAGAGAAATCTTTAGGGTTTTCTTTAATTTATTATTGTTTTGCTTTTCCTTTGTTTTTCCATTATCATTTATATAATATCTAAATTTTAAGAAATATAATTAAGAAATAAAAGTTTTTTATATGTTCAGAGGAACGATTGGTGTAATCGGTTAAGGCACTGTACCATAGTGATTGACACAATCATGAAAGCATTGTTTGCTATTCATTGTTTGTCTGGATTTTTGGTAGTTGTGATCCAAGTTGTAAACCAACATATGTGTTTATCTAATAAGTAAAATTAAAAAATCTTGGTGAATGGGCTTCCAGCCCGTAGAAATTTTAAATAATAAATAATAACATACTGTCAATCGATTATTGAACTGAATTATTGAATTGATTATTACATTATGTCAATCGATTATTGAATATCGTTTATTATTTTTGAGACATATTTATGCCATAACTAATTGAAATTGAAAAATTAAAAAGTATTATTTTAATTTTCTGGAAATGAATATGAAATAATTTAAATAATTGTACGTCATACTTTTTATGATTTAACTAAATTAAAAAAATTTTTGATTCAAGTAATAATATTTGAATATATAATTCTTAATGTAAAGATAATTTAAATAAGTTTAAGCAGATGTTTGTAATTTACTTTGGATATATAATTAGAAGCATTGTAACTATCGAATGGCTTAGAAAATTTATAATCTTTCAAAAAATAAAAAATTTTGTTAAAATTATTTAAATTAACAGATAATCATAAAGGGTATACAGTAATATGTCATATATACTCTTATATATGACCTATTACAGTGAAAAAATATGTTTGTATTAAAATAAAAATAAAAATATTCATATACAGAAAAAATTGTTTTGTTATTAAGTCGGTAATATAATAAGTATGTGTTGTTTCATCATAGCATACTTCAATTTAATGTATTAAATTGCTAGTAAATAACGCTAATTTAGAGTACGTTTAATGCTAACCACATATATAAGCAAAGTGGCAGTACAATGAACTAGCCATCTTACAAGTTGTTCCCCCTTTGCAATATTCTCAATTGCAATCAATAAAAATCAACGCACAACAACAAGCCTTCGTTAAAGTGCTTAATATAAGCTTTAATAAAAGAGCAATAGAGTATCGAAATCATGTTAACAATATATAAGCTCTCCCCTATATACGAAAAACAAAAACCATAAAAATAAAAGACATTTAATAATTTCTCGCGAAACAAGCGTCATAAGTTTTGTCTTAGCGAGCAATTTTCGTCTCGAATTTTTATATTACTCCTCGGTTATATTGAAGAGAACGAATGACTTACGCGCGGCGAGCTTTTGTCTCATCGACAACAACAACGACGACGACAACAGCGTTACAAGAGAGCGAGAACAGGCAATCTACGCAGCCAATAAATTGTAGCAAGCTCGTGCATTTTCTTCTCCCATTCTCTCTTCTCTTCGTTTCTCGGCCTTTGCTTTATACTTGCTTCTTTATATTGTTAGATAAACGTGAGAGACGATCCGAAAGACACGCCCCATAAATTTTAAGACTAACGAATAATGCTTAGACATTAATATAATCATTTTTATACGCATGGATTTTTTAAGAGCGATTTCTTATTTTTGTGACGAAAGCTTTAAAAAAAAGCTATATTTTTGTAATTTAAACTATTACGTAAGACCTTTGATACTTTAGTAGAAAAAAAAGATCGCATTTAGAAAAAATTTATGTGAACTCAACAGATGAGAAAAGAAGTTATAGCTTTATTAAGTATGGGAATAACTATATGACTTTTATGCTCGAGGCAGTTGTTTCTTTACTTTTCTGCAAATGTTTAAAACTGAGAAAGTTTTGTTTTGAAGGTTAAATATCGTAAGCGTGTGCGTTAGCAAATTGTGAAGTTGCTAATGCAAGTACAAAGTAACTTTCAAACTATGTTATACGATGTTAAGCAAAAGTAAGGTCATTATTGTATGAGCGCATAAGGGTGACTTATTCAAGAAATAAACAGCATCCAGTAGATGAACGATTTTTAATTTTATTGATTATTATAAATTAATTTAATAATTAATAAACGTATTTTGCATTACATTTAAAAAGAATTAACTTTAATAAAAAAAACTATAAAAATTACTGTTATAAACAATATTTGTTTATTAAAAAAATAAGCACATTGATTCTTATTAGAACAAAATACCATAAAAGTACTCGCCAGTGTTTTTTGTTAATTCGTGCAATTATTGTCTTCGCGATGACAAGGTGTAAGATACTTAAAAAATTTTTAAAAAGTTATGACTACATAAATTTTTTTTTAAAAATCTCTAATTTAAAGAAATATATGTACAGAAATTAGGTAAATTAAAAAACCATTGAAGTTGGCTCCAAACCCTGATAGAAAAATGAGCGCGTTTAGGGCAGAATTTTTGGTTAACGGTAAGTTAAAATGACACTGTTCTAAAAATTTTGTTTCAGGAATTCTGCTCAAAAAATGCTCAATTTTTTATCAGGGTAGCGATATATATGTGATTCAGAACATAATTAGGAAATTATTTTTAATTTAGTTTTTTCATAAATTTTATGAATCAAGCATACAAGTATGTAAGGAAGAGATACTTTAGGGTGTAGAAAAAAGTGCTTTCATAAAAATTGCAACCCTAATCGCACACATATTTATTAGTAATTAAAAAAAAGATGCAAAAAATATCCAAAAACACAGGAAACTTTTTTTATTTTCCATTTGATTGGAACGTAATTTTATGTTTTAGGAAATTTCAGAAGAAGTCACTGATGGAATTTTAATTATAGCGATTGCAATTTAAACGTAAATCACAATTATTTTTAAAAATTACTCAATGTATTAATAAACAGTTAATAATAATAATGATTCTCGTCACTGCGTGAAGGAGCAGAAAAAAGCTTAAGGTGATGTGATTTATACATAGTTATCGACATTGCAGTGTTCCGTACTACGGGTCTTTTTCAAAAATTTTCCTAAATATCTCTATATTATGCTTTTTATTAGCTGAAATGGAAGGCTATAATATAGCGATATATTGAAACTTCTGGATGAATTAAAAGTTTGGAAAACTATAATGTCGGTATTTTACGTTCTCTTAAAAAAACATTAAAATTTCAATTTAGCAATAAATGATACAAATAATTAATAATATTTAACACTAGAGATGCAGATGTTTACATTTTTAATGATAAGTCGTTAATGAAAATTTAAATTTCACTCAAATTTTCACTATTAATATTTAGGTTATATTGGTCGATAACAGACGGTAATGTCAATCGGGTTAACATAAATTTTACATATAAATTCTATTTATAATACTAATGAGGACAAATCAATTAATTACTTAATTCAATAAAAAAAATTCAAAATCGGTATACCAGCCTTATTTTAATACTTTATATATTCAAAGTCATTTTTCGATATACTTTTAATATTACAATAGCATGTTAAATAGTTTAGTAACATTATTTAACGTTAATTGTTATTGATTATTTAAATTAGATCATCCATTTGTTATTTTCAGCCTTATTATAGGTGATTGCATTTTTTCTTATTTTTTATGTTTTAAATAATAAAACTTGACGTTATCATCATTGATTTTACTACTTTTTAAGAGTATTTTTTTTACAATTCTTATGATTTCACATCGATGTTAATGTAATCGATTCTTTAACTAAATTATAATAAAAAATATAAAGTCGATTATTTTAGCCTGATCTTAATTTTTATAGAACGACTATTTTTTTTAAATATTATGAAAAATAATATTGTTTATAGAAAGAAGTAAATTTACCAAGGTTTTACCTTACTTAAGATTTTCTAGAGGAAGATTCTTCTCATTTAATCTCTTTATCTTAATAAACGTGAAACAATTTTTCTATTAACCAGGAGAGGCTATGAGCTTCGGGTCACAGATCTTGACGAAACTTTGGGATATATTTTTAGGTACCAAAATATGAGTAAAGCCAGAGTAGTACGGTCTAACGCTTCGAAAAACTGAAATTATAGACGTTTCCAGTCTTATTTGAAGAATAAAATGTAAAAAAAGCTCTTCATTGAAGTGTGAATAATCCAGTCTAGAAATGTCTTTAATAAATCAATAGGGACTAAAATAAAAGTACAGAAAGCAAGCTTTAATTTGCCGTTTTTAGAATTGAAAAATAATAATTAGAACTAGAGATATTTTCGTTCAAAGTTAAGAAGCAAGAAAGTACCAAAAATCACAAAATCACTGTCCTTTAGAATTTAGATGATTTTTGGTACTTTCTTGCTTCTTAACTTTGAACGAAAATATCTCTGGTTCTAATTATTATTTTTCAATTCTGAAAACGGCAAATTAAAGCTTGCTTTCTGTACTTTTATTTTAGTCCCTGTTGATTTATTAAAGACATTTCTAGACTGGATTATTCACACTTCAATTAAGGGCTTTTTTTTACATTTTTCTTCAAATAAGACTGGAAACGTCTATAATTTCAGTTTTTCGAAGCGTTAGACCGTACTACTCTGGCTTTACTCATATTTTGGTACCTAAAAACATATCTCAAAGTTCCATCAAGATCTGTAACCCGAAGCTCATAGCCTCTCCTGGTAAGATCATTGTTTTTTGTAAATTAAAGTAAAATTGATTAGTTTTTTTTTAATAAGGTAAAAATGAAAAAAAAAAACGTAATTACTATTGAATTCATTTTAGTACCGTAAGGGGATAAAAAAAATATACTGAAAATACACTTTTCTCTAAACTTTTCCGGAAACCATTTGAGAAGAATTGAAAAGATCTCATGCGAGATCTCAGGTGAGATCGAGTGTCGAGAAAAATAAAATTTTTTGGCATATGAGATCTCATGTGAGATCGCACGTGAGATTTCACATGAGATCTCATGTCATTTTATTCAGTAGGTTTTCATACTCATTACGAAATGTACTATTGTTTACTACATCTACTATTTCAAAAGGATTTGAGCTTAGTTTTTATTTTAAAAAAAGTTTAAAGCTTCTAGCTATTAATGCTAAAGAACCAAAGCGTTTGAAAAACTAGTAACTTTTATAATGAAATTCTTTAATAGCCTGTAACTAGAGAAATACTGAGCATTAGAGTCTATGCTTTGGCTTTTTTCGTGTTTTTACATCCAAAATAATCTCTCAAAATTTGAACAAAATCGGCGTCCCAATACCCTTATACTCTCTTTAGTATTTTATATGTTTAATCTCTACTTGGAATCAATATTTAATGTAATCTAAAACCATTGATAATTACAAAAAGTATTTTTAGTAAAAAGAATTATTAAATCACGCAATAAGGACGTAAAGCAAGTGATTCTTGTTAAGATAGAAGTTTTCATTAAAAGAAACGAGTGTGAAAATCACTTTTTGCATTTTTTGCGTGTACTATATGTCAAAATACTTTGCATGAAGTTCGACTTGTCTTCTTTCGTTCAGTGTGCAAAAAATGACTTATTTCATTTACACTTGTATTTACATTTGTGTTTTATGTACATTTATTTGCCAGTGCGAAAACGCTGTTTCCTGTGCAGTGCGAAAATACGTTACTTTACGCCTGCTATAAAAAAGAGTGGTATTATTCTAGAGACTTAACTTGTTGGTTATAACGAAAGCTTATAATACATCGAAGCACGTATGCATGAATACATTAACACACATAAATATAAATTAATTTTTCCTAATCTTGATCGATACAACTCTTTAAGTTTGACCTGCAATATCCTTCTAAAAATCTAAATTTAATCTTTTCCAAAGGTGATGCTAGAAGATTCAGAAAATTTTCCCTTCATGGGAATTAAAATGTTATGATATAATTATAAATAAAATTATTTTAAAAAGTCTTAAATCATCAAAAACAGAGGCTGGGATTAACATGATTGTATCCTTAAAAATTAATGTTTGAGATATAATATTTCTACGTATTGTTAATTTATTTAATTTTCGTTATAATATTTAATATCGTGCTAATTTTAAAAATGAAAAAGATATCTTTTAAATTCCGGAAAAATTCCTTGTATGAATTTAAGTATTCTCTGTTAAAAATTAAATTTCAAGAAATATTCCGTTGTGGCCACTTTCGTTCGGAGTAAGCTTAATTCGCAAATGAAAAATAGAGAGAGTAGGTGTTAGTATAATAAGAGGATAAGAGTAACGGTTGTTTCTGGATATTAAGAGTAGCCGTAAATGCTCAATTTATGGATTTATTTATTCCTGCAAATTGCATATTGAATTTTTTGTTATTTAAAATTTTGCTTCCTAACATAGAATGTTTTGTCATTTGAAACAGGTAAAGAGACGAATCTACGTATTTTTTTTAATTATTCTACTAGCTGTGCATTTTAGTACATTAGTACAGCATTAGTAGAAGTTTTTTTTTTTAAATCATCAGATTTTTTTTTTAAAGAGGATTTATTAAAAAGGTTTCCGTGTTAATATTTGCCCCACGTTTGAACCGAGTATTAACATCTTATTTTTTTATTATGAGATACAATTTAATAATAAATATAAATATTTAATTAACATAAACAATAATTACATATTTTTTACTATTCAAAAATATATTATATATTTTAAAAAACTGAAATGAAATATAATAAACAAAATTTTATCATATCATGGGCAAATGATTTTTTTGACTTTTTTGAAAGCAAAAATAAAAAATTATTTGTCTTATAAATTATATTTAGAAACGTTATACAATATTTTTAAAAAATCACCGTAAAATTCTTATTAAATGAATTGTTTATTTATCGCATTTCGTCATCCTTATCAAATGTATCCTTATGTATTAACAGTGTTAATATTTGCATTGTTATTTTTGTTTTCAAAAAAGATAAAAAAATAATTTTCTTATATTTTATTAAAATTTGGTTCATTATATTTCATTTGTTGTGTGAATATACAGTAAAAAATCTATGATTTTTGTTTATATTTATAATTAATTTGCATTTATCTATACTACATTAATAGTCTAAAATCAAATAAAAAAAGTCAAATCCTCTTCTGATGATTATAAAGAAAAAGTTTGTTTTGAATAAGATTTTCTTCAAAGAATATCACATACCGCTTGTGTAATAATGTTGGATAAAAAATGTAATATAAAAGCAAGCATTATTATTTGCAAAAAGGGCTTGTTATATATGTAGGTGACGAGGCTCATGAAGTCATTGTCCCATCGTTGCGTACAATGCGGGCGTGGCTACATTGCTTGAATTTTTATTTTCTCGTAACTGTCGTTTGAAGGGGAGCAGAAAGCATCGATAAATACTATTTATTAGCGTCAATTGAGTTGAATTATGTTTTATTCACCACGTCCTCGTCTACCCTCTCAATATTACTCTCTCTCTCTCTTCTTTTCTCTTTCTTAGCTGTTACACTCTGGCATGCCATTCAAATTGAGCGCGAGATGTTCTACGTGCTTAAGTACTGATTCTGTATATTTTTCCTCTCTTTTACTCTTTCTGTTTTTATTCTTTGCTCTCATTTCCTCGTGAGGGTAGTAACAAAAGCATCGAGCTGAGGTGAAGGTGCCCTGATTTTACGATAGCTACAAAGTTGATTTTCAAAACTAAATTTTAAGTATATAAAGAAATATTATAATGAACTTGTTTCTTTAGCGGAAAAAGATTTTATAACGGTATTTATCAAAGCAAGAATGGAGCAATGTTTGCAAAAACAGAAATATAAAATGAAAAAATACAATTAGAACAGTTTGAAAAAAGCCTTTTCCCGGCATGAATTCTTATGTTTCTACGAAGGGAAGTAATTTAAATTTATTAAAAATAGTTAATATTAGTGCCAATGAAAAATATTTCAGTTAATCAAATAACATAAAATTTTAATCCGTAGAATGCTGGAATACATTTCAAGTTAGATGGTTATAATTTTGAAAGTTTTTATACAAAACTTGTTCGTGACCAATTCAATGGTAATTTATTTATTCGGTGAAGTTTTGGACAATCTGTAATGAAATATAATATAAGTGTATAATTTACATGCAGCTGAAAATAAACTGCTGGTTATTCTCTTGGATTAAATTGGACATCACCTGATTTTCATCCATTTAAATGAAGTTAAAATCGATTTGTATATTTTTAACCAAGAGTAATTTATAAGCACACATATTATTAGAACTATAAAAAGAAATATTTCTTTATTTGTTATATATGTATAATAAATAAGTCGATTTAGACATAATTCACAAGGGCTCTTAAAGCGTGGGTTTATCTTATTTTCTCTAATTTTATATGTTTCTAATAATATTATATTTGCGTTTCAATATACATTATATTATGTTAATACTTGCACTTATTTAAATAATTAATACTTTCAAACAATATTGAAGTCTATCGAAAAAACTCAGTATTTTCTTTAAGATTAGGAACTTTTTCCACGTATCTTTTACAATTTTCAAACTTTTCTTTACTGTTATTTACAGTTTAGTAAATTTTACATTGCAATATGGCTTTACGCAAACCGTAAAATTTGTGCTCAGTCCAAACTATTTCGTTACACGCTGCATGGTTCAGATGATAATGATTCTAAATTGTAATTGTTCCGTTAACACTGATGAAGTTTGTAATGCCACTGACGAGGATATCTTGTATGAAGTGAGTGCAGAAGTGCAGATCAGAGATAATAAGTGTTTATAGAAGAATTTCAATGTAATTATACTCCTTTAAATAATGTCAGAATCTCATTTACATGTAAGTTTCGCATTTATATGAGAAACAAACTTGATAAATATAGTTTGCTGATTTACATGTTAAATGATTCTACAACTTTCTGTTGTATAAAGGCTCTACCCTAAGTTGGCAAAGTAACGCCAGAGAAAACCGATAGCGACCCTACCTATTATGTAAAATCTTTAATAGTAAAAGCTAATGTTTGTTAGTCGTCTTAGAGAATCGCAACTATGAACAATTATTCTACTTCAGTACCTCTTTTTATGTTTTTGATCGATGAATATCAATTATTAGATGTGAACACACCAAGGAAAATTAAAAAAAATATCACTTCGATGCTCAGAACACTTACTCTCGTAGGAAGCTCTCGTTTTGTGTACAGAAAAGTTTTCACTCTTGTTTTTTACACTCCTAAAAAAATAAAATAGTTCTTTCTTCAAATCATTATGATAACGGTGTAAATACAACAATCAACTAACCAAACATTATTATGTACAATAAATATAAAGAGGCAACACAAGAACCTTGCTAAAAGCTTGATCAAGCCTCTTGTGCATCGCCGACATTAGATATAATTTAAAAAATTAAATAAATCAAAAAAATTTTTTTTAATTTCCAAGAGGAGACTTGAAAATTAAAAATTAATTCGCTCTCTGGGCTCACTTGCTACTATCTGAGATATTGTTTTGTTACACTGGCATTATAAAAATTAGGTCAAAAACTTTGCGACCGTTTATACTGCTAAGTAATAAGCAAATTTTTATCAGGTCAGACTAACAAAATAATCATTTAGAGGTTAAAGGGCACAGGGTTCTGGATTCAAGTCTTCTATAGGAAATTTTTTTCCTTTTTTTTATTTATTTTATTTTTTAAACTATTTCTATTTTTAGAAATATGCAATCTATTCAATAGAAGAGTGTAAAACAAAACTAAAAAATCTGAGAAAGCCCTGGTAGAAAATAAACCATTTTTTGGCCATTTTTGCTGGTTAACACATGTTAAAATGACACTTATCTAGAAATTCCGTACAAAGAGTTTCCAAAATTTCTAGATAAGTGCCATTTTAACATGCGTTGGCCAACAAAAATGGCTAAAAAATGGTTTATTTTCTACCAGGGAGAATACACACATAATATATTTTTAGGAGAAGATTTAAAATCAGAAAAAACGTATCTATTTTTAGGAGAAACTTGTGGACAAATGAGATAAAATTAATTATTTTTATGAAAATTCACTACGAACTGATAAGTATACAATAAGTAAATAAAAGAGAGGGGAAAAAGCGAGGGGAAATTTTTCATTATTATATTAAATACCTTTGCAGGAAAAATTTAAAATAAAAATGGTATTTATATAATGAGAACAATGACGAAGCATTTGAAAGAGAAAAGTCTATCTGCTGCATACGTGAAGAGCTCTTTCATATTGAACAATAAATACGCTCGTATGCTTATTTTTAACATTGACGCTGAAAAGATTTAATGCACTAAATACCATTGTTTGAAAAAATTAATTAAATTTAAAATAATACATATTAAACCTTATGTATATTGTTTCATATAGATTGTTTTTCAATGTCTATGTAGATATTAATAGCACTATAAAAATAACTGTCATAAGATTATTCAATATTCCTGTATATACGCTTGCCATAGCGAAACATACAATTGAATTTTAACGTCAAGTTGGAAATAAATAGCTCTCCGTACGACAAACTTTTGAATATTTTATCCTCTCATACATATATCGTGTATATGTCTTTTACAAAAAAATATAATCTCGTAGTTTTAATAATAAAAAAAATCATCGTTCCAATTTAATCGAATAAGCTTACAGTTAGGAAACTAATAGTTTGTATAGAAAGGAAGAAGACTTAAAAAAAGCTTAAACTCTTCCTATTCAGTGGCAAACAAGCTTTGAAATTTGTATTCCTTACGTTCACTGTCTGCGCGTCGATTCAATAATGCACAACTGCTGGAAAAGTCGGCGTATACATATATATGGCGACTATATCATAGACGAAAAAAATTGGAAGTGAAAAATTGCAAAAGGTAGAAGTGAATTACTTCAAGGAATCATAGTAATGGGACACTTCTATCGATAGGAATGTTAGATTTCTGCGCTCGTTAACATTTAGGAGTATTTAGGAGTATTTCATCACTTTGAATGTTAGCGATGATTTACTACCATAGATAAAGTTCGTTTATTGTTATCAAAGTAAAAATTTATTTTCAATTAGTCGAGCTAAATAAACAATAAAGTATTTTATTAAAGTATTTTATTACTATTTTATTTCGACTACACATGGCAACAATTCGTGTGAACAATGTTATATGTATAATGAGTTTGGGTGGTGCTGGTAATTAAGGAATAAGCAGCCCAACATTAACCTCGATTTTGCACATTGTGCGCAGGTAAGCTTGGCTGAAATTTTACAAAAAAAAAAAAGATGGAGACAGAAAAGAAAGGGAGAAGAAAAAAATGCTCGCAAAGAAATTAGCCTCTTAACCACGTACCTTCTGCTTTTTTTTTACTTTTTTTCAGCTCGATTTAGCTAACTTTTCGTGTCTTGTATACTACCACTGCTTATTTCGTCTTACTTTAGTAGCTTTTCATACCGAGCGAGTTACTTTGGTGTCTCTCGACATTCTACCTACTTATGGAAATACGGGGTAGTTCGTCGTACATTGGTCGACTTTTACCTGGCTATTTCTTTTTTTTGCTTAAATTTTTGGTGATTAGAAAAAGGAGGTTATAGCCCTTTTATTCCTACCAGGTGCTAAAAGACTTTTTTCCAAGCTACTAATTGAACGAGACATTTATAATGACAAGAAAATATAAATTTTCATGTTAAACTTACTTTCAGTACTATTTTCATATTGTTTTAACAATAATGCTTGATTTGCTGGTTCAGTTGAAATTTTAATGTGCATTTGATTAGAAATGAAATTATACAAATATAAACAAAAACGTATAACAAAAGGCGAATTTCCACAATTTATTGTGAGCCTGATTAACTTTCAAAAGAGTTAAGTATCTTTTGAATTCAGTAAAAATGGATTTATTTGAATATAAACTATTTTCATATAAAGTAATTTAACTTTTTTTTTAAGTACGGCCACTACACAAAAGTGGCTTCTTTTAATAAATATTCTTATAAGTATTTTAAAATACTCATTATTAATTTTATTAAGAACTTAAATATGAATCTTTATTCATAATTAAAAAGCTGATTTTATTTTATACCTTGATGCCTTATAAATGTTGACATTTTATACCGGATTTTTATCAATCTAGCAATAGCTGACGTATTTGATTTATAATGTATTTTTATAAGTAGTATAAATTTTATTCCGTTGCTCTTCAAATTAAATGATTTAAATCATATATTTTTCATAGTTCAATTGATTTGTAAAGAAAATTTTTTTTTTATTTTATTGAAAAAAATCTTTAATTTTATAATTTGTGTGACCATTATCTAAAAGGATTGTCAAAACAGAATAGTATTTTTTTATTGAGTCTATTAAAGTTTCCTTAAAATAAATACTAATTAATTAACAGATTTTACATAAAACGAATTTAGCACCCAAGTATAAACTATAAAATTTCTCAAATTTTGATAAGAATGCATAACTAGTCGACACAATTATCAAAATCACAAGCATTATTTTACTTAAATTTTCAAATAACAATAAGCATTTTGTTTATTAATTGCTTACTATTTGTGTGAATGATTTTTTATAATTATTTCAATCAGGCACGATAGGAGCCAAGTGTATACTTACATAAATGCGAGAAAGATAGAAAGATAAAAGTAGATATGAAAAATTTTCATTTAAATTAAACAATATGAAAAAAATTGTACAGTAAAATAATTATCAATAAATAATCAGGTGAAAATAAATGCGATCGCTTGAAGTTATTTTTTTAAGCATGATTTCATAAAAAAATAAAAAGAACCTTTACAATTGTACATTATTGACTTTCAATAATCAATAATTAATAAAAGTTGATAAATGGTGTTTAATATTTTCATGTTTGCAAATAAAATAAAATAGAATTTTTTCAATTATATTTTATTACTAGTTACGTAATTTCTGAAAATGTACCATAAAAATAATTTTGTTCTAAGTTTATTTTTTAATAAATTGGAAAACAAGCTTTTCTCTATTCATTGGCATTTGGAACTTAAAGAATTGATGTATTTATATAAATGATTTTAATAAAGTATATTTATATTAATAGTAAAATATTTTCTAGTGTTAAGAACATAAATCTTTTTGAAAAAAAACAAGATTATACATATAAATAAGGAGTTAGTCATTAAATCTCATCAAATATCTTATTTTTTGGAGTTAGCAGATCTTAAGCGACTTGGGGTCATAATATTACAGCTTAGTCATAGTCATAGAGCTCATAAACGTAGTTTCAACTACCGTCTACTTCGTCGGCAGGATTAGTGTGCACGCAGTGTTAGTTCAGTTATTGTTATGAACCTAACTTCCAACGATCAATAAAATAATGTTAATGGAAAATTTTCATTAAAGTATGAATTTAGATATTTAAAAGTACAGTAATTTCAAATTTATTAAAGAATATTTTTATTGGTCTTATATTCAAAATAATAATAATAACTATTATAATGATGATAACTAAATTATAGTAATAATAATGACTCACGTCCCTGAAGAGCAGAAAAAGCTCAAGGTAATGTAATAAGGTATACATGATTCATAGATAGTTACCGACATTGCAATTTCCCAAATAAAAATTTTTCGAAATACCTCTATATTATGCTTTTATTAGTTTGTTTGCTGAGACAAATATAGCGTTAACTCACTTAAAATTTCAAGAAAAGTAATATCTCGTTTTTGTCTGAAAAAAGGTAATATGTTTTTTTTTTATAAAAAGGTGTTATCTGCAGGAGTAATTTTTTGCTAGCTACTTTAAGTTAATACTACTAGCAGGATTTGCGTTAATTATGTTTTTAATTGTGGCACTACTTATAAAAGAGATAAATTGTAATATGAAGTTAATTTGAAAATTAAGTTGTTTAAAAATAGCCAAAAAAAACATAATTTTGCGAAATACCACTTTTATTATTAATTGCAAACAACATACCACATTTTGGACTCAAAAGGAGATATTACCTTTTTTCAATAATTGAAAGGTCGAATGCCAAAAGGAGGTGTGCGCTCGAAAACATGTAAAAGTATTGTCTAAGCTTGCATGACTCAAGAAACTAAATATAAAAAATTGAAAAACTGATTTCTTATTTCCACGTGTCAGTATTTTTTAAAATCAGTTTCTTAATTTTTCATATTTAGTTTCTTTGAACGAGCTTGGACAATAGTTTTATGTTTTTGAGTGCATATCCCTTTCTTACAGCCAAACCTTCAATTACGGATGTAGCACCTATTTTTTAGTCAAAAACGAAAAATTTTAAACTTTAAAAAAGCTGTGGACTTTTTAAAAATTAAGGTTTGTTTTGGCAGCGCAGGTAGACTGTCCTCCATTTAATTATTTGTATTTTATTTCGGATTCTACACAGTATTGTAAAAATTTTTATTATTCTACGGAGGTAATTATAAATAAGAATACTTATATGAACTGTAAAATAATAATTATTTATTTTTCAATTAATACAAGTATTCAATTTATTTCCAAATTAAATAATTAATCATTTGTTTATGTTTAATTCCAAGTTTAATCAATATCGGACTCAATAGTCATTTTATTTCCTCGTACACAGTAATATTTGCGATGATTAAAATAATATTTTTAAAAATAATATTATAGAAGTATGATTTGAATAAATACGAATAGAAATATCCTGTTCGGTGGATGCGTATGTATGCGTGTATATATCCGCATGTGTACTATCTTGAGTACGAATAAAACAATTTTGATTTATCAAAAATAATTCTGTCTGAATTGCTCTAGAAGATATAGTGGCTCCTTTTATTTTAATTGAAGCATTATTAATTTATTAATTTTCGGAAAACAGTCTCAATTTCATTTGATAAATATAAATAAATATTAAAGTACTTTTATTTTTCTATCGCTTATAGCAAGAATTTTTAAATAAATATCACTGTGCTTTTATTGCACAAAAGATATTTCTTTTTTAACATATCGTGACAAACCTTAATAATATAATAAATCTTAAATAAAAATATTATAATCATAAATTATTATAAGAAGAAAAATATTAAAATTAATCAAAATCATTCGCGAAGTTAAGAATGCGAAAAACTTTATCAGCCAAAGCTCAATGTAACAAAAAATACAAAAGCTTAGAAGAAAAACTAATCATCAAGTTTATGAATTGTTGGCAAACAATATGATAGAATCATTCTCAAAAAAGATTAAGATATAAGTAAAAAATAGCAAACCTTTAAAGAAACGATATTTGTGATATCTTTAAGAAAATACATAAAAATGATATTTTAAATCATAGGTTGATAATAGACGAAGTGTTGATCATGGCTAGAACGAATATATTCTTTTTTACCATTCCAACCCCAAAATCGCAACTTCGTTGCTCTTTGTTGGCTCTCATGGAAAAAAATACGGTTCGCTATTGGTATGTACTATTTTCGATTCTCCAAAGTTTAATAGATGAATATTGGATTTTGAATAAAAAAATTTATAGTCTCCATTTACCTTTTACCTAAATATTACTGACATTTTAAATCAATCAAGGAGAAATAAATGTTTCCCTATTTTAGATTTAACTGACTATTCTATCGAAAACTCTTAATCCAATTGACGCGAAAACAATAGTTTATTCTAATCCTAATCCTCATTTATAATACAAAAGGATGTCTCTAGAGTTTAGGAAGCATTAATATCCCAAGTTTCAATAAATACAGTTACACTCAGTAATCTTCGAAAGATAGACTTATTTACATTGACGATATAGCCTAAGCGACAGTTTTTTTTTAATAGAAAGAAGTAGTCAATTTGGGTAATATTTATTTATCAGAGATGAGTTGAACTAAATCCTAAAAAACTACGCGCTATATCGAGATTTCTGTGAACCATAATGAAAAATATAATAAACAATTTTTAAAATCAATTGGATATCATGTTTTTAAGGGGATGTAAAAGGGTATATGATTTACACATAGTTACCGACATTGCAGTTTTCTAAACTTTTAATCTTTATTTTAAAATTTTTCAAAATATCTCTATAGGCTCTTTATAAATGAAAATGGAAGGATGTAATATCAACGAAGATAGACGCTTATAGAAGCGTACTTTAACATTGTTTGTATATCTATCCCTGCTAGAACAGGACGTTATAAAGACGTCATTAAGACGTTTTAAAAATCACGAGAAAACGTCCATTTTAAATGTATAAAATGACGTTCAAAAAACGTCTTTTAAATGTTATTTTGGCCGCGGTATTTTTCACAAAAAAGTTGACAGATAGGTATAGAGACGTATTAAAGACGTTTTAAAAACGTATATACTACGAGTGATGGACGTTATTCGTACGAGACGTTTTCAAAACGTCTTTTAAACGTCTTTAGAATGTCCCTAAATATGTGTAAAAAAATTTTAATAGATTACATTACTTTTATTCACATATATGACACAGAACGTAAAATAATAATTAGAGGTTATATATTTATTATTAGGAAAAGAAATATAAAAAAGTAGGGATAATTTTACTTATCTTATTGAATCCGTAATGATTTCAGCCTTCATTACAGGACGGATCAACAATATAAATATTTAATTCATACATTAATTTTTATAACTTTTTGCTGCAACTGATGCTGTTCCAGATTTTCAACTGCCTTATCATCTTCAAATTGACTGTTTATCCGTTATTAAAGAGAAAGGTGATGGATAAAAATTCGTTAGTAATCAATAAACAAACAAGATGATTAGGCATTCGGAAAGATGGGACAGCATAAGTTCAAAAAATTATAAAAATTAATATATGAATTAAATATTTATATTGATGATCTGCCCAATAATGGAGGCTGAAATCGGATTCAATCAGATAAGTAAAAATATCCCTACTTTTGTATATTTCTTTTCTTAATAATAAATATATAACCTCTAATTATTATTTTATGTATTGTGTCATATATGTAAATAAAAGAAATGTAATCTATTAAAATTTTTTTACACATATTAGGGACGTTTTAAAGACGTTTAAAAGACGTTTTGAAAACGTCTCTAAAAATCTTTTTAAGACGTTTAAAAGACGTTTTGAAAACGTCTCGTACGAATAACGTCCATCACTCGTAGTATATACGTTTTTAAAACGTCTTTAATACGTCTCTATACCTATCTGTCAACTTTTTTGTGAAAAATACCGCGGCCAAAATAACGTTTAAAAGACGTTTTCTGAACGTCATTTTATACATTTAAAATGGACGTTTTCTCGTGATTTTTAAAACGTCTTAATGACGTCTTTATTACGTCCTGTTCTAGTAGGGATACATATAAAAAATTTGATATATATAGATATAAAAATACATGGGATCTAGTGGCGCCCTCAGTAGCTGGGTAACTCATTTTTGGCAGAAATTTCCCATTTAAGAGTACGCTTCTATAAGCGTCTATATTCGTTGGTAATATAGAGATATTTTTAAAACTTTTGGATGAAGAATCAAAAGTTTTGAAAACTGTAATGTCGGTATTTTACATTCCCTTAATATAAATGCTGAAGCATTATACATATTATCGATTACGTATCTTGATTACTGCTCTGTAGTTCTGCTCGATACTTCACAGAAGCTACGAAGACGACTACAGAAAATGCAAAATTCATGTGTGAGATATGTATTAGGCGTGAGAATGGATGATCATATCTCGCCCCATAGATATGCTTTGGGTTAGCTGCACATTGATTCGAGGAGACAGTATTTTATGGCTGTACTTCTGTACAAAATCGTACGTATACGTACTCCCGAATATCTAGTGGGTCCTTTCACTAGATGTATACCCAGAGCTCACGCGTAAAAAAAAGTAACTTCATATGAAGTTCATATTAACTCAAGTTCATTTTAACGTGTCCAACGAGACTTTATAAACTAGTCTTTTTTAGTTTTAAATAAAAGAATATTTATCAAAAGTTTATTCATTGTTGATAAAAAGTTTATTGAAAGTTCATCAAAAGTTTATCAAAATTTAATCAGAAGTTTATCAAAATTTTATCACAAGTTCATCAAAAGTTTATCTAAAGATTATATAAAGTTTTGGCGTAATATCTGTAAATTTTTAAAATGCAAATTAAGTTTAGATTAAGTTTAGTTAATCTTCATATTAACATGAGCTTAACGTGACACGCACTTTATATTAAGTTATTGTAAGTTTCGCAAATATACTGGATTTTGATCAGAATGGAACTAAAGTTCAGATAAAGTATAGCAAATCTTCTTATACACTTCCAATACATACTTTACCTGAAGTTTATACGAACTTGATAAGTTAGTTAAGCTGAACATTAAAAAACATAATAAATTTCAGATAAACTATTCTCGTAAAAATTAATTATTACTAATTAATTATTTTTTCAAATATTCTGCAAATGGATTTTTTCCCGAATAAAAAATCTAGTTGGAAAATCCAGTTGGATTTCGTAGGCGGGAAATCTAGCTGGAGAAGACTGGATTCGAGCTGGATTTTCATCAATTATCCAGTTGGAATTTCCATTTTACTCTCAGGGCCCTTCAAGCGCACTGAGAGTTGACACTGCGCCTTTCAAGTTCAAGGTGCGCATTTTTGGAACTCCCTGCCTGCTGATATTAAACATCTTCCATCACCCAGCAGGTTGAAAGCCGCTCTGATAGGTATTTACTCGACCTGATTAAGCAGTATAATTTTTTTTCTAACTATATCATATGTGTTCATTAACGGTATAGTAGATATTTCTATAAAACGTAAATTTTTACATGGATTAAATTTCCGAAATTTTATCCATATAAAAATTTACGTTTTATAGAAATATCTACTATACCTTTGGTGGCACATTCACTGGATACATAAAAAATAGAGTTTCCAGATAGTACAAAAGGTATGAACCTAGTTTAAATAATGTGCATCATTGGGTAAGCCAGTAACGCCTGTAAATGAATTTTCAAAAACATCATAAAAAGATTAAAAATTGTAGAAATATCCTCTTATTTATTTACGTGACGTCCCTTTTTTTAGATTTAAGGTATGAGTGTATTTATTGGCGCGAATGTGGGGTGAGTGTATAGAATAAGTGAACTTATTTTTATCAGCATGACTTACATATTATTGCATACGTATATATTTTCTTTCTATATAATTTATTATATATTGCTGATATCTTGACTGCTCTCTTTACACGCTTGATTTTATTTTGACTGATAGGTATTTGAGACTGATTTTTAGCATATTTTTATCTATATTCGTTGCGTGTATTTATTTTTGTTTGGTTTTCTATCTGTGATATCACTTTTAATTTAATTTATTGATTTACTAATATAGTATTTTTATTTCTATTATCTCCTAAGATTGTCATATCATACTGTGTAATTCTATTTATGTTATTTTAATTTAATTGCGTATTACACGCTCTTTTTGTACACATGTTACGAAATAAAAATATATCTATCTATCTATCGATCAGATTACGTTCTATTTTTTATATGATACGAATCTTTTATATTTTTATTAATGTAAGTAAGACTTTATATAGTATATTTAACTGTAGTCTTACGCATTCAATTTATAATTTATAGAAATCTATAACTTTTTCAAGTAAAATATACATAAAAACAAATATTTTAAGGTTTTTTCAATTAAAAAATTTTGTTGGATGAACCGAAAAGTTGAAATTAGGGCTTTAATTTTTCTAACTTTCGAAAAATTTGCTGAAATAGTTTTCGAATTCTCAATAAAAAATATTAATTCACAAATATTTTTGCGAAAATCTAGAAAAACACTAATTCTACGCCAAAGCTATAAATGAATTAAAAAATAAATTTACGTAAATAGAAACTCTATTTTTTAAAATTTTATTTAACGTCGCTGTATTTATGCTATCATTGCGATGCTAATTAGTGACGAAGGTTGTCAGTGTGCATGTGAAGAAAGCACACGTAGCGTTCAGAGGTGCTCATGTCATTCGGCTGAGAGCGAGATTCGAACTAGAGTCCTCGATATTATTGGAAAGCTCAACAATTAAAATTTTCAACTATATAAAAAATCTAAAATGAAAACATTTTAAACTTTAATTCTTTGATTTTTAAATGATTATAAATCGTTGAATCCTTGATGTAAATCGAATTCATGTTTAGAATAATTTATGTGCAAGTAAAGGCGCACAATTGTAGAAAAATTAAAAAAATTTTTTGTCGTAAATGTACTGCTTTCTCTAAGAGTTTATAAGCATAATAGTGTTTTATAATATTTCACATATATTTCAATAATGTAAAATTATTAAATTTTTAATACTTATAAATTGGTAGGTAAAATGCAGTAATTGTGTAGGAAAATTAACTTTTTTTAATATTTAACCGAAAGGCACTATTAATACGTTAAAAGTACTTAAAATATTAACTTAAATAACTCAGAAAATTAACCACAAATATTTTATAGTTATGTAATTCTAACAAAAAAAAAATAAAAAATGTTACATTTTAAACAAGAAATTAGCCGTTTCTTATTGTAATTTTTATTTTTATAAACATTTTCTATATTACAATTTTTTTTTGCAAAATCATTTATTTTACAGGAAACTTCAAGAATGAAAATTAATTAAATTTTTTTATTTACATATATTAAAATAAGATATTTCTGCATATTTTTCAATAAATTTCCTATCTATTAAAATGAAAAATAAAAAAAGAAATCAAATTTAAATTATTGATTTTTGAGATATCAGGTTTCAAGTGCACTTTCCATAGTTTTTTTATCATGTGAACTTTGAAGGTAATGTACCGAAGGAAATAGATAAGATATTATCATTTTAAATTAGCAACTAAAAATAAAAGTATATAGATAAAATTGGTAAGGACTTCAACGTCGTTTCGTTTAAAGTTAAAATGTAAAATCATTTTATATTTTAAGAAAAAATGCGATTAAATCAATTCATGTACATTTTTATATTTTTTATTAAAACAACAAAAAAATTAAAATTATGAAATCTATTTCTTTTGAATTTATTATTTTCTTACATTGCAACATTCAATCAATAAATCAGTAGAAAAAGTTTTCTAAATCAATATATTTCATACTTTGCGTTACTTCTGCATTTAAAATTAATTAAAATATTGCTAAACGATCTTATGACATAACTAGTTAGGTGAGTATAGACCTTTTTTACATCCTCATGTTTGATTAAAAAATTTTGGAAAAAAATTGAAACAAGAGCCTTTTATGCTTTTAAAAGGCATTAAGGTTCACAAACAAAAGAAAAAAAGTCAGATTTTTTCAGTTATAATACTAAGAACATCAATATATGACACATTATTTTTGAGGAATCAGGCACTTTATTTAATGGATTTTAAAAGTTTAGTCAACTTTTTGATGAGCCAAAAACAAATCTAAGCAAAAAATTGACAAATAGAAACTTTTAAATACTTTATTTGCAGATTATATAAACAAGATATTTCAAAATACTTATAAAAATAAAAATTATCATACATTGTAGTTAAATTGTGTATTTACAATTAATATTTATATAAAAATAATTTTGTTAATACTAAAACTAATACAATATCTTTTTTTTCTCAAAAGTATATTATAAAACACAATTACAAATATTTAGATTATGAACTTTTTTGCCTAGGCTCAATAGTTAGCCAGAATCCACCTTCTGGCACAAGATTGAAGGTTTTCTTGGAATAAGTTAATGGATTGCAGGTCTTCGAATTCGGTTTGAAATTGAATTTTGATAGTATATAAAAAAATAGAATTTTTATTTCCAATATCGCAAAACGATTTCCAATGCAAGCTCTTGGCCCAATACCAAAACCCATATTTTGCACATCGTTGATTGTTACTTTTTTCTGATAATATCTATCTGGATGAAATTTATTAGGATTATCATAATATTTTGGATCTTTATTAACTGCCGATGCTGAGATCCATATATTCATACCTGGCTCTACTACAAATGGCTTAGCACCAGGTAGAGCAGGTGGCAATTCAAAAGCTTTCGTGCACAATCTGTCAATAATACTAGCTTGTGTGTCCATTCTCATGGATTCATTGAAAACAGCATCAAGATAAACCATTCCATTAATAGCTTCGTATGTTGGTTTTTCATTTGTTTCTCTCATTACTTCATCAATTTCGTCTTGTAATTTTTGTTGAATATCTAAATTAATAGCGAGTTGGTGAGCTAATAAACACATTTGTGACGAAGTTGTATCAAAACCACCGAAAAAAAAGATAAATGCTTGCGCCGTCATTTCTGTGATATCAAGAGTTAAATGCTTATTATCTTTACCTCGTGCGTCCATCATTAATTGTAGCATGTCTGGTCTACTTATACCTTTTTCGTCCCTTACCTCAATTGTTGTGCCGACGATTTTTTTGAAAAAACTTTGCACGCGTTGATCAATTATACTAATATTGAATAATTTTAAGAGCATCGGACAAGCTCTTGCTATAAAGAACTTAATTGTCAAACCTTCTGAATCAGTTGCTTTTTTGCCAAGAACGTAAAACTCGTTTTTTGGATCTTTCAATGAATCCACACTTATCCCAAAAGCACAAGTAGCTATCACATCATTTGTATATTTTGTAAAAAGATCTTTTGTAGCGACCATTTTATTTTCATCTTTTGATCGTTCAGATAAATATTCTACAACATTTTTTGCACACGCGACCATCAATTCAAACATTCCCTTCATTTTACTTGATGTAAATGCTGGACTAAGTAAATTTCTCGCCTCTTTCCATTTTTCACCAGTCATTCCGAATAAATTTCCAGCAAAAAGCGGATCTAAATCAGTATCAAAAAATGTTTTGTGATCCGGAAAGTTGTCAAAATTCTTGATTGTAACATTTTTTATGAGCTCTGGATCACGTATTAAAATAACTGGACGCGTAAAATCAAATGCACCAACGTATTTTGCATCAGGATGCACGTTATAAATATTTTGCATGATTTTTGTAAAATGCTCTTGACGGATCAATGCCGGTCCCATATTGCCCAATAAAGGCCATCCTGGTAAGTAAGGAATTCCTAGATCTTCAAAATAATTGAGCTTTCTTTTGAAATAATAATATAACGCGTAACAAACGACTATCAACAAAGTAATAGTTAAAAAATCCATCTTTAAACTTGAACAAATTTATGATGAAATGTCTGAAGTATCATGAGACGCAGTTGCGTCTCAACTGGTTGCTATTTATTAATTTTCTAGTTGAACTTGAAAATCCCCACCTCTCAAAACATGTGCTGTCATCTATTTAATCTTTTCTATACCGTATAAGGTTAAAGCAAAAAACAACTTGATAGTGGATGACCTCATCTTACACATTCGTGCAAAAAAAAACACTTGAGAATAGATGGTCTCCACTCACACATATTCACAAAATTATAATGCAACAATGCATTTAAACTTTCCTGGTTCTATGAATACACAAAATTATCTCATTAAGTCAAAATTATGTAAATTAAACTAATTGTATTTAATTAATCATTATTCAATAATACACGACTATTAATAATGATAAATGATTATTTATCAATCGAAGTGTTAAAGAAGAAATAAAAATATTTTTGAAATTATTTGTTTCATGCTATTTATTATGTTAACAGGAAAATAAAATTTTATAAACTGATTTGATAAATCATTGTATTTTAAAAGAGTACATATCTGATAAGATGCATAGCCGATAAAAACTGATAGAAATGTTATCATAATTTTTTTTTCATTATGAGGCAAAAATATGTTTTAATATATTAAAAGTTATGAAATCTCCTTAAATGGCTTGCATTCTTAATAATATAGAAAACGTATACATTTAAAACATAATTTTTCAATAAAAAATAAATTACATTTTAATAAATACCATCAACTCTAATAATGTCGCGAATATAAATTTAAAAAGTATAGTTTGTGTACTTGATTGAAATACACATATTTTTTTTTCTTATAATAATTTTGAGAATTTTCTTGTGATTTAGTTAAGTATTTTTATATGCATTCGACAATAGAAATTCTGCACATTGTAAAACTAAGCATGTAACATTGCGCGCCATATCCATAACATATTCTTTGCACGCACAAACTTCAACCAAGCGTAAAAAAATTTGAAAAAAAAGGAAAAAAAAATAAGTATAAAAGTAAAAAAAAAAAAGTATCAACCGATCAAACGAAGTAAATTTAATTTAAACGTAGAGAAGTATATAACCCAGAGTCCTTTACTCATTGATGTAAAGTTAAAAAAGTGTGCTCATATATATATATATATAATATTGAGTTTTAATGGGTTAAAGCTTTGCAAGCTCACCATTCCAAATGTCGTTTGTGAAATATATCTATGATGCTGTATTTCGCTTCAATGAGCTGTTATCCCAGCCACTCTTCTCCCCCTTGATACCCCCCTGTATATATATATACTCCTGACTTGTATTTTCCATTTGCCATGAGCATTTTTGACAAAGTGATACCGATATATAAATACACATACATGCAGTCGCTTGTGAATATTGCAATTACATGGACGAATAAAGAGAATGCTAATGACCAAGAGCATATCAAATGGGATATATCGAGATAGTAAACGACGACAAATTAAACGATAATTAATAGATATATACCGAGCGTTTAGCGTAATTCCTACGCTTAATTTTTTTATACTTATTTAAGGAAAAAATTATACTTTTAAGTTTTATAATTGATCAAAGATTTTTAAATAATGATAATATTTTATTATTATAAATTCAAATATTTAATTATTCTTGAAATTTAATAGTTTAAACGTATTTCCAAACATTCATTGTTTAATTAGTATTTTTAAAATTACTTCTGAAATAACTTTATAATGAGCTATAAGATATAACAAAATAAATGATATTAATTTTTAAGAGTTAAAAGTAAAATTTGATTAAATTTTTTTTGTTTCCACTCCTATGCGTATAGCTTGAACCCTTTAGTTAAAAATACAAAAAAATTTTTGTGAATTTCGTTAAAAAAAATTAAAATTTATGATGATCTTAAATTTTTTTATCGAAATTCACAAAATTTTTTTGTAGTTTTAACTAAAGGGACCAAGCTATACGCATGTGGAAATAAAGAAAATTTAATCAAATTTTACTTCTAACTCTTAAAAATTAATATCATTTATTTTATTTATGAAATAAAAAATGATTTTTTTCTAAGCTTTATATTTAACGAAAACGAATTAGAGTTCAGCCAATTATAAAATTAATTAATAATACGAAGGAAGCATGTGTGTGAAAAAAAAATATAATCAAATGGATGTAGATAGTTATTTATAAATATATGTATAAAACGTTCCATGTTTTTTAAAATTTAACATCACTGTATTTATTAGTCTGGTGCTAATTAGCAAAGGTTTCTCAGTGTGTTTGTAAAAAAAACTCATGTAACGTACAGTGGTGCTTGTATCATTCGACCAAGACCGGGATTCGGATTCGAGCCTTCGCGTAAAATATAAAACATTTCGAACATCAAAGATTTTAATCTCATTTATGTGAAAGTTTAAGTAAATGAGTGTGATCGTTTTTAGAAAAGGTTAAATATCTGGACAAATTTTATAAAGATGAATGAATTTTATTTGTTTAACGTTAAATAAAATCTCATGGTTCCATAAAATTTGACTGCATAAAATACCTTTTTAAATCATAATTTGTAAATATAGAAAAAGTACTATCAATAAATTTAGGAATTTTTTTA